>OZ022503.1:63834122-66234122 GCA_963989385.1 Ctena decussata | reverse complement strand
TTAAGTCTAAAAGCTGTAGAAAAGCTGAATATTCTTTTTTATTCAACAAATAAATCATAAAGATAAAATCTGCAGCTCCTGAGAGCTGTAGGAAAGCTGCGTATTACTTAAATTTAAGTCCAAACCATCTTAAACATAAAGACGCAGCTATTCTACAGCTTTAAAAAGCTGCGTATTTAAATTTTCAACAATTGCCTCACCTAAAACTGAGATTTTGTTTTGCCATCATGGACTATATACAATATCTAGGGTTGTGGCATGTCGGTTGGGTATGGTATATTTTTGTTAATTTTCTATCTTTTGTTTCTAATGATTTTGAGCACAAAGGGAAAATTTGTTCTACAAATTGGAATTGCATGAAGATCAACATGTTTGGTTTAAATTATGGAAAAATGAATATCTGAACATTAGCATCACACATGGACACAGGGGCCTAGCTACATTTTTTTGCTTAATAATTTGAATTGATTGGGTGCATATTTTATAAAGATAATAAAGAAACGCAGCTTTTACGCAGCTCTGAAAAGCTGCGTAAATTCATCAACATTAATCTGGTATTATGTAATATTAAGCAATATTACCTTGTCGCTATGGCAATTTTCCCTGAGGGGGGCCATGTGGCATAAAAATCTTTCCAAAAAACTTTTTAAGTCATCATTTATAAAGAGTCAAGTAAAAAGAAAACAGTGACTTTAAGGCTAAACATGTGGAGATAATGTTTGTAACTTGTTCATTTTCACTGGATTTGGATTCTGGTAAGATTTAATTTTTCTAGAATTTCATTTTGTTCTTAATCTTATAAATTTTGCATTATTTAAGACCACAGACAGATAGATAAACTGACATACAAGCAGACAGACAGACAGGCAGGCATGCATGCAGCCCCCCCCCCCCAGTGACCTCACACACACACACACACACACACACACACAAAATGGGAAAGACTTGAATTTGAATTCCTTTTGATTGTTTTCCCCCTAAATTCCTCATTATCTGTGAGTAAAAGTCAAGGGAATGGGATAAGCTCTGAAATTTAATAGTTTTATGCTCAGTTTGTATTTTTGTTACTGCATGATTTCTAGTCAGCTATCTGATAATTTACAATATCACAATTGTTACCTTTTAAAGGTGTTTGTATAGCACTGTTTTATTATATTAAATTCTATTTGTTTTTATTTTTGACCTTTCTGTTTTTCTGTCCTCATCCAGAACTTTTAAAGACGCAGGTTTCTGACAGATACGCAGCTTTTACGCAGGTTTGCTTTTCAAGCAGTAGAAACGCAGCTTTGACCTAAAGCTGCGTTGAAGCTGCAGAAACGCAGCTTTTACGCAGCTTTGACCTAAAGCTGCGTTGAAGCTGCGGAAACGCAGCTTTGTCATAAAGCTGCGTTTTAGCTGCGGAAACGCAGCTTTAACGCATGTCTGAATCAGAGCTGTAGAAAAGCTGCGCAGAAGCTTCGCAAAAGCCGGTGGTATTGGCACCTGCGGAAAAGCTGCGTTTCTGCAGCTTAAACGCAGCTTTTGAGTTTGACGCAGCTTTTATGTGTCTCTGCGTTAAAGCTGCGTTAGAGCTTCGCTAAAGCTGCGTAAAAGCCGGCTTTTCTGCAGGTTTGTATAAAGCTGCGTTAAAGCCGGCTTTTCTGCAGCTCTGCAGAAAAGCTAGCTTTTCTACAGCTTAAATACGCAGGTGCCAATACCGCCGGCTTTTGCGAAGCTTCTGCGCAGCTTTTAAAGCTGTAGAAAAGCTGGATTTTTTTCGCAAGGGACAGGGACAGGATAGCTCGCCTGACAGCGCCTTGCCCATCACATAAAAAACTTTCACATTTTGCTAATGCCAAAGCCGCCGCCAATGCCGAAGCCGATGCCGGGGGTACTGCAATAGCTCATCCTGAACTTTGTTCAGGCAAGCTAAAAAGATAAAATGACGCCATGTGAAAGGACGAAAGACGAAACTCTGCACGAGAAACAACAAAATTTCAGTGCAAAAAGACAAAAAAACGCTATCGGAAAAGACACCATTTGAAACTTTTTTTGTCATCTTTTTGCATGGCATTAATTTTGCCTTTTCTTCTTTTTGCCTGGGGTCCTTTCATCTTTTCGTCATTTCTCATGGCATTATTTTGTCTTTTTGCGCGGCATCTTTTTGTCTTTAAGCATGGACTTATTTTTCATTTTGGCCTTATTTAGCTGCAATACCACTGGTGGTGGAAAGCCATTTAACCGTAAATGGGGTTCTTTTGCACACAGCCCTTTACTACCACCCTCCCATCATACTGATATGACTAAAATACTGTTGAAAAGGATGTAAAATTGCAAGTCATTCATCCATCTATCCATCCATAGTTCAAATATAACACTATTTGCTTATACTGCTTCGCATTTCTTCAGACCTCAAACACAGTAATAATAAAAGAATGTACTGTACTCAGTTAATGGTGGAACCAGGAGCTATGGAACCTGAAAAAAAATTTTTCATTTTCCGAAATAGGAAGAAACTGCAGATCTGCAATAGTTCTGGGCCCAGTTGTTCAAAGCATCCTTAGCCTAACAAGCTCGTTAAGAGGTCAACTCCTTAAGTGTTTTAGACTTTATAGCCAAATACATTGATATTTTTTATTGAAAATAGTGGTGAGCTTTTGCAATGCAAAAAGCTTCTCACATTTTTTTCAACAAAAAATATTGGCATATTCGAAATATTAACCTTGGAAATTTTAACGTCTCGTTAACTAATGACGTCCTTAGTTTTGAACAACCAGGCTCTGACATCAGAAATTTGGTTATAATTCCAGAGATATGGTCCAGCATAGTATTATGCATCAGCAGGACAGTGCAGGCACTGTGTCAATGGATGCCATTTCCTATAGCATTTCTTAAGTTTTTGGGGCACTTCATAGTGGCAAAACCTTCCAGTAACACTTTTACCCATTCTTAAATAGTGACATACCTTTACCTGTTCAAATGCAATGTTCTGTCTAATAGATAAACTTTCAATTTTTAAACTAAGTCATTGTTTCATGAAAAATCTTAAGGAGTAAATATCTTTGGGAGTAAAGCCTGATTGTGACTGTCATGAAACTCACAGTTCCCTATATATGCATAATTTTGATAAAACTGGGGGTCGGAGAGTAGGTGACGACCTATACAAAATGCAGTTTGTTGTTTGTCCATTCGAAGCCACAGTCTCTGATATGAATCCAAAACAGGCATGCACATTACGTTGGTCTATGTTAAGTTTTGCTTGCACATGTACAGTCATGCGGGATTAATAAACCAATCCCACAGTTGATGTTCTGCGATATAGCAATCACCAACTGCCACCCTGATTCCACTTTTCCAGCTTGGGGCACACTGGGTGTAGATATTTTGGTTTACTAAATCAAAGAAATTATTGACTGGACATGTGTCGCCCATTGGAAGTCAAACCCACAACCCCCTGCATAGAAGGTGAGCACTCAATCCACACGGCCTGGTCCTCTGCCTACATACAAAAACATGGGTGTCTAATATAATTTCTATGGTAATATGTTTTTGTATGTGTGCCATAAAAGTAATACAATTAACATGATTATCATTAATTCATGGCAATACACATAGACAGACAGTCAGTGCCCTATAAGAGTGAGATATCGGATCATAAACATGATTCTGCATACACCACTGAGATTACATATTTTAATTCATTGTCCTAATTACCCATCTTAAAATTTCAAGCTCATCCATATCATCATAATGTTCCATTAACATTGACCTGATAATATACCTGGTGTACTTATGACAATGAAAATCAAGGGATGGGACAATTTCTGTAAATTCTCATGAAAACGTATGTAGTGGTCCAACATAAAAACCACCCCTGCCAGGAGCTGTCTAGGGACGCCAGTTCATCTGTTACACCGGCACACATTTACCCAACCACATGATTATCAAAGGCAGTGTGATGTCACAATGTTGCACTTACACTGATATGCCATTGTTTTGCCATTGTGTGCCCACTAGAGCAGAAAGCCAGGCCCAAAACAGGGTTACAGAGCCATCTTCAGATCAAGTCACCTCGCAAGAAAGTCTGTCTTAATTAACATTAAGATCAGCCTGTACAACTTTGTAGTCTGATCAGTGTTCTGTATACATCTTCAATTTATGGATCTTGAGGTATAGTGCTCAAGATAAGAAGGGGTAACAGGGATAATTTCCATACTTCTGCATATAAAAATGCAGATAAAATTGTCTTACCTGAGGTCACCGGAGCTGCATATGATGTTGTCATTACCATCAGTAGTGCTGCAATGGAAAAGATAAAAGTAAGCCATGGATGGTTGCCTGACCTTGATATTGACCAGACTAACAGTTGAGCCAGTCTGATGGTATACATCTAGGCTGTTCTGACACATTATCATGCCAGGTAGGCGGCAATCGAAAACACTCTTAACAATCAATTAACATGGATCAAAAACAGCTAGAAACAGCATTTTCGAAAAACTGCTAGAAACAGCGTTTCCGATCGCAAATTGGCAACAATTTGCAATCTAAAAATGCTGTTTCTAGCGTTTTTTTATCCACATTCGTCAACTGCATGAGCGTTTTTGATTGCTGCCTACCCAGTGTGATTATGCACTGACCAGATTGTCATTTTGCAGGAGACTTGTCATCAACAGAAAAGTAGACTTGCCCAAAATTCACAAAGCATATAATTTCAGAGTTTAACTGTCTTGAGTGAAATGTTTAATAAGCAATTTTGTAGCTCTAAAAACTGATTCATCTGTCTCTGAATTTCAAGAATTTTATGACAGCTGACATGTATATTCATTCTACAACAAGCTTAGCTTTACAAAAAGTTATGCCCGTCAGCCACCAGATACCTGTCAGCCACCAGACATGACAAAAAGAAAAATAGTATAAAAATGCTGAGGGAAAAATGCCAAACAAACCTTCTGTTATGCTCACTGATAAGTGCCGCTGCATTATATGCATGTAAAACTCTTTCATTCTCTTTTGTCAAACCTGTAAAATTATAAAAAATAATTCAAAACTTACCATACTCAAATATTAGAGGAACAAAGATTATATAGCTTGTATCCTATCTTCAACATTGGTGCTATAAGACTCTTCTAACACAGCAAAATGAGGAAAAACAAGGCGCCTGCATAGCCAATTAAGGTGAAACTAATTAATTGCGACCTAGGCAACTTTCAGATCAATTTAATTAGTTTCTGGCTTAATCAGTCATGACATGAGCTGTGTTTAACACTGCTAAAAGACATAGCCTAAAATAATTATTGCTTGAACAACAAAAAATTCATTTCTTTTTTATCTTTTGTCTTTTAGTGCATTATTAAGGAATGAATTTCATTTTTCTGAGGTTTATCAAAGTGTAAACTACATTGGGTCACGTGCAAAGTGAATGAACCCTGAAGGGGTTCATGTAAACTTTGCTAGTGACCCAATGTAGTTTACACTTCGATAAACATCAGAAAAATTAAGTTCATTGCTTATATTTACATTCGTTTCAATCAAATCTTTCATGAAAAATCTTATATAAGCCCTAAAATTGAAGCAGTAAAACATGTACACGCAGGTTTTTCTGTTAATAGCAGAACGGCATGCATGACGTCATGATGTTGCTGACGTCCAATCAGCTGGTAGAGAGCCATTGTTTATTTTTATGTCATTGACGTCGCATGTCTCAATGTAATTATTATAATGTAAACTACATTACGTTCCAATGGTTTACTATAGGACTTTTCAGTAAATAAACCAAGAATGAAAATATTTTGTGTTAAAGAGCTTCTCAACAACAACACTGTTTGATTTTACATCCTATAGGTGTATAGGGTACATTTTCAAAAATCTTTTAAATCTAAAGGGAAACATCTTTTGTGACTCCCTGCTTTCTGCCCTGGATGACATAGCTCTTCCAAAATGGGGTCTACTCTTAAAGGGAAGAATTTGCTCTCAGGAGCAAATTCTTTTCTTTAAGGGTTGATCCCTAAATCGAGAAAAGGGAGGCAGAACTGAAAATGGCAGAGTTGCTTCACCTGAAAGTGTGTCCATAAATCTAAGAAAAACAAAAAGTAAGTGCATTTTGAAATTCTAATGAGAATAATGTCCCAGAAACAAAAAAAATATATGGGATTTTATCTTTTCTTCTGTTTATTTACTCTTTTTTTTTTCAATATACAAAACCTACCTGCAGTTTGTGTCGTCTGCTGCTAATTTTTGCTTTGAAGTTACCAAGCTGCAAAGTAAAAGGAAATTTGATTGGTCAGTATTTATGAGATGGCATTTATGATTGGTTAATTTGGTAATCTCTTTCATGACAGATGAAATCAACATGATGTCAATCTACTGATGTCATCTTCAACATGATGTTAATTTCAACAGATGAAACTAACATGATGTTAATTTCAACATATCCATCTGGAAGTCAGATGTCTCTAAAAACTTTGACAAGTCAGTTTGACAAGTGATCAATGCAATGACAAAGGTGCATTAAAAACACTTAGGAAACAGTGCAGAGCCTGATTAAACCGCTCAAAATCTTGGTCTACACATTAAGCTCTTGCAGTTCCATCTTTAGTTTAACTCTTTAAGCATCAAAAAGCAGACAACAAAATTTACATCTGCAAAATATTCAGAATGTCCAAGACATTTCATATTGAGAATTCGAAGACTAGAAGGCAAACAGTGTAGATCTAGATGAGCCCCCTCATCAAGATCTATGCTGTTTGCAAATTCTGCTATTTTCCTCACTGGTGCTTAAAGTGTTAAATGTGGTGAATATATTTATGCACCAACTGTACATCAAGAAGCCTACCACCTAAGAAGGACATTTCTGAAGAATTCGCTAACAGTCCAATGGGAACAACAAACAATGTAAAATATAAGTTATGTAAACAGCAGAAAATTAAGTTTAAATGTCTTCAAGTTCAGATACCACTGAATTTTAAATGAACTAATATCAAAAGCTTTTAATATCAAAACTTAAAATGGCTCCCACGAGGAAAAGAAGATTGGAGATATTCTGTTTTACTTAAATCTTAACCTCATGGTTAACACTTTTGAAAAAGCATTTTGTGCTAATGATGTTTAGTTTAAAATACAGCAACCATTTCTAAATGAGAAAAAAATCTCTTGATTAAATAAGATAAGAAAAGATCGGTAATTCTGTACACAACCCGGTCTCTCAGTTCTCTTAATTTTCATCAAGGGTCTTAAAAATGTCTTAAATTGCGAAAAGCTTTTAGCGATAATTAGGTTAATTTTGATAAAGTTCTGACAGGAACAGAAAATACTGATATATAAAATTATTTTTGTTTATATCTGTCATTTGAAGCAATGCAGGCCTCAGTTTTAACATATCTTTATGATACCCCACTGTTTAAATGAGTATTTACTAGTCAAAACTTAGAATTAAGCAGATAAAAAGTTAATTTACAAACACGTTTCTCATAATTTCTGACATATGTCTGTTGCAAATTAAATAATGTTTTGAAATCGGAAGTCGTGAATAAGAAAGTTAATCATACGTCTAGGAAACTTATCTATTATTGAAATGAAATGTATGACACTGAAACTTTTCAAGACATCAGTCATTTTATAAACAGTGGGCCAGGTGTGCTGCTGCAGTATAATGCTACCGGTACTCATCATAATGATATTTTGGACATAATGCTACCATTCAAGACTTCCACCAATACAAAACTACAAACGAATATAAGACAAACTAGAAATGTTTTTCAGAGAAAAACTGATGTCCCCCAACCAGCCCATTTTCCACCCCCTCTAATAAAAAACAGCCTGTACAAATAAAATATTTATGAAAGTTTGCAGAAAATCCATCCACTGGTTCTAAAGATATCCTACATGGAAAACTATGTCCTTGAAAAATGGGTGAAGGTCACCAAATACTAAACGTGTCTTAAACCTGTCACAACAATATATTCATGCAAGTCTGATGAATATCCATCAGTTGGTTCAAGATATAACTCATTTTTAAGACAAAAAAAATTAGCATTTGTAAGTTAGCTTTTGACCTTGAAAATAGGGTCAATGTCATCAAAACATAGTAAACTCTTGAGATTGTCCAAAAGGTATATCTATGAAAGTAAAGTGGAAATCAAGCAAAAGGCTAATGAGATATATCAGTTTTAGTGAAATTTTCTTATCTAAGTCATCCTGTGACCTTGAAAATGAGGTCAAAGTCACCAAACTCTGACCAGCCCTTAAGCTAGCCCAAGTGATATATCCACGCAAGTTTGGTGAAATTCCATCCACTGGTTCATGAGATATTGTGGGTGCAAATATTTGTAATCTAAGTCCTCCAGTGACCTTGAAAATAAGGTCAAGGTTACGAAAACCTGATCAGCTCTTAAACTTGTCCCAATGATGTATCCACGTAAGTTTAGTGAAATTCAATCCATTGGTTCAGGAGATATCATGCACACAAAAAATTGTAATCTAAGTCCTACAGTGACCTTGAAAATGAGGTCAAGGTAAAAAAAATCTAATCAGCTCTTAAACTTGTCCCAATGATGTATCCATGTAATTTTAGAGAAATTTCATCCATTGGTTCAGGAGATATTGTGGGTACAAGAAATTGTCAACGAAGTCCTCCAGTGACCTTGAAAATGAGGTCAAGGTCACAAAAATCTAATCAGCTCTTAGACTTGTCCCAATGACATATCCATGCTAGTTTGGTGAAATTCATCCATTGGTTCAGGAGATATGCATACAAGAAATTGTCATCTAAGTCCTCCAGTGACCTTGAAAATGAGGTCAATGTCACCACAATCTAATCAGCTCTTAAGCTTCTCCCAATGATATAACCACGCAAGTTTGGTGACATTCTATCCATTGGTTCATGAGATATTGTGCATACAAGAAATTGTCAAGCCGACGCCGATGTCCTGGATCTGCACTGAAAACAGTATGTCCCCCCTCACCTTTGGTGGGGGGACATAAAAAGCATTTAATGATCGCCTTATATGAGCTGTGACACAACAGAACCAACAAAGTCATATGTGCACCATGCAAAGACTCAGAGCAACCTGGGCATATGCCAAGTCTGATCGGTCTTTGCTGTAGACTTAAAGGATAGCTAAGGGTCCAGGCTACCTCCATGTCAACAGTGATTACTGATTAGACGGGGCAGATGCCCAGGCTGATCTGAGTGTTCCCTGAGCGCACATGTAACTTTGTTGTTACATGGCTTATATTCCTATTTAGTTTAATCACACGAACACCTGTCACATGTAATATATGCTATGAAATTCTATGAATTTTAAGCCTACTAAAGAGACTGTACTGTACTGTACCTATAATTCCTTCCTTAATTTCTACCTTAAACTGGATAGGTACATTTTTACGGGAAACTCTACCATTTTCATTTTTGCCTCCCTTCTTAAAAGGGGTCAACTCTTAAAAGAAAGAATTTGTTGCTCTGGGAGAAACCTAGGAGCTAGTGTAGCTCAGGGCTTGTATTTATAAAACCACTTATGTCGTTGCTGTGCTGTTGCTAAGGCTAAATTTCTATGAAGGAGATTCCCTACAACTATAAAATTTGCTCTGGAGGAACAGTCCTTTTCAGACTGTTCCTCAGGAGCAAATTTCATAGTTGTAGGGAATCTCCTTTATAGAAATTTAGCCTTAGCAACAGCATAGCAATGACTTAAGAGGTTTTATAAATACAACCCCAATTGTTTAAGTGCTGCTAAGCTAGTGGTCCAGGTTCGAATCCCACTGGAGGCGGAATTCTTTTCAACCATAAACAAGTTCCACTGCACACAACTGTCGTTGTCACCCTTCCATTGGCTTGATATGACTGAAATACGTAAAAAGTGTGTACTAGATGGCTGCGGCCAGCATGCTGAGCCCATTGGCGCTTTGACAGTAGTGAAAATGCTTTTTCGTGAAAGTAGGTCACAGCGACCTAGTTTTGTTGTGAGTGACCCGGAATGATAAGGTGACTGCACTGATGAAGTTTCAAAGGTCTTGCAATTATGAAAAGAAAGATATGAGGCTGACCTCGGAAACTTAATATGTGGTACTTTTTCGTGACAGTAGGTCACAGTGACCTAGTTTTGTTGGGGGTAACCTGGAGTGGTAAGGTGCATGCACTCACGGAGTTTCAATGTTCTGGGGCCTATGAAAAGGGAGATGTGGGGCTGCAGACAAAAACTAAATATGTGCTACTTTTTGGTTAAAGTAGGTCACAGTGATCTAGTTTTGCTGTAGGCGACCTGGAGTGGTCAGGTGCATGCACTCATGGAGTTTCAATGTTCTGGGGCCAATGAAAAGAAAAGATATGGTGCTGACCTTGAAAACTAAATATGTGGTACTTTTTTGTGAAAGTAGGTCACAGCAACCTAGTTTTGTAGGAGGTGACCTGGAGTGGTAAGGTGCATGCACTGATGGAGGTTCAATGTTCTGGGGCCTATGAAAAGGGAGATATGGGGCTGCAGACAAAAACTAAATATGTGGTACTTTTTCATGAAAGTAGGTCACAGTGACCTAGTTTTCATTGGGGGTAGCCTGGAGTGGTAAGATGTATGTACTGATGAAGTTTGAATGTTCTGGAGCCTATGATAAGGGAGATATGGGGCTGCAGACAAAAACTAAATATGTGGTACTTTTTCGTTAAAGTAGGTCACAGTGACCTAGTTTTGTGGGAGCCAATAAGCATTTTGGTGGGGCACATTGTGATGGAGTTTCAAGGTCCTAGGGTCTATCAAACTCAAGCTATGGCTCCAGATGGATGGACTGACGGATGGACGGACAGATGGACAAACGCACCAACACCAAACAGGCGACTATGTCTCGCTGACCACAAGCGGGCTCGACAAAAAACAAGTTATCCATCTAGGAAGAAATTGTTTCCTTTAACCCTTTAAGCACCAAAAAGCAATGTCTGCAAAAATTTCAAAATATGTTTCATCAAAGCTATATCATATTGAAAATTAAAAAACTAGAGGGCAAACAGTGTAGATCTAGATAAGGTGGCTCATAATGAGCCACCTCATCAGGATCTTCACTGTTTGCAACTGCTGCTATTTTCATCACTGGTGCTTAAAGTGTTGAGAGTAGACCCCCATTTTAGAAGGGCTATGTCATCCAGGAAAACAAACAGGCCTGCAGAAGGAGACATTCAGGTATTACTTTTACCATGTCGTCTGCATTTTAAACTTTGCATCAAGTTTTCTCGTTTAGCTCTGCTTTGTGACTGTACAGAAAGTCCAGAAACCAAATTCCTTGTAGTTCTTTGTTTTTAAGAGAGATAAGTTTTGTGACTCTTGAGTAAAACCAGTGAAAAAACATGGCCCAAAGGTTACAAAACTTGAGTACATTCTCAAACTCAAAATAAAGCATACTGATTGGCTGCTTCCGAGCACATGCTCAGAAGCAGCCAATCAGTGTGCTTTATTTTGAGTTTGACATTATTCTCAGGTTTTATAACCTCAAACCATGGTACGTGGTTTAGGTATATGCCTGAATTTCTATCTCCTTTATCTGAATTTGTCTGTGTTTTTGCATGATGCAGCTCATTTGATACTAGTCAAAAATATCGTAAAGACACTTTTGTAACAAAAATGCCACAGAGCTACACGGATAAACAGAGTAGACCAAGATCAGACTGCTCCTTTAGTATAACCCTCAGCTGTGTTTTCCATGCCATCTGCAAAATTCTGACATATCACAAACTATTCAACACTTAAAGCGCCAGAAATGAAAATACCTGGATTCGCAAACAGGGTAGATCCAGATGAGGCGGCTCATCATGAGCCACCTCATCTGGATCTACACTGTTTGCCCTATAATCTTTGAATTCTCAATATGATATATCTTAGACCAAACATTTTTTGAAAAATTGTAGACATAAATTTTGTCGTCTGCTTTTTTAGTGCTTAAGTTCAAATTACAGACTAAGTATTTAGGGTGAATGTGGTACCTGATTTACAGAAAGAATTAATTGCTGAGCAGAAGATTATTAATTTCAAAATACTTGACACATGTCAAACTTTTCATAATTTGTTAGAGAAAACATCACTTTATATCCCCATAAATAATTTCTTGCAAATTCATTTGCTTCAAAAATAAATATCTTCATTTTAATCAAACACAAACTGAAGATAATATGTATGATTTATTACCATTAAATTACAAATGGCTTGTTTAATCAGGTTATGAAAATTCTAGTTTGAAATTAATATACATGTACACATGATCTTTAAAATATTATATTGTTGGTTATCAAGTTAACAAGATTTTAAAAGAGGCTGCTGGTTGGATTTAACAGCCCTTTCAGACAGTATTTCACACTCTATCTGGCAAACTCCCACAGACCAGGAAAGAGTTTCAATATTTTTTTTTTCTTTTCAGGAATAGCTTAGAAGGTCTATTCCACATAGGTTTGACAAAGTTAATGAAGACCTTCCTACAACTCAGGTTTGAATACTCAGGCTGTCATAATTGTGGATGTGTGGATGAACAGACAAATGAGCCAAAAGACTGATGAAAGGATGAATGAACAAGAACTCTGTGGAATGGGATGTCTTGCCTGTCTGCACATTGTCACAAAACAGAGGTAAAGCAGAAAACTAGATAAAAAGTTTAACACTTTTAAGTACCAGAGACAGAAATAGCAGAATTTGCAAACAGTGTAGATCCTGATGAGGCGGCTCCTGATGAGCCCCCTCATCTAGATCTAAACTGTTTGCCCTCCAGTTTTTGAATTGTCAATATAAAATATCTTGGACAAGACATTTTTTGAAATACTACAGGTGTAAATTTTGTTGTCTGCACTTTGGTTCAAGAGATACATCATGGCTGCTGCCTCGGACAAGACAACACTGGAAAAGAAATACCTATGTGGCTCACTCCTGCTTGTCGCTGGTGACACATTAAATGGTGAGACTACATTAAATGCTGAGACATACCAAGAATTTCCAGGAATGCTATGTCACAGCTGCATTGTGCTGCTGAAAGAAAGTGAAAGCAGATTTGATAAATTTAATATGTAGAATTGAACTTATAAGCTGTCGGTACGGATCACTCTAACATAGATTTGGACGAAACCTGTTAAGGGGTTCTTGAGATATTGTAATTTTCATGTTTGTAGCTATTTTTGGTAACAGTGGATGGCAGCCATATTGGATGCTCAATATGAAAAAAAAAAAAGTAAATAAATTGAAATACAAGAGGGCCATGGTGGCCCTGAATCGCTCACCTGAGCATTAATCAGTTCACTGGCTCTGGTGAAGATTTATAAGAGTTTTTACCATACATGGGAATGGCAGCCACCTTGGTCATCTGACCAAGATCATTTGAAGAACTTTCAATCCTTTGACCCATGTGCAGGCTCCATATGAAATTTGGGTTTAGTCTGCCCAGTGGTTTCATAGATGTTTGAAAATGTTTATGGATGGATGACAGAGGCAGCTAACACAAATACTGTGAGGCTCAGGTGAGCTGAAAATGGCAGAGTCGCTTCTCCGAAAAGTTCCCGTTCATGTTGAGTTCCTTTGATGGATTTGAACTAGACTGAATTAGGCAAACACAGATGATAGAATAGTAGCATCCTTATCTCACAGTGGTGAAACTAATGTATTCCAAGGAGTTTGTGGCTGGCATCAATGCAATGTTAGTTCTGATTCTTGCAGCATAACTAAATTTAGATTTGACGTAGTGACCTAGCTTTTGACCCGACATGACCCAGTTTCAAATTTGACCTAGATTTTATGGAGATAAACATTCCGACAATGTTTCATGAAGATTGGATCAAAACTGTGCCCTCCAGGGTGTGCACAAAGTTTTTCTAAGATTTGACCTAGTGACCTAGTTTTTAACCTGACATGACCCAGTTTCAAACTTGGCCTGGATATTGTGAGGATAAACATTCTGACAAAGGTTCATGAAGATTGGATCAAAACTGTGCCCTCTAGAGTGTACACAAGGTCATTCTTATATCTGACCTAGTGACGTAGTTTTTGACCTGACATGATCTACTTTCAAACTTGGCCTAAATATTGTAATGATAAACATTCTGACAAAGTTTCAAAAAGATTGGATCAAAACTGTGTCCTCTAGAGTGTACACAAGGTTTTTTCTAAGATCTGTTCTAGTTTTTGATCCGACACGACCCAGTTTCAAACTTTACCTAGATTTCATAAAGATAATCATTCTGACAGAGTTTCTTGAAGATTGGATCAAAACTGTGCCCTCTAGGGTGTACACAAAGTTTTTTTCTAAGAATTGACCTAGTGATCTAGTTTTTGACCTGACGTGACTCAGTTTCATAGGGGGCTTAAATATATGAACAATAAACATTTTGACATAGTTTCATGAAGATTGGATCAAAACTATGCCTTCTAGTGCGTATGCAAGGTTTTTCTAAGATTTGACCTAGTGACCTAGGTTTCCCACGCCATGACCCAGTTTCAATCTTGTCCTACATATTATGAGGATGAACATTCTGAAAAAGTTTCATGAACTTTGGATCAAAACTGTGCCTTCTAGAGCGTACACAAGGTTTTTCTAAGATTTGACCTAGTGACCTAGTTTTTGACCTGACATTACCCAGTTGCAAACTCGGCCTAGAATTTATGGAGATAAACATTCTGACAAAGTTTCATAAAGATTGGATCAAAACTGTGTCCTCTAGAGCGCACACAAGGTTTTTCTATGATTTGACCTAGTGACCTAGTTTCTGACCCAACATAACCCAGTTTCAACTTGTCCTACATATTATGAGGAAAAACATTCTGACAAAGTTTCCTGAGTTTTGGATCAAAACTGTGCCTCCTAGAGCGTACACAAGGTTTTTCTAAGATTTGACCTAGTTTTTGACCCGACATGACCCAGTATTGAACTTAGCCTACAGTTTATGGAGATAAACATTCTGACAATGTTTCATAAAGATTGGATCAAAACTGTGTAAACTGTGTCCTCTAGAGCATACATAAGGTTTTTCTATGATTTGACCTAGTTACCTGGTTTTTGACCCGACATGACCCAGTTTCAAATTTATTCTAGATAATATAAGGATAAACAGTCTGACAAAGTTTAATGAAGATTGGATCAAAACTGTGCCTTCTACAGTTTACACAAGGTTTTTCTAAGACTTGACCTAGTGACCTAGTTTTTGACCCAACATGACCCAGTTTCAATTTTGGCCTAGAGTTTAAGAAGATAAACATTCTGACAAAGTTTCATAAAGATTGGATCAAAAGTATGTCCTCTAGAGCGTACACAAGCTTTTTCTATGATTTGACCTAGTGACCTAGTTTTTAACCCGACGTGACCCAGTGTCAAACTGGTCCTAGATATTATGAGGATAAACATTCTGACAATGTTTCATAAAGATTTGATCAAAACTGTGTCCTCCAGAGCATACAAAAGGTTATTCTATGATTTTACCTAGTGACCTGGTTTTTGACCCGACATGACCCAGTTTCAAATTTGTTTTAGATATTATAAAGATAAACATTCTGACAAAGTTTAATGAAGATTGGATCAAAACTGTGCCTTCTACAGTTTACACAAGGTTTTTCTAAGACTTGACCTAGTGACCTAGTTTTTGACCCGACATGACCCAGTTTCAATTTTGGCCTAGAATTTATGGAGATAAACATTCTGACAAAGTTTCATAAAGATTGGATCAAAAGTATGTCCTCTAGAGCGTACACAAGCTTTTTCTATGATTTGACCTAGTGACCTAGTTTTTAACCCGTGACCCAGTGTCGAACTCGTCCAAGATATTATGAAGATAAACATTCTGACAAAGTTTCATGAACTTTGGATGAAAATTGTGCCCTCTAGGGCGTACACAAGGTTTTTCTAACATTTGACCTAGTGACCTAGTTTTTGACCCAACATGACCCAGTTTCGAACTTGGCCTGAATTTTATAAAGACTAAGATTCTGACAAAGTTTCATGAAGATTGGATCAAAACTGTGCCCGCTAGAGTGTACACAAGCAAAAGTTGACGGACGTCCGTCCTGACGTCCGGACACACGTACGACGGACGACGGACATCAGGGTATCCCAAAAGCTCACCCTGAGCACTTCGTGCTCAGGTGAGCTAAAAAAACAAGTAGCCCAAGGGCAACAACCGCTCAGCTAGCTGAGTTATAAAATGTAAGCTTCCAGCTCAGGTAAGCTAATAAACAGGCTGCAATTCCATAGGATTCGATGACCCCATGGGGTGTAGCAAGTTTGGACCCCAGGGGCTTGATTGGCAGGATTTATGTAGAGGACCACTATACACTGCTACATACTAAATACTTAAGCTCTTGGCCTTATGATTTCATAGAAGAAGATTTTTGAATGTTCTTAAGCTATATAGCTCTATATAAACAAACTAGAAATGTGTCCATGGACACAGATGCCCCCGCCTAGTGCCCTAAGTAAGATGGCTCTTTGTTTAAGGTACTGGCACTTGTAGCATAACTAGGTTCACAAAGGCAGACTTCTGTGGTACATGTTTTATCGTTTACCTTGGGCAGATGTATTGTGCTTCTTGGATCAAGAGAAGTGTGTGTGTGTGGGGGGGGGGGGGGGGGGGGGGGGGTCATGACTGTGATATGTGATGACATTCTGTATCCATGCAACTTTCCAAAAGAAATAGCCCAGAAACAAGTAACTTTTCAAAAACTAACAAACGGAAACCATTATTGTATGAAATCAAGTCGAAAAAGGGCCATAACTCCCACAATAATCGACGGATTTTGCCCAACATCGATCTTGACCTGCATTTTATAATTACATACCTGTGTATAAAATTTGAATTCAATACACCAATGCTTTCAAAAGATATCGAACGGAAACCATTTTTTCATACAAAATAAGTCGAAAAAGGGCCCTTACTCCCACAATAATCGACAGATTTTGCCCAACATCAAACTTGACCTGTATTTTATGATTATATGCCTGTGTATAAAATATGAATTCAATACACCAATGCTTCAATAGATATCAAACGGAAACCATTTCTTCCTACAAAATGAAGTCATAAAAGGGCCATAACTTCCACAATAAACAACGGATTTTGCCCAACATCAAACTTGACCTGTATTTAATGAGTATATACCTGTGTATAAAATATGAATTCAATACACCAAGGCTTTCAAAAGATATCGAACGGAAGCCAGTTTTTCATACAAAATGAAGTCCAAAAAGGGCCATAACTCCCACAATAAACAATGGGTTTTGCCCAACATCAAACTTTACCTGTGATTTATGATTATATACCTGTGTATAAAATATGAATTCAATACACCAATGCTTTCAAAAGATATCGAACGGAAACCATTTTTTCATACAAAATGAAGTCGAAAAAGGGCCATAAGTCCCACAATAATCGACGGATTTTGCTCAACATCGAACTTGACCTGTATTTTATAATTATATAGCTGTGTATGAAATATGAATTCAATATACCAATGCTTTCAAAAGATATTGAATGGAAACCATTTCGAGCGGGACGTACATACGTACGCTCACTACGTACGGATGGACATGCCCCCCTATTTTTAATGGCGGGGGCATAACAACCCCCTGGGGTGTGGGCAGTTTGGACCTCAGGTGCTTGATTGGCAGAATTTATAGAGGGGATCACTAGACATTGCTGCATACTAAATATGTAAGCTCTGGGCTTCATGGTGTCAGAGAAAAATATTTTTGAAGTCTTTCCCATTATAAGTCTATGGGAGCTGAGTTATAAAATGTAAGCTTCCAGCTCAGGTAAGCTAATAAACAGGCTGCAATTCCATAGGATTCGATGACCCCATGGGGTGTAGCAAGTTTGGACCCCAGGGGCTTGATTGGCAGGATTTATGTAGAGGACCACTATACACTGCTACATACTAAATACTTAAGCTCTTGGCCTTATGATTTCATAGAAGAAGATTTTTGAATGTTCTTAAGCTATATAGCTCTATATAAACAAACTAGAAATGTGTCCATGGACACAGAAGGCCCCGCCTAGTGCCCTAAGTAAGATGGCTCTTTGTTTAAGGTACTGGCACTTGTAGCATAACTAGGTTCACAAAGGCAGACTTCTGTGGTACATGTTTTATCGTTTACCTTGGGCAGATGTATTGTGCTTCTTGGATCAAGAGAAGTGTGTGTGTGTGTGGGGGGGGGGGGGTGTGGGGGGGGGGGGGGGGGGGGGGGTCATGACTGTGATATGTGATGACATTCTGTATCCATGCAACTTTCCAAAAGAAATAGCCCAGAAACAAGTAACTTTTCAAAAACTAACAAACGGAAACCATTATTGTATGAAATCAAGTCGAAAAAGGGCCATAACTCCCACAATAATCGACGGATTTTGCCCAACATCGATCTTGACCTGCATTTTATAATTACATACCTGTGTATAAAATTTGAATTCAATACACCAATGCTTTCAAAAGATATCGAACGGAAACCATTTTTTCATACAAAATAAGTCGAAAAAGGGCCCTTACTCCCACAATAATCGACAGATTTTGCCCAACATCAAACTTGACCTGTATTTTATGATTATATGCCTGTGTATAAAATATGAATTCAATACACCAATGCTTCAATAGATATCAAACGGAAACCATTTCTTCCTACAAAATGAAGTCATAAAAGGGCCATAACTTCCACAATAAACAACGGATTTTGCCCAACATCAAACTTGACCTTTATTTAATGAGTATATACCTGTGTATAAAATATGAATTCAATACACCAAGGCTTTCAAAAGATATCGAACGGAAGCCAGTTTTTCATACAAAATGAAGTCCAAAAAGGGCCATAACTCCCACAATAAACAATGGGTTTTGCCCAACATCAAACTTTACCTGTGATTTATGATTATATACCTGTGTATAAAATATGAATTCAATACACCAATGCTTTCAAAAGATATCGAACGGAAACCATTTTTTCATACAAAATGAAGTCGAAAAAGGGCCATAAGTCCCACAATAATCGACGGATTTTGCTCAACATCGAACTTGACCTGTATTTTATAATTATATAGCTGTGTATGAAATATGAATTCAATATACCAATGCTTTCAAAAGATATTGAATGGAAACCATTTCGAGCGGGACGTACATACGTACGCTCACTACGTACGGATGGACATGCCCCCCTATTTTTAATGGCGGGGGCATAACAACCCCCTGGGGTGTGGGCAGTTTGGACCTCAGGTGCTTGATTGGCAGAATTTATAGAGGGGATCACTAGACATTGCTGCATACTAAATATGTAAGCTCTGGGCTTCATGGTGTCAGAGAAAAATATTTTTGAAGTCTTTCCCATTATAAGTCTATGGGAGCTGAGTTATAAAATGTAAGCTTCCAGCTCAGGTAAGCTAATAAACAGGCTGCAATTCCATAGGATTCGATGACCCCATGGGGTGTAGCAAGTTTGGACCCCAGGGGCTTGATTGGCAGGATTTATGTAGAGGACCACTATACACTGCTACATACTAAATACTTAAGCTCTTGGCCTTATGATTTCATAGAAGAAGATTTTTGAATGTTCTTAAGCTATATAGCTCTATATAAACAAACTAGAAATGTGTCCATGGACACAGATGCCCCCGCCTAGTGCCCTAAGTAAGATGGCTCTTTGTTTAAGGTACTGGCACTTGTAGCATAACTAGGTTCACAAAGGCAGACTTCTGTGGTACATGTTTTATCGTTTACCTTGGGCAGATGTATTGTGCTTCTTGGATCAAGAGAAGTGTGTGTGTGTGTGTGTGTGGGGGGGGGGGGGGGGGGGGGGGGGGGGGTCATGACTGTGATATGTGATGACATTCTGTATCCATGCAACTTTCCAAAAGAAATAGCCCAGAAACAAGTAACTTTTCAAAAACTAACAAACGGAAACCATTATTGTATGAAATCAAGTCGAAAAAGGGCCATAACTCCCACAATAATCGACGGATTTTGCCCAACATCGATCTTGACCTGCATTTTATAATTACATACCTGTGTATAAAATTTGAATTCAATACACCAATGCTTTCAAAAGATATCGAACGGAAACCATTTTTTCATACAAAATAAGTCGAAAAAGGGCCCTTACTCCCACAATAATCGACAGATTTTGCCCAACATCAAACTTGACCTGTATTTTATGATTATAATGGGAATAATTTTATTTACAGTTTATACACAAGAATTTGTTATTCTCAATTTCATGTGCAGTTTTATTTAAAATTGCTTGGGGTAGAATCAGTTTTTGAGTGTCTTTTGTATATGTATGCTAAGTTTTACATGCACCCTGATCAGTCTGTTTCAGTTGTTATTATTTCAGTCAGTTGTGTATTCAGCTTCAAATATCAGTCTTATGTAACATTTATATAACTGTCTGGAGTGCAGGTGTCAGGTGTCCATTTGATTCTACAGTTGTTTTGTTTTCACACTAATCTTATCAGTGGTCATCCTATTGGGTGAGGGTGTGGTTATGCTTGGCTGAGTGACCAATCAAATAATTTTGGTTACTGAGTCTGGAGAGTAGTTCACTGTTCAGTTGTGACTTGATAATTGTTGGGTGCACATGTTTTTTCTTAGCTATTATTATTGGAATCCATGAGTCTTCTAGTTGTTTATTTACTCTTACTCCTGTATGGAACTAGTTCTCAGTCATGGATGTTTCAACAGATGTCTGATTTTTCTTTGCCAGATCATTATATACACTATGGTGATTTGTCAAAGAATTTGTTTTTCGTCTCCCCATCACACTAGTGTTGTGGAGGCCGAGAAGCGTTCTTTTTTCTATTGCAGAGCGTGACCACGTATCTGACAGGAATATGTAAAATTATGGAATAAATGCTTTAGACTTTGATTAGCTCAGAAGGTGAAATAAATCAGTGTCTGAGGAAAGACATATTGTTGACTGTCATGTGATGCCATCATAGAAATTGCTAAATCTTTCAACAATTGGAAGACTTTCAATCCTTAACTCAAATTATACTGACATATAGTGTATACAGAGGTTGTTTAACATGTGTACTTTCTTCAATCTGGAGGAATGAATAATCTGGAATAACATATCACATTAATTTGAATGAATTGTGTTCAAGCTTTAATTTACATTAGGAATATTTTCAAGATCAAACTTGTTCAAAGCCACCGACAAATCCTACTGACATATATCATTTTCAGAGGTTTTGACATGCTTCGATCTGGAATAATGTATCATATAAACTTGAATAAAATAGTGTCCAAGTTTATATTCATCCTTTGGAGTGTATACTGCTTCTTCAATAGTTGTGTAAGCTGCATGTATCCTCTGTGACTGCAGTGTATTCAAACTCAGTTTAGCTCATTAGCTTGTGCTACACTTACAATGCAATACAACTGCGGATGTTTTATACATATATGTTAGTGAACATCTTGTCCTGATAGCCTGCCAACGACCAATAGTGGACAATCTAGGAATCTTTGAGATGGAGTGCATTTATAAAACTGAATGACAGGTATTACATACGACTTCAGATACTTTCAGGAAATACTTTGTGTTTAACAAGTATTCAAACAACCATTCTGATAATCAGAGCATTTTCAGATGGAACCTGACAATTCAGCATGTACATTTAACTCAAGAAATAATGTGCAGGAAGGAATTAGACTGCTATAAAATGTGTTAAACATGACAATCATACAAGTGGAAACTTCCTATGGTGCATGGTGCATAATTCTGTCACATACAAAACTAAAACTGATTGTGGGGCACAATCAATCATAAATCAGCCTAGACTCTACTGCTTAGGAAAGAAACTTGTCATTGACATTGTTTTGTTTTAACCTGTGAAAGAACAGTGACATTATCAAATAAGTCTAGGTGTGTATTCTACCATTTCAGATAGGGAAACTCCAGAGGCTTATCCCTGATATCAAAGTTTACTTTCCTGAATTTACTTCTGTGACTCCTTGTATGGGGTCCACTGTCATCCTCTTAGACATTCACTTTTTGACCTGATTTGTGTCGGCCTCTTCAAGCGCACACCACAATTTATGAGGCATAGGACTATAAATGCAAATGTTTTTCCAAGAGCTGAAGATGCTATGCAAACTTGCTTTTTTCAGTTGTAAGGTCTGTAGCCTTCAGTGACTATAAGCAGCTTTTCTCTGCTACTGGACTTTTAAATTTTTCCTTCAATGTCTATTAAAATGTGCACTTACAGAAAGAAGTTTACTACTTATAGTTGTCACCATTTTGAATGGTACATATTAGAAAGCTGTGTTCTGCGCTAACTGTCAATAACTTGTATTTATTAATACAGTCAACCCTCTTTATAACCGCCTTTACAACAGCAAATGCCTATAATGTCATTTTGTTATGCTTGGAATGGCTATTGTGCAGAGCTGGTATTCTCTATAACAGTAATTCAGTTAATATCAAGATGTTTGGGAACAATTGCCTTCATGGTAAAGAGGGTACACTGTACAGAAGCATATGTCTGCATTATATAGTATAGCTAGAATTTACTGTTGTCTTTACGATAAGAAAATTCATCATATGGTCAGCTGTTTTTGTGTCAGGTGACTGAATCATTTTATTCTGTGGTCCATTAATTCATGCAAAGTGTTCCGAACCATTACTTGTTATGAGTAGAGTTGTAATATTGTTGTGTGTATGAATACTGTTTGGCACAATATACAGATGAGGTATTTTTTGGATGAGGTCGACGTCCTGTCCTGAGGTATGCTTTAGCAAATAGGTGTTAACATGTCAGTCATGGTCTTATAAGAGCATCTGGATGCCTTTATTGCATTAGTTGGATTACAGTTCAACTAAAAAATAAACAAAAAAAAAAAAAAATATATAAATAAATAAAAGATAAAAAATTGGCTCTAATATTTTGGGGGCCTCATTTGCATACCACCAAATTTGTTTGGCCTTCTTTTCCCCAAAATATCACTTGTCAAGCTGGTATGTAATAGTTTGAGTACCATTTCAGGCTAACCTGATATATGGAATTTACCCAAAGCACCATCAGCATTCAGGTCTCATACTGTTCTGTCTGCACAACAATTCATGCATGACCGAGTCTGCAAAATCATGATGATCCTACATTTGCAACCGTTTCGTCTCGAGCCCGATTTAAGCCACGAGCAGCATCATTCACGCCTAGTGCTCTGGCTTTTGGGATGACCCTACCTTGCACCGGTTTTTCACGCCCGTTCCAGCCATGAGACAGCACCGTTTCATGCCTAGCTCTCAGGCTCAGGTATGACCCCTTCTTTCATGCACCGTTTTCACGCCTGCTCTGGTCATGAGACAGCACCGTTTCACGCCTCTCTCTCAGGCCTCTGGGTTGAATCCTATCAGTCTGCACCGTTTTCACGCCTCTTTCAAGACACTGAGACAGCACCGTTTCACGCCTAGCTCTCAGGTCTTTGGTCTTGAGACAGCACCGTTTCACGCCTCTCTCTCAGGCCATCAAGGATCACCCAGCATTCATTCATTCATTCATTGCAAGAGATAGCATCGTTTCACGCCTATATCTCGAGCCTCAGGGGTCAAACCTGTCGCGCATCCTGGCACAATTTTCCAAGGCTTTGAGACTGCACTCTTCATGCCTGGGTCTCAAGCCTTATGGTAGGGTAGTCATTCCATTATATGCACAGACTGTCATCAGGAGAATAGTTTTCAGCTGTCCGACTATACTGGTTGATTCCCAGGTTAGCCACAGCATTGCAATGATAATTAGAAGTGAGCTGCCCCCAAGACAGAGCCAAAGATTTGTTTGTTTGTTTATTGCTTTATATAGTAATGTTATTAGTTTGTTTACTTTTGAGAATTGAAATATGTGTTTATTTGTCGAATTAAAATATATCTCAATGTACTTGTTGTTTGTGTATAAAATGGGAATAATTTTATTTACAGTTTATACACAAGAATTTGTTATTCTCAATTTCATGTGCAGTTTTATTTAAAATTGCTTGGGGTAGAATCAGTTTTTGAGTGTCTTTTGTATATGTATGCTAAGTTTTACATGCACCCTGATCAGTCTGTTTCAGTTGTTATTATTTCAGTCAGTTGTGTATTCAGCTTCAAATATCAGTCTTATGTAACATTTATATAACTGTCTGGAGTGCAGGTGTCAGGTGTCCATTTGATTCTACAGTTGTTTTGTTTTCACACTAATCTTATCAGTGGTCATCCTATTGGGTGAGGGTGTGGTTATGCTTGGCTGAGTGACCAATCAAATAATTTTGGTTACTGAGTCTGGAGAGTAGTTCACTGTTCAGTTGTGACTTGATAATTGTTGGGTGCACATGTTTTTTCTTAGCTATCCCTGCCAGCCATCCCCAGCACCACCATATTCTTGTTTTATTTTTCTTCATTAACAAATTATTCATATTGAGACTTTTCTGTAATATTGTATAATTGTGCTGCAAAACTTAAGAATATTTAATGCTAGTCCTTAAAAATGTAAGTTGTTCAATCTTTGGGGTAGTTACTTCTATTATCAGTAAGTTGTTTCAGCCTTCTTTTCCCCAAAATATCACTTGTCAAGCTGGTATGTAATAGTTTGAGTACCATTTCAGGCTAACCTGATATATGGAATTTACCCAAAGCACCATCAGCATTCAGGTCTCATACTGTTCTGTCTGCACAACAATTCATGCATGACCGAGTCTGCAAAATCATGATGATCCTACATACGCAACCGTTTCGTCTCAAGCCCGATTTAAGCCACGAGCAGCATCATTCACGCCTAGTGCTCTGGCTTTTGGGATGACCCTACCTTGCACCGGTTTTTCACGCCCGTTCCAGCCATGAGACCGCACCGTTTCACGCCTAGCTCTCAGGCTCAGGTATGACCCCTTCTTTCATGCACCGTTTTCACGCCTGCTCTGGTCATGAGACAGCACCGTTTCACGCCTCTCTCTCAGGCCTCTGGGTTGAATCCTATCAGTCTGCACCGTTTTCACGCCTCTTTCAAGACACTGAGACAGCACCGTTTCACGCCTAGCTCTCAGGTCTTTGGTCTTGAGACAGCACCGTTTCACGCCTCTCTCTCAGGCCATCAAGGATCACCCAGCATTCATTCATTCATTCATTGCAAGAGATAGCATCGTTTCACGCCTATATCTCGAGCCTCAGGGGTCAAACCTGTCGCGCATCCTGGCACAATTTTCCAAGGCTTTGAGACTGCACTCTTCATGCCTGGGTCTCAAGCCTTATGGTAGGGTAGTCATTCCATTATATGCACAGACTGTCATCAGGAGAATAGTTTTCAGCTGTCCGACTATACTGGTTGATTCCCAGGTTAGCCACAGCATTGCAATGATAATTAGAAGTGAGCTGCCCCCAAGACAGAGCCAAAGATTTGTTTGTTTGTTTATTGCTTTATATAGTAATGTTATTAGTTTGTTTACTTTTGAGAATTGAAATATGTGTTTATTTGTCGAATTAAAATATATCTCAATGTACTTGTTGTTTGTGTATAAATGCCTGTGTATAAAATATGAATTCAATACACCAATGCTTCAATAGATATCAAACGGAAACCATTTCTTCCTACAAAATGAAGTCATAAAAGGGCCATAACTTCCACAATAAACAACGGATTTTGCCCAACATCAAACTTGACCTTTATTTAATGAGTATATACCTGTGTATAAAATATGAATTCAATACACCAAGGCTTTCAAAAGATATCGAACGGAAGCCAGTTTTTCATACAAAATGAAGTCCAAAAAGGGCCATAACTCCCACAATAAACAATGGGTTTTGCCCAACATCAAACTTTACCTGTGATTTATGATTATATACCTGTGTATAAAATATGAATTCAATACACCAATGCTTTCAAAAGATATCGAACGGAAACCATTTTTTCATACAAAATGAAGTCGAAAAAGGGCCATAAGTCCCACAATAATCGACGGATTTTGCTCAACATCGAACTTGACCTGTATTTTATAATTATATAGCTGTGTATGAAATATGAATTCAATATACCAATGCTTTCAAAAGATATTGAATGGAAACCATTTCGAGCGGGACGTACATACGTACGCTCACTACGTACGGATGGACATGCCCCCCTATTTTTAATGGCGGGGGCATAACAACCCCCTGGGGTGTGGGCAGTTTGGACCTCAGGTGCTTGATTGGCAGAATTTATAGAGGGGATCACTAGACATTGCTGCATACTAAATATGTAAGCTCTGGGCTTCATGGTGTCAGAGAAAAATATTTTTGAAGTCTTTCCCATTATAAGTCTATGGGAGCAGCATGGCCAATTTGGACCCCAAGGGGAATGGTTGGCAGGATTTAAGTTGGAGACCACTAAATGTTGCTACATATGTACTAAAGAAGTTAGCTCTGGGCCTCAATCTTTAAGAGAAGAAGATTTTTTAAGATTTTCCCGTTGTTAGTCTATGGGAACTTATGGGTTTGGACCCCGGGGGCATGGATGGCAGGATTTATGTAGGGGACCACTAGACATTGCTACTTGCTACACATATACGCTCTTGGCCTCATGGTTACAGAGAAGCAGATTTTTAAAATAGTCTATAGGAGCTTATGACCCCCTGGGTGTGGCCAATTTGCACTGCAGGGTCATGGTTGGTATGATTTATGTAGGGGACCACTAGACATTGCTACATGCTACATATATAATATGCTTTGGGTCTAATGGTTTCAAAGAAGAAGATTTTCAAGATTTTCTCATTGTAAGTCTATGGGAGCTTATGACTCCCGGGGCATGGCCAATTTGGACTCCAGGGGCATGGTTGGCAGGATTTATGTAGGGGACCACTAGACATTGCTTCATGCTACACATATAAGCTCTGGGCCTCATGGTTTCAGAGAAGAAGATTTTTTAAGATTTTCTCTTTGTAAGTCTTCGGGAGCTAATGACCCCCTTGGGCGTGGCCAATTTGGGCCCCAGGGGCATGGTTGGCAGGATTCATGTAGGAAACCACTAGACATCGGTACATACCAAATATATAAGCTCTGGGCCTCATGGTTTCAGAGAAGACGATTTTTTAAGTTTTCCCATTATGAGTCTATGGGAGCTTATGACCCCAGGGGAGTGGCCAGTTTGGACCCAAGAGGCTTGGTTGGGAGAATTTACGTACAGGACCACTCTGCATTGCTACATGCTATATATATAAGCTCTGGGCCTCATGGTTCCAGAGAAGATGATTTTTGAAGGTTCTTAAGCTATATAGCTATGTATAAACAAATGATTCCCTGGGGCATGGCAATTTGAGCCCCAGGAGCATGGGTGGCAGGATTTTAGTAGGGGATCACTAGACACTGATACATGCTATATATATAAGCTATGGGCCTCATGGTTTCAGAGAAGAAGATTTTTTTAGATTTTCCCATTGTAAGTCTATGGGAGCTAATGACCCCCGGGGCGTGGCCAATTTAAGCCCCAGGGGCATGGTTGGCAGGATTTATGTAGGGGACCACTAGACATTGGTACATACTAAATATGTTAGCTCTGGGCCTCATGGTTTCAGAGAAGAAGATTTTTGAAGTTTTTCCCATTATAAGTCTATGGGAGCTTATGACCCCTGGGGAGTGGCCAGTTTGGACCACAGAGGCTTGGTTGGGAGGATTTATATAGAGGACCACTAAACATTGCTACATACTATATATATAAGCTCTGGGCCTCATGGATCCAGAGAAGAAGATTTTTGAAGGTTCTTAAGCTATATAGCTGTATATAAACAAATGACCCCCTGGGGCTTGGCCAATTTGAGCCCCAGGGGCATGGGTGGCAGGATTTTTGTAGGGGATCACTAGATATTGATACATGCTATATATATAAGCTATGGGCCTCATGGTTTCAGAGAAGAAGATTTTTTCAGATTTTCCCATTGTAATTAAGTCTATGGGAGCTAATGACCCCGGGGTGTGGCCAATTTGGGCCCCAGGGTTATGGTTGGCAGGATTTATGTAGGGGACCACTAGACATTGGTAAATACTATATATGTAAGCTCTGGGCCTCAGAGAAGAAGATTTTTAAAGTTTTTCCCATTATAAGTCTATGGGAGCTAAATGTTGCCATGTCAACAATAAGTCTATGGGAGCTATATGTTGCCATGGCAAAAAGAGTTCCAACCCAATCTACCCTTAAACCTAATGCAGTCAACCCCCCACCCAAACAATGCTACACATAAAATTTGATCAAGATTGGCCTGCTGGTTTAGGAGATATTGGTGTTTAAAAGTGTGGAAGACGACGACAGACAACCGACCATGGCTATACTATAATGAAATAGCTTCATGCAAGAAGTATTCTCATACAAACTTGGTCAAAATCCATTCAGGGAATATTGAGGTATTTGGCCCTCATAGCTCAGTGGTAGAGTGTCCGCTTCAGATACAGAAGGTCATGAGTTCGAGTCCCAGCCGCACCATACTAAAGGTGTAAAAATGGTACTAGGAGCTCCCTTGGCTAACGCTCTTCTATAAGCCATCAGGCAAGTATGATTTGTTACCGGATACCTTGTATGTCGCAATAAAAGCTCTACAGAGCTTATGTTTTCTGTTTCTAATATGCAACATTAAATACAGCTTCTTTATCTCTAGCTTTAGAATTTTTTCATGTTTTTGCTATTTTTAGTAATTGCAGCTGGTGGCCATTTTGGATGGTCCAGTTCCATAAATCTGAAAGAACTCCATTCAAGTATCATTCTGATTCAATTTGACCAAATCCATTCAGCTTTCTTCAGATATTGACATCTGAGCCAAAATGGGACTCATAAACAGGAAATAGGTCACTGTGACCTAATTCTGCCACAGATTTTCTATTTTTATTTTGACAAGTCAGTACAAAATTTAAGTCAAATATACCCAGTGGTTCTAGAGAAAATGTTGATTTTGTAGTTTTTGCTATTTTAAGTAACAATGGCCATCTTGGGTTCTCCACATGGCTAAATTGTATCATTCTGAAGCCCTGTAGTCTGGTCATGCTCTGTGGGAAATTTGAGAACCATGGGTGCAGTGGTTTCTGAGAAGTGACAAGAATGAACTTTAACACTAGGGTTGACATAATCATGAATGGACGGACGGACAGAATGAAGGACTGACGGATGGAAAACTCGATGCCTATATCGCAATTTGCTAAAGCAGGTGAGACAAAAATCACAATAAATGTCATCAAAAATGTATTATTTATCCTAATTAAACCAGGCAAACAAATAAGTCAAACAAAAAATGAAAGCGTGATGATACTCTAAATTAGAAAAAATATTAATTCTCAATGTAAGGTTTATTAATAATAAAGTTGAGCAATATGATTATTAGAATAAATTGCAGCCGTTTAATTAGACCTGCTATGCAGAATCACTGCCTTGAATATTAATAATTAACTATTTGCCATGTGAGTGGGTTAGGAATAATCTACCATAATTACCCTAAATAGGTCCCAGGGTCATCCAACAAGTCTTGGAAATACTGATATAGTCTAGTCTAGGCTATCCCATAGCCTACCAACTTGTTGGGCACCACAGATGACTTTATAATAATCCCTTTCCACCTAATCCTGTCTTAAGCTACCTGAGTTCTGCTGGCAAAGTCCATCCCTTCAGCTTTTCAGTGTTGATCAAAGAGATATATCTCAAACTACAATTCAGCTTTGTTACTGCTGCAGAGGCTTGTGCAGTCCTTGAGAGAACTTCTAGTTTTGAGCCATTATCGGAGACAAATGCTCCAAGGCATTTGAGGGGTGGCGGCAGTAGTCGACAATGCGCTGGACTACCATCTACGGGTTGCAAGATTGATCCCCCACTTCTCCAGTCTTTGGGATGAGACTTTAAACCAAGGTCCCATCTCTGTATGACTCCAAGGTATTTGAAGCTTTTTACAACTCCCGATTTCTATCCTTTTACCATGATCTCCATCTGGATGCCACTGGCACTGTCATCAGTTTGATCTTCTCAGCACTTATCTCTATTTTATACCAGTACCTGCAGGTTTAGTTGAGACTTTCAACTAGGACTGCTAGTTCCTGTTCTTCCTCGACAGGAGTGTCAATGTCATCAGCAAAGTGCAAATCGGTAACAGTTACTGTTCTGCTGCCTATGGTTACCTTTCTATTATGTTCTACCAGAGTCCTTTTGTGAAAATTGTTGAAGAGGGGAGATGAGATATGAAATCCTTGCCTATCTCCAACTGTTGATCTGAACTATTCTTCCATTCTGCCATTCATCTGAACTGCACTAATAGTCTTGTCATAGTGGTGTTCAGTGGTGTTTATTGGACTAAATGAGAAAAATGGAACTGAAATAGTTTTGAATGTGAAATTTTACAAAATCTGCAGAGGGTGAAATATATGTTATGGGTAGAATTACATGCATTAGCCCTGGAGACCATCTTAAGCAGAAATTATAGTATCAGAGAAATTACTAAAATGCTAGGGTTGACTGATGTAACTGGGGACAAACAGACAGACAGACAAGCAGAATGACTGACAGACTGATGGATGGACGTCAAGAAAACTAGACTCCTTTATCCCACCTTGCTAAAGCAGGTGCTACAAAAATTAATCTGAATTATCATCAAATATTTCCCATAGCTGGAGCACTGAGAACATCTCAGCCGCGACACAACAAAACTGACAAAGTGGCATGTGCGCTCAGGGAAGACTCAGATCAGCCTGGGCATCCACCTAGTCTGACCAGGGTCTTCATTCTCAGCATGGAGGTAGCTTAGACCCTTAGCTACCATCAAAGTGCACAACAAAGACTGGTCAGACTGGTTGGATGGCTAGGCTGATCAGAGTCTTCGCTGGGCGCACATGCCACTTTATTAGTTTTGTCGTGTGGCGGCTCAATTATTCTATTTTCTGAATAACTTGTAAAAACAATAGAACTTTGCTTTATGAACATATTTGTTTTAAATACAGAGAAACCAATGTTTGTTGGCCAACAACTCAAGACAAAAGAAAATATGAAACAAAGGTTCTGTTGTTGCTGATGCAAGAATGCACAACAGCAATATAATTATATTTTCATAGTCAAATTATTGTGCCATTAATTCAATTAACAGCTGTATGCCATAATTAACAAGTTAAATATACTTTTGTTATAACATTTCTGGAAATGGTTGCCACTTACACCTTTCAATCAAATGCCACCGCAAGAACATTTGTTATTTGAGCCACAACCATTTCATCTAGGTCTTGTTCAGCTACTGCAAAGAAAGAAGTTGGCCTGCATCTTTTCAAAGAACCTGTCAAAAGAAATTTTTTACAAAAACAGTTGCAATGGTTACCAAGCTGCAACATCATTCTCATAAAAATTTCATATAATGTCATAAGTACATCTTCTTGAACACTCACTCACCTAGGCCCAAAGCTTTCATGATTTTGATTTTTCTTTGGTCTTTTTTTTTTTTTTAAAATTTACCCACCAACTTAAAGACTAATTATGATCTACCAAATTGTTTTTGGCTGTCTTTTATTTCAGGAGAATGATGCTCCATATGCTTCCCCCAAAATATCAGCCATATCCACTCAGCGTTTTTGAGAAGGAGTTGTCTGAATGCTTTGCACTACATATGCAAGATAAAGTGGGCCTCTAACCCCCACTGCCCCTATGGCCAGGGCCACTGCCCCTATCGCCACTAGACTATGGGAAACCATTACCTCTACCCCACCACATATGGGTGTGCTATGGCCACTTCAACCATTACCTGAACCCATGAATCTATTTGGTTCCAATCGGCCAAGGCGGTTTTGGGGAATAAGTCATTTGAAAGTGTGACTAATGGATGACTGATGACAGACCGAGCAGTGGATAACAGACAACAGACCTTGCCTATCCTATAAGCTTCCCCCACAGTTCAACCTAGGTTGTATACAAAAAATGCTCTTGCCAATGCATGAAACAGCCACATCAGAAGCAATCTGCTTCCCTCCCCAAACCCCTTCAAAAGTGGCTGCAGGTTGTTGTTGCTATCTTAATTATCAAAGGGAGACCATCTTTGTACAGACTGCTGTAATTACAGTTATAATTGGGACACCTTACCTGGCAGAGTCCGTCTTATCAAACTGGCAAAACTATGGCCAAGCACCCGGAATTCGACCACACTCGGTTTTCGACGATGTGAGCATTTCCCGAGGAGTTGCTATGGCATAATGCTACTAAAATGTAAACCATCTAAAACCAAACTCGTCAGTAGGTGCATTCGACCAATACAAATAGAGTAATAAACTTAGGCCCCGCCCACTTGTGCAATGGCTCATTTTCGCAATGAACAAAATATTTTTAGGAGTAGGTCACGTAAACTCAATGCACTGCATATTTTCGGAGGAGCAAGAAAATTATAAACGCATCTGCTAAAAATCAGAAACACTGTGCAATAACATAACCACATTCTGTAACCGTTCCTTTTCATTTTAATGATCAATATGACGATACCGATTTTCTATCGTCGAAAACTGGGAGGTGTGGTTACCAAAAATTGACAGGCCATGTGATCAAATATGGCCTCCTCTGTCATCTCGCCACAAGTGTCTACAAAAAAGAATGCTCTGGTGTTGAAAAAGAAAAAGACTGTTTGGTCATCTAGAATGATAAGATGGGTTCTGGATATTCAGTGTACATTGAAATCACAACAGACACAATTTGATCGTCGAAAACCGGGAGTGGCGGCATATATGTGCATGCAAAACACAAAACACACCAAAGTAATGCACCAGTGAAACCATGGCCCCCACAGCCCTGGGAAATAGCAGGGACTTTGATTTTTCATCCAGCAAATCTATGCTATAATCCCAGCACTGTGGTGACAGTTTGTAAAACCAATGCTGTTTGACCCAGAAGTCTGTTATGTTTTTCTTCCACTGCTATTTTTGCCTAAAAGACCAAACCCTGGCATTTGCCCACAACTGCGGGGACAATGCAAAATGTAAGAACATGGCTCAATTCCCCACTACCCCCATCCTGTCTCGGCAGTGGGTGGGCTGTGGTTACAAATGACTGGTGCATAATGTGTCTGTTATGGTTTCATATCCAGGGACAGTGGCCTCACTAACAAAACCAAAACTGTCAATTCTTTCACTTCATGAGAGCATCTCCCACTGCAGAGTGTTTAGATGGCCCACAACATGTGTTCTCTTCAAAGGTATCAAAAATCATACAAGACTTTAATTTTCAGTGCAACCGAAATCATAACTGGGCTGAATTTATGAGCATATAAACTTTATCATATTACATAAATTGAAATAAATGCATTTTTAATCCTGTCCCACCATACTGTCATAATCAAAACCACTTTATGGGACCTCCCTTGTTTTTCTTTTAGCTGAAAATTACCATACAGACAGTAACTACATGTATTGGTACAGAAATGAATGCACAAATAGCGCAGACCCAGATCTGACTGTTTATTGTTGCCTTGTAAATTTGACCTGTTGAAATTTTTGGCCAATCACAGTAATTTGCTCTGAGTCCCAATACATCCGGTAATTATAAGCAAGTGCCGAAAACCAATATCCTTGTATCCTTGTGCGGAGGCATTCCGTCTTAACAGCACTAATAGGTAAAATAGGTTTAAATGCAATTGTAGCATGACTGCTTGGTGCCAAATCCTTTGATGGTGTTTCTGCTGAGATCTGGCTTTGTAAATTAATGCAAATTACCAATTACGCCTGTGTGCTACGTCAATTTGTTAATACTTCTGTTCTCTATAAAGCACAATAATAGTTGACCTAAAACCAATTTCCTCGTTACCATCTTTCTGCTGAGAACTTGAGATTTTTTTCAAAATCAATTAGTACGAGAGCGGGTCTTTTTTTCTTCATTAAAAGGAATGTCTATGTCTCTTGTGCTGGCGAAACTTTTTTCGGGCCAGTAAATCCAGACAACTGAATTTCAAAGTTGGGCAGCCAAAAACTGAGCCCAAACAGCCTGTGTAGTTGTATACCATATACCTTAATGTGCTTAATAATTGGGACACCTAAAAACTATTAATTTTCCATTTGGGACAAATGGAAAATTAATGGTTTTAGGTGTCCCAATTATTAAGCACTTTATGGTAATTCTAATCATGGTATACTCCAACTCCATATTCTCGCGGCAATCATATTCTCGCGGTAGTGCTATATAAAAGCCCTTCAGCACACATGTCTTCTTATTTTTATATCGTCTTTCAGGCTTCAGGAATACAATGTATAAAAACACATAAGATTTCAGTTCTGTCTATTTTTGAAGACTCTGTGACTTCTTAAAGCCAAAGTAGTGAAAAATCACCAAAGGTGGTAACAAGGAACACCCCAGGACGATAAAAGTGGCAATAAAATAGAAAATAATTGTCCGATCATGTTATTTCTTGCTTTGTTTGATCTAAGTATGGTTATACTCAACATTTTAAATAAGGAAATATTTCTGCTTTCATTTAATTTGCTTATGTTGAGGCAAATATCCAGATACCGTGAGAATATGGAGTCGGTATGTCTGCCTAACCACTTTGGGGTAGTAGTGTGTGCACATTAAAATATGACACTCACCAGAAGGTAGAAAACACAAAATACCTTGAGCTTTAAGATGAAATACTAGAGGGCTCAACTACATATAGTTATGTAGATTTGTTGGTCCTCCTTATTTGGTCAGGCTTGCTTGTATCTTAAGTACCGTGAGAATAGGGAGTGCCAGTCTACAGATAGGTCAGAGCTAACAGTGCAGACCCAGATCAGGATGTCCATCTTTATCTTTTGGATGCATAACTGCATCGTAAAACTAAACTGTTCTATTTTGTATTATGATAATTATTATAGGTGTCCCAATAGCAGTTTGATAGATCCACTGTTCATTATGCAAAGGGAAGCAACTGCTCTGTGTCACAGTGTCAGTAATCTTCCAGGCAGAATACAGGAATTCCAACCCAGCAGGCACATAACATTGAAATGACATTGTATTGACGTCAATGTGACGTGATGACGTTGCATCGACTTCAGTATGAAGTCATTTTAATGTCATGTGCCCACTGGGAAACTAGTACACCAGTCATTTGCAACCCAGCTACCCAAGGGCTGAGGAGCTGCCAGGGTTAGCAGGGCTGAAGTATGGTGTTTTTACCTTAGCGTTAACCTGCAGTGCAGTGCATGCGCAGGGCTTTTCAATTAGCTGTCAAAGTAACTGAAAAATAATATTGACCCCAACTGTTGAACAATGTCCCAAGGGGCAGGGACTTTTAACAGAGATTTGATCGGACCATTTATCCCTTAGCAAAGAGTGTCTCTCAGGGCCCTGCAGAAAGGAAATATTCTCTGGTCCTGGGGTAGCCAGAGTTGCAAAATGACTGGTGCATAATGTTAGTAAGATCAACCTTCCATGTATTAGTCTTGACCATTGCTTTCAAAATTTTGCAGGGCCCCAGAAGTTCAGTGGGTTAAGACGTAAGTGCTGGCCTGCTAAGCTAGTGGTCTAGGTTCAAATTCTGCTGGCATTGGAAATCTTTTCAACTGTAAACTAGTTTCGTTCCAAACAGCCCTTCACTATCACCCGGTGCTCCAGATAAGATTAGGAGTAACAGGGATAACTAAGAGATAATCTTCTTATTCCTCAATGAAGACATACATTGTGACCCCCTCATTTGAACCATCTCGACTCTTTAAGAGTTGACCCCTTTCTTGAAGGGATTTATCACCCATGGAAGCGAAATAGAAATCACAAAAATTGTCTCCCTTTGAAAAAATGGCCAAAAAAAACATTGGTATATACTCATTCACCCAAGAAATTACTGAATTTATTGTAAAAGGACCTCTGACAGTATCAATGCATATTTGCCCATTTTTCGACAAATTACTGCACCTTCCTCGGGCAGCAAAAGTTGAAATATTTGGCATTAATATGTAGCCTTGTGTACTATAAAGACATTTTAACAGTGATTTTGAAAAATTATCATGCCTCTAGACTAACATAGACCAATTTTATCAAGAGGGGTATGTGAATTTTTCAGTCTCTGAAAATAAGTCCATTTATTTGGTTTTCTAAGATATCAAAATCTTAATGGATAACTATGCTAAAACTGACGTACACACTACTGTTACTGATATTATGCAATATTTTTTCAGTACTAAGGACTTTAGCCTATTTTTAGATATAAAGGGTGCAAGTACCCCACCCACTTTTTCAGTTTTTCAGCTGTAGACTATCTTTTCCCCCCGTGCCTCAGCAAGCCACTCACATATAATGTGTATTATGATAGTACACACATACATGCAAAGTGGCTAGCTGAGGCACGGGGGGAAAAGTATCTTTAAAAAACTTTTCCTGTTTCCATTACGTTTGATTACAAAATTTGGCTTTTTCCACCAAAAATTGAAGTCTATGTGCAAAGTAATCAGAAATTAAATTCATGGCCAGTTAGGGGAAGTTGAGAGCAACAAATTTCAAGAGAAATTCTTTGGCATATCAAAAATTTAATTTTGACTATTTTTATAGGCAAATTAACATTACAACCGTCAGAGGTCCTTTGAACAATTAGATTTTACAATATGATGACACAAGTAGAATAGCAAATATACCCTGAGCAGACCCCATTTTTGTAACTGTCCCATTAAGTAGGATCAATACAGGACTGGTCTTTTCCTCAATTTTCATACATATTATGTATGTTTGATTAGTTATCTTACAAAATGGGACCTGAACCCATTTGCATACACTATACAGTAGAACTTCAAAGGCTCGAACATGCTTGGGACTTTGAAAATTAGTTCCAGCCAAAGGTAGTTCCAGCAATCCAAGGCTAGTTTCTATATAAACTGAATTCTAGGGACCCAAGAACAAGTTCTAGCCAGGCATGGTAAACAAGCCATCAGGGTTCTAGCAATTGAAGTTCTACTGTACAATAAATAAGCATAAAAATTCTTCCCATTTGATTTTCAGATCTTCCAGGACTCACAGATGCATACCATATTTATTTGGCTATAAAAAGGGGGTTTCCCTCTCTTGAATGACCTCAAATATGTAGATCAATCTTATAAGATGGATCTAGGTTTTTGGAATTATTTTGGAAGGGAATAAACCTCTGCCATATCACCCAAGAAAATATGTGCAAATTTAGGCTTTACGCTGGTCACACACATACCACAGTACCTTTTCACACGATACCAATCTTTTTTTTTTCTTAATTTTTTTGTTTCGGTGGATAACCTTGTTTGATGTTTATCTTAATTTTCTTATCTTTATTGGCTTTTAAGTTTGTAATGAAATATTTCTTAAGTACCTAATTTAATTTATTGTTCATTACCTCTTATTATAAAAGCTGATTTTTTTGAAAACGATAGTCTTGCATGAATATTCAAATAGGTGAGCAAATATTTTATACACAGGTCAGAAAGTTCCATAGCTGTTGTATTTATGAAACAACTTAGAGAGTGGGTATTTTTTAGAATTAAAATGGTATAAGACTGTTGCAATATATCATCTTTACTCAAAAAAGTGCATGACTGTGTGGTTAAAAAGATTGACTCTGTATGTTTATCAGTCTGTCTCTCTAAATTTGCCGCTGATTTTGTATAGTGCAACTTGTTCATACTTGATTTTTTTCCAGTAACCAACTGATTGCTTAGAATGGCTATGTACTCTGTAATTGTTTCTTTAAGCGCTAACAATATGTCTACGTCATTCACTAATGATATGCAAATTATAGGCTTCTCCAGAGCTTGCCGAACAATCTAAATCTTGTGGTAAATACTTGCATGCCTCGAGATTTAATTAGTAGTCTTATAATTGCACGGTGTCACAGGCTTTTCACTAAACCTCTCAGGCAATTTCTTTCTCGGCTCTTAGGAATAACATTGCGGAATTATATTTTGAAGACAATAGCTGATTGCTCATGATAATAGAATGAATAAGCGAGAGCTATTATTGTACAGTATAGTGCAAAAATTGCTTTAAATTGCATGGGAACACTTACAGGGGAGGTAATTCCTACAAAGGAAACTGTCTCCCATTTCATTGGGATCTTCTCTTAAAGCAAGGAATTTGCTCCCTTAAGGAGCAAATTTTATCCTTTAAGAGTTGCTCCATACTAAAAAGGCTTTGTTGCCCCGTAATGGCTACCATTTAATATAACTCTACAATAGTAACAACCTGCAATAGCAACAACCCTGCAATGGCTACAAGCCCATCTCTTTATCTGCTCTCTTAAGGCTTCCAATGTTAAATCAGCCCCTGTATGGTTGTCTCAATTATGGGGAGGCGCCGTGGTCAAGTGGTAAGAGGCGCTCAGTTATGGTGCAGAAAATTGCCGAAAGTTCATGAGATCACGCCCAGGTTTCGCCATATGACTGGAAAACTCTCTCTGTCAACCCAGCAGTAAATGGGTACCTCAACTTCAAACCAGGGATGGATAAGGCAGTGAAAGGAGAGGGATGAGCTCCACCTTTCATACGCTGTGCCAAAGACACAGTGGGCCTCTAACCCCCACTGCCCCTACAGCTACTAGGCAATGGGAAACCTTTACCTAATATGGCTGTCTCAATCCTTATAAATGCCCAGCAAAGGTAACTGCCTCTTTATAATAAAGCCCAGAAATGGCTAACATAATTTTCATGTTATGACAACAGATCTATCTTTGACTTTCTTGTGATAACAGAATGGCCAAGAAATTGCCACAGGGTGGTCAGAGTCCCCAACTGCAACACAAACTGTTTAACTAAGGGCAGATAACTCATTAAGAGACCAAAAGTTATCATTTGCCTTCATTTTGTCTCATTCAGACGAGTGTGTCTGTGACGGTTTATTATAAACTTTTCCAAAGTGTAATGGCGCTATAGCCTGGACATGTTATTTAAGCACTGGCAGGTAACTCATAAATTGAGAGACCACAAGTTGTCTCTGATATTCAAGCACATGTATCAGCTAAGTGACAAAGTCACTCACAGCTTTTGCCTCAGTAAAGAATAACGAAGGGATCAAACTCTGTGAAAAATTACCTTTAAGGCCCTTTCTTCCTAGCAAGCATATGATGTTGAAATGACGTTGTATAGACGTCATTTTGACGTCATCACGGTATGTAGGCAAATTTACGGACACGAAAGTATTACGTACGAGACATTGCGGGAAACTGCGCGTGCCAGGTAAACAACTTTTTTTCTGACAGTTTTTCTTAAATATCTCTGCACTAACATAATATTTTACAGATCTGTTTTTACCATTATATTTGGCATATTTCCTTCTATCTAGAACCGTTGAGACGCTAAAGATGCACTCACCGAGTTAAGCCTGTTTTTTTTGGAAAACCGTGTAGATTCTTGTACTTCGTCACAAAGCAGCATGTATCGCCTTTGTTCCTTTATCATTTGCAAACCTGAACCCATCAGCGAGTGGCCTAGTTAGTGCTCTTTACAACCACGGTTAAATCAGATTTCAGCTTCATACGTTACAAGAATAAACAGCCATCTTTCACGGGAGGGGTCTACCTTTTTGCATTTACGACCATCTCAGCATTCCTTTTAAACATTTACGACCATCTGCGCAACAAAACACAAATCATGACACGACTATCGACAAAAATCATGTACGAAATCCTTCATATTTGGATTTTTTGCACTTAATCGTGTCTTCTCAATCTAGATTTTCAGTCCAGTGGGCCGGGCCGGGTAGCGCAATCGGTAGGGCACCTGACTCGTAAGTCAGAGGTCCTTGGTTCAAATCCCGGTCTGGCCACATACTTTCGTTTCTCCTTCCGCTGATTCAAGAAGGGCAGTTGTCAGTTACTGGCGAAAGTATGTGCACTTAGTACTGGTTAACCGCTTAGGAGGTCTAAGCCTGCCCAGGAATAGTGTGGTTAGGTTAACTGACCGTCCCGACATGACCTTAGTTGTTTACCGTGGACGTTAAGCATCAAGTCAACCAACCAACCAATTCAGTCCAGTGATAATAGTTGCAAGATGGTCGACTAAATTTCGAATGAGATTTTATTGATAAAACGGAAGGATGGGGATTGCTAGCTCAGTATCAGGTACTCAGCCACAACAGACACGTCCAGACTGACGTTTTGAAGTTTACCCGCCATTAGTCGTCGCCCCTTAACTTGCGTCACAACTACAATGTATGACCTGACCCCAGCCCGGCAGTGGCAAGGCGGCTGTTTGAAACTGCAGAACCGCAATATTTTCAAGCCCCCTTTAAGCTTTGTGAACCCTTTGTCACTCGGCTTCACAAATATGCATATCAGTATGTGAGGGGTTGCGTGAAAAGGCTTGTCCCAGCAGGAAACATTCAGACCTAATGTTGCATGTGTGCAATGCATTCTTTCTAGCATAAACAGTCAATGAACACTCGGTATATGACAATGAGTGACAAATGAGAGACTCTGAGTACTTTGCGCAAGATCATGTGCGCATTTGCGACATATTTTTACATGCTCATGCTTATTGCTGTGTATTATAAATGCATATTGTCATTTTTTCAAAATGTGCTTGCTGTTCTCGAACCCGCCGAAAACAAGATACAACAATATGCAAGAAGTTTATTACGAATTTTCTGCCCACATAGGAGCACCAACAGAAGGTAGTAGATAGTAGAGTAACTAAATATAATCAAGGCAAGAAATTCAAATGACAGATCATATCAGGAACAAAAAGACGGACATGCACACTTATGAAATACAACTACAGTTTAAGCTGAAAGGGCACACTTTCAGGGGAACAAACTTTGTCATTTAGACACCTGCCTCCCCTCCCAAAGCCTATCCCCTTATATGGGAAGAATTTGTTCCAAGGGGAACAAATTCCTCCACCGAGAGCAGACCCCCCCCCCCCCCCCCCCCCTCCCCCGCACACACACCTGGGAAGGGCTGCGACAGTTACGGAAGCAGACAGGAAGTCACAATAAGTCACCCTCGTTAAAAAAAGGCAGAAAAAAGATATTGAAGCGCAACCTTCCACCTTACATGCCATGAGCAACGACAGACCTCCCCATTTTCATGTAAAGATACAAGCGATATGTTCATTGATCATCTGCTAATAAAACCACATCAATTCCTATCCATAAGTATGACAGTTATATGTGTAAGTTAAACCTGGTAAACCTTTCAAGATGAATGGGTCCAACTTCATGGGAAACACCCTGCCAAGTTTTTTTCTTCTTAGTCACCTTTTGGGAGCAGACAAAACTCCTGAAAGCAAGAATTTGCTCCCTTATGAGCAAACTTCCCCTCAAGAGAACATCCTAGCTGGAGGGGTTCCACTAAAGGGAAACATACAGGAATCTGTTTCTCTTTATGAGTCCCACTTATGCTCAGACGCCAATATCTAAAGAATAACTAAACTTTACGAGTCCCACTTATGCTCAGACGCCAATATCTAAAGAATAACTAAACAGATTTTGATCAAATTTAAGCCGAATTATCCTTCAATAAAATATATTTAAATTGTTTACAAAAAAAGAAAGGACCATCCAAGATGGCAGTCTGCCATTACTAGACATAGCAAACGCATGAAAATAATTGCAGTATCTCAGGAACACCTGAATTGATTTGGACCAATTTTATGTCAGAACGAACTTTGCATAAAGCAATTTTAATTTGTTCCAAACTGACCAGCCATAAGAGATAGCGAAAAATTTGAAACTGTCAATATCTCAAGATTTTTCCAATGGATTTTTACAAAACTTTTGTCAGAATAATTTGCGTCCAGAATCGTATAATTCAGTTCTCTCAATTTTTTATGCATAAATTTATCAAAATGTTTCACCATGACATCTTTTACTGTGGAAGGTGGAAGTGCAGTGCAGGTGCGACCATGATATTGTTCCCATGTACAACGGATCCCTTTCAAAAAGGGTAATTCTAAAGGGAACGAATTTGCACATTGAGGAGCAAATTCTTTTTTGATTTGATCCCTACTGAGAAGGGAAGCAGAATTCTGATGATCCGCCGTTTGCAGAATTGCAGAAGTAGCCGTTTGTATATCTCATTGCTCTCTCTCTCTATCTCTCTCTCGCAAACGACTTGGTTAAGAAGCTTCTCACCAGTGTGTAAAGGCTTTTAGTATGTACATGCAAGTCATGCCATGTAAGACTGCAATGATCAATACAAGATAGTTCTTCCTTGTTTAAGGTGGTGATAATCACTGATTTGGGACAAAGACAAAAATCTGCATAAAATACTCAAAATAACACTGATCTTTCCAAAACTTAGCAGATGCCTTCTTTATGTTGTTTCTCATAATTTAGAATCCCAAAATGCAGCATTTGTTTATGTTAAAAAGTGTTTTTATAAGAGAAGATCAAAGGGTAATTTTGTGCGAATAAATCTGAAAAAAATAATATCTTTATTGAAAATATACTTAGTGCCTAGAGTACCTTGTTGCATAATGGAGAGCGTCCTAGCAATTATTTTTTCAAACTCTTTCACACATTATCAGGCTGAGCAGATGAAAAAAGATTCAGTCTGTGACCAAATTTTTTTGTCAAAACACACAGGTGAGACAGGTGATACTATTTTAACAAGGTTGAACAATTTATCTACACACCACTGATCATGTCAGTAATGTATTATTTATACTGTAGGTGTTAACATAGGTATGCTTGCTTACCCTATATTTAATAAATGTGTCCAGTGTACATTTACTTTGTACATGGTTGAACATTTGAGAAAAAGCTACCGTTTTAATCTGGTCTACATTACAATTTGAGAAAGAGTTGGAATAAATAATTGCTAGGACGCTCTTCATTATGCAATAATGCACCTTCAGCACTACGTAAATTTTCAATAACGATATTATTTTTTCAGATTTATTCGCAGAAAATAACCCTTTGATCTTTCCTTATAAAAACACTTTTTTAAGCAGCATGTATGTTTATTTTGTATTCTAAACTGTAAAGAACAACAAAAATAAGAAGTCTGCTAACTTTCAGGGAGATACGTTACTTTTTTATGGTTTTATGCAGATTTTTACTTTTACCACAAATCACCACCTTAATACGCTGGATATTAATACAACTGCAGACACTGTGCTATGCAAGGAGCAACCCAGGCAACCTTTGCCGTCAGACTTGCAAAACTAGAGAGACAGAAATAAAAAGATAAAAGCCAAGATAAGGGCTACTTGTCTCATTGCCAGTGAAGTTAAATATACTATCGTTTGCGCAGTCGAAAATTCGGTTAAGAGACTAAAACAGGCCTGGCTCATACTGAAAGGATTTAAAAACTTCCACCCATTAATTTTGAATATCTCAAAAATGAATGAAGCTACGTCCACCAAAATTTTACAGCATATATATTCTCTTATACCTGATTATATCAATATACCGAATCTGAAATCGTTCAACCGAATCGGTCAGGAACAAGCACGTGCTCCTCGTGTTCTTAGTACCGTTTACATAAGGTTGAATAGCTTCATGTATACAGTTTTCTGATGAAACATTTCTCGTACAATATCTAATTGGATTTAAAAAGTTTGAACTCGGTCAGTGGCCTTGTTTAGCCTACCGCGCCTAAATATCGCAAACAGGCGCAGAGTTTTGGGCCAGATAAATGCTGAAATTTCAAAAAGTGACGTCGCGGTACAATTATGTGCGTTAATTACGGCAATTTACAATCTCAGACGACGTGCACTGTTTACAGAAAGCTCAAAAGACCGTCAGAAAATCACCTAACCGAGATTAAAAACCAGAGGTCATGACGTTAACTAATGTCGACGTCGTCTCCGTAATAGGCTTCGCGCGACAGCATCATCCGCAATGATACTTGCAAATCAACGTGGATGACGTCACAATATTAAGACAGTATGAAATGGTCGAAAAGAGTCTTGCATAAGATAACGCCGGCATCGCCTTATGCATTTCAGTGACGTAACGCTCTTTTACTGACGTCATTTAAGTAAATGATACAAATAAACTGAGTAATCTTTAAATTTGATAAGTTTCAAGCATTTTGTTGTTAAATATTCAACCCTGTCTTGAGTGAACAGATCAGCAGCCAGCAATAAAAAGTGGAAGTTTTTAAATCCTTTCAGTATATTAGACAACATACGGCATACCCTCAAAGCAGTAGAATGACACAAAAAATATGACCTATATGGATTAGGCAAAAGCTTATAGTCAACAGCTGACGGTTTTTGTCGATGGTCGTGTCAAGATTTGTGTTTTGTTACGCAGATGGTCGTAAATGTTTAAAAGGAATGCTGAGATGGTCGTAAATGCAAAAAGGTAGACCCCTCCTGCGAAAGATGGCTGTTTATTCTTGTAACGTGTGAAGCTGAACTCTGATTTAACCGTGGTTGTAAGGAGCTCTAAGTAGGCCACTCGCTGATGGGTTCAGGTTTGCAAATGATAAAGGAACAAAGACGGTACATGCTGCTTTGTGACGAAGTACAAGAATCTACACGGTTTTCTAAAAAAACAGGCTTAACTCGGTGTGTGCATCTTTAGCGTCTCAACGGTTCTAGATAGAAGGAAATATGCCAAATATAATGGTAAAAACAGATCTGTATAATATTTTGTCAGTGCAGAGATATTTAAGAAAAACTGTCAGAAAAAAAGTTGTTTACCTGGCACGCGCAGTTTCCCGCAATGTCTCGTACGTAATACTTTCGTGTCCGTAAATTTGCCTACATACCGTGGTCATGTGCTCGCTGGGTTTACATCTCAAATGTGCTGTGTCATTAGACAGAGTCACTGCAAATTTAACTGAAAAACAACGTAAGGTTTTTAAGACAGTAACTAAGGGATAACTGACACATGGAAGGCATTAGTTGCTGGTTAGATGGGACCGCCCCATTAGAAAGCTAAATGTCAAATAATATATATTTTACCAAAAACATTTCAAGGAGATTTAATGATACCGGTTTTATAAGAGTGTGAAAAAGATTATCCTCCCCGCAGCTTTTTATGTAATATCCCCTCACTAGATAAGAATATGGATTTATATAAGCCATGTGAAATTTCTATTAATTTGTCTGTAAAACAGTGGATCATTGTAGCATGTATACTCATTTCGAATAATCTAATCAAGTTCAGGATATTGTACCTAAATTATTATTGATTTTACAAAGACAAGCTGCAAAATGAATATTTTTCCGCTCTTCATTTGCATAAATATAGGCTACTGAGCATTAATGATGTTATATTACATTAATACGCAAGGCGTGATGGCATCTTTCGTTCATTTGTGCTTAATAGAAATAGACATTTAGGCTTTCATGGAAAGAAGCAACACTAAATTAATAATCGCAGATGAAAACTGTTTTTTTTTTTTTTTTTGCACTTTTCTTCAGCTGCTGTAGGAAAAGGAACTATCATAATTATTCTAATACAAAGTGTGTAAAAAAGAAACAGGACTTTACTGATTGATGTACTTTAACCTGTAGAGTGAAATCTAACTATTCTTCTCCTCAAAATAATCCCCCTTGCAACCAAACTGCATTCTCCCCCTCCATGCAACGATGGATGGATGGATGGATGACTTGCGATTTTACGTCCTTTTCAACAGTATTTCAGTCATATCAGGATAATGAAAGGCTGTGTGCAATGGAACCCCGTTTGCGGTGGAAAGAACTCCGCCTCCGGCGAGGCTCGAACCTGCGACCGCTAGATCAGTAGGCCAGCACTTAACCCACTGAGCTACCGGGGCTCCTCCCATGCAACGAAGCTCCCCTAGAAGTTGTCTTTCCTGAGGGCTTTAAGGATACCTGTCACAAGTCCTTTGATTTCTTCCACATCAGCAAAATGCTATGCTTTTAGCTTGAGTGAGTGAGTGAAGTTGGGTTAATGTCCCACCAACAGCTAGGTCATATGGAAACTTTACCTCGGTTTAAAGTCTCATCCAAAAGACCGGAGAAGTGAGAGATTGATCTTGCAATCCATGGATCGCAAGATCAATCCCAAGTTTCTCTGATCTTTTAGAATACCCTTGTCTTTAGGTTAAGGAATTGACGGGCAGACAGTGTTACCTGTTTTTCAGACAGAAACTGGTGAATGCTGAGGAGCACTACGGGCACCAATTTTGCACAAATCCTACACATGCTATAGATGGTACTCTTTAACCCAGTTGCTCAGCCATTGTTCTGAAAGTCAGCCTGCAATCACTGCACATCAGTTCTCTGACTTTCAGAATATTGGGCTTCACTGGATATCCTGTTTTGGCGTCATCTTCCATGTTATCTTGTTTCATTCTAAACTCCCTATGCCACTAATAAAATACATGTACAATTTAAGACTTTCTTTGCTCCCCATATCTGTTTTGCAGCAGATCTAGCTTTCCTGATGGAGTTCCCCCCGCCCCCCCCCCCCCCCCCCATCTAACTCAGAACATGGTTCTAGCCCTTTGTTCATTAGTCATTTTGTAGCAATGTACAGGGTCTAGAAAAGCACCTGGGTAATAAAGAAAAGAAGCATAATTTACTAGGGTTTTTTTTCCTGTCAAAAACTCATGATATATTACGTAACACTGTGGGGTGCCGGGCCGGGTAGCGCAATCGGTAGGGCACCTGACTCGTAAGTCAGAGGTCCTGGGTTCGAATCCCGGTCTGGCCACATACTTTCATTTCTCCTTCCGCTGATTCAAGAAGGGCAGTTGTCAATTACTGGCGAAAGTATGTGCACTTAGTACTGGTTAACCGCTTAGGAGGTCTAAGCCTGCCCAGGAATAGTGCGGTTAGGTTAACTGACCGTCCCGACATGACCTTAGTTGTTTACCGTGGACGTTAAGCATCAAATCAACCAACCAACACTGTGGGGTACTACCATTGCATCTTGTGATCAGCAGACAGTCCTGTTTTCTTTTTGTCACCCCTCACTCTCTTAATGAGCTGCAAAGTGACATGTGCACCACATGAAGACTCAGATCAACCTGGACATCCACCCACCCTTGCGAAAATTAAACGCAGCTCTGTATAAAAGCTGCGCAAAAGCCGGCTTTTCTGCAGCTTTTCTGCGTATTTTTTAAAAAGCTGTAGAAAAGCTGCGTTTCTTTTCAGACCTGCGGAAAAGCTGTACATTTTTACAAATAGCTGCGCAAAAGCTGTACTTTTTTGTGTGAGCTGCGCAGAAGCTGGATATTTAATTTGGTTAATTTCAGAAAGCTGCGTCTTTAAGTCTAAAAGCTGTAGAAAAGCTGAATATTCTTTTTTATTCAACAAATAAATCATAAAGATAAAATCTGCAGCTCCTGAGAGCTGTAGGAAAGCTGCGTATTACTTAAATTTAAGTCCAAACCATCTTAAACATAAAGACGCAGCTATTCTACAGCTTTAAAAAGCTGCGTATTTAAATTTTCAACAATTGCCTCACCTAAAACTGAGATTTTGTTTTGCCATCATGGACTATATACAATATCTAGGGTTGTGGCATGTCGGTTGGGTATGGTATATTTTTGTTAATTTTCTATCTTTTGTTTCTAATGATTTTGAGCACAAAGGGAAAATTTGTTCTACAAATTGGAATTGCATGAAGATCAACATGTTTGGTTTAAATTATGGAAAAATGAATATCTGAACATTAGCATCACACATGGACACAGGGGCCTAGCTACATTTTTTTGCTTAATAATTTGAATTGATTGGGTGCATATTTTATAAAGATAATAAAGAAACGCAGCTTTTACGCAGCTCTGAAAAGCTGCGTAAATTCATCAACATTAATCTGGTATTATGTAATATTAAGCAATATTACCTTGTCGCTATGGCAATTTTCCCTGAGGGGGGCCATGTGGCATAAAAATCTTTCCAAAAAACTTTTTAAGTCATCATTTATAAAGAGTCAAGTAAAAAGAAAACAGTGACTTTAAGGCTAAACATGTGGAGATAATGTTTGTAACTTGTTCATTTTCACTGGATTTGGATTCTGGTAAGATTTAATTTTTCTAGAATTTCATTTTGTTCTTAATCTTATAAATTTTGCATTATTTAAGACCACAGACAGATAGATAAACTGACATACAAGCAGACAGACAGACAGGCAGGCATGCATGCAGCCCCCCCCCCCCCAGTGACCTCACACACACACACACACACACACACACACACACACAAAATGGGAAAGACTTGAATTTGAATTCCTTTTGATTGTTTTCCCCCTAAATTCCTCATTATCTGTGAGTAAAAGTCAAGGGAATGGGATAAGCTCTGAAATTTAATAGTTTTATGCTCAGTTTGTATTTTTGTTACTGCATGATTTCTAGTCAGCTATCTGATAATTTACAATATCACAATTGTTACCTTTTAAAGGTGTTTGTATAGCACTGTTTTATTATATTAAATTCTATTTGTTTTTATTTTTGACCTTTCTGTTTTTCTGTCCTCATCCAGAACTTTTAAAGACGCAGGTTTCTGACAGATACGCAGCTTTTACGCAGGTTTGCTTTTCAAGCAGTAGAAACGCAGCTTTGACCTAAAGCTGCGTTGAAGCTGCAGAAACGCAGCTTTTACGCAGCTTTGACCTAAAGCTGCGTTGAAGCTGCGGAAACGCAGCTTTGTCATAAAGCTGCGTTTTAGCTGCGGAAACGCAGCTTTAACGCATGTCTGAATCAGAGCTGTAGAAAAGCTGCGCAGAAGCTTCGCAAAAGCCGGTGGTATTGGCACCTGCGGAAAAGCTGCGTTTCTGCAGCTTAAACGCAGCTTTTGAGTTTGACGCAGCTTTTATGTGTCTCTGCGTTAAAGCTGCGTTAGAGCTTCGCTAAAGCTGCGTAAAAGCCGGCTTTTCTGCAGGTTTGTATAAAGCTGCGTTAAAGCCGGCTTTTCTGCAGCTCTGCAGAAAAGCTAGCTTTTCTACAGCTTAAATACGCAGGTGCCAATACCGCCGGCTTTTGCGAAGCTTCTGCGCAGCTTTTAAAGCTGTAGAAAAGCTGGATTTTTTTCGCAAGGGCTGTCTGATTAGAGTCTTCGCTGTCCACATGGAGCTAACTTAGACCCTTAGCTACCTTTAAAGTTCACAGCAAGGACTCTGATCAGACTGGGCAGATGTCCAGTCTGATCAGAGTCTTCGTGTGGTGCACATACCACTGTTGGTTTTGTCATGCTGTGGCTCAAATATGAAGTTGTATGGGTACACTTCCATGTTTTCTCCACCATTTTTACAAAGGGGAACATTTGTGACTTCCTGTTTGTTTCCCTGGAAGATGAATCCTTTCTAAAAACCATTCACTTAAAGATAAGAATTTGCTCCAAGGAGAGCAAATTCTTTCCTCTGAGAGTTGACCCTGATAGAGAAGGGAGGCAAAAATGAAAATGGTGGAGTTGCTCCCCCTGGAAGTGTACCTATTTACTCACCATTCATCCAATTGCTGGCATTAACCTTAAATTTGAACCACATGATTTTCGTGTCAGACACTGCTTGTACTTGCAAAATGGTTATCAATCAATGAACAAGCCTGGATCCAGAGCACCACATACTGGTGGGGCTCTGGATAACTGGTGGGGCTCGTAGGTGCCAATATGTTTGTGTGGGAGTGAATGGTAAAGGACCGAGGCGGTGCGGTGCGGGGCAGAGGGGGGGAGTGGGGCTTGAAAATATTTAACACACATGTAATTAGGGATCTATTTTGATGAGAATTTTGATAATGACCTTTCAGCCTTGAAATATATGTTGTGATATCTCATTAGAATCGCCTCGCCAAGGCGATTCAAATGAGATGTCACAACAATTATTTTAATCTAACAAGGCCCAGGTGGCGGGGCTGAAGCCCCAAAGCCCACCCCCTGGATCCGGGGCTGAATTGAACATGAGCTCACTGCTGCTTGATGTACTAGCACCAAGCTGTATACAAAATTGTCCACATCTTGTTACCAGTAAATCAAAAGATGGTCAGTGTTTATATACTATTGTTGACTGGGATGTTTAACTTACAGTTCATTAATAAATCATTTAACCTGTTTCAGCATTCTTCCTATGTACCACCTGCTGCAATATACCGGTAATATACTTTCTGTGAAATTTCATAAAGATATACCAAAACTCTGATTTTTCATGGAACTATACATGCATACTGCCCTGTGCCAGGGGCAGATGACCCAAAGCTTTGATCTTATTGAATTGATAAGTTGTTGCAAGTTTTAGGAAAATCACTCTCAATCCTGATTTTATATAGACTTCCTCTTTTCTTTTTTACAAGTATGAAGCCAAGGGCAGGGGCAAGTAACTGTGGTGGACAAAATTCTGCTTGTAACAGAAAAGATATATCATTTCAATCAGTTTTGTGAAATTCAATTAAGATATTTCAAAGTGTAAAGGATTTACAGACCAAATCAAAAACCGATTTTAAGACACTGACAAGGGCGATAACTCTTTCAAAAGATATCAAAATTTGCCCATTAACAAAGTCAAGCAAGATATTCCCAAGAGCAATGCACATGTCAAGTTTGAAGAAAATCTATACAAAATACTCAAGTAAGCAAACAGAAATGCAGTGCTCAACGTACAGACATATAACGATAGATGTATGGACAGACACAGGACAGCCAGCAGGAAAATAAAATACCCTGCTACTATTGTGTGGTGGGGTACATGCCGAGTCTGAAGAATAGCCATCAAAAATACTCAGTTATCTAACAGAAATTACATGTTTCTTAGCAATGCATGGATGGACACACAGAATGCCAACAGGCAAACGTAATACCCGCCACTAACTTCTGTAAAAAGAGCTTCGCAAGCAGCGCATTATACGCCCGTTTAAGTGTCATGAAGGAGTTACAGAATGAACAAGATTGTTTAAAAAAGGATGGACAGGCATACAAACAGGGACAACAACTCTGTAATTAATGACTGCAACATTAAATATTTAACATATCAAATACTATCAGTATACCAAAACTCAGCTTCCAAGGTGGAGCGGTTTTAAAAGAAGTTGAGAAATGGCAAAGTCAAACCAGGAAAATAACTCACAAAAATAAGCAAACTAGAGTTACCATTCTTGATCATAATACATTCCCTTGGCAATATACACATAACCATTAAGTTTCGTTAAAATATTTTAAACCGTTAAGGAGTTACAGGAATAAACAGGAAATTTATGCAAGGGCAAATAATTCAGCAAGTAAGTGAGCCAGCATTGTGGTTCTTGCTCAAGATACATTGCCCTATTATTATACACATTTCTTCAAAGTTTCATTAAAATAGTTCGAAGGGTTAAGGAGTTATGGAGTAAATGGGAATAGCCTAAAAAAATAATCAAAGGGACATTACTCCAAAATTAAGTAAGGGGGAGCAACCATTCTTATATGTGACACATTGTCTTGTGATAATGCACATTGCTATAAACTATAAAGTTATATCAAGATATTTGAAATAGTCACCAAGTTATGGTATGCATAAGAGTAGTATACACAAAAATAGCCAAAAAAAACTAATCAACAGACGTCACTCTGAAACCAAGTAAGGGAGAGCAGCCATTTTTTTTACACAACATATCTTTGGGACTTCATACACATTGCTATGAAGTTTCAGCAAGATATCCCAAACAGTTATCTAGTTTAACGGTGCACACAAGACTAGTTGGTAAAAAAAATCGTCAAAGGGGCATAACTTGGAAACTAAGAAAGGGGTAGCAACCATTCTTGTATGTGACACATTCCCTAAACCTCATTCATTAAGATACCTCAAAGAGTAAGTGAGTTATGGGGCGTACAAGAATGTTGATAGAAAATCATCAAAGGAGCATAACTTGGAAACTAAGAAAGTGGGAGTAACCATTCTTGTATGTGACACGTTGCCCCAACCTAATACATAATCCTACAAAATTTCATGAAGATATCTCAAACGGTTACTGAATAATGGGGCGTACAAGAATGTTGACGGACAGACAGACGGATGGACAGTGCCATGACATACCGTAATTGACCCATTTACCGCACTGTGCGCTTAACTTTTTCAAAATTGCAACAAAAAGGTGTGGTTAAAAATGTATCCAATAACCGCACACTCTGAACAATATAATGCAGGGTGACTGGAAAGAGACAACATGGAGTAGGACTGGAAATACTGTGAGTTTATATTTTCTATGGGACAGAAAATGATACTCAAGCCTTGAGTTTGCTGTTGAAACAGTAATGATAAGTTGTTAGGTTTTGTGAGAGTTTCAAAAGGAAAAGCAGTGTGCACTTGTGCATTTTTTTCCAGAAATGGCCATGATGTGCGGTTATAGGGTCATGTGCGGTAAATGGGTTGATTACGTTAATACATCCCGTTTTTTCAAAAGGGCGTATAAAAACAGTATCATATTATAGCATGAAAGCAATCAAAATTGTTCTACATCAAACTCTGTAGTAAAAGTAAATTAGCATTTACAGGCATAGGCACCTGATTACAGAATCAAACGTTATAAATAGTAAGTATAACTAAAGGCTTCTCACTCCCTAGTTTTGAGTCAACGGAAGTATGTCTAGTTCCCGGTTCCTCAAAACTATTAGACTGATTGTTGTTGTATGCTATTGGCAAGTGCAGACATTTCGGTAAAGACCAACTTGTCATAAAAAGCTGTTGTAAACAAAAGGATCAACATTGAAATCATATCAAAATACTGAATTGAAGATAAACCATTCAACAGAAAGGAGAACTAAAAGAAATAACCAACTTTGGTAAAATCTCGGAAACTATCTGCACATGTTAATGGCATAAAACAACAATCAGTCACTTAAGGGAACCAGGAACCAGATAGGCTTCTGTTGACTCAAAACTAGCGAGTGAGAAGCCTTTAGTTATACTTACTATTTATAACATTGGATTCTGTTATCAGGTGCCTATGTTTACAGGTATTAGGCTGCATGATAATCAAAGGGATATAACTCTAGTAATGCATCCTATTAGAAAAACAATACCGTCTAAACATTGGGAGACACAGGTGAAATAGCAAACAGTGTAAGCCCTGAAACTGCTGCTCCTTTAGGAGCAGCCTGATCTAGGTCTGCACTGTTGACTCAATCATATCTGTCCCAATACTTAGAATTATGATGGTAATCTTACCTGGAAATAGGCATCAGAAAGGTAACTCCGCCTTGACAAACTGGTTCACCTGCAGTGACAAATTAAAACATATTATAATACAATGCATCAGAAAGGTGAAAATTTGGGGGCAGACAAATTTTGTCATTTTTGGAATGAAAATTTGTAATATTTTTCTTATTGAATTCAGATTGGGAGTGAATTTTTGTTTTCTTGTTTCATTTAGTTGGTCAAAAATATATATTTTTTTCATTATTATTATTTCATTTTGGGATGTAAATTATTCATTAATCTTTTTATTTTATTTTCAAGCTAGAATTTTTGTTATTCCTCTTAGTTCAGTTTGGCAGTGGAAATTTTATTCTTCTTGTTTCATTTTGGGGTGAAAACTTTGTAAAGTGACAATGGGGTATAATCTCAAAGGATTCTGCTTGAGTGAAATAACTCAGATTTAATGTCCCAGCAACACATAGGTCATATGGAGATGGGCCTTTACATGTAAACTATCAAAATCTTTTCCCCAAATTGGACCTTATCTGGGGCTCTGCATCAGCCTAGACTGCACCGATAGTTTGCCTTGTTTTCGATATCATTATGTCTGATAATTATACACCAATTATTGACAAGGAATATAACACATCGAAGCCAATACTGCCGCTGATAATTGTTTTTTTTTCGTTGATCATTATGTGCATCTGAAGCTGAGCATCAAAAACTGTACAGCTTGGCAGAATAAACGGCTTCCTACAAAGTCAGACTGGTTTGACTCAGTTGGTCAAGAATTAGTATGACAGTCAATATTTCCAATAGCTATAAATTAAAGAGTTATGGGCATGATCAGCCTGTACATCTTTTTAGACTGTCTCGGTTTACTGACGTCAACTTTTTCTTTTTTCCAAGAAAAGCGTCAATTATCCTAATTACCCTAAGCATTTAGACACCCTGTCTGCGCAAACATTGCAAACCCAGATCAGATTGCTCCTAAGGAGCAGTCTGATCAGGGTCTGCACTGTTTGCCATCAGGTTTACTATAAATCTCCCAACAGGACAAAATAGACTCGTTTGAATTCTATGACGGAAGAGATTGTAAGAGAAATAGATGGCATGTCGGAATATGACGACAAATACGGTAAGTATCGTCTCCAGGGTGATAATTCTACCTGGATGCTTTTATGCTTTCATTAAAGGGATAAAAAAGCGAGTTAATTATTTCGCTATTGTTACATAGGAAGGTTTAATAATTAATTCTTCTATTCGTTTCTCTTGTTTCCAAAGATCAATTATCGAGTTTAAAAACAGTTAATCATCACATAATTTTGAAAAGTATCTAAACATCAGACTTCAGATTTTCAATATAAATCAAAACACAAGAAAGTGTTGTGAGGCAAGCATATAAAAACACCAGAAATGTCTCCATGAAAAAACAACAACCCACATTCTTTGTTTGTTAGACAGAAACAATCTTACACATCTTATAGCAGAATTTCATAGACTGATTTAGATATTAGGGGGAGGGGGGGGGGACCCCATCTTATAACCAAATAAATATGGTACTATACAATGTAACTACCAACCAACTCTAAATTTTCTGGCCATTGAATCAAAAGAATATTTGAATTTAGCTTCATTACACACAAATAAAAAACAACATGTGTTAAAATCCTTCAGTTGTGCCAGAAATATGTTTTCCCAGAGAACTACCATATAATGGGAAAATTTTCGCGTCGCCTAATTTTCACGGCATTTCGCGGGCGGTAGCAATCCGCAAAAATTGAACTCCGCGAAATATTTTCCAAGTTTGTACAAAATAGTAACAAGAAATTTGAATCGTTCAAACATATGGTTTGCGGTAGTCAAATCGCCCACAAAACCTTAAATTAGAAGTAGGCAGCTATAGAGCTATTATTATCCGCAATTATGTTAGCTGGTAATTAGCAGGTAATTACAATTTGTACTTTCGCTTGATTAACGGTCACTTGTATCTGATTATGCAATTACAATTAAATTACTTTTAATTGACAGTGAGTTCTGTATACTTTTATCCTGAACAATAGCCATTCTATCAATTACTCGAATAATTCAGTTGTCTGTATCTGTGAACTTTACGTCTTGATTTTTCAGGACGGGGCAACTTTTATTTTCGTGGATATTCACATCCGGGAAAATTAAAAACCGCGAAAATTAATCCTCATGTTTTTGGGGCAAATCCGCGAAAATTAGGCGACATGAAAATTTCCCATTATACAGTATCTTAGAGTTATCAATAAAAAAAATGTTGTAGTTTTTTTTCACCCCAACCCCCATCCCACAACACATTTCCCACAGTGTCAGTTTCCAACGGACGGACGGACCGACAACCCAGAAGCAATATGCCCCCTCAACTTCTTTGAAGTTGGGGGTGTAAAAAGGGAGACAACTGGGACAAGAAAAAATAAGGGTCAGCTGTTTTTTATGACAAATCCATATGTGAAATTTTAAAACTCTAGCATGGCCGGTTCCTAAGGTATGGTATGTGTGAGGCAGGGATGCAGATGGACAACCCAGAATGAGAAGCAATAATGTCCCCTCAACTTCTCTGACATTGGGGGACATAACAAAAACAGATGTCTACCCCATCCCCTCATCAAAAATTAGGGTAAAATTATGGTTCTTGTTCTCTGCACATCAACTGATAATGTTTTATATTTGTACAAAGTTTTGTGAAAATATCTGCAATGGTTCTAAGACAACCAGTTTCCATACTAAAAATTATAAAGGGACCAAATCTGTAAACAATATAGGTTTTGGCAGATTGTCTGATTATGCTTTATATTTGTACAAACTTTCATGAAAATATCTTTCACCGTTTTACAGTTATAGAGTGGATATGATTTCCATATTGAAAACTACAAAGGGGAATAATTCTGTCAATAACTTAGGTGGAGTTATGATTCTTGTTCTTTGCACATTGTCTAATTATGCTTTACATATAATAGGTTTCCTGAAAATACCCTTTATGGTTTTAAAGTTATAAAACACACACCATTTTCATATTAACAAGGTACTCATTTGCTATAAAAATGTCTAAGGTATTGTCCAAATTAACATTTTAAAAAATAGCTACTGTGACCTTGATCTTTATCACAGACCACTGAAACTCATACTTGTCCAAGATATTTTCATAATTAACAGTTGGGTGAAGTTATATTAAAACTGGTCTGCAGATGAGGGGCCAAGAGCGATGACAAAGTTTTTCTAAAAATACAGTAGTAACTGCAACCTTGGCCTTGGCCCTAGAACGCTGAAATGCAAACTTGCCCAAGATATTGTCATACTCAACATTCACGTGAAGTTAAATCAAAATTGGTCCATAAAGACACTGGAGCAATGACAGTTTTTCTAAACATAGCCACTGTGACCTTGACCTTGGCTCTGTAATGCTAAAATGTAAACTTGTCCAAGATATTGTCATACTAAACCTTTGTGTGCAGTTAAATCAAAACTGGTCTACAAATGAAGGCACTAGAGTGATGACAAAGTTTTTTTATCTAAAAATAGCCAGTGACCTTGACCTTGGCTCTAGAATGCTGAAACACGAACTTCCCAAGATATTGTCACACTTAACAGTTGAATAAAGTTATATCAAACTCAGTTCATAAATGAAGGCTTTAGAGCACTGACATCATTTTTGTTTTAAAATAGCCACTGTGGCCTTGGACTTGGCTCTAGAATGCTGAAATGCAAATTTGTCCAAGATATTGTCATACTCAACATTTGTGTGAAATTTCATTGGTATATTAATTGGTCTATCAATGAAGGGGCTAGAGCCATGACAAAGTTTTCCTAAAACAGCCACTGTGACCTTGACCTTGACCCTAGAACACTGAAACACAAACTTGTCCAAGAAATTGTCATACTAAACATTTGTGTGACGTTATATCAAATCTGTCCATAAATGTAGGCACTGGAGCGATGACAAACTGTTTCTAAAAATTGCCACTGTGACCTTGACCTTCACCCTAGAACACTGAAACACAAACTTGTCCAAGAAATTGTCATACTTAACATTTGTGTGACGTTATATCAAATCTGTCCATAAATGAAGGCACTGGAGCGATGACAAACTGTTTCTAAAAATTGCCACTGTGACCTTGACCTTCTCCTTATCACCAGAAACAAGAACTTGTTTGAGGTAATGTCATACCCAATACTTGTGTGAAGTTTATTCAGAATCGGCCAATAAATGAGGTTGATAGAACCATGACAAAAGCTGAACATACATACGGGACAGACACTACATCCCCTAAACCACTTTGTTCTGCCACGGGATAAACATTACAAAGGGGCATGATTCTGTATAAACTATAGGTGGAGTTAGGGACGAGTCATTTATTATCAGGTGGGGTGTCGGTTACATTTAGGGGGGGTCAGATTTTTTTTGGTGATGTACTGGGGGGGGGGGGGGGTCGGAAATCAAAAAGCCTTGGAGCAGGGGGGGTCATATATTTTATTTGGCATATTGGGTGGGTGGGTGGGTGGGTGTGTGTGTGTGGGGGGGTGGGGGGGTCAGAATTCTTCCATCAGTCTTATTTTTAAAAAATGTCTCAGCATGTGGTGGTTGGTTGGTTGATTTGATGCTTAACGTCCACGGTAAACAACTAAGGTCATGTCGGGACGGTCAGTTAACCTAACCACACTATTCCTGGGCAGGCTTAGACCTCCTAAGCGGTTAACCAGTACTAAGTGCACATACTTTCGCCAGTAACTGACAACTGCCCTTCTTGAATCAGCGGAAGGAGAAACGAAAGTATGTGGCCAGACCGGGATTCGAACCCAGGACCTCTGACTTACGAGTCAGGTGCCCTACCAATTGCGCTACCCGGCCCGGCAGCAGCATCTGGTGGGCTTTGCCCCCCAGAACCCCCATTAATTCTGTTCTTGCAAACTAAAACTTAAAGACAGTTATCAGTGATTTTTTTACAAATTGCTATATGTGAGTCCCAGGACTCACCAGTCAGGAAAGTTATGAGTCTGAAGCAAAATTTGTGAGTCCCATCTTTTAATATCATGAAAGTGTATAAAAGTGTTGAAAGTTCTGTATTGTATTATATAACAAATAAAATTAAAGCTTTTCAAGTGTTATCTCATTTACTGTAACCCATAAAAAGAGAAAAGAATTGACTAGGATCATATGTGACTTAAATTCTCTGGACTTCGAATTCACCGTGTCTGAATCTGTAGGGGCCGAACTGGTTGTACATTCAGTTGACGAACTTTCGTGGGTCTCGGGATCATTCTCTATGTCGGTTTGGCGCACAGGAGCAGGCTGCTGCACTTTTGTTAGTAAACCAGTTATTGTTTGTTGTTTCTGGTCTAATTTAGCCTTTTTGTTTTTCGGTAGCATTGTTTAGTTTCGATTTCGTCTCACTTTGTAGGTAAATGTTGGGAAATAAAAGCTACTCATTGACTGGATAATCAAACCGAAAGAGCGAATCAAATTCAAGCTAGGTAAGCATTGCAGTAATAGACGCTGGATATCGATTGTCCTGCAGTAATGCAATATTGATTTAATCAAGACGGACACCAGCACTCAAACCGGTGAAATGGTAAAAAATATAAACACTGTACCGCATAAGACAAGACCGAACCGAATTTACGAGACGTACCGCCAATGAAATATGTGAATCACAAAGATGCACATATTGCAAGGTTTTGCGTCATCTGTGGTTACTTTGCGTCACTGATGCAGGACACACAGGTAAATGAAACACTGAGTTGTGGAAAATAACATACGAAAACACACAAAAATTGGCCATATCATATCAAAAATTTTTTACTAGCATTGTCTATAAAATCATGTCGGCGAGATGATTTTGTTCTCGATTAAATTTAATGGCTGCATTTGTGATGTGATATCATCTCTCCAGTTGCCTTGTCATCAGCAAACCTATTGTGGCTTCTGGGGGCTGTGCCCCCAGACCTCCCTCTCCATTACTATTATTAACAGTTTTATTGAACTTCCGACAACAGATTTCTGGATGCCCATAAACAGAAGAAAGTGCAGAAATATGCTGACAAAATTTAATGACCATTAAGCTGCATGATTTATCAACCTGTCAGAGTTAGAAAATCTGCTTTGTGTTTCATACAGGTTTTGATTGAGGTCAGTTCACAAAAAAGGTAATAGGGTGTGTTTGAAGGGTAGCTGGAGTTCTGGGAGTTATGGTTTTTGTTCTCAGCACATCATCTCATCATGCTTTATATTTGTAACAAGTTTCGCAAAAATATCTCTACGGGTTTCAGAATTATGAAGCTGACATGATTTCCCTACTGAAAACTCACTATGAAAGGGGATTAAAGTAGATGGAGTTATTTTAGTTCTCTGTGCATCGTGATGACGATTTATTTCTGTACCAATTTTCGTGAAAATATCTTTCAGACTCACTTATTAGAAATTGCCTTTTGCATCTTGTTTCTTGCTCTATGGATAGAAGTACAAACCCCTGTTGTCCCCTACACTGCACAACTGGCAGATATTTGCAGTTACCTTCCTTTGGACACTGTTGGATTCTTTTTATGACAGCAAACTTGTTTTGTTCCTTACCATTGGCTGGCTTTGGGTGCTTACAATACTCCTCTTGCCTTGTAGGGGTGAGCATAACATGACTTGAAATTATTACCCGATATTATCTGCTTTTAAAATGTAGATTCTAAGATTTTCGGTCTTTGACAGGTGGCGGGGAAAGGGAACTATGGGTAATTTTTAGTACGCTGTTCTCCGTTTTTGAAGCGCTTGCATATATAAAATCTAATGAGCTGAAAACCAGTCAAATTGATCGCAATATGGTGGATGAAGGCACCGGTTGCTCAACATTTAGTTATCATTTATGAAAAAGATCTTTTCAAAGGTAGATTGACATGTAAATATATGTGCATATATCCACCTCTTATCAGCTTACATGTTGAAATCGTTAATGTGCAAAACAACGCTCATTTTAGCATGTCATTTTACGTTTCCTGGAAATCTCCCCACCCATTTTATCCAAGACTGAGCAGAAAGGATCAGAATCATATTTGTTCATTGGTAATACGTCCAAGGACAATCAGGGAGAAGCTCAAATGGAGCTATATAACCCGATCGAGCTATTTAGCTCGATTGAGGTATAAAAATGAGTAGAAATTCAAGCATTATTGCTTCTGCATTTGCAATGAAGCTGAACTGCAAAATTTGATATGAACAACAGTATAAAGGATGACAAACCTTTTATGATTTGTAAAGAAAATGAACTTCCACCGTTGCGTTTTATGCAAATTGAGGAAAATTCAAATATAAGAATATCTTTGAGATGCCCCCTAAAAAGATATATCCACTTCCGTGTCATGGTTTACATACCTGCTACGCTGGGATCATCTCAGAGGTATCATTGGACTGCAATTATAGAAATGTCAGGGGAATGGGAAGAAACATGTTTTCATAAACATGTGTTTTTTTCACAAAAACGCAACGGCAGAAAAATCAAATTGCTTTGCAGTCCAACATGATTTTCATCAATATTGAAAGTACAGTACTCAAAATTTTGCAATTATATTCAGAATGGATTCAGGACTTCAGGTGAAGAATCTTCCACTAATAATGTAGTTTCTATACCTCGATCAGGCTATATAGCTCGATCAGGCTATATAGCTCCATTTGAGCTTCTCCCTAACCTGCAGGACACAGGGACTTGTAACAATTCATATTAATATACAAAAGAGACTTATTAATCTATACCCTAGGGTATAGATGTATATATTATTATATAAATAAGTATAAATTGTTACAATTGGACAGGACAGAGATAAATATGCTAAAATTGGGGCGGGACATGGGAAGACACGGGACAAGGTAAAACAGGCATTTCAGGATGGGACATGCCATAGAAGGCTCAGAACGGGACAAAAATGACATTATGGGATGGGGCAGACCGTTACAGACACAGAACTGCCGACTGGACAAAACTGCATTAATTGTATTAGCCACAGGACAGAACAAAACTGACATATGGAGACAGGACAGGCCATAGAAGACACGGGATGGGACAAAATGGCATCATAGGTCGGGACAGAAATTAGCACCACTGGATAGGACAGACCTTACAGGACTGGAAGGTAGTACTAGCTACAGGATTGGACAAAACTGATACAAGGGGACAGGATAAGCCATAGAAGACATGGACAGGACAAAAATGGCATCACAAGACGGGACAACACAAAAATGGCATCATCGCAGGACAGGACAGGCCATACAGGACTGGAAGGTGGTACATGTATTAGCTACAGGACAAGGCAAAACAGACCTTTAGGGGACCGGACAGGTTGTAGAAACATAGGATGGGACAAAAAATGTGTTCAGCCCAAAATAGCTTTTTTTGTAATGATGTGCTGTAAAACCCATACCACTCACTCACTCTAAATTTTTTTTAGCTCCCCTGGGCCAAAGGCTCTGGGAGAGTTTATAGGATAGGCAGCCTCCATCGTCTGTCTATCGTCTGTCCACACTTTCAAACGACTTCTTCTCTGAAGCCGCTAGGCCAATCTGAACCAAATTTCATAGGAAGCATCCATGGGTTGGAGGAACAAAAAATAGCTAAAATGGTGATGATCTGAAAACCATGATGGCCGCCATGCCTATATATGGTAAAAAACATTCTTCTCGAGAGCCACTGGACCGATTTGGCTGTTATTTAGCAGGAAGAATATGGGGCACCTCCCTGTATGAAATAGCTAAAATATATGATGTTTTTATGAAAATGACATGGCAACTTGGGTTGTCTTGGCAACTGTTCGTGAAAAAAATTTAAATGACATATCTTCTGAAACTATGCAGCCAATTTTAATCAAATTTCATGTTTAGCATTTATTTTATATGGTGGTTGTACAAAAAATAGCTTAAATGGTCATGATTGGAAATTCAGGATGGTTGCAATGCCCATATATGGCAAAAAACATTCAAACAACTTTTCCAGACCGATTTGGCTGATTGTTTGCAGGAAGCATATGGGTGCAATATAAAATAGCTAAAATCAGCCCCTTTGGATCATATACAGTCCTTTAGTGGGTGGGATAAATTTGTGAAAAATGATGTAAATTTTAAACACATGGATCCTTTGAGCTAGGTTGCTCATTTTTCATAGGATTCTCAGGGGAGCGATACAGGACTGTCACGGTTCTCTTGTTTAGTAGAAGTAGTGTCCTATCCTGTATTTTAGTTGATTAGTATAAATTTACTCCCCCCCCCCCTCCCCCATAAAAATTGTGCTTCGAAATCCCTATTGGATTCATTTGTACTCACTAATATACAAAACATGCATAAAAGAAGGGTGAGGGGGCTGTTACACATGCATGTTTTCACAAAGATTTTAACATTTTTCAGTATTGATTTATATCGCGATATTTTCTGAAAATAAGGACCATCCTTTATGCCAACACACTTCTTATTTCTGTCACTTATTTAGTTTCCACTGAAAGAGTTAAAGGCTACATTCTGACCGATTTACTAAAATCTGTCTTTGAAAACAACTTTTCATCTGACAAAGAAAGTACTATCATTGATTTTTATGCCCCCAACTTTGAAGAAATTGAGGGGGCATATTGCTTCTGGGCTGTCCGTCCATGGGCCTGTGTCACGCATACCATATTTTAGAAACCATGCATGCTAGCTATTCGCATACACCTTAAGAACAGTGCTTGAGCAGAGATCTAGATAAGAGGGAGTATTTGATGATAATCGAGGGATAATTTTTTAGCTCACCAGAGCCGAAGGCTCTGGGGGAGCTTATAGGATAGGCAGTTGTCCGTCGTCGTCGTATGTCGTCCAGTGTTTCCCCCAGACTGAAAAAGGGGCAGGGTGCTGCTGAAAAAAGGGCACGTTAGCGCAGCGAAGGGCACCTGGAGGGGCAATGCTACTCACGTTGTTCGACCTATATCTAATAATTAACCCCAAAAGTATGACATTTCAGTGCAATAACACTACCATTATGTGTTAATATATAGTGTAATTTAGCAGTACTGTTCATAGTGTTAGTTTGACCAGTCCGTTGTTGAATTACTCAAAAAAAAAAAAAAAAAAAAATGAAGTGCTAAAAAAAATCAATCCGGCATTCTCAAACCACCACTGCTACCCACCTTTCCCTCACCCTCCATATACACATCCAAAATTGCACCTCTGATGATGGGTCTGCTTTGTTCTAGTAATTTTGATCAAAGCTGTTTACAGTCAAAATCTGTCTATCTCAAAACCGAGTTTAATAACATACCTGCCGTAAGATCTTTCTAGGGTAGTTAAATATCAAAAAAGGATCGCGTATTGTTGCATATCTGGGCCGGTCAATTTGTAAAATCGCAAATTACTGCATGATGACAGCTGTTGAGATGCTAAAGATCGCGGATTTCCCAAGGTACTATTAATAAATTGACTGGTTCTCGTTGGTTCTCGTTCCACAGATAGTACACCTGAATCGGCGGGAACTAGATAGAAAAACATGGGAAACTAATATTAAAGTGAACCAACCGACTTTCATAAACAGAAATCGTCGGCACCTGCGACGATTTCATGAAAACATGTATGATCTGATCAGCCTCGAATTCTGTAGTATAAGCGCAAAGAGATACGGTGAAAAAATAGTTATCGGTATTGATGCAGCAAGTGGCACCGTTATGGCGAGTGAATCCCCACCTGCCACACCCTCAACTAGGCCCGTGTCATTATCGGTGCGAGGAAAACGAGTTAAAGGGTGCTACCCGTTAATTTCATAGTCGGAACAGGCTGGTCACTTTATTGTCCTGGTTACTATCGCTATGTCCGCAATGCATTTGACACCTTAAAAGCCGGTAACCAGCATGTGTTTTCAATTGGCGAAGTAATTTTCCGCTCCAATTAACACATGACGGTCGGGGTATAGCAAGGTGATAATCACCGTGATTGGCGTTTATTGATGAGCATGTGTACAGATTATCGATCGACTTGAGCTGTCAGTTTTTACAGGTATGGGACACAATGGAACCTAATCGCAATAGCAGCGCGGGAAAAGGGACTGGTTACTGATAATTTTTGGGCAGGAGGGCGCTTATGACACGTTTTGTGGGCAGAAGGGTGGGACCAAAAGGGGGCAGGGCGCGGCGCCTCGCCATTCCGCTTTAGGGGAAACACTGTCGTCCGTCAACACTTTCAAACAACATCTCCTCTGAAGCCACTGGGCTGATTGTGCCCAAGTTTCATCTGTAGCATCCTTGGGCTGGGGGATTGAAAGTTTGTGTTTTTCATGAAAATCAGCTGTTCAGTTTGGTTGCTATGGCAACTTAGACTTCCCATAGACTTATAATGGGGAAAATTGAAAAATGGCATTTACTGCCAAGCCATTGCAGATATTTTGACAATCTTTTATAGAAATGTTTCTTGAGAATTCTTCTATCAGGTATATGTTTTTTGGCCCATTGCTCTTTTTATTGGTTGCCATGGAAACTAAAATGTAAAAAATTAACAAAAAAATACTTAGAAATTATCTCCTCTGAAGCCACTGGGCTGATTGGGCCCAAATTTCATCTGTAGCATCCTTGGGCTGGGGGATTGAAAGTTTGTGTTTTTCATGAAAATCAGCTGTTCAGTTTGGTTGCTATGGCAACTTAGACTTCCCATAGACTTATAATGGGGAAAATTGAAAAATGGCATTTACTGCCAAGCCATTGCAGATATTTTGACAATCTTTTATAGAAATGTTTCTTGAAAATTCTTCTATCAGGTATATGTTTTTTGGCCCATTGCTCTTTTTATTGGTTGCCATGGAAACTAAAATGTAAAAAATTAACAAAAAAATACTTAGAAATTATCTCCTCTGAAGCCACTGGGCTGATTGGGCCCAAATTTCATCTGTAGCATCCTTGGGCTGGGGGATTGATAGTTTATGTTTTTTGTGAAAATCCGCCCTTCAGTTTGGTTGCTATGGCAGCTTAGATTTCCCATAGACTTATAATGGGGAAAATTGAAAAAATGGCATTTACTGCCAAGCCATTGCAGATATTTTGACAAAACTTTTATAGAAATGTTCCTAGAAAAGTCTTCTATCAGCTATATGTTTTCTTGGCCCATTGCTCTTTTTATTGGTTGCCATGGAAACTAAAATGTAAAAAATTAAAAAAATACTTAAAAATTATCTCCTCTGAAGTCACTAGGTCGACTGGGCCCATATTTCATCTGTAGCATCCTTGGGCAGAGGGGTTGTTAGTTTGTGTTTTTTATGTAAATAGGCTCTTTAGTTTGGTTGCTATGGCAACTTAGAGTGCCCAAAGACTGATAATGGGGAAAATTGAAAAATGGCATTTACTGCCAAGCCATTGCAGATATTTTGACAAAACTTTTATTGAAATGTTCCTTGAAAATTCTTCTATCAGCTATATGTTTTCTTGGCCCATTGCTCTTTTTATTGGTTGCCATGGAAACTCAAATGTAAAAAATTAACAAAAAATACTTAAAAATTATCTCCTCTGAAGTCACTAGGCCGACTGGGCCCATATTTCATCTGTAGCATCCTTGGGCTGGGGGATTGAAATTTTGTGTTTTTAGCTCACCTGAGCCAGCGGCTCCGGGGGAGCTTATAGGATGGTAAGGCTCCGGCGTCCGTCCGTCGTCGGTCTGTCCACAATTTCAAACGACTTCTCCTCTGAAACCGCTGGGCCAATTGTAACCAAATTTCATATATAGCGTCTAGGGGACTTAGGAACGAAAAGTTGTTCAAACGGTCCTGGTCACATGACCAACATGGCCGCCACGCCCATATATGGTAAAAACCTAGAAAAATCTTCTTCTCCAGAACCAATTGGCCGATGGCCTTGAAACTTGGTATGTAGCATCGGGTACGCGAGTACTACCAAGATTATTCAAATTATGACCTTGGGTTGACCTTGACCTTTTTTACAGTAAGGTCAAATTTGCATTCTGTAGCTTTTATATGGGAAAATGCTAGAACATAAGATTTCTTGAAAACTGTTGAAGATTTAGACCTAAAAATTGGTATATTCAGTCATCTGAATGAGTACATGAAAATTTATGCGTTCAAGAGGTCAAGGTCATCGTTTGACCTTTGACCAGGGTCTCTCATATTTTGACAATTTCACACATCTCCTCAAAAGCCACTGCGCCAATTGTATCCAAATTTCATACAGAGCCTCTAGGGGGCAGGGGAACGAAATTTTTTTTCAAATGGACTGGGTCACATGACCAACATGGCCGCCACGCCCATATATGGTAAAAACCAAGAAAAATCTTCTTCTCCAGAACCAATAGGCCAATGGCCTTGAAACTTGGTATGTAGCATCCGGTACGCGAGTACTACCAAGATTTTTCAAATTATGACCTTGGGTTGACCTTGACCTTTTTTACGGTAAGGTCAAATTTGCATTCTGTAGCTTTTATATGGGAAAATGCTAGAACATAAGATTTCTTGAAAACTGTTGAAGATTTAGACCGAAAAATTGGTAAATTCAGTCATCTGAATGAGTACATGAAAATTTATGCGTACAAGAGGTCAAGGTCATTGTTTGACCTTTGACCCTGGTCTCTCATATTTTGACAATTTCACACATCTCCTCAAAAGCCACTGGGCCAATTGTAACCAAATTTCATACAGAGCCTCTAGGGGGCAGGGGAACGAAATTTTTTTTCAAATGGACTGGGTCACATGACCAACATGGCCGCCACTCCCATATATGGTAAAAACCAAGAAAAATCTTCTTCTCCAGAACCAATAGGCCAATGGCCTTGAAACTTGGTATGTAGCATCCAGTACACGAGTACTACCAAGATTTTTGAAATTATGACATTGGGTTGACCTTGACCTGTTTTACGGTAAGGTCAAATTTGCTTTCTCTAGCCTTTATATGGGAAAATGCCAGAACATAAGATTTCTTAGAAACTGTTGAAGATTTTTACCTGAAAATTGGTATATACTGTCACCTTAATAAATACATGAAAATTAATGCATACAAGAGGTCAAGGTCATTGTTTAACCTTTGACCCTGGTCTCTCATATTTTGACAATTTCACTTATCTCTTCAAAAGCCACTGGGCCAATTGTAACCAAATTTCATATGGAGCCTCAAGGGGCTGAGGGAATGAAAATTTGTTCAAAGGTCCTAGTCACATGATCAACATGGCCGCCATGCCCATATAGGGTAAAAACCTAGAAAAATCTTCTTCTCCAGAACCAATAGGCCAATGGCCTTGAAACTTGGCATGTAGCATCAGGTACTTGAGTACTATCAAGATTGTTCAAACGATGACCTTGGGTTGACCTTGACCTTTTTTACTGTAAGTTCAAATTTGCTTTTTGTAGCTTGTATATGGGAAAATGCTAGAATATAAGATTTCTTGGAAACTGTTGAAGATTTAGACCTGAAAATTGATATATACAGTTATCTTAATGAGTACATGAAAATTTGTATGTACAAGAGGTCAAGGTCATTCTTTGACCTTAGACCCTGGTCTCTCATATTGTGACAATTTCACACATCTCCTCAAAAGCCACTGGGGCCAATTGTAACCAAATTTCATACAGAGCCTCTAGGGGCTGAGGGAACAAAAATTTGTTCAAACAGTCTTGGTCACATGACCAACATGGCCGCCATGCCCATATGTGGCAAAAACCTTTACAAATCTCCTTCTTAAGAACCAAGTGATCGATGGCCTTGAAACTTGGTATATAGCATCAGGTACTTGAGTACTATCAAGATTGTTCAAACGATGACCTTGGGCTGACCTTGATTTTTTTTAAGGCAAGGTCAAGTATGGGAAAATGGTAGAACATAAGAGTTCATGGCAAGTTTTGAAGATTTTGGCCTCAAAATTGGTATATACAGTCGTCTGAGTACATGAAAGATTTGCGGGTACAAGAGATCAAGGTCATCTTTTGACCTCTGACCCATGTCTCTCATATTTTGACTATTTAAGACGTCTCCTCAAAAGCCACAGGGCTAATTGTAACCAAATATCATACACAGCCTCCAGCGGCTGATGGAGCAAAAATTTATCAAGCGGTCTAGGTCACATGACCAACATGGCCACCATACTCAGGTGAGCGGTTCAGGGCCTCATGGCCCTCTTGTTTATGAAAATAGGCTCTTTAGTTTGGTTGCTATGGCAATTTAGAGTTCCCATAGACTTATAATGGGGAAAATTGAAAAATGGCATTTACTGCCAAGCCATTGAGATATTTTGACAAAACATTTATAGAAATGTTCCTTGAAAAGTCTTCTATCAGCTATATGTTTTTGGCCCACTGCTGTTTTTATTTGTTGCCATGGAAACCAACATGAAAAAAAAGAAAGAAAAAAAATTAAATTATATTCTCAGAAACCATATGCTCTATGAAGCATAGACTTCATGGACATACTAATCATATTAGCCTTTACAGATTTTATTTATATTTATATAAACTTTATATTGTCATTGATCAAAGGACATGTTTGGTATGGAATTTTTATAATTGAAAAAATGAGCTTCATTGCTAAGCCATTGCAGATATTCTGAGCTTACATTTTCAGAAATATTCCTTGAGTGGTCATCTATTAGCTCTATGTTTTTTTCTTTACACTGCTCATTTTGATCAGTTGCAATGGCAACCAAAAGGAAAAAAATAGCCAAAATCCTTTGAAAATTATCCTTTTTGGTTTCCACGGCAATCAAATGTGGAAACTAGCTATGTATTTTGTTGTCAGTTCAACAGACTGTCAGACTGAGACTTTGTAGTAGTATACTTTGTATTTTTCTGTACAATTTCAAGCCTATACAAATGTGATAGCAATTTTCAGCTAGAGATCTGGTGAGCTTTGTGGCCCGTGGGCCTCTTGTTTTATTTCTCATTGAAACCATATGTTGTGACCCCTCATCTGAATTGTCTTGTCGAGACGGTTCAGATGAGGGGTCACAACATATGTTTTTATGCAGAATTAACACAAATTATCCCTAATTATCACCAAATACTCCCTCTTATCTAGATCTCTGCTTGAGGATGGCTACAATCGGAAAGACATTTCCAAATGAAATAATGAAAATGTCCATTTCTGGAATCAGAGCTACAGGTGAAGGTGGTTGTTCGTCTCACCTGCGACTAGCAGAAACAAGACGTAGGTTACTGTTTCTGGTGTAGGCGGCGGAGGTGTAAACTTTGCATAGAGTGTCCTGGTTTAGCGCTGTTTTGTGACAATGCACTAACAAAGGGATTTCTTCAGGGCTTAGCCTAGAGCTTTCAGACAGGGAGAAGTTTTGCGACATTTTCAGGCCTTTAGGGAGAAGTTTTGACCCAAATTATGGGTTTTCCTATAAGTTCTATACATTTTCACTTTTCCCTCAGCTCAAAATAGGGAAACGTCAGCTGGCTTAGGGAGACTACTTCTCCCAAATCGCTTCTAGGCTGAGCCTGATTGCTTATTAAGCTTTGGCAGCATTGGCTGCACCTTAAACTTATATTGAGTTTTCAGGTTTAGGTGTGTTCTGAGACATTGCACAGACTGCTAAGTGGGCAGACCACTAAGGCACAGGGCTACACAAAGTCCTTGTTCTTGTTTCTGCATAAAGATATGATGTGATGCCACATTTGAACTGTCTCATTGAGACAGTTCTGATGAGTGTTCACAACATAGGCTTCTACAGAAACTTAGGTCTCAAAATTGTCATCAAAACTACTCTGAAGGTGTCCAAAGTTTTTATGGTACTGTATTTTTTCGGTTATCCTTTTCCAAACAATCCCAAAAATCTAGATCCATCTTATAAGACTTATCTTGACCTTTGTGATGTTTTTGGAAGGAAAAAATCCATCTTATAGCAGAATTTCATATGACTGATTTAGATATTTGGGGTCAGTCTAGAAAAGGGAAAACCCCATTTTATAGTCCAATAAATATATGGTAAATAGGATATCTCATGTCTGAATCTTTGCCGTTTTATGTTGCAGTGGAGAAACCTTCCGATCAAGGAATCCAAGAAGCAACTCGGTTGATAAAATTTGATCTTTGGAGACTTGAGAGGTGTGAGAAAGAATATCACCTAGCAAAAACTTTCATAACATTTTGGCTTGTGGTAAGTAATAGTGTCTGTGTACCATTAATTATTTTCCCTGCCTCTGACACAAAGTCTTGTCTCTCCATCCGTCTGCTCAAAACATGTATTTTAACTGTAAGTCCTGAAATTCCACTGGCAGGCTGATTATAAGAACAAAAATAAGAAGGCAGCCTCTACTTTTATGCAGCCTCTGTCTTCTGTTTACCTTCATCATCATCATACTTTGACACTTTCAGACAAGTTTTCCGCCAGTCATAATCTCAAAGTTCAGTTGGTGCAGGGGAATAGGGGAACAAAAGTTATATGAATGGTTCCAGTCCATGATCCCGGGATCCTGGTTTGAATCATCTCTGGTAGCATTTTCAGGCTTGAGATAAGGGGATAAACTTACTATAATTTAGGGTTAATATTCTTTTTTTTTACTCAAAAGGATATGTTGTGAAGTCTCATTAGGACTGCATCAGTGAGGCAATACTAATGATGGGCAACAACATATATTTTTATAGAGAATTAACAAACATTATCCCAGAATTGTCCTTTCTTTCGCTACTGCAATTTCAGATATTTCTTAAGGACCTTTTGTTCATGCCTCACTTGCTCCAATACAAACAGCATGAAACAGTCCAAGCTGTGAAGGTCGGCTATAAAATAACAATTAAAGACGACGTTTTTTTAAGAAAATTCTAGTCATGTGATCAATTTATGTCTCAGCATCAGAAGCTTTGGAGTTAATTTCATTTGTCAGAATGTTCGCAGAGTCTTTTCTCTCTTTATTTGAAGTGACAAGACGGTTCTATGGCAGATTTGATGAAAAATTATGTAATCTGCTCTTATTGATTAGAAAAATGTTGCTGGAAGACTGGGAGCTCTCTAATTAGAGATAAAAAAAGGCTGTGAAGCGGGACAATATTTTTATGGCTGATTGTCTTTCTTGGTGTCAGATGAGGAACATTTTGGAAGAAGGAAACAATGTCAGAGACCACAGACATGTCATAGTGGCCTCCCACGGCGCACACAAGGTTGAATCAACCTTGATTCAGAATCAAGATGTCGAATCAAGGTTGATTCAACCTTGTGTGCCTGCTGGGCTGAAATTATGACATTAGAATGGATGAATGGATGACTTGCGATATAATGCCCTTTTTCAGCGGTATTTCAGTCATATCATGGTGATGGGATGGTGGTAATGAAAGGCTGTGTGCAATTATGATGTTAGGCCAGAAGTGCATGAACAAACAGAGTAGACCCTGCTCAGACTGCTCCCAAGGAGCAGTCATATCAGGGTCTGCTTTGCTTGCCTTTCAGTTATTAGTTGTTTGGACTCCTTGCTGAATAGTAAAAGTTCAAAAAATATACAAGCAGCCATCATCCACAGTGTGATATTTTAAGGTTATCAATGACAGTTCTTTCAGAAAGGTTTGTAGTACCAAAAGCACTGTTTCTTGTTTAGCACATTCTTTAAAGATTTAATGCTTTCATTTAACGAAAATGACAAAACATACAGTATAACTAATTTTCATAAATCAATGAAAGGAATGATGCAGTTATCAATTTTTGGAAGATGAAAACTGAAAACAAGATCCCCAATTAACATGAAAAGATGATAAAATCAAAATTATATCCCATTTAAGCAATGATTCATGCAAACTAGGAGTCCATTTGAAAAAGCCGAAATGAGAAATCACAGTGATTTAATCCAATTTATTGGAAGATGCTGTCATACAATTCTTGCAGCAAGCAAGAGTATTAATATTGATAGTTCTCTTGATGAGCTAATTGCACAACTGAAAGTAGTGCCACAAATATTGCTTAATTCAAAAAGATTTTTTGAACAAATCTATTGTACTACCGTATTTCTTCTAATAAATGATCCTTCTCTTATAGATGTACGAACTCACATTTTGGAAACAAACTGAAGAAGCCGTTTGAATGGTTTAACTGTATTTGGGCATGATTGCCATCTTGAAATTCAGAGCCCTTTTGTGTTTTTGGTGCCCAGTTGCTGTAGTGGCTTTTAGCAATGCCTCACCCATGAGCACTTGTGCTGAAGTCAATTGAAAAAAAATATTGAAAAAAGTCCACATAAGCAAAACTACAGAGATTGCAGTTTTTGTTTGCTTACGGAGTAAGGGACAGTGTCTGTGGGGTAATAGTCCCAATTTGCCTATTATCAACATGATAAGATCCTGTTACTGTTGTCAAAAACATGCCATACGAATTTGGTTATCATTGCTTCAAAAATTAGCCTCTTTTGTCTTCACATTGGCAAGATGATATAAAGCATTTGGGTTACTTGAGGGAAATAACTCTGATGTTAATGGTCTAATTTGACTCATCATCAAACTTGGAGGAGACCTCGTTCACATATAAATGAGCCGCGACGCGAGAAAACCAACAAAGTGGTTGTGCACCCAGCGCAGACTCAGATCAGCCTGGGCATCCGCCCAGTCTGATCAGAGTCTTCGCTGTCCGCATGAAGGTAGCTTAGTCCCTAAGCTACACTTTAAGCACTTAGCAAAGAGTCTGGCCAGACCGGATGGATGCCCAGGCTGATTTGAGTCTGCGCAGGGCGCACAACCACATCGTTGGTTTTCTCGTGTCGTGGCTCAAATGTAGATACAGTTCAAGTTTTTCTCTCAAACTTTTAGGGCTTAAAAACACTGAAGATGTTAAACACAGATGACAAATATTGACAGATGGACAGTGACTGATCACAGCAGCTCACCATGTGAGGTTTATGTACCTAAAAACAATAATGTTTTTACTCATTTCACTATCCCATAGTCTGGCAAGTCATAGTGGTACTTTTGATGACATTATGAGAGTCTTTCTCCATCTCTCTTTCTTCTCTATTGCTCTCTGGGATGTTCCAGAACAGTGTCCTCAGACCTCTTTTCCTTCTTGGCAAACTTACAAAGGAGTCTATGGTGATAATTAGGGAAAATTTGCAAAAAAAAGCATATGTTTTGACCCATCATTAGAAGATTTGTATATGCAGTGTCAAAATCACTATTGGAGGGGAAAAGTCAAGTCCGAGAGGACTTCTATTCTGTTTCAACCCTCGTAACGACGTTTCCTAAGTGGCTCAGCAGTACTTAACCATAGTTGCACACACATGGCGCTGAGTGTCCTTTCATCCATGTGGACTTCACAGTTGCACCCAAATAAAGATGTATCATATTTATTTGGTTACAGACAGGGGTCTTTCCCCTCAGAAGCGACCACAAATATAAAAATCGGTCATATTAATTCTGCTTTAAAATGGTTTCTATCCTCCAAAACAACCCCAAAAATCTGAGCCATCTTATAAGGTGAACCTAGATTTTTGGAGTTGTTTTGGAGGGGAGAAAACCCATCTTATTATTGAATAATTTTAAAGTACTGAAATTACACAGTTCAGCTATCAGTCAGTTTGTCTGCACAAGTAGTGCAAATGGGCTTATATACTGCAATGTTTCTCATCCTAATTGCTTTCATTAACGCATTTTTAATACCCTTTTGAGTTTAGAATGTTTCTTTTCTGTAGACAGAATAGGTGTAGTTTGCGCCCACGTTTGATTTCAAAAATGATTTATAGCCTGATTAATTACAAAATGTATCCTAGTGGAAAAAAGTGAATTAAGTAGCTGTCAGTTAAATTAATAGTTTTAATTGAAGGGGTAATTTTCTGTAGGCTCGGGTGGCTGTGCACAAAAGAAGACATTGTATAGATACATGAGCAACATCAGAGCTTCACTAAGTATGATGTTGAATGAGAATTTTGGGATATAATTCTTCATGAAAAGTTGTATACCCCCGGCATTTATGCCAAGGGTTATACAGCTCTCGTTTTACTTTTCATCTGTTTGTCTGTTTGTACTTTCATTCCTTAGCTACTTCCTGTCACATTTGTGAACTTTAAGTCAAAGATTTTGGTTAAAGTTTCTCTGTGTAGGCATATCTCTCTAACCCCTCATCAGAAAGCATTCATATTTTGGACCGTGGAGGGTCTGTTTCCATGTCCTGAGTTTTTGCCCCAGTGTTAGTGCCCTAGGGTGGGGCTGGAGGTACAAAATTAGGACACTGTTAAAATTTATTTTTCTACAAATCTGTTTCAAACAAGCATAAAGAGATAGTTTGTCAGACATGGCTCCACCTTTTGACATGGCATTGTTGATCATGAAGCAGGGCTGGAAAATTCTGAAATTGTCACTCGTCCAGCGTCACTAGATGTACAGTGAAATTAATAAGTTACCTTGGCAGTACTGAGAAATTCTACTCGTCCTGTAGCTTGAGGCACTCGCCATGGCAAGTGGACGAGTGAATTTTTCCAGCCCTGTAAAGTGAAGGTCAGCGTTTTTTTAACATGTATCTTGAAGACTATCTGATGTATGAAAATGTTAGCTTATAATAACGAGTCAGTATTACCTGATGTTTGACCGCAAAATAAATGTGGGTCACAGTGACCTATATTTCATGGTCCCATGATTTTGCCTTATTTCTTGGAGACTAATTGATATATGAAAATGATAGCTTGGGATGCTGAGTCAGTATGACCCAGTCTTTCACTTCAAAATAAAAGTAGGTCACAGTAACCATTAGTTCATGGTCTTGTGATTTTACCTTGTAAAGTAAGTAGGGGTCAGTGACCAATATTTAAGAATCCATTGATTTTGTTGTTTTTATACATGAAGAAATGGTGCCTGCCAGGGTATTCAATGTGCCCCACTGGGCACTTCCTGTAGTTTTCTGGTTTAGCTTTGTTTTGTGATAATGCCCAGACAGGCAAGAGACACCACTTTCTCAAGAATTCTTGTTATATCATTGCTATAGTTTAGGCTCAATTTAATGCTTTTCACTTACTAATACTTTGCCTATCTATGGAACCCAGACATAGCGTAATAAAGAGACTCTACCAGAGCTCCAGATAAGAGGTGGTATTGAGGATAATTCAAAGATGATTTTTCTTAATTTTCAACAAAAACGTATGTAATGAACCCTCATTAGAACTGTCGCGGTGAGACGCTTCTGATGAGGGGTCACAGCATATGGTTTTATGGAAAATTATCCCTTAAGTATCCCTGTTACCCCTTCTTGTCTGGAGCACTGCTCTACCGTACTGTTAGTATTGGGCAAATTCATTAAGGTAAATATGTACATTTTCAGGGGAAGCAACTACTCCATTTTAGTCTGTGCCTCCCTTCTCAATGAGGCAACTCTTAAAGGAAAGAATTTGGAGCAAATTCTTTCCTTTTAGAGGATTCCCCTTTAAGGAATGGCTTCAATTCTAAGGAGGTCACAAAAGCTGTTCCATTTGTACAGTAAAAATTGTAAAAAAACAAAAACATGGAGATGTACCCCTCAAATCAACAAGTACTAATTCACATATCTAGCCAAGCAAATATTTCTCCTTTTTGGCTGTTAATTTGTCTGTGGTAATGTTGTTTTGTAATCGTGAAAGATTTGTTATTTCCAGTTAGAAAAATGATGCCCTATCATCATTTCAACTAGTAATTACATGTTTTGTTGACTGATGTACTTTAATTACTTTTTGGAGAAAATGGCGATAGCGCCCAATTACGATGGTAATGAAGGATAATTTTCTTCTCAGTTGTCATTGTCGACTTCTGTGTAACGAAATGTTTTGAATACCCAGATGTTGACATTCCAAAATTTTGGATAAAATTATTGTAGTTTTTTACTTGCCATAGAACATATATATTGTGGGATCTCAGATAAATAATAATAACAAAAATATGCTTAACATTTTCATCAGCAACAGTTTGCTTTATACAGGATGTGCTAGAAATATATAGACAAAAATACCTGACCCTGTTTTGGCCCTGTCCACCCAGGCCTGTGAGATAGATGGGCTGCCTCAGATGCCTCTGTGACGAGCTGCTACTTGCTGTAGCAGGACATGTGTGTCATTCATCTCAGGTCAGGCAAAAGTCCTACAAATTCAGAGGCAAGGCCTTAACATCACTGAAATATTGTTTACTGGGATGTTGATTTAAACCATAACTCAACAACAACAACCTGACCCTGTTTTTGTCACCAATTTGTATCTTGTCTGGTACTAGCAGAAAGCAGATAAAGGTTTTGCTTCTGGCTGCAGTTTAACTTTTACCCTATGTTACAAATACCAGACAGATGAGACACAGCTTTCCTCAGAATTCTTGTTATAACACTCCCCTGTCTAATTGGATGATGTTGGCTATGGGTGGCATCTCCATAGAGTGTCTCTCTCCAACAGAACCTTACACTTTGGAAAGACTAGAGGTTCTTCTGCAAAACAGCTGCCATAATAATAATCCAAGAAGGGCAGAGGTTTCTCAGCAAAACAGCTGTCATAACAGTAACCAAAGAGGAACAGGGGTTCTTCTGCAAAACAGCTGCCATAATAATAACCCAAGAAAGACAGAGGTTCCTTAGCAGAACAGCTGTCATAATATACTTAGTAAAACAATTGAAGGATATTAAAATTCTATGATTATCCTTACTTAAAACAAAATGTTTACAAATTTCAATATGCATGTATTCAATAGTATCGGGTATCTACAATTAAACGCCTGTCCAATAAAAGTCACGCTTAACTGGTTACAGTACAGTACCGCTCCAAATGGAATAACCTCTACATCATGAATTCTCAAACATACATACCTATCGCTATATTGTTGTTAATAACGGTTTTAAGGAGTTGAATGGTTCACCATAAGGAGACCATCGTTCCCATAAAGCATTAGTTACACAATGAAAGCATTTGACACATTTGCAAATTTGAAGAATCAAGACTACTCCTACTCACTGCCCTGAATATTCTTTAGTTTAGCCTTGATCAGCAGCAGAATAGTTGGCATCAGAATGTTGTAAGAGGCACTTAAATGATCAGGCAAGCTGCCAATGTAAATTACTTGCGAAACAGCAGGTTTAAACTCAATTTTAATTGTTTGTGATTTTTTGCAGTAGGGGGTCAGTACATTTGGAATGGTACCGTACAGTAACCACTGTAGCGTGACGTTGATTAATCCTGCATATCAATTGCATACGCCCGGTACAAGAACATGCATGCACATTTAATTTGGTATATATTCCATTAAAAGTCACAAACAGGATTAAAATTTAATATCCTTCAATTGTTTTACTAAGTATAGTAACTAAAGAGGAACAGAGGTTCTTCTGTAAAAGTACTGCCATAAAAATAACCCAAGAAAGACAGAGGTACCTCAGCAAAACTGCTGTCATAATAGTAACCAAAGTTCCTCTGTAAAAGAATATTATATTATAAAAGATACTATTACTAGAAGGCCAGAGTTGCCTACGCAAAGCAACTGCCAAACCATAATAATAATCCCAGAGGGACAAAGGTTACTCAGCAAATCAACTGACATAACAATAACCCTATTAAAACAGGGGTTTCTCAGCAAACCAACAGCCAAAATAATAACAGTAGAAGGATAGAGAACTCTCAGAAAAACAGTTGAAATCATAATAACCCTAGAAGGACAGAGGTTTCTCAGCAAAACAGAGGGGCCCAAGCAAAACAACTGCCATAATAATACCCCCTGGAAGGTCAGAGGTTTTTGGGCAAAACAAATGCCATAATAGTAACCATCAATAGGACAGAGGGGCCTAAACAAAGCAACTGCCATAATCATAACCATGTAGGGATGCAGATTTCTCAGCTCAAGAGCTGCCATAACAATAGCCTGTAATAGATGGCCAGTCAGAGGTACCCCAGATAAACAACTGCCATAATAATAACCCTTGAAGGACAAAGGTTCCTTAGCCAAACAGCTGCCATAATAATAATCCTAGATGACCAGAGGTGCAAAAGCAGTGCAACTGCCATAATAATAATCTTAGAATGACAGACTAAGGTTTCTTAGCAAAACAACTACCACAATAATAATCTTAGAATGACTGACTAAGGTTTCTTAGCAAAACAACTGCCATAATAATAATCTTAGAATGACAGACTAAGGTTTCTTAGCAAAACAATTCCCATAATAATAATCTTAGAATGACAGACTAAGGTTTCTTAGCAAAACAACTGCCATAATAATAATCTTAGAATGACAGACTAAGGTTTCTTAGCAAAACAATTGCCATGACAGACTAATATTTCTTAGCAAAACAACTGCCATAATAATAATCTTAGATGGGGCAGAGGTTCCTCAGCAAAACAACTGCCATGATAATAATCTTAGAATGACAGACTAAGGTTTCCAAGCATAACAACTGACACAATAATAATCTTAGAATGACAGACTAAGGTTTCTTAGCAAAACAACTGACATGATAATAATCTTAGAATGACAGACTAAGGTTTCTAAGCATAACAACTGCCATAATAATAATCTTAGAATGACAGACTAAGGTTTCTTAGCAACACAACTGCAATAATAATAATCTTAGAAAGACAGACTAAGGTTTCTTAGCAAAACAACTGCCATAATAATAATCTTAGAATGACATACTAAGGTTTCTTAGCAAAACAACTGCCATAATAATAATCTTAGAATGACAGACTAAGGTTTCTTAGCAAAACAACTGACATAATAATAATCTTAGAATGACAGACTAAGGTTTCTTAGCAAAACAACTGCCATAATAATAATCTTAGAATGACAGAATAAGGTTTCTTAGCAACACAACTGCCATAATAATAATCTTAGAATGACAGACTAAGGTTTCTTAGCAACACAACTGCCATAATAATAATCTTAGAATGACAGACTAAGGTTTCTTAGCAAAACAACTGCCATAATAATAATCTTAGAATGACATACTAAGGTTTCTTAGCAAAACAACTGCCATAATAATAATCTTAGAATGACAGACTAAGGTTTCTTAGCAAAACAACTGACATAATAATAATCTTAGAATGACAGACTAAGGTTTCTTAGCAAAACAACTGCCATAATAATAATCTTAGAATGACAGACTAAGGTTTCTTAGCAACACAACTGCCATAATAATAATCTTAGAATGACAGACTAAGGTTTCTTAGCAACACAACTGTCATAATAATAATCTTAGAATGACAGAATAAGGTTTCTTAGCAACACAACTGCCATAATAATAATCTTAGATGGGGCAGAGGTTCCTCAGCAAAACAACTGCCATGATAATAATCTTAGAATGACAGACTAAGGTTTCCAAGCATAACAACTGACACAATAATAATCTTAGAATGACAGACTAAGGTTTCTTAGCAAAACAACTGACATGATAATAATCTTAGAATGACAGACTAAGGTTTCTAAGCATAACAACTGCCATAATAATAATCTTAGAATGACAGACTAAGGTTTCTTAGCAACACAACTGCCATAATAATAATCTTAGAATGACAGAATAAGGTTTCTTAGCAAAACAACTGCCATAATAATAATCTTAGAATGACAGACTAAGGTTTCTTTGCAAAACAATTGCCATGACAGACTAATGTTTCTTAGCAAAACAACTGCCATAATAATAATCTTAGAATGACATACTAAGGTTTCTTAGCAAAACAACTGCCATAATAATAATCTTAGAATGACAGACTAAGGTTTCTTAGCAAAACAACTGACATAATAATAATCTTAGAATGACAGACTAAGGTTTCTTAGCAAAACAACTGCCATAATAATAATCTTAGAATGACAGACTAAGGTTTCTTAGCAACACAACTGCCATAATAATAATCTTAGAATGACAGACTAAGGTTTCTTAGCAACACAACTGCCATAATAATAATCTTAGAATGACAGACTAAGGTTTCTTAGCAAAACAACTGCCATAATAATAATCTTAGAATGACAGACTAAGGTTTCTTAGCAAAACAACTTACATAATAATAATAGTAGATGGGGCAGAGGTTCCTCAGCAAAACAACTGCTTAATAAGTACCCTAAAATGCCAGAGGGGTCTAAGCAAAGAAACTACCATAATAATAACCCTAGAAGGAGAGTATTTCCTCAGCAAAACAGTGCCATACTGATAACCCTAGAAGGACAGAGGTTTCTCAGCAACAGATCTACCCTAATGATAACCCTATGTGGATAGAGGTTCCAAAAAAAAAAACCTGCCATAATAGCCCTAGAAGGACAGAGGTTCATTGGCAAAGCAACTACAGTAAGATTATTAAGCCGAGAGTGAGGGTGAGTCTAAATACCACAGACCACCACAGACTACCACAGACCCTACCACAGACTACCATAGACAATAATGCACCTCGGCAAAACAACTGCCATAAATATAACCCTAGGGGGGACAGAGGTGATTGTGAAGGCCAGGCACCCATTAAGAACCTTCTTTGGTCTATTAACAACTCTTGCTAAGCATTAGCAAAGGATGTAATTGAAACATTTATGTTGCACTAGCTGTACACATGGATTCCAGCATCCTTTATATCATCAAGGAAATTGTTACAAAGTCTGAAGCAGTTTCCTAATTTAGTGTCCTGTTCTGTATAGAAGATAAAGTTTCTCCGCTAATATTTTTACCCGAAGCCTGTGTTTTAATGATATAATTTTACGCCATTACATTTTCTTTTCCAATGATAGTGATTATTCATCAAGCCTCGTCTAATGATCAGTCCTGTCAAAATTAGTTACATTGGACCGGCGGACTTTGCAAAAAATCGTGATTAATCTAATCTAGCCAATCGGCTTAATGGGTCTCTAGCCCTGTGATGGAATTTATATTTGCACAATAGAACAATTGTCAATTTTAATGAAGGTTCTTAATGTCCTACGCAGCTTTTAGCATAACAGGTCTATGACTCAAATCGATTAAGAGAATTGGGAGAAAAAAATAATAGAGACGTCTGTTATAAATGCCTTATTTACTCAACAGTTGGGGAAATCGGTTCAGATTATCTTATAAGATCTTGACAGTTTGTTTGGATTTGACGCCATTTTCAGCAGCTAACTGGGTTATACAAAGTGGTCAGCCTGATTTGTGTCTATGCATTGTAGAAGGACTCCTTAGTGTTACAGCCCCCGCACAATTAAGTACCCTGTTTTGAGTTTTTCACCCTTCATTTACATAGTGGCTCCATGTTGCATTGGTCTTTCATTATTGAAGGTGATCAGAGGTCATATTGTCTCTGCTGCTGATTCGAGATCTGTTGATTAAAACATCTGTGTGACAATCCAGCTGCATGATATCTCTTGAACCAGTGGATGGATTTTCACCAAACTTACTTGGATGTGTCATTGGCACAAGCTGAAGGGCTTGTGTGGGTTTGATGAACTTGGCTTCGTTTTCAAGGTCACAGGTTGACTTAAACTGTTGAGTTTTTGGCATCAACATGACATTTTCTTGTCTGCCAGATGTCTCTTGAACCAGTAGGTGAAAGTCAGAAAGCTAAATGTGATAGAGATTTAGTGATCTAGCTGTTATATGGATTTGGCTTTTATACAGAGGTTAGGGCCCGGTTGTTCAAAACTTACAACTTAGTTAATTAATAGGATGTTAAATTTTCCAACATACGTAAAAATACTGCAGTATTTTGCCAGGAAAATGTGAGAAGCTTTTGCAGTGCAAAGCTCTTCGCAAATTTTTGGCAAAAAATATTACCACAACTGATTTTATGATAACTTTAAGACTTAACAAAACCTTGACTAATGGATTTGTTAAGCTTACAATGCTACAACAACTGGGACCAGATGTATAGTGAAAGTGCACTTCGAGACCTCAGTTAACTAGCTGCTGTAGAGAGTTGGCTGTTATTAAAAGTTAGATAAGTGGCAGATATATACTTTTAGACATCTAAAACTGGCTGTTATAAAGAGTTGGCTGCTATCAAGAGCACTCAGAGGCATGGAGTGGAAATGAAGTTTGAGGCTTCAGAGAAATCCCTGTTGTAGTATGTAGGCTGTTCTTGAAGGTTAGCTATTAAGAAACATCAGAAAATGAGCTCAGTGAGGGCTGCAAATTTTAGTAACAGATGACTGAAATCAGATCCTGCTGTTTAATCTGAGTAACCATTAATAATCCATTTTTCCCAAATGGAAAATTAATGGTTTTTGGATGTCCCAGTATTTAAACACATTAGGTTACTTTAGACCATTTTTTTCTGGTTAAAGGGAGGTAACAAGTATAATAGCTGAATTTCTGGATAACAAAATGTAGATTCTCCATTATTAATAGAAATAAAGAGTTTGAGATGCAAAATCATTAAGGTGAATAGAACATTTTCAAGGGGAGGAATTCTACCATTTTCATTTTTGCCTCCATTTTCAATAGGGGTCAAATTTTAAAGAATTAACTTCATAGGGAACAGATTCATTAGGAGTAGACCCAATTTTGAAGGGCTGCGTCCTGCAGGGAAGTGAACTGGAAGTCATGCAAGTTATCCCCTTTGTAAAAATGGCATAAAAACATGGAGGTGTACCCATTCACCAAATTGTATGAGTTACATCATGAGAAAATGTGTCATGTGGTATAATGTGAACTGCCCAGGCCTGGACTAGCTTCCAACATGTCCAGTTTGGTAAGTTCATTTCACCTCTATAAATGTGCGAGGTCAATGTCTGAGCAAATTGCCAGTGCCTTGACCAGACTGCATGTATGCAGACTGCAGCAGACATGGGGAGTTTGCAAATGCTGTTGGCTTTTTGTCACTGGGGTTTTCTTTTATACTGGGCAAAAAAAGGAAATGCTACATTTATAAAGGTGGACTAAGGTACACTTTCACACTTCAGGGGAAGCAACTCTACCATTTTCATTTTTGTTACCGTCCTAAATTGGGGTCAACTTTCAAATGAAAGAATTTGCTCCTAGGAGAGAAATTCTATCCTTTAAGAGTAGACCCCATTTTGAAAGGACTTTTTCATACAGGGAAGCAAACTTAAAATGAGCCGCGACGCGAGAAAACCGACAATGTGGTCGTGCGTCCAGTGCAGACTCAGATCAGCCTGGGCATCTGCCCAGTCTGATCAGAGTCTTCGCTGTCCGCATAAAGGTAGCTCAGACCCTTAGCTACCCTTTGAGCGCAAAGCGGAGAGTCTGATCAGACTGGGCAATCGCCCAGGCTGATCTGAGTCTGCGCTAGGTGCACAACCACTTTGTTGGTTTTCTCGTGTCGCGGCTCAAATCAAATGTTGTTCCCCTTTATAAAAATGGTTGAAAAACATGGCGGTGTTCCAATTCACTTAACACAATTTCAAAATAATAAAAATGCAGTGTTTCTTTTTTTGTTAAGTATATACGGCCTTAATATTGGTTAATCAGAAGCTTTGTGATATACAATAAAGCCTTTGCTCCACAAGGCTAGGATAATCTTGACTCTTTGAAATATTGAACAGAAAGACAAGGCAATGAGTACCTTATTGTTTACTTTGTTATTAATTGACATTTTAAGCCCAGTTGCCGGGAGCTGGTTTTATCTTAAGAAGAATTTTATCACCTTGAGACGATTTAAATTTTCCTTTTACGTGCGGAAATCTTTAATTCCTCAGATATTAATTAACTGAAATACGAAATCAGCATATATTAACATTGGAGAATAATGGTATAATTTATCAAAAGCAGGATCGCTTGTTTAATTGAACGAAAATAAATACAGATATCCGGTTCGGCATAAAAATGTGCGTGATTATCTTTTTTGAAACAGCGCTAGATTTTTAATAGGATTAATGTTGACACCTGAGTGGGGAAATGAAAGAAACTCGGAAAAGCATTAAATTAATGATACAGAAAAATCTGAATTTCAAATTGGCGAATGAAGCATCCCTATGGCTAAATGAAATTAAGTTTGTTTAATTTCACATACTTTTACAGATACCCGAGCTGGGCAGTGACAAAACCTGACTCAAGTATATTATGCACACTACCAATTCCCTGATATTACTGAGCATATGCGCAGCGTCAGGGCATGTGCAGTTTTCCCCCTCCCCCAAATGTACCTTGTAGATTTGAAAATATGGAACAGTCCATGCCCTGATCAGACTGCACAACTGCAGTTTGCTGATGCCTTAAGACTGGTCTTCTCAACTCTCGACTCAAATGATTAATAGGTGTGTGCAACTATTCGGGTTATAAGATAGTTGACACTTTTGACTAAAACTTTTGTTGTTATTTTTTAACGCCTCATTAATATTAACATACCTGAAAAGCACTGATGTATCGCAAGCTGCTGTAATTGGAACCTTGTATTAGGCTCAGTGGTAGGGGGTCGGGACGTTGGTTAAGCCCTGTTTGATTGACATCATTTTGTTACTGTTTCCATCTCAGAAGCCGGAGATCCTGAACAAATTCTCGGTGACTGCTTCAACGCGGGTGACTGCTTCAACGCGGTTTGGCAAAATTCACTGGTCCTGATGTTAGTATGAAGGAGCTGGGATGGTGTATAGTGATAGTGACTCTGAGCATCTGCCGTAGTAATCCTATTAAATGCCCTGGGGGCATTGCATTTTACGAAAGGGGGCCTTATTTTGAGCATAAAGTGTATTAAAATCAGCCAGAGTGACAGCCTGTAGTTGCTTGTATAGTTGCCTGGCCAGCCTGCATGTTCATTTTGTCTGATCAGGACCTTCACTGTTCACTGTTTATTAATGCTATATGGGACAGGTCTAGATGTCATACTGTATTGGGATTGCAGGTTTAAGTCCCATAGGAGGCAAGATTCTGTTGGAGCCTAAGCAGCACTTAATAGCACAGGGCCATTCATACTCACACTTCCATCATCCTGAAGTGACTGAAATATGTACTGTTGAAAAGGTTGTGCAACTACTATGTCATCCATCCATAATACAGGTGTATATGCCTAGGAGGTACAGACTGTCTGTCTTAGACTACTATAGTCTAAGGGAGATAATCAAAACAACTGTAGCTTCAGTAATGGATTGGTAATTATCCTAAATATTGGGACAAAAGCATCTGAGCAAAAGTGGACTGCTCTCAATTCAGTAGCGGATCCAGAGGGGGTTAGGGTGGTTCAAACGAACCCCCTCTTCAGCCTTAATAATTTCATATTCATTGGGACTTTCAGGAAAAATTGGTCAAACTGCACAAATCGAACCTCCCTCAGCTAATCTGAACCCCTTTTTCAAAATTTCTGGATCCGCCCCTGACTCATAAAAACAGTCTGAACAGGTTAAGCCCTGTTGAACATTCTGCTTGCCACTGTAGACACTATTTGCTGATATTAAAAGAAATTTATTGAAAATTTTAGTCTTATTACAGTTAAAGTGCCAGAATTTAAGATATTTGAAACTGCAAACAGGGCAGCTAGATCAAAATGAGGCGGCTCATTAAGAGCCACCTCATCTGGATCTACACTGTTTGCACTTTATAATAATAATAATAATAATAATAATAATAATAATAATAAAGACTTTATTTTCAGTGGGTAACACAATTAGCTACAAGCTACTCTTCCTTGAGGCCCACTTAACAAAATATGTACAAATCAAAACATATATCAATTAAGAAATGAATGTTATTTTTTAACGTTTACTGAAGTATAAACTACATCGGGTCACGAGCAAAGTAAGTGAACCCCCGAAGGGGTTTACGTAAACTTTGCTCGTGACCCGATGTAGTTTATACTTCAGTAAACGTTCAAAAAATAACATTCATTCCTTATATTTATATTATTAAACGATGCTTTTGATCAATAAAAAAATAAACAAAAATAAGAAATACATATATAAGAATCGTTTTAAAAACATTACCGGCCGAATTTTGCAATAGTTTGGAACAGCCGCATTGTCACTGCCTACCAGTAAATTCCACCTCCTGTTGTAGATTGCACGTGCAAGTAGGCGTAGCGAGCTGTCACTCAATGTTTACTAGCCATTCAAGTACATGGCATGTTGAAGATTGCACGTGCTATTTAGTGGGATGAGCTGTCACTCTGAAGCGCGTGACACAATGTAATTATTGACTTGTAAAAACATTGACTCCCGCATCACTTAATTGGGTTTACAGAGAGCTTTGCAGTGATAATGTAAATATATACAAATATACAACATACACTGTTCGAAACATAATATCAATTACAAATATACAACATACAATGTTCAGCGAAATCAAACATTCATGGTTACAGGCCTGATCACAATCACTCCTTCTCTCAAGAAAAGAAAAAGCACTAGCAGCAATCAGTACTACCGAAAAATTTAATTCTTGAATTCTCAGTTTGATATTGCTTGGAAAAAAAAGCGGTAAAGTTTGTTGTCTGCTTTTTTGGCGTTTTAAGAGTGTCACAATATATAGGGTGTTCAAACCTTCAAAGGTGCAGCCTCACATTTAAATCAGAATTAAATTTTATAAAACAAGTCTGGAATCCCATTCAAACTGATCAATTAAACGGAAGCTGGAATTTGAATAATTTGAGAAGCTGATTAAAGGGGGGTTAAGCAGAACAGCCGACCTTGCAATAAATTAGTTGATTCAAATTTTCCTGAGAAAAGTTCTTTTCAGAATCACTATAATTAAACTTATCAAGATAAGAGAGAAAGAATTTCTTCTCCTATCAGTTTTCACACTTATGTATAATTACCATAATTGTCCTTAATTTTTGGACAGAAGCTTTTGTGCAAACTGTGTAGACCCTCTTCAGACTGCTCCGAAAAGGAGCAGTCTGATCTGGGTCAACACTGTTTGCAGATGTCAGCATTTTCTGATGTATTACCAGACAGTAAAATTGATTCATTCAAATTTTAGTATACATATACAGTAATTAGTGATTGGTCCAAATATTTTGGGTGAGTAGGGCAGATAGAACAGCCTGCTACTGAATTATCCACCAATCATTTTGAGCTGTTGAATGGGCAACACCACCTGATGCCTTCCTCAGTCTGGTAGCGCTTGGCTGAGCCTGCATGTCCACTCCACTTTTAAGCCCATTGACCGTTTGTGTGTATATTTTGACAAAAACATACAAGAACAGTAGTCAGTTTGTGTGCAGGCCAGTCTCATTCCCAGCCTGTCAGCATGTGTGATAAGATGCTGTTTCCTGTGTAGCAGAAGCAATTTAAATCAGAGCTGCAGATAGCCAAATTTTTAGAGAAAATTTGAGAACTTTTTACTTCATCTTCACACAACATATGTTGTGAAATTTTATTAGAGTCTTTTGGTGAGACAATAGTTTTGCATGCAATAACAAGAAGATATTAGAAAATATACAAATTTTTATACCCCAAAGTTTTTGACTTTTTGAGTTGCCACAAACAAAAAGGATGCTTAAAGTATAATGGCTCAGGCCAGCCTGGACTTCCACACAGTGTTGTCAGAGCCTTTGCTGTTTGCACATAATATGTATGGACACTTAGAAATCTGCAGGGGCAAAACAAAGCCTTGAGTTAAACTGCATGGATTGACAGACTGGGTTAAGTCTCTGGTGTTTGCAGATACATCAGCATCCTTTTTGCAAGACCCAACTCATTTATATCCTGGCTTCTGTTTTGCAGTTGGATGAAACAGGATCTATCTAATTGTTAATTTTTCACTCACCACACCTGCCCTATCTAACTCATAATTTCTCATTTAGTCTATAATTACCTAGAGTTCATTATGGGTCATTAAATATCAAAGAATCGACCTAGATCTGGTCTCCTCTGTTTGGGGCAAAGATGATATCTTAAAACACATTCATTAAAGATTTACCATAATTAAGGGAAATATATCATCTCCTCAACAAATTAACATACTTTTCCTTAAATTTTAATGAGTTGAATTGACCATCCATTATGTGTTCAAAATGGTTGATGGAATGGCAGACAGTGTAGACCCAGATCAGACTGCTCCTGAGGAGCAGTCTGATCTGTGGCTTCACTGTGTGCCGAAGTACTTTCATTGCAATATTGCAGGTATCTTCGGTATTCATATGAAAGATAATTGAAGTGGGGAATGTAGAAGAAAGTAAACAGCCTTTGAATTTTAACAGATCCCATTAAATCCATTTATTATATGCTGAGGAGATAATTTTCAAATTGCATAGATTAAATATTTAAAACAGATCTATCACAACACTTGATTACGAGAGGTAGTCATATACAAGCAACAAAATCCGTCAGATGCCATTTTCATTGGCTAAGAATGGGTTACAGTCCTCTGTTTTGGCTGTTACCTTAATTTTTTCTAAAATATTTAGACAGATTAATCCTTACCATTTTCTTCTATGAGAGTCCATTATCACATATCTGGCATAATACTATATGAGCCGCAACACCAGAAACCAACAAAGTGGTTGTGTGCCCAGCGCAGACTCAGATCCCACCTTTCACTAAGCACTTAAAGGGTAGCTAAGGGTCTAAGCTACCTCCATGCGGACAGCGAAGACTCTGATCAGACTGGGCGAATGCCCAGGCTGATCTGAGTCTGCACTGGGCGCACAACCACTTTGTTGGTTTTCTCATGTTGCAGTTCATATGGATTTGCTGCTCAGCTGTTCTGTTTTGGATGAAGATGGCAGACAAAGCTCGAAAGAAAAGTTGTCTAACTAATCCCAATGAAAATTTCTCAACTTTCTTGCAAGAAATACAACAGATTGGTTTCCCACTGGGCACACAGCCTTGACTCAACCTTGATTCAATGTGATGACGCTGAATCAAGGTTGATTTAAGATTGTGTGCCTGATGGGTTGTAAAGTGCCGACTCTTTGCAACAGTGGTTGCTATGCTGTAGCTAAGGCTAAATTTCTATGAAGGAGATTCCCTACAACTATAAAATTTGCTCTGGAGGAACAGTCTAAAAAGTAAAAAAGATTGTTCCTCCAGAGCGAATTTCATAGTTGTAAGGAATCTCCATTATAGAAATTTAGCCCTAGCAACCACATAGCAACTACTTAAGTTGTTTTATAAATACGGCCCCAGGATTTCTGAAAGTGGTGTGAATCCTGGTGAAGGATGATCCAGATTCAAAATTCTTGCCATTAAAACCATGTTCAAAGATGGTAACAAAGCTTTTTAAAAATTTAGTATCATGAAGGATATTCAAAAGTGATGTCATGAGGCATATTCCAACTTGATGTCACAAAATATGTTATGAATTGATGTCAGAAAGCAATCATGCACCAAAGATTGTGTGTTTAAGAATGCTCAAAGTGGACTGTTTGAAGCAGGTTTAAACTTCATTTAATGAAATATTTTCAAGTTTGGTGTGATGAAATATGTTCAAAGATACCATCATGAAGCATTTTCAAACTTGTAGCCATGGAGCATGCTCAAAGATGGTATTATAAAAATGTTCATGAAATGCTTTTACTTGGTGTCATGAAACAAGGTCACAGATGGTGTTTTGAAGCATGTTCAAATTTGTTGTCATGAAACACGTTTCAGATTTGGTAAATTAAAGCATGTTTAAAGATGGCACCATGAATATTCAAAGATGAGGTGATGAGCCATGTTTCAAGACATTGTCAGTGAACATGATTAAAGATGGTATTATTAGCTTATTCAAAGTTGGTGTAATTGAAAATGTTCAAAGGTGGTGTCAGAGTAAGCATATGCAAAGATGGAGTTATGAAGCATGTTTAAAGCCTGCATAGTGCACACACAGATGTGTTATCATAATGCATGTTTATAAAGATAGTGTCATGAAGCTTGGTCAAAGCATGGTCAGATTGGTTGTCAATGAAGCATCCTCAAGTTTGATGTCATGAAGCTGGTCAAAGCTGCTTTCATGGCATATGTTCAGATTGGGTGTCAAAGAACTTGCTCAAGTTGGCTGTTATGAAGCATGTTCAAAGATAGTGCCATGAAACAAGGTCAAAGATGGTGTCATGATGCATGTTCAGAGATGGTGTCAAGAAGCATGATCAAAGAGGGTGCTATGAAGCTTGCTCAAAACTAGTGTCATAATGTGTTAAAATTGGGTTTCATTGAAGCATGCTCAAAATGGGTGTCATAAAGCATGGTTGAAGAGAGTGCCATGAAGCATGTGCAAAGCTAGTGCCATGAGACATGTTCCTTTTGGGTGTCAATGAAGCATGATTTAATTGGATGTCATGACTCTAGTTCAGAAATACATGTTAAAAGATAGTGCCATGAAGCATGTTCAGAGCGGGTACAGTCATGGTCAATAAAGTATGCTCAAATAGAGTGTCCTGAAGCAGGTTTAAAGATTGTCAGTCTTTCCCTTTGGCGTTGGGGATAGGGTTTTGGATCTGATTCGGTCAGTTCCTGGAGTGTAGTTACTCTTTAAATTAAAGATGGTGTCATGATGCATGGTCAGAGCTGGTGTGAAGATGGTTCCACAAAACACGTTCAAAGTGGGTGTCATGACACATGTTCAAACTGAATGTCAGTGAAACATGCTTATATTGGGTGTCATTAAGAATGGGCAAAAAAGGGGGAAAATGTAAAAAAGCATGTTTAAAAATGGTGCATGAAGCCTGTTGAAATGGGATGTCAGTGAAGCAATCTCAAAATCTCATGTCATGAAGGGTGTTCAAAGATGGTATCATCAAACATGATCAAAGCTAGTGTCATGAAGCATTTTAAACTCAAAGATGATGACATGAAGCATGTTTAAAGCTAGTGTCATCAGGGATGTTATGACTCAAAGATAATGACACAAAGCATGTATGGTGTCATGAGAGATGTCTGGACTCAAAGATGTTGACACAAAGCATGAGTATGTAAAGCTGGTGTCATGATGGAGGTTTAGACACCAAACAAGAGTTGTCACAAGAAAATGGAGTGCACCTTGTTGCATCTTGTCTTTAAAAGGAGCAGTGGGATTACTAAGAAACAGATGTAAGCATGGTGCATATAGCTGAATTGATTTGGATGCATGTAGGCATGATCATTTGCATCCCAAAGGCACAGTAAAATGAATTGTCAAAGAAATGCTGATTCTTTTTCAATGATTCATTTAAAAGAGCATTTTATCAGCATAGTCTAGGTGCTTAAGTACGATGACTTTTGATAAAAGAAAATGTCTTATTCAGATGAGGGAAGGCAAATCCTTTATTTGCGATATTGATCAGTGCCTAATGAACAATAGACGCCTTATTTATGGTTTTCGATATGTAAACATCGGATGCAATTACAGCTAATATTAAGACTCGTCTCCGATCAAAGGTCCCGTGTTTGCCGAATAAGATGAGAACTACGGGACAGTTTTGGTCGTTTGTTTCGCAGAAGCTATTAATAATCTAATAATTGAGTGATGAATTTTCAGAAAGTGTCGCAACAATGTTTTCTTTGTTGCTGATAAAACTTAGCCCTCGTGACCTTTTTTGTTACCGAATAGGAAGTTTGGGTAACACAGTAACTACCCTTAATATAGGGACATATTGAAGAAATCTTTCTCCTTATTCTTAACTATGAACATGTTGATTTCACTGTAGGTTCCTTTGGTGGCATATTGGCAAACAGTGTAGACCCTGATCAGACTACTCCTAGTGGAGCAGTCTTATCAGGGTCTACACTGTTTGCTTTGTTATTTCTGTCCCAATATTAGGGGTTGTTAAGATGTTTTATTATTAAATTTTGATAAAAGAAGATCTTAAGTCAATAATATTTAAAATTGTTTTGTGAATTTTTGTTAGTCATGCATACTTGTTCAAGAAAAAATAATAATAAAAAGAAACAAAATATGAATGAATAAATGAATAAAATAAAATAAGAAAAATAGTATTAATAAAATCAGTTACGCAGTTCTGAGGAAATTAAGTATTTAATCCACTAGAGGGAGTCCTTGTCGCTCAGACGGTTGAGCCGGAGGCTGGCATGCTGATCTAGCAGTCCTTGGTTTCATTCCCACTGAAGGCAGAAATCCCTTCAACCATAAATGGGATTCCATTGCACACAGCCTCTCATTATCACCCTCCCATTCACCTGATATTACTAAAATACTGTTGAAAAGGACGTTAAATTGCAAGTCATCCATCTACATTTGTATCTTGCTCCTCAGAATGTAATGGAAGAGCTGCACGTTTTTGCCTTCCCTTTTGTCTTCTCAGTAAAATGGCTGATGGACAATCCAGAATAGGTAGGGTTCTGAAATGAATTGTGCCAGAAAATTTGAAATGCATTTTAATTCTCACAAAAAGAGGAAATGCTCCCTCCCAAAAGCACATACAGTAGAATTTGGTTTGGCCAGTGGTCTAAGGGATGCAACTCTGACAGACAGTACCTGTTAATATATCAAGCCTCCATAACATGTACCTTTGCAAATAGAGTAAAGACCCTGATTAGACTCTGATATAGGTCTGCACTTCTTGCATTTAAGGTGTATGGATACGCCGTCATGTTTTTCTGCCTTATTTTTGTATAGGAACAACTTAAGTGACATCTATTAGGTGACATCTATTTGCTTCCCTGGATGACAAAGCTCTTCCTAAACACAGGGTATAATCGATTCCGCTAATTTTCGCTTCCTGCAGAGACTGTACATCATATTTGGCTTCCGCCAAGACTGTCCGCGAACTCTTGCTTCCTGCCAAGTCATCTGTACATGATAAATGGCTTCCTGCAGAGACTGTCCGCATGATTCTGCTTCCTGCCGAGGCTCTCGGCAGGAAGCAGATTCACGCGAGCAGTCTCGGCAGGAAGCCAATTTTCGAGGACAGTAGTCCCTGCAGGAAGCAAAAGTTTGCGGACAGTCTCGGCAGAAGCCAAATATGATGTACAGTCTCTGCAGGAAGCGAAAATTAGCGGAATCGATTATACCCTGTGCTAAATGGTGACATGTTGTTTTTTTTAGTATCTTTTTTTTTCTAAAATAGAAAGTAGGTTAATGCTTAGTAATTGACAAGTCAGGGTAAGCACAAGCCTTTTAATGTGCAGACTGGCTTTGGTCATCACTGGCTGCATACTCTGGCTGGAGAATTTCTCATTTTTACCATTAGTTTGTGGATGCTCTGAATGTTTCCAATAAGATGAAGGAATAAAATGTCACATCTGACTGAAATTATCTCTTTTCCCTTTTCAAGACAAATCCTCAAAATAATAACTATTTCCAGAAATGAAATGGAGGAAAAGAGCTAAATTCATAAATTTGAACAATGGATAGTTTGACTATACCGGTACTTCGCTAACTTAATCTGCAAATTCATCATCTTGTGTTCCTCAAAACTTGTAAGGATATTTGTAATGAGAATGGGACATTTTTTTGGCAAAATTAACAAATATGCTGAACATCTTGTGTTACCGAAAAACAAATAATTTATAAAAATGTACTTACTTTCATTTTGGCCAATCCCTCCCAGACTCCATTCTTCCAATCCATTAGCTGCCGTAACTACCCTGAATATTGGGCCCCCATATAAGCCGAGTACCGTTATTGTCATAAGCGTTAAACAAGTTGATTTTATATCCACGAAGTGTCAATTTCTTTTTGGCACCACTGTAGACAGTGCTGACCCTGATCAGACTGGTCCTTTTGGAGCAGTCTGATCTGGGTCATCACTGTTTTGTCCATGAATTTTGGTTAATTATGGTAATTTCAAGAGATTAATAATGTATAGATGATAAATTGATAATAGATACAGTCGAAAATGTTCATTTTTGTCAAGAATTGATAAATGTTTGGCAATTTCTAAGATCGTCGAAGGTTAGAAAGTTATTATTTCTGCAATTAGGGTCACTTATTGATAATTGCGGCCATTTAAGAAAATGCAGCCCATGTATATACACCATAAAAATCCTAGTTACTGTGACAGAAATGTGGGGCTATCAGGGTTGACCCAGAGCTGACTGCTTCTGATTACATTTAGATTAACAAAGAGCAGATAAATAAATTAAGTAAGAGTTGTCATTCTTAGAAGTAACACAATGTTATCATATGGAAAACTATTTGTAATATGCAAAGGTTGCATAAATAATCATTAGGGTTAAGAAATAATAGAGCATTAGGAGATTTTTGAGGATTGATTGATTGATTGTTTTGGGTTTAACGGCCCTTTGAGACAGTATTTCAGTCTATATCGGGCCGTCTCCCAGAGAGAGGGAGAAAGAAAAGAGAAATGATGGGCGAGAGAAAAATGTCCAAACAACTCCCACCAGCACCTACTGCAAGGACAATAGGCCCTTGCCCTACAATGATCCAAATCAGTAGGACGCCCCGGCACTGGAAGTTACACACAGCACCATCTCACCACTCGACCACCCCCGATTTTTGAGGAAGGTAGATAATTCACATAGTATGTAAAATGGAGTTGTCTTTCAAAAGAAAGCAGTATCATAGCAAAAGCAGATAATTTATTAAAGTAACCCTTTAATTACTAGTCTAAACATATTTTAATGTCAAATAATAAGACCACTAGCTCTAATAACATTGGCCTAGTTGGAGCACTAACTATCGAGACCATAGGTTGCTGTTCCAATAGCCATTCCTCCGTCCCTAAAAATGTAAGCCAATCATCACTGTCGATACAAAATGATTTGTTTCCGGTATTTTCATTTGTATACTGGTGTACAGGAACCAGCAAACTATAGTTCAACCACAGAGAAAGCATGGTCAGACCAGACATGTGCTGTGGAAAAATGGCGGCAGTCAGGCGGTATGAGCAGTGCGAGTTTTCTTAAACTGGTCAAACTATAGACAATATAGTTGTCGCTCAGACTCTGCCATTAATTATGGTCCGACCCAATAATAGTATTAATATTAAAGGTTATATTTCAAGAGGTAACACATAGTTGTGATCCTGGATCAGCCACTTGTATTCTGAAAAGAGCAACCAATTCTTCAACAGGGTGTATGCAGTTTTGTTGTCACAACTGCAATATATGAGCCGCGACACGAGAAAACCAACAATGTGGTTGTGCCCCCAGCATAGACTCAGGTCAGCCTGGGCATCTGCCCAGTTTTATCAGACTCTTTGTTTAGAGCTCAAAGGGTAGCTAAGGGTCTAAGCTACCTCCATGCGGACAGCGAAGACTCTGATCAGACTGGGCGGATGCCCAGGCTGATCTGAGTTTGCCCTGGGCGCACAACCACATTGTTGGTTTTGTCGTGTCGCGGCTCATATGTGTTTGCTTTTCTGTCCCTCCAGCTATCAGTCAGTCTGCCATTCCACTTATTAGCCTGTCCTCGATTACGTCAACCCTGTCATCAGATTCTGAGTCCTTTTCTCTCAAAATATTATACTTTCAATCATCAAACCTTCCCTTGGAGTTTGGACTTACCGTAATTTAACTTAACTTTTTCAAAATGGCAGCAAATACTTGTAGTAAGTTTTCTTTCTTATAAGCGCACATTTCAATGATTTATAATGTATTGAAGGAAACAAGTTTAGGAGAAAAGCTGCATATGGTCATAGAATGATAGAGAAGCTTTACAAATGAAAAATAAATGATTCCGTAGCATTTTTCAGCTCTTGTAAACTAGCAAAAAGGGATAAACCAGTAAAAATATGTGCACTTTTAGTCATGTGCCTAATTGGTTACCATGATGCGCACTTACAGTCATATATGCCTATTAAATCAATTACCATGATGTGCGCTTTTAAGGGCATGTGTGCTAATTAGGTGGAATAAGGTATTTGTACCCTTGACATATATTTTACACTCCATTTACTTAGTAAATTTTTATGTCCAAAATTGCATCAACCTTTAGTGTTTGTTCACTTGCCTACAAGTATATTCTGTTGTTGACAAAATGGACAGTTCCCACTTGTACTATGTGTAGTTGATAAGTCTATCTATTGCAGGCTATAGTTCCATAAGATTTGCATACCATGTCTTCTCATCATTATCTCTACTACTGTGGCAGCATGAGGTAGCTGTAGAACAGTTTCTATATGTATAATATCTCAGTGACGGTGCCACATTTGAATAGCTAGTATTACATTTTCTTGACACTGGGCAAAATTCTGTGAGATTTTGCCAAAATGATATCCCACAAATGGTAACCTGTCAGAAAAAAAGAACATTCATATTTTACATCATACATTTTGATAAAAGCTTCTGCACAAGTGTATCCTTATGATATAAGAATGTGCTTTATATCCTCTGTTTATTGAATTTGCCAAAACCGTCTAAGACAATATGACATCTTAGTGACTTTAATGCTTCATTGTCTAGCGAGCTTAATTGAAGTAAGTGTAATGTATTGCCTTCCGTTTTATAATTTGGTTATTCCGCAAATTAACGTAGTCTGGTCACCAATCTTAAGAACTATTTTACCAGACATTTGACATTAAAGTTGTTTTTAGATCGATAAAAAGAAATTTACAAGCAACTAATGACACTCCGGTGATGCTTTACTTTATGGCCGGCAAATGAATTATTTGTTTTCGACTAACTTATTTCGTATCTGCTGGAATTATCCCTATTTTTAAGTAGTCTTTAAGGGATTTATGTGAAAGGAGTTCACAATTTCCTTCAGTCCAATTTGTCTGAAACACATTGTTTTTGATGAATGGACTGGTTTACTTATTGCAATGAAAATTAAACATTAGTTTTGTCTGACCCCAGACTGATTACAACTAACTATCGTCTGTACAATCATGGTATCAAAAAAGCTTGATCTTAGACAAAGGCAGTTTTATGTCTTTTACGGCTATTTCATCATTTGGCTTTCTGAATTTCTGACTAAGACTTTTCAGTACTTCCAATCAGTTCCTTCTGCCCAAAAGTTTGAAAACTAATACTCAGATAATACTGTAAACTCCATGTTTTTCTGCCATTTTTTTTTTTAGTATTTCAAATGAAGAGAAATAACTTTTATGACTTCCCGTATGTTTCTCAGTGTTATAAAACCTTCATAAGAGGGGTCTAGTCTTAAAGAAAAGAATTTGCTTCTAAAGAAGCAAATTCTTTTCTTTGAGAGCTGACCCCATTGAAAAGGGAAGCAAAAATTAAAATAGACTTGCTTCCCCTGAAAGTATTTTACTTTTCTGAAAGTGCATGTTCTGATAATTTCAACTTGCTTTTACTGTCAGTAATATCCTCCCAATTTTAATGGGGTAAAGGTGGCTTTGGCTTCAGGCCATCGAAATACCTCATTCTCTCAAAATGTCTTTTAAGGTATTTTTAGGGCATTGAAAGGCTTGCTGTCAACTTTAAAATAGATTGGTAGCCATATGAGGCATGTACAATAAAGTCAGTCCCTAATAAAAATCTTACCTACTATGTCAGAACCTAAATTGAACCCTTAAAGCGTGAAAAAAGCAAATGACAAAATTTACATCTGCAAACTGTCAAAATATCATGTTTTGTCCAAGCCATATATTATGAATTGAAAGACTAGAGGGCAAACAGTGTAGGGATCAAACATGGTGTTTCATGCATTAATGTTTGCCAGGTCCCGAAGGAGATGTTGGAAACCGAGGCCGAAAGGCCGAGGTTTTCAACTCTCCCGAGGGACCTGGCAAACGTTAATGCATTGGAAACAAATGTTTGATCGCTGTTATTGCATAAATTCAACGAATTATTAGTTAAAATTCGAGAAAAAACTTGGCACTCTATTTTGTCACCTTTTGACAGCCAATGCCCTGGTGCATCTCTTTACTAATATTCGTCTTCCGGGCCCGAGAGCATTCATTCTATTCAAAATGGCTGCCATCAATGGCATCATCCTATTCAACCTCAATATTTCGGAAAAGTGTCTAAGATGGTTGTTGTAGTTGATGCAAAATAGATGGCAAATTAATCAACAAAAAGCAGATACCTTGAGCAATAATTTCCATGCAGAACTAGCCTGATCCATTCATATACCGTCCTGCAGTTCTTGATTGCTGATAGCTTGAGATGCATGTTTTCTTAAACACTTATTTACTCTCTATTTGGCATCGTAAGACTGTAAACAACATCGCTTTTAACCTGAGTCGCGACAATGACGTCAGACTACAAAGGCATGATGATGTCATATAGGCAGACATAGGTAGCGCACCCCCAATTTTTGTAATTCGCCCGAAACGGGAGAGAAAGTTGCATGGCTGTTTTTAGTGGCCCGGCACAAGCTTTATGAAAGTTCTGTCATCGTACATCAACAGCACGTTAAAACCTTTGTTGAAACACGGCTTTTCGCCTGTTGATGCACGGCTGTTAATACTCTTGGCACTGCTTTTTATGCAATAATATAGATTCATATGAGGCTGCTCATAATGAGCTGCTACATTATTTGTTTGAGAATTCAACTACTTATAATTTTGGCGCTTAACTTAGGGTTTAACTTATGATCTGGCCAAACAGATACTTGATGTAAACTAGAATTATATAAAGATTTGTATCACTACTAGATTTGCCTTGTGAAGCAAAACTCAAAGGTTTCTTCTGTCTCTTTTAGGCTGTGAATTTCCAGAATGGCATCAGAGAGTGAACACCAAGACTATGAAGATCTTAGATTTGTTGATCACTATGAGAGTCGGATTGAAAGTCCAGAGAAAGAGGCTATTAGTCCAACAAAAGAAGTTATTAGGCATTTTACAGAAACTAACGATGGTTTAGATGGTTCAGTTGAAAATTTAGTAGATGAGGTTGTCAAAAGAATAGAAGTTGAAAGTGTATTGCATGACAGTAATGTTGAAAATGATTCAGATAGTGGCTTAGATACTTCAAATAATGAATCTGAAAATGAGAAGTTTATAGACAGACAAGAAGATATAGTATATGCAGAAAAACCAGCAGTTTTAAAGCCTTCATCCAATACATTTGATCCATCTAGGTCCACTAGTAAAATTGTTGATGAATTGTTCAATTTTATCAATGATGAAACAGGTGATGGCGATCTAGAGGAAGAAAATAGACAAGTAGAAGAACAGGAAGCGACAGATGATAATCTTCCTGATAATGTTGAATGGAGTTTAGATGCTATGAATAATAACAGTGAACAAACAGTAGAGTCAGCAGCTAATGCTGATAATATTGGTCCAAAGACAGAAACAGAACTTGTTTTAACTTCCAAAACAGAGCCTCCTAGGATAGTAGAAGACAATGTACATCTTGTGCCTGATACACCAGGAGATGCCAACATGAATTTATTCTGGTATTCTAATAATTTGGAGTTAGATCCTAGTGAAGTTCAAGAATTTAATAACTCTCAGAAAAATACTGAAGAGTCAGAAAGTAAGAGAAATTCAACAGGAGATGATTATTATATGGAAAGACTAGAAAGAATAGATGATGCTAAATTACTCACAAAGCAGACATTGCAAACTGAGGATAAGAACACAAATTTAGAGGCAGATTCTGTCTCCAGTGAGCGATGGTCACCTATATTTGAATCAGCTTCATCTAGATTTATTGACCTTGCTTCTGAAATGAAAGCTCAGCCTGAGGATAGTAAAGTCCTTGGAAATAAAGATATGCCAGAGGATAAGAAATTGGAGCATCCTTGGGGACTGGAAATTGAAAATAAACTTCTTTTAGAATCAGAGAGGGAGCAAGAAGATCTTCCAATAGTTGAACCAAATGTCTACCCCACAACAGATGAAACTGATGAAAAGACTATTGAAACTTCAGATGAAAAGTCTACGGAAACTTCAGATGAAAAGACTGTTGAAACTTCAGATATGAAAATAAGTTTCAAGGTAAGGAAAAATGTGAGCCTAAAACAATTTGATTCAGATATTTCAAGTGGTGTGCCTAGAGATACTAGTGAAATGAATGTCCAAATAAAAAGTGAACAACCAGATACTGAACTAGCCTTTGATCAGGCTGATGCAATAGGATATATGGAACTTGCAGATAAAGATGTTATTAGGAAGCAAGACACTGCTTTAGTCAATAGTGATGAGACCAAAGATTCATCTGGTGAACAAACTTTTAAAGAAAAAGGTTCTGATAAACACCCTGTCATGCAAAATGAAGATTCTGTTATAATGGAGGCAAAGCAAACACAGCAGACTAATGGCATTCCCATTGATCAGCCAGATGCCACCGGATATATGGAAATTATTGATAAAGAGATTATTAAAGAAGAAGTCAACAACTCTCTGCTAAGTGAAAAAGATGTAAAGAATGTTGATAATTTGAAAAGAAAGTCTGAAGTAAAGCTTGCCACTGAGCAATCTGAGAAAGATGATGCAAAAGTAGTGCAAACAGAGGATAAGGAAATGAGTGTTAGTCATATTGCAGAAGAAAGTATTGTAAGAGAGGAAGCAGACATTGTTGCAATTGAGTCCAGCATATTAAAAGCTGAAACAAAGGTAGAAAGTGAAATATTAACAAGCCATGAAGATGTGGTTGATGCAGCCAATCAAGAGATGAGAGTAGAATTTAGTCCGAAATTAGAATCAGAGGTACAGACAAAAGATGTACTAGCTGAAAAAGATGAAAAGGCTCATATTACCGTGATTAAACATGAGCCAGTGGAAGTTAAAAGGAAATTTAAAGTCAGCGAGGATTCTGACAGTAGAATAGTTAGTAAGGGTGGCAAGATGTTAAGGACTGAAACTTTTATAGACCAATATTTTGATGACAGTTGCTACAAGCTGACTTTAAATGACAGCTGGTTTAGAAAAAGGAATGAGTCATTTGAGTTAAAAACCAGCTGTTCAGCTGTTCTGTCTGGTGGAAGAGTTATTGCAGATGAAAAAATGATAATTCAGTCTCTTCAGAAGATAATGTCTGGGAGATCTCAATTGGGTTTTACTAAAAAATTAACAGAAGTCATCTCTGATCTAGGTCTGGTGGAGTTTGCAACTTTCCAAACAACAAGGTACATCTATGAACTGGGTGAATATACCTTAACTTTAGATCTGACTGATTTTGGATTCCAGAGTGGTGATGTAATGATAACAGTGGACAACCCAGCCAAAGTACCTGAAGCTATTCATAAAATAGACAGACTAGCAAAAGAACTAGGTTAGCCTTTTTCATATTCTTTCACACACATTGACTGATTAATTCTATCTTACTTCACAGTTTTAATGACAAGTCTGTTCTAGAGCCCAAAATTTTATTGGTGGATTAAACTTTGGAGACTGATTTAGTCGAAGCATTACTTTATGTTTTATATTTGAGTAAGTCTGTATATTCTTTTGTAACTGGCATTGTGAGCAAAGTTTCTGGCTCCAAGAAAAACACAGTTTGTACTTAAAGTGTAGAAAAAAAATGAAAAAATTTGATTTACAAACAGCATAGATCCAAATAGGTGGGGTATAATGAGCTGGTTATCTTGATCTATACTGTTTGCCGACATAATGTAGCTTAGATGAAATATTGATATTTCACAGATCTGAAATTTCGTCAGCTGTTTTTTTTCTGGCATTTTAAGGGTTACTAAGTTGACAGCCATTACAAAATCAGCTTAATATTTGTTAAATTTTTCGTGTTCATTTTTTAGAAATGAGATATTTTTCTGTTTTGTTTTTTTCTTTACAGTTTCATGCATGTGAATTTGAATTGATGACAGTATTCTAAATTATATATTCTGTTTCAGGGTTCCAACTCTTGCAAGCACATTAAAACACAGGTATGTTTTATAACCATCTGTTGTATAGATTTGATGTTTTGTTTTGGTGGATCTTTGTCGTTTACAGGTTACTGAACTTGCCTCTCATTGTAGGGGGTCTGGGCATAAATCATTCCCATCTAAAAAGTCTTAGGCTTTGGCATTTGTATGACTATTATATTGTTGAAATGGCTGTAAAAATCAAAACATCCTGCCACATACATATTATGTCGGCTGTAATTCAGTAGCAGTTTCTGTGACATCAAGCAGAATGGGAGACAAAGGTGTTGTTTTTTACTGTGTCGGAATTGTAAACTTTCATTGATTTTAATGGTTTAGCTCTTTTTTCCTCCCTCCCTTCCTTTGATTATATTTGATCATAATATCAAGACTGTTTTATGGTGGAAGAAACCCAGTGGTTCTCAGCTGTATTAGGTCCAGGAAATATAATACTCTGTGAAGCCACTGCATCTCGATGGGATCAGCAAACCATTCATACTTGCCAGAGCTGTTGCATCCACTGGAAATTGAACCTATCCCAGCGGGCACATGACATCGAAATGACGTCATACTGGCGTCGATGCGAAGTCATTACGTCGCATCGACGTCAGTACGACGTCATTTCAACGTCATGTGCCTGCTGGGATGTGACTGAGGTATGTAGGAAAAACTGAGACAAACCTTGCTATTGACTGTGCTATCAGAGCCCTATTGGTAGTCTTACAGTGTGCATACACATGATACAGGTGAAACACAGTATTCCATGGAGTTCTTTGGTTGTATACAAATGTCTCTTGGCATAAATTATAGAATAAATGATACTTCATCATTTACTATGGTCATTCAGATGCTTCAGGCTTGTCAAGATTAATACTGGGAAAGCTCTGTTTTTGTGATCTTAACATTCGTGAAGAATATTTAATTGATGTTTAGTCCTGCCATTTAGTACAGAAGCAAGCCCTGAGTACCTAGAAAGAACTGCCAGCCTCTTTTAGTTGTTTATGCTGCCTTATGTGGAAAGTGCAAAGCTGGACCTTTCCTCTGATGGGTCACTGGACACTTGTACATTACATCACAGAAAGAATTTAATAGGTAAAAGATAAACTGTGAGCTGATAGTGCAAAGTTGGACCTTTCCTCTGTAGGGTCACTAGATATATCATAGAAAGAATTTATTTGGTAAAAAAAACACTATGAGCCCATATTTTTCCAGGGTTTAATCAAGAGAAGGTAGATGTTAATAAATTGGAAGGTACAGATACACTAGGTGAGCAGATGAGGCTCATTCTGGTCTCTTGTCCCAGTTGGCTGCATTATGACATTAACTTCAGCTACTGAAAAAACTGTTTGTTCTTGAGTCGCAGAATGAGAAAAGATGACTTACATCCAAGTCTCAGATCAACTGAGCATCAGCTGATTGGGATCATACCTAGTCCTTGCTTTTCAACATACAGACTTCCCGTAACCCATAAATTATTGAGGCAAACTGGGAAGCCTCTAATCAGACTGCACGGATGTGCAGTCTGATTTGATTCTTTCCAGTTTGCCATTTCCCTGTGCACCTTTTCCAAAGCTTGTTTCCTTTTTTCCGGAAATTGAAACAAAGGCCATGCCTAGTGCTGTCTCTGCTAATTTCATTAATATTCCTAAAAGAAATCCTGGGAAAAGATAATCTTATCTTTCCATCTAACAAAGAAAATATTTTTGTTTTCAAACAGACTCAGTTCTCATCAAACTGATACAAGCTGACAGTACAATACTTGAAAACTCATTAACCCCCTTCTAAGTAGGAAATTATGGCACTTCATTAGTATACAGTGCTTCCCAGCATACTAATAGGGGTCTGTACCTTTGTTTAGAGATTGCATGGGACATATGAGTGAGAATTCTGGGACAATTTTGCTCATTTTCTATAGAAACGTAAGTTGGGGCTTCTTATGATGTCATGCTACCACATAGCTTTGTGTCGAAATATAAAAAAAAAAAGAAATTGTAAAATTCTTGTTGTAAACCACAACAAACATTTCTTTTTTTTTATAGAAAAATAAGAAAGCTATAAAAACAAAACTTGAATTCTCATCAACCTCTCTCCTCTCAACCACTAGACCTATGTCACAGAAATTTATAAAGGGAGGCAATACATTTTCTCTACTTTCTTCAATACAGGTCAGGGGAGGGAACTTTCTGTCATTCAGTACCCCATGATTACAGTCACTCCATATTTCTCACAAACCATATTTACCTTAAACCTTGTGATAGCAATACCTGAGCAAACAGTTTAGACTTAGCCAACAATTGTTTAAGGTGTATTGATACACACCTTCATGATTTTCTGTCATTTTTGCAAAGGGCAAACGACTTTTGAGATGTCCTGTTAGCTTCTCTAGATGATAAAGCACTTTCAAAATGCAGTCTACTCATACAGAAAGAATTTGCTCTCCTTTACTCCTAGACAGCAAGATCTTTAAGAGTTCACCCCCATTGAGAAGGGAGGCAAAATTGAAAATGGCAGGGTTACTGCCCCTGAAAGTGAACTTATTCACCTTAACATCCCCTGAAAGCGGGGACAGAAGTGTCTAAATTAAAAGTGATCGAAATTTAAATATCTGATAAATCGTGGTGTTCAAACAGTTACAGTTAATGTGGTATATTTGTTTAAAAGGAAAAAGAAAAAAAAAGTAAATAAAACAGGTTCGAAAGTATTCAGAAAGTAATTAAGCCTCATGCCAGTTTCCTAATGACCCACAACAGGAGAAAAATACTTTTAGCAAAATTGAGCAGTGAGGACTTATTAGGTCATCTTGTACGTTTACTACCCCTTTTTGCCATATAGATCCCTGAGGATCCATTTATTGTTCATGTGAACAGAAAAGACTCTGATCAGACTGCACAATTGTGCAGTCTGATCAGAGTCTTTGCTGTTCAGTTGATCAAAAACGCACCATTTCTGGTGTCGTATCTCCTATGTTAATCAGTGGCAACAAACCTGTTCTCCCAGATTAAGGTGAGATATCATCCCAATGTTTCTTGATCAGGCTAATTAAACAGGGATAATTAACGAAATACCATCTGCTCCCATTAATCTTAAATGCAAGCCTAAACATTGAAAAAAATCAGCTAGTCAGCAAGACCCAAGGCCGAAGACCTCTATGAAAATCTGTACATTCTTATATGGATACTGACTATATACTTCCAGCAAGTCTGAGCTTATTAGAAAATGTAGCCACAAACAGTTAAATGATTGTTCAGACTGTGTGATTGCACTGGCTGTACTGGATCTTTCTGCTTCACATAACCACATGCGGGTTTTCCCAGTCCTCAAACAAACATGGAAAAGCATAGACCTTTATCAGACCTTAATGTATGTAACAGACTGTATTCAGTGGTTTGGTGAAAAAAAAATAAGGCCAATCACTGATTGTATGTAATTATTCAATGGAAGCTAATTATGATTTTTAGGGCAGAAAAATTGAAAATATATAGTAATCCATTTATGCCTAATGTATTTGTAGAACTTGGCATCTGATCAGGCTGCACACTATTTGTACAAGACAAATTTGTGTGAGAGAGATTTCCAGGTGCCAGCTGGCCCAACCCAGATTCAAACATGATATTCTGCATTATTCCCAAGTTGCCAGCTGACCACAGCACCTTAAAAATTTCTCCTTAAAAAAAATACATAGATAAATAAAACAAAGCAGACACCCCTTAATTGACAGGTGGACTCATCCAATTTGTAATGTCAGAAGAGTCCATTAGGCACAAATAGGTTAAGAGATCAGCCTTGTGGAGGTGTTTAAAGGTGGTCTTTTTAAAAAGGCAGTCTCTTAATTGAAGATTATATGAATATGTTGAATGACATCTTGTGTAATTCAGCTATAAAATGGAACTTCTCTTTGAAAACAATCCCAAAGATCAAGATCCGTCTGACAAGATGGTCTAGAGCTTTGAGATTCTTTGGGAAGGGGAAAATCCCCATCTCATAACTTAACAGATATGGTATTTAGCACAGAGAAAATAGTATGATTCTCACTACTGGATTTTTAGCTCGCCTGAGCATGCAGTGCTCAAGGTGAGCTATTTTGATCGATATTTGACCATCGTCCGTTGTCTGTCTATCCATCTGTCTGTCCGTCATCAACAATTTCTTAAAAATGACATCTCCTCCTAGACCAGTAAATTCAAAATAATTTCACATAAATGTTTCTGTTAAAACTGCTAAACTGGTTCTGCTCCGCTGAACACAGTGGCAGCCAGAGCTAAAAATAGAATAACCTTTAAACGACATCTCCTGTCAAGCCAATGGCTTGATTTCTAAATAATTTCACAGAAATGTTTGACTCATAACCCTGAACCAAAATTGCTAAAAGGGTTCCACTCCACTGAGCAAAATGGCCACCAGAGCTGAAAATAGGAATAAATTTTAGAATGATACAGAGGGCACAGCTTTGATCCAGTCTTCATGAAACTTTGTCAGAATGTTTATCTTTATAAAATCTAGGCCAAGTTTGAAACTGGGTCATGTCAGGTCAAAAACTAGGTCACTAGGTCAACTCTTAGTGTACACTCTAGGCACAGTTATGATCCAGTCTTCATGAAACTTTGTCAGAATTTTATTTTTTTAATGAAATCCAGTCAAACTTGAAACTGGGTCATGTCAGGTTAAAAACTAGGTCACTAGGTCAAAACTTAGAAACATCTTGTGAATGCTCTAGATGCCACAATTTTGTTCCAGTCTTCATGAAACTTTGTCAGAATGTATCTCTACAACAAATCTAGACCAAGGTTGCAGCTGGGTCATGTCTAGTTAAAAATTAGGTCACTAGGTCAAAACTTAGAAAAACCTTGTGTTCACAGTTTTGATCCGATATTCATGAAACTTTGTCAGAATGTTTATCTCCAAGAAATCTATACCAAGTTTGAAACTGGGTCATGTGGGGTCAAAAACTAGGTCACTAGGTCAAAACTTAGAAAAACCTTGTGTACACTCTAGAGGGCACAGTTTTGATTCAATCTTTATTGAACATTGTCAGAATGTTACTCTCTATGAAGTTAGTAGTAATGCCAAGGTTAGTAAGATAACTTGAATATTTTTGGTTCACACAATACTCAGGTGAGCGATCCAGGGCCATCATGGCCCTCTTGTTATCAGACTTCATCTGATACACTCTGTTAAAAATAAGGTTCAGGTGAGTCATATCAGGCCCATGTAAACTTTCATGTCTGAGAAACAATTTTAGAAAATGCTGAAATGTTAAAACAAATGTTGGAAACCACAGAATTTAAAACATGCAATTGCAAGGTATGGTAAGTCATGTTTAGGGAATAAAAGTATATATTACCATCATAAAATGAAGTTATTAAGTAAATTTTGAACTCAGGTGCAATATTGCAGAATGTTATTAAATTTTAGATTGGATTAAACCCAGTTGCATTCTTTCAAATAATATCATGATTCATGGTGATTTAGGTATTTTCAGCTAATTTTTCACTGCATGTACTTGTATTGTTCACCTCCTTCCATGTTGTTTTTGGGCATTTATATACATTTTTCTGTGTTGAATTTATGACACCTTTGCATAAATGTCAAGGTTAGTCAATAGGAGAAAAAAGTAAGTATAAAATAAGTAAATGAAGAAATTATAAAAAAGCAACCCTGTTTGTTCAGTTGGAAGTGAAAGGTTAAGGTTGCTGAGTAGGGAAAAAAAATGTATTTTAAATTTTCCACACGTAAAATCAAATGTGTTGCTGGCCCAGTTACATAAATTTACAAATAATTATCCTTTACTATGTAGGAATAGCTCTTTTTATACATTCTCAAAATTTGAAAGACAAAATTGAAAGTGTCTTGAAGATCTAGGTCATTTAAGGTCAAATGCTTGAAGGACTGAGCATTAAAGATCTTCCAATTCTGTCTTTAATGAAACAATGTTTTTTTGCGTATTAAATACAGCGATATCTAATGCGCTTTCTGACCGAGATCAATTTCGTGGCTCCAGCGGGTTGACAGATCATTATGATCTGCCGATGTGATTTTCTTAATTAACGGCCCAAACGTCAGACTGGTAAAGATTTGCTTGATTGGTTTAGCTTGGATTCGGTAAGCAATTAATAATGGAAATGGCTTTAAGAGGATATTCATTATACTGTGGCAATATCTTTGATTTGCTTTGAAAGACATTGGAATGTGTTTTGAAAAGTGCTAGCACACTAGATAACGGGAGCAACATACTTATTTAGTAATAAGATGGGGTTTTCCCTTCCAAAACAACCCCAAAAATCCAGATCTGTCTTGTAAGACAGATCTGGATTTTTGGGATTGTTTTGGAAGGGAAAACAGATCTGGATTTTTGGGATTGTTTTGGAAGGGAAAACAGATCTGGATTTTTGGGATTGTTTTGGAAGGGAAAACAGATCTGGATTTTTGGGATTGTTTTGGAAGGGAAATCCCCATCTTCTAGCTGAATTCCACAACACTGATTTACATATAACTGGGGTAATATAAGATGAATCTAGATATTTGGGATTGTTTTAGAAAGGGAAAACCCTATCTTATAACTGAATTATATTGTATTTTGAAACCATGCTGATATGGGACAAACAGTGTCTGTGTCAGTACTTATCAACATAGATTTTGCACTAATCCACTCTTTGCCGACCCTGCCAACTGCTGCGTCAAGTATAGCATTGAAGTCTATTTTTCTCATTTCTCTATGGGAGAGTCGGGTAACTTCGGACAGGCGGGTAAATTCGGACATACAATTGCAAACAGTAAAAATCCAGATGAGACAGCTCATAATGAGCCGCCTCATCAGGATTTTCTCTGTTTGGGACAGCTAACTTTTGTTTTAGGTCCAAACAACTGACATATAAAGGAAACAATGTCAGTGTCCGAATTTACCCGCTGTCCAAAGTTACCCGACTCTCCCCTAAGGCTACAACACCTTAAGTAATTAAACCTGGCATAAAGTATCATCTTATGAAGATCTTGTTGGGTGTTGCACTTACAGTAACTTCATTGGCTCTCTTTCCTTGGTCCCTAGAGGGGGTTCAGTACCCGGTCTGGCCACATACTTTCGTTTCTCCCACCGCTGATTTAAGAAGGGCTTTTGTCAGTTACTGGCGAAAGTTGTGCACTTAGTACTGGTTAACCGCTTAGGAGTTCTAAGCCTGCCCAGGAATAGTGTGGTTAGGTTAACTGACCGTCCCGACATGACCTTAGCTGTTTATCATGGATGTAAAGCAACAAAACAACAACAATTAAAGTCAAGTCACCCAACTGGACATATGAGCTGCAACACCACAAAACCAACAAAGTGGCATGTGTGCCCAACGAAAACTCAGATCAGCTTGGACGTCCACTAAATCTGATCAAAGTCTTCGCTGTTGGCATGGATGTAGCTTAAACCCTTAGCTACCCTTTAAGCACACAGGAAAGACTATGATCAGACTGAGCGGATGCCCAGGCTGATATGAGTCTTAGCTAGGCACACATGCCACTTTGTTTTGTCCTGATTCGGCTCATATTATGTAAACCATTGGCAGACTCAACAGAGCATGAAATATAAGTCAAAGGTACAAATACAGTAGAACTTCATTGGCTCGAACAGGCTTGGGACCACGAAAATAAGTTCCAGCCAAGGGTAGTTCTACTCATCCAGCGTTAGTTTCTATATAAAGTGAGGGACCTCTGGCTCTTGAGTCGGACGTGCTACTGACTGCGCTGTGCGGCCCGGTGACTTGCCTTTTAAGCTGTATGTTAATAATCTTGCCAAAGATTGCTTGGCTTAATTCTCAATCAGCAACATATCTCCTTAATATTCAGTTAAGTCATCTATAAAACACTCTTTCTGGTATGTCACTCCATATATTTTATGGTACAGATTCGATTCTATTAATTGGATTTTTGATGAAACATTTTAGCACATAATTGTTCTGGGAATTTCTTCCTTGTAAGTTTGTTATACTTGTCACTTTGCTTAATACACATCAACATACAGAAATGCTTTTCTTTGAATTAATTCAACCAAAAAAACTTTCTCTTCCCTGATTAACCTTAAACCTAGACAGTTTCTTTCTTTCTGCGATGAGCCATTAACTATACACTGGCCGTCTCTCTCTCTCATCTCTCTCTCTCTCTTTCCAAGCAATCAATATACCCATCCCTCACCACCCACATGTCTCCTCTGAAACTACCGAGCCAGTTTCTCTAAAATTAAGGAAAGATGACCACTTGGCAGATACTTGTGTAATATTGAACCTTATTCTGATCTTGATCTGTATCTATTGCACATATTCCCAGATTTGCTGATTTGAGATACTGTGCAGGGATGTAAAACCCCAAGACATCCATTTTTATTAATTGACTCTTTTTAACAAGATTTCAAGATTTTCAAGATTTCAAGATTATTTCGGGTCTCTAGCTTTTAGAGTAATGGTGGAGAGTGGTCAAAGGGAATGAACTCATAAAAGACTTGTGCAAGACAAATTCCAATACAAACTTCATAGGCATCGTGCACTGTAAGAACGAAATGACAAAACATTACTGCACTAATTGTTTCAACCAACTAATCTGGGTGATTTCTGGATGACGTGATTTTGCATTTGTAACGATGTATTAGACCCGTTTTGCCTCTGATCAAAGCACGGTGAACCTCGCTAATGTGTTTTAAATGACTTCTTTACTCCAGGATAATAACAGAATTAAGCAGCTTAAAGCTTATTAGCTATCCCAAATTGGTCAATTTAATTAGCTCTCAGTTGCCGCAGGATAAATCACTGTGTATAATTGCACAAAATGTCTTGTTAGTCAAATGAAATGTAACCATGTTAACTTACTTTAAGCAGTAAGATTTATTTTAAGATTTATTTTTGCGTGAATTTGCTAAATAAGACTGGGTTTCCTTGTTTATGAATGGTTGTTAAATGTTTGCGTATAAGGGAAACTGAATGCTTTAATTGCTTTATTTATTTGAGTTTTACATTTGATAATGTTTAGTCTTGTAAAAGGGATGGATGACCTGCGATTTTGCATCCTTTTCAACAGTATTTCAGTTTTATCAGGACAATGGGAGGGTGATAATAAAAGGCTGTGCAATGGAATCTTATCTATGGTTGAAACTGTTCCTCATCAAGCAGGATTAGCACCCAGACCACTAGCTTAGTAGGCCAGTGCTTAACCCAAAGGGCTATCAGGGCTCCCCTTTAGTCTTGTGAATAATTTGTTTAGACAGACTGTAATGATGCTGTATGTTGGTACAGAGGTGGCTCAGCAAACAGTGTAGAACCAAACCATACTGTTCTAAGGGTTTGCCTTATTTGCCATTTAGGAGCTCCCGTTAGCTCAGTGGATTAAGCGCTAGCCTGCTGATTTAGAAGTCAGGTTCGATTCCCGTTGAAATCTTTTCAAATGTAAAGGGGGTTCCATTGCACTTAGCCTTCCATTTTCACCCTTCCAATGTCCTGATATGACTGAAATACTATTGAAAAAGATGTGAAAGCCCAAGTCATCCATCCCATCCCATCCTCCATCCCCCATCCCATCCCATCCCATCCGTTTGCCATTGAAGGTGTAAGGGTACGCTACACTGGCATGTTTTAATGCCATATTTTCAAAGGAAGGCATTTATCGTGACTTCCTATTTTCTGATCTGGATGACAAAACCCTTCAAAAGAGGGCTGGACTGTTAAAGAGGGGAACAAATTCATTCCTTTATGAGTTGACCGCTTTTCATAAGATAGGCAAAAGTGAAATTTCAGAGTGGTTTCCCCTGAAAATGTTCCCATTCACGTTAAAGTATCCCAATACATTAGATTCATGAAGGAATACTTACATTTGCTGTATTATTTCAGGGCAAGAAAGACAACGCCATGTATGGGAGAGTTAAAAATAGACAGATAAAGGCACTTTCTGCATTTCACCAGTCCACCTATGATGGATGACAAAAGGGGAATTTTGCAGGCATTTGCCATGTGCAACAGATATTTCTCAAGTGATTATCATTCTGTGGAACAGCTTTGTCAAAAAGAAGTGGAAAAACTTGGAGACAGAAGAGAGGAAAAATACATAACAACAGGCCGCAAGGTTATAAAACATTTTTCATGCTCAACTCAACTGAACATGAAACTTTTCCCTGCTGATAAATATGTAAATGCCAACTTATGTTGGCATTTTCATATTCATAAGCAGAGAAAATTTCATACTCGGCAAATTTGTGCAAGAAAACAACTGTACTTATCAGAAATTTGCTATTTATTGGCAGGTATAATATGCTCAGCTGAGTTGAGCATGGAAACAGTTTTATAACCTTGGGGGCCAGGTTTAAAGCTGTTCAGTTACCATTATTCAGTCTGCTTATGTGTGTATTGTTATTCTAGATCTGTACTTAATTTTTCAGTCTTTCATGTATATTTAGCTTTCTTGTATTTTTGCTCAATTTTTCTGTTTATCATAAATTATGGCAAAATTATTGTTTTTTTTTTATGATTTATGAATTCGACTTAATTCCTATTACTGTTTGCAGAGGTCCGGTTGAGATGAATGGATACACTTTCAAGGGAAGCAACTCTGCCATTTTCATTTTTTGCCTCCCTTCACACTAAGGGCCAGCTCAGCTCTGCAGCAAATTCTTTCCTAAAGAGTTGACTACCATTGAGAAGGGAGACAAGGAAGAAAATGGTAGAGTTGTCTCCTGTGAAAGTGTATCTGTAAGCCTTAATGCTAATATTTGATTCATTTTTTTTTTGAATAGGCAGTTTATTTGTAAAATCAGTTCTGTTTCCATATTTACATGTTTATGTGCTACGTTACTTAAAATTTGATCAAATGTATTTGAAGATTTTTGCAGCCATTCTTTTTCATATATGACTTTTATGAAGCAAATTATGATTTTTGTCTCAGTTTTTGTCGATGTGCATTAAAAGTTTTTGCTCAGCATATTTGTTAAGTTTCGTTAATGTCTGTTGTCTATATTTTTGTAAGCAGTACTTCTAGCCCAAACATGATTAAAATCAGAACAAAATAATAATATAAATTAACTGTCATAGTACATGTATACACTTGGTTTAAACATATTTATTGGCTTTATTTACATACAAGACACAAATATATATACACTGGAGCGCCGTTATAACGCGGGTGCCGGGAGACATAAAATCAAAACCGCGGTATAAGTGATCACGCGGTATAACGATCTTCGCGGAAATACCCCACCCACTGATGAAAAACCCCATGTTTACATGTTCATAGCACTTATTTAGCCCTAACGAGGTAGATAGACATGTTTACTGCTCACCTGACACAACGAAAGTCATCGCTGAAGTAGCCTTTCAGTCCCTATGTTCTTATTGTGAAAAATGCGCTGCAAAACGGTTGAAAACCATTTACAAAGCGAAAGTACAATCGTAACACTTCTGCCAATTTCGTATCCTGAATTAAACCTATATCGACGAGGATGTCCGATTGAGTGAAAGTAGACTTGTTCAAGTTAATTCCCTTGTATATACACTTGCAAAAAGGTACCTTCCGACGAATAAAAAAATACTTATTTGCGTGAGTACTGACGTCGCCTTCAAAAAATCTAACCAGCCTTCAGATAATCAAATTGGGTTTAAGCTTTTTTGTTTTTGTTTTTTTCCATTTGTAAAATTCTTTTATGAAATAATCAGTGACTACTTCGCACAGCCTTTTTTCCGAGCGTCGGCCTGTGTATTGTGTATATGAGGTGACCTTCGCCGCTTGCCAAATTGGTGACACGTGATATGCGCTAATTATCGAAGTCTTCTAAAAACCTGACCACTGTTCACACCTTGGCAAGACAATTGCCGCTTTGATTGTTTGTGATAACTTTTGACACGCTGTTGATTAAAATTATGTAAACAACCCAATTAACTTTTAATGGTTATTTTCTATTCCAATGTCGTGAACACCGACAAAACCCGCTGAAAAATCCGCGATCTGTTAACAATAAATGGGCGAAACAGGACAACCGCGTTATATTGATTTTCACGGTATATCGGTCCGCGATGTTACAGCGCTCCAGTGTACTTGGAATAAGTTTAAAGGTGGGAATGGAAGCAGGCACTTGTGATGTACTAAGTTTTATGGGTACATCCCCATCTTTTTCCACCCATTTTAAGTAGGGAAACAACTTATGTGACTTTCAGTTATGTGACTTTCAGTTTTCTTCCCTGGATGACAAATCCTTCCATAAAGGGGTCTACTATAGAAGCAGATTCTTCCCTTTAAAAGTAGACCCCATTTTAAAAGGACTTCTTCTTCCAGAAAAGCAAACAAGATGTCATTAAATCTGTTTCCCTTTGTGAAAATCCCAGCAGGCACATGACGTTGAAATGACGTTGTTTTGACGTCGATGTGACATGATGACGTCGCATCGACATCAATACGACATCATTTCGACGTCATGTGTCTCCTGGGATGGCAGTAAAACATGGAAATGTACCAGTAGTGTACCCATTCAGCTTAAAGCTATAGTTTTCATAAAGATCTGAAATTATCTGTTATAATTTATTAAGGTGTGAAATCTCAAAAAGTATGTTTGTTGAAATACATGTATAGATCTAAATTGATATGAAGTTGGTAGTGATGGGATATTTTTTTCCCTTGTTGCTTATTCTGAATTTCACCAGATTTTTTTATTTGTTTGTTTATTTTGTTTCTGTTGGAAACTAATAGTAAGTGGAGCCTCACAATAATGTCATTTACCATAGTGCTAATCCGCTTATAATACTATCATGTTATGTCTTTCAATGCCTGTTTGTCTTATATTCCTGTTATATTTTGGTCTTGATATGATTACTGGGGTAATACCAATATCTCTAACTATGCTGTCAACCAAGCCAGTCGTTACCATACATGCAAAAGTAGTTGTTGACCAAGACAATTGATAGCCATATAAGGTCAACAGCTTTTAATCATAGTAATTTTTACCATCACTGGTATAGTATTCTCCTTAAAATAAAATAACACTGAATTCTCAGTAGACAGCCACTTTGCACAGTACCGGATCAGTGGACAGCACAGGTAAGGGAGTTGGTATTACCCCTCTGATTATGTTGTTAATGTATAGTGATATGCCTTTGTATGGTCCATAAATATAGCATTATTAAGGGAAAGTAGTGAAATATTATTGTTCTTGCTTTAGCTTATTGTCAGAGGGTGTGAATTTGTCAGATCAGTTGCAAATAGCAAAAGGCAAGACATAAGTATTGCTTTTCTGGGCCCATTTGTTCAAAACTAACAACGTCGTTAGTTATAGTGACGTTAAAATTTCAAGCTTTAACGTCTCAAATATGCCAATATTTTTTGTTGTAAAAATGTGAGAAGCTTTTGCATTGCAAAAGCTTCTCACATATTTTCAACAAAAATATCAGTGTATTTGGCTATAAAGTCACAAATCACTTAACAAGTTGACCCCTTAACGAGCTCGTTAGGCTAACCATGCTTTGAACAACTGGGCCCTGGTGTTTGTGATGGCCTAAACATTGTTTAGCTCTGTGAGCAGTATAGGGGACACTTTGCAATCGGGCGCAGACAGTGGATGGGTAAAGAGTTCACTTTTGCTTTCAGTATTTGCAAAAGTGAAACTTCATGTAGTTGAATTTGCAATCAGTGTAGATCCAGATGAGCCACCTCATCTTGATTTTCACTGTTTGTCCTTTAATCTTTGAATTCTCAATGAGATATAGCCTAGATGAAATATTTTATTCAATTTTGCAGCTGTAAAGTTTGTCATCTGTGATTTTTTTTGCTGCACTTTAATGGTTAAGATACCCAGTCTTGATGCCCTGAGAGTGTGAGAGGTGTAGGAGGCTGCCATTTGATGGCAGAGTGAGCTATATGTTCAAAATGAACTTGAAATCATTGTGCAAACTGTTATTCAGTAGATCCTTGCTGTAATGCTATTTTGGATATAACATTATTACATCATAGCTCCAGTTGTGACAAAGCTACAAAGCAATAAAAGGCAAATGAGCATTTAATGCTCATTTGCCTTATATTTCTTTGTGGTTTCCTCAAACTATATTGCTGTTCATTTATAACACTCTGCCTTTCTATGGACTACAAGTATAGCAAAATATATGTACATTATTTTGTTGGCCTAAACTGTAATAGTGTGCTTTGCTATTAAAGGGTGTGGTATCAGTGTTAGATGTCTTGTTATATTCTAATGAGAATGTGAAGACATTACTGGAATAGTAACAAGTCTTTTAATGAAAATGTCTGGAGAAAAGCTCTCTTTTTGCCCCAAGATGTTATTTTTTATTCTTGGGCCGTCTATAATGTTGTAATGCAAAGTGTCCTTTGAAACATTGTGTAAGTGTGATGTCAAAGTTTTCTGTAGAATTTGTAATAGTTATGTGCTAGTACTCAGCAGGCAAAGAACAATCATGAAATAACATTGATTCAAGATCACAATGATGAATAAATGTTAGTTCATTGTTTTGTCAATATTATGTGCTTGCTGGAAGAATGTTTCTGAAAGTGGAAAGATTTAAGAAATTTTTTATTATAATGCTTCTCATGTTGAAAACTGACCAATATTATGCTTATTAAGTTAATTAAGTGTTGATATGCATGTATAGGTTATACACACTGGTGCTTTATCATTTCTGCATAATATCATGCTCGTCTCAAATTTTATTGTTTTATAGTGTATATATATTGTTGTTGGTGTTTGAATGCTAAGTCGGCTTTCAGGTATATATTGTATCATGTCACAGATGTATAGGGTCAAGTCGGGTTCCTTCAGACTGCGGGTAAATTCAGACATACCATTGCAAACAGTGAAAATCCAGATGAGATGGCTCATAATGAGCCGTTGCATCAGGATTTTCACTGTTTGCCCAGTTAATTTTGTTTTAATTCCAAACAACTGACATATAAAGGAAACAATGTCACTGTCCGAATTTACCCACTGTCCGAGTTAAAGATCAGACTTATCTTGTACTCATCATGTAACAATGCCTTAAAACACCTTGTTTTCATTATTATTATTATGGATGGATTTAAATATCAATCAAACGAGCCCAACGGCTGACTTTAGTGACCTTGACACCTTTACTAAGATCACAGGAGGATTGTCCCAACGAATGGACTGGCCACCAAATGTAACGTGGGCCGACCTGCAAACAAACCCCGTCAGTGGAAAAGCATGCTCACCCACCAAGGGCGGTTTATTTGCTTATATACCCCAACATTTACTCGACCACAAACTACCGAGTTTGTAATTTGCATATCTATTTATATCTGTGACCTTCTACCGTCACATTACTTTCCCCTTCGAGAAGTCTCGTCCCGAGACTTGGCCTGGGAATTACATGGGTAAGGCAACTCCGGTCTGGCAGTTGTCATTATCCCACCGCTGCCACCAAATGTAACGTGGGCCAACCTGCAAACAAACCCCGTCAGTGGAAAAGCATGCTCACCCACCAAGGGCGGTTTATTTGCTTATATACCCCAACATTTACTCGACCACAAACTACCGAGTTTGTAATTTGCATATCTATTTATATCTGTGACCTTCTACCGTCACATTATGTTGAAGTAACATTACTGGCTTTCATTCACGAGGGACAAGTCATTGGGACAAGCCAGAGAGCACACTAGGTTTTGGTGACCTTGACACATTTTGGACCCATTTCAAGGTCACTGGAAGACTTTGCCTGAAAAGAAGATACCTCTTGAATCAGTGTTGATTTTCAGCACCATTTCTTGGATTATATCCAGAGCTCCAGATAAGAGGGGGTATTGAGGATAATTCAAAGATAATTTTTCTTATTTCTCAACGAAAACATATGTTGTGACCCCTCAATAGAACCGTCTCGATGAGACGGTTCTAATGATGGGTCACAAAATATGTTTTTGTGGAGAAATATGGATAATTATCCTAAAATTATCTCTGTTACCCCTTCTTATCTGGAGCACCGATATCAGTGGGACAAGCACAGTGGGACGGTAAGATTTTTGTGACCTTAATTACCTTGTTTTCAAGGTCACAGGAGGACTATCCCTTGGGGTGTAAAGGACATCTTTTGTCAAAAAAAGTTTCTGGTAATAAAAGTTATATTTTCATAATTGTGCAAAAGTGCTTGCTCAATAATATTTATAACTTTAGTTGTAGTAAATGTGATAATGGTATTAATCAGGAGTTTAAGGACATCCTCATGATAATGTGCTTGGACATGTCTCTTAAGTTGACTGTAGATTTAATACATGTTTGAAATTCACTGTTTATAGTATTGTATGTCCTGTACATTGTGTTATGTCTTGTCCCAGCAGGCACATGATGTCGTAATGATGCCATACTGATGTCGATGCAACGTCATTACCTTGCATTGATGTCGTAGCATTGATATCGGTACGACATCATTTCAACTTCCCACTGGGGTAGTTTCTTACACCACCCTGATGTGGCCTGAAATATAGTCTTGTCCTTTTCTGATCACCAAAATCATGAACGTTACCACAGAGGTCCAGATGAAGGTGGGTTTTTAGGACAGTTATGAGAGAATTTCTGTACAGTTACCATTAAACCATATGTTGTGACCCCTTCATTAGAACTGTTTCAGTGAGACACAGTTCTAATGAGGGGTCATAACATTTGTTACTGAGATATAAGAAAAAATATGCAAGAATATCTTCCAAACCCCATCTCATCTGGAGCCCTGTTACAATGAATCTGCAGTAAATCGTGATTGTTTTAGTATTAATGATGGCTTCAATGACGTTCTTATGATATGTACATGTACTTGGATATGACAGAATTGATAGTTGCTATAAATACTGTCTCAGTAAAACAGTCAAAATACATGTATATCATTCGGTCAGCTAATGCTGTATATATGTATAATCTGGATGAGCAATATAAAGCCTACTGGAGCAGCCATTTCTTAATTTTTCATGTATTTGTTTACAGTCTTGTTCAAGAAATTAATTGAGCGGCGACACGAGAAAACCAACAAAGTGGGATGCGCGCCCAGGGCAGACTCAGATCTGCCTGGGCATCCACCCAGCCTGATCAGAGTCTTCGCTGTCCACATGGAGCTAGCGTAGACCCTTAGCTACTATTTGAGTGCAAAGCAAAGACTCTGATCAGACTGAGCAGCTGGCCAGGCTGATCTGAGTCTGCGCTGGGCGCACACCCACTTTGCTGGTTTTGTCGTGTCGTGGCTCAATTGTCTTTATTAGTCTCTCAGTTGGAACGCAGCTCCAAGGAGTAGGGATATAATCAAGCACATAGCAACAAATTTTTGTTCGAAATTGTCGCCATCAAAATGGCTATCGACGAACCCCATAGTACTTTAACGCCACCATACAGATTAATCAAATCGCCCCACCTGTTGAAATTTTAAGGTAGACGAATACTGAATAGAAATATTGGCGGGGCATTCAAACCATTATACCGTCTAAATAACCCAAAGAGCTATAAAACATTTGGGTAAGAAAAAAACAATTTTCACTGTTTTGTTTTCCTAAAAAACAATATTTTGTATTTCTACATATTATTTTTAAACATTTTCCATTAAAATTCATATCTCTAGCACATGAATGCACTTTCATTTCAGCAAATCATATAATCTGTAATATATGATATTTGAAACAAACTGATAACAAAAAATTGCAGTTTTCTTGTTAATAAGTATATTTTTACATTCTTGGAAAAAATGCAAGAAAATTGAATTTCATGAAAAACGTCATGAAAAATATTATCAATCGATGGGGCATGCTTATGCGTATTATTTTAGTAAAACTTACGTCGTATGTTAAAGAATAAAACAAAAAAACAAACATTTCACCGTTTCGTTTCCTAGAAAAAAGATGTTTAAGTTCAAAATATCCCCAAAACAGACTGCCCAAATTCTGCACCTGCTGCAAGCACAGCCGGTCCTTGCCCTATTATTTATTTTCCTGTTATTCGGTTCTACCATAGAGTAATGTCGACAAAAATGCGCAGATGGAATGGAAACTGTGAAGATCTTGATCATTCTGGTTCCTAAGGAACAGTCTGATCTCAGTTTCCACTGTTTGTACAGACCTATGTGCCCGAAAACTTAGGATCTTTATGGTAGATATTGTAAGTGTATATTATAACTGTATTTACTCCACAGTTAGTTGATTTGATGATGAACAATAACTCTGTTTGTTTTTTAAACAAGCAAGAACAGAGTTCTTCCGGGATCGTCCACCTTAATTCCAGGACATCCTTCTCCGCCTGTGTAATTATTGAGGAAACAGTGCCCTTTACGTCAGCGTCAAACATGTGAAAAAAAAAATACGATTTACGGCTTATTCGACTTTCTCCAAAACGCAGACCTATGCCATGATAAATATTGATATATATTCTACTATCATGTGAAATTTCAGAAAATTTGGTTTTGGAACATTTTAAAATTGCAAAATAACATATGACCACTCGGTTTGAAAACAAATCGAAAATGGCGTCGAAATCATGCCAGCCTTACGCGCTTAGTTTAGTGTTCACTGCCAAATTAACAAACTCACAATTCGGCCTGTCCGTAGAAACGTAACACCTCTCACTGATTAATCTTCAACCAAGACCGAATAAAACAGTCAAGCAAATACATTTTATTCATATTTTATTGTCAGATACAATAATGTCAACTCTCACCTCTATGCTCTAGCAAAACGTAAACACAAGCTTATGACGTGATTTTGAATCGATTAGAAATTTGTATAGTCATGGCTTAAAAGACGGACTTAATCAGCGATTGATATTCATTTAGGTACAGTTCATGCTATTGTTCAGGATTAGCCTTTCCCCTCATAATTGAACGACAATTTAACGGTAATTTAATGGTTATTTCTTTTTTTTTTTAATTAGCAGATCACGCGCTTGATTTCAAAAGTCAAATAAACGGTTGTATGTGAGTAACCTGGGAGGGATGAGGAATGCCCCCCCCACCCGCCCCCTTCGTGGCACGGTTAGAGGCAGGAGTGTAGTGGTTATTACACTTTACGCACAATTATGTTTATCCTTTGAGAGCAAGAATAAGAGGTGGGCCCCAAAGATACTTTATATAGTCATGTCTGCTTGCCGCTACTATTGAAATCTTGTTCAATTTACAAATACCAGCATCATCAAATATGGCGATACCTGTTGAAATTTTGTCTATTTGACAAAATTACAATACGCACCTGGCTATTAGCGTACAGGCAGTTACGCCTTTGAGAAGGGTTAGCAGTGCACTGTATGCATGCGATGTTTTTGCATTGCCTGTATAAGCTTGAGAAACTCGATCTACATAAAATAACAGAATAAAATAGAACATTTCGAACCCTTTCGGTTATGCAGTCACATATAACAAACAACAAAAAACATTTACTAATAATTCAGATCGTGTTTTCCTATTTCTCTATTAAAATGACTGATGTTGCCTCACATTAGAGTAGTCTTGGCGAGGCGGTTCTATATACAGCCGCAACACGTTTTCATGGATAACTGGCACAAATTATCGTAGACTTATTATCAGTACACAACTTTATCAATTTCCTGTTAGTTTTCCTGAACTGGGAGACTCTTCAAAAATTCTTTGCTCCCAAAGGAGCAAATGCTTTCCTTAAAGAGTTTACTCCCATTGTAAAGGTAGGATAAATCAAAAATATTATTGCCGAGATGCTTCCCCAGAAAGTGTACCCGGTTGCCCTAGGCCCACACATTTACATGTACACTCTCAATTTCTTTTCAGTTCCTTCCAATGCTTAACATGTTCATTCTTCATTTGTATGTCGACTAGAATTGTAACATTGTAATTGTCGGGTGGACTAGCAGGCCCGGGTATCTTGCAGGTCACCAGAAGATTTGATATTTTTGCATTTACGAATCGTCCCGGAAGCACATGTAAAGGGCAATCCAGTACACTTTATACTCAACTCTGGGCTTATTCTTCATACTCTGCGTCCTGAAATTAAATAATTGGGCAGTCGATTTCCGAATCGAATAGGACAACTGTCGAAATACATTAATTAGGCAATGATAGGAATTGAGCTAGCGGCCTTCAGATTCTCATCTGAACACTCTAAGCTACCAAATGTGGTGACGTGCGGGAAGGTTTTCACTTTTTCCCTTACTGTAGTATTTTCTGAGGGTCAGTAAGGACACGGGTGACCTGCAACAAGCAAAGAGTAAGATAGCTTGCACTACAAATGTTATAAAAGTTAAAATGAACAGCTTGCATGTGTGCATTCTATTTTGGATCTTGGCTGGTAGCTTTTTATTCATGCACATTTTGCTAAATGAAGGCAATGATGGGTTGCTTGAATAAGTGTACAAAGTTCATGCGTATTTCAACAGTTCCCCACACGCCCGCTACTTTCAACTTTCAAGCAGATTGTTTAAGTATACTCACTATACTGTCAATGATCTTTACGCTTATTCGGGATGTGGAATTTGCCAAAGTGGAGCTATTCGTATACAGTTTAAGTTCATGTACAACAGTACATGTACTTTGCTTCCACGGAATAAATGTCTGTTTTTGTGCCACGGGCCAAACGTCGGATGGCACGTAGCAGGCCTCCAAATTTTCCCCACACCTCCCACATCCGCCCACCCCGACACATTTTCAGGCTCATCATCGAACACACGAAATGCTCTTCGTAACTTAATTCAGAACGGAAAGAGTTTGCTTGCAAGCCAATCAGGGTTTTGCTATTCGCTTATATATACAGTTTTGTATCTTGAAGCAGTCTTGTTAGACTAAGCAGATTTTGCTGTTATCCGACAAGATTCGACACAGAGAGAGAGAGAGAGAGAGAGAGAGGGGGGGATGGAGAGAATACGCTGTCACAGCAACGACTGCTCAAGTCATGTTTTGGACCTATATACATCACTCCAGGCATCAGTGAAGATGAATTCCCCACTTTCCTGGCCCCCACCCGTCCCCACCCTCGACACCAACCGCATCCTTCCATCCCAACCTGGCTTGTTTCTTTCTAAGTAACTTGAGCCGAAACGCGAGAAAACCAACAATGTTGTTGTGCGCCCAGCGCAGACTAAGATAATCCTGGGCATCCGCCCAGTCTGATCAGAGTCTTCGCTGTCTGCAGGTAGCTTTAGACCCTTAGCTACCCTTTAGGCGCTTAGGGAAGACTCTGTGCAGACTAGGCGGATGCCGAGGCTGATCTGAGTCTGCACTGGGCGCACAGCCACTTTGTTGATTTTCTCGTGTCGCGGCTCATATGCTCTCTGTAATTGTCGAGCAAATTATAAAATCAGATCGTAAATTTCAAACAAAACGACAAGAAAGAAACTCTTTGCTTCTCATGTTCGACTTATAATCTGTTTACATGGCATGGGGACTGGCAATCTAGCTCGAGGCAATATACTTCATTTTTAGCTCACCTGAGCCATAGGCTCAGGGTGAGCTATTGTGATCACCCAGTGTCCGTCGTCCGTCGTGCGTCGTCCGTCGTGCGTTGTGCGTCGTCAACAATTTGCTTTAAATGACATCTTCTCTGAAACCGCTGGGCCTAGGGCTTTGATATTTGGTATGAAGCATTGTCAAGTGGTCCTCTACCAAGTTTGTTCAAATGGTGGCCCCAGGGTCCAAAATGGCCCTGGGGCAGGGGGTCTTGGGTTCAAAACCCAAAAATACTTAAAAATCTTCTTCTCCAGAACTGCTTGCCTCAGATGCTTGAAATTTGGTATGTAGCATTGCTTAGTGGTCCTCTACCAAGTTTGTTCAAATGGTGGCCCCAGGGTCCAAAATGGCCCTGGGGCAGGGGGTCTTGGGTTCAAAACCCAAAAATACTTAAAAATCTTCTTCTCCAGAACTGCTTGCCTCAGATGCTTGAAATTTGGTATGTAGCATTGCTTAGTGGTCCTCTACCAAGTTTGTTCAAATGGTGGCCCCAGGGTCCAAAATGGCCCTGGGGCAGGGGGTCTTGGGTTCGAAACTAAAAATTACTTAAAAATCTTCTTCTCCAGAACTGCTTGCCTCAGATGCTTGAAATTTGGTATGTAGCATTGCCTAGTGGTCCTCTACCAAGTTTGTTCAAATGGTTGCCCCAGGGTCCAAAATGGCCCTGGGGCAGGGGGTATTGGGTTCGAAACTAAAAATTACTTAAAAATCTTCTTCTCCAGAACTGTCTGCCTCAGATGCTTGAAAATTGTTATGTATCATTGTCAAGTGGTCCTCTACCAAGTTTGTTCAAATGGTGGCCCCAGGGTCCAAAATGGCCCTGGGGCAGGGGGTCTTGGGTTCGAAACTAAAAATTACTTAAAAATCTTCTTCTCCAGAACTGCTTGCCTCAGATTCTTGAAATTTGGTATGTAGTATTGCCTAGTGGTCCTTTACCAAGTTTGTTCAAATGGTGGCCCCACGGTTCAAAATGGCCCTGGGGCAGGGGGTCTTGGGTTCAAAACTAAAAATTACTTAAAAATCTTTTTCTCCAGAACTGCTTGGCCCAGATGCTGGAAATTTGGTATGTAGCATTGCCCAGTGGTCCTCTACCAGGTTTGTTCAAATGGTGGCCCCAGGGTCCAAAATGGCCCTTTGGGCAGGGGGTCTTGGGTTCGAAACTAAAAAATACATTAAAATCTTCTACTCCAGAACTGCTTGGCCCAGATGCTTGAAATTTGTTATGTAGCATTGCCTAATGGTCCTCTACCAAATTTGTTCAAATGGTGGCCCCAGGGTCGAAAATGGCCCTGGGGCAGGGGGTCTTGGGTTGGAAACCAAAAAATACCTAAAAATCTTCTTTTCCAGAACTGCTTGGCTCAGATGCTTGAAATTTGGTATGTAGCTTTGCCTAGTGCTCCTTTACCAAGTTTGTTCAAATGGTGGCCCCAGGGTTGAAAATGGCCCCGGGGCAGGTAGTCCCAGGTTTGAAACATAGAAATACATAGAAAAATATTAAAAAATCTTCTTCTTCAGAACCGCAAGGCTCAGATGCTTGAAATTTGGTATGTAGCATTGCCTAGTGGTCCTCTACCAAGTTTGTTCAAATGATGGCCCCAGGGTCCAAAATGGCCCTGGGGCAGGGAGTCATGAGTTTGAGCCATAGAAATACATAGGAAACTATTAAAAAAATCTTCTTCTTCAGAACCACTTGGCTCAGATGCTTGAAATTTGGTATGCTACATTGCCTGGTGGACTCCTACAAAGTTTGTGTAAATGGTGGCCCTGGGATCCAAAATGGCCCTGGGCCAGGGAGTCTTGGGTTTGAAATTAAAATGTACTTAAAAACCTTCTTCTCCAGAACCCCTTAGTGCAGATGCTTGAAATTTTGTATGATGCATTGCCTAGTGGTCCCTTACCAAGTTTGTTCAAATGAAGGTGCCGGGGTCAAAAATGGCCGCTCCAGGGGGTCCTGGGTTTGAACCATAGAAATACATAGAAAACTATTCAGAAATCTTCTTCTTCAGAGCCACTCGGCTCAGAGGCTTGATATTTAGCTTTTAGCAATGCCTAGTGGTCCTTTACCAAGATTATTCAAATGATGGCCCCAGGGTCCAAAATGGCACTGCCCCAGGGGGTCCATGGTTTGAACAATAGCAATACATAGAAAAACATTCAAAAATCTTCTTCTTCAGAACCATCTGGAAATGGTTGCAAACTATGAGGTCTGTTCAAATTATGACCCTAGTTTGACCTTTAACCTTTTTGCTCAGGTGAGCGATTTAGGGCCTCTTGGCCCTCTTGTTTCTTATTATGTCACAACACTGACCTAATAACTTATTTGACAGAAAACAGATGTCTGTTTGAAAGATAAATAATATTAGAAAAGGATATTATATTCACAAATTTGAGTGGCAGAAGGTCAGATTTGTACAATGCCAATCAGGTCAGCAGTCAGGTAAGGTACGTTCTACCAGTTTGTAGTCTATTTTAGCTTACTAAACTCCGTAATTTTTCTCCTCTTCAAGTATTTAGCAATCTGAGCTAATGTTTGACAAGCTGTCGAACTCAATTTTCTGTCTAAATTGTGGCTGTCCGGCAAGTATTGCTGGTGCTCATATCACGTGCAAGACCGTTTCCTGAGCGTTAAAACTACAGATGCCATCTATTATTTGCAATTTAAAAATGTTCCAAAACGATATTGCTTGGAATTTCACATGCAAAAAGAAGAAATAATAAAGTTTTCGATGGCATGGGTGTGCGCATTGGAGAAAGTCTCAGCTTTCTGTAAATTATGTTTTATGTTGATGCAAGTTTTCGGTAGAATCAAGATAGAGTATTGTACTTTGACGATGAATATTTTAGCATTTCGAGCAATTTTGGCCCTGAATTTTGTTGAGAAAGCCTGCTTAATACTAGTTAGCAAAGCAGTTTTATGTGTTGAATCATTTTAATATAGCCAATGGCTCTAAATACATTCGAGAATAATGGGAAATTTAGTCAAGAACCATGTTCGCCATTTTTAGGGCCTATTTTTTATGTGGAAGGATCCACCGTTGTAAATACAATCACCGCTTTTCGAGGGTTTGCGTTCCAACTGTCTTGTTAGATTTCAGCAGCATGTTTCATTGTCTATAGGCATACTAATTATCATTTGGTAATTTCTCACTGCAAAAAATGCTTTCCAGATTTCAAATTGGTCTGGATTTAATCCTTCAGGACCAATTTGTATACATTTTCCCCTTTCATTTTGTGTACGTATTGATTTTTAGCTTGCCAGTACTCAAGTACAGAAAGAGTGTAGCAGTTACCATAGCATTCGCACCATACTTTGTGATGAAGTTTTTATTAAAGTTTTTATGTGATGAGCAAGGCACTGTCCGGCGAGCTATCCTGTATCCAGACAAGTCTTGTAAAAGACTGTAGTTATCGGTGTGACACCTTACAACTTACTATTATTGCCCTAAACTTTCGTACTCTTTTAGGGAGGTATTTTCTTTTGCCTATCTTCCCAGTGGGGCTTTAACTTTTCAAGCAAAGAATTTGCACCCTTAAGAGCAGGGGTCATATTTATAAAACAACTTAAGTCGTTGCTATGCTGTTGCTAGGGCTCAATTTCTATGAAGGAGATTCCCTGCAATTATGAAATTTGCTCTGGAGGAACAGTCTTTTCAGACTGTTCCTCCATAGCAAATTTCATAGTTGTAGGGAATCTCCTTCAAAGAAATTTAGCCTTAGCAACAGCATAGCAACGACTTAAGTGGCTTTATGAATACGGCCCCAGGTTCCTCTTTTAAGAGTAGACTTCATTTTGAGAGGGTTTCTCTGTGTAGGGAGGCAAACAGGACGTCACAAAAGTTGTTCACTTTTGTAACATGAACGCATAATATACATAGTAACTCCATGCCATTGCTGGGCTTGCTTTTACAGTTAGCAATATGTCTCAACATATATCTTTAAATGCATCTTATTTTTTCAGCCCCCTGGGTCAGATCATTTTGTTAGTTTTATTGTTTGAATAAGATGATGGCAATTGCTAAGACATCTTGTAAATTACAAGTTACTTTTCCCTACTTAATTTATTTATGATCAAGTCCCATTGCTAGTCAGCAAAACTGCAATCATTTACTCATTTATATTTCAAGCATGTGGACAATACAAATGGATGTACTTAACTCTTTTGTAGCAAGCTTAAAGGAGAAACCATTGTATCGAAAAAGTTTATTTACCTGACCGTATCTAAAAAGTTTTATTTACCTGAAAGATATAAGAATAGGAAATGCTCAGCATCTTCCATTGCACTTCAGTTATGTTAAACTATTTTCTTTGTATTTTCATTCTGATGTACATGTATTGTCAAATAAAAAAAACAACAAAAAAACTACAACAAATTGTATACCCTATATGCTTTCTCTCATTAAGTGTGATATATCTGCCAGATCTTATTTTGCAAATTATAAACTGTTGCCTTATTGTGTTTGATTTTTCTCAGCAATAAAATTGCTTTCGCTTCTTGGACATTTGTTTGTTTATATTCATGCCCTGAACTCCGGACAAAAGTTTTTTTAAAGCGAGTGCATACTTTCAGGGGAAGCAACTCTGCCAGTTTTATTTTTGCCTCCCTTCTAAATGAGGATTAACTCTTAAAGGTAAGAATTTGCTCCTAGAGGAGCAAATTCTTTCCTATAAGAGTTGACCTCCATGTAGAAGGGCTACATCCTCAAGGGAAGCAAACAAGAAATTACGAAAGTTGTTCTCCTTTGTAAAAATGGCAGACAAATATGGAGGCTTGCCCATTTACCTTTCATAAGTGAGGTAATTTCTGTTCCTCCACCATAAACAGAGAAGGTATGGAGCTTCCGTAGGACTGCCTCTTGAGGCATACCATTAACTCTCGACTAGAGCTCAATGGGCTGGGCCGCCTAGCGCAATCGGTAGGGCACCTGACTCATAAGTCAGAGGTCCTGGGTTCGAAACCCGGTCTGGCCACATACTTTCGTTTCTCCTTCCGCTGATTCAAGAAGGGCAGTTGTCAGCTACTGGCCAAAGTATGCGCACTTAGTACTGATTAACCCCTTAGGAGGTCTAAGCCTGCCCAGGAATGGTGTGGTTAGGTTAATTGACCGTCCCGACATGACCATAGCTGTTTACCGTGGACGTTTAGCATCAAATCAATCAATCAAAAAGAGCTCAAAGGGGGAAAACATGACAGTGTGACGTCATGCGGCAAAGTTTGGGTCGTGGCCAATGTGATTTTTTATCTGTGTATTCAACAGTTAGGTAAGAAATTTGTTGGGCGTGAGCTGTAAGTTAGTACAACTTTTTCAGTAACCAATTCATTTTAAGCTGTTTTCTACTTGCAATTGGGAACACTTGGACACTCACTTTAGAAAGCAACAGTTGTCCCAGAATGTGATTTTTCAAGGTAAACATGAAAACTACAAGTTGCTTGATACCAAGTTTACTGTTGTTAAATTACGAAAACTTAACTGCAGCTCATACACTATTTAGCTTTGTATAAAACTAAAATGAAAACTTAACTGCAGCTCATACACTATTTAGCTTTGTATAAAACTAAAACGAAAACTTAACTGCAGCTCATACACTATTTAGCTTTGTATAAAACTAAAACGAAAACTTAACTGCAGCTCATACACTATTTAGCTTTGTATAAAACTAAAACGAAAACTTAACTGCAGCTCATACACTATTTAGCTTTGTATAAAACTAAAACGAAAACTTAACTGCAGCTCATACACTATTTAGCTTTGTATAAAACTAAAACGAAAACTTAACTGCAGCTCATACACTATTTAGCTTTGTATAAAACTAAAACGAAAACTTAACTGCAGCTCATACACTATTTAGCTTTGTATAAAACTAAAACGAAAACTTAACTGCAGCTCATACACTATTTAGCTTTGTATAAAACTAAAACGAAAACTTAACTGCAGCTCATACACTATTTAGCTTTGTATAAAACTAAAACGAAAACTTAACTGCAGCTCATACACTATTTAGCTTTGTATAAAACTAAAACGAAAACTTAACTGCAGCTCATACACTATTTAGCTTTGTATAAAACTAAAACGAAAACTTAACTGCAGCTCATACACTATTTAGCTTTGTATAAAACTAAAACGAAAACTTAACTGCAGCTCATACACTATTTAGCTTTGTATAAAACTAAAACGAAAACTTAACTGCAGCTCATACACTATTTAGCTTTGTATAAAACTAAAACGAAAACTTAACTGCAGCTCATACACTATTTAGCTTTGTATAAAACTAAACCATAAAATAGGAAAAAAGCATAACTCCCATCAAAAGATGGCCGCCTTCATGATACTACAGTAAACAAATATGGTGTCGTGGTCACACGTTTCTCAACCCTGAATCTGTGATGTCTGATGTCTTTAAGTGAGATTTGATTTTTTTTAAGTGAGATTTGATAAGATTAAGTGGGACATAAACAAAAAAAATTCTTCCATGCTAAACATGTCATGAAAGTTGTTCTCTTTTGTGAAAACGTTTTATTTGGGGGATCTAGCATGCAGCTCTCATTTGCTTCTTAAAATGTAAAATTGGATGGAATATATCATACTGGATGGAGAACTTCATCAAAATTCACATTTCAAGAAGAAGTAAAAAATTGCATACTGGTCATAGTACCAAAAGCAAGTCTGAACTTATCCAAGGAGGTAATTTTTAGACACTGGATTATCACCCCTCAAATATGATAAAGAGAAGTAACTATTTTGCCAAAAAGGTAATCCTTTCATGTATTCCATTAGCGGAACCATACCAGAACTTGTCACCAAAGTCATTAAGTTCATACGGCTCTGTATTGTCATACAAGTTTAATGTCACCTTTGTTTCAAGACTCTCTCAAATCATTCCCCAGTCTACCATAATTACTTTAAATAATGGGCTAGAAGTACCAGAGCAGACAGTGTAGATTCAGATCAGACTGCTCCTTGAGAGCAGTCTGATCTAGGTCTACACTGTTTCCCACCTAGCAAATAACTTTTGACAGATCACCAGGGCCCAGTTGTTCAGAGCATCGTAGCTTATCATGGTTAGTCAAGGATTTGTTAAGTGTTCTAGCAAACATAAAATCCAGTGTTCTAATATTTTCGCTGAAAAAAATGTGAACAGCTTTTGCGGTGCAAAAGCTCCTCACATTTTTTAAGCAAAAATAGTAGTGTCTTTGCGTACATTTAAAATGTGAGATTTGCAGTGCAAAAGCTCCTCACATTTTTTTTCAGCAGAAAGTAGTAGTGTCTTTGTGTACATTTGAAATGATAATATTTCCCTGACTATAAAGAAGTCATTAGTTTTGAACCACTTTGCACAGACAGTAAAATTATTTTGTTTGAATTTTAGGATAATTACAGTAATTAGACAAGGTGTCCCAATATTTTCCATAATTACGATAATTGCCAACTTAGAAACATTGATTATGGATTAAGAAAATGAAGGATTGCCTTTTAAAACAAAGAGACCTGTCACTTTGAAGAACCGAAATTGCTCTTGACAAATTACAGATAAATTTCCATAAATGCATTAATTTTTCTGCAGTAATCGGTCTCCACGAAAGAATATGTCATTTATTAGGTTTTATTTGAAAGAATTTCTCATTAAATTTTGCTTAATATTCGGAGAAAGAAAACAGATACTTTTTGATGGGATGAGGCAAAATTTCAAGCTGCAAGTTTGCAAATAGTACTTTTGACTTGTACAGCTAGGCTCAGATCACCCTTTTATCTGCAGTCTGGTCAGAGGCTTTGTTGTTCATATATGCTGTTTGGATTTTAGGAACCTATGTAGAGAAGGCCGTCTACACTTTTTGGAAAACTAGGGTAGAGTTGGGTAACTTCTGACAGCGGGTAAATTTGGACATACCATTGCAAACAGTGAAAATCCAGATGAGATGGCTCATAAAGAGCCATCTAATCAGAATTTTCACTGTTTGCCCAGTTATTTTTTATTTAATTCCAAACAACACTGATAATGAAACAATGTCACTGTCCGAATTCACCCACTGTCCGAATTTACCCGACTCGACCCAATTGTTCACCGCAAGCTGTTGAGTAAGGTGTAGGTGTACACAGCTATGTCTTTTCCATGTTTACAAAGAGCAACAACTTTTGTGACTTCCTATTTGCTTCCCAGGATGACAAAACCCTTCTTTTAAAGGAAAGAATTTGCTCCAATCAGATTATATTGTTTTCTTTAGAGTTGAACCCCATTAATAAGGGAGGCAAAAATGAGATGGTACAGTTGCTTCCCCTTGAAGTATACCCATTCACCACAAGACAGAGCTCTGACTAGCCTGCACATCTGTACAAGGATTGTGCAGGAGATCAGACAGCTCCAAAACAGTCTGATTACCATATTTCTTCAGTTATAAGATGGAGGTTTATCTCTTCCAAAACAATCCAGAAAATCTTGATCCATCTTAAAAGATGGATCTAGATTTTCTGGATTGTTTTGGAAGGCAAGAATTAATTTTGTAGCAGAATTTGGTAAGATTGATTCAGATATTTGGGGTCACTTTATAGAGGGGAAAACCCTGTTTTATAGTCAAATAAATACAGTAACAGTTTGCCTCCAAAAGCAGTTTGATGAGGGTCTGCTCTGTCGTATACCCTGAAATATGGATTAGCTTCATTCAGATCATAACGGTACATATAACATTTTGCAGATATCAAAATAAACATTTTACTGTCCTATTATTACTAAATAATGGTTCTTATATAGTTGTCAACATAAAAATTGCCACTGGGCTAAGCTAGCTAAGAAATCGCACATAACTTATCAGATTCAACAAGATTTGTCCAAATTCATCTCTAAGGGTTAATTCGGCTCTCGTAATTACTATCACGTTGTTTCCTAACGAAAAAGTCAATTATTGAATTTCCAAAACGGAAGACTTGATGGAGTGATTTTGCCTTAATTAAGGAGGCAAAAAGCTGAGATAATTAGAAATAGTCTCAAATCTCATGTCGATGCCGTCAATTGGAGAATCTAAGAGAGTATTTAGCAAAGATTACACGACCTGGGTTAACATTTGAAAGTAAGGGGCAGAAATTAAGACGTTAGAATATTGTAATTAACATTGAAGGTCAGACAATGTCTTTCAGGAAATCAGACTGAAATTTCAAAGAGTGTCTTCGACATGCCCATATAGTCTTTAGAAAACAATAATTGCTTGGAGGTTCCATTTAAAAAGTGCCTAAATTGTGTACTGAGCAAACAGTGCAGATCCAGATCAGACTGCTCCTCAAGGAGCAGTCTGATCAGGGTCTACCCTGTTTGCCATTCCATTCCCATCTTTTGGACACATTACTGCACTGTAAAACAATCCAGTTCATTTTTTAAAACAATTATGTTAGGTGTCCCAATATTTAGAATGTTTACAACATTTTGTTTATAACACCATAACCATTTCTCCACTAAACTTGCAATTTATGTAGCTTCAAATCTGGCATGATGTTCTATAAAAGTGTTTAATTAATGGCAAACACAGTAGACCCTGATCGGACTGCTCTTCAAGAAGCTGTCTGATCAGGATCAAAACTGTCTTCTCAGGCATGGCTGTAGCAATATACTACTGACTTTTATGATGTACCATATTTCTTCTTATAAAGCCCTTTCTCTAACAAATGCTCCCCGATTTTTTTTTTGGGGGGAAAAAAGTAATAAAATTCCATTAACTTAAGACATCAAAATATTTATTGCCAAGGCTTTTGTCCTATGGTTGCCATTTCAGGACTTACTAACTGCAATGCCCCTGGGGCTTTTATTAGAAGACCTATGGTAGTCCTTAATTTGAGGTCCAAGTCATATTGAAGTTACCCTACAAAAATCCAATACAGTCAAACATGCTTATGTGATCACCTCTCAGAAATCACTCTGTCTTTAGCTGCCAACTTTTCAGGGTCCATTGAATCAAAATAAGGTGCACATAAACCTGTATTAAGGGGTCACCTGTCTTATTCAGCCAAATTTTTGTGATCATGGGTGATCCCTTAAGACAGGTTGGCCATATCCAAAATTAGTGTGTGTCAGCTACTTTACCAGGCCCCGAGGTTATAAAACTTGAGTACATTCTCAAACTCAAAATAAAGCACACTGATTGGCTGCTTCTGAGCATGTGCTCAGAAGCAGCCAATCAGTGTGCTTTATTTTGAGTTTGAGATTATTCTCAAGTTTTATAACCTCAAACCCAGGTGTCTTAAGCAGCCATTTTTGGATTCCACTAGGTTTGACCCTATTCAAAATGTGTGTGTCAACTTCTTACAACCATATTGCCATGGAGTCTGGATGTGCCATTATCACTGTTTGTGCATGTATACAGGCCTCATACTTTTCAGGCTTCTGCAGGATTTCAGGCTTTCATTTCTTGAATTATACTTGATTTCAGGCTTTGATTTTTAAGTTCTCAGTGTTTTTTCTGCTTAAACAGGGCTATTTTAGGCTGCGAAAGCAGGCATTTCAGGCTTGGAAAAGCTTTGTCAGTATGAGGCCTGATGTATAACCAGGCCACAGTCCCTGGGTAAGAAACCATATCAAACACTTCACCTCAGTGTGTATAATGTCGCTGCCTTTCAACAAGTTAAACCTCTACAGCTATAATTTTGTAAAAGTCTACTGTGAAAATTTTATTAAGTGTGTAAACAGAGTCACTATACAGGATTTAGAGTCATGTTTAACTGCAACTAACACCTCAGTCCGAAAGATTCTAATTATCTAGGTTAAACTGTATAAGGGAAATAATTCAAATGAAATAAGTTACAATTTTCAGTCCTTGTTATAGTTTCTAATTACCTGCATTTTTCTTGAGGCAAACTCAATATTTAGACACACAAACTCCTTCTGTACTGGACTTCTTTCTTTGAATTGGAATAAGTGCAGATCCAAGCAAAAGCAATGCATTTTAAAACCATGTTTCATTGTAATCTTGTCCATACCTCGACATAAGAACTGATGTGAACACCAGCTTTTTCAAACATTTTAGGGTAAATGGATACATTTTCAGATAAGTAACTCTACCATATACAGTTTTACCCCCCTTTTCAATTGGGGTCAATTCTTCAAGGGAAGAATTTGCTCAGCTTATTTCCTTTAACTGTATACTCCTTGTTGGAAGGGTTTCGTCATGCAGGCAAACAGGGAAGCAACCAGGCCCGGAGGTTATAAAACTTGAGTACATTCTCAAACTCAAAATAAAGCACACTGATTGGCTGCTTCGGAGCACATGCTCCGAAGCAGCCAATCAGTGGGCTTTATTTTGAGTTTGAGATTATACTCAAGTTTTATAACCTCGGACCCAGAAGTCAGAAAAGCTGGTTTCCCTTGTAAAAATGGCTGAAAACCTGGAGACATACTCATATACCTGAAAGTGCTTGAATATATGATATAATTATGGCAAATGGCTTATAAGAATAACAAACTTGTCTACTCTTTTATCAGTTTTATTTTTTTTTTATCATTTTTTTTTTTTTTCTTATTTTTCATAAATAGTAACAAGACATGGTGATAACTTTACACACCACACTCAAGTATAGTATTAATCATGGCTGTTGATAAAGGGATAATCTGAGAATCCTGGGGTAATTTATCTTGATTCCTTTAACACTTTCGCTGCCACGCGCAACTTTAGTTGAATTTACCGGTCGCTGCCACGCGTGACTACAGTCGAAATTCTCAACCCATTACACTACTGTGTATTTGCTATAATACTGATATAACCATATAGGAGGAACAACTCCCCCTGGCTTATTCTAACTTGGTTGTTGAGATTGATATATAACATGTGGAGCACAGGTAGGGCTTATCAGTAACATGCTTGACATTGAGCTACTGGTTTTTTGAGGGGGCTGGCAGAGAAAGTGTTAAAGCATATGTTTTGATCTCTCAATAGAACTTAACAAGGCAGTTCTAATGTTGGACCACAACATATGCTTTTGTAAATGAGCAAAATGATCCCTACACTATCATCAGATACTCCCCTTATCTACAGCCCTGTTAATGAACATATTGCACATGGGATTAAACCAAAGACAAACAACGATACTATCACAGAATTTACAGCAGCACTTTTCATATTAGCGATGTTCTTTGATTCCTCACAGGGCTACAAGGACTCACAGTGTATCATGTTTGCTAAGCTGAGTGCCCATACTCTCAGTGATGAATTCAAATTAAAATGTACATGGTGCTTGTGATTTTACACTCAGCAAGTTTGCAAAAACTTTTAACACTGTTTATACTCATTTGGCATAGAGCCTCCACTATGTTCACAAGATGATATTATGCATTTTTCGATGAGTAAGGGGCAACAATAACTCTGGGATTAACAATCCAATTTAGCCAATCACAAGATTGTTTGACATTTTGTAAAGATACTACATAAGTTTGGTTATAATTGTTCAACAAATATCATTCCCATCATGTTCACAAGATGATATACAGCATCAATCATTAAGTATGGGCAATAACTCTGGTTTTAATGGTCCGATTTTGCACTGTACTGAGCCTGACCAAGATCTTGTGGCCATAAAAAAATTGTGACCTCTACAAGGTAAGAGTAGACGACTGACAGATTGACAATGGACAGAGAGAGATGAGACATTAGCTAATCTTTAGCACTTTTGTGCTCAGATATGCTAGAAATATGATCATACATACCATAATGTGCGTATATATTGGGACACCTAAAATAATGAATTTTCCATTTGGGACAAATGGAAAATTTATTATTTTAGATGTCCCAATACTTAAGCACATTAGGGTATCAAGTCCAACTACGATAAAATCTCATTTAATTTTTCACTTCTAGGAGTCTGGAAGCCAAGTCTCATAAAATTTTTCAATCTCACTTTTCAGTATGCAATTTTACTTAAATGTAAACAATGGTGGAATAGTTTAACCACTTTTACATAGTAAGAAGACCTGCTGTAATAATTCTTAGTATTGGGGCTGACAGGTCTAAGCATACAGTGCAGACCCAGATCAAGAGCAGTCTAATCAGGATCTACACTGTTTGCCATTCCATCTGCATCTTTTGGACCCATTACTACTTTGTCAAACTAAACTATTCTATTTTCAGGAAAATTACTGTAATAATTTTAGGTGTCCCAATTTTTAGAATTTTTATGATAACTAAGGGATGCATAGTATTTTGTTTATTTCTTGCTTAGAAGCACCAAATTAATTCTGAAAATCCTTTTGGACAAGTTTGCAAGAAATTTTTTGCTTAAGTCTCGCTTAATTTTACCACGTCTCATATGAAAGAAACTCGTAAAATTTCACAGATAGTAGTCCAGAGCTTGTGACACGCATATGTAATTGTATCCTATTTTATAATAATTTCATAATGTCTGTGGCAATTTGCATGAAATTGGTATCTTAGGACATTGTGTGACCTACTAAGGCTGGGAACCAGTCACACACAGCTGCTCTATTTAAACTTGAGATCAAGCCGCCTGCTGGCACTCGAGTTGTCTCTGTCGCCAGAATGGTTTCATTTTCCAACATTTACTTCCACAACCAGTCAGAAATGCCTGTGCTGTTTTGAACCAGTCTAACAAAATACTCATTTGTCCTCCGTGTCAGAATGGATTCATTTTCAAGCATTTGTATCCACAACCAGTTGGAATGGCTGTTCTGTTTTGAACCAGTCTAACCTCCTCCGTGTCAGAATGGATTCATTTTCAAGCATTTGTAACCACAACCAGTTGGAATGGCTGTTCTGTTTTGAACCAGTCTAACCTCTTTCGTGTAAGAATGGGTTCATTTTCAAGCATTTACATCCACAAACAGTTGGATAGAGCTGTTCTGTTTAGAACCAGTCTAACAAAATCTCTCATATGTCATGCATGTCAGAATGGGTTCATTTTCAAGCATTTACACCCACAACCAGTTGGACAGAGCTGTTCTGTTTTGAACCAGTCTAACAAATGTTTCTTGTGTCCTCCATGTCCACAATTCAAGCAGAAATTAGAGGCTCCTGAAATGAGGTTTGAAATATTATAATATATATGCATACACCTCCATGGGCTAAGCACTATTTTTTAAAAGAGAGATAACTTTTTTCAGTACGGTACATGTATTTACTTCCCTGGTAGGTGAACTGACCTGTCTCGAACTTTCTGTGAAAATATGCATTGACCAGTCAAACAAGGTAAAAACCTCAGACAAACAAATCCATGTGTGTTTTTGTGACTTTAGTTTCTTTTGTAAAAGTACTCAGACAAATTGGAATAGCGAAGTGATAAGCGCATTTGTGTAAGGTCAATTCCTGCTCAATTGGAGGCTATTCTTAAAGGAGTGAATTTTTCTCCATGGCAGCCAATTCTTCTCTTTAAGAGTAGTCCCAGTGAGAAGGAAAACAAATACTTCCCAACTGGAGTAATCTCCCTTGGAGATGTATCCTCACACTTCTGTCTCTTTGAATAAAATGAAAAAGCAAGTTAAGGTGTATAGGAAGATCCATGGTTTTTCCGCCATTTTTATGAAAAGGAACAACTTTTTTGACTTCCTGTTTGCTTCCTGGGATGACGTAGTCCTTCCAAAATGGGGTCTACTCTTAAAGGAAAGAATTTGCTCCTTGAGGAGCAAATTCTTTTCTTTAAGAGTTTACCCCATTGAGAAGGGGGGGAGGGGGGGTGGGGCAAAAATGAAAATGGAGGAAAATGGAAGAATTGTCACCATTTTAAGTGTACATATTGCATATTGACCTTAAAAACAGAATGAGTTGTTAGACTGAAACTACTGTAATGCCTCAGTTTGTTATTTCAAAGATTTCCTAAGTTTATAGAATTTCAGTTCTTGGCTATAATTTTACAAAAACAGCCAGTTTGAAATCTATGCTTGCCTTACATAAGGCGAATACTGGCCTTCTACTTTCTTACCATTTGAGCAACAGCATGACTGGCATTTTATAAATTCATACAACTGTATCCCTTAAAACAAGGCTACATCTGAGTTCCAGCTGCGGATGCATCAATTTTTAGCATGCTTTAAAGGAGTGAGAACCAGAGAACCGAGACTTGTTACATAATGTCAACAAGATGTTAGGCATAATGTTTCCATGTTTTTCTTACATGATGTCCAAATTAATAAATGAAATGGATATATCAGACTAAAAGGCATATAATAAACATATCATTACTACAATAAGTTGATTTGACCATGTGTATCATGTCTTGCGGATGTACCAAGATCTCTGGATCACACTCGATGCAAGCATCTTGTGTGATCTGGATCACACAAGACTTTTGCCTTGAGTGAGATCCAGAGATCTTGGCACATCCATGTGACATGATACACAAGGTCAGATCAAGTTACTGTAGTAATAGAGTGTTTTTATTTACTGTTTTCTTTGGGTATAAGAAGAGTTTTCTTCCAATCCAAAACAATCTCAAAGATCTAGATCCATCTTGTCAGATGGATCTAGATCTTTGAGATTGTTCTGGAAGGAAAAACTCCATTTATAGCCGGCCAACACAAGACCGATTTACATATCTGCAGTAATTTTGAAAGGCTAAACTCCCATGTTATAATCAAATTTATCATATGACGTCACATCTGAGAGTGTAATAAAGCCATGCATTAAATTTGATAATCAACTAGTGGATTAAATATGCAAATTACGTCGTAGTGCATAGCGTTGACATCCATAAAAATGTCACGTTTTCTAATGGCGAAATCGTAACGTTTTAGTGCAAGATTTGCTAATAAAATGCAATTTTAGTGTCATATGATAAACAGAATCTTGCATTCGTGCTCCTGTATTATTGAATTTATTAAACTTGTTGGGAAAAACCGATAAGATGCTCAGCATAGCCTTGCATCTTATCTTTTTCCCCAACTCGTTTATTAAATTCAATAATACATGAGCACTCATGTAAGATCCTCTATAAACAGGATATATCAAGTATGAAATTTTAACATACCTTTTACTCCTGTATGACAGATAACACACTGGAATGCCTGCCACTTGCAGGTCTCACACTTAGCACCCCGTACATGGTTACCACAGTAGTGACATTTTACACCAAACTCTGTAACAGTAATAACAATGTTGACTTTACTAAAGGTGAATGAGAGGCAGTAGTGTAATACAGGCTGGACTACTAACCCACGGGTCGGAAGTTCGATCCCCTGCTCATCTGGTCTTTCGGTATCTAAATCTAGGTACCATCTCTCTATGACCTATGTGTTGGTGGGGCGTTAAACCCCGAGTTCACTCACTCGACACTGTGGTAAATGGGGATACTTCCAGGGGAGGTAGTCATTTCCATTTCATTTGAGGCTTCTCTTAAAAGAATTTGCACCCTGTAGGAGCAATTTTTTTCATTCAAAAGCAGCCCCCATTTTGGAAGGGTTTCATTATCAAGAGTAGTAAATAGGATGTCAAAGAAGTTGTTTCCTTTTGTGAAAATAGCCAAAATTATGAGCCTACAGGAATACAAGAGATAATATTTGCAGGATAAGAGATTCCCACAAAAAGAGCACGCCAAAAAATAAAGTGAAGAAGTTTAGGCAAAAATCGAAAAATAATTTATATGTAAAAAAGACAAAATATACCAACCTATCCCAGAATGCCCATCTGGTGGAATGGTAACATGTTTTAAAATGCCAGCCGACTGGTTTCTCAATCCCCACCGATATAAAATATTAGCGTAGACCTTCAGATATATGTCATAGTGGAGGTAGTTTGTAGGATCTAGAAGTCTGAAAATAAATGTCACAGAACTCCAGCAATAAGCCCACTGTTTCAGAATAATCACACTGTACGGTCAACCCTCTTTATAACGGCACTCATTACAACAGCAGAATTCTTTATAACGTCATTTTCATATGCATGAAATGACCTTTTTGTTCTAAATATTCATTTTTTATAACAGCAAATTCAGTTTAACATCAAAATGTTTGAGAACAAATGCTGTCATTGTAAAGAGGATCCACTGTATTTAATTGGTTGTAAGATGGAGTGTTTTTCCCCTATAAAATGACCCTTAATATGTGCTGTAAAACACTTATATTTGGCGGTTACTGAATTTTGGCGATATTGGCGGTTAAGGCAAAGAGCGCTAAAATATAAGTCCGCCAATATTTGATTTTTGATTTGATACACTTTCCCACACCTTAAAAGAGGCTGAGATAAAAAGGAGAACCTAACAAATATTTGAGAGAATTTCTATACCGTTCCATGAAACTATACATTGTGGCATCCCATTAGAATCGCCTCACCGAGGCGATTCTAACAGATGCCACAATGTGTAGTTCAATAGAAAAGTAATAAAAAATGTTACAAATTAATATCAAATTTTCTTTACTCTTGAGTCATGGTATATCACGAACGCCAAAATTAAAATCCGCCAATAGGTCATTTTCATTAAAACGCGAAATTTTGACACCGCAGATATTAATTGTTTTACAGTAAATCGGTCATACTACTTCTGCCCTGTCTATTATCCATTCCACCAATAATCTAGATCTGCCATGTAAGATGGATCTAGATTTTTAGGGTTGTTTTGGAGGTGAAAAAAAAAATCTTATGGCCAGATAAATACAGTATAACAAAGAATTAGATTATTTCAGTTTGTCTGCATTTTGAATGTAAGGATTTCATGTTACCATTTCACAGTCAGTTTCAGTCTGCAAGGGCAAACATTACAGACAGAAGGTTACACAAGGGAAACTTGATGCTGAGTCTTGAAATTTGCACGGTTACTTTGTAGATGAATGTCAAAACAGCAAGCTTAAATCCCCAGCTGCAGTTTCTTACAGTAATGAGTTTTAGTTCATTCTCAGTAAATCATATATTGTGGCCCCTACTCAAAACTGCCCAAGTGGGGTGGTTCTTGTGAAAAACCGCATGCTAAGTTTTTAAGATGAGCCAGGGCACGGGAGGACCAAAAGATAAGTTTTTTAAGCTTGGTTGGGGCACTGAATGCTAAGTCAGCACATTTTAGACTTACCTGCAAAAGTTTTCATGTTGTTTCCTCTCTGTCTCTGCTGCCCTTTCTTTTGGGTCACTATCCTCTGCAAATCTATAATCCTCGAATGAGAAATCCTCATATGACCAACTGTTAGACCTCTTAACTTTCATCATAGCTACAAATAATATTGGGATAGTGTTTGTATATGTTTATATGGCTACTTATAGTATGTGCGCTTAAGTATCAGCTATATGAAAACTATTAAGCTTTTTTACAGTAAACCAGCTTTCTTCTTGTGAAAGAAACTTTCCCAAGGTTTACATGGATGACAAAAATCAAAGTTTCATGTCATGTAAGTGAACAATTTCATGACCTATCAATACCATCCATTATAATGCTAGCTGGATATAATGCTAGCTGGATATAATGCTATAATATCATTGCTCCCAGTTGAGACTAAGATACAAAGGAATATAAGGTAAATGAGCAGTCTTTGACATAAAACTATTCACTTACAGGCTATAGCACTATTTGCATTTCTAAATGTACTGCGATGGAGGGCCGCAAGGGAGATTAGTTCTGTACTAATTGTGTTACCCTCTTGAAATAAAGTCCTTATTATTATTATTATTATTATTATGGGAAATTTTCTGACTGTAAACCATTTGGGTAGCAACAAAAAGGAGATAGTTTCTAGTTGGAAAAAAAGTGGTTTACCGTATATATCCTAGCTACAAATGGTAAGAATATCATATCTAAAGCTATCAGGCAAGCTAGTTTATATTATTTCTCTGGCACTCTCACTTATTTAATATGTACTATGACATTTTTTCGTGGATTTAATGACTACATGATATCATAACAGCAATATGCTTGATTTTAATAGAAAAATAGTAACATAGTCCACAGACATCATTGTAATAAGTTTTTTTTTTTATTTATAATAGGTACCCTCAGACACTACATTTAAAGGTAGGTTCCTGGCCTAGCGATAACAATTATGTTCACAAAATAATTTTGTCTTTTTCTGGGTAGTATTGAATTCCCTTATTTTTCTGAAACTGTTGCTACTGAGAAAATCGTCAGATGTTGTAGAAAATAGTCGTTTTCCTTTTGGTTTATTTTCTTCTGTTGGAATTCCAGTTCTAAAAATAAATATGTATGTATGTCTACAAGTCCGCAGTTTCTGATGTCATTTGCCAACGGTTAATTTTCTCTTGCCGTGAGCTCTTCCATAGGTCCTGGCCCCGAGGTTATAAAACATTTTTTCATGCTCAGCTCAAAGTCGTACTCAAGCGTCTGAGTTTATTCTCAGTTGAGATTTGAGTTCAGTTGGAGGTTATAAAAGCCGTTGAGTACATTCTCTGGTGAGCATGACGTTGAGTCTGAGTTGCATCTTGAGAACGTTCTCAAACATATTCTTTTTGAAATACGCAAGCGGTAGTTTGGAGCTCTTTGATGTTAAAAGAACACTTAGTACGGGAAACTTTGTTGTTTGATTTCATTTCAATTAAGGCCAGAAGCGATGTCCAGTTGTGTAGCAGAACAACTTGCTAGCAAAACAAAGGAAAGCATGAAAAGAAAAAGAAAATATCTTCTTCTTATATAGGCGAATTAAAAGTCCCAGAAAGATGAGAGAATCCAGTGACAGAAAGCTATTTGTTGATATAAACACAAACTATGACCTTGATCAACTCGTGACATCAAGAATGACGTAATTATTAGAAGAGGTCGCATACCACTATATTCTGTAATACTGAGTGGCGTCTCATGAAAGGGTACCTTATGGTATCTACGAACGGAATTCTCAGATCAACCTCCGCGGATATCGGAACAGTCTAATCACAGTTTTCCCCGTTCCCTTGTGCAAACTCTGGATCGCAGGAACTCTACATCGTGGAAAGCAAAGTCTCGAAAACCGTTTGCTCAGATGCGCTGGCCGACTTGAGTATGTTCATTGAGCGCATGTATAGCTTAAATTAGATCTCTTTTCACGCCACAAAACTAGATGATGATAGATGATTTGCAATTTACATCCTTTTCAACAGTATTTCAGTCATATCAGGACGATGGGAGGGTGATAATGAAAGGCAGAGGGCGATGAAACCCTGTTTACGGTTGGCAAGATTTTCGCCTACAGCGGGGCTCAAACTCGGACCGCTAAATCAGTAGGCCTAAGCCAGTGCTTAACCGACTGAGGTACCAGGACTAACTACAAATGAATTAAGAATAAAGAGAATGCGTGTAGTAAAATCTCCTCTCTCTCTCTCTCTCTCTCTCTCTCTGCACATGGGGGGTAAATGTTGCGCATTTAATTCTGTTTTTGTTTGTTAGATTTTTTAATTTCTTGTTTTTACGTAACGAAATTCACTGTGAGAGAAACATGTAAATAGTTTTCTTATTTTATTTCTGTTAGGTCTCAAAAGCCACTGGTCTTACATGACAAGAAACTGGATTTTCAGTCCCGCATGTGTAATATCAGAGGTGTTGTGGGAATTTCGAGATTTTTTTTTTTGGTAGAAAAACGTTTTCTTTTTAGTATTTATTTCATTTTTTGTTTATTTGTTATTTATCCATTTATTTATTTTTTATTTTATTTTGTGTGTGTGGAGGGGGGGGGGGGGGGGGTTCTTTTATTTTTTACCCAAACATGTTTGTGAGTGTAGCCTCCTTTGCTTTTAGTTTTTATTTATTCTTTTTCTTTTATGATTTAATTTCAGTTCTTTCAGTTTAGGGTGTTTTCTTACTAGAAATGACGATTTTTTTCTGACGGGAACCATTGTTTTACTAGAATGACAGTTCCAAGCTTTATAAAAGTCCCTGTATTTTTCTGGTTTTGTTAGATATTCATTCCTGATTTGATGCATGCACATAGCCCCAAAGCAGGGACTGACAGATGCCAGTTTACTTAATTTTGATGATGACGACGTTTTAAAAAATGATGACCCCTTCTTGGGAACCGGTGATTTAAACATTACGATTTGTACAAACTTGAGTGAGTAAGTGTATCGAGTGTTCCCTGCAAAAAGAAAAAAAGTCTAGTTGGCTTAAATTGAGCAATCTACCGTGGTGGCCATATCTGATCAAGGTACGCGGCCATTTGTGCAAATATCGTTACCCAAGCTCAAGGAGGCTTCATAAGAACTTTGGTACCATTCTGCTCATTGCTTCTGAAGACGTCGTTTGGATGTGTTGACGGACGAGGACGACGGCACTTATACAAAAGCTGACGGACGAGGACGACGGCACTTATACAAAAGCTGCGCTCTTAGAAAGTTATTAATGCCATGCGAATAGATTCTTTACGGCATACGCAAACAGGAAAAGCTTAGATTAGCCTGCGGCTCTGCATATTTTGATCTGAATCTATGAATGTTGGAGGATCTAAAACAATAAATAAGTAAATAAATAAATAAATTAATAAATTAATTAATAAACTAACAAGCAACTTTGTCGATATTGTGTCCCTCGCATTTAAAGCTATACTTCCATGCCATTTCATCGTTTCCTAATTAAATCTCTCTCTGCCCCTCCCCCACCTAATCTGAACCTTACCCCATGTCATCCCACTCATAACCCATGTCATTATCCTAGGTTGGTTTGGTAATGTAATGTCAACTATAAATATCTTTTAACAAAAAACAACAACAAAAAACAAAACAACAAAAAAGCAGACGTCCCGCACCTGCGCTTTCATAGCAGTATCATTTTCCCTAATTTGCCAAGTTAAGATCTCCTTTGACCTCGAAAGTAGGTCCAAGGTCTCCAAAACTTAAAAGTTCTTTTGCACCTCCTGAGTATACACCTGTCTGTGTTTGGTGGTAATCCATCAATCCCTTCAGGAGATATGGTGTAGAGAAGCCATTTTTTCAACATTCCTTGACCTCCTGTGATCTTGAAAATAGGGTCAAGGTCACTAAAGTACAAGCACTTCTTTTGCGTCTCTCAATGATATACCTGTGCAAGTTTAATTTAAATCTTTTCACCCATTCAGGAGATGGTGTGCAGACAAAGCATTTTTCAACACTCTTTGTCCTCAGGTGACCTTGAAAATTAGGTCAAGGGAACCAAACTATAATCAGTTCTTTAACATCTCCCTGTGATTTAGCTGCCCAAGATTGGTTAAAATCCATTTAACCATTCAGGAGCCAGAGCGCAGACAAGGTATTTGTCAACACTCTTTGAGATCCTGTGACCTTGAAAATGGGGTGAAGGTAACCAAAATAAATTCTTTACAGCTTCTAGTAATATTATGAAAGCCTAAAAGGACCATATCCAAAAAAGAAAAAAGAAATTTTCTCGTTATAGCGAGAAAATTATCTCGTTATAACGAGAAACGTATCTCGTTATTACGACATCATTTCTCGTTATAACGACTTAAGTTCAATTTATTTTTTCTTTCTTTGGATGTGGTCCTTCTAGGCTTTCGTAAATATCTGCCTTTTTCACGATTTCAAGGATCGTCATAATCGGAGCCAATGGCTCTGATAAGGAAAGATAAGGAAGACCATCACGGTCTTCCGTAGCACGTGCAGCTCCGCCGATATCAGCTAAAAACAGACGCAAAAAGCAAAGTTTCGCATTCGTAGTATAAATTTGTTTTACAGCATGGAATCTCTAAAAATGTATTTAGTTCAACGCTATGGTCTTCTTTCCTAGGCTAAGGTAAGTTGTCATGTGAGTTCGATTTTGTCTGAATCATTGGCTCCGGTTATGAACAGCACCACCCGTGTATTATAATATCAATAGCCTACTATTTTCTCAATTCCGATAGCAGACTAGTAGAATAAGTAACGGAAAAGTGTCTTTTACTTTTTAGATTTTCTTTCTTTTTGTCGATCCTGCTGCTGCGTGTTTAAGTGAATGATCATAAAGTTGCGATTGCATAAGTTCCCCCCCCCCCCCCCTTGGTATTATCCACATCAAGTAACAGTAATCTGGGCAGCTACAAATCAATTCTAATTCCGCAAGTTTCTTTTACATGATTTTTATACCGCAAGTTTCTTTAAATAATGCGTCATCAAACTGTTTCAATGACTCTGTTCAAACCTTTTTTCATAAAAAGATTTTAGCAACGACAATGGTGATATGCTGTAACAGTTAAAGTTGTGTAAGCGACCAGACCACATTATTGTTTCACCTCTCCGGGAGCCATACTGTTTTCTCATGTCTGTCTGCCTGCCTGTCTGTCTTTCCGTCCGTCTGTCCATCCACCCGTCTGTCAAAAATCATGTCCGTCCCATAACTCTGAAACAGATGAAGTATTTTCTCGAAACTTGGTACAAATATAAAGCATCAGCAGATGTTATGAAGAGAATGGCATTTTAGCTGAAACATACCCTAAATGATTATGTCCCCCCCCCCCCCCGCCCCGCCCACAATGGGGGACATACTGTGTTTGGTGCGGATCCCGTCGGCATAGCTTCTTTTTCTGCACTCTATCTTCTGAAGGGGTGGATGGATTTTAAACAAACTGGCACAGATACATTACTATGTGAGGAGAAAGAACTGATTAGATTTTGGGGACCTTGACTCCATTTTCAAGGTCACAGGAGGACAAAGAGTGTTGAAAAATGCCTTATCTGCACTCTATCTCCCGAATGATGGATGGATTTTAACCAAGCTTGCACACATATATTATACGAAAGCCTAGAAGGACCACATCCAAAGAAAGAAAAAATAAACTTTCTCGTTATAACGAGAAAATTATCTCGTTATAACGAGAAATGCATCTCGTTATTACGATATAGTTTCTCGTTATAACGACTTAAGTTCAATTTCAAAAGATTTTTTTTCTCATTATAACGAGAAAATTATCTTGTTATTACGACATAGTTTCTCGTTATAACGAGTTAAGTTCGTTTTCAAAAGAAAAAAAATATTTCGTTATAATGAGAAAATTATCTCGTAATAATTAGATAATTATCTCGTTATAACGAGATGATTTACTCATTATTACAAGATAATTATGTTGCAGTACCGTAGGAAGTGATAGTGGTAGTTGTACCAGCAGCAGTAATAGAAGCAGTATTCATAGTTGTTGTAATAAGAGTAGCATTACTAGCTGAACCTATTGTAGAACACACACATTGCTACTTGAATCTAATCAATACATGTTTTAATCTATGTGTTTGTGTTGGTATAAAAAGATGACTTTAACGAATAATCATTTCATATGATATTTAGGGACCGACAATTTGATATTCTGGGGTGGGGTGGGGGGGGGGGGGGCTGGTATATTTATCAAACAAAATCCCTGTCTTACGATATGCAAGAAAAAAATAGGGGGGGGTGGGGGGGGCTGGTATATTTATCAAACAAAATCCCTGTCTTACGATATGCAAGAAAAAAATAACCTGGCTCATAAGGGGGTTTAAAAAAAAAATTCGGCCTCAAAAGTAAGTGAAAAAAATAACCTGGCTCCACCCAAAATTTCAAAAAAAATATTGTCTGCAGATAATTCCATTTGAATTGAGTTTTTATAATGTCTCTGGCTTCTGGGGGGCTGCGCCCCACAGACCCCCCATATTTATAGTAATATATTAATATTATCTACAGTTGTTTTACACACGCGCGCCAGCATGTGCATACATTTACAAAAAACATCCTAAGACTCTTTCAGTAAATATTTAGCAAACTTTCTAAAATGCGAATAAAGCATGTTTGGGCATATGATTGGGCTAGAAAAAAACCCCTTTAATTCCTAATGTTAGACCTAAAATTTTGCCAAACTAGCCCTAATTTTTGGCCAAAATATCCCTTATTTAAGGCATAATTTTTTGCCAAACTCATACAGGGATGTTTGTATCTGTACCTATCTGTACCTAAGATGAAGAGAGTAACATGTTCCAGGCACTGGTTTGCAAAAACAAGCTAAGCCATGCTCTTTAAGCCTGGTTAAAGACAGCACCATGTTCTTTTTGTGAGAAAAAAAGTGTAAAAATACTGATGTGGGTAAAATAAAAGGGTGTTAAGGTCAAGTAAACAAGGATCTAGCTGATAGTTAGCCTATAAAATTTAAAAAAAAATAACATGTTTGAGTTAATTTGAAAAAAAAGAAATTAGCTCCCTCAAGGTGAAAGCTTCCTCAAGGTGAAAAAAAAAAGAAATTGTTTCCAGAGGCCAGTGAAATAAAATGTTCTGTCTCCATCAAGAATACCAGCCCCCCCCCCTCCGACCCCCCCCCCCCCCCCCCCGACCACCTCCCCCCCCTCCCTCACAGAATATCAAATGGTCGGTTCCTTATGAAAATTCGGCGACTTTCATATGAAATGATCATGAGTGTAAAATTCTGTCTATCATATGACCCTTAAAAAGGGATTTTTTTTCGCCTTCACGTGACATGAGAAAACCAACAAAGTGGTTGTGCGCCTAGCGGAGACTGGGACCAGCTTCAGTCTTCGCGCCGTATGGAGGTAGCTTAGATCTTAAGCTACCCTTTAAGCGCTTAGTAAAGACTCTGATCAGACTAGCCGGGTGCCCATGCTGAGTCTGCGCTTTGCGCACAGCCACTTTGTCGGTTTTCCAGTGTCGCGGATATAATCAAACATTTTGATATTAACACACATACCTACACCCTACCCCTGGGTGGGATGGGATGGACATAGGGGAGGGGGGGACATCAACGCGTAAAAAGCAGAAAACTTCCAAAGTATTATAGGAGCGGCGGTAGTGTAGTGGATAACGCTCTAGTCTATTTATCCAAAGGGAGCATGTTCGATCCCCCGCTTCTGCAACTTCCACTAAAGCCACTGCCGCTACTGCTACATTCGCTTCTATTTCTTCCACTGCCGCCGACACTGTTGCATAGTTACAGAAATAGAAGTAATGCTAAGAAAGGGAGCATTATTACTACAACGTTGACTGGAACTATGCTTCTGCTACTAAAAACAACTACTACTATCAACTACTACTACTATTGTTAATATTACTACTCACCAACTACAATTTTCACAACACTCTTATATCGTTATAACGAGATAATTATCTCGTTATAACGAGTTAATTATCTTGTTATTACGAGTTTATTATTATTCTTTTGTAATTGCTGATAATAAAGTTCAAAATTGGAATAGAATTACTGAATTACTTATCATCGCTACTTGCACTTGGGCTTCTGTCGCTAAGTTATGGTAGTGCAGAGCGGTACAAGCCCAAGTCCAAGTGGTGATGGTATTTCTTGTTGTTATCCCCCTTGCTTCGAAGAAATTGAAGGGGTATCTTCCTTCTGGGTTGTCCGTCCGTCCGTTCATCCGTCTGCTCGTCACGCATACCATATCTTAATCAAAGGGCCAATAGCCCTGAAATGACAGATTCTAGAATATAGTCATCCTACGTCGGCTACAAATAATTTCAAACTTCAGCCCTGTTGCTTGTATATGGCCCAGCTCTAATGATGAAAATAAGCCATTTAGTGCAAAACACTTCATGCTCCAGCCAAAATTCACAGGCACTCGACGAAAAATTTGTGAAATTCTCATATATTATGAAATGTTAGTCTGTCTCCCACCTCTCTATCAAATTTCAGGAGCCCCGGTAGCTCAGTGGGTTAAGCGCTGGCCTACTGATCTAGCGGTAGCGGGTTCGAGCCCCGCCGGAGGCGGACTTCTTTCCATCGTAAACGGGGTTCCATTGCAAACAGCCTTTCATTATCACAATCTCATCGTCCTGATATGACTGAAATACTGTTGAAAAGGACGTAAAATCGCAAGTCATACATCCATCCATCCATCAAATTTCAAGTCGATCGGTTGCGATATAAGAAAGTTACTAAATGTCCCACTTCGTAGTTTAATAATTCTATGGATAGCTAGGAACCCAAACCATTTCGTGTGGCCAGTGAAGACTCTGACCCGACTGTGCTAATGCTCAAGCCGGTCTGAGTCTTCGCTGGACGCACACATAAATTGTACGTATTGCTGGGCTGCGGCTCATTTAATATAGCATCTATGACAATGAAATGATATTTTCCCGTTTAAAATGTTCTAAAGTTTCAGAAATTGTTTGTCATTTTATTGTACAATTATTCATTTAGAAACATACCTTCTACAGATCTTTTGCTGGAGATAAATTCAATGGCTAAAAGAATTTTGATAAATGCATCAGACTAGAAAGCAAGGAAACCCCCCATTTGCCCATAGAAACGATCAATTTACAGTAGTATCTGTTGCATGGACTTATAAAAGGCAAGAAAAAAATCTGTATCAACTTGCCCCATGCGTTACATCAACATGCCCCACTACTGGGGCAAGTTGATGCATTCGACTTGCTAAAGAAATCTACTTAAACGGAGGAAAAACATATCAAACTTCAAGGATTCCTATGTGATTTTAAATGCAGAAAAGACAGAGCTTTTAGTATAAATAAAGAGGATCAAAATTGGCCAGTCCGGTCACGAGATATATCAAAAAGTGCATCAACTATCCCCGGTCTCCCCTAATGCCTGCGTTTGTGATATCAGCTCTCCAGGTGCCTTTTCATCAGCAAAACTATTGTGGCTTCTGGGGGCTGCGCCCCTAGACCCCCTGCCACCCAGAGTCCCAATTAGTATTATTAATAGTTGTAATTATTAAGCATTCGATAAAATGATTTCTGGATGCCCATAAGCAGAAGAAACTGCAAGAAATCCAGACAAAGTTAACACAGACCATGATCAGTTAACCTGTTAGAACAGGTTTTTGATTGAGGTCAGTCTGAGATAAAATAGGTAACATATGGCGTGGGTGGGTAGCTGGGATTGGGGGGATGGGGGTCATAAAACGTTTGGTCACCTATATGGAGGGGGCGGGGGAGAGTCGGAAAAATAATTCTGGTGAGACTGGAGGGGGGGGGGGGGGTCGGAAAAAAATTTGGTGAAGTATATGAAAATGTACCCCCCCCCCCCCCCCCCCCCCCACCTGATAATAAATAACTCGTTCCTAAATGATAGGAAAAGTGTTTAGAAACGAGAGAGAGACAGAGAGACAGAGGGCGAGTTGATGTCTAAAGTTTTGACGGACAAAGTTTATTTACCAGATGTGCGGGCGCAAGGGTATACAAAGACCCTACATGATGAAAGCAAAGAAATAAATAAGCGTAGGTTGGTTGGTTGTAGCTAAACCCCAGTTGGCTGTAATGTTGATAAATATCTTTGATGGTGTGCAACCTTTGCTAAATTGACAGTGTCCTTTTGACGTCACACTTTATAACTGCAACGTCACATTGGAGCTGTACCAATAGCTTGCTAGATTATTTATATAACCGGGGAAAAACCGATCGATAGCGCTACTGAAAATCGAAGGTCACTGAAAATCACCTGCTGTTTTGGAGAAGGGTGCATTTTCTTCGTCAGTCGTCTTGCAAAATGGAAACTTCGTGTCGTTTCTAGAAAGTTGATTTGCAAAGCTTGCATGCCACATAACATGTACAGTACGTCCTGCCTGCTGACCTACTCGAAATTCGGCGATTCACAAAAAAAGGAGATGCATTTATAAGAAGATTGACAGCTGAAGCAAAGCCAAAGGTTAGGGTTTTTCTTTCTCTGTTTTGGGGTGGAAAGGTAGCCCAATACCCTCATAATAGTCTGCTGCCTAAAGCGGTATCTAGCAAATTTAAATCCTCCAGCGGATTCGTTCTATGTGCGAACACGACCGGCCATCTGGCCAAATTCCGTGTTTAACAACGTGTCTCGCTTAAATTAGCCGCCATGTTTTTTGGCTTGAGCACGACTCTGAGAATGGTCCAGTGCTTGCTCAAGATTTGGACGTTTCATCCTCAACATCGTGCTCAACGTTGAGCATGAAAACGTTCTCAAAAGTTTTATAACCTCGGGTTTGTTGTCAGACTCAGGAATTGTGCTCACTTGAGTCTGAGAATGTTCTCAAAAAGTTTTATAACCTCGGGGCCTGGCTTGGCGGATGGGTTAAAACTATCCCGAAATGCGATGCAGCATGACGTCAGCTATGTTATCTATTTTTGGCGCGAACTAAAAATAGCGCTAACTGGGGTGCGAAGCAGAGTTAGGAAATCCCTTGCAAAACGACCTTTCTACGATTTTTTGATTTACACTTTTTAGTGAAACTTATTCATTTCCTCTTTATAAGTGCTTTCCAACAACTTGGATAAAAAAATCATCAAAATTATGATGCATTCTAAAGTACAGGAACCTACCTTTAAAACACATCAAAGGTTTTGACAGCTAAAGTTTCATCTAAACTTCCTGCTTTAATAACTAAACTACTGAGGATAACGGCTGGGACATTTTGACATTTTCAACAACAGACAAATGAGCCGCGACATGAGAAAACAAACCAAGTGATTGTGCGCACAGCGCAGACTCAGATCAGCCTGGGCATGCACCCAGTCTGATGAGAGTCTTCACAGTGGCCTTAAAGGGTGGCTAAGGGTCTAAGCTACCTCTATGAGAACAGCAGAGACTCTGATCAGACTGGGTGGATGCCCAGGCTGATCTGAGTCTAGGCTGGGCGCACAACCACTTTGTTGATTTTCTTGTGTCATGGCTCATTTATAGAACAGCAATTGCATAAACATACAAAAAGACTAATGATTGATTGATTGATTTGATGCTTAACGTCCATGGAAAACAGCTATGGTCATGTCTGGACGGTCAGTTAACCTAACCACACTATTCCTGGGCAGGCTTAGACCTCCTAAGCGGTTAACCAGTACTAAGTATCAGACTAATGAATATTATGAGTAAAGCATGGAAAAAGTGTTGTAGAAATGTTCATCAGTTTCAATGAATCTCCCTGGAGCGTAATCATGATTTTTACTAAATACACAGAAGCATGTTCAAACTTTGTTAACTTGACAAAATTTCAATTGGCATCTGCATATTGTGCTTATGCAGCAATATCTGGCCCTGAGGTTATAAAACTTGAGAACATTCTCAAACTCAAAATAAAGCACACTGATTGGCTGCTTCCGAGCACATGCTCGGAAGCAGCCAATCAGTGTGCTTTATTTTGAGTTTGAGATTATACTCAAAATTTATACCCTCGGACCCAGATCTCTCGATCAGGGTGGTTCAATCTTTGTTTCCTACAACATGTATTTAATAAAGCATGCCTACGTGAGAAAACCTGTCACAAGAAAACTGGCCTTAATGTGATTGGGTACACCTCTATGTTTTTCTGCCACTTTTACAAATGAGAAAACAATTTTTATGACTACCTGTTTGCATCTCTGGATGACAAAAGCCTTCTTAGAAAAGGGTCTACTCTTACTTTGAGAGTTGACACCCCTCCCCAACCCCACCCCCCTCCATAAATATGAGATGAGATGATGAGATGCAAAATTGAAAATGGCAGAGTTGCTTCCCCTGAAAGTGTACCCATTCACCTTAAGGACTTAAGGAATGTGCAAACACTGAAGGTTCAAATCCACCTGTGCTTTTGTGTAGACTGATCAGTCTTTGTGTTCCTCTTGACCAGTATTAGATCACTGATAGAGACAGAAAGCTTCGATCAGACTGCAGAGATGTGATCGTTTAACTCTTTAAGCACCAAAAAGCAGACAAGATTTACGTCTGCAAAAATTAAAAAAATGCCTTGTCCAAGGCATTTCATATTGAGAAGTCAAAGACTAGAGGGCAAACAGTGTAGATCTAGATGAGGCAGCTCATTTTGAGCCGCCTCATCAGGATCTACACTGTTGGCAAATTATGCTATTTTCGTCACTGGTGCTTAAAGTCTTAACAAGACAACAAGCTCACTTGGAAGATTAGCGAATGTTTATCTACAGATTTATAAGCAACACACAACACTGTTTCTTTTTTTTTACTGTGTGATTTTAAGTATAAGGCAAATATGGTGTATTCCTCACTTTGACTTCATATTTGAGAGAGAAAATTAGGTAAAATAAGTAGTACACTCATCCCTCATAAAAATCATGCTGGAAGTTATTAAACTGATGCACACAAGATATAATCCAAAACAAAATGCAGGCTTTTTTTATTCTATGACATTTTTGAGGAACTAAAATGACTTTCAGTTTATACTAGTTTCACTGACTTAATTTGCTATTTTTTTCTTGAATAAAATGACAATTCAAAGGAATAAGTATGACCCCATTTCACATACACCTGCCCTTTATGGTGAATTCTCAATTGAAAAAGAAAGATGGCAATGAGGTCAAGGTCATATGCTCAGCTGGTGACATCACATTGTAAACAAATACTGCTGGAATCCAGGAGTTTGACACTAACATAAAACAAATCATATAAATAATTCTAGCAGTGCTTCAACAAAAGCAGCAAATATAAAGCCACTGATAGACATCATAACAAAAATTTCCAGTGTACTGAAGCATTAAAACTACTGAAGAAAATAATGCTGCTAAAAACAGAAAAGATCATGTGAAGAGCAAACAAGAGGTTTGAAGCAAAGTGCATTATGGGTGAAGAGTACCTGAGGACAACATGGCAGGTATATTGATCAATGATGTGACATCAGGCAGACGTGCTGTATTGGGTGCACCTGTGGCGGCTGAAATATGTGCAAGAACCATGAACATGAATGACAATGTATAGGGTCAAGTCAGGTAACTTCGGACAGTGGGTAAAATCTGTAGTGAATGTGTATAAATATCACTACTAGCGCCTCGCTGTAGAAGCATGCTTTTATGGGGACGTGGTTAGAGTGGTGGACTGTTGTTGCTAGTTCAGCAACATTTAGCTTGGCTAGTACCTGGATTGGTGACCCAGGTTAAGCTGCTTGGTGAGGTGATTGGGGTATCCAGGTTTACTACATTGCAGGACACATGAAACCACCCAAATCACCTGGGTCAACCATCCAGGCACTAACCAAGCAGACCATTCACCACTCATAAAAGCATATGCTTTTAAAGCAAGGCGCTTGTAGTGGTATATATACCCATTTACCACACCATGGACATACCATTGCAAACAGTGAAAATCTGGACGAGACGGATCATAGAGCCATCTCATTAGGATTTTCACCGTTTGCCTGGTTAATTTTGTTTTAATTCCAAACAACTGACATCTAAAGGAAACAATGTCAATGTCTGAATTTACCCATTGTCCGAATTTACCCAACTTTACCCTAATGATTAATGATCATCAGCAAAATATGAAATAATGAAAAAGCATGGAAACATGGGAAAGAGACTAAATGTTTCTATTGTCTACTCTAGCTAGAAACTAAAGAACTATTAGGAAAAATAAGACATTCTAGTACCACTAGTACATATGCATATTTGCCTCTTCAAATATTCAAATGCTTCATAACAGTTTTACTCGGTGTGAAAAACAAAAACAACAAAACAATATTCCCTAAGTAAAGAATATAAATATATTCATTAGTTCTTTAAAGAAGCATTGAAATAGACTTTAGCTTAAATAATAATCTGGCAAAAATGCTAGTATTAAAATTCATCTTTCATCATACAATTTTCCGAACATGAAAAAGCATCTGGTCTACATCTAGATATTTTTATTACATTTATAACAGAATGTAGTACCATACTGCATTTGTTCATGCATACAATTTTTTTTTAGTTAGCATGGCATTTTTACATAGAAAGGAAGTTCTTATGAAAACCTTGAACAAATGTGATTTTCAACAGTAACAGATAAAAAGATCTAGGTGCATTAGTAACACCATGTGGAACCCTATCACACTTTCAATGCCAGTTACATATGTATCAGAAATTCTACCATAAAATATTAAATGATTAGAAGACAGATGACTAGAAATACCTCCTTTAGTAAACACAGCCACACAGATTGACCAGGATATTGAATATACCTACTGTCTTAAAAAAAATCTGTTTTAAACAGCAGTTGTTCAACAAAGTGAATGAATAGTCATTGGAAAGACTTTTTAATGCATCATCAACTGGTTCCAAAAATGCAGCTTTATTAAAGTTAGCCACTTAAATGTTAAACAAGAGGGCCATGAGGCCCTGAATCGCTCACCTGAACAACTGGCAAGGTGGCTTATACTTATCATGTCTGAAATTGTCAAAATATGAGTTTTGGGTCAAAAGTCAAAGAATGACCATGACCACTTGTACTCATAAATCTTCATGTACTCATTAGACAACCATATATACCATTTTTCGGCCAAAATCTCCAAAACTTTCCATGAAATCTTATGTTCTAGCATTTTCCCATATTTGACCATGCCGCAAAAAAGGTCAAGGTAAACCCAAGGTCACCATTTGAACAGTCTTGGTGGTACTCTAGTACTCCATGCTATTTACCAAGTTTCAGGGCCATAGGTGTATTGGTTCTGGGGAAGAAAAATATTAAAGATTTATCCCGTAAGCGGTAATGGCGGCCAAGTTGGTCATGTGACCTGGATCGTTTGAACAAATTTTCATTCAATCAACCCCTGGAGGCTCTATATGAAATGTGTTCACAATTGGCCCTTTGGCTTTTGAGGAAATGGTTGAAAATGTCAAAATATGAGCAATATGGATCAAAGGTAAAAAAATGACCTTGACCTCTAAGTCTTGTACTCATAATTCTTCATGAACTCATTAAGACAACTGTATATACCAATTTTTTAGGTCAAAATCTTCAAAACTTTCCATGAAATCTTATGTTCTACCATTTTCCCATATTTGACCTTGCTGTAAAAGGTCAAGGTCAACACAAGGTCATAATTTGAACAATCTTGATAGTACTCAAGTACCCAATGCTACTTACAAAGTCTCAAGGCCATCGGTCAATTGGTTCTGGAGAAGAAGATTTTTAAAGGTATTTACCATATATGGGCATGGCGGCCATGTTGGTCATGTGACCAGGACCGTTACAAAATTTTTTCATTCCATCAACCCCTCGAGGCTCTATATGAAATTTGGTTTCAATTGGCACAGTGGTTTTAGAGCAGATTGTTTGAAATTGTCAAAATTTGAGATTTCTGGGTCAAAGGTCAAAGAATGACCTTGACCTCTTGTACTCAAAAATCTTCATGTACTCATTAAGATGATTCTATGTACCAATTTTTAGGCCAAAATCTTCAAAACTTTCCATGAAATCTCATGTTCTAGCATTTTCCCATATTTGACCTTGCCGTAAAAAAGGTCAAGGTCAACCCAGGGTCATAATTTGAACAATCTTGATAGTACTTGAGTACCCAATGCTACATACTGAGTTTCAAGGCCATCGGTCTACTGGTTCTGGAGAAGAAGATTTATAAAGGTTTTTACCATATATGGGCGTGGTGGCCATGTTGGTCATGTGACCTGGACTGTATTCACAAATTTTCATTCCCTCAACCCCTGGAGGAACTATATGAAATTTGATTACAATTGGCCTTGTGGTTTTTGAGGAGATTGTTTGATATTGTCAAAATATGAGAGTTCTGGGTCAAAGGTCAAAGAATGACCTTGACCTCTTGTACTCATAAATCTTCATGTAGTCATTCAGATGACTGTATGTACCAATTTCTAGGCCAAAATCTTCAACAGTTTCCAAGATATCTTATGTTGCAGCATTTTGCCATATAAAAGCATGAGTAAGCAAATTTGACCTTACCGTAAAAAAGGTCAAGGTCAACCCAAGGTCATAATTTGAACAATCTTGGTAGTACTCGTTTACCCAATGCTACATACCAAGTTTCAAGACCATTGACCTATTGGTTCTGGAGAAGAAGATTTTTTCAGGTTTTTACCATATATGGGCATGGCGGCCATGTTGGTCATGTGACCAGGACCGTTTGAACAACTTTTCGTTCCTAAGGTCCCATGAGGCTCTATATGAAATTTGGTTACAATCAGCCTAGCGGTTTCAGAGAAGTCGTTTGAAATTGTGGACGGACGGACGACGGACGGACGACGGACGCCGGAGCCTTACCATCCTATAAGCTCCCCTGGAGCCTCTGGCTCAGGTGAGCTAAAAAACTAGAAAAGAGCCCGCGCAAGCGCGGAAATATTTCATGATGGTCAAGTTTATATAAAAAAAAGCGATTTTAATTTTTCAATGTAAATGGCCTTAGGTCCAGGTGAAGATATGACCTTTACCATAAATACTCACTAAAGCTTCATTTACCTAATAAGTTGTCTGCATCTACAAACTTTCAGGTAGAAGACTGCATTGTTTCTAAAGAAAATCAACTTTTTTCAATTTTTCCTATAGAAAAACCTAAGTGACTCAAAAGTTGACCTTGCCGTAAAACAGATCAAGGTCATCCCAGGGTCATCATTTATATAAATTTTGTTGAGCTTTTGAGTCCTTGATGCGACATGCTAAGTTTCAAGATCATAGGATTTGTGGTTCTGGGGGAGAATTGGTTGATTTGATGCTTAACGTCCACAGTAAACAGCTAAGGTCATGTCGGGACGGTCAGTTAACCTAACCACACTATTCCTGGGCAGGCTTAGACCTCCTAAGCGGTTAACCAGTACTAAGTGCACATACTTTCGCCAGTAACTGACAACTGCCCTTCTTGAATCAGCGGAAGGAGAAACGAAAGTATGTGGCCAGACCGGGTTTCGAACCCAGGACCTCTGATTTATGAGTCAGGTGCCCAACCGATTGCGCTACGCGGCCCGGCGTGGTTCTGGGGGAGAAGATTTTTGAAATTTTTTACCATAATAAATTTTTGCCATCTTGGTTATGTGACCTGTCCTGGGTATTTTTTTTTTCTGGAAAAATTGGGTCCTGGAACATTTTGGGGGAAAATATTCAAGCCCTCTGAAGACTTAAGGCTTATTTAGCTTCGTTGAATCATTGAAATTGATTTGTCTGCTTCGCTGGAAAAAAATGCCCTTTCTTACCTGGCGCATGTGTGTTAACCTTAGACATTTTTAATTTTTGTCTTTTCGAAAGTTCAGTTCAGTTTGGATTCTCCTAACGACGTTCCCCAAGTGGCTCAGCGGTACGTAACCATAGCCGCACACACTTGGCGCCGTGTGTCCGTCCAACTTTTCGAAAGACCATGTGCGTTGAGCTTTATTCTTCAATGGGCGAGTTCGATTGGCTACTCGTATTGACTATCGTTCTGGAAGAAAATGGGTCGTCTCGAGCCAGGGCCGTCAGGACTATGACCATTTAGTTCTTCATCCGTTTAGACATATGAGCAAAATTACAAAAATAAATCGTTATTTATGGGGAATGACGTACGTTCATGGGTCGGATTTTTGCATTAGAACCTGCTAAAGTTGGACTTGCTAAGCAGTGCGCCGATATAACGACGCAGAACCGAAACGACCGGATTAATTTAAAACGTGTATTCGAGTACACGATAATTTCACTCGAACGCACCCATTGTTGACAAAAAAAAATCGACCAATAGTCGAAGTTTCTAGAAAAATACTGGGGAGAATTTAAAATGAAAGACGAATTCCCAAATTCTTTAAATGTACGTGAAACTAAAACACACGCTAACCGAAATTATCAATGATAGCAATATGCGAAAGAACCAGTATAGAAATTACGCTTAAAAATGCCACCAATTTTGCAGTTTATGCGTTACTTTGTTTATTTAGTATTATAGATGGTTGGTGCAATACTTAAGCCCATAAGCAGTCTTAGATACAAGTATTTCAGAACAAAAATTTTGGTGTAGAACAAATCATATACATTAAAGATAAAAATACAAAACTCAAGCTGGTATGACATTCAACAATCACAAATCCACTCAATAAAGACATGCTAATCTACTGGCACGGATGAATACAGTTTCATGTTAGTAAGACTGTTAATATAGATTTGACTGTCACAGCTCAGCCTAAACCATTTCATTACATGCTTACATTCAGTTAATATATATAATATTGAGCAGCGACACGACAAAACCAACAATGTGGTTGTGCTGACAGCGAAGACTCAGATCAGCCTGGGCATCCGCCCAGTCTGATTAGAGTCTTCGCTGTCTGCATGGCGGTAGCTTAGACCCTTAGCTACCCTTTGAGCATTAAATGAATAGTCTGGTAAAACTGGGCAGATGCCCAGGCTAATCTGAGTCTGCGCTGGGCGCACAACCACATTGTTGGTTTTGTGGTAATCGCGGCTCATATAGATATACTATGATAAATGTCTGGGAAGAACACAAGACTCATGCTAGTATACAACATCCATTACAATACATGTAGAACAACAAGCACCTGATACTACAACAAATTCAAAAATCCTACCATACAAAAAAGTGGACTGGACAGCTATCTTATTAACTATATTAAGATTCTTAGCACTTAAAGGAAAACACTCACTTAAATACGAATTATTCTAAAATTATAGATATCAATCAAACATGAAGTTTGCAGAAAATTTAATGAAAATTGGACTTCCATTAAGGAAGATATGAAGGTTTATAAATATTCAAAAACTGAGCTGGGAACAAGCAAATTTGTGTGAATGACGTCATAAACTCATAGGGAAAAATGAAAACGCTAAATCAATTCAGTTTTGAACATAATTCAGGCGAATGAAATGCATTAATATATCTTTTACTTCATAAAGAAATGACTTAAGTCAAAGAGGTCTGTAAAAGTATGTAAATTTGGCACTTATTTAAGCTTAAAAGTTTTGTCACGTGACAAGAATTACCAAAATGGCGGCCTCCTTGACAGCCATTTTGAATTTTTCAAACTTTCATATCTCCCTTACTTTAAGTCCAATTTTCATGCAACCTTCAGCAAATTTAATTGCTTATCGAGCTCTACAATTTCAAGTCAGTTTATGATTTAGTGAGTGTTTTTCCTTTAATGACATCATGCTCAAAAATACAGTAAATTAGAGATGATGCTGCCATTCATCTCTCATAATTCTTTATCGAAATATCAAGTTTTATTCTGTGAAAATATACAGGTTAAATGTAGTTTCAGATATCTAGATGCATAGTAACTATGTCATCGATGCTCAACTCTGCGTAGAATATTCTGCATAGGGAAATACCATTTTTTATACAATTCAACAAAATGTTTTGAGTTCTTGACAGGAAACCAAGGTGACATCTGTTTGCAACAATGTTTCAGACCCAAGAAAGCTTGAACAGCTGCCCATTCTGTACGTAAAAGCCTAAAATGTTTGGCAAAAGAAATGAAAACTGGTTTAAAATATATAAATTATAATCTATGACAAGTGCAAGCCTTCAGCCACGTGGTTACATCCAATAATAGAATACCTTTTTCATTCAACTTATCCTATACACAAATTTAGGCTCAGTATTCAAACGCAGTAAAAGCCTAGATCAACCTGCTCATCGTTATAGCTTGCTCACAGTCATATAGCATTCTGAGCTGCTGCCCTTATAACAACAAAACAATGAATGCCCAAATATGTTGCAAGCATGGGCCATTTTGTCTTTTCTCAAAGTACATTTGAGCCAAGGAGGCCATAAGGGGTACTTTGTACAAACCTACATAGGACTACTATGCTCAGTCCTCCTATGCAATTCCCTACAATCTTAATTAACCCTTAAAGCGCCAAAAATTAAAATAGTTAAATTTGCGAACAGTGTAGATTCAGATGAGGTGGCTCATAATGAGCCACCTCATATGAATCTACACTGTTTGCCCTCTAGTGTTTGAATTCTCAATGTAATATTGCTTGGATGAAACATTTTTTGAAATTCTGCTGACGTAAATTTTGTCGTCTGCTTTTTAGCGTATTAAGGGTTAATCAGTCTAAAACTACTACAACCAGTTACACATTCATCACAGTTAGTTACTTCACACCAAACAGTTAACCCATTGCATTCTGGGTATTTTTTGTCGTCTGCTGAACTTGCCGTCTGCATCAAAAATCAAGAATATTTTGACAATATTAGTCTAACTAACTCTTGTAGAACTGATGTCTAGGCAGCAAACAGTTTGGATCTTGGCTCAGGCCCCACATTTGTGGGGCCTGATCTGGATCCAAACTGTTTGCCCAGATACCCCTAAAGGGGTATCCCGAATGGAATGGGTTAAATGTTGTTTTATGAAAAAAGGAAGAAAGACAAAAGTTAAAAACATCAGCAATATGCAGCTATGCACACAAAGTATACCTGGCTCCACGGAAGGTTCCTCTGGCTGGGCCGTCTTGGTTGCCTCTTTATAAAAACAAGCAGTTAATCAATAGCTTTGGATACAAGATGTCTTGTAGAGGACAGTTAAGCAAATAAGCAATATCTGAACACGCTGTATGTCCGACAAATAGCATTTGTTAGCAGATCTTAACAACTAGGGGGCAAAAGGGAAGTCTTGTGACATGCGTGTATGCAGAAGTCTTGTATAATTTTACTTCTCTGTGTGGGTAGAACATTTGTTAATCTGGTTTATGTCACTGCAAATCAAACCCATTTTGAAACTATGCTGGCTACAGTTCTCTTCCTTCAGAAGTCTTGAGTATTGCGGTTGCAGTTAATAGGGTAAAGTTGGGTAAACTTGGACAGTGGATAAATTTGGATAGTGACATTGTTTCCTTTACATGTCAGCTGTTTGGAATTAAAACAAAATTAACTGGGAAAATCCTGATGAGACGGCTCATCTGGATTTTCACTGTTTGCAATGGTATGTCTGAATTTACCCACTGTCCGAAGTTACCTGACTTCACCCTCAAACAAAACTAACTATGCCACATCTTCCTATCATGACCTTAACCAAATCATTAGAACTCATATACCAGGATAATTCTGAGACTGAAAAAAAACAAGAGGGCCATGAGGCCCTGAATCGCTCACCCGAGCAATTGGCAAAGTGGCTTTTTCTTATGTCTGAAATTGTCAAACTATGAGTCTTGGGTCAAAAGTCAAAGAATGACCATACCTCTTGTACTCATAAAGATAACTGTATTTACCAATTTTTAGGCCTAAATCTTCAAAACTTTCCCTGAAATCTTATGTTCTAGCATTTTCCCATATTTGACCTTGCCGTAAAATATTCAAGGTCAACCCAAGGTCATCATTTTGAACAATCTTGATAGTACTGGAATACCCAATGCTACATACTCAGTTTCAAGGCCATCGGTCAATTTGTTCTGGAGAAGAAGATTTTTAAAGGTTTTTACCATATATGTGTGGCGGCCATGTTGGTCATAGAACCTGGGCCGTTTGAACAAAATTTCATTCCTTCAACACCTGAAACCTCTATACGAAATTTGGTTACAACTGGTCCAGTGGATTTTTAGGAGATTGTTTGAAATTGTAAAAATATGAGAGTTCTGGGTCAAAGAATGACCTTGACCTCTTGTACTCACAAATCTTCATGTACTCAATAAGATGACTGTGTATACCAATTTTTAGGCCATAATCTTCAAAGCTTTCCAAGAAATCTTATTTTCTAGCATTTTCCTTTATTTGACCTTGCCATAAAAAAGGTCAAGGTCAACCCAAGGTCATAATTTGAACAATCTTGGTAGTACTCAAGTACCCAATGCTACATGCCAAGTTTCAAGGCCATCGGTCCATTGGTTCTGGAGAAGAAGATTTTTAAAGGTTTTTACCATATATGGGCGTGGTGGCCATGTTGGTCATGTGACCAGGACCATTTGAACAATTTTTCGTTCCCCCTTCCTCTGGAGGCCACATATGAAATTTGGTTACAAATGGTCCAGTGGCTTTTGAGGAGATTGTTTGAAATTGTCAAAATATCAGAATCCTGGGTCAAAGGTCAAAGAATGACCTTGACCTCTTATACTCATAAATCTTCATGTACTCATTAAGATGACTGTAGATACCAATTTTTAGCCTAAAATATTCAACAGTTTCCAAGATATCTTAAGTTCTAGCATTTTGCCATATAAAAGCACAAGGAAGCAAATTTGACCTTACCGTAAAAAAGGTCAAGGTCAACCCAAGGTCATAATTTGAACAATCTTGGTAGTACTCGCGTACTCGGTGCTACATACTAAGTTTCAAGGCCATTGGCCCATTGGTTCTGCAGAAGAAGATTTTTAAAGGTTTTTACCATATATGGGCATGGCGGCCATGTTGGTCATGTGACCAAGACCATTTGAACATTTTTTCGTTCCCCCTTCCTCTGGAGGCCACATATGAAATTTGGTTACAATTGGCCCAGCGGTTTCAGAGGAGAAGTCATTTGAAATTGTGGACGGACGACGGACGGACGACGACAGACGACGGAGCCTTACCATCCTATAAGCTCCCCCGGAGCCTCTGGCTCAGGTGAGCTAAAAAATCCTTGATTTTTGTACTGTTGTTACAAAACAAGGAGACATGATTCTGAAAATTTAATTTTCCAATTATCGATTAAAAAAGGGTTGTTTTTATAGTTCCAAGGCCCTCGGATATATCAGCATATGCCTTAGAGTAAATAGTTATAAGTCACGTGATACGAAAGTCACATGAATACAGAAAGCACAGGTAACAGCTTTATTTTATCTGACAATACAAGCTAGAGCAAGTCAACAGAGGTTCACAGCTATCTCCACCCAGTGCCACTGCCTCTATAATAGCAGTCAAACAGATTAACAGTGGGAACGCAGACTCATCACATTTGAGTAATTCATTTTCTGAGCGGTCGTCTACGCACAAAGAAATAATCCCATTTTTCGCCGGGAAAAAATGGCGGGAAATTTTGAACAGAAACAGTCCCAAAATAATGCTCGTTTGATAAGATATGCAGTCATAATTTTCCAACGGACCAGATCAGAATGAAATTTGATGTTTTGTTATTGAAATCAGACGCATATCGGTACCTCAATGCAGTTTGCACACCCAAAACAACGATCACAGTTTGACAACCGTTTTTCAGGAAAGTAAAACCCTACGACAGTACCCCAAAGTTATTTTGCAAAGAAAATTGTCCCAAAAACCAAATTAGATGCCATTATAACTGAACCGTAGTTCATACATTCGACCGTCTTTTAGCGAGGTATATCTTCGGGAGAAAGTCTATTTAGTTTGAAAATCGATAATGAAGTTGGTCATTTTTACGTATACATGGCACGTGCGTTCGTCAACACACAGACATTTTTTCAGCTGGATCGACTTGAGGAGACCAACTGTTTCTTCATTTATGGTATAGTAAAGCTTGTAATCATTTAGCATACTGTGAATTTATTAAGATTTTGCGTTAGTCTGTCTGCCTGCGATTTTTTGGGCTTCTGAATTTATGCTACACGCCGAGAACGAGAGAAAGCAAAACAAACACACTGGTCAACCATAAAGTTTGACAAACGAAAAAGCCACAAGACATGTCGCCCCATCTTCAGGTGACAACTCGCCCCAGATTCTAAGAAAACTCCCCCAGACAACTTCCCCCAAGATAACGCGCCCCACATTCTGAGACCACTCGCTCTTCTAAAGAATTCTGTCCCGAACGACGCCAACCCCCACCCCCCACCCCCTCAACACACACGTACCATTTCAGAAGTCATCCAACAAAAAGTACAAGAGACAGCTTGTCCTTCCTCATAAATCTGCCAAAACCCTGTCCCGCTAGGCGCTAAGGGACCGACCATTTGATATTCTTTGGGGAGGGGGGGGGCGGGGAAGAGAGTGGGGGATTTTGGGGGGGGGGGGGGGGGGGGGCTGGTATATTTTTCGAAAAAAATCCCTGTCTTTGGAAGAAAAAATATGCAAGTAAAAAATAAATCAGCTCATAAGGGGATTTCAAAAAATAATCTGGCCTCAAAAATCAGTGAAAAATAATAACCTGTCTCCACCCAAAATTTCCAAAAAAAGAGTCTGGGCCCTGCACTTTTGGTGAGAAGATAGCAACTGCCTACCTACCCACCAAAATTCACCTTACCCCTGAGTCTGGACCCTGCACTTTTGGTGGGTAGATAGCAACTGCTTACCTACACACCAAAATTCACCTTACCCCTCCCTCCCCCCGCCCCCCCCCCCCCCCCCCCCCCCCAAAAAAAAAAAAAAAAGATGGCCACTTGGGACACCCTAGATCTATTTTTTTTTTATTTAACGGTTTATTTACCGTGATCAACCTGCATAGTAAGACAAACAGGTCTGAGCAAGCAGTGTAGACCCAGGAGCAGTCTGATCTGGGTCAGCAATTTTTCCTTAATACCTGCACATTTTGGGTACACCATTTGTGGGTGACATAGATATGATGTTCAAAATGTAGGATGCTGTTATCTTAGTATTATGGGTAATTACTGTAACTGTATGTGACATTTTATGTGGAACTATTATTTGTTGTTTTCATAGTTTGCAGGGATTAAAAAGAAAGCCTACCTACCTGCTCTCCAAAAAATCCTAGTTAATAGGCAAACAAAATACTTTTTATGCTTGGCCTGTGGCTGAGATGGAAGGGGCATGAAGAAATATATATTCTATAGAATTAAATGCAAAAAAGTTATGTTTTAGCTTAAATCTCATAAAGAAAATTAAAAGCTCATATTGAAGTTATATCAATAGAAATGATACCATAAACTGAAAAATAAAAAACATTTTTATATTTCCTGATTAATTTAATCCAACTTAAATGTTTGCAGCTTCTGACCAAAGCAAAGAAACTTGTAATTACTAATCAGTTATTAAGGTACTAGAGAGAAGAGCTTGGTGACAGACATTAAATGATGAGTCATGACTGTAAAGGGGTTCAGTTGAATGAGTGAATGAGAGGTAGCCCCTTCCTGTCTATCCCCCCCCCCCCCACACGCACACACACAATTTCCAGTTTAAACATTAAGGATTTTTGTCCCAAAATCGTTGGTGATTTTTTATGGTTCTTGTTCTCAGCACATCATCTGATGATGCTTAATAATTGTAGTAAAGTTTGATAACTTGTCTACAACGGTATTAACATTTAAAAAATTACACGAGTTCCACACTAAAAATTCCAAAGAATGTAGATGAATTGTGATTATTTTTTTTTTCTGCAAATTATCTGATGATGCTTAATTTTAAGAATTGAAATTTGATTTTTCAGCATTCCGTGCATGACGAACCAGTGGTCGTACCTAAACTTTTATAAAGCCCAAAGTGCTTCTAGAATTCTAGTGACGTCTTCTGTTTTGAGTTTTTTTTACACAAATTTTAGTTATTGTATAATTTACACTTTATTTTAAACCCTGTCTGTGCCATTTTCGTGCTAATTTAGCATAGACTACTATAATGTGCTTAAGTATTGGGACACTTAAAACCATTAACTTTCAGTTAGTCCAGAAAGGAAAATTAATGTTTTTAGGTGTCCCAATATTTAGGATATTAGAGGTGCCATAGTCGAGTAGTTACAAGAGAGGCGCCGTAGTCGAGTGGTTAGAGTGACTCAGTTATGGTGCAGAAAGTCGCCTGAAGGCCATGAGATCACACCCGGGTTTTGCCATCCGACGATTGGAAAACTCTTTCAACCCAACAGTAAATGGGTACTTTTTTCAAACAAGGGAAAGATAAGGCAGCGAAAAAAGAGTGATGGGCTCGTTCTTTCATCTGCTGTGCCCAAGATACAGTAGGCCTCTAACCCCACTGCCCCTACGGCTATTATGGAAAACCTTTGCCCTTTTTTTTTTATTTATATTTAAGCACAGTAGGATTTGCAAAACATGGGTCAGCAAGATACCGCAAAAAGTGTTTGAGATGGGGACATAGGACGTCAAGTTAGTAACGACGTGTTGGGACATATTGTTAAAAAGCTGTGGTCGTGAAGCGGCATCAGTTGAACGTTACATGGAACCATCAAGGAATTTGTTTATCTTAGATGTACCTTGATGAAAGCGTCACATGATCAATTGTCGTTCATTGATGCATAAAGCTAAAATTTTGCTCTAACAGGTTTACCCAAGGGAAGTCAGTTTCTGTGCACAAGGCAGTAACTATCTGCCATATTTTTGAATAAGTGGGTCAAATTTTACCAAACTTCCATAGATATATCGTTGGGACAAGCCAAATAGCATCTTTGCAAGTCAAGGGTACTAAGGCCACTTTGTTTCTTATGTATGTAAGGAACAAAGTGGTTTTAAACTTTTAGTACCCTTGGATGGCATAGTGGTCTTAGTACCCTTGATTTGTAAAGATGTCTGAAAAGTTGATTAGGTTCTGGTGACTTTGACCCCATTTTCAAGGTCACAAGAGGCCTTAGACTTGACCTTCTGTGGTCTGCGTCAGCATGACAATTTCTTGTACCCACAATATTTCTTGAACCAATTTCACCAAACTTGCATGGATATATCATTAGGACAAACATAAGAGCATAATAGATTTTGATCACGTTGACCTTATTTTCAAGGTCTTCGGAGGATTTAGTCTACATATGTGAAAATTTCACTTATACAGTATGCTGTATATCTCTTCAGCCCCCACTTTCAATCTCTTCAGTAAGGGAAAAAAGGGGACCTTGTTTGGCAACACATGGGAAGAAACTCGTGCAGAAAGAATTATAATAGTGATTTGAGAAGTAACTTCCCTTATATTGAACTGGCTGACGTACCATAAAGTCTCTAAAGATTGGAGTGAGTGAACTCGGGTTGAACGTCCCACCAACAACGAGGTCATATGGAGACGGGACCTCGGTTTAAAGTATACGAAAGACCGGAGAAGCGGGGGATCGATCTTGCGACCCCTGGATGGGTAGTCCGAAGTCTAAAGATTGGAATTAAGCATAACTGTCTTAAAACTGATGTTTGTTTTTTTCACTGCAGTAATGCGTCTAAAGATGCAGATGGAATGACAAACAGCGTAGATCTTGCTTTGGGATCAGTCCGACGAAGATCTGAAGTGTTTGTCTCTATATTATATTACTTTGTATCGAACTGCCAAAATGTACTCACGAAAACGCTAGAAGTAGGCTAAAACTTTTGCGAATTTGTTAATGGAGTATTGAGGCTTCAGTTCAATTCAATGTATAATTCAACATTGATTCAACACTGACTCCCAACATTGATTCAGCATTGAATGTCTGCTGGGCCTTTAATACTTCTGTATTCCATGTCAGTCCATTGGCTATCACCCCATGAATGCTATAGGGCCTAACCTATTTTGAGTCGACATTTATTAAAGAGAAAGTCGACTGATCAAGTAAATTTTACGGGCGAGACTCCACTTGGCAGTTGCGCTACCGAGACTCTTTGGACTGTGGGAGTCGGTATGAGCCGAACAAGAGTTGCAAACAATGTTTGGTTTGTAGATTCAGACTCTAGAATGGGTTGAGTTTTCATACGATTTCTAGAATGAGGAAATTACAAATTTGTAGACCTTTGTAATCGTGTCTGTTCCGGGTGTTGTCGCTGATGACATCACACCAAAAACACACATACACATACTTTTCGATATTTGTTTTATATCTGACCTGAGAAAAGGTGCAGACTTGTCAAAGCTGCCAGGCGACTGAGTCGATTCCCCCTACCCCCCCCCCCCCCCCCTCCGCCTCCCCGCTCCTCCCGGCCCTCTCACCAACCAGCACACCGGGCCTGTACGAGGGAGAGCGGAGGGTGCACCTCCCATAACCGAGCAAATTACATAAAAAACATGCAGTTTTCTGAAAAAGTCGTCTTTCGACGATCGTGTCAACTGCTCGAATGCCGAGTATCTCGGTGTTCAGTTCGGACCTCAGAGAACTAGGAAATTAAACTAAGATGTAAGGAATAAAATCGTGTATTATTTTCGGCTGTGTGTAGTTTGATTCGCCGACAAAGCGGCACTGAAATTGCGCCCCGTTCGTCGATTGAATCTGAATCTGAGGAATTTCGAACGTTTTTTCGTTGCTATCTGTATAAAAATATCACTCCGCCATGGATACGCGTTCCCACTGTAAACACTTTAAGCACCAGCGACGAATATAGCATAATTTGCAAACAGCATAGATCCTGATGAGGCGGCTCATAATGAGCCGCCTCATGTTGATCTACACTGCTTGCCCTCTAGTCTTTGTTGTTGTTGTTGTTGATTTGATGCTTAACGTCCTCGGTAAACAGCTAAGGTCATGTCGGGACGGTCAGTTAACCTAACCACACTATTCCTGGGTAGGCTTAGACCTCCTAAGCGGCTAACCAGTACTAAGTGCACATACTTTCGCCAGTAACTGACAACTGCCCTTCTTGAATCAGCGAAAGGAGGAACCAAAGTATGTGGCCAGACCGAGTATCGAATCCAGAACCTCTGACTTATGAGTCAGGTGCCCTACCGATTGCGCTACACAGCCTGGCAGGCATTTTTTTAATATTTGCAAATGTGAATTTTCTCATCTGCTTTTTGGTGTTTAAAAATTTAACACACCTGAATTCCGGAGAATGCAGCCTCCTGACTGTCAGGGCATTGTCACAAAACAAAGTTAAACTTGAATACTCTACTAAAGTTTACGCTGCCCACGCCGACAACAACATTGACACCAGGAAAGTAATACATATGTCTCGGTACTGCTAGGAGTAGGGGAGGCAAGAACTCTGAAGCAAAAAAAAGACTAATGGAAGGACAAACAAACAAATGAACAGATGGAATGACGATTAAAGCCTTCACACCCCTGACACACTTTGTATGTCAGAGGTATGATAACGTTCAACTCTTTTCTTTATATTCATGACAAGAGGTAAATACAATCAACTCTAAATATCCCAAAGTCAAACTTCAGCCCAAACTACTGATATCTCAAAGTAAATTTTCTGGTACCAGAAAATTTACTTTGAGATATCAGTAGTTTGAGATAACAGGAGTTGAAATGTAAATAAAAATATAGGAAGATACTTTGAGATAACAGTGTTCTAGATATCGGGAATTGACTGTATTCCTATACTGTAATTATTAGCCTATAAGACATTGATTTCCAATATTTGGAATGAATCCAAATATCTATATCAGTCTTTCAAATTTTTGCTAGGTGATGTGTCTTTTCTATTCTAAATCCCTAAAAATCTACAAAATCTAAAATACACCTTCTAAGATGTATCTAGATATATTTTATTTGTTTTGCAAGGGAAAATCCACACCTTATAACCAAAGAAATACAGTATTGTATACAATGGATATCATATTATATTAAACATAACATTGAAAGAGTGTGAGATATCTGAAAATGAGTGATACTTGAAGGGAGAAATCAGCTTAGGGTGCACACAAAACTTGTTAAAGGCATACTTTTCAAGATACAGTCAAACCTGCACTTAATTTCTTTTTTTTTCTTTAAAACACTCTTATAACAGCTTTTCAAGTTCTAAATATTTTATCATCCACCAATTGAAATTGGTTTACAAAACAAAGAGCTCCAAAATCAAAGAATGAAAAACAAGAAAATCAAAGTATGAGCCCCGACACAGCAAAACCAACAAAGTGGTATGCACCCCAGGGAAGACTCCGATCAGCCTGAGCATCTGCTCAGTCTGACTGTAGTCTATGCTGTGTGCTTTTAAAGGTAGCTATCTCCATGGTGACAGCAAAGACTGATCAGACTGGGCAGATGCCCAGGCTGCTCTGATTCTTCACTGTGCGCACAATACATGTTTTTTTATGTTGCAGCTCATATATTGTTCTCATAGATTCATCTATGGTTAAAAATGCACAAAACAACCTTGAAAATGGGTGGCAATAAAATAAGATAGAATGCGCTCAATTTGAGAACTCAAAAAAGAACGACGGATTACATTATAATATCTGAAGGCCTTAAAAATAATGTCTGGTAAATAAGCAATCCAGTTCCACCTGGAAATTGAAATTTCAAGCTTCTGCAAAGAGTTATATAGCCAAAATATGGTCCATGGCATGACAAAACCAACGAAGTGGCATGTGCACCCAGCAAAGACTCAGATCAGACTAGGCATCTGCCCAGTCTGATCTGAGTCTTTGCTGTGTGCTTAAAGCATAGCTAGGCGTCTAAGCTGCCTCAATGCCTACAGCGAGGACTCTTATTAGACTGGGCTGATACCCAGGCTGAAGTGAGTCTTGCTGGGGGCATATGCCACTTTGTTGGTTTTGTCATGTCGCGGCTCATATAACAATGTTTTTTGATTCGTATATATTGTAAAGCAATATAAGCACAAATTAGCTTTCAAATAAAGGAACTGGTAGAGCAAAACTCCTTAATGGCCAATTCATAATTCCTTTACCTTAACTCTTATCAACTCCAGCAGTTTATCTTGCAAAAAAGCTGAATTTTTATAGAAATAACTTTTACATAAATATGAGTTGAATAGCAATGTTATATTGTGGCTACCCATTTGCCGAAGTTTGAATTTTTTATTGCCCGATTGGAATGTAACTGCATGATTACCATGGAAATCAACTACAAAGTTATAGCAGGTTTAACTGAAAAGGTTTTGTTATTATTTCACTTGCAATACCTTTCTTGGTTTGGTCAACAGTAGCTCTTCTGCGCTCTTAAAGAACAAAATGACAAAGTGTAAACAGACCCATATCATGATCATAAGACCTGTCACTGGACAAGATAACTCACTTGAACATGTGCTTGCTCATCATCATTAACTGCAGCCACATAAAAGACTAACTTCAAACTCTCACTTTTGTGGACATGGGTTCACAATGCTGACCTCCTGTGATCGCTCTTTCTGTACTTTTATACATATCAAAGTAGGTCTCATTACAATAATCAAAACACTAATATTGAAATACTTAAAACTAAAACCATTACATTTTGGGCTTAGCATTTCATGATATACTGCATTCCAGCCTTTTAGCGCACTGTACGCTTAACATTTTCAAAATGTCACTGAATACTTGCTGTAGACTTTCTTCCTAATAAGCGCACATTTCAAAGAATTATTAGCTATAGAAAGAAACAGAATTTAATGTTTAAAACATCAGAGATAAGCTGCTCATAATCATGTAGGATGGAGAAGCTTTGTAAGGGGAAACTGAAAGATTTTAGAATGTTTTCAGCACTTGTAAACAAGCAATCAAAGGAATGTACGCTAATAATCATATGCCTCAGAAATTCCAATGATGTGGGCTTATTGGGGCGTGTGCGCTAATTAGATTGAATACGGTGTTGAGGTTTACAAAATTTCAAGTTTTATTTATTTGTTTAGTTTTTTTTTCAAAATGCAAGAAATTTCACATTATCACTATGAAGACAACTGGATCACCTGAAAAGCGAAACATTTCTATGGCAAAAGTATTTATTGTATAAACAGTCTGTATCCTAAAAATAGTTACAGTCATACAGAGTTACAGTAACTGCACAGCCATTCACCCATCACAAATATTACATGTAAAGCTTAGCACAACAAGCTTAAGCTAAAACATAATTTGCATGAATGTTAATGAACAATATCCTGACAAATTACTCTCAAAGTCCACCATTCAAATTTATTGCCTTGATTTTTTTCCTAAGTTTTCTTGACAATGAGAGAATATGCCCAAAAACTCAATACAAACTAGTGAATATGCAGATGGGATGCCTCTGTGCAAAGAACTTTGATGTTCGACCATGCAAGAACTGAATAAATAAGATTTGCTGCCTTATAGTGGGAATCCCTTCACCGGAGGTAACTCTGGTTTATCTTGTCTGAATGACAAAAGCAGATCCAGAAACTATATTTTAACCCCAAAAGCGCCAAAAAAAAACAACAACAGTCAACAAAATTTACGTCCAAAAAGTTTAAAAAAATGTTTCTTCCAAGATATATCATATTGAGAATTTAAAGATTTGAGGGCCAACAGTGTAGTTCCAGATGAGGTGGCTCATTATGAGCCACCTCATCTGGATATATGCTGTTTGAAAATTCACCTTTGTTTTCGTCTCTTGGGGCTTTAAGGGTTAATATCAGCTTGGTCTAATTCTTTTCTAACTCTGTGAACCTTTTGATAAAGTTGCCAGTTTCTGATTCAACAGAATTATTAATATCATTCTTCACAATCATTAATCTTTTATACAAAACAGAACAGAAGATAGTAAACATAAAGTGTATGATACAGACACTAAATACAAGACAGGAGAGAAAGATAATAAACAAATTAAAAGTCTGGCTTTCAGGACTTCAATAAATTTAAATATGACACAATAGAGAATGACAAAGTGATCACAATATAATAATTTGGACCACAACAAGAGAAAACCAACAATGTGGTTGTGCGCCCAGCGAAGACTCAGATCAGCCTGGGCATCTGCCCTGTCTGATCAGAGTCTTCTGTGTCCGCATGAAGGTAGCTTAGACCCTTAGCTATCCATTAAGCGCTTAGCGAAGACTCTGATCAGACTGGGTGGGTGCCCAGGCTGATCTGAGTCTGCGCAGGGCACACAACCACATTGTTGGTTTTCTCGTGTCGCGGCTCATATATTGTTTCTCCGGAGCTTTCAGCCAAAGTAAGCCAAAAAGCCATGCCAAATTAGAAAAAAAAAAGACTCAAATACAGAAAGACTTTCTACAAATAAAGCTATTTTGTTAACTTGCACACAGTGAGTAAAAGGCACTGTAATTGTATTTAAGCTTGAGGTAGGGTGGGAGGGTGTGTGGTTTAATCTCCTTAAAAATGCTATACAAATTGAATTTGTTATCTGGCAATGTAGCAGAAAGTGGTTAGTGAAATAGTAGAGACTAGCAATGTACGGTATTTCGATGGGGTTTTCCCTTCTAAAAAAATCCCAAAAATCTAAATCCATTTTATATTATCCTAGATTATATATGAAAATTGGCAAAGTTCCCATCAGGGGGCTCTTTGCATTGTTTTTAGTCAAATGAAAAATGTGTCCGCAATGCATGTGCACAGACACCCTTGCTTCAGCCTGATGCACAGCGAACCACATACAAAATACATTAGACTTAGACTAATGGATCAGATGTAGCTATATGGATGCACAAACACACACACACACGATATATATATATACTAACAAAATCTCAAAAAAGTTGGGCAGAATACTGAAGAAGCAGTACCAAAACTGATCATAAATGCATAAAAATCAGTAAGTTTGAAATTTATGTTTTGGCCATTTAAATGTTTTGAATATTGTATTGGAGAGCCATGGCATTCAAAGTTTTTAAATATTGTATTCTTATTTCAGAACTACATGTACATACTACCTTTTCATCTGGAAATGGCCTCTTTCCAAAATGTTCAACAATTATGACATTTAATCAGAGTTCTAGATGAAGAACAGTTTGGTGGCAAGGTTTGATGTAGTGTGAAAGGTTGCAAGTTTGTACATCTGGAGTTTAAGGCCTCTATTGCATTCAGCCAATACATTGTATTTTTATGGGAATGAACAGGGTATCAACCTCTAATTTGATCCAGTTTAACTGACTGTTGGTTGTGGATGTTAGAATGACAGAATGTTACCAGTTCAAATTCCAACGGGCCAACAACTGAAGGACTGGTAAACCCTGCAGTAAATGGGTACCTATTTCAACTCTGGAAGGGTCAAAGGCAGCAAAAGGAGAGTGATGGGCTTTGTCTTTCATATGCTGTGCACAACCCAATCCCCTATTGCCACAAGACCATGGAAACCCTTTTTTTTCTTTTATCAGATATTTTCATTCAGCTATTATCTAAATTTCTGGCAGCCATAATGACTTGTCCATAAAATTTCTTGGGTTTGAAGTATGTCACACACACCAAAGCTACACCTAATACAGGCAAATGTGCAAAACCAGTATTTTAGTAAACTCTGAAAGAGGAAAATTAGCACTTCTCAAACCTACAAACAATTACAGTTAGCAATTTCTGGATCTACTTTACGTGAAATACAACAGCACAAGCACACACTTACTCGTAAAAGTTCGCAGAAGTCCCGACATAGATGAAACCGTGTGATAAGGATTGTACTGTGAAGAAAAACATGACACTTCACTTATAGCATTGAAAAAAAAAAACATATTTTTTACCACCTCATGAGAGGCCCATGTCTTTCTTTTTCTCAAGGACGGCTGTGGTTACTGGGATTGTCTCAATATCAACAGCAACTGAAGAGTTAACTAACAGGTGACAAATGCTTAAGCTAGAATACACTGATTAGATTAGTAAGCACAAGCCAAAATTATACCACTAATGCACTTTCAATCTACATAAAACACTGATGTGAGAATAAATCATTTGTTTCTTTTAGTTATATGAATTTCACTTGAATTCCACATAGCGTACCCTTGAAGGTAAGCAAAGCATACCCTTTGCACTGTCATGATATCACAATGATGCCATTCTGATGTCAACAAAATAGTATAATAATACCATTATGACATCATGATGCAATAGAGAGTGAAATTTGCATGACAAAAAAACAAGAGGGCCATGAGGCCCTGAATCGCTCACCTGAACAATTGGCAAGGTGGCTTATACTTATCATGTCTGAAATTGTCAAAATATGAGTTTTGGGTCAAAAGTCAAAGAATGACCATGACCACTTGTACTCATAAATCTTCATGTACTCATTAGACAACCATATATACCATTTTTAGGCCAAAATCTCCAAAACTTTCCATGAAATCTTATGTTCTAGCATTTTCCCATATTTGACCATGCCGGAAAAAAGGTCAAGGTAAACCCAAGGTCACCATTTGAACAGTCTTGGTGGTACTCTAGTACTCCATGCTATTTACCAAGTTTCAGGGCCATAGGTGTATTGGTTCTGGGGAAGAAAAATATTAAAGATTTATCCCGTAAGCGGTAATGGCGGCCAAGTTGGTCATGTGACCTGGACCGTTTGAACAAATTTTCATTCAATCAACCCCTAGAGGCTCTATATGAAATGTGTTCACAACTGGCCCTTTGGCTTTTGAGGAAATGGTTGAAAATGTCAAAATATGAGCAATCTGGATCAAAGGTAAAAAAATGACCTTGACCTCTAAGTCTTGTACTCATAATTCTTCATGAACTCATTAAGACAACTGTATATACCAATTTTTTAGGTCAAAATCTTTAAAACTTTCCATGAAATCTTATGTTCTACCATTTTCCCATATTTGACCTTGCTGCAAAAGGTCAAGGTCAACACAAGGTCATAATTTGAACAATCTTGATAGTACTCAAGTATCCAATGCTACTTACAAAGTCTCAAGGCCATCGGTCAATTGGTTCTGGAGAAGAAGATTTTTAAAGGTTTTTACCATATATGGGCATGGCGGCCATGTTGGTCATGTGTCCAGGACCATTAGAAAATATTTTCATTCCATCAACCCCTCGAGGCTCTATATGAAATTTGGTTTCAATTGGCACAGTGGTTTTAGAGCAGATTGTTTGAAATTGTCAAAATTTGAGATTTCTGGGTCAAAGGTCAAAGAATGACCTTGACCTCTTGTACTCAAAAATCTTCATGTACTCATTAAGATGATTCTATGTACCAATTTTTAGGCCAAAATCTTCAAAACTTTCCATGAAATCTCATGTTCTAGCATTTTCCCATATTTGACCTTGCAGTAAAATGGTCAAGGTCAACCCAAGGTCATAATTTGAACAATCTTGGTAGTACTCAAGTACCCAATGCTACATATCAAGTTTCAAGGCCATGGTTCAATTGGTTCTGGAGAAGAAGATTTTTAAAGGTTTTTACCATATATGGGCGTGGCCACCATGTTGGTCATGTGACCTGTACAGTATGAATAAATTTTTGTTCCCTCAACCCCTGGAGGCTCTATATGAAATTTGGTTTCAATTGGCTCAGTGGCTGTTGAGGAGATTGTTCGAAACTGTCAAAGAATGACCTTGACCTCTTAAAGTCATAAATCTTCACGTACTCATTAAGATGACTGTAGATACTGGTTTTTAGCCCAAAACCTGCAACAGTTTCCAAGATATCTTATGTTCTAGCATTTTGCCATATAAAAGCACAAGGAAGCAAATTTGACCTTGCCGTAAAAAAGGTCAAGGTCAACCCAAGGTCATAATTTGAACAATCTTGGTAGTACTCGCGTACCCGATGCTACATACCAAGTTTCAAGGCCATCGGCCTATTGGTTCTGGAGAAGAAGATTTTTAAAGGTTTTTACCATATATGGGCGTGGCGGCCATGTTGGTCATGTGACCAAGACCGTTTGAACAACTTTTCATTCCTAAGGTCCCAGGAGGCTCTATATGAAATTTGGTTACAATTGGCCCAGCGGTTTCAGAGGAGAAGTCGTTTGAAATTGTGGACGGACGGACGGACGACGGACGGACGGACGCCGGACGCCGGAGCCTTACCATCCTATAAGCTCCCCCGGAGCCGCTGGCTCAGGTGAGCTAAAAATTGAGCCGTGACACGAGAAAACTAACAAAGTGGTTGTGCATCCAGTGCAGACTCAGATCAGCCTGGGCATCCGCCCAGTCTGATCAGAGTCTTCGCTGTTGGCATGGAGGTAGCTTAGACCCTTAGCTACCCTTTAAGCGCTTAGCGAAAAGTCAGAGCGGACTGGGAGGATGCCTAGGCTGATCTGAGTCTGCGCTGGGCACACAACCACATTGTTGGTTTTCTGGTGTCGTGGCTCAATTTTTTTTCAAACAAATTATTCGTTCTCAAATCATTAGAGTTGTATGGGTACACCACCATGTTTTTCGGCCACTTTTCCAAGAAAGACAACTTTTGGGACTTCCTGTTTGCTTCCACAGGTGACCAAACCTTCCAACAAGGGATCTACTGTTGCTACTTAGGAGCAAATTCTTTCTTTAAATAGCTGACACTCACTGAGAAGGGAAGCAAAACTGATAATCAAAAATTTGCTTCCCCTGAAAGTGTATCCATTCACCATAATATCTCTTTATAGGAATCGTGCTTTCAGAAAAATGTGTCCTATGGCATGTAGATAGTTGATGCAAACAAGGACATCTCTGACTGCACACATGTGCCAGGGGGTCGGAGTCATTCTTGTTTGTTCATGCCTTAAAGCACATTATCTTTTAGCATGGATCATAATCAGATAGGTACAAGATGTCCATCTCTTCTTGTTGTCTAAACCATTGCTCCCCAATCGAATACTACCCACCAACATTTTCCCTTTTTTTCCTACCCACCAACATTTTCCCTTTTTTCATTAAAAAAAAAGAAATCATTTTTCTACTCTGAACACCAGTACCCAAGCACCTATTGCGAGTCTGTAAGTGTATATATGTACACTAGTACCTAAGTATGCACACCAGTACCTAAGTGCCTTGACAGTTTGTAAGTGTATATATGTAAACCAGTACCCATATGCCTATGATCAGTCTGTAATTGTATATATGCTAGTGTATATTAGAGAAGTGTTTGTCTAAGAGCAGGTGCACCTTTTATGTTTTATACCCAAGGACCTAAGCCTGCCACCAATCTCACAATTATTTGTTTTACGCTTTATGACTTCTTTTGGTACTTTTAGAGTGAGTTTTATCTGGCGTATAATAATTTTAGAATTTGCTTTGTACTTTTTATTGTTAATTTATAATAATATTATATACATGCATGTGTTATTTTGATAATCATACCAACCTCCCTCACTTCCCTGGAAATGTTTGAACTTAACCAAGCATAACAAGAAAAGACAAAAAATAATATAAAACCAGTCAAAGGCCATATAAATATACTTAACATGATACATAGCATTGCAATGACTTGCCTACAAACATCCCTCATTCAGAGGGGAATTTCCTTTAGCTGTCATTCAAACACACACAGGTAAATTGTGGCAGCTTTGTAGCAGTAATATGCTATACTTTAATTTCTTCCAAGCAAGCAGCATAATGTCTACAGCAAAAGGAATGAAACCACTTGGGCTAGATTCTTTAATGTCACAACTGTCTTTTTTACATGAATTAGTAGTTCATATTGAATAAATAAATTCTGTTTAATTTGATGGCAATTTGAATGGTTTTGGCAAAGGATTCTCTCTTTTATTATTCCTTACCATTGTGATACATTTCTAAAATGGTCTAAATTTTTAAATGAACCATGATTTTTTTTTTTTCATTAAGAACAGCAAATATGAAATCACTCAGTATTACAGACAAATTCACCAATTAACCAGAGTAGAAATAGACATACAAAGAGAAAATGCTTTGCTTCTTCTATTGTCTAACCAACACTAACTGAAAAAAAAACAAAAGTTATCTGGACTTACGAAGTAAATTCCACCCACTGTCAGTACTACTGCCCAACACGTTAGCTGGAACCAAATCAGTCTACGGCAAGAAAAAGCAAATTACGAGCATGCGCAACAGCCAATCCAACAACATCTCAAACCTTTGAAAACTGCTTCAAATAAATCAAAATTAAACAACACACAACAGTTCTCTAGAACTTTAGATAACAACAAATGATGAGAAAGAGTGTCCTATATTCAAGTCCCGGTACTTTACAACTAAATTTGTACTTTAACAAGATGATACATGTTCAAAGGCACTTTATGCAAAAACATTGCTTTTTTTTTTTTTTTTTTTTTTTTTTGCAAAAAAATTTTTTTTGCAAAAATATATCAGCACACAAGATTTTTTTGTGTACTGGAAGACTTAATCCTTGACTAATAACTTCAAGCTAACAATGCTTTGAACAACTGAGCCCATAGCCCCATCTTACAGAAGAATTATATACATATGTATCACTGAATTATATATTGGAGTAATTTTGGAAGTGAAAACCCCCTGTCTGGTGCCGGGCCGGGTAGCGCAATCGGTAGGGCACCTGACTAGTAAGTCAGAGGTCCTGGGTTCGAATACCGGTCTGGCCACATACTTTCGTTTCTCCTTCCGCTGATTCAAGAAGGGCAGTTGTCAGTTACTGGCGTAAGTATGTGCACTTAGTACTGGTTAACCGCTTAGAAGGTCTAAGTCTGCCCAGGAATAGTGTGGTTAGGTTAACTGACCGTCCCGACATGACCTTAGTTGTTTACCGTGGACGTTAAGCATCAAATCAACCAACCAACCAACCCTGTCTGGTAGCCAAATAAATACTGCATCCATAAAATCATGCTCATTTTTAATGAGTTTCAGAATGTATATTTTTCATGGGATGCTTTGCACCAAACCTTCCTTCTCTGTTATCTAAAATTCTGGTATCTAAAAATTTACCGATGAAAACAATAAAACTTTTGTCTTTGGGCTGATACAATTAGCCATGGCTCAAATCAGCCTCACATGGGCATCTATCTACAGATATCAGAGTTTTCACTCTTCAAGATGTTGATTTATCATGACAGTTGGTGCTAACAAGATCCCAAGCTGGCTGCATCAAAGACTCAGATAAGTAAGTAGTTTTTGAAGATAACTTCTGTTAAATCTACATGAAAAGTATGATGTGGCCCCTTATTCGAATGGTCTAACCAAGCTTCAACTAATGAAGGGTCCTAACATGGGTTTTACGAAAGAAAAATTATCTCAAAATTATCTCAGAATTATCATCAAATCCTCTCCTAATCTGGGCCTCTGAAAACAGATGTACTGGCTGATCTCAAGTTTTGCTTTTTGTACATGCCCTGAGACAATCTTTTCTAGTGGCATGACTCGTAAATGTTCAAAACATATCAGCAAACAGCTTTGACTCAAACCATGCCCCGAGGTTATAAATCTTGAGTACATTCTCAAACTCAAAATAAAGCACACTGATTGGCTGCTTCCGAGCATGTGCTCAGAAGCAGCCAATCAGTGTGCTTTATTTTGAGTTTGAAATTATTCTCAAATTTTATAACCTCGCGAACAGTCTGTGAATCTGTGCATTCTAGCTAAAGCCTTCTTCTTGTACCAGTGGCTTCCTCAGGGTCTAGATATTATGTGAGCAAACATTAAAGACTCTGATCAGACTGCATGAATATGCAAGTTGGTCTGAGCCCTCGCTAGTCACATGTGCATTTAACACAATTTTGGGGTGCCACAGCTCATATGTCAAATGGCAACAATCCAATGTCAGATAGAGTGATCTCCCTTACATTTTAAGGTGAATGGGTACACATCCATGTTTTTCCAGCTTTTTGACTAAGGGGACAACATCTGTTAATTCTTGTTTGCTTCCCTGGATGATGTAGCCCTTCCAAAATAGAGTCAACTCTTAACAGAAAATATTTGATCCATCAGGAGCAAATTCTTTCTCTTAAAGTTGACCCATATTGAGAAAGAAAATTGAAAAATGGCAGAGTTGCTGCCCCTGAAAATATATCCATACACCTTAAAACATACAGGAACTACATATCACAAGACATGCTTGTACACATATAAAAGACAAAAATGATAACAATATTGATAGATATAGAACAAAGGTTTTTGAAAGGACAAAAATTAACTCGCCTTATGATTTGGGACATAATTTTCTTAGCAAACAGTGTAGATCAATGAGAGGTAACCTGATCAGGGTCTGCACTGTTTGTTATTCTTCCGCTATTAAGGTGAATAGGTACACTTCTCCGGGAAGCAACTCTGCCGTTTTCATTTCTGCCTCAATTTCTATTTGGGGTCTACTCTTAATGGACAGAATTTGCTCCTGTAGGAGTAAATTGGGTTTCATTGCACAGACAGGCAAACAGGAAATCGAAAAAATTGCTCCCCTTGGCAAAAATGGCAGAAAAATTATGAAGGTGTACCCATTCACCTTAAAAGTTCTGACACATCTCAGCATATTAAAATCAACTTGTTTGAATATCAGGTCAACTACGGTAAGGACCTCTGACAGTATCAATGCATATTTGCCTATTTTTTGACAAATTATTACACCTTCCTCGGGCAGCAAAAGTTGAAATATTTGGCATTAATATGTAGACTTGAGTACTATAAAGACGATTTAACAGTGATTTTGAAAAATTATCATGCCTCTAGACTAAATTAAACGGATTTTATCAAGCGGGGTACGTGAATTTTTCAGTCTCTGAAAATAAGTCAATTTTTTTTGGTTTTCTAATATATCGAAATTTTACTTGATAACTATGCTAAAACTGACGTACACACTACTGTTACTGATATTATGCAATATTTTTTCAATAATATGTAATTTAGCCTATTTTTAGATATAAAGAGTGTAAGTACCCCACCCACTTTTTCAGTTTTTCAGCTGTAGACTATCTTTTCCCCCTGTGCCTCAGCAAGCCACTCACATATAATGTGTATTATGATAGTACACACATACATGCAAAGTGGCTAGCTGAGGCACGGGGGGAAAAGTATCTTTAAAAACCTTTCCCTGTTTCCATTATGTTTAATAATAAAATTTGGCCTTTTTCCACCAAAATTTGAGGTCTATGTGCGAAAAAATCAGAAATTAAATTCATAGCCAGTTAGGGGAAGTTGAGAGCAACAAATATCAAGAGAAATTCTTGGGTATATCAATAATTTAATTTTGACTAATTTTATAGGCAAATTAACATTACAACCGTCAGAGGTCCTTTTCTAGAGTGGCCAACATTTAGATTAATTAAGGTATTACCATATTTGTTCCAACTACAGTTCAGGCTGTTTTATATGGGTACCTGAACATTTCAGTTCTGCTAGGAGTGGCCATAGTGCAGTGCTTTATGTGCCAATCCAGGGGTCGCAGGTTTGATCCCCCTTTTCTCCTGTCTTTCAAATGAGACCTAGGTCTAGTCTCCGAATGACATATGTGTTGATGGGCTGTTAAACCCTGAGTTCAGTCACTATGTAGTGTGTTGTGAGTAAACCTGTCTTTAAACTGTGAACATACGCAGCCTGGTCAGAGCCTGCAACGTTTGGTTAAGGTGCCAATTTCACCACAGGAAACAACTGTATGACTACCCATTTGCTTACCTGGACCAAAAAGAGTTCTATGCACAGTATACCCCTGAAACTGAAAACTGGGAAGAATGACTGACAGGCTCTGTTTGAAAGGAGTGAAAAAAAAAATGAAATCAATAATTTTGAATAATTCAAGTATCAGACATAGATAACAGGTGTATCTGATGACAATTCTCCATTCAGATTCTTCAAATAATCTGTCCTACTTATTCTGCTATAAGATGGGATTTTTTTCTCATTTACAATCCCATATACCATGGATCTACATTCCTGAGATTATTTAGGAGAATAAAAACCCGGTTTTATGGCAAAATAAATGGGGTATGCCTTTCATGGATAAATGAGAAGAATTGCACCTGAATTAGCTCCCCTGACCCTCTTTAATCTTGAGTTCTGAATACTTACATTTGGAGGAACAAATTCTAATGAAGACTTTGAAGCAGATTTCTGAATGGATGGAGGATTTATAATTTGCTCTCTTTTCCAGAAGACACAACATAACATAGCAATGGTCTGTACATCATGAAGATTAATATAAAACTGCATTCTAGAAAAAGAAAAGGAATAACCTGTTCATGTATTAAGGAAATCAGAAGTTGTCATAATCTGGTTTTAGAATACAGAGACACAGGTATAAGGTCATTTTTCAACTGTGTATATTGCAGCCTCTATTTACAAGCACAACTGTATAATCCCAACTCACCAATATAAAGCTCATTTGAGCCACGACATGAGAAAACCAACAAAGTGCTTGTGCGCCCAGTGCAGTCTCAGATGAGCCTGGGCATCCACCCAGACTTATCAGACTCTTCCCTAAGCGCTTAGCTTAGCTAAGGGTCTAAGCTACCTCTATGCAGACAGCAAAGACTCTCATCAGACTGGGTGGATGCCCAGGGTGATCTGAGTCTGTGCTGGGCGCAAAACCACTTAGTTGGTTTTCTCGTGTCTTGGCTCATTTAGCTCTTGACTGGTCAAGAGCAGTAGAAAAACAGCTACCCCTTGAACTGGAAACTTAGAACTACTTGAGTATGTTTCTTTCCCATGGTTTCTAAGGTATTAACTTAAGAAGACAATTTACAATTTACATTACAATTTACATGTACTTTACAAGTTATGGATGGCACAGCTAGAATTATTGTGGATTTAACTGATGTATAAAGTCTGGCAAATCACTCACAATCTAAACTCCAAAACTCCATTTAGTTATAGAGGATTTGCCAAAGTTAGATCCATAAATTCCACAAAAATAAAATTTATTCCCATAATATGTATACCATTGTATTATTACTTACAAAGCTTCTAAGTTTTGGCGCCCAAAGGGAAACTTGCCCCATGGTGGCCCATCATCTGGATTAGGGCTAGGTTCCAAAGTTGGACTACTCATAAGAGCAACAAGGGACCATAACTGAAAGCAGACAAATCCAATTACGGTAATGTGCTTAAGTATTGGGACACCTAAAATAATAAATTTTCCAATTGTCCCAAATGGTAAATTTATTATTTTCAGGTGTTCCAATATATACGCACATTACGGTAACTAAATCATCAAAATTGTGTCCTCACCAAAACTGTTAGCAAGCGTCCTTAAAGGAATATGGATACACCGCCATACTTTGGTTGTCATTTTTACAAGGGAGACAACTTAACAAAATAGTAGATGCTTCCTTGATAGCTCTGTGAGAGCTAATTCTTCCTTTAAGGTGACTGGATACATCTTCATCTTTTCTGCCGTTTCCACAAAGAAAGACAACTCTTGTGACTTGCTATTTGCTCCCATAAATGACAAAACCCTTCCAAAATGAGGTTTACCCATTCAGGAAAGAATTTGCTCCTGAGGAGTTGTCTAGGGCCTGCACAGTATAATCAGTCTCTCCAGTATGCATCAACATCTTCTGAGGTCTAAAGCATCTATACAGCATAAGACAAAGTGATTCTAATCAGTCTGCACAGTTTTGCAATGGGTTTCCCCACATTGCTAGCATACCCTCTGAGGAAATGTCACTGCTCACTTGCTATATTCTGATACCATCAGATCTCCACTGTTCAAAGCCATTATAGGACAGCCTCATTGTAATGCTACTAAGTATAATGTCCCCAGTGTAGTTAACTAACAATAGAATATAAGACATATCCACACAGACTAATTACAAAGAAATATAAGGTATATCTGTGTTTACCGAAAATACAAAGGAATATAAGGTAAACATTTGCCTAATATTCACTTGTAGTTCAGTCTCAATATAACACTAATAATGATGTATAATGCTACACCCTTCTTTGGACCCCAAATGAAGTGTTATACAGGGACTAAAATGTACTCATAAGCTCATATTAGCCCCAAAATGATTCCAGGCAGTGTAGCCTTCCTTTTATGCCTGCAAATTCCTCAGAGTTCATAAATTGAGTGGGGGAAGAGTAAAGGCTCTGATCAGACTGTATATATGAGCAGGTTGATCTAAGCCTTTGCTGTTCACAAATGAGATAAGCACCTTTATTCATGTCAGACCTCACGTAAGAAGTACTCAATGACATACCTGTACCAAATCTTTCCTCCCAACTGCAGCTGCTACTTTAGAATTATGTACACACATCTTCTCGACATTACCTATATCAATACTGAAACAACCATAAAGTATTTAATATTTACAGATAATGCACACACAACAAACTGTCAATGTGATCTATCTGAAAGTTATTTTGAAATAATTCTGCTATATTTTCCCATTTTTTAATAAAAACTTATGCATGTTAATAATTTTTCAGTTTTGAACATATGCTGACATTGGTCACAAGATATATGATTACGGTATTCATTTAAGGAATGAATTTCATTTTTCTGAGGTTTATCGAAGTGTAAACTACATTGGGTGGAGTGCAAAGTGAATGAACCCCGAAGGGGTTCATATAAACTTTGCTAGCGACCCAGTGTAGTTTACACTTCGATAAACATCAGAAAAATTAAGTTCATTGCTTATATTTATATTTGTTTCAGTCAAAAACTTGATGAAAAATCTTATATTAGCACTGAAGTTGCGGAAGTAAAACATTAACACGCACTTTTTCTGGTAACAGCGTAACAGCGTCAATAACATCCTAACGTCGCCGACGTCCAATCATATTATAAGGAGTCATTGTTTATTCTGACGTCATTACGACGCGTGTCTCAATGTAATTATTGGAATGTAAACTAAATTACGTTCCAATGGTTTACTATAGGGCTTTTCAGTAATTGCACCAAGAATGTAAATATTTGGTTATAAGACGGGAGTTAATCTTCCAAAATTACCATACATATGTCAATAAATCAGTGTTGTGTAATTCAGCTATAAAATAGGGTTTTCACTTCAAAAACAATCCCAAAGATCTAAATCTGTCTTAGAAGATGGATCTAGATCTTCGAGACTGTTTTGGAAGAAAAAAAAACACATCTTATAACTGAATAAATATGGTAATGGAGAATAATTACCATATTACCTCTGTAAAACCAACTGAATGGAATGTGGAAAAAAGAATGTCCTGTATCATAATGGGTTCAGAAGTGAAGGAACTCTCAGATGTGTGCTTTTATATATGGATTTAAATAGTGAACTGCCTTGCAAACAAGAATTCCGCAGAATGCTATGTCGCCTCTGCCTTGCTCTTCCACAGTAGCAGAGATCATGGTTAGATTAGGTTTGATGAATTCATAAACAAAAATTTGAGCACACTGGCCTTGCAAGCTAAGAAGGATGCAATTCTGGACATAAAATTCAACAGTAACAGACTATGAAATAATCATTAAAAATGTAAAGTAGGTAAACAATCCAAGAGACCAGCTTAAGAAAACATTTTATGCCATGTCTGATAGAGGGTTAGTTTGTGAGAAATATGCTTTAATGCTAGAGTACAATACAAATGTGGATGCCAGGTTGACCTACAAATTTCTAAAGCCAACAGAGCACATGAAATATACATCAAGCATAAAGGTTTGATGCTTATACCATTGTGTTTAATAAAAAGAGAAATGGACTTGAATGCTAGGGTCAATGCCATGTTGGACGTAAAATTTTACAAAGTCAGCAGCCCTTGAAATAAAGGTCAAGGGCAGACGGAAGTGCAACAACCCTTGCTACCTTTTTATGAAGACATTTTTGGCAGGTTTGATGATTCTAGGTATCATACTTTAAGAGAAATGGACTTACTGGCTAGGGTTGATGCAATTTTTGACCTGAAATTTTATGAAGTCAGCAGAGGGTTAAATATAGACCAAGGGTAGAGAAAAGTGCAACATGCCTCAGGAACATTCTAGGAAGAAACTTAGTACTAGGTTTGATGATTGTAGGTATCATAGTTTGAGAGAAATGGACTTAAACACTAGGGTCAAGGTAATTTTGGACGTTAAATCTTATGAAGTCAGCAGAGCATGAAATATAGGTCAAGGGTAGAAAAAAGTGCAACATTCCTTGAGAACATTCTAAGAAGAAACTTTATAGATCTACCAGAGTTGACGATTGTAGGTATCATAGTTTGAGAGAAATGTGTTTAAACACTAGGGTCGAGGAAATTTTGGACATTGAATTTTACAAAGTCAGCAGAGCATGAATTATAGGCCAAGGGTAGAAAAAAGTGCAACATACCTTGAGAACATTCTAAGAAGAAACTTTATACCAGGTTTCATGATTGTAGGTATCATAGTTTTAGAGAAATGGACTTAAACACTAGGGTCGAGGTAATTGTGGACATACGGACGGACTGACGGACGGAATGACTGGCGGACGGACCGACGGAAAAGTGAACTCTTATATCGCACCTTGCTAAAGCAGGTGCGACAATAAAAACTATTATATGACCCTACGAAAACACACTCCATTCTGAATCACTGTAAAACTTACATATAATGTTCTCCTAGATGTCTGTTTATAGTGAAAAGACAATGAGCATCATATATGATTACTGGATCGAGCTTCATAGATTTCTTCTCTTTCTTCATTGATTTGTCAGAATTCTTCAGTTTAGCTTCTTGTATATCTTTCAATGTCCTAGACTTTGTTCTCTGTCTCTGAAAAATCACATTAAGGTAGGCTTACATGGCAACACATACAACATGTGTCAATGTGTAAACACTCTAAGCACATGTTTCATGACACAATCCTGTTGTATGCAACATGTCTAATCATCAAAAAATAACCTAAGTGGTTGCAAGACACGTGTTGTGTGTTAAAATGTGTCACCGTGTAAACCCACCTTTAATCGGCATGTAAAATCTGGATGCAAAATTTAGAAAAGCCAAATTTCCCAGTGATTTGGTGATTTTGACATCCTAGATCCATATGTATCTCATCTTTCCATGACAGATTTTTAACATGTTCATAAACCTTTAACTAAGTAGTCACAATGATAGTATTAAGTCACTTTTTTTTTCAAAGTGTCTTGGTAATTGGCCGATGGCAGCTTTTCCAAAGGATAATTGTACAGGGTAACTGCACTTTATAACATAAAAGTTGGCCTTATAAGACCCAATAATTACATTCCCTTTGATTTTCCTTAGATAAACCTGTATCGGAGAAACAGTGTTCATACTTCCATGAACAACAGTCGCTCATACGACATCATTGGTACACAAAGTGACATGTAAACAAAAGACGCCATTGGCCATTATCACGTCATGGCAATGGCTGTTTAATGTAAGTGGGTTACCTATTGGTTAGTGACATCCGTTCGTCGAATATTTTACCATGTTGCTCTTAAAAATCGAAAATGATGCTCAGTATAATTTTAAAATTAAATGTAATTATAAGAGCCAAATTTCTTTTTTCCAAAGTTAACCAGGTATGAACATTGGAAAAATGAAATTTATTTCATAAATAATTAAATAATTCATTTCTTATCTGGTTTAAGAACCATGAGATATTTACGATCATAAGTATGTGACTGTGGCATAAGTTGGTCACCATGTAGTAAAGTCCAGTCCATGTATGCTTCAAAAACTATTGTTTTAGCCGATATTTTTGGGAAATGCTTTTACAAGCGATGGTTGGACAGCACATTATGAACCCACCCTCCTAGACCCCTATCCCTTATAATAAAATTCTCACCTTGGCCATATAGAACATACTAATAGACACTGGTTCTGCCTTCTGTGTGGGAGGACCCTTGCGAAAATTAAACGCAGCTCTGTATAAAAGCTGCGCAAAAGCCGGCTTTTCTGCAGCTTTTCTGCGTATTTTTTAAAAAGCTGTAGAAAAGCTGCGTTTCTTTTCAGACCTGTGGAAAAGCTGTACATTTTTTCAAATAGCTGTGCAAAAGCTGTACTTTTTTGTGTGAGCTGCGCAGAAGCTGGATATTTAATTTGGTTAATTTCAGAAAGCTGCGTCTTTAAATCTAAAAGCTGTAGAAAAGCTGAATATTCTTTTTTATTCAACAAATAAATCATAAAGATAAAATCTGCAGCTCTTGAGAGCTGTTGAAAAGCTGCGTATTACTTAAATTTAAGTCCAAACCATCTTAAACATAAAGACGCAGCTATTCTACAGCTTTAAAAAGCTGCGTATTTAAATTTTCAACAATTGCCTCACCTAAAACTGAGATTATGTTTTGCCATCTTGGACCATATACAATATCTAGGGTTGTGGCATGTCGGTTGGGTATGGTATATTTTTGTTAATTTTCTATCTTTTGTTTCTAATGATTTTGAGCACAAAGGGAAAATTTGTTCTACAAATTGGAATTGCATGAAGATCAACATGTTTGGTTTAAATTACGAAAAAATGAATATCTGAACATTAGCATCACACATGGACACAGGGGCCTAAGCTACATTTTTTTGCTTAATAATTTGAATTGATTGGGTGCATATTTTATAAATAAAATAAAGAAACGCAGCTTTTACGCAGCTCTGAAGAGCTGCGTAAATTCATCAACATTAATCTGGTATTATGTAATATTAAGCAATATTACCTTGTTGCTATGGCAATTTTCCCTGAGGGGGGCCATGTGGCATAAAAATCTTTCCAAAAAACTTTTAAAGTCATCATTTATAAAGAGTCAAGTAAAAAGAAAACAGTGACTTTAAGGCTAAACATGTGGAGATAATGTTTGTAACTTGTTCATTTTCACTGGATTTGGATTCTGGTAAGATTTAATTTTTCTAGAATTTCATTTTGTTCTTAATCTTATAAATTTTGCATTATTTAAGACCACAGACAGATAGATAAACTGACATACAAGCAGACAGACAGACAGGCAGGCATGCATGCAGCCCCCCCCCCCACCCCACCCCCAGTGACCTCACACACACACACACACACACACACACAAAATGGGAAAGACTTGAATTTGAATTCCATTTGATTGTTTTCCCCCTAAATTCATCATTATCTGTGAGTAAAAGTCAAGGGAATGGGATAAGCACTGAAATTTAATAGTTTTATGCTCAGTTTGTATTTTTGTTACTGCATGATTTCTAGTCAGCTATCTGATAATTTACAATATCACAATTGTTACCTTTTAAAAGTGTTTGTATAGCACTGTTTTATTATATTAAATTCTACTTGTTTTTATTTTTGACCTTTCTGTTTTTCTGTCCTCATCCAGAACTTTTAAAGACGCAGGTTTCTGACAGATACGCAGCTTTTACGCAGGTTTGCTTTTCAAGCAGTAGAAACGCAGCTTTGATCTAAAGCTGCGTTGAAGCTGCGGAAACGCAGCTTTTACGCGGCTTTGACTTAAAGCTGCGTTGAAGCTGCGGAAACGCAGCTTTTACGTGGCTATAACGCAGCTTTGTCATAAAGCTGCGTTTTAGCTGCGGAAACGCAGCTTTAACGCAGGTCTGAATCAGAGCTGTAGAAAAGCTGCGCAGAAGCCGGCGGTATTGGCACCTGCGGAAAAGCTGCGTTTCTGCAGCTTAAACGCAGCTTTTGAGTTTGACGCAGCTTTTATGTGCCTCTGCGTTAAAGCTGCGTTAGAGCTTCGCTAAAGCTGCGTAAAAGCCGGCTTTTCTGCAGGTTTGTATAAAGCTGCGTTAAAGCCGGCTTTTCTGCAGCTCTGCGGAAAAGCTAGCTTTTCTACAGCTTAAATACGCAGGTGCCAATACCGCCGGCTTTTGCGAAGCTTCTGCGCAGCTTTTAAAGCTGCGCTAAAGCTGTAGAAAAGCTGGGTTTTTTTCGCAAGGGGTCACTGCGTGAAAACATTGTTGCAAAGCCACTGGCACTCTGGGAAGACCTCACACGATTGGTTGATGTAAATACTGACAAATCAGACAGAGCTCTGAAAAGAAAGTAACATGCTAGCGGGTGAATCACAGTATTGTGGCTTTTTCCAAATGCAGCATGTTATATCAGCATACAAGACCCGGAAATGGCTGCAAATTTAAAACTTTGTATCTGAAATGTGCATCTGTGATTGTACTACCTGTAGCCAAAACAAGAAATTGCACACAACACTATTCAATTTTTACCAGCTCTTGAAGCACCATAAAAGTGGCCTTTTTTCACCGTTATGGGTTGCACTTTAAAAATTACTATTTTTTGATGAAATATTTCTGTACAATGCAGTAAGAAACCAATAGATGTTGGCATTAAATCACGTAGAAAATTCTTTTAAAAATTTTTTGGTATGTACATTTTGATTTTCTGTCAAATATTGCTCAAGATATCATCGAAGTTGTGGAAGTAGTACTTCGTTATACAATTGAGGTTTTCACAACACAGGCTCTTGTTATACTCATAAAAATCATAGAAGACTTAATCAATTCTACATAATTTGCTTCTATGAAGTGGCCATGAGATTGTCCAGTTTGTAGAATTAAGGATTTCTGACAATTCTGATCGACCTTAGAAATGACAGCACAGTGAAGTCAAAAAAATGCCTACTGAAAAATCTGGTAGTGTCCGTAACCAGGCAATTTATTTTTGCTTTTAAAAGTGTTTTTTGCAGTGAAATGAACTTTCTCATCTGTAGTTGCATTCAAAAAGTTAAGAACAACAACAATTTTAATTACATTTTTTATAACATCTTCTCTATCATAAGTTAAGTGGTTACGGACACTACAAAAAACATGTAGGGTCCGTAACCTGAAAATGCGTACCTTCATTTCCAGTGAAATATTGCAGCTGTTTTGGCTTTTAGCTATAAAACATTCATGTCAGTGACTCTGACTGGTATTGAACTATATCAAAATGATTAAATCACGTGATGCTACATAACCTGTACTACACATTAACTGAGTAAATGTCGGTAAATAAGTAGTGAATCTGTTTCATTTTCCTCATTTAAAAGAACTCACAGAAGGAGTTTTGAAAAATACATATCAAGCAAGTCTGTTTCTACCGAAGGATATGGTGAGAAATTCGGTAGTTCTGGTTGGAGTTGTAGTTCTGAAGGAAGGTTAAGGTTTTGGAAACCGAATTGAGAACCAATTTTATGTAGTGTCCGTAACCTTTATGATTATACAAACATATTCCTTGCTTTTAAGACTTAGCAAGCTTCACTTCCAAAAAAAAACCAAATATTTTCTGGTAGATTCAGTTGTATTACATCATAAAGTAATACTCTGAGCATCAAAGACTGCTTTTATCTATTCTTATGCACTATATTGTAGTATGTATTGATATTAAAGAGGTGTTTTATATGCAGTGACTTTTTTTTTCAGATTCCTGAGAGTAAATATGGACATTAATGGCAGCATTACCTTTCAATGAAAATTGTTAAACTACCTAATGGTATTCCCACTGCATGCCTTAAGTCATGCCTGAAAAAATAGTAAACAGTTACATAGCCTCAGTGGTTACGGACACTACAAATCAATGTTTTATGACTTTGCATATTATTTTGTTTGATTCCAAGTTGCTGTTGTCAGGTATGCTGTAGTTTTGATTGCTTCCATACTAGAATATATACTCTTTATGTCGAAGACAAATCAGTCATCTATAAAAGTCAACATATGCAAATTATCCATAAGTCATACTTTCTGATAAGACTCCTGGAGTCTTCTTTCTAGATACATGTAGATCATAAAATTCTTTGTAGGGTGAATCTCAGTAGTGATGTTGTTGATGGACACATTAGATTGCCTTGCATCACCAGTGTGTTTTAAACAATATTGGACATCAATTAAACTAACAAAAGTAGTCTTCAATTTATAACGCTCATTCTGTGAAATTGAAATAAACAATGGGGCTTGGGGCGGGCCATAATTAAACTAGAATTGCCTTTGACATGCAGACACTTGGCTATGAGCCATGGTTATGGCAATGACAGATAATAGCATTTTGTTATTAAGCAGGGAAGTTTAATCCTAAAAGGGGCCATACAGACAAATGATGCACTGACTTTATCACTTGTTCATGCACTGACTTTATCACTTGTTCACGATATTCAGATCCAGAGAAAATGATGAAAGCTATTTTTTATGCAACATTTTAACTTTTAAGTCGGTTTTAGGGGTAAAAATGGTGCTTCCAGAGAATAACTGTTTGAATCTCCTGTAACTAAGAGCTTCTGAATGAAAACTGAGTTTCAGAATTTGCATTGTTCTATTATTTTAACAAGTGTAGTGATTGTAGGGTCCGTAACCTGTCCTTTTTAAGGAATGAAGACAAAATTGATTTTTCCTTCTCTCTGCATCAGTTATAGAAAACCCTCAAGATGTTGTAAAAACTCAACAAATCCTATTCTAAAACCATCTACATTAAGCTATTAATGGCTTGATGTTTTTATGCTTTAATCGAAATTTGTATATTTGACAACTCATGAATTAAAAATACCTGTCGAACTTAAAACAAAACATTTTATGCCTTTTTTTTTTTTTTGCTCTGGAATGATCTCAGTGATAAATTCAAGAATTACACATGAGTCATGCTAATTAAATGCATATATTGGTGGTATTTCACAAAATTATCTATTTAGTATAGTACTGTAGAGTCCGTAACCAGCCTGTTAACAATGATATTTTGTAAAAAAAAATATCCTCAAAACTATATGGACAAATATTTCTCTTCTGTTGGTGAGAAGGACTCTAGAATGTTGCTTAAATAGATTTTGATTTATTTCTAATTTGAAATTTATAAAAGAACAGCAAATGTTAAGCGATCAAATTTGTGTCTTAATGAGTATGATAATGTATCTTCTTTTAGTTCATATTCTAAGATTTATGATTTCAACAAAAAGTCACTTGTTCAATAACTTCAAGCTTCTTGTCATGTTTAAAATATTTTTTGTTCATTGTTATAGGCTCATTGCAATTTTTCTGGTTTGTTATACACCACTTGTAGTGTCCATAACCATTTTTACCCAGTGGCACAAAAAGCTGAAAAATATATATTTATGGACTTCCCAGGAACAAACCCTGGTAGTTATATAAACTAGAGGTACTAAACATTAGAAAATACATGTTTTCATAATAATTCTGAAAAGTTCATTTTTCACCTCTTAGTGCAACCCATGTGGCCATAATACTGTGATTCACCCGTCGGCATCATGCAACATGGGCTTCGCAAGCGGCGCATAATACGCCCGTTTTAATGTCATAAAGGAATTATAGAATAAACAAGATTGTTTACAAAAGGACAGACAGGCAGACAAACAGGGGAAACCACACTTTAATTAATGACGGCAATATTATTTGAATATTTAACACTTCAAATACTATCAGTATACCAAAAATCAGCTTCCAAGGTGAAGTGGCTCCCAAGTTAAGTAATGCCAAAGTCAAACAAAGGAGATAATTCATATACTAAATATACTAGATATACCATTCTTGGATCTAATACATTCCCTTGACAATATACACATCTAGATAAATTTGTGTTAAAATATTCTAAATGGTTAAGGAGTTACAGAGTAAACAAGTATTTATGCATGGGCAGATAATCCAGTAAGCCAGAGTTGTGGTTCTTGCTCAGGATTCATTGCCCCAATATTAAACACATTCCTACAAAGTTTCATTCTAATATTTCAAAGGGTTAAGGAGATATGGAGTAAATGAAAATGCCTAAAAATAATGATCAAAGGGAGGTTACTCCAAAATTAAGAAAGGGAGAGCAACCATTCTTATATGTGACACATCATCTTGTGATCATGCACATTGCTATAATGTTTCATCATGATATTCCAAACAGTTACTGAGTAAGTGTATGCACAACATAAGTATACACAAAAACAGCCTAAAAGAACTAATAAAAGGGATGTAACTCAGAAAGGAAGAAAGGGAGAGCAACCATTTTGTACGCGACACATCGTTGGGACTTCATACACATTGCTATGAAGTTTCATGAAGATGTTCCAAACAGTTATCTAGTTCTGGCGCACACAAGACCTGTAGGGTAAAAAACAATCAAAGCCAAGGAAGATGGAGCAACCATTCTTGTACGCGACACGTTCCCCCTACCTAATACCGCGACACGTTCCCCCTACCTACAAAATTTCATGAAGATATCCCAAATGGTTTCTGAGTTATGGCACACACAAGAATGTTCATGGACGGACGGACAGACGGACGGACAGTGCCATGACATAATATGTCCGTTTTTTCAAAACGGGCGTATAAAAAGGGCATCAAATGTGAATGGGTTTCCTTTCACAGTAAGCAACTGTCATTTTCATTTTAGCCTCCCATCTCCAAACGGGTCAACTCTTATAGGAAAGAATTCTCTACTTTAGGAGCAAATTCTTTCCTTTAAAAGTAGACCCACTTTGAAAGGGTATCCTCTCCCAGAGAAGCAAACAGGAAGTCAAAAAAGTTATTTCCCTTTGTTCAAATGGCGGAAAATATTTGGTGTGTCCATTCACTTTAACTCATATGCAAACAGAAATGGTTCAGACTAGTCTGTACATCAGTGCAGTCTGATCAGAGCCTCTGCTGTTCGCATACTAGAGCAAGTGAGCAGGGGCTCATGTATACCCCCGACCAGTGCCACGGCCTAATGAAAGCAAACTTTAACACAAAAGTTTAATGCAAATATGTTATACAAGAACAAATTCAATGTCTGTGACCTTGACCTTTGGTCAGCAGCAGCATCCATATAATGTAAACTTGTATAAGATAAAATTAGTCATGCATCACCAGATTCCATTTAAATATATTAGAACAAGCAAAAATAAAAACAACAAATGGCTGAGTCCTAGTTATTGACCCCTGGCCCCACCCATGAGCCTGACCCAGAAGTCCCTATCGAAAGTAATGCTATAGAGTTATCATGAATAAAATATGGAAGATATCAGCAAAGCATTTACAGAGATATGAGCAATCTAAAAGGTTTAACGCAAAACTTTGACATAATGAAAACGCCTAAGTCCTAATTATTGACCTTGGCCCCACCCAGGAGCCTGACCCCTGCGGCATAGACTCTTCACATCAAAGGTAATGCTTAAGATATCATGAACCAAATATAAAAAGAATCTGACATGTGGTTAAAGAAATATGAACAATTAAAAAGGTTTAACACAAAACTTTGACATAATGAAAACGCCTATTCCTAATTATTGACCCCTGACCTCCACCCAGGGGCCTGACCCAGGGGTCTAGATACATCAAATCAAAGGTAATGCTATAGAGATATAATGAACCAAATATGAAGAGAATCTGATATAAGGTTACCAAAATATGAGCAATTACAAAAGGTTTAACGCAAAACTTTGACGTAATGTTGACGAACGGACGGACGGAAGGAAGGACGGACGGACAGACGGACTAACGGACGAACAGACGGAATGACAAAAACTATATACCCCCTGACATACTTCGTATAATAACCAGTACAGAGCCTGAGGAACCTACAGGAGCACAATAATTCTGTGGAATGCAGACAGCTCTATATGGACTGAAATACTGTCTCAAAGAGCCGTTTAACCGATATAACAACTAATCAACCAACCCAAAGCAGATCTAAATGTGAAAACTCGACACAAAATTAATGCCGATGAAGACACCAGAGGAAATACCTATGCCTCGCTTCTGCTAGTCACAGGCAAGACAAATGAGCTGCGACGCAAGAAACCCAACAAAGTGGTTGTGCGCCCAGCGCAGACTCAGATCAGCCTGGGCATCCGCCCAGTCTGATCAGAGTCTTCGCTGTCCGCATGGAGGTAGCTTAGACCCTTAGCTACCCTTTAAGTGTTTAGGGAAGAGTCTGATTGGATTGGGCTGATGCCCAGGCTGATCTGAGTCTGCGCTGGGCGCACAACCACATTGTTGGTTTTGTCGTGTCGCGGCTCAAATATGATGGCTCTATTTGCTTCCCTGGACAAAGAAACACTTCCAAAAGCCGACTTCTCTGAAATAAAAGAATTTGCTTTTAGGGGATCAAATTCTTTTCTTTAAGAGCTTATCCCCATTGAGAATAGAGGCAGAAATGAAAAGGGCAGAGTTGCTTCCGTTTAAACTTGAAACATTTCTGAAATTTTGTTCTTTGCACTGATGCAGGTTGTTATCATTTTGCAAGAAATTTATTTTCCTGAAACTTTGTATTTCCAACACCACAAAACAAATTTCTATCGTGTCTGATAACTATTATCAAATTTCATACGCCTTATACACCTCATCCCTTGAATGCCTTAGCAGCAGCCTGATCTGGGTCTGCACTGCTAGCCTGGCTTCCCGGCTAAATGGTTATATGGATTCAAATGGTACTAGTCTTAACATGGCTCTTTTTATTCTGAATAAAACATAGGGACTGAAGCCAGTCTACTGCAGTTTGCCTTGGCCTTTTTGTAAGAGACATTGATGTTCCAAATTTTAGAACAGTTACCATACCCTAAGGAATATCGTTGTTATTTATACTTACTTGGGTGTTTTCTCCGAACCAGTAAGACCTTTATTAGCCTCCTTAGACCTGCCGAAACAGGTAAGCAAACCTGGAAAAGAACAATGAAGTGCTAATTTATCCAGCATTCTAGAAATAATAATTTTTGAAGCTTGTAATGTGATTTGTTTTACTTATCCACAGGGTATAATCGATTCCGCAAATTTTCGCTTCCTGCAGAGACTGTCCGTCATATTTGGCTTCCGCCGAGACTGTCCGCAAACTCTTGCTTCCTGCAGAGACTACTGTCCTCGAGAAATGGCTTCCTGCAGAGACTGTCCGTGTGATTCTGCTTCCTGCTGAGAGCCTCGGCAGGAAGCAGAATCACACGGACAGTCTCTGCAGGAAGCCATTTATCATGTACAGAAGTCTCGGCAGGAAGCAAGAGTCCGCGGACAGTCTCGGCAGAAGCCAAATATGATGTACAGTCTCTGCAGGAAGCGAAAATTAGCGGAATCGATTATACCCTGTGATGACAAAATAGCTTGTCTCACAGCACCTACTGGTCACCCATCACATAAAAATGTTTAACCAACATTTTCACACAAACTGAGTGCCAACACAGATGCAAAAACTAAAGCCAATTTGGACACTGATGCCATGGTGACTGCTACAGCTCTTCCTGAACTGAGCCCTCATCTGTATCGACCCTGTTTGCAATATCAACAATTTCAGTCTTTATCATTTTAAGTGTTATAGTGGTTACAATATAAACATATTAAGAAATTATTTCAATGTCTTTCCACAGAGTATGTATTTTTAAATATTTTAACATAACAGACAGTTTCAGTAGATAACAGCACCATGTAAACTCTACTGAACCAAAAAAATCACCTTAATTAAAAGCAAATAAACAGATCTTTAACCACAAAATGTGCCTCTGTGGCCCAGCGGTTAAGAGCGCTGACTCTTAAACACTAGGTCTCTCACCGCTGTGGGTTCGGGCCTCAGCTCACAAGTGAGAAAGCCAAGTTCTGCTTATGGAATATCAGGTGTTTTTCCCTCCAACCTCCGGTGTTCACCCACCTTTGCTTAACAATGGGCTTCCCACAAGTGAAATATTCTTGAAAGAGCCATGAAATCCAAATAAAAAGATTCAAAAGTACAAATCAACACAATCATGCTTCTCAGTTAATATGGCAGTTCATGATTCAGAAGAAAAGACTGATCAGACTGTGTGTCTATGCACAGTCTGATCAGAGCCTATAAGTTTCAATTCCTTTTCATGTGATGCCATTGTAATATCGAAGCACCAAAAAGCAGACAACAAAATTTACATCTGCAAAAATTAAAAAAAATGCCTTGTCCAAGACATTTCATATTGAGAATTCAAAGACTAGAGGGCAAACAGTGTAAACCTAAATGAGGCGGCTCATTATGAGCTTCATTATGAGCTGCCTCATCAAGATCTAGGCTGTTTGCAAATTCTGCTATTTTCTTCACTGGTGCTTAAAGTGTTAAACATGTCTTAGTCTTCTATACCAAGGGAGACAATTCAAAGTTACTGAATTTTAGATTTTGAAATTCTGGAGAATCTCAGATATCAAGGGACACAAGTCAATTTTACTGAATTTTTAAATTTGCTCAAGGGAGGTAACCCAAAAGTACTAAAAGTACAAATCAAGACAATCATGCTTCTCAGTTAATATGGCAGTTCAGGGGAGGATAATTTATACAAATGATAGCTTATTTGTAATATTTAATTTAACAAAAATTTGATTAGTGCACAGATAGTTAAGTTCCCCTATTATGGATATTTTACAATCACTTGAATTGGTATACAAATACACCCAATAAATACAATTGATCTGTTTTAAAGTTGGGTATATAACCATGGAAACAAATTTCAATAACTATCTACTGCTATCTAAAAGACTTGCTTCTGAAGCTACAAACAAGGCCATGTGTCTTTCTCCAAGCTTTAGGGAATGTCCCCAGACACAGGGTAGAAAGTACCTTAGACCAGGTCTAGCGCCCTATCCCCTAGCTTTCATATATGGCTGTGAAGGTATCAGAGCCGGAGGTGGGGTAGGTGATTGTCCTGTCATAGTTATGCAAGTAGTGGTTTACATGAACAGAATGGGGCACACTCTGTAGATAGCTCTTTTGAAGATAGTTCTTTTGATGCACATTTCTAATGAATTTCCAGTGCATTTTCCAAACAAATGACAGGCCGATAGCATAATGCAGATAGGAGTTTATACATCAATAAATGCTGCTGAAATTGTATTCATAATGACTGTCTCTTGTGACTAGGTTTATCTTCTTTTGACCAGCTGAAACATGTTTATCAGGGCTATCACAAAGTTGTTAGTCAAGGATTTGTAAAGTCTTTCAGTACATATAAAATCAAATGTGCTAAAATTTTTCTGCTGTAAAAAAGTGAGGAGCTGCTCTTCACATTTTTTTTTTCGACAAAAAAATAGTGTTTTTGCATACAATACGTTGAAAATATGATGTTTAATGATGTCATGAGTTTAGTTTAGAAGAACTGAAATAGACCCTGATAATTATTCCATTCATTTCATCTATATCCTCATGATTTTGCATACCATATTAATCTTATTGAACATCCCGGGGGCCTTACATTTTATGAAAGGGGAACGTTATGAGAGAGCCTAAGTTAAGTTAATCAGCCACTGCCAAAATACCTCTAATAATACCTCCTTTCCTATAAGAGTAGACCCCATTTCAAGGAGCTACCATCCAGAGGAGCAAACATGAATTCATGCGAACTGTTATAAAATATTTTCGGAAAAGAGTCAGGAGGTGTTTATTAGAGCAGCGGTGTTTATTAGGATTAATACGGTATTTCCTTTGTTTTGACAGCAATCACTATTTAATCTTTCAATATGGCACCAGATTTGTCTCGCGCACCAGACAGACTGTCACATGACTTCTTTATTCTATTTTTTATCCTAATTGGAAGAAACCATCTGTGCTAGTTGCAGGTAAGAAAAAATTATCTGCTGCCTTATATCAGAGCTCCAGATAAGAAGTGGTTTCAGGGATAATTCAGGTATATTTTTTTCTTATTTCTCCATGAAAACATATGTTGTGACCCTTCAGCAGAACCGTCTCAGCGAGACGGTTCTAATAAGGAATCACACTGTATGTTTTAAAGGAAAAATAAGGAAAAAAATTATCCCTATTACCCCTTTTTATCTGAAGCACTTAATAAATAGAGCTCTTTGACATCACCTCCTGTCCCCCTCGCCAACTCAATCAGTGACTATCATTCACTTCAATCTTACCAATAGAATTAAACCTGGCCCCACAAGTTCTTGGGAAGGGTATAGAATAATCCTGAAAGGCAGCAAAAGGCAGTGGCATAAACTGCTGTAGTTTGCTGCCAGGCTGAGGCAAAGGGAATATATCTGAGTCTGGCGTCTTCCTTTCTTCAACCTGTTAAATGTAAAAACAAATACTGTGAAAATTCTAAATGCTGGGATAGACAGGTCTGAGCAAACAGTACAGACCCAAATCAGAGAGCTCCTAGCCATCTTATCAGGGTCTACACTATTTGCCATTCCATCGCCACCTTTTGGATGCATTATTTTGGGACAATTACTGTAATTTTTAAAACGTTCCAATTTTCAGAAGTTTTACGGCAAGACTAAAAGATTATAAGAATCTTTCAGAGGTTCTGTTTGCAGTAAAATATCATTAATGATAATCAACAGAACACACTGTAAGAGAAATAATTCTATATCTGTTGTGACACAATGAGAAGCAACAGAAGTTTAACAGTCAAGGCACCAGACGGCCACTCCCAATGCAGCTACTCTTAAAGAAAAGAATTTGCTCATATATGTGGAGTTGACCTCTATTAAGAAGGGAGACAAAAATTAAAATGGTAGACTTTTGGAAGGATAAACTGTCTTATAACAAAATTCCTAGAATTTTCCCTGACTTGGAAAAAAAAATCCAGCTGTTTTCCCTGACCTTGGCAAGCCTGGGAAAACCTGGTTATTCATACAAAAATATTATCATATAAAAATAAATATTGTGAGCTTCGTCAGAGCCATCTCACCCAGACAACTCTAATGTGGGGTCACAACATATTTTTTAATTGACTAGAAAGTAGTGACTGGTGACTCAGGCCTGGGTCCTCGTCGTGGTGCTTATGTGCACTCATAAGGCTTTGCAACCTTTCTGACTAGTTTCGTCATATTATTCTGACTCCTCAGAGATTTTTGTGTTTGAAATAGCCTGTTGCTTGCTTGTTTATATTGTCCCGTGCGCCGCTCACCTGATACGCGCCGAAAACAGCGCTTCCTTTCACGTGAGCTTATTTAACTGAGAAATAAGAAAAGTTATCCCTCATAATCCCACCATATCTGGAACCCTGATTACTTACAGTGAGGTTCTCAAAGGCATTAGCAAACTGGCGTAAACATGGCTCTAGGCAGTTGGCATTACGTTTCACATGTTTCTGGGATGTGTCTGACAAAACCTGCAACAATATATTTCAAAGGCTGACCTGGACACATAAAACAGGTGGAAAGGGTGTGACGAATTTTGAATTTTTCCTGTAAACAAGAACTGAAATTTATTTGGCTCTTAAACAGAGGTAGCAGAGCAACAGTTTTCTGTAGTTTAGTATTTTACTCCTCAAACGATATTAATTTGGAAAACCATACAATTTGTTTTTCGGAGTTTGGACACTAAATAGTAACTCCTCTGCATGAAATTAATTCGATAAAGTCATATAAACTGTTTTCATGCAGGTCTGTGATAACTCATCATTTTGGAAAGCCAATGCTGAGATTCGACTTTGTAATCAAGCAGTCAGATGAAGGAGATTTTTTTTTTACAAACAAGAACTCCACAAAATGCAGTTTCTCGCCTGTCTGGGCATTGTCAGAAAGCAGAGGCACACAGGAAAACTCAACAAAGCTTAAGCCGCAGCCCGCAATACTGGTAAAGTCACACCTTTGTCTCCTTTCTGCTAGTCACAGGCTAGACAAAGAAACTGACAGTAAATGTAAACTAAATACCATATAATCAGAAGGTTAAGGGTAAGCTGCAAATCTCACTGTACATCTTTTTAATTACCTCCTACAAAGGCAACAATACAATTTATCATGTTTACAGCAATATTTTGAAGCCTTTAACAATTGTTATATTGCAAAAAAAATTTTTTTTTTTGTATGACAGGAGTCTCCAAGAGACATGCCTGTCTGCCGTGACAGGCAGATTCTGTGGTTTACCTTAAGAAGTTTTTTGCTAACATTAGTCGGAAATCCACTGGAAGGTGCCAAGTCAAAAGATGGTGCTTCACCATTTGGGTAGTTAGTTGGGAAGATAATTGTCAAGGTGATGCTGTGTTTGCTGGTTCCCACGGAAACTGTACATGTCCTCATAGTGGCATCCATCTGTAAAACAATGATCAGGGTCCGAGGTTATAAAACTTGAGTATAATCTCGAACTCAAAATATAGCACACTGATTGGCTGCTTCCGAGCATGTGCTCGGAAGCAGCCAATCAGTGTGCTTTATTTTGAGTTTGAGAATGTACTCAAGTTTTAAAACCTCCAAGCCTGTGAAACAACTTCTGAGTCATACACCATAACTGAAGCTGTCCGTTCAATGTATTTCTGTTTGCCAGTCACCCACCCATGCTTTTAAAACATCATCACATAGTAAAAGGTTTGAAACTGTCTACATGGCTAAACCTTAAAGCCCAAAGAAGCAGACAACAAAATTATAAAAAAAAAGTTTCATCAAAGCTATATCGTATTGAGAAATTCATCCAACCTATATTCTATTGAGAAATCAAAGACTAGAAGTGCAGATCCAGATAAGGTGACTCACTATGAGCTGCCTCATTTAGATCTACACTGTTTGCAAATTCAGCTACTTTAGTTTGTAGTGCTTTCAGTGTTAAAAGAAGCAGCATACACATAACACCAATGAGATTTAATTTTTGACCACTGATTCTAATTGCAACCTTGACATTGAAAAAAGAAAATGTATTATTATCCTGAACATGTCCAAGTAGCTGATGTGAAAACCCTATACTACAGTCTTTTCATACCCTAGATGTGTCATACCCATTTATTTTGTACCCAACTCCAACTCTTGACATTTTTACCAAAACCTTTTTCAGTTCCTATCCTTCCCTTCTGTGTGTTCTGTCCAAGTCCATATTTGGAGGTGGTATCACCATTCTCAGGTTTCAATTTTCTTCCAAATATCATAATCTTTAACAGACACCTCTCTAATTCATCCATAGTTTAAGCAATATTTATTCGATGAACTTAAAGAGATATGTTATATATAGAATAAATGGTATAAATAAATTGACTCTGGTTCCTTACTTTTTCAATAGTAACATTAGGTATATACTGGTTGACCAATGAAAACTCCTGTAAAAGTGTCATCTGCTGTTGATGTTTGGACTCCTCTGATTGGCTAAATCTGTTGTTGGTGGGTGGGGAATTCAAAGTAAAGCCATTCTCATTGCTTGACTTTGTTATTTCATGTGAGGACTCATTCTCAGATGAATCATGAATGTCATGGCCACAGAGCTGCAAGAGAAAAATAAAAGGAGATATGCAGTGCTCCAGATAAGAAGGGGTAGCAGAGATAATTTTGGGATAATTATCCATTTTTCTCCACAAAAACATATTCTGTGACCCATCATTAGAACCGTCTCGTTGAGACGGTTAACGAGACGGTTCTCATGAGGGGTCACAACATATGTTTTCGTTGAGAAATAAGAAAAATTATCTTTGAATTGCCCGCAATACCCTCTCTTATCTGGAGCTCCGGATATGACATGAAACAGGCTCCAAAGCTCTACATAAACTGGAGTTTTTATGATAATTCTGGGATATCTTTTCTTATTTTCTCAATGAAAACATGCTGAGATCCCTCATAACAACTGCCTTAATGTGGCATAAGAGTAGGAGTTTTAAATAGAGGATCTTACATGAGTGCTCATGTATTACTGAATTTATTAAACAAGTTGGGGAAAAAGATAAGATGCGAGGCTATGCCGAGCATCTTATCGTTTTTCCCCAACGAGTTTAATAAATTCAATAATACAGGAGCAGGAATGCAAAATTCTATTTATCATATGACACTAAAAGCGCATTTTATTAGCAAATTTTGCACTAAAACGTCATGATTTCCACATTAAAAAAGTGATGCTTTTATGGACGTCAACATATAACTCTACGATGTAATTTGCATATTTAATCCACTAGTGGATTATCGATTTTAATGCATGGCTTTATTACACTCTCAGATGCGACATCATATGATAAAAATAATTCTATGATAACTGTTTAATTTTCCTTGAAAACATGTTGTGACCCCTCTCAGTGAGAGAGTTCTAATGAGGGATCACAACATATGATTTCTGGCAATGATCAAAAGGAATTCATTGGAAAGCAGTGTCTCATCTCTCAAACCAGGAAACATGACCCAAAGTTTATGCCAAAGATGCTACCACCATTGGGAAATAAGTATCTATGACTCTTTTCTGGACATCACAAGTGAGACAAAAACAACCTTCAAATTATCTAAATCTCAGGTCCACAGCACTTTTTTTTAAACAGAGAATCAAACCAGCTTTCACAGCTATCTAATATGTTTTGTATTATCACACATCAACAGAGACCAAAAAAAGCCTGAAGCTTTTGCTTGGCTGCATAGAGTGAATCTGTGCTACTAATAATATACTGTGTAAATTTAAAACAATAAGCAATTTTAATTTTTAAAAAATTTAATTCGCCATAAAAATATTTGCTTCATCAAAACTGATTCTGTGGCACTGTTTTCATGTGGAACCACTACAAATGTTTGTCGCTGAATATTAAAGAAAAATTATGCAGAATTATAATAATTACATTCATAGCCCCCTCCTCACCTCCCCCCACTGCCCCCACTTCCCTGCCGAACACATTCAACTGAAGCTCTGGTGTAATATATTTACTGAAAGGTCACCTCAGAGGAAAACAGTCTATTCACATTATGTCTCAACAGACTAACAGTCTGGAGTCACCATCATATTCGCCTTAGACTCATCACTGACATTTCAATGGATTAATCATCGGAGCTTCAAAAAAGACTATTATGTCCATTTTTTTTTTTCTAAATGAACCGCGACACAAGAAAACCAACAAAGTGGTTGTGCGCCCAGCGCAGACTCAGATCAGCCTGGGCATCTGCCCAGTCTGATCAGAGTCTGATGTATGCATGATGCTAGCTTAGACCCTTAGCTATCTTTTAAGCGCACAGCGAAGAGTCTGATCAGGCTGGGCAAATACCCAGGCTGATCTGTCTGCGCTGGGCGCACAACCACATTGTTGGTTTTCTTTTGTCGCGGCTCAAATAATGTCTTGTGATAGAGCTTAAATATGTGAAACTTTGAGCTTTAAAAGAATACAATATATCTCAGATTAACTGACTGATTAATTTGTGTCTAGCTTTAGCCAACAACATGCAATGCGCCAAGGTTTAAAGCTTCACGGCATCTATGCTCCATCCTATCAATGTGACAGGGCATGTGACAAAAGCGGAGGCTCTGATCAGCCGGTGATTATGCAAAAACTACTAAAAAATTCTAAAAAAGTGGGAAACTCTAAAAACCTAAAATGAAACAGTTTATTTTAAAATGAAATAATGTATCCAAAAGATGTAGATGGAATGACTAACAGCGTAGATCCTGATCAGACTGCTCCTTCAGCAGTCTGATCTGAGTCTGAGTACTGTTTGCTCAGCCCTATCTGTCCCAATATGTAGAATTTTTATGGTAAATTGACATCATATTTAGCTGTAAAATTCAACAGGAATGTGTACAGTGGAGATGCAAACAGGCCCAGAGGTTATAAAACTTGAGTACATTCTCAAACTCAAAATAAAGCACACTGATTGGCTGCTTCCGAGCACATGCTCGTAAGCAGCCAATCAGTGTGCTTTATTTTGAGTTTGAGATTATTCTCAAGTTTTATAACCTCAAACCCTGGTTAGACTCTGATCAGACTGTTCAAACACACAGTCTGATCTGAGGCTTCCCTGTTTGCCTATGCCACATGGTACCTTTTTGTGGTGTGGCTCAATATTTACCCTTTGCAGCTGAGCATCCACTCTCCAGATTTTCAGACTCTGATCTTTGGACCAAGTCACCAGCTGGTAATCTCGGCTCCCTTAAAGTGAAAATTATTAACATAAAATGAGCCACGTCATGTGACTTCCAACAATGTGGCAACTTTGACGTGATATTCAGATAATCCTTCTCATTTATACAAGGTAATCAGAGATCTCATTTTTGACTCTATGGTTTGAGTAACTTCCATAGATGGCTGATGTGACAAGTGAAGGCTATGATCAGACTGCACTTCTGTGCAGTCTGATCAGGGCCGTTGCTTGTCACCAATGTTACATTGTTGGAAGTCAAATGACGTGGATCAAATGTCTAGCATCCAATAAAAGGGACCTCTTAATACCATGTCAGCCTAAATTAGGCATAGAAAAATGTAGCCTCTGATCAGGGTCTGCACTTTTTGCAATTAACACTACTATTCTTGCACAGTCACCCCTTAAACACTAAATAGACTAGTCCAACTTGCAAGATGGACAAGTCCATTATAAGATGTAAGGCATTGATATGTTAAATTTATAACTATATGTTTCACTGTATTGATCATTTTAATTCTGTTGAAACGTTAGTTTGCTATGTAGCAACCAGCAGGAAACCTGATCCTGTTTCAGTGTCTATTAGACAATCATAATTGAGCCACAACACGATAAAACCAACAAAATGGCATGTGTGCCCAGCGAAGACTCAGATCAGCCTGGGCATCCACTAGCTTAGACCCTTAGCTACCCTTTAAGCAGACAGCAAAGACTCTGATCAGACTGGGTGAAGGTCTAGGATGTTTGAGTCTTCGCTGGGTGCACATGCCACTTTGTTGGTTTAGTAATGTTGAGCCTCATATGATGCCTATGTGGGAAACATTATACAACTCTTTCACGTCCTTGTGGGCAACTGTGAAAACAACTATCCTCCAAGGGACTGTGGCTGACCCAATGCAGTATTGCCCAAAACCATGATAGGGCATCAGGTCAGACGGAGAAAAATTCATATGGTCATTATAATTATTGAGCAACTCTTGAACTGTAATATCATGAGAGATGATAACAGCCTAGCTTTATCATAATATGCATTTTAGTATAATTTCCCATGTTTCATATTAGCTTTTTCTACTGAGCTGTAGAATCTCAAACAGACTGCCACATATCATCGATCTTTTAAGAGGGATCTAGATTTTTGCGACTGTTTTGGAAAGGGACATCTCCGTCTTCCCCCCCACCCCCCTACCACCCCACCACATCTTATAATCAAATAAATACAGGTACTACCTTGTTTCTTCTTCCGCCAGTGGAACTCTGAGACAACATCACTATGGCCAACAAACTGGTGAACAGGCTGTTCCAGAGAATCAATGTTCCAGAGAAACAGACTATTCTCACCTCCACGTCGAAGAGTTGACAGAATCACTGTGACCAGACCCTGACCAAATGGCTATTAAAAGATTAAACCACTGTAATGAGCTATTGAAAATTACTTTGTGACCAACAGATTTGTTTTGGTATTACAGATTTTAAGTAACATACATGTACGAGATAAAACAATACAATATATAAGAAAGGCTCCTGCACATAAGACTAATTATAATGCACTTACATGTACAAATTATACAAATATAATGTGACCTCTGACTGGATAACATCAAAAATTTGTCAGAAACATGATGTCATTACAAATGTCACTTCTCATTGGCCCACATCTGGTTTTATGTTGCTGAAACCACTTGCTTTGGGTGCAAAGTAGTCCACTTTGAAGAGACAAGAAGGCTATGATGGCCCTGGATCGCTCACCTGAGTATCCTGTGAACTTAACCTCAGAGACATCCATACATACGACAGACAGTGTTTCACAAAGATTCAATGGAAAATGAACCCTTTATTGTGTACCAAAGCTTTTATAAGATTTAACCTGATGAACTAGTTTTTTACCCCACATGACCCCGTTTCAAACCTGGTCTAGATTTCTTGGATATAAACATTCTGACAAAGTTTCATGAATTTCGGATCAAAACTGTGCCCTCTAGAGTGTACACAATGATTTTCTAAGGTTTGACATAGTGACCTAATTTTTGACCCGACATGACCCAGCTGTACCCTTGGTCTAGATTTGTTGGAGATAAACATTCTGACAAGAGTTTCATGAAGATTGGAACAAAACCGTGCCCTCTAGAGCATTAACATGGTTTTTCTAAGATCTGACCTAGTGACCTGGTTTTTGACCTGACATGGCCCAGTTTCAAATATGGTCTAGATTTCATAAAGATAAACATTCTGACAAAGTTTCATGAAGATTGGATTACAACTGTGCCCTCTAGTGTGTACACAAGTTTTTTTTTCTCTAAGATTTGACCTAGTGACCTAGTTTTTGACCCTACATGGCTCAGTTTCAAACTTGGCCTAGTTTCATAAGGATAAACATTCTGACAAAGTTTCATGAAGATTGGATCATAACAATGCCCTCTATGAGTGTATACAAGGTTTTCCTATGATTTGACCTAGTGACCTAGTTTCTGACCCCACATGCCCAGTGTCGAATTTGGTCTAGATTTCAATAAGATAAAGATTCAGACAAAGTTTCATGATGATTGGATCAAAACTGTGCCCTCTGTGTCATTCTAAGATTTAATTCTATTTTTAGCTCTGGCAGCCATTTTGTTCAGCAGAGTGGACCCGTTTTAACAATTTTTGTTCAGGGCCATAAATCAAACATTTCTATGAAATTATTTTGAAATCGAGCCATTGGCTTCAGAGGAGATGTCGTTTAAAGGTTTTTCTATTTTTAGCTCTGGCGGAGCGGAGCCATTTTAGCAAATTTGGTTCAGGGCTATAACAGAAACATTTGTGTGAAATTATTTTGAAACTGGCTTACTGATCTAGGAGGAGCTGTTGTTTGAAGAAATTATTGGTGACGGACGGACAGCCAGACGGATGGACGACAGACAAATATCGATCACAATAGCTCACCTTGAGCACTCTGTGCTCAGGTGAGCTAAAACTGTGAAAAAGTGCAATAGAAAGGGATAAATGTAGAGAAAATCATCATTTGGGGAGGTAAATTGTCAGTTTTATGTTCACAAAATGCATTTAACATCTCTGGGATGCGCCGCTGCAAAAAAAACAAACCTGCAACCCTTTAACTGATGTTACCTCCCCAAATGACAATTTTGAATATGATTTCCCCCTAATTCAATCCCTCTCTGTCCACATACTATATCTGTAATTCTAACAGATTCTACCATGTATCTACTGGACAATGATGGAAACTGATCATGTGACTATAGCCAAAACAGATGGAAGGCAAAGAAAATTCTAAATATTGGGACAGACAGGATTCAGCAAACAGAGACAGACCCAGATCAGACTGCTCCTAAAGGACCAGTCTGATCTTTAGGCATATTACTGCATTGTAAAAGCATAGTTCTTTCTTTAAGACAAATACGACAATGATTTTAGGTGTTGCCATAAAATGAAATTTGCAATCATAAACCAACAGTTTACCTGCCAAAATGACAATTCTGAGTACAGATATCCATTGATTTTAGGGTGAAAACTTTGATATATATGGAGTATTATGAATATGACCGTATGTTCGCTCCATAAGACAATCTGAAAGAGATATCACAGCAGTACATACTTACAGTGTATCTTGCCCTGTAGACAGGAGATCCTGACTTCAACATGCCTTTATTATGTCTGGGATTGGTGTAATCCCAAAACTGTAACAAAGTGTTATCTATTTTAATGCAGGGCTCGGCTATGCAAAGCATCATAACCTTACCATTGGCAAGGATTTGTTTAAGTCTTCAAACACATGTACAAAAGCTTACATTTTTGCTGTCAAAATGTGAGAGGCTTTTTGCACTGAAAAAGCTTCTCACATTTTTTCAGAAAAAAAAATGACAGTGTGTTTTCAAACATAACAATTCAAAACTGAAACATCTCATAGTTAATGACATCAGTGAGTCTTGAATGACCAGGCCCAGAATGCTATAAATTACACAGAATTTCTGATGAAAATAAAAGATACAGAGAGTGCTTGCTGCAAATATTGTAACTGCGAAATGCTATATAAGGAGAGAAATTGAATATGGATGGATGTCTTGAAGTTTTATAGCCCTTTCAACACTATTTTAGCTGAGCTGATAGAAGGGCAATAATGAAAAGCTGTTTGCGATGGAACCCTGTTATGGATGAAAAGATTTCTTCCTCAAGCATAGTACACATCTGTTCAGCAGTGCTCGAAAGTGTATTACCAAAAGCCTATTATCAAGCGCTTACAAAAGCTGTTAAGATTGTCTTGTTTTTAATAAAAGAAATGCTTTTAAACACATTTTTTTCAGTTTTGTTTAAAATTACTGAAACACATAGGCATGCCAGTAATCGTATTAAACCATGAAAGAATAAACATATTTTTTTCGTTTGACCCAATTTACTCTGATGATAGGAACAGAACCCATACCATTTAAAATGGGCCAAAAACACTTCAAATTACACCAGGCCCTTTTCTTGTTACTCAAAGACCTGAAACCTAATTATTATGTAGAGAATGAAAACATTTCAAAGTTCTATGTAAACAACTTGAATCTCTCACCTTTACTGTACAATCTTGACTAGAAGTAGCGAAGTAATATTCATTTGTTGGACTCCAATCTAAGCCATGTATCTTGGAAAGATGTGCTGTGAGGTAAACAAGAGGGGTGTTTCCCTTCTACAAAATAAGAAAGTTGGCCTCATTTAAAAATTGTGATGAGAAATTCACTGCAGTCTCATAATGATGTTTTTTATTATAACCATACTTTTCATATAATGCTATCATGTCATGGCTCCAACTAAGACATAATACAAAGGAATATTTCAATACTTATTTTTATGTTATATTCCTTTTTATTTTAGACTCGATATAATGCTTATGATGCCATGCCTTTCTACGTATTCCAAACATATACTCCTTGCCAAAAATTTAGCATATTTTCAAAGTAACTGTATCAAAATTATTAGAACTCATAATACTTTAGTTCTAACTTTCAGTATGAAGATAAAATGCATTCCTTTATCAACACCAATGCTGTTAAAACACCAAGTTAAAATTGATTTGAGCAAGCACTGAAGAAAGCCAGCACAGAAATGAATGCCCCAAAAATTCACATTTTCAAAAGAAAATAATGCCTTGTTTTAATGATTATACAACAGCCAGTACAACAGCCAGTTTTATGCCATCCCATGGGTGGCTGTTGTTAAGAGGTAGCACTATATAATTTCCAGTTACCATCTATTAAATGTATTACAACTGTCAACAAGACCTATATAGATACAATATATCTCTCCTCACATTCCTTGCATGTCACATAAAAATCTTCAATTAAAACATCCAATGCAGTAACAGATGCATAGGAGGGGGCTAACACCCATGTGACAATCAAAGTTCTTTTTGAACTTTTGTGCATGTGAGCTACAAATAGTAGGCATCTAAATCTCTGTAAATTTTCTCCCACCTTTGCCTATATAAGATAGGCTCTCAGCTCATATAAGAAATTTCTATCTTATACCTGGCAACATCTTTCTTATATATCTTTCTTATATTAGCAACCAGACTTTTTCATTTTTTGACTAATATTTTAATTTTAAATTAACAAAATGGACACGCAAGCATGTCGGATGACGTTTGATAGCAGATCATGGGTTTGTGACGTCACTCAATTTTAATGACGTCACTTAAACCGGTTAAACCGGCTAGCAAACTTCACGCACGTGACGTGAAAGGCTAAGTTGCATTTGTTTTCGACCTCTGGAAGATAAAATAGTCCACATATTGTATTTTCTGTCTAATTTTGAGCTGCAAACTGTGTTTACACCCATTTTAACACACTGGGCTACTCAAAACTTACTTCAGATCATTGGTTAAAAAGTTAGAATTTTCCTGTTCTGAAGCCTAATCCGACTTGAGGTTTAAAATCCTCTACAAGTGGGAGAAAAAGAATCCATCATGAGCCAGTCCATGTAGGATAGGTAAATCTCACCCTCGGGGTCGGAATTTCAACCAGGGACTCGGCAAGCCTCGTCCCTGGTTGAAATTCCGACCCTTCGCTTGCCGAGTCCCTGGTTGAAATTCCGACCCCTCGGGTGAGATTTCCCTATCCTACATGGACACTCATGATGGATTGTTATAATCTCTCTGACACTTACTCTTGGATCCCAGATCCATACATCCCCTTCATGAGCAGTGGCAAAGCAATTATTTGTGACCTTGTTCCATTTCACCTGTGAGGCACCCACTGAAAACAAAATAAATGTATCTGATGATGCAGATTTTATAAAGTAAACTGACTGCAACAAAAATACCATATGTGTAGGTGGCTGAGATAATCAAACTGGTTACAGAAGGTTTTACATATGCAAGCATCCTAACCACTCCAAGGCAAATGAGAAATCCCAATGTTAAGGCCAACAGGAAAAGTTGGCAACACACTAAACCTTGTTTCTAATAGTTACTGTCACTATCCTATAATTTGTTTAAATGAATTTACAATCTGGGGATTTGTCAAAAATATTGCTGGTGGCATGTCAACATTGCAGACCAAGATCAGACTTTCCGAGCTGCTTGCATGGGTGCTTCTGCATCACAGTTAAGGTCTTTAAGGCCAGTCTCCCATGAATTGCCTGATTTCTTGGAGTAATGTATTTCATATTCAATTATATGACAGGAGTTTTATTCCTCCAAAACAATCCCAAAAATCTAATTTAATGACAGATCTAGATTTTTGGCATTGTTTTGAAAGGTAAAAACTCATCTTACCGGAGAATTAGTCACAAGATAAATTTAGACACTTGTTGTCATTCTAGGGGAGAAAATCCCATCTTATTACTAAGTTAATAGGGTAAGTGTACCTACCAACACTTTGAAATGATGCTGACGGTTTCTTAGGATCTCTGAAAAACAGGAAATATGTACGCTTTATTATCAGTATTTGCTTTATTGTCTTATTTCTGCTTTAAGTCCAGAAGGAAAATCACCCTAGTAGAACTGCAACTGATGTTTTGTTGAAATTTATTATTTATATGATAAGTGAAACAAGAGCTGTCAGAAGACAACAGAGTGCACCTTATGGGAGTTGAATCTCATAATTACAAAGTATAATGACCCAAACCATAATATGTAGTCTGTAAACCACAAAATATTGGTCAAAATATTGGTAGCAGGGTTCACAGATATGTCCAGATAAAATTAAAGGACAAAATTCTGATTGCAACAGGAAGTTTACTTTACTGCCATCATTTCTGTGAAGTTTCACAAACACATTGCAAATATTCAAGCTATTTAAGGAAAAACTTCTTTGCTGAAATAGATGGTGGTGTACCCATACACCATGATATTGCAAATATTCAAGTTACTGGAAGAAAATCTTATATATGCATGGGTTTCATGTAAGGGCATTGATGTCAATGTAGTTTTGCACTGATGTCACTTTCTTATAGGTGCCATCAGACTTCAAAGTGCTCATTCGCAGGAGAGTGCTAATTGTTTTTCTGACTGTCATTGTTTCTTTAAACATAGTCCTTTCAATTATCTCTTATTTCAATGTCTCCATCCTGCCCCTCCCCTCCCCTCCCCTGCCCCCTCCCCACCCCTCCAAAACACACACATACACACACCAAGGTTTGGAGGACTCAAACAAGTGCAAAAAAATACTTAAATAAGAGAAAATTTTGACAAGAGAAAATACCTGACATCCCAGAGATGTGTGTAACTGTCTATGGAGCATGAAGCAATCACATTGACATCAAATGGAGACCAGTCAATATCACTAGAATTAAAAATGAGACTAAATTACATCAATTACTACAGTTACACTAATTTTTTAGACACTTCAACTAATTAAAACAATGGACTGAGCCATCTTCATATCTTAAGTCTATTGTTATTTTGTCTTCCCCAGTTCCAGCTCAGATAGTTAAACATTGGCATACAAAGCTAGCAGTCTGAATTCGAGTCCCACTACAGGCAAAAATCTTTCAACCTTACACAGAGTTCCATTGCACAAAACCTTTCATTTTCACTAGATCATTGGTCTAATATGACTGAAATACTGCTGAAAGGGCTGTAAAAAAAGTCATCCATCCATCACGAGTTCCATTTGAATTGTTAGCATCTGCTGATGGCATTTTTGATACTTTCCTTTTTTATGCAAGGAAGAGCTCCAGTTAGGAGGGGGTATTGAGGATAATTTAAAGATAATTTTTTCTTATTTCTCAATGAAAACATATGTTGTGACCCCTCATTAGAACGGTCTCCGTAAGACGGTTCTAATGAGGGGTCACAACATGTTTTTGAGGAAAAATATATAAAACTAGAAATGTTTTTCAGAGAAAAACTGATGTCCCCCCACCAGCCCATTTCCAATCCCCCCCCCCCCCCTCTTATGAATAAAAGACCTGTGCAATTAAAATACTAGGCAAGTTTGGAGAACATCCATCGACTGGTTCTAAAGATATCCTACATAGATGACTTTGTCCTTGCAAATGAGGTCAAGGTCACCAAAATCTAATCAACTCTTAAAGTTGACCCAATGATGTATCCATACAAGTTTGGTGAAATTCCATCCACTGGTTCAGGAGATATAGTGAGTACAAGAAATTGTCATCTAAGTCCTTCAGTGACCTTGAAAATGAGGTCAAGTCACCAAAATTTAATCAGCTCTTAAACTTGTCCAAATGATGTATCCATGCAAGTTTGGTGAAATTCCATCCACTGGTTCAAGAGATATAGTGGGTACAAGAAAATTGTCATCTAAGCCCTCCAGTGACCTTGCAAATGAGGTCAAGGTCACCAAAATCTAATAGGCTCTTACACCTGTCCCAGTGATGTATCCATGCAAGTTTGGTGAAATTCTATCCATTGGTTCAAGAGATATCATGGGTACAAGAAACTGTCATCCAATTCCTCCAGTGACCTTAAAAATGAGGTCAAGGTCACCAAAATCTAATCAGCTCTTAAGCTTGTCCCAATGATTAGCTCTTAAGCTTGTCCCAATGATGTATCAATGCAAGTTTGGTGAAATTCCATCCATTGGTTCAGGAGATATAGTGGATACAAGAAATTGTCATCTAAGTCCTTCAGTGACCTTGAAAATAAGGTCAAGGTCACCAAAATCTTCTCAGCTCTTAAACCTGTCCCAATGATGTATCCATGCAAATATGGTGAACTTCCATCCATTGGTTCAAGAGATATAGTGGGTACAAGAAATTGTCAGCTAAGTCCTGCAGTGACCTTGAAAATGAGGTCAAGGTCACCAAAATATAATCAACTCTTAAACTTGTCCCAATGATATATCCATGCAAGTTTGGTGAAATTCCACCCATTGGTTCAGGAGATATTGTGCATACCAGAAACTTTCACACCATTTAAGTCCTCCTGTGACCTTGAAAATGAGGTCAAGGTCACCAAAATCTAATCAGCTCTTAAGCTTGTCCCAATGATATATCCATACAAGTTTGATGAAATTCCATCCATTGGGTCAGGAGATATTGTGCATACAAGAAATTTTCACACCATTTAAGTTCTCCTGTGACCTTGAAAATGAGGTCAAGGTCACCAAAATCTAATCAGCTCTTAACCTTGTCCCAATGATATATCCATGCAAGTTTGGTGAAATTCCATCAATTGATTCAAGAGATATCGCGCATACAAGAGTGGGACGCCGACGCCAACGCACCGGGAACTGCACTGAAAACAATATGTCCCCCCTCACCTTTGGTGGGGGGACATAATTATCCCTAATTATCTCTTGTCATCCCTTCTTACCTGGAGCACTGGCAAAGGTAGGATACAATTTGAAGGAAATGCCAAGCCCTACTTTATACTTTATGCCAAAAACATGATGCAAACAACAGTGACATGTTTTTATCAAATCACAAGCCTGTTTATGTTTTGAAAGCTATTTACCAAATTACAAGCTTGTTTATGTTTTGACAAGTATTTACCAAATCATGAACCTGTTTATGTTTTTGCAAACTGCTTGCTATTCATGATTTTGTACCTGATATTTCTGGAATGTGCTTTCATTGAACAAACTTGGTGGCTACCACCATCTTTCCAGGACCACATGTCCAGCCTCTGGGCACACTGTGGGTGAGAAACAGTTGACAGTTACAGAGCTCTACATTAGAGGAGTATTTGATGATAATTGAGGGAATTTTTTTTTTAATTTCTCATTGAAACCATATGTTGTGACCCCTCATCTGACCTGTCTCGTCGAAACCGTTCAAATGAGGGGTCACAACCTATGTTTTTATGCAGAAATAACAAAAATAATCCTTAATTATCACCAAATATTCCCTCTTACTAGAGCTCTGCATCACTTTAGTAACTTTGAAGGGGATGTCAAAATACCAAGCCTGAACTTCCAAGCTGATGTTGTAAGAGATATGACCATTTCACTTCTAATTCTGGGCTGAGTTGTTCTAAGTCGTAAGTCAGAGGTCCTGGGTTCGAATCCCGGTCTGGCCACATACTTTCGTTTCTCCTTCCGCTGATTCAAGAAGGGCAAATGTCAGTTACTGGCGAAAGTATGTGTACTTAGTACTGGTTAACCGCTTAGGAGGTCTAAGCCTGCCCAGGAATAGTGTGGTTAGGTTAACTGACCATCCCGACATGACCTTAGTTGTTTACCGTGGACGTTAAGCATCATATCAACCAACCAACAATGTTCTAAGCATTGTTAGGCTTAGCAGCTCATTAAGAGGTCAACTTGTTAAGTGTTTTACACTATATAGCCAAATACACTGATATTTTTTGTTGAAAATATGTGAGAAGCTTTTGCAATGCAAAAGCTTCTCATAATTTTTCAACAAAAAATGTTGGTGTATTTGAGATATTAACATTTGAAACTTTAAAGTCCCGTTAACTAACGACATCCGATTCATTAGTTTTGAACAACCGGGCCCTGGTCTGCAAAGGCATACACTGTATGCCATATGCCCAAACTGATGTATTTATGCAGCAATAAAGCAGTATTTTTCCATCTCTAGAATGACCCATTTATCTATATCAGTCTTATGAAATTCAGCTGTGAGATGCAGATTTCCCTTTTAAAACAATCCCAAAACTTTAGATCCATCATAAGTTGGATCTAGATCCATCATAAGTTGGATCTAGATCCAACTTATAAGTTGGATCTAGTGTTTGGGGATTATTTAAGAAAGGAAAACCGTCACTTAATATCAGAATTTCATAAGACAGATCTAGATTTTTGTGATTGTTTTAGAAGTGAAAATCCCCGTCTTATAAACAATGAAATATGGTAGTGAAATCATAACAGGAAACTTGTACAAGTAGTTGGTACATAAAAAAAAAAAATTCTCAAACAACTCAATTCAGTGTTATAATGTGTAAATCTGCAGTGAAACAAAATATTTAACACTTACAGCTGTGCAGAAGAGATGGGCATGTGAAGCATGTGGATTCCACTGAACACAACTGATGTCCCATTTGCTCTGTCTGGCAAGGCGGTGTGACTTCCCTGATGGACATTCCAAGTCTATGAGGCACAATGCCCGACGGCTGAAAGTAAGAGTTTAAACAGAGATAAATTAAGGATTTAGGCAAAACTCAATATACACATCAGAAAATAAGGAAAACAGGCTATAGATACAGAGGTCAAGATAAAGGTGGGTCCTGTCTCGATGAGGCAGTTCTAATGAGGGGTTGCAAAATATGTTTTGCGTAAAAGATAGATGGTCACAACTAGTGCTCACTGCTGCCATGTTTACTTGTTGTATCTGTTAATCTATTGATGGAAGTCAGAAAAATGACTATAAATATAGCTCAAAAGTCAGTTGATTACTTATAAGCTCTTACAGTTGTCTAATTCATGCAAAAGTGCAAGATTTCTGTTGTTTCACAATGATATATTTTTTTTTTTTAAATTGGTAGTATGCTCTAAAGTTTTTGATTGGATAGGCTTAATTATCAGCCTCTACTAGCAGAACGGTTGTGAGTCTGAGTGGTGTTTTGATTACTTGCATGCATATATTATACTTAAATCATAGTTATACAGCGCACTTGTCACTTAATTTTTTTTACCTGTTAGCTGTTGAATTTACCATATTTTGACGATTTGGGTTTTGTCACGTTATACACAATAAGTATGTTGAGTGAAAAAGCTGGTATCAGGAGACAACATGGCTGACCAGTCGCTAACTGGTAAGTAACTATGATCAATTATCAATCACAACTTAGTTTTCTTAAGTTGTTTTACCATCATCAGGTAATATTTTTCAATGAATTTAAATAAAAAGATTACATCAACATAAACAAAGGATTAATGACCAAAATATGGGCAATTTCAAATCAAGAATGCAAATTCAGAAACTAAGTAACTAACAATTGCTAATCTGCTATAAGCTGGTATGATTCAGAGCTCCGGATAAGAAGGAGTACGAAGAATAATTCAAAGATAATTTTTCTTATTTTTCAACAAAAACATATGTAGTTACACCATTTTAGAACCGTCTCAGTGAGACGGACTGAGACGGTTCTAATGAGGGGTCACAAGATTTCTTTTTATGGAGAAATATGGAAAATTATCCCCAAATTATCTCTCAGGGATCTCCCCAGGCCATTAAGGCATGTCGCTTGCAACATGCCTTCGTCTTCAAATTACCTTTGCAACTGCCTTAATATTCAATGAAAATTTATAAAATGCTATTATTTTCATTTATTAGCCAATAAAGTTGTTTTAAACGCATTAAGTATCATCAATAAATGATCAATAATGTAAATTTTAGGCTAATTTTAACAAAACAGCTATATTAAGGATTTTAAAAATTGAACAACAAGTCAAAAACTGATTTTTGTGCTAAAAGCGACATGCCTTCTAAAATTTCTGGGGAGAACTCTGATCCCTGTGACCCCTTCTTATCTGGATTTCTGTGATTAGCGTGATAACTGATTACCACTTTGGGGGTGATTAGCCTGAGCCCAATTCACAACATGATTAGGCAGTTCTAATGAGGTGTCACAACATATGTTTTGGGGGAGAAATAAGAAAAAAATCATCTCAGAATTGATGTCAAAATTCCACCTTATTTGGATCTCTGTAAGTCAAAACTCACCCAGCAAGGATTGCCCAGGATCCAAGACAATCAACAGCCATGGCATTGGCCTGAAAAAGGCAACAAATAGATAAGGTAAAAAACACACACCAGTTAGGCGGCAATCAAAACACTCTTAACAATCGATTAACAAGGATCAAAAACCGTTAGAAACAGTGTTTTGATTGCAAATTGTCAACCATTTGCAATAAAAAACTCTGTTTCTAATGGTTTTTGATCCGTGTTCGTCAACTGCATGAGCATTTTAGATTGCCGCCTATCTGGTGTGAAAAAGGGAAAACTAGAGCAAGTGAGCAGGGGCTCACGTATACCTCCGACCAGCGCCATCGCCTAATGAAACACTGCCTTAAGAAACCACCGCCTAATGAAACCAATCTTATACAGGGTCTTAGTCATCTATAAAGTGTTTCCATCAAAATAAAGCGTATAAACTCAACGGAAAACTTTGACACAAATATACAAGTATGTGACCTTGACCTTTGGTGAGCAGCTATGAGCCTAAAAGTAAATCTAGTCAAATATCTAAAGGTTCCATCAAAGGATATTGGAAGTATAAGAGAAGAATATAAACTGAACACAAAACTTTAAAGCAAATGTTTAAGTCTTTGACCTTGACCTTAGGTCAGCTGCAGCATCCATATGATGCCAACTATTCTGCAGGAACAAAGAAGTAAACCTAGTCATATATCAGAAGGTTTCATCAAATGATTTTGGGAATATAAGCAAGGTTTATAAACTTAACACAAAACTTTAACGCAAATATACAAGTCTGTGACCTTGACCTTTGGTAAGCAGCAGCATCCAGATAATGTCAACTACTCTGTGTGAACCTAAAAGTAAACCTAGTCAAATATCAAAAGGATCCATCAAAGGATATTGGAAATATAAAAGAACAATATAAACTTAGCGCAAAACTTTAACGCAAATGTTTAAGTCTGTGACCTTGACCTTGGGTCAGCAGCAGCATCCAGATGATGTCAGCTATTCTACATGAACCCAGACGTATACCTAGTCACATACCAAAAGGTTCCATCAAAGGATATTGGAAATATAAGCAAAGAAAAAAACTTAACGCAAAACTTTAACGCAAATGTTAACGGACGGACGGACGGACGAACGGACGGAATGACGAAAACTATATACCCCTCGACATACTTCGTATGTCGGGGGTATAATAAAAACACACCAGATAGGCGGCAATCAAAAACACTCTTAACAATCGATTAACAAGGATAAAAAAACGTTAGAAACAGTGTTTTGATTGCAAATTGTCAACAATTTGCAATAAAAAACTCTGTTTCTAATGGTTTTTGATCCGCGTTCGTCAACTGCATGAGCATTTTAGATTGCTGCCTATCTGGTGTGAAAAAGATAGCTTGCACATTCAGGGTATATTGTGTGGAAAAATTAGGGCAACATTTTTTGTCACCTTCCTGTATAATACCAGAGGACCAATGGTCGTGTATCATCCTTCTGAGTGACTTGGAAGTATTCAGAAAGAATGTGGAATTTATTGTACCTGTTTTCGGGGTGCTCTAGAATTCAGGGTATTCTAATAAATTATACCCCTTAGCTTGTCAGGGATGTTGTAAGATGGTTACTTTTTGCAAACAGGAAGTTGAATCAGCATGTTTCAGCATTCAGTAATTGATGGGTGAGAGCACGTAAGTATTGACCTCATACATGATGTAGTATTTGGTGACAGTGGGAAAGTTGCAAAGTTTTCAGAAACACTGCAAAGTTTACAGAAACACTGCAAAGTTTACAGATCCTGCCGATGAAGATGACATGGTGATTCATTCAATTATGAACTTTTCTTCTGACTAGTCAAAGAAAGTTTCTACGTCTTAAAGAATTGCAGGTCTCACGAAGGCAATTGTTATCATTAGGGTCTGCAGCTGATGCAATTTGTAGGTAAGTTCTTAAACGTACCCCGAAAACTGGAACAGTTTCGGAGTGCAGATTCAGCCAAGCATCTGTTCAGATTTGGTCTAATAATGTAAAAATAGGAGACATGTGGACATGGAATGTAAGCTACATATTTCTTTACATATATTTTTATGCAGGCACAGACTATCAGCTTGTGATCTTTGTTTATCACACAGCTTCCATGATGCGAGCAAATGTTAAAACCCCAACAACTGGTGCAGCCATCATATACAATGTACCTAGAGCTGTCACTGATTGGACATTTGGCATATTGATATATCAATAGAAAACATCCCGATATATCGACATAAATCGATATTGATAGGTGTTGACATTTTTGTGAAAACATGCAGGTGTTTCAGGCTCTTGCTCCTCTTTTATGCATTATTTGTATATTAAATAGTGAGCAAAAATGAATCTAGTAGTCTGCTAATCTTTCCAATTTCAAAAGCAAAACCAACATGTTTCTTCACCGACCTGACCAGCTAAATGAGAATGAGAGAGAGGCACAGAACCATAACTGGTGTCTACCTACAAACTCAAGATCAGGGATTTAAATAAATAAGAAATTACACAAATTATGCAACAGAATCATGTAAAGATACAAGAAAATAACCACTTGAAACTGTAAGAATAAATTCTATTTTTCATAGGGATGCACAGTAATATCGATATATCGGTATATTGCAATACGGTCAGAAAAGAATACATATTGCGATACAATCTGCCCATGTCGATACTCTGACGATATTTTAGCTCCTAAGGATGTTGAAAGTCTCAAAGATAATCCATTCAGTTTTTGTTGTGCTGAGGTTCTCTAAGAAATTTACATCGTTCTTTCCGGTAAACAGAATCACGCTCAGAAAGCTTTATAATCAAGTACCCCATGGGTTACATAAACTGTTTTCTTTGTAACAGGGTAGGCTGCAATGTTTTACCAATTTTTAAGCAAAGCGATTTCTTCAGAACAGCGTAAGCCGCATTGCATTAGTGAATGAACGGCATAAGCAAGCTGTGAAAGCAGAGTGTGCATAAACATGTCAAATCAAGGTTGGCAAATGACCGGTCAATATGAGTATTGACCAGACCGGTGGTCATTACTGGTTATAACCGGTTATTAGTGGTCGATTGGTGGTCGATTGGTCAATTGAAACAACCATGGTCAGTTGAAGATACTTAGAATTTGTTATCCCATTTTTACTGGAGTCTATAAACAGAGTTAAAATAGTTTCAATACATGATAATACAGGCTTAATTGAAAATGTGTTTTATGAGTTGCTGTTGCTCAGAACTGTATTTAAAAGGCCGTTAAAGATACAAAATCTGAATGTTAATAGTTTCAGATCTTCAGTCTCAGTCAGACTGAATCATTACCTGCACCCAACTTTCAGTTCAGACTAGAGACCTCTAACTTATTTTCTGTAACCATTAATAAAAAATAAAAAAAATAGGAAAGCAAATGCAAGTAATAAAAATTAATAAATTTTAAAAGTAGCTTTTTCATAATCATTGAAAACATTTAACTCAGTAACTAATTTAACTGAAGCAGTTAACTGAATGAAAGTACAAAAAAATGAAACAATACTTCAGAGAGATCATCTTGTTCAAATTAGTGGTGCTCTATTAGCTAAAATGCAAATATGTCTGGCTTCTTACATAAGAAGACAAAAGTGTGAAACTTGTAATGAAAACACTAACTGTTAAATAGTACATAACAGAGGTAATTCTAACTTGAATTGCCCCAGAACAAACAAAACTGTGGAAATACTGGGCCTGTCTCTCAAACTGAAGAAGGTGTGTCCAGTTTACAAGAACTGTCCAATCACTATGCTTAATATGTACAGGGTAATTATGTGGCACCTGTGTTTATTTAGATGTGTGAAAGAGTGGTCATTCTGTTATCTGCTGTTATCAGTGAAATTAATAAGTAAAGTTAATTAAAGTGTCATAATGGTGTCAAAATGAAGCCAAAAGATCCTATAGGGAACTTCTATTCTGCCCTTGATGATGAAAAAAGACTATTATTAGGTGCCTGGACTGTAATGCAGAACCGTTAAACAATACATAACAGAGGTAATTCTAACTTTAATTGCCACAGAACAAACAAAACTGTGGAAATACTGGGCCTGTCTCTCAAACTGAAGAAGGTGTGTCCAGTTTACAAGAACTGTCCAATCACTGGGCTTAAAATGTACAGGGTAATTATGTGGCACCTGTGTTTATTTAGATGTGTGAAAGAGTGGTCATTCTGTTATCTGCTGTTATCAGTGAAATTAATAAGTAAAGTTAATTAAAGTGTCATAATGGTGTCAAAATGAAGCCAAAAGATCCTATAGGGAACTTCTATTCTGCCCTTGATGATGAAAAAAGACTATTATTAGGTGCCTGGACTGTAATGCAGAACTGCTAAACAATACATAACAGAGGTAATTCTAACTTTAATTGCCCCAGAACAAACAAAACTGTGGAAATACTGGGCCTGTCTCTCAAACTGAAGAAGGTGTGTCCAGTTTACAAGAACTGTCCAATCACTGGGCTTAAAATGTACAGGGTAATTATGTGGCACCTGTGTTTATTTAGATGTGTGAAAGAGTGGTCATTCTGTTATCTGCTGTTATCAGTGAAATTAATAAGTAAAGTTAATTAAAGTGTCATAATGGTGTCAAAATGAAGCCAAAAGATCCTATAGGGAACTTCTATTCTGCCCTTGATGATGAAAAAAGACTATTATTAGGTGCCTGGACTGTAATGCAGAACTGTTAAACAATACATAACAGAGGTAATTCTAACTTTAATTGCCACAGAACAAACAAAACTGTGGAAATACTGGGCCTGTCTCTCAAACTGAAGAAGGTGTGTCCAGTTTACAAGAACTGTCCAATCACTGGGCTTAAAATGTACAGGGTAATTATGTGGCACCTGTGTTTATTTAGATGTGTGAAAGAGTGGTCATTCTGTTATCTGCTGTTATCAGTGAAATTAATAAGTAAAGTTAATTAAAGTGTCATAATGGTGTCAAAATGAAGCCAAAAGATCCTATAGGGAATTTCTATTCTGCCCTTGATGATGAAAAAAGACTATTATTAGGTGCCTGGACTGTAATGCAGAACTGTTAAACAATACATAACAGAGGTAATTCTAACTTTAATTGCCCCAGAACAAACAAAACTGTGGAAATACTGGGCCTGTCTCTCAAACTGAAGAAGGTGTGTCCAGTTTACAAGAACTGTCCAATCACTGGGCTTAAAATGTACAGGGTAATTATGTGGCACCTGTGTTTATTTAGATGTGTGAAAGAGTGGTCATTCTGTTATCTGCTGTTATCAGTGAAATTAATAAGTAAAGTTAATTAAAGTGTCATAATGGTGTCAAAATGAAGCCAAAAGATCCTATAGGGAATTTCTATTCTGCCCTTGATGATGAAAAAAGACTATTATTAGGTGCCTGGACTGTAACGCAGAAGTCAGTGATATGGTGCTGATGAGTACCCTTGGCAGGGATGAAACAGTTCATTATTTTTCTTTTTTCAATATATAGAACATATTAAAACCTGCCCAAATATATCAGTCCACCATTAAAACACAAAGAACCACTTAAAATTTCCAATCGACCAGTCTGACAAGTATTGACCAGTATTGACCACTTTGGGCAGTATTGACCAGGGCGGTTATAACCGGTTAAAACCACTGGTTAAAACCGGGGGTGGTTTCGACCGCCCAACCTTGTGTCAAATCAATAACACCATAAACAACCGGCTGGCAACAATGGCCGAATACGAAATCGATAAAAATCCGAAAGGAAAGTCAGATATCTGGCAGCATTTAGATGACTGCTACAAATACCATTACTGAAAATGTTGCAGTGTGCCGCAAATGCGATATGGTTGTCAAACATTCAGGAAAATAAACAGTACTTACAGTTAGTAACTCTGGTATCCTAAGTTCTCCTACTGATAAACAGCTACCTTTAGGCAAATGCATAAAAAGCTAGATATATATTGAGGGAAATAAATTTAGCAACTTTTTACAAATCAGCGTATAATTCAGACTTATTTAAAAAGTGGGAAATTGTATTGTGTCCGCTGTGAAAGGTATCATTTTGGGTACCAGAAACCCAAATATTAAGGCCGAAAGTTTATTAATAGAGCAGAATTTCGTCGCAATTGTACCCAAGGGTTTAACCCAAAAAAATGCCATAAATCTTTTATGCAATCCATCTTTTTCAGGCGCTGTTACATCTTCAAATCTTACACCAGAACCAATCTGCGGCGATGTAGACATTTGTGAATAAGAATACAGTGTAGTGTGCTAAAAGATTATTACCATGATAAACGTAAATGGGCTTATAACACCGTCAAAACTGGCATTAACAAAGCAATTAAAACTAAGAAAAAGTCACCGTTAGCGAATTGTTCCAAAATCTTGAATCAAACTACAATGGCGCTTCCTCTAAATGACCAGAACACTTTCAAGTAATTTGTTGCTGTAAATTGGCGCTATTCCCGCAGACTTAACCACACCAGGTTCGACAGTTACGTAATTCTGAACTCGGGTTTTGAAACCATCAATGATCCTCTTGACATCAGCGATATTGAACTTCAAGTTTCTCTTCTCTAGGTGCCCATAAGGGTTATTGCATATCCACAGATTTTGTCAATTTCCGTCATAACGTAACCTTGACGCCTCCAGTCAAATCTTGAAAGGTTCTGGTCATTGCATTAAAACAAATGGATTGCCTTGGGTAATCTTTTTGCATTATAGTGTTTCCCAAGTTGACAGGAATAAAGCACAAAAAGATTCAAGTCGAAACGTCAGTTGATAATATTTAAAATGGCGGTTGAATTTTCGGCAAGTTAACGTCAAACTAACATGCCCAATTGCCGGCCTCTTATGCGTTTATTTGCAAACCCATTTATGGTTTTCTTGTTCAAGGACCAAGTTAAAACATTTTAAAAAGTGTTTTGACAATTTTCTTTGTTTAATTGTTAGTCAGCCCGTGCAAAGAGTGAATTCATTTTAAGTGACGTCAAACGTGGGCTACTCACATTTTTCGCCCAAGTTTGATGTAATCGCAGTCTTCTAACTTAAACTAACTTTATGCAATCAGCAACCTGGGAATTCTATTCCTAAAGAAAATTTCACAACCCTTTTGAAAAATTGGTAAACTTATTTCTCTCAGTATAGGATTGCCCTTCTTTTTCAGAATAAGCCTTTAACCAAACAGTTTATTTAGAGGAGTTCCACTAGTCTTTCTCTTGTCCATTTCAAGTCACACTTTATCATGATAGGATAAATGAAAACGCCAAAGACAAACATAATACATCTTTATTATCTCATATCTACTTTCATGCATAGCCCTCCAGTGTACTTTACATGTAGAAAACAAATGTCACAATATATTGTAATACGTATTGCAATACAGTGTGAGGGTATTGCAATATATCGCAATACGAAAATTCTGGCAATACCCATCCCTAAATTTTTTCATGAAACATATTGATATTTACTTTTTCCCATATCAATTCAACATCGCAGCACATTTTTTATGGATACATCAATACCGACGATATCAATGACAAGCTCTAAATGTACCATATTTATTCAGATATAAACAGTGTTTTTCTATCTCTAGAATGACCCAAAATACCTAAATCAGTGAATCTGTGAAATTCAATTTTATGAGATGGGCTTTCCCCTACTCAAACAATCCCAAAAATCTAGATCAGTCTTATAAGATGGCTCTAGATTTTTGGGATTGTTTTGGAAAGGAACGGTAGTGTAACGGTAGCGGATTCTAAGGCCCTATTTTGTAGGTCTACACTACAGTAAGCTCCAATGTCATCAGTTGTTCGGCTGCTGTTGGGTTCTGAACAAGAAGATTTTTGTCAAGCCTCAAGGGCTGTATTTCTGACAAAAAGAATCCAATAGGCTAATGGTGATACCAATATTCTGATATCCTGCAACTTTTATGAAAATATGCTGAAAAATGAAGGAGTTGCAGCTTTAAGATTGGGCCAGATTTACTGGTCATCACTCTGTCAGGCCATAACACTGTCAGGGAGGATCTGAACATGACCCCAATATCATATGACCCATGTCAGGAAGTGATAATAATATCCTGAAAGTTCATGAAAATCAGATGAAAAAAAAATCAACAGATGCATGGACAGAACCCATTACAATAGTCAGTCCCCTTCGACTTAGGGGACAATCACTTACTTTCTGACAGAAAACTGTCAAACTTAGCTCTATGAATGGAAAATGGTATGTAATATAAAAAGGTACAATACCAGTAGTTTTAGTATGCATCTACCAATTATGTGCATGGCCGAGACTGGCATAGTCGCACTGTGAACAACCTTAAATCATTTGTGCTGGGAGGCTCTATGTACAGTTAAAATCAGTTAAAAACAGGTTGTTCACAATCACAGTCCTAGGACCTGCACTTACAAGGAGCTTGAAGTCGTCCAAAGTTGATGCCGATATGACAATGGCAGGTACACCATTCTAGAGACAGATTTTTTGATTGATTTGATGCTTAACGTCCACGATAAACAGCTACGGTCATGTCGGGATGGTCAGTTAACCTAACCACACTATTCCTGGGCAGGCTTAGACCTCCTAAGCGGTTAACCAGTACTAAGAGCACATACTTTCGCCAGTAACTGACAACTGCCCTTCTTGAATCAGCAGCAGGAGAAACGAAAGTATGTGGCCAGACCGGGTTTCGAACCCAGGACCTCTGACTTATGGTGCCCTACCAATTGCACTACGCGGCCCGGCCATTCTAGAGATGGAAAAAAAAAGGATCCCTTGTAGGCATTAATGGAACAATATACTGGCAGGATTGTTTGAATGTGTCCTCTAGTTGCTCCACCTGTGGCTGTCAGGCACTGGCCTGTAGGGATTTCAACGAGGTTACTGAAAATCTTGAACATCAATGTTGCAACTTGTTCTGGTCTCACCTTGACTGAATGTTAGGAGTGTAACAATACATCGGACTATCGATGTATTGCAATAGTAACTCGGCCGATAGTACTGCATCAATAGTAAAGTGAGACATCGATGACTATCGCCGATAGTGTTTTGGACTGTCGATAGTTTCGATAGTGTCCTACATTACAAATTTTCAGATAATTTCAGCTGTTGCCTTCTTTCTTTAAAGCGAAAGTGAGCGGCAGACTGTTTGTACAAACATGGCTTCCATTAGCCGACGTATGGCTGTATATTACATCTGGGGTTTGCTTCCATACATCAAGAAATTTCACCTCTGGCGTCTGGCATACATTTGATAAGTGTTACATACGGCTGTTTTATGTTGTACGTATAAAACTCCCTACTGTCTATAAAACGCTAACACGTGTTATAATTAATCTGATATACAGAGCTTCAGATAAGGGGCATTTTTGCGATTTTGATGCAAAGAAAATGGGTAAAACGCCTGCAGTCCCAAAGTAATTCCTCAAGAATAACAATACTCCCACCGAAAAAGGAACTGACGTATCATGAAAAAAAAATGGAAGCGTCATTTTAGGCATAGGAGTTCTTTCCAATTCCAGAAAAATGAATTCGCTCAGCCGCCACTGATAACAGTCCAGTGCCGAAACAGGTCACAAAGATCAAAGCATTTCGATCAGCTTTTGATTTCAAAGATTTAGCCGCTAACGGCACGTGCCAAAAGGTATACTTATTAACCAATATTGATGCAATTTCGGAACAGGTGTTTATTATATACCTTACGGTCTGTAAGGAAGACTCGGCTTGGCCTGCGTGTCCGCGGCACCTGATCAGCGTACGCACACACATGTATATACAAATAATTTGAAATATGAAATTTAATTTGTTTAGCTGTGCAGTCCGGTTTTGGTACAGTATTTTTGCCTGAAGCTGTTCCGCCGAATACCGCTGGACAGACAAATTATATAATAATCAGAAGAGAGTCATTTTATACGTATTTTCTGATCAGGCTGCGCAGATATTATTTCTGACTCGCTCCCTACTTTTTTTTGTCAAATCCTCTAACGATGTTCCCCAGGAGGCTTAGCTTAACGAATTCGTAGTTGCACACTCTAGGTACTGAGTCTGTCTGTCCATACCATAGTATTCGCAGTATGTGCACTTATTATATTTACTCGGTCCAGCTGCGAATGTCTCAATCGTAACACACAAGATAATCAAAAATTGTTTCTGCTGGCCCGCGAATGTACGGTTATCTTTCTGGAACCTTTTTTTTTCTTTGATGAGACAGCGTACATGTTTTCCCGTTTCATGATTAACGATGCTCACATATTAGCGGCCGTCTGGTTATCAAGCAGAAGATCTGCGCATGGCGTAATCAACCGGCCAGTCGCGTCTATATGCGATTTGTATCTACTTTTTCCGCGTTCACACTGCGCAGACGTTTTCTGGTATCATGTTCAACACTTTTCGAATATACGCAATGTGCGTTCCCCGATAAGGCTGCGCTGACGTAATATGGTAGCAAGAGCTAAGCTAGTCGCATGTACACTTAGCCTCTTGCTCCATCAAACTACTGAGACTTGGCAGCCGTTTTCCGCTGATGGCTGATCGGAATTTTTTTTTCTATCTTACTTAATTTCAACAGTGCGAAAATAATGCATTCTGATCAGGTCTACGCAATTATTGAGCACAATACTAACGCAGTAACGGCAGTGTTTATGTGCAATAACCTGCTCGTTTATGGATCAGACATTGTAGAGATCAAAAGAGCCGCTATAAATTGACTATAAATTATAACTGTCACGTTCAGTGTATCCATGAGATGGGTATTAAAAGGTTCCTGGCTGCATACACCGATAAATCAAATCAGCCTGCGCAAACCGGTCTTTCCTGTTCACATCTAACAGTAATCATGAGCTCTGTATAGCTCTTATACAAATTTTAAGAACTGGTCTGATGCGTAACCGTCAAGTCCACTTTTTGCTAAGGTTGACTGCCCATTTCAGCACAGTTTAAACCTTTTCTGCTACAACTGACTGCTTACTGACATAATACCTTACCATGACCGCTTTAATACTGACATAAGCTATCTATGCAGCAGATGGGATTGAAAACCGAAATTAAGCTGATTCGACTTTCACTGATTTGAATATCACCAATTTGACACAAAAGTGCTGGCAGAATGGGAAATACTACTGCACTCCCGGAACAGTCTGGCCTTGTTCTACAAGGTTTGCTCAGACATTCCTGTCCCAATATTTAGTGAGGTGGTCACCTTTTACAGATCATTAATCAGTTCAGTTGGCCATTAGATCCCATTTGATCTCTTTGGCCAATCAGATGTAACTACAAATGAAAGGTCTGAAATATAGGGCTTTATGCATAAATGCCAAACCAGTGCACAATTGGAAAATAACTAGAAACTGTATTTATGAAACACAATGATTGATTAAACTTTGCAGATGTTTACCTCTGTTGTACACATTTTATACATACAGAAAACAAAATGGGAATGATACCATATTTATTATTTCCTCCTTAAAACAAGAATATATTTTTCAAACAATAGCATCGCAATAGTACGGTAAATTCCCATTTAGTTCGAACAGTTAAAAAATAAATACTGATCGGGGTGTTCGAAGTATTAGAAATTGCCAGTCATGAAAATATTTAGTGTTCGAACTATTTGAATTGCCGATTTCAGGGAGAAAATCGATCTCACGGCATGTCGCAAATTATATCTCATACCTCTCAGTATTAAATATGTGTGTCCTCATTATGCATGTATTTCATTCTCTTCATCCTTTTTCAATATTCCAAATAAATATTCTGAAAGGACGGAAAGTATTTCAACACATTTGCGGTGATCTAATGTGATTGTTTAAACACGTCAGGTAGTTTTGGCAGTGCCCTGGCTATTCATCCTGCTGTAAATTCACGGGTTTCTATTAATCACACACAGTCTAATTCTGGAAGATGCGGTCCTTTTGATCTCTACCTTTTCTGTCTGTCCAATATTAGTGCAGAAATATTGGCAATGTGTCATGGAAAAGGTAACGTATAACATGTGCAAACAGCAAAGCCTAGACCAGTCTGTGCATCTGAAAAAAAACCTGATTATTTCGCAAACTATCGGTGAATCCTGGAGATTTGTAAGACTGGTCAATGTTCGCAAATGCATGGTATGATGCAGGTGTTTGCTGATCGGATGTGTCCTGAGGCCCTTTTGCGATGCACGGGCCAGCTATGCCAGTGATCATATATCTTACGGCTACTGCGAACTTCGTTTAAATGCACAGACCATGGCCATGCATATGCGCAGGCTGGTCACTGCTTTCAGTTTAGAAAAAGAAGAAGAGTTTGTCGTTATGACATTTTATTTCTTTTGCAACCTGAGTTTTTCATCTCTCGTTCATGTATCTTTCCCAAACGCACTTTAGCGCACGTGCACGTTTCCGCTATATATGACAAGAACTGCTCTGAGAAATGGCGACTTTTTGCATGTACGAAAAGCAAAGACTCAGTTCGGCCTGCGCATCCCCGCAACCTCAAAACTTCCTAAGCTTGATTTTTCTCGGGTCCACATGTACATTCCCATTGTTGATGCAGATAGAGAAGACGCTTATCAGACGGCTGTAGGCTGATCCGAGTCTTCGCTGTTCGCATTCGTAATCGTAACACTTCAGCCTCCTCCGTAATCTTAATAAACAGCGTAAATATTGGCAAGGATGCCCGATTGACATTTAGACCGATAGAGTTGCTCTCTTTGCACATTGCGTCGGGAAAACAAAACTGAAAACATCTGGAAAGTTCGGCGTGTATTTTGTGAAGTTGTAGATATTTTTCGTGTTCGAAGTATTAAAAATTCAAATGCATAGAAAAATCCACTGTTTGAACTAAATGAGAAAGTTTTGAGGAGCCATTTGAAGAAGAATTTTGGTGTTCGAACTGCTAGGGTGTTCGAACTACTAGAGAATTTACTGTATTGCAATAGTAGTCCACAATAGTAATAGTATTGCAATGGTACTTCTTGCAATGTCAATACTATCGCAATAGTCATTTTTGGACTATTGTTACATCCCTACTGAATGTCCTACCAATCGAGTTCTTGCAGCATTGAGATGACACTGCTGGTTTGGCAGTAGTCATTGCAGCAATGGTGGATGCCTCCGTGAGTCTGTACAGACTCCAATTTGGTAACATTGGGTTTTGATACAGTATGGACTGGTCAGTTGTGGCTCTCCAGAAACGCAGTTGATAATTTTCAGTCAAAAAATTTATTCATTTCAGACGTAAATGGTCTCCTCTGTATCATTCTAGCTTTAAATACCATTGACATATCATTTGATAGCCAAATATTCCCCTCAAAGTGCCCAGCCACGATAGGCAGGGAGCTTTCCACAGTAGCTAAGAGAATCTAAAATTAGTAGCGAATATCAAACTTATGAAAAGCCACTAAGACATCAAGAAAAATCAGATTTAACCTAGCCTATAAGTACATTATGTACTCTGCACCACGGACGCGTAGATCCTGTACCACCTTCTCTTTTTCTAATAGCGAAAGCTTGTCTCCCTGGCTGACCTGCAAGACAAAAACAATGTGAAGCTGCACATTTATTCGCAACAGCTGTTTTCACATCGTTTATCTATATACGGTTTTCAACTGTAGCACGTGAACATGCAAAATTCCAAGTTGATATACCTGCAAATCACTAAAATCGGCGGAATCGTAGTTTTCTGTCCACTCCGACATTTTTGAGATCTAACAGATGCTTGCACGTTGGGTAAACTTTTGGTTCTGGAAGAATTTCAAGCGTTTAAGAGAACCTACCATAAACCGTCAAAATTTAACTAAAATTCATTTATTATTTTATTTATTTGATAGGAAATACAACATTTGACATTGAGAGCTATGAGTTCTGAATTGTTTGCAATATAAAGAATGAGGTATTTATTTATTGACTAGTCGTATGATATCCGTGGAAAAGATCTCCGACAATGCAGCGGTCCGTGGAAACACCCCGAACCGTCTTCATACCACTCCAAACTGCAGCCTTCTCGGATACAAACTAGCACCCCCACCAAGACACCAACATCTCTGGTCAATTGGTTTCTTTCTTTTTTCTCCCCCACCCACCCACACACATACACCCACCCACCCACTTCATTCTTTGAAATGATGTGCCACCGCGTAGCATATACAAACATGCGAAAATCACTGTGATTATTTGTATTTTTCGTTTATATTTTAAGCAAAGCAAAAGCTTGAAATAATACACAGAACATTTGAGCAAAATCACAAAGCATGGTTGTACATACATACATACATACATACATACATACATACATATCATGGAGCAACCACTTATTGAAGTGTTCTTTTTATTTTGAATCTGTATAGACACTGTTTGGGATGGGGTGGGAGCGATGTTGGTGTGTGTGTGGAGGAAACGAGGGTGATTGGAATCCGGGGAGGTTAGTTTGGGGTGTTTTGGAAGTGCTTTTGGGTGTTACGGGGTGGTTTGGGGTATTTCCACGGACCAATGCAGTACCGCTGATGCTACAAAAGAGAGCTAGCACAAAATGGGCGGACTGTTGACATTCTTTGGTCTCTAAGACATGCTGAAATCCGGGGAAATGAACCGGCAAACCACCTGGCAAAGGAAGCTGCCACTGAAGCAGCATCACTGCCCATGTTTGTGGAATAATATGAGAAGGTTCAAGGATTTTCAGAAATCCCCTAGAAAATTGATCTACTTGTACCTGTTCTTCATCATTATTTGCAATTCATGGGATACTGAACTCAATCCTGGTCCTACATCCCTTAGTTCCTCGCATTTCCCATGTGGTGTATGTGAGGCCAGTGTTGGTTGGGACGACCGGGCTATAGTTTGTGACACATGTAATAAGTGGCATCACATTGACTGTCAGGGTATGGATTCCAATATGTATTCAATTTATAATCAGTCCCTGGATAGGAGTTTGGCATGGGAATGGCTGAACTGTGGCATGCCAAACTTCTCAACTTCTTTGTTTGACACATTAGGCCTGATTGATACGAGTAATCGTTTTGATTCCCTCTCAATTCCTGACAGTCCAATTCCTACTGATCTAGGCACACCAACAGCTACTTCTTCCCCAGTTGGTCTGCAACAATCAAAACCCAAGCCAGGCAAGAAGTCTGTCTTAAATCATCCACTTCGAATCCTGATTATGAATTGTCAGTCGATTAAAAATAAGAAACCTGAACTTCAGACCATTGTCGACACAGCCAAACCTGACATTATCTTGGGTTGTGAATCTTGGCTCTCTCCAGACATCGCCAACTCAGAAATATTCCCTAATGGGTATGATGCCATTAAGAAAGACCGGGCGGGTGATGCTCATGGAGGAGTTTTTGTTTGTTTTAAAAAGCATTTGGTTTGTATTGAGGTACCAGAACTTAAGACTGAGTGTGAACTTGTTTGGGTTAAACTTCAAATTGTTGGCTGTAAAACTTTGTATCTTGGCTCCTTTTACCGACCTCCAGATATCATTGATCCAGAGTATTTGGATCATCTAAATGCCTCTCTAGGACGAATCATGTCATGTAAAAACTCTAATGTCCTTCTTGGGGGTGACTTCAATTGTGGGGACATTGATTGGAATAAGTTATATGTACCCCTGGGAATGCCCAAAAGGCAGGTGCAGTCCCAATTAGTAAACGTTGTTCAGGAGCACTGCCTCTCTCAAATGGTTGATATCCCTACAAGACAAGAAAGGACCCTAGATATCCTTTTGACTAACAACCCCACCCCTGTCACAAGAATTAAGGGTATGCCACCAATTGGTCGAGCTGACCATGATATTGTTTTGATGGAATATGACATAGAAGCGAAAAGGGTCCTTCAGTCACCACGAAGAGTTTTCTTGTACAAACGGGCTGATATGCAAGGTCTTAGAGACCATATGCTTGCCTTTGCAGACCGTTTCATGTCGCAGAACTTTGCTCACGTTGATGTTAATGAGATGTGGATTGAGTTTCAGACGGTCTTACTAAATGCAGTAAACAAGTTTATTCCTTCTAAAATGATGAAAGGAAAACTTGGCTATCCATGGATAGATGCACGCATTAGGGCATTGATTAGGAAAAAAGAAAAATTGTACCACAAAGCTCGCAGGGCAGATAACGAGTCCCTGAAGAGTCGTTATAAACGACTCAGAGCTCATGTCCAAAAAGAAATGCGTGATGCCTATTGGAGGTATGTTTCTGATATCTTCAATCCCTCAGATACAGACACTAATATAGAAGACTGTATCCAAAATGATCGGCTGAAAAAGTTTTGGTCCTTTATGAAAAACTTAAAAAAGGATTCCACGGGTGTGGCCTGTTTAAGGGAAAATGGCATGTTGAAAACTGCTAATAAGGACAAAGCAGACATATTTAACAGACAGTTCGAGTCTGTATACACCCGGGAACAAGTAGGTGACCCCCATCGAAAGGAACACCCCCCTACCCAGATATTGAAGACTTATACATTGACCCTAATGGGGTCAAAAGACTATTAGAACGTCTTAACCCCCATAAATCTTCAGGTCCAGACGACCTAAGTGCACGTGTGTTAAAAGAATGCAGTGCTGAAATTGCCCCGGTCCTTGTCTGCATTTTCAACCAGTCCCTGGCCCAGCCTAGAGTACCAGATGACTGGCTGCAAGCTAATGTGGCTCCCATTTACAAAAAGGGAGAAAAATATGACCCTGCCAATTATAGGCCGGTCTCCTTGACTTGTATTTGTTGTAAGTCTCCTGAGCACATTCTCGTGAGCAAAATCATGCAACATCTATCGGACCATAGGATTTTAGTTGAGTCTCAGCATGGCTTCAGAAGTGGTAGGTCATGCGAGACTCAACTGGTCCAGTTCATTCATGATTTGCAGGCAAACCTAGACAGAGCCAATAATAAAGGTCACAAACAAACAGACCTCATTATTATGGACTTTGCCAAGGCTTTTGATAAGGTCCCCCATAGACGATTGATTTATAAGGGACGAGTCATTTATTATCAAGTGGGGGGGCCGGGTACATTTTCATATGGTTCACAAAAAATTTTCCGACCCCCCCAGTCTCAACAGAATTATTTTTCCGACCCCCCCAGATAGGTGACAAAAATTTTTATGACCCCCCCTATCCCCGGTGCCAGCTACCCTTCACACACATACCATATTACCTATTTTATGTCAGACTGACCTCAATCAAAAACACAAAGAACATCTTCTTATTCTAACAGGTTAATTACATGTAATCATGGTCTGTTTAAATTTTGTCTGCATTTGTTGCACTTTTTCTTCTGCTAATGGCCATCTTTCCTATGCTTTAGACAACAAAGAGTAGTAGTAAATGGTGTTATGTCAGACTGGGCCCCTGTTGTGTCTGGTGTCCCACAGGGCACCGTTCTTGGTCCCTTGTTGTTCTCCTTGTACATAAACGACATCTCTGCAGACATTGAGTCTGAAATAAGACTCTTTGCTGACGACTGTGTTTGTTACCGTGAAATAAAAGGAATAGATGATACAGTGAAACTTCAGGAAGACATTGATCGTTTAGGATGTTGGGCTAGGAAATGGGGTATGAGATTTCAACCTGTCAAATGCAACATGATGCAACTGACAAAAAAGCACAACAAAATCCAGGCTTCCTACACCCTTGAGGGTACAGTACTGGAAAATGTTGAAAGTATCAAATACCTTGGAGTAACAATTACAAGTGATTTGAAATGGAATACCCATATCATTAATATTTGCACTAAGGCCAACAGAACCCTAGGATTCTTAAGGAGAAATTTGTTTTCTTGTCCCCAAGAAGTGAAAGAAGTAGGCTATAAGACATTGGTGCGTCCCATCCTCGAATATGGAAGCTCGGTCTGGGATCCCTATACACAAGGCCTTCAGGAAGAGTTAGAAAAGGTGCAAAACCGTGCAGCTAGGTTTGTAACTAGGAATTACACCCGAGAGGCGGGTAGCATGACTGGCATCCTTGGGCAACTTAAGTGGGAAAGCCTCAAAAAGAGGAGGAAGGATAACCGACTCATATTGCTATACAAAGGTCTGAAAGGTAAAGCCAGAATACCTACAGGTGACCTTGTCCCCAAAACTAGGCGTTGCAGAAATCAACATTCCATGGCATTTCAGATACCCATTGCTAGTTTAGATGCATATAAATGTAGCTTCTTTCCCCAGACCATCAGGGACTGGAATGACCTCCCTGATTCCCTGATTTCCTCTGCTGAAATGTCAGATGATTATGTGTCAAAGTTCTCATCTCTCGTGAGAGCTAGGGACTAATTTTCCTCCAGTCACGCCCCCCTGGTGAAAGATTGTCAATTTTGGCGTATCACCAGTAAACAATTCAGATTCAGATCCAGAAATCTTTTTGTCGAATGCTTAATGATTATAACTGTAAATAATATTAATTGGGCCTCTGGGTGGTGGGGGTCTGGGGGCTGTGTTTTTGCTGATGAAAAGGCACGTGGAGAGCTGATATCACAAATGCAGGCATTAAATTTAATTGAGCACAAAATCATCTACTTTACATGATTTTATAGACACGTTCGTACTGTTCTAGCAAATCAATGAAAAGTTTTCTTTTGCTATGAAGCTGCCCATTCTTTTTGAGTCCTTTCCATAAAGACTTTTTAAGTTCTAAATTGTGAGTTTGAAAGAAAAGAGTCTGGAATTTGATTAGTAATGGGGGGTCTGGGGGGCGTTGCCCACCAGAAGCTTAGACATTTTTAAAAATGAAGACTGATGGAAGAATTCTGACACCCCCAATATGCCAAATAAAATATATGACCCCCCCTGCTCCAAGGCTTTTTTATTTCCGACCCCCCCAGTACATCACCAAAAAAAATTCCGACCCCCCCTAAATGTACCCGGCCCCCCCAGCTGACAATAAATGACTCGTCCCTAAACTGGAGTATTATGGTATCCGAAATGATATCCTCCGGCGGATCTCTGCCTGGCTATCTGGAAGGACACAAAAAGTTGTTCTGGATGGTGTCTGTTCAGACCCTCTCCCCGTGTTGTCTGGTGTCCCCCAGGGTTCTGATTTAGGGCCCATCCTGTTTTTAATCTTTATTAATGACCTGCCAGACAACATAAGCTCCACAGTCCGCCTTTTTGCTGATGACTGTGTACTCTATAGAAATATTAGACGGTCCGAAGACCAACAGATACTCCAAGATGATTTAGATAAATTGACACTTTGGGAAGAGGCATGGCTTATGAAATTTAATGTTGCCAAATGTCACTCTATGAGGGTGACTAGAGGCACCCCACCTCCAAAGCAAATAATCCATGGTTATACATTGCATAACCAAGTCCTAGAGAATGTATCGTCAGCCAAATATTTAGGAGTTGAAATTACGGATGACCTCGAGTGGGGTCAGCACATCAATGAAATTACCAGTAAGGCTACTAAGACTTTGGGTTTCCTTCGTAGAAATTTGACTTTTGCATCGAAGGAAATCAAGGCTGCTGCATATAAAACTGTGGTCCGGCCCAAATTAGAATATGCAGCGCCAGTTTGGATGCCCCATCACCAAGTTGATATTAACAGAATAGAAAAAGTACAGAGGACTGCTGCCCGTTGGACCTGTAGGCGCTGGCGCAATCAAAGCCATGTGGGAGAAATGTTAGAAGAACTCCAATGGCCAGACCTGCAGGAAAGACGACAGCAGGCTTCTCTGTCTCTATTCTACAAAATTCATAATAATCTTGCCATTGTAGATAAGAATAAGTACGTATCTGAGGTCGGTGAAGGGAGCAGGAGAACTAGGTCCCACCCATTCCAGTACCACCGTCCAAATGCTTACACGGACGGTTTTAAGAATTCTTTTTTCCCCAGGACAATTGCAACTTGGAATGGCCTTACAACCGAAGCTGTCTCGTCGGAGACAGTTGATGGGTTTAAGGCCAAAATTTAATATCCTAGGGTAGAGCAGGGGTTAGGCATGGAATGCCTGCCCCTGAGGACTTCTTGTAAATAGTTTTAATCTGCTGATGGCTTTGTCACAAATTCATTTATTTATTTATTTATTTAGGAGAACTAGGTCCCACCCATTCCAGTACCACCGTCCAAATGCTTACACGGACGGTTTTAAGAATTCTTTTTTCCCCAGAACAATTGCAACTTGTAATGGCCTTACAGCCGAAGCTGTCTCTTCGGAGACAGTTGATGGGTTTAAGGCCAAAATTTAATATCCTAGGGTAGAGCAGGGGTTAGGCATGGAATGCCTGCCCCTGAGGACTTCTTGTAAATAGTTTTAATCTGCTGGTGGCTTTGTCACAAATTCATTTATTTATTTATTTATTTTGTGACAACTTATGCGCCACACCAGAAACCTGTCATCATGGTCAAAGTTGACCGAGGACAGTAAAGATAGAAAGAAAGAAAGGATACTAGAATGGTGACCATGCAAAACGTAAGCCAGTCAGCCAGGAAATTTGCATTGAGTAAATGGCAGAAAAGGTGGGAAATTACAGAGACAGGTAGAACTCTCTTTCAATTCAAACAATCAGTAGAAGAGAAGGGCCTGCTCGATCTACCATCTACTAGAGGATATAAAAGTAAAAAGTATGCAAAGACCAGGAACTGAAACAAAAGTAAAAAGTTTGCAAAGACCAGGAACTGAAACAATCAAAATCCAAATCCAGCCCTCAAACCATAGTTGGAAACAACTAAGATTACAAATAATCAAGATACAGAGAACATATGGCCAACCGAGTGAGCAGCTTGTTCCCAAAAGGTGGCCACTCAGCAACCCAAACCGAACCAAAAATAATAATAACATACATAAGGTAAAACATCACAGAAACAAACATGACAAAGCCTTCACTCAGCTCAGAACTGGATATTCATCCTTGAAAGAATACCAACATAAGGTGGGCATTGCCATGTCAAGTGAGTGTGAGTGCGGAGAAAAGGAGACTGCAACACACATCTTCTGCATTGTCCCCTTCATGACAGCGCAAGGATCAGGCTTCATACAAGGTTGCAACAAAGGCTTGGCATCATGAGCCTTGATACTGTCACACTGCTGGGATATGGGAAGAATAAGCACTAACCCCAGTGGAGAGAGATCATACTTGAGCACCTGAATGAGTTTGTTTCAGAGACAGGAAGGTTTGGCAATAGAAAGAGGAAGCTGCCTCACAAGTTCGCTAACCGCTATCTATATAAGAAATAAAGACCTACAGGAGCGAATGACTGGCATTCTATATAAGACAAGACAAGACAAGACAAGAGACAAGACAATATTTATTTTGAGTCGGCGAGACGTGCAACATGTAACATAAGCTCTGGAGAGCTTTTGAACCGACTAAAACACTGTCTGGATCGAGATCCGGAACATCCTTTTTAGGAAACGGAACAGTCCACCAAAATAAGCGGACCGGTTTACACACGCTAGGTAGGTGCTTCGTTTTATCGAATTTTCTGACTATATATCGTATGCATCATTCAAACTAGCTATATCAGCAAACGGGGAATACATTTCTCCACATAGATATGTCTTAAAAAAATTATACACTATCGCTTATATCGGCATATTTTCAAGTTTGTTATTGTGCAGTTTCAATTTTTAGTGGTGACCCAAATATTTTCTTGAATTTCCAATTAAACGCCGTTTATAATTTCTTACTATTTTTATAAAATACGATGCCAAATTTAGTTCAGTCCAAGACCCCGAAAACCATGTTTAAATCTGAAGGCTGATTTTTGAGAAATATTCATTTTTATTAGCCGTGTAATGTGCATTTGTCGCGGAAGCATACTCGCGAAATGTTCCGTTGACATTTTGTGTTAAGCTAGCGAGTATATTCCGGTGACAAATGCACATTACACGGCTAATGAAAATGAATATTTCTCAAAAACAAGCCAAGAGATTTAAACATGGTTTTCGGGGTCGATGGCCAAGTTGAATTGGGCATCGTATTTCATAAAAGTGGTAAGAAAGTATTAATGACATTTCACAGGGAAGTCAGGGCCGTCGCCGGCTTTTGAAAAGTGGTACGGCCATGGAACGCCGAGAGTGGCGAAGGCACGAGTGGGGGAGAGCACGAGAGGGGCTATCCCCTCTCGTAAGGGGGTTTCAGGGGGCCTCCCCCGAGAAAATGTTTGAATTCAGGACGACTCTAGAAGCGATTTTAATGCATTTTGCTTGTGACACTCAATTTATTTTACGAGTATTTGCTGTACTTCAAATGCTTACCCCAGCTTCAAAGACTGCCAAAGGTGTTCCCCGAGTGCCGAAGGCACACGTGGGGGAGAGCACGAGAGGGGGTGTTCTTCCTCTCGTAAGGGGTGGGGGACCTCCCCCGAGAAAATCTTTGAATTCAGGACGTCTCTAGAAGCGATTTTAATGCATTTTGAGACCAAGACAAAGAAGGTATAACGGAAAAAAGTGGTCCGGCCAATACCATATACGGCCGAATGGAAAAAAGTGGTACGGCCGATACCATATTCAGCCGAAAAAGACCGGCCGGACCGCCGACGACGGCCTTGGAAGTCCAAAGAATATTTGGGTTACCACTTCAAAAATAAACTGCACACTAACAGACTTGAAAATATGCATTCCAATGTGTATATTTTTTCGCCAAATCACTGCGTTTTTTTATATGGAGATATGTATTCTACGTTCGGTGATACGGCTTGTTCAACCGATGCGTACGACATATAGTGAGAAAGTTTGATAAAAAAAAAAACACCTACCTAGCGTGTGTAGTTGATCCGCCATCTTTGGTTGTCTGTTCCGTTTCCTAAAAAGGGGGTTCCGGATCTCATCTAGACAGGGTAAAAGAGCTTTTGAACCGACTGGAGTAACTTCAGTGGGAATCACTGAAAAAGAGAAGAAATAATGCTTTACAAAGGTCTGAATGGTGCAGCCAGTAAACCCATAAATGACCTTGTTCCCCAAAGTAGGCATACCAGTTAACCCATAAATGACCTTGTTCCCCCAAGTAGGCATACCAGGAATCATCATTACCTGGCATTTCGTACCTCACTGGCTGGGACAAGTCCATTTATAAGTCCAGTTTCTTCCCTCAGACTGTTAGAGATTGGAATTCCCTGGAAGATTCCCTTATTTCTGTCAGTGGGTGTGCAGAGGATTTAGTTACTAAGTTTACTTCTCTTGTAAGGGCTTGGGACTAGCTTCCCTGATCACAGGCCCTGGTGTATGATTGTCCTTGGACGTATCACCAGTAAACGATTCTGATTCTGATTTTGATTCTGAGATGAAAATACACATGGGAGAATTACAGTAGAGACATCCAGTGACGTATGTCCTTGATAGCAGATAGCGGATTGCACTTTTGCAAACTGTCAATTCCCGAAAAGCCAGTATCAGCTCCACGTACATCTCCATATGACGACTCGGGTCATATATGACCATTATGGCGTTGTTTGCGGTGCTAGATTTACAATTTAGATCGAAGAAATGTTAGGTCATTTAAGCTATTTACAAGACAATATCAGACTTACATCTTTTCCCGAATACCTCTAAAAGTTTAGAGCTTTTCTGCCACCCTTAATAAGCCCTCAGAGTTCATGAGGAACACGACTGTTAGTGTATACTCAACTAAACACATGGAAAGCAAGCTTGTTGAAGCTAGAAAGCAGATAAACTACTAAATATAATTAAGGCGCGACACGAGAAAACCAACAAAGTGGTTGTGCGCCCAGCGCAGACTCAGATCAGCCTGGGCATCCGCCCAGTCTGATCAGACTCTTCTCTAAGCGCTTAAAGGGTAGCTAAGGGACTAAGCTACCTCCATGAGGACAGTGAAGACTAGGATCAGACTGGGCGGATGCCCAGGCTGATCTGAGTCTGCGCTGGGCGCACAACCACTTTGTTGGTTTTCTCGTGTCGCGGCTCATTAATGTCTTTTAAGTGTGTTTCTTGACTTGCGGTTTTCCTGCAAGAACGGTTGTTATAACCCCAATAAAATCACGTTTTAGAGGCACAGATATAAAAAAAATATTTTCATGGAAAGATCTAAGTGTGATATACACGTCATTTTAAAATTTTGCAGAATTATGTAAATGAACATTTTCTTCATAGAAATTACAATATCAACGACGGTTTCTCGCTTTTAATATACTGTGTTTTCTAATCCGTATTATATTTTGCCCATGGTGTCTCATTTTCACAGTAAACAAGATACAATAAATTAATAATTATAAGACTGTTTATTTAACGTCGGTTGTCTATATACATGTATTAACAAGTTAAGGTAGAAAGATAATGAATAACTTTTTATTTGTTAAAATAAAATGTTCATGATGAAATCGGTCAACTGTGGTATACTACATAAACTAACAATGTCTACCGTAAAGATACTAAGTTTTCTGGCAGATGGGTCTGTACAAACAGTGGAAATACTGCTCCCTAGAAACCAGTCTGTTTAGGGTCTACATAGTTGCTATTCCATCTGCGCATTTTTGTAGGCATTATTCAATAACAGGGGAACAGACGGGCTATGCTTGCCGCAGGTGCAGAATGGGGGTTCTCTCTCTCTCTGTTTTTGGCCTCCTCTATCTATCTATTCCTTTTCTTCTTTTCTTTCTCCCTCTGTATGGATGACGGCTCGATATAGACTGAAATTCTTAAAGAGCCGTTAAATCCAAAAAAGCAAAAAAAAAAAAAAAAAAAAAAAAAAAACCCAGGTCATTCAAGGAATTAACTCCAGCATTACATCTGCCAGTTTCTCAGATTTGAGGATGTTTTTCAATTATGCCCCTAACTTGGAGAATAAGTGGACCCGTATATTTTTTTACTCCGCCAGTCTTGTCATTCAGGAGTTATGCCCCTTTTTCGACTTTGTCATTTTGTATTGGAATAACCCTTTGACCAAAATATCTGAAGAACCGCTAATGCTAGGAACCTGATATTTGACATACAGGGTTGGACTAAGGTGTAAATGTAGTGATAAACTTTTGAGCATATTTTGTAATTTTTTGGTTGAGTTATTCCTCTTTTTCGGACATGGGCATTTTCTATAGGAATAACCTTGTGACCAAAATTTCTGAAGAATTAACCGCTGGAGCTAGGATCCTGATATGAATACAGGTTTGGACTAAGGTGTAGATAAATTGATTAACTTTTGGCCTATTTCATAAAAGTTTGGTTGAGTTATTTCCCTTTTTCGGACATAGGCATTTTAACATAGACATTTTATATAAGGGAAACCTTGTGACCAACTTATCTGAAGAACCGCTTAAGCTAGGCTCCTCACATTTGGCTTGTAGGTATTGGCTAAAGTGTAGATGAACTGATTAACTTTTAAATGTAAGTTTTAAATCTTTTGTTGAGTTATTTCCCTTTTTTGGACATAGGCATTTTGTATAGGAACAAGCTTGTGAACAAAATAGCTGAAGAACTCCTTAAGCTATGATCTTTATATTTAGCATACAGTTACAAACTAAGGTGTAAATGACTTGATTAGCTTTATAGCCAATTTTAAAAATACTATGTTGAGTTATATCCCTTTCTGACTCATGCATTATGGGATGAACCTTCTTTAGAGGCAAGCAAACGGTTGGGGCATAGTGTTTCATAAACACATTTTCTAGTTTTAACATAGTTTTGCCAGGAAACGAAACGGTGATTCTTTATCTTTATCTGTAACGTAGTTCAGTAAGTTTTACTGAAATAATATGCATATACATGCTCCATAGGTTAAATATATTTTTCATGAATTTTTTCAAGAATTTTAATTTTCATTACATTTTGTAAAAAAAAAATACTTATTATCAAGATAACTGAAATAAGTATTATCATTATTATTTTTTGCCAGTTTGTTTCAAATATCCTATATTATTGATTATATGATTTGCAGAAATGAAAGTGCGTCCATGTGCTAGAGCAGTGAATTTAAATGGAAAGTGTGTAAAAAAAAATGGAAAAGCATTTTTTTTTTAAAGAAAACAAAACGGTGATTTTCTTTTCTTATCCAAATGTTTTATACCCTTTTGAGTGACAATGCATTTAACTGGTATAATGGTTTGAATGCCCTGCCAATATTTCTACTAACTATCTTTCTACCTTAACACTGGCACTCTTAGGCTGGTGTACCGACAAACGTATGTTACTGTGCAGCTACTGTCTAATGCAACAAACATCCTTCGGAATATTAGTGATTAAAATTTGTTAAAATTTGTTTCGGTCAACTGTCAGATAAAATACTCCGCCGAAAATCCCATTTCTTTTGATTCAATTATAACTGTTTCTAAACCGTTGTGTTAAAGTCGCGGTAACCAGGTTTGTGACATCATTCTGTATCAGAGCCTCGCTGTACTCTGTGAAACACAGGCTAACAAAGTGGCTGTCGCGGAAGTCGTCAATAATGTACCTTTAAAGGTTTTTTTACAAGGATTAACTGAGCGGGTGTTTGTGAAGAAATGACTACTTTTATCACTTAACTTTGTGATGACGGAATGTTTTTTAAACTGCTCCAACAATGAAATAGTGCAATGGTTGACGGACGCGTAGTTAGACTTTATATGGTACAAAAACAAGGTGAGCAATTATTAGTATCACAACAAAAGAATATAGTACATTCTTTACAAGTTAGGAAAACTCTAATCTAGCATAGTCTAACTCATAACATTGCAAGCTCGTTGGGGCACCATAAATGTCTCTAAAACAATGCCTTTCCACCTAGTCCTGGGTCCGAGGTTATAACACTTGAGTATAATCTTGAGTATAATCTCAAACTCAAAATAAAGCACACTGATTGGCTGCTTCAGAGCATGTGCTCGGAAGTAGTGAATCAGTGTGCTTTATTTTGAGTTTGAGAATGTTAAGTTGTATAACCTCCGGGCCAGATTTCAATTGTCCTAGTTTCTTTGCATAGACTATCCTTGTCTACTCTTTCATATTGTCTTCCCACCTTTTCTTCTGTCTACCTCTTCTTTTTTCCTTTCACCGTCCCTTTATGAGCATCTTTGCTAAGCAAGACGACCTTGAGATGCGAGAAACCACCCTAATTTCCGTTTCATGACCAATGTCAGGAGTTCGTCATATTCTCTTATGGCTGCTTGGGTCTTAATGCGAATATTCTTAATAGTGACATGGTCCTTGTATGAGATGTTCAATAACCTTCGGTAGCATCTCATCTCGTAGGACAGCGTTCTTTTCTCTAACTCTGCTCAAGGTCAAGGTCAACCACTCACAGACATACAGAATATGGATATTACAAGGAAGCTCATCAGTTTCACCCTTGGTCCATGAAATCGGTTGTTATTTCTTCAAACTAGGTTCGGTCAGAGCTGCGGTGGCTAGTTCAATCCTTGTAAAAACCTAATTTGAACCATCATCTGAGACAAATACTACAAGGTATTTAAATCTTGTTACAGTTCCCAACTTCTGTCATTTTACCTTGATCTCTCTCTGGATGCCATTGGCGTTGTTTGCTATCAGTTAAGTCTTCTCAGCATTATCTTCATTTTATACACTGTGCAGGTTTTGTCGAGGCTTTCAATTAGGGCTTCTATTTTCTGATCTTCTGCAGCAAGAGCTCCAATGTCATCGGCAAACCGCAGACTGTTAATGACAACCTTTCCACCATGTTTTTTCCAGAGCATCAGACATAATCTTGTCGAAGAAAGTGTTGAAGAGGGTGAGAGAGAGAATGCATCCTTTCAACTGTTGTTCTGAACCATTTTTTCTGTGCATTGCCGCCTCAGCTCTCATGATTGTTTAGCTCTGAACAATATTCTTTCCATGAAGTTCAGCAGAAAAAATCATTTTAAAAGTTATCTTTAATGTTACCTGTATGAAAAGCAGGAGCAGAACACAGAGGTGCTACACTCCCCAATACTTGTTACATATGATTTTTATCACACCTAAACCAATACCGCGAACCCGAAGAAGAACATTACATATGTAATGGGTTTCTCGGTCATAAATGGTTATTAATGACAGTTATTTAGCCCATATATCAGTGCTAGCTGATTACATTAAAGCTTCCATGGAGCATTGTGCCGGTCGAAACATCTTATGGTATGAATTTAAAACACAACTCAGAGGCCATAAATACTTAGTTCATACAAAGTGACCGCAGAATATTGAAGCCTAATGAATCCCATTTGAAATAAGTCTTAGGGCTTTCATGGGCTATCCATGGGTTATATAGCATAATGTTGTAGTAACATTATATGATGTTTCATATTTTATTTTGGTATTCATCTTAACATTATCAAAATTTGTTCAAAAATGTTGTTTTAAAAATATGCTATATACTATTTGAATTGTATAATATGCTTTTACAATTTGCAACATATTTAATGGTGAAAATGCTCAGAAAAGTGCTGTGATCTCCAGTATTGAACATAATATTTGTGTGCATATGTATGATTTTATAACCCGAATAAACCTCATCTTAATTTAGCCTAGCAGAAATGACTGTCGAGTAAGAGCTTAGCAAACAACTTTGAAACAGCTTTGACTTAACGTTGATTCAGTGGCATGATGGTGCAGCAATGTTTAATATCTATGGTGTTTTATCGGTGTGGCATGACGTTCAATCTACGTTTGCTTAAAGTTTTTGTTCAGGCAAACTGGAGGGTAACGTGCAGTTACGGGGTTTAGCGACACCGTCACATCGTCTATCAGTCCTATAGCCGTGCAGAGAATTTTACGACATGCCAAAAGTAAAACGATTATTTTGGTTAATGAATTTTAGTGTAACCAGGATGAAATTAGCAAATATTAAACCCTTAGGTGACATGAACTGAAAAACAGAGTACGATTAGTTCGTAATACAACATATGGAGGTGGTTTTAGCTGTCATTAGACCCAAGTCAAATCACAGTGGAACTGATTATAAACCAAAACACTATGACATATTGCTGCTTGATCATAGAAATCTTGACAAACATGGTAAAACGACGAAGTTTTTGCCATCTTTTAAACTCACTAGTAATGAGGAAGAGCCTAGAGAAAAGGTGCTTACACAACTGTTCATGCTAACAGGAGGGGAACATGGAGGAATCAAAGGTGAACGGGCATTACTCGTGCCCTGGAATGAGAAGGAGGGGTATCGGGATTCACTTGCACGTTATGCATTGTACTGCATTCCAGTTAGCTCTAGGGACAAGTTGAGTGGCAGCTTTGTTGACAAATCACCCAACAGTCCCGGATTTTATTCATTGGAAAGCTTAATTCATTCTATAAACACAGCATCAATGAACTTTCCAGTGCGCACACAAACATTCATCATGCACTTAGAAACTTGGCTAAAAGATAAGCATTTAAGACCCGGTGCTTTAGATATATTATTTCGTTCAAGAGTTGACTATAGAATATCTTTAAGTGTCAATAATCCTGTGTTTGTTCCTTTAAATATGGGTCTTTCAGACAGCCATGGTTCTTTGCGAAATGACATTCCAGATGAAATTAGAATAGCTGCAAATGAATCCTTAGCAAAAATGGTGGCAGTTGAGAAGTGTAATAAAGTTGTGATAAATACCTTATTTGGGACAGGACTTTCTATCAAACCAAGGTGGGTTCCAGTTACAGACTATGATACAAATGGTTCAAGTACTTCGAGAAAAAGTAGTTTGGATAGCCCATTTGACCCAGACACATATCCAGGACCAGACGAGTCACCTCTTCATGTTTATGCATCCATGGGAGATACTTTAAAGCTTCAGGAGTTGATTGCAAGGGGTCACATGCATACCAAAGGCAATGACTTCGGATGGGCACCAATTCACTGTGCAGTTTGGTATGGTCACAGTAATGCTGTTTTGGTACTGTTAAATGCTGGCTGCTCTCCTAATGTTGTGAATCCTGAAGACAGGACTCCTTTACATTTGGCTGCTCTGAAAGGGTACCCTAATGTTGCAGAAGTCCTGTTGAATCATCCTGAAATTGACATAAATGCTCTGGATAAACAGGGCAGAACACCACTAGAGATTTGCAAACAAGAACGAAGTGTGCAGCATGAAGAAGTTGCAAGGAAAATTGAACTGGCTGCAAGGCAGCCCAGACAAATACAAGTGCTGCTCATGGATGGTGAGCAAGAGAGTCTAAATCTTTCTGCAGGTGCAAACACATCAGTACATCAACTGAATCAACAAATGTTACGAAAATTTGATATGCCTGAAACACCATATGCTGACATATTCACAATATGGATATGTTCTGCCAGCCTGGAGTTACAACTTAAACCAGAACATAAACCTATAGAGCATATGAACAACTGGAGACGTAGGATTGTTGGTATGCTTACTGATGCTGACCCAAAGAAGGAAGAACCACATCTTAAATGGAGAAGAAATGCAAAAATAAGTTTGATTATAGAGCGAGAAGTTATTCATTCAAAGGCAATAAATTTGTTATACCATGAAGCGAAACAAAACTATATCAAAGCTATGTACCCATGCAAGGAACAGGATGTGTTGGTCTTAACCTCTTTATTGCTCTACATAAACCACGGAGCAAATCATTCAGCCGCTAAAACTTTCTTGTCAAGAAACTTGCAAAGCCTTGTCCCATCACCAATGCTAAAGTCGCGTTCAAATTGGTCCAGTAAGATTCATAGCCATTACAAAGAACTGAGTAATAAACTTTCAGAAAGAACAGATTCAAGACTTAGGTCCAAGCAGTATCTGCAGACAGAGTTCCTTCGTAATTGTCGCAATTTGACAGTGTATGGCTCAGCATTTTTCACAGGAATTTTGCAGCATGGAACTGCTAAAACTGATGTGAAGTGTTTCATTGGTGTTAATGATGTGGGATTGCACATAATAAATTATGCTACAAGAGTGATGCTTAACAGTTTTAAGTATAAAGAAATTAGCTGGCAGTTGCCACCAACTGATTATGCAGTTCTTGAAGTAATAGTTGTGAAAAATGAGGCTCGAGGATCAGAAAGGCATTCCCCAAGAAATCAGCTGAAACTTAGAACAAAGCAAGCAGGAATGATTAACCATCTTATGAAAAAGCTGTCCCATATTCATGCCTGGTAAACTAGCAAATTTCACCTTTGGCATTCTGATGAAAAACAATTTGACTATTATCCAGTGGGCAATTAGAATGTTTCCTTAGAAAGCTAATTACTATTGACAGCCAACTGGCAATAGCGAATGTTTGCTGGCTGGCAATAGGAAACTTTTGCTAACTTGATGGCTGGTTGCAGTTTTCAGTAGTGAAGTTTTATATGACTAATTACTGGATAGGTTAAATTTATTCAAGACTTAAATGTAGGGAAATAAGAATGCATGTACTGAACAAAGAAGGTGCCTTTGGATAATTAGTATTTGTAATTGCTCACTGCTGACGGCCAGCTGGAATTCTCCATTTTAGATGAAGAATATTTTGTGTATTCTCTGGACATAATTTAGACTGATATGTTAGGAAAAATACATTACATGTATATAGTAATATAAATTATGATTTCATTTCATATAAAAGAGCAACTAAAAAATCTGGCATTTCTAACCAATTCTGAGAAAAAATAGGGATTGCCAAATGCATTTCAGAGCAAATAGACAAGTGCACATTTTTCCACTGTAATTCCCGTAATTCAATTTGACTGCTTGAGCCAAAGAAATTTTTTCCTGATTGATGCTTCAAAGCATGCTTAGGTAATGAAAGTGTGTTGTAAATCAACTGTTATGGAGACTTTTGAAATTGCATCTATAATATTTTACAACAAACTTGAATTTATGTTATTGTGGAATAGATTATATTTACACGTTCAGAGTACAATCCTACTTTCATTTTCAACAATGGGCTTGAAAGAGACACCAGATATCAAAAACATTGGTTTAAACATTTCAATTGAATACCATTTGGCAGGGATCATTCTGAGGCACTATTTTGAGTTTTTTTTTTCTTCTTACCCATTGGACAAGAATATCCCTTTATCGAGCTGTCTGAGATTTTTCTATCTCGACCTGCTATCTCAGCCTAGGCTCAGGAAGCTGTCTCAAACTGTCAACCATTACTATATAGTACAGCCCGATCAATTACACACTTAATTTCAACAAATCAACTTGCTACCTATCATGTAAATTGCATGCAGAATATGAAATTGACACCAAGCGATGTACAAGAAGTGTCACTGTAGATTTCTGGTTAGCTGCCAATCATGAAAAATGCATGCACAAGGTGAAATTAACACACGCCACCAATCACCATTAATACAAATATAGATTTCAAAGAATATTATGTTTTATAAAATATAAGAGGTGAGAAAAATAATCAATAATAGGGTTGAGGCCTCGACTGGCAAATCTCAGACACGTTTCCAGATTACCTGTCTTATGCTCGGCAAGCCTCACATACGACAATCTGAAAACTAGTCTGAGATTTCCTTGTCCTGGCCTCAACCGCATCATATTATTATACTAGTCTGTGTTATGCTGAAAATCTTATTGAAATCTACTGAATTGGAGAATAAATCTCATAAAAACTGTTAAACAGTAATATGTAGAACATAAACCTCCCACTGAAAATAGAAAATTTCTCACTGGTTGTTGGCCAAATGAGATATTTTTTGCTCACAAACTCCTGAGCCAGAACTATCCCTGATCTGGTGTGAACATACAACAGTGAAAAAGCTGATAGCCTGACATACATGTACTCGGATTCTGGATTCAAGAACATTGCTGTGGGATTCCAAAACTAATAACAGGAATTCTGGGAACTTTCAAATTTGGTACTGGATGATAATCAGATTGTTTTTCCACAGGCTACTGGAGGTTGATTTGCTAGTTTACCACATGTGATATTGTTTAACCCATTGCATTCTGGGTATTTTTTGTCGCCTGCTGAAATTGTCATCTGCATCAAAAATGAAGAATATTTTGATAATATTGGTCTAACTAACTCTTGTAGAAATGATGTCTAGGCAACAAACAGTTTGGATCTGGATCCAAACTGTTTGCCCAGTTAGCCCTAAAGGGGTATCCCGAATGGAATGGGTTAAGGCATTATTAATGAACAGCTGAAAATCCTGTGTACATTAATGAGCCGCAGCATGAGAATACCAACAAAGTGGTTGTGTGCCCAGCACAGACTCAGATAAGCCTGGGTATCTGCCAAGTCTGATCAGAGTCTTTGCTGTGCATTTAAAGGGTAGCTGAGGGTCTAAGCTACCTTCATAGGGACAGCAGATGAAGACTAGTCTTTATTGTAGAATTTTATGGATACACCTCCATCATATGGTTACAATTTTCACAAGGGCAACAAATTTAACAGAATAGCATTTGCTTCTTTTGTTGACAAATCCTTTCTCCAAGGGAGGAAACTCTTCAAAAAAATCAGAGAGAATTCTGAGAGCAAATTCTTTCCCTTGAGAGTAACTGTTACAAAAAGGGAGATAAATGCCTCAGATCAGAGTGGTCTCCAGTAGGAGTGTATCTATACACCACTTTGTTGGTTTTCTCATGTCGCGGCTCAATTTTTATTCGCAGGAGTTTTACACACTAGTATGGTTTTGAGGCTATATTAGAAGCCTGACTCTGCCATAGCCTTTAGCCTTACCAGCATGCCAAAAATTTGCAAGGCCTTAAAATAAAAAGCTCCAGATTGGAATTTAAAGATGTAAGTATATGGCAAACTCCACTTTTTCAGCCAAAAACTACTTGTCCAAAACTGCAAATATAATGTTTGCATTATTTTTAGGATTATTCAGTCATAAACATTTATCTTATTATTTTGAAAAAATCTCATCTCTCATTTTAAATAGCCTCAAAGCCGTAATTTTTAATAAAAACATCTTTCTGTCTTATTCCTTACTATACACATGTAAAACTTTTTGCAGGTAACTGTACAAATTGGACTGGCAAACAGTGTGGAACCTGATCAAACTGCTCCTGTAGGAGCAGTCTGATCTATGTCCACACTGTTTGCTTAAGGATTTTTCTAAAGCAAAAATCTAGTTGTAATTGAACAGGAAACCTGGCTAACAGCATAGTGATAAGACAATTCTGTCCTACCCTTCCAAAAGTACAGTGTTAGAAATTAACTTTTTTCACAGGTACATGTAGTAAGTACTTGCTACCTTGTATAAAAGCTAGTAGCAAAACTCACATACCTGGTAACAAAAACTGGAGGCCTAAAACAATCCTCTTGCCACTCATGACTCAACAGTTGTCCGATTTATGCCCAAACAAAATTCCATAAGGTCAAAGGCATTGTTAATGTCTTTGACCTTATGGAATTGTGTTTAGCCTTACACTTAGAAGCAGTATTTTAATGAAAATCGACTAGTACTTCCAAGAAATTAACTTTTACTAACGTTTTGCTACCCATTGTTTCTTTAGGTGGCAAATGAGAATTTTTAGGTTGCATTCTATGAATCTAGCTTTTGAATTGTTTGGGAAGAGAAAAACCCATTCTATAGCTGAATTACACAAGACTGATTTAGATAGTTGTGATAATTTTTGAAGGATTAATTCCCGTCTTATAATGGATAAATATGGTAGATTTTGAGATATCAAGTTAGATAGTTTCTGCATTCAACCATATTTCTGATAAGTTTGCTTTAGTGGCCTTAATACATTGTATCTTGCCTTATGCTTATATCTGCTGGTTATATTTGTTTATTAATTAGTTTCTGAAAACTTCTGTTAATTGTTTGTTTTTGTTTATTAGTTTTTGTAAATTGTATTTTCTTGTTTTTCTATGCGAATGGTTACACTTTCAGGAGAAGCATCTCCATTTTCATTATTTTTTTTCCCTTATCAATAGGGTAACATCTTAAAGGAAAGACATTGCCCCCACTAGGAGCAAATCCTTTAATTGAAGGTAGGTTCCTGTACTTTGGAATGCATCATAATTTTGATGATCTTTCATCCAAGTTGTTGGAAAGCACTTATAAAAGGGAATGAATAAGTTTCACTAAAAAGTGTAAATCAAAAAAATATTAGAAAAGTTGTTCTGCAAGGGATTTCCTAACTCTGCTTCACACACCAGTTAGCGCTATTTCTAGTTCGCGCCAAAAATAGATAACGCAGCTGAGGTCATGCTGCATTGCATTTTGGGATAGTTTTAACCCATCCACCATGCCAGGACCTCTAGGAGAGCTCAAGACAAGGGACAATTGACCTTTGGAGAATGGCATCAGAAACCGCGCACTTATAGACATTGTAAACATAGTTATTTTTAGAACTGGAATTCCAACGAAAGAAAATAAACCAAAAGGGAAAACGACTATTTTCTTCAACATCTGACGAGTTTCTCAGTAGCAACAAATTCAGAAAAACAAGAGAATTCAATACTGCTCAGAAAAAGACGAAATTATTTTGTGGACATAATTGTTATCGCTAGTACAGGAACCTACCTTTAAGGGCATCTCCCATTTGAATGAAAACTCTTCATACAGGGATGCCAATACTTAAATCTCAAGATTGTGTCCCTTTGGAAAAGTGGCAGAAAAAGGTGGCAGTATACTGCAGTTGACTGCATGAGCATTTTCGATTGCTGCCTATCCGGTGTGGTGACCAGCTTAAATGATCTAAAACACATTTGCAGTCAAAAAAAAAAAATAAAAAAAAAAAAAAAAATAGATGAGGCAGCTCATTATGAGCCGCCTCTTATGGATATAGGCTGTTTGTACTTTCAACTATTTTCATTATGGTGCTTTTAGTATTAATGGTATGTCACTTAGTATGATTAAATGAGCCACAACGCGACAAAACCAACAAAGTGGTATGTGCTCCCAGCGAAGACTCAGATCAGCTTAGGCATCTGCCCAGTCTGATCAGAGTCTTTGCTGTTGTCTTATAGGGTAGCAAAGGGTCTAAGTTACCCTATACAGACAGCAGAAACTCTGATCAGACTGGGCAGATGCCCAGGCTGATCTGAGTCTGCGCTGGGCGCACAACCACAATGTTGGTTTTCTCGTGTCGTGGCTCAAATTGTGCTGTTGCCATATTGACCCTAAATGTTTGGAATAAAATGCATGATCACACTGTAAAACTAAATCATAGTGATATGAAAGAGAAGTCTGATCAGGATCTGCACTGTGCTATTGTATCAGCAGTTTTTCACTGTTAAAAAGTCACCTTGTGTTTTTATGATAAATACAGTAATTTGTTACTGTTTTTAAGAAGGAACTATAATATGAGCCGCAACACAAGAAAACCAACAAAGTGGCTGAGTGCCCAGCGCAGACTCAGATCAGCCTGGACATTCGCCCAGTCTGATCAGAGTCTTCGCTGTCCGCATGAAGGTAGCTTAGACTCTGAGCTACCCGTTAAGCGCTTTGGAAAGACTCTGCATAGACTAGATGGATGCCCATGCTGATCTGAGTGCACTGGGCGCACAACCACTTTGTTGGTTTTCTCTCGTCGCGGCTTATATGCCATAGGTAAATACTATATTTCTTCTAGTAAACACCCCAGGGCCAATGCAATTTAGAAGTCCAATAAATCACGCCTGGTAAACTATCACAGGTACCTCCGGCGGAGGTACCGATAAAAAGTTGTGACAGGCACCTGGAGCTGCCTGTGACTGTCCGAAAAATGACAACAAACAGTAGGTATTCCTCTTTTTTGTCAAAATATAAAATAACAAGGGAGTTTATTAAAAATCAAAAAGTGCTATTCGACCCTTATAGACATAAAGTTTTGTAACACATTATATCCCCCTGAACTTTCCATATTAACCAAAGATACGACTTTTGAAGTGGCTTTGATGTCAGCCCACAGTACTCAAAACATAAAAAATTCGGCCGTTTTTGGTCTTAAATGCAGTGATCTTGCATACGAATCTGTTTTTCTCGGCACATTGGTGTTAAGGTAACCTCCTTGCTCAAATATAAATGTCGATTGACTACAAATAAGGCTTGATTTTTCAAAACAACAGCTGGAGGTACCTGCAATGGTGTGGAGGTGCCTGTGATGTAAGCAAATATAGTGAAAATCTGAATAGTTATTGCAGCTGGAAATATTGACATCTTCTCTTAAACACTGCTTGAAAAGAATCATTCGTTCAACGTCCCATTAAGCTATCATAATGCGTATATCATGAAATTCCATGTTAAAATTTCTAAAACAGCATCTCAAAGAGTAATTGTCCAATTTGTTTCCGCTTCTGCCTAGTAATCAAACATTGACGAATTTCACATACATTGTAGTTGCTGAAATTAACTGCCTAATTCAGTGTTAGAATCGTTATGAAATGTGCGCTTAAATAAGAGTCAACATTTTGTGACTGGTGATGACTGTGATCGGGAGGTGCTGGCTGTGAGTCATTCCAACTTGTCAGAAATGGTCGAGGTCACACGTCATGCCAGCTGCACGTATGGTTTGTCAAATTGTCAAAATTGCCGATACCCGTCAACAGGCATACACGTATAGGTATCTATAGTGTTGATCCTTTTGGTACCTCATATGTGTCGCTCGCATGTGTCGTATGACGCTCGCTGTATGTGTTAACTTTGTGGTCACTGGAGTAATAGGTGCTACAAGTGATTCAGTCTGGGTAGTTTTGAATTGTTGGCGCTTGAATCCAAATACATCCGTAAGGCCTACAGATTACATCATCGGCAGGTGACATGTTCTCAATATTACACCGTTTAGTATATTGAAGTGATCGGAATCTTACTGTAAATAACGTGTAATTCAAAGTCTCCGAATATTTGGTAACAAAAGTATCACTTTTACTACATAAAAGTCATCTTCTGAAACGTTGTTTTTGCAAACGTTTTGAGTAGCTAGCATGGAGTGTGACCTCGACAATTTCTAACGATTTTGAATGACTAACAGGCAGTCATCACCATTCACAAAAATGTTGCCTCTTATTCATAACTATTTTAACTCTGTATAAGGCAGTAAATTTTAACAGCTACGTACAACTCGTCAATGTTTGACTAACAGATATGGAAACAAAACGGACAATAACTCTTTTAGATGATCTGCTTTGGATTTTGGATTTCTGTTGTGAAGCATCAATGTTACGTGTTCTTATGTCCGCTTGTCTGTAGTCTTCAGGCAATAAGGTCACCTGTACAGCTGCCCACTTTGCTTTCTGGTTTGTTTTGTAATTTGAAATAGGTAAAATAGAAGTTAGCGTTTTCATTTTGGGGTAGGTGAATTTCCACCTGTCTGGGAAAGAGCTCTTTATTCGGTTTACCATGCGTGTCTTTTATGAACTATTGTCAATGTATACTTACTTTCATCTTGGTTTTGAGAGCAGGATGTAGAATCTGATTGTATAAGTTCATGATCATTGTCTGTCGTTGTAACAAAACTATGCTTGATATTCGCATTATGATAGATTAAATTGCGATGTTGAATGAACGATTCTTCCAAGGCAGTGGTCTAGAGATGAAGAATATCAATATTTGCAACCGCTATAAATCTTCAAATTTTCGCTATATTTTCTTACATCACAGGCACCTCCATTCCGTCACAGGCACCTCCAGTTGTTTTTTTACCGATCCAGCCTTATTTGGAGTTTATCGGCATTTATATTTGGACGAGGAGATTTATTTTACGTCTGTGTATCCAGATCAACAGATTCTTATGCAAGAAAAGTGCATTTAGGACCTAAAACAACCGATTTGTTCTTGTTTTGAGTACTTTCGACTGACCTTAAAGCCACTTCAAAAGTCATATCATCTGTATATATGTAAAGTTCCCGGGTATATACTGTGTGACAAAACTTAATGTATATAAGGGTCGAATAGCATTCTTTGATTTTCAATAAACTCCCTGGTTATAATGTATTTTATCAAAAAAGACGAATACCTACCGTTTTTTGTCTATTTTTGCTCCGTCACAGGTAGCTCTGGATGCCTGTCACAACATGTTATCGGTACCTCCGCGGAGGTACCTGTGATAGTTTACCAGGCGTGTAAATGGCATTCCTGAGACAAAATTTGAACAATATTTGGTGGCCAAAAGCCAGTTTTGATGGAATTTTGTCAACTTTCACAGAAAAATGAGAGGGCATTTCTAAGGGAAGGGTCATCTATTAGAAGAAATTCAGTATATTATATGTATTCTAGGGAATGACATGTTTTATTATACCCCCAACATACAAAGTATGTCTAGGGGTATATAGTTTTCATCTTTCCATCAATTCGTCTTTGCTTATATTTCCAATTTCCTTTTCTGGAACCATTTGGTGTGTTACTAGATATACTTCTGGGTTCATGCAGAATAGTTGACACCAACTGGATGCTGCTGCTGACCTAAGGTTAAAGCCACAGACTTAGATATTTGCATTAAACTTTTGTGTTAAGTTTATATTCTTCTTTTATGTTTCCAATATCCTTTGATGGAACCTTTTGATATTTGACTAGGGTAACTTTTAGGTTCATAAAGAGTAGTTGACATCATCTGGATGCTGCTGCTTACCAAAAGTCAAGGTTACAGACTTGTATATTTGTCTTAAAGTTTTGTGTTAAGTTTATATTATTTGCTTATATTTCCAATATCCTTTGATGGAACCTTTTGATATATGAACAGGTTTACTTCTATGTTCATTCAGAATACTTAACATCATCTGGATGCTGCGGCTGACATAAGGTCAAGGTCACAGACTTAAACATTAGCGTTAAAGTTTTGCTTTAAGTTTCTATTCTTCCTTTATATTTCCAATATTCTTTGATGGAACCTTTTGATATTTGATTAGGTTTACTTTTAGGTTCATGGCTGCTTACCAAAGGTCAAGGTCACAAACATATATTTGCATTAAAGTTTTGTGTTGATTTTATATTCTTTGCTTATATTTCCAACATCCTTTAATGAAACCTATTCATATATGACTAGATTTACTTCTATGTTTATGCAGATTAGTTGACATCATCTGGATGCTGCTGCTGACCAAGTTCATGAACACAGACTTATATGTTTCATTTGAGTTTTGTGTTAAGTTGGTTCTCTTTGCTGATATTTGTAATATACTTTTATGGAACCTTGTGATAGGTGACTAAGCTTACTTCTAGGTTTAAACCATGTATAAGATTGATTTTGTTATGTGGTAGTTTCATAAGGCGGTGGTTTTATTAGGTGATGGCCTTGGTCAGGTGCATAAGTGAGCAGGGGCTCACGGTTAACCCCTTCTCTAGTATGAGCTTCCGTAAAGGGAAGAATTCCCTCTTTCTGAGAGCAAATTTTTTTTCACGAAGAGAAGCCTCCTATGAAAAGAGAGACTACCCTCATATCAGACTGAACTCCCTATACCAAATGTTTAAACAGAAGCTTAACCTCAGCATAATTATTTTGTTCCTTTACTCTTAATTTTATAAGACCCTCTTCAGTGACAGAAAAAAATTAAAGAGTTATTTTCAAATATTTAATAAGCTGTGTGAGTACATTTCCCTATTTATTCTGCCATTTGTACAAAGCAAAAACTTGGGTTATTTCCTGTTGGCTTCCTTGGATGACAAAACCTGTACAAAAGGGGTTTACTCTTAGAGGAAATAATTTGTTCTTAGAGGAGCAAATTCTTTCCTCGCCATGTAGAAGGGAGTTAGAAATGAAAATGGCAGTTGCTTCCTCTGAAAATATACCCATTCACTTTGTCAGACACTGATCAGACTTAAGGCTGTCAGATCTCTGTCTATACTGTTCACTTAGACATTTATTGTCATTATGGTTGTTTTATTTTGTTTTGTTCAAGAAAATTGGATTTCATATCATGTGTCATGTCATGAGAAAAAGGTACCTTATGTCAAACAAGTATGGGAAATGTGAAAGCTCTGATCAGACTACACTCCATGCATGTGATAATATTCTACATCGTTCTCTTCAGCATTCTTCTTTCTATACTGTATTTCTTCAGTTATAAGATGGAGGGTTTTCCCTTTCTAAACAATCCCAAAAATCTAGACCCATCTTATAAGACAGATCTAAATTTTGGGATTGTTTTGGAAGAGGAAACCCCATCTTAAAGCAGAATTTCTTAAGACTGATTTAGATATTTTGGGGCATTCTAGAGAGAGGACAACTCTTTTTTATAGCAGAATAAATACAGTAGATGCTGTGGAATCCGTAAAATTAAAGGTTAAGACTCTTATCAGCCAGTTTAGCCTATCTGCAAGATTTCTAAATATACTTATCTTCAATGAAAAATGGTGCTTTGGTGGGTCAAGATGCCAGCCTAGATGCTTTTAGGTACTGCTCATCTTCTTTTGTTGTGTTTATATTTTTATGTCAACATGGCACTGGCTTTATTCTCTAGTTGCTTCTGACATTTTATTACCATCACAAGATGCTGTTCATTGAAGGCCTGCATACAATTACTTTCATCTTGGCATGCTTACAACATGCCAGAGCTTCCTGGTTTCGATACTCGGTACGGCCACTTACTGTCATTTCTCCTTCCACTGATTCAAGAAGGGCAGTTGTCACTTACTGAGCCTGCCCAGGAATAGTGTGGTTAGGTTAACCGACTGTCCCGACATGACCATAGCTGTTTTCAGGGGACGTTACACAACAACGGTCAACAACAACATGCCAGAGCTACAGCTGACACAACTTCATTGGGGGTAAAACATGATTTGCTTTTATTTTTCCACAACAAATGTTTTGTATAGGAGAAAAAGGTTTATCTGATGGCCTATATAATGTGATGTTGTGTCAAATGGTTTTATATTTGTACATTAATTTATATTTGTCTGCTTATGGATTTATTTTCAATAAAATGTTTTGAAAGGCAGTATGAATATTTTCCTTGTATTTTCACATGCACACTGAATATAAACTAACACACATAATAAAGTATTTACTCCTAGTACTCGGATTTCTTAAGGTGACTAGGTCACTTACAGGGGAAGCAACTCTGACATTTTAATTTTTGCCTCCCTTCTCAATGAGGGTCAACTCTTAAAAGAAAGAATTTGCTCCACTAGGAGCAAATTCTTTATTTTAAGAGTAGACCCAACATTGGAAGGGCTTTGTCATCCAGGGAAGCAAACAGGAAGTCACAAAAGTTGTTCCTGTTTTTAAAAATAGCAGGAAAACCTAGAGTTGTAGTCATTCACCTTAATCAATTACTGCAAATACAAATTCCAAGCCCGGCCGCGTAGCGCATCTAAAATTTGTGTATAGCCATCTTTATTGAAAGATCTCTTGGTTTTAGTGAAAGAAGTCATTTTTCAGGGCTCGTTGCACCAACATATTTGCAAGTAGAGCTGTAATAACAACAGGCATCACAAGGGATACAATGCCTTTGCACTGGACATAATCCATACATGAGGTTGCTTGAGGGATGACAAGTTCTTCTATATAATGTAATGTAATTACCTTGATCTTGACCCTAGCATCATGAAAAAGGCAAATGGTTCATAAATGAAGTTGCTAGAGCAGACAATTTAAAAAACAAAAAAAAAAAAAAACAAAAAAAAAAACAAAAAAAAAAAGAAAACTGCAACCTTGGCTTTGGACCTACAATGCTGAATGCAAAACTTATCCAAGATATTGTCACACTAAACATTTGTTCGAAGTTATATCAAAATCGGTCTACAAATGAAGGCCCTAGAGGCTTGTAAAAGTTTTTTCTAAAATAGCCACTGTGAGTTTGACCTTGGACATACAATGCTGAAATGCAGACCTCTTTAAGATACAGGCATATTAAACATTTGTGTGAATTTACATCAAACTGAGTCAACAAATGGAGGCCCGACAGTGATGACAAAGTATTTCTAAGATAGAAATTGTGCCCCTTTAACTTGGATATACAACGCTAAAACGCAAACTTATGCAGGATATTGCCACACTATACACTTGTGTGAAGTTATATTAAAATTGGTCCATGAATGAAGCCACTAGAGCGATGACAAAGTATTTCTTAAAAAAAGCAACTGTGGCCTTGACCTTGGACATACAACGCTGACATGAAAGCTTATTTAAGATATTTTCACACTAAAAATTTGTATCAAGTTATATCAATTGAATGGGTGAATGAAGGTGGAAGAACGATGATAAAGTTTATCGGAAAATAGCTACTATGACCTTAACCTTGACCCCACCACCCTGAAACAAGAACTCGTTCGAGGCATTATCATATCCAATATTTATCAAAATCTGTTCATAAATGATGTCGCTAGAGCAATGACAAAAGGCGAACGTACGCATGTATATACGTACAGACGTACCTACGGGACAGACCCTATATCCCCTCCACAACTTCGTTGTATGAGGGGATAATAAAGGCAGCAGCCAGTTGTGCATTCCATTTGGGTAGGTTGATACGGTAGAGCTTAATATCTTTCTATCTGTCACACTATTGCTGGCAGAAAGGCAAATAGTGTAGACCCTGATCAGGCTGCTCCTGTAGGAGCGGTTTGGTCAGGGACTACTGTATTTGCTTGCTCAGACAGTCTGCCCAAATATTTAGGACCACTATGATAACTCTATGTCATGCTATCAATATTTCGCAAAAACTCTGCAGAACTTGCGCAAATATGACCTAATATTTAGAATAAATATGGTTTTGAGAAATCAATTCATAAAGCTACACTTTTGAGAAATCAGTTCATAAAGCTACACTTTCAAGGGAGATTTGTCAAAGCCTCAAAGGGCTACTCTGAAAAAAGATCTCTCATAATATGGTAGCGTAGCCATCCACCTTTAATGAATAAAACAAGTAAAATATATTGCCTGACCTAACGGATATTGTGTCGCATTGTGACAAAACCTGTCTTTAAGCATATTTATACCAACTGAAGCTTGCGCCTTGCATGGCAGTGGCTGGCCCAACTGGCTTTGTTAATTCCCTACTGACGAAAGTATGTGCACTTTAGTACTGGTTAACCGCTTAGGAGGTCTAATCCCGCCCGTAATATTGTGGTTAGGTTGACCATCCCGACATGACCTGGACGTAAAGCATTAACACAACACCAACAACAGCAGCAATAAATTAACAAACCTGAAAACGCGTACGGCTCGCGTGAAATGTGCTGACCAGACTACATATATGAGCATGTGTATTTTGCAGATCTTGTCATGATGCTACGAGTATCTTAATTATACAAGCCGTTTCACATAAATTGCTGCCTTCCTTGTGCAAGAACCGCAGACTAGTCAGTCTGTACATTCTGGTAGTAAGCCAAGTTTCTACCTGCCTGTCTGTGGATTTTGCTCCAAGGGAAGATTTTGATCCGCCTGCACATCTGTGTAGGCTGGTATGGGTCTTCACTGTTTTTCATATAATGCTATATTTTCTTTTGTCGTGCTGATATGAAAGACCGCTTGCAAAGTTAGGAAGAAACAACTCGTTCCACATAGCTGATCTGAGAAAGTGAATTCGATTTGTTCAGTGTCGGTTTCCGGTAACATTCCGTAATGAGTCTTAAATGAGCCGCGACAAAAGCAACAAAGTGGCATGTGCGCCCAGCGAAGACTCAGATCAGCCTAGTCTGATCAGAGTCTTCACTTTGCGCTTAGAATCGGATGTAAGACGGGTAAAAACGGAAATGGAATGAAGTTAAGTAAGAAGTATGAAGCAGAAGTAGCTGCCTATATGCAAATATGCAAAGTTTGACAAAATGCCTTCCAATTTCTGACTTCCAACGTCTTCGCTTCTTGTATACTTCTAACTTCATGACTTGCCACTGACTTCTTGCTTCTGCTTTCCACTCCCTGAGTTGAAGTTCTTCGCTTCTTGTATACTTCTAACTTCATGACCTGTAACTTCCTACGTCTCCGACTTCTTGCTTCTGCCTTCCAACCTCTGATTTCCAACTTCTTCGCTTCTTGTATACTTCTAACTTCATGACCTGTCACTTCCTACGTCTCCGACTTCTTGCTTCTGCCTTCCAACCTCTGATTTCCAACTTCATCGCTTCTTGTATATTTCTAACTTCATGACCTGTAACTTCCTACGTCTCCGACTTCTTGCTTCTGCCTTCCAACCTCTGATTTCCAACTTCATCGCTTCTTGTATATTTCTCACTTCATAAAAACTGTCACTTCCTACGTCTCCGACTTCTTGCTTCTGCCTTCCAACCTCTGATTTCCAACTTCTTCGCTTCTTGTATACTTCTAACTTCATGACCTGTCACTTCCTACGTCTCCGACTTCTTGCTTCTGCCTTCCAACCTCTGAGTTCCAACTACTTCGCTTCTTGTATACTTCTAACTTCATGACCTGTCACTTCCTACGTCTCCGACTTCTTGCTTCTGCCTTCCAACCTCTGATTTCCAACTTCTTCGCTTCTTGTATACTTCTAACTTCATGACCTGTCACTTCCTACGTCTCCGACTTCTTGCTTCTGCCTTCCAACCTCTGAGTTCCAACTACTTCGCCTTTTGTATACGTCTGTCTTCAGGTCTTGCCACTTCCTAATTTTCCGACTTCTTGCATCTGTGATTTTTAACCACTTACTTCACGCTAGTTTGAAATCGGATGTAAGAAGACGGGTAAAAGCGGAAATAGAAGGAAGTTAAGTATGAAGCAAGAAGTAGCTGCCTATATGCAAATATGCAAAGTTTGACAAACCGACAAAATTTCAGTACGTACCTGTGAATTTTCAGTGTGTGTGTGTGTGTGTGTGTGCGCGCGCGCGTGTGTGTGTCAGTTGAACAAGATTGCATTACGTTTGGCGGCATTAAATACCACAAGGAGTGCCGGATTCCCTGACCTTCTGCAGCATAATTGTGCTGAACAAAAAACACATAGCTACATCCCTGGATATTGTAACCGTTCTAAGTACTGGGACATATAAGTCTAAGCCCAGATCGGACTGCTCCTAAATGGACAGTTTTATCAGGATCTATACGGTTTGCCATTCCATCTGTATTGCTAAAGCTTTCCATTGTAAAGTTAACTCCTTCCACTTTTAGAACAATTACTATCATTATTTCAAGTGTCCAAATTTTTAGATTTTTAGATTTTTTATATGGTAAGACGCACTTTTTCATGGCACAGCTTAATCGCGAGAAATTAAAACCCTTTGAAGATCGGATTTGATAAGACAGTTCGTGTTTCGAAGATATATCTGGCGATTAATAGAAAATGGTCTTTAATCGAACTTGAATATAAGTTCAATCCCAGACATTAGTACAAAACTAATTGTAAGCAGGAAACTACGGCACCACAATAATGAACTACTGTACTCAGAGTAATATATTTTGTTATCATTATTTAATATAGAAATGAAAGGGAGGACGCTCCCATGTACGTACATATAGCGTCAAAAGTCGAGCACCGTTTGCATAACGTTCAGCGTAAACGTGCATTTTCTTACCTACGAGACAGAGTTTGTTCTATTTTTAGCGGTGCTGGAAAATTCTTTCTTGCACACCGGATAGAAAATGCCATTCTTTTCACCTGGGATAGAAAGTCTTATCTAACCCTGGTGTTCTGACCCAGGACCGGAAAAAAATCACGAGCTGTCAATGCATTGATTGTATAGGAGCTCACGTACCTGCGTCGTCAAGTGACGTTGGCATTTTAGATGATGACGTCACGAAGACGGTAAAAATGACGTCAATTTATGCACGCCAGTCGTTGATGTAAAGAGCCGAATGGCGGTCGTTGAAAGCGGCGCCTTCTTTCAAAATCAAATTGAAACCTCTCAAGCACTAGAATTACGCATTTTAAAGCTCTGAAGTTAAAACAAAACGTGGTGTGCAAGAAAAAGTATCTATCATTGGTGTGAGGTGCGGATAGAAAAATCCGTCACTCGGGATCACTGTTCGGCATCACTCGGCAAGCCTCGTGATGCCGAACAGTGACCCTCGTGACAGATTTTTCTATCCACACCTCACACTCATGACAGATCTTTATAGTCTTGCCCATGGGCTGGGACAGCTCACACGAGCTTGAATTCTATGTACCACTACGCGCTCCTTGAAATACGGCTTGGTGATTCCATACTTTATGCATTATTCTTTCATAGGAATGAATTACCACATCGATAAAATTCTACCCAAGAAAGGATATTCATTCTTTATAATCCCATTATAGCCTGTTTCAAGGTCTTAAAGTAAAAAAAGTCAATGTTTCACCGTGACAAACACTGTCGAGGAGGCCGCCATTTCGAAGACGTTACCAACTGACGTTTGAAATGACGTTGAGTACTTGACGTTACGTCACAATTAACGTCATACACGCGCTTTCTGTAGTCGTCTCAATACAAATTTTGTTCTTTGATATAAATTTCAATTAGAAAATCTAAAAATGCGGATTTGTCAAGGACCTATTTTTTTACTTGCCTGTTCACTATGTACAGCAGCCATGAGGGTGACACGGTTGTACTACTTACACTTGTACACGTTCGCATGAAATAGGCCTATTAGTTCCCCGTTCAATTTGAAGTAAATATTAATGTAGGTAAGAAAAATAATCAATCATTGGTCTCCGATGCGGACAGGGAAATCCCAACCCTCGGGCACACGGGGTGTGTCGGAAACTCGGCAAGCCTCGTTTCCGACACACCCCGTATGCCCTCGGGTTGGGATTTCCCTGTCCGCATCGGAGACCAATGATAGATTCTATTTGTCTTAGATCGCGAATAATTCACAAGTTACACCCAAAAGAAATTTTTTTTGTGGTTCGCCTCCAGGCACCATTTTAAAGGAAACTAAACATTGTCAAGTCAGCATGCCAATCGGAACACCGCCTGGCCCATTCCGTGATTCACGGAATTTACCGAGCGGTGTTCCGATAGGCCAGCATGCAGGTGCGTTTTGGCATTTTGTCTTTTTTACAGTAAGTAATAAAATAAAATAAAATGGTCCATTGCTTGTTCCTGTTGTTTTGTCACTATTATACACCAAGCTGCAAGCACAATAACAGCTTGTAGACACACCCTCATCGGATCTCATTGTCAATGCGATGCATAAAAGCACCATTTCTAATACGTGTCAACCGCAGCGTCGGTACTAATGCGATGTCAGTTTTTAGTTCGCCTGAACGAAAGTTCAGGTAGAGCTATTGTTGTCACCCTGGCGTCGGCGTCAGCATCCGCGTCAGTGTCCGCGTCCGCGTCGGCGTCCGGATTGGATGTTTTGGTTAAAGTTTTTAAAGACCTATATCTCCCTAACCCATGGATGGATTCTTTTGATGCTTGCACTGTTGTTAGATATTGGTCCAAAGTTTACGAGGGTACTACCCCCACCCCACTCAGTGACCTTGATGTCAAGGTCACGGACTTAGAAAATTTGAGTTTTTTGACTGGATGTTTTGGTTAAAGTTTTTTAAAGCCCAATATCTCCTTAACCCATTAATAGATTCTTTTGATACTTGCACTGTAGTTAGATATAGGTCCAATGTTTTCCAAGGTACCACCACCACTCCACTCAGTGACCTTGATGTCAAGGTCATGGACTTAGAAAATTGTCTTTTTATTGATTGGATGTTTTGGTTAATGTTTTTTAAAGACCCATATTTCCCGAACCCATGGATGGACTCTTTTGATATTTGCACTGTAGTTAACTATTAGGCCAAAGTTTTACAGAGTACTAGCCCAACCCCACTCATTGACCTTGATGTAAAGGTCATGGACTTAGGAAGTTTTGTTTTTATTAAAGTTTTCTAACTGCATACTAATTCATATTGATTGGCTTAGATTTAGTTTATACTTGAACTGATGTTAGACACTTCTGCGAGTTTTTACCAAACACTATATACTTACCCCACTGGCTGACCTTGAAGTCAATGTCATCAACTTAGAATTTTGTCATAAAGATTTTAGTTAAAGTTTTATATTTATGAAGACATAATATCTTAGTGCCAGGATGGACTCAGTTGATACTAATACTTGGACTGATAGTAAATAATGGTTCAGGGTAATGATACATCTGATACATACAATGCGATGTGACGATGTCGCACCATGTCAGTCCAACATCATTTTGCCCGGCCGCGTAGCGCAATCGTTAGGGCACCTGACTCATAAGTCAGAGGTCCTTTGTTTGAAACCCGGTCTGGCCACATACTTTCGTTTCTCCTTCCACTGATTCAAGAAGGGCAGTTGTCAGTTAATGGTGAAAGTATGTGCACTTAGTACTGGTTAACTGCTTAGGAGGTCTAAGCCTGCCCAGGAATAGTGTGGTTAGTTAACTGACCGTCCCGACATGACCATAGCTGTTTACCGTGGATGTTAAGCATCAAATCAATCAATCAAACCCACATCATTTTGACCTCGTTCCAGCAGGGTACATGTTAATTTGAGCTGTACCCATTATTTACAGTTGTCATAGTAATGATATCTCATTATGTTGCATTACAGTGCCTCTTTTGTAAATACAGTGTTTTTCTGTCTGGCAGTTTTCATCAGAAACCTTGTCCATCATCAGATGTATGGTAAGAGTAGATAAGTATACAGGGCAAGTGTGTAACTCAGTATTTTGGCATATATAGTCTGTATATCACTGATATTCAAATACTTGCATTCTAAATTTAGAATTAAATTTATAATAATAACTCTTCTATTTTATCAAATCTAAAATTGCAACCAAATTACTTATCCACTTTGCGTTAGTGAATCCAACTAAATATTTCTGCCTTCACAGTTTATTTTTAGTCTGCGTTTGTATTTTCTTAATCTCTATGCCAAATTATCAGTTGCACACACTAAGTCTTACAGCAGGGTTTATTCTGGTACCTGTATGTAATGTTCTGCTTTAATGCTGACTCCAGTCATAGTTCCCAAGTAATTTGAAACCCTTTCGAACATAATTACTGGAAGGACATTTTGTTAAATTTTGGAACATGTGTGGCTTACCTCAATCAGACTGCGCTTACAGGATAAGTCACTCAACTATTTTATGCAACATTTCCTTATACACTATGAGGAGTTATCTGAAATCGGAGATGTAAGAAGCCAGAATAGATTTCCGAAGACTTATCACAATACTAAATTGTGGATTATTAAACAAATAAATCAAGAGTAAAAACAAACTATTGTCCATTTGCAATAAAAAGTTAAATTTTTAGTCACTCTCTGCATAGATCTTTTGTATAGAATAAGCCCTGTTGGACTACTTTATTATGAACCAGTTTAGTTTATTGTTCTTAACTAATGCTTCTGTTACGTTCCATCATGACTCAATCTTCAGATTAAATGCTGTTCAGATGAGGGAGGTTTGAATGGGCAGTCTTTGCTGAAGACTTTAGAGCCTCAGGCTTTCTGTTCTTTGCATCATGATATAATTGATACCTGGTGATGGATTTCTTTCAGATCAGTACAACCTTGTCATGCAAAGAAGAAACTGCATGTATCAGCACATTGTTCTTTAACTTTCATCTTTTTAATATTGCAACATAGCAGATGTTTAGACATTTTGATAAAGATAATGCATAAAGAAGAAACATGAAAAGTTAAATTCATTGTATATGTACTCTCAATGTTGTTTTCAGAAAGGAAAAGAAATGATGAAAACTAAGGTCAGCATGCAATATTATGAACTATTTCATAGCACATAATTATTCAACGTTATTAAAAGTTTACTTTAAAAGGCATGAAGCAAGAAAATAAGCACATGAAACCCATGTTGCATCAGTAGAATATTGTTTTGTTTCTTTATCTAAAAGTGGCTTTTCTGCACCATTTTAGTAGACATTTACATCACTGGCCTTGTGGATAAAGGAATCATGTTTGACTAAATCTAACAAGCTATGCATGGTATAATATTCATTATGTTAAATCAGCAACTGTATTTAAAGATTTAAGTTGACTAGGTCTTTTAAGGGAAGCAGCTGTGCCATTTTCATTTTTCATTCCCTTAGCGGTGTGGCATAATTTGCTTCTCTAGGAGCAGATCTTTTCCTTTAAGAGTAGATTTCGTTTTGGAAAGGCTAGGTCCTCCATAGATGCAAACAGGTCATGAAAGTTGTTCTCCTTTGTAAAAATGGCAGAAAATAGGGAGGTGTACCCATTTACCTCAAGTTCACAGGATGAAAACACGAAAGAAAAATGTTTAATGCATATACTATAATTATTTTAAAACAGTCACTCACTGAACAATTTAATGCATTTGTCTGGAAGTTATTTTATATTTCAAACTTGGAAAAAGCTATTTTCATATAGTTTTGTATATTTTGATTTTAATTTAGGTTTTAATCAATTTCTGTAGTTTTCACTGCTAATATATTAAAATTTGTTACATGTGACTGCATGGATTTTACGTGTACTATATTACATCAGTTAATTGATATTTCGTTACAGTGATACCAATGATGGCCCTACACTGTATGAGAAAAAGAAAAGGGATACATTTCAGTCTATGTCATTCAACTATGATAGTCTATACAGCTGAAAGAAGTTACTATAGTTCAAGTCGAGCATGGAACTACACAGGTACAAGGTTTGACAATGGTAAGTCCATAATTTCTTCACACTAAAGCTCCAGATAATGGTAACAACACTTAATTTTTTACTTGGAAAATAGCTTGTCATATAGTGGACTAAAACTAAATCCCAACCTATTCCTGGCAAAGGTTATGTTCCAACATAACCTATTCCAGAAATAGGTTTTGTTCCAACATAACCTATGCCAGGAATAGGTTTTGTTCCAACTAAACCTATGCCAGCAATTGGTTTTGTTTCGGAACATAACCTATGCCAGGAATAGGTTTTGTTCAAAGCTTTATATGGGACTTAGTTTTAGTCATGTATGAAACAATGTATTTTCCAAGTAAAAAAAAACTGTAAATAGATAATAGGCTGTTTGGTGGGTTTGGATGATAATTATGGGGTAATGGAATGCAAGTGTATGAAACAATTATTTCTGGTCTGTAGCAAAACCAACTGAAAAGCCTGAAACTAACTTAAGCTTTGATGTCACATGAATTTAAAGCTCTTGATTTTATTGTTATAACCTTTTCTTTGAGATTATGATTGCTTCTTTCTTTGAAACTCTTTCATTTGTTTCAGGTTCAAGTACACTGGTACTGGACATCCTGTTGGGAAACAAAGGGGCGCATATGTATAATGGTAAAGGTATGGAGCAATGCTCCGCATGTAAAAAATGGTTTAAGACATCAAAAACTCTTTTGAACCACAAATGTTCTTTCTGCAGTAAATGTGACAAAATCTTCAGTTCTTATCAGAAGTTCCTGCAACACAAATGTAGTAAAGCAGTCTCCGTGGTTACAAATAAAGATGTAGAGGAACATACTAACACTAAAGTAAATATTTGTGCTGCTCAGGTAAGACAAAGCTCATCTCAGAATAACATGGAAACTCTAATTTGCGAAAGATGTCAGCGGTCATATAAGACAAGAAAAACTTTTGTGAATCATAAATGTACATATTGTGGTAGCTGTAATACCGCCTTTACTACGTATAAGACCTTTTTGTCACATACATGTTCCAAAGCTTTAAAGACTAAATATCAGGAAACTGACAAAACTTTGAGTAAAAAGTTTAGAATGACTTCTGAACCTGTAAGAGACATGTCTTTAATAGCTGATATGGTGGGGGGATGTGGTAATTTTATCCCTGATGATGTTATTTGTGTGGCACTGGACATGATCAGACAGTATACTGGTTCAGACTACCATGGGTATATTACACCCGCTGAAATGACATGGTTTATGTCAAATCCAACAGAAGCTGGCCCGCCAGTTACATACAGTGAACTTTCAATTAATATACATGATATAGGTAATCATTGGGTTACATCTGTATATAACCTGGAAATAGGGCGAATCTTGGTGTATGATTCCCTTCGTAGAATCGAACATTATACACAAATTGTACCTCAGCTTAGGCTTCTGTATGGCAGTGAGCTTTTAAGTAAAGTAGATTTTATACCAGTAACCCAGCAGGGAGCAGATGCAGCATGTGGGGCATTTGCGGTTGCTCATGCATTCTGCTACTGTTTAGGGATGTCTCCCAGTTTGCAAAACTTTGATAAGTTGCAAATGAGATCTCACTTAAGAGATTGTATACAATCAAGACAAATAGTTGCATTTCCAACTACACATTCCAGTAATACATGCACAGAAACAGACAGCAGGAACAATAAAAGGAGGCTGCCAAATGATTATGACTTTATAAATGATAACATAAAAAAATGCAAAAAAAAAATGTTGAAGTAGTGGAAATTGTAACTAGTGGACAGAGTAATAAACAAAGCCAAAATGACAGAGAACGAAAACAGAAGAAAAGCGAATTGCCAAATATAAGAGAAATGGAAAATTTGAGAAAAAGGCAAAATTCTGTAAGTCGAAGAAAAGAGGCAGAATGCAAAAGAGAAAAGAGAAGAGCTGAGGAAGTAAGACAAAAGGAAAACATGAAAAAGAGACAGAATCCAGATGGTTATGTCAGGGATAGAGGGCGTAAACATAAAGCCCGAAAGGATGTAGAACTTAGAAACATCGAAAATAGAAAGAAAAGGCTGGATCCAGATGGTCATGTCAGGGACAGAGGGAGTAAACATGAAGCCCGAAAGGATGTAGAATTTAGAGACATGGAAAATAGAAAGAAAAGGCTGAATCCAGATGGTCATATCAGGGATAGAGGGCGTAAACATGAAGCCCGAAAGGATGTAGAACTCAGAAACATGGAAAATATAAAGAAAAGGCTGAATCCAGATGGTCATGTCAGGGATAGAGGGCGTAAACATGAAGCCCGAAAGGATGTAGAATTTAGAAACATGGTAAATAAAAAGAAAAGGCTGAATCCAGCTGGTCATGCCAAGAATAGAGAACGTAAACGTATAATAAGGAAATACATCGAAATCAGAAACTTGGAAAATATGAGAAAGAAAACTGTTGCAAGTAGGTATCAAGCAAAAGAACATAAACAATTGACAAGAGAAAGTAAATCTTACAGAGCATCAGAAAATAAGAAAAAAAGGAGAGAAAAATAATCTCTGTTCCCCAGATTATAAAACAAAATCACATAACTGTTCAGAGTGGGCCTTTATAAGTGTGCACATGTTGCAGTCACATGATGTATCAAGAAAGTGTAAGGCTAGTGCCAAGATCAATTAATATTGAAGAAAAATTGAAAATAATGCTGATCACAGGTACAACAAGTGTGGATAACAAGGAGTGGATATGTCACACATGTTTTAGTGCCATTAGGAGTAAAAAAATCCAAGTTGTGCCATAGCCAACTTGATGGATTTTCCAGTTAAACCTCCGGAACTGGATTTGACAGATATGGAAGAAAGACTGGTAGCTACACGCATCCCATTTATGTGTCTGCATCAACTTCCTCGTGGTGGCCAGCTTAGTCTTAACGGAAATGTTGTCAATGGTCCTGCCAATGTGACTAATACAGCTTTGAAACTTCCTAGAAATATGGATGACAGTGTGTGCATTCCAGTCAAGCTAAAAAGAAAACTGAACTTTGGGCACCATGTTGCTTTTAAAAATATACGCCCTCAAAAAGTCATAACTGCAATTAATTGGTTAAAGGCAGGATTTCTGAACCCCCGGTAGAGAATTAACTACCTGTATGAGGAATAGAGGGCGTGGCTTAGCTACTGTGCAAATTAGACCACTGTCCTGTTTTAGACAATAAGAGCTGCCAATACTTTCACAGGTAAATACCCCAGCAAATCAACAGCCAATCAAATTAGAGATAAATCTACAGGAGCTACTGTAGATGTTTACCCTTTGGTGGCTATTGGAAAACTGAGAATAGTAGCTAATTTTGTCTTTTATAGTCCACTCCTGCCTTTAACAGTAAATAGCAAGTTATATCAGGAGGAGGGTGTTGTTGTGAATGATAACTGGAATCCAACAAATGGTATTGTGGAAACAACTGATGATGACAGCCCAGATGAATCAACTGATGAACCAGATCCTTGGGATGAAACTGCAGCTCAAGAGCAACCAGTTGGCATATTGGATACTCTTCTTGTCCCCCAGGATCTGACTGATGAGGCTTGTCGCATATTTTCGTTTGCTCCTGCTGAAGGAAATACTCCAGTCAGCATTTTTATGGATCATAATGCAGATGAACTGGCTTTTCCGACATAATTTTGTGGAAGAGCCCGCCCTGACAACCTGGAGAGACCTGTCAAGATAAGCTATGCTGATGTTTGCAAATCAGAATTGCGAAGGTCAGATAGAAGGATGGCCAGTCACATTCCCAATTTGTTTTTCAAATTTAAGAAACTGCAGACAAAGCACATTCTGGATAAAGCCAATATCTGTATCAGGAAAGCCCAAGGAAAACAAGATTTGACTGCTGGCCATCTAAAATCAATGGAAAATGTGGAAAAACTGTGTCGTTTGAATGAAGGCTTTAGGATTTTTAAGGATCTCCGAGGGTCTCCACCATACTGGGAACAGACAAAAAAGGACATTTTTGCTATGATACATAAGTTAGGGATTCCAACATGGTTCTCATCGTTTTCTTCAGCAGAAACTAGGTGGATTCACATTCTCCAGATTTTATACAAGTCTCTACATATGAAAACACTTTCTGATCAAGAAGCATCAGAGCTCACCTGGTTCCAGAAGTCAGAACTGATCAAGAGTGACTCGGTTACATGTGCTAGACACTTTGAGCATCAAGTCAAAAAAATAATCAGTGATGTTCTTCAGAGCCCACCCAATATAATAGGAAAAGTTTCAGATTATTTCTATAAAGTAGAATTTCAGATGAGGGGCTCTCCTCATATCCACATGCTTGTCTGGGTTGAAGATTCACCAACTCTTGATGGGAGCGAAGATGCTGAAGCCAGGATCATTGCATTTGTAGACAAGTATGTGACCTGCAGTAAAGATGAGTCTGTGGATGATGTTGTCCCTCTACATCAACATTCCCACTCCAGGACATGTAAAAGGAAAAATAAAAATGAATGTAGGTTTAATTTTCCAATGCCACCAATGCCAGAAACATGCATTCTTGAGCCCTTGGGTCCAGAAACTTCAGAAGAGGAGAAAAAAATGCATGAAAAGAACTGGGAAAGGATCAAGAAACTACTTGATGATATGAAAAGTGGTAAAAACATAGATTTTCATGATTTCTTGAAAGAAATTAACTTGAGAATGGAAGAGTATACATTGGCAGTCAGATCATCCTTAAAAGTCTAAAAATCTTCTTACAGAGACAAGTAGATGAAATAAGAATCAATAGTTACAACAAGTGTCTTTTGCAGTGTTGGAGAGCAAATATGGATATACAGTTTGTCACTGATCCATATGCCTGTGCTATGTACATAGTGACATATATAGCAAAAGCTCAAAGAGGCATGAGCAACTTGCTCTACAATGCTACGAAAGAAGCTAAAGAAGGAAATCAGGACATAAGAAAACAAGTCAGGACTATTGGTCACAAATTCTTGACTCCTGTTGAAGTGTCTGCACAAGAAGCAGTGTACTTCATTTTGCAGCTGCCTTTGAAAAAAGCATCACGAGATGTTATGTTTATTAACACATCTCCAGAAAATGAGAGAGTTGTAATGCTCAAAAGTCTGAAATTAATCCAAAATCTTCCTGATGAGTCTACTGAGGTACAGACAACAAACATAATACAGAGATATGCACAAAGACCAAGAAAACTTCATGATTTGTGAATTGCAGCAGTGTATGCATCACCAAAAGCTAAATGGACAGAGCTGAAGAAGTTTTTAGAAGAAGCCGAACAGCTGTATCACTTTACTGTTGGTGAGCCAGTTGTCCTTGCTGGAGATTTCAATGTTGATCTGTTGGCCAACTCTAGCCAAGCAATTTTGAAAACTATAGGTCTCAAACAACAAATTACTCAGCCAACTACAGACAACAACAGTCTCATTGACAACGTTTACACTAATGTGATGCAGCTTCAGGTTACATGTGGGGTCCTTGAATCACACTTCTCGGACCATAAAGCTGTGTTTGCATTGCTTCAGTAACTCTTCTTTTCCTGCCATTGATTTAAAACATCCATTGGGAAAACTTCATTGATTGTTCAAATAATACTTGAAGCATCCCAGATTCTATTGGGAATCCGACAAGCAGCAGGAATGGCATACCACTCCGTTCCAGCTCCAACAGGTATCTGTTATGGCATCCCAGACTCTGTTCAGGATCCACCAGGTATCCATTATGGCATCCAAGACACTGTTCAGGAGCTACCAGATTCCGCCAGGTATCTGTTACCGCATCCTAGACTGTTCAGGAGCTACCACCCTCCGCCAGGTATCTGTTACCGCATCCCAGACTCTGTTCAGGAGCTACCAGACTCCGCCAGGTATCTGTTACCGCATCCTAGACTCTGTTCAGGAGCTACCAGACTCTGCCAGGTATCTGTTACTGCATCCCAGGCTCTTTTCAGGAGCTGCTAGACTCCGCCAGGTATCTGTTACCGCATCCCAGACTCTGTTCAGGAGCTGCTAGACTCGGCCAGGTATGTGTTTCTGCATCCCAGACGCTGTTCAGGAGCTTCCAGGCTCCATGTATCTGTTATGGCATCCCAGACTCTGTTCAGGAGCTACCAGACTCAGCCAGGTATCTGTTACCGCATCCCAAACTCCGTTCAGGAGCTTCCCGGCTCCGCCATGTATCTGTTATGGCATCCAAGACTCTGCTCAGGAGCTACCAGACTCAGCCAGGTATCTGTTATCGCATCCCAGACTCTGTTCAGGAGCTTGCCTGAAGTTTTATGAAATGCAAGCCACACCACCATAGGGACTGTGCAAGGGGTAGGCACCTATTCAGGCGAGCTATGCTGTCAGGCGACAGCTCTTGTTAGTCCAGCAGCCGTAACTCACTTTTACGCCGTAGGCAAAGTCCAAAATTATTTAAGGAATGAATTTCATTTTTCTGGTGTTTATCGAAGTATAAACTACATTGGATCGCGTACAAAGTAAGCGAACCCCGAAGGGGTTCATGTAAACTTTGCTAGCGACCCAATGTAGTTTATTCGGGGTTCACTTACTTTGGACGCGATCCAATGTAGTTTATACTTCGATAAACACCAGAAAAATTAAGATCATTGCTTATACATTTATTTACATTCTTTTCTATCTATCAATTCCATGGCCTCAAATTTGCATGAGGGACAGTTGAAGCAGAAAAAAATTTATACGCAGAGTTTCTACTAACAGCGGAACAGCTTCAACGACGTCATAGCGTCGCCTACCTCTAATCAGATTGGAGAGGGTTTATTCTGACGTCACTTAACCTCATGTAACGTCGCATGAATCGATGTAGTTATTTAAAGGATGAATTTCATTTTTCTGGTGTTTATCGAAGTATAAACTACATTGGGTTGCGTGCAAAGTAAGTGAACCCCGAAGGGGCTCATGTTAACTTTGCTAGCGACCTAATATAATTTATACTTCGATAAACACCAGAAAAATTAAGTTCATTGCTTATATTTACATTCTTTTCTATCTATTAATTGACCACAAATTTGCGTTAGGGCTTCAGTTGAAGCAGAAAAACATTTATACGCAGTTTTTTTTTACTTGCAGCAGAACAGCGTCAACGACGTCATAACGTCGCCTTCGTCCAATCAGATTGCAGAGAACCATGGTTTATTTTAACGTCACTTAACGGCATGTAACGTCGCGTGAACCGATATAGTTATTGAAGTATAAACTATATTACGTTCTTATGGTTTACCATAGGGTTTTTCAATAAATGCACTGAGAATGTAAATATTGAAGTATAAACTACATTGTTCTAACGGTTTACCAAAAGGCTTTTCAATAAAAGCACTTAGAATGTAAATATTTAAGGAATGAATTTCATTTTTCTGAGGTTAATCGAAGTGTAAACTACATAGGGTCACGTGCAAAATGAATGAACAACGAAAGGGGTTCATGTAAACCTTGCTAGTGACCCAATGTAGTTTACACTTCGATAAACATTAGAAAAATTAAGTTCATTGCTTATATTTACATTCATTTCAATCAAATCTTTAATAAAAATCTTATATAAGCGCTAAAATTGAAGCAGTAAAACATGTTTTTTTGTGCTAACAGCAGAACGGCATGCATGACGTCATGACGTTGCTGACGTCCAATCAGGTTGTAGAGAGCCATTGCTTATTTGACGTCATTGACGTCACGTGTCTCAATGAAATTATTGGAATGTAAACTACATTACTTTCCAACGGTTTACTATAGGGCTTTTCAGTAAATACACCAAGAATGTAAATATAATGAAATATTTACATTCTTGGTGTGTGTACTGAAAAAACCCTATAGTAAACCACTGGAAGGTAATGGTAGTTTACATTCCAATAGTTACATTGAGCCGCGCGACGTCACATATATTTAATGACGTCAAAATCAACCATGGCTCTCTACAATCTGATTGGACGTCGATGGTGACTTGATGTCATGGACGCCGTTCCGCTGTTAGCTTAAAAACTGAATGTAAATGTTTCATTGCTTCCATTTTAGCGCTTATATAAGATTTTTCATCAAGGTTTTGATGGAAACGAATGTAAGTAGGTCTATAAGCAATGAAGTTAATTTTCTGATGTTTATCGAAGTGTAAGCTACATTGGGTCACTAGCAAAGTTTACACGAACCCCTTCATTCACATTTCACGCGACCCAATGTAGTTTACACTTCGATGAAACCTCAGAAAAATAAAAGTCATTCCTTAAATGAATGTTTAATAATGAGATAAAACCATTGAAATAAAGTTAAACTACGAGGGTCATCCAAAAAGTTCTGTCACTGGTATTATATCTCCATAGCCAAAATAGATATTAACCTCAAAGTGATGCCGTTCTTAAAACATGACCTTTGTTATATCGCTGTACAAAATAGCTGGAGTATCTTTACAAGTATCTTTACAATGTGCTTTACAAAAGGTATACCCTTACTATACTGGCATAACTTGCAGATGGCCTGTTTGAAAGGTGCAGCAATTTTAACATAAACAATGTCAATTACCGTGGGTCGGTGTCAATAATTCTACAGGTACAAAAAATTCCAGAGTCACTCAATGTATTTTATAGAGTTTAAGGTACTATATATGAGAGGATAGATGCAGCCAAGGGCATATATAAAAGTCACTCAAGTTATATTCTAAGGCCCATATCTTGATAAATGTATACTTTTTGAACTTACAAAACAAACTTTACTTGAGGTATATCATTGAAATTAACTTCGAATCAAAGGGTTGAAAAACTACCCGAATGCTACAGTGATTTCTTCAAGGTCACGTGGACAGTCAATTCAGCGACATCTTAGTTATTCCGCGTTTGTATTGCATATGATGCATTGATATTATGTTCTTCCTGAATGTTACAGGCAACAACTCTGAAAATTTCAGTTACCTGTGATGTGTAGTTACTGACATATATAGCATGATTCATTCACGAGCAACAAGAACACATACCAGTGTCTATGACTTAGACATTATATGGTCGCGCAACTCAGCAATATTGTTTGGATCCACCGTGTATTTGGTATCATTATAAAGAAAAAAGATTGCGCTTTTAATTTATGCTAGTATGTCTGTGAAAAAAGTACGAGACCTGTGACAGATTTTTTTGATGACCCTCGTAAAACTTCCAAAAATGCTCTCACGAATCTCGTTTATTTGACATGATCTTCTTGGTTTTGAGGTTATCTATGAAAAGCATCTTTATATGGTATTTTCAAAGTATAAAGCGCTTGTAACAGACACAAATGGCTTTCATTTTTGCAGAAAAAATACCGAAACCCTCATTGTAACGTTACATTTGTGGCACAAGAACGTAGCGTTGCGTTACGAGCTGCAAACATGACCTAATTCTGTCACTTAGGCACTTTAATTTCTTTTAGAATGTGAGAACCCCCCGTCCCCGACACACACACACACACACACACGCACACACGCACGCACGCACGCAAATCATTATACATTCATCTGAATACATGTATTGACCTTGAGTTCATGTCGTCGTCAAAGTTTGAATTCCACTTTTGTTTTTCCATGTGTTTCGCATTACAAATTACTTTCATAAGAGAAAAATGGGAAATCCATGCAAATGAATCAGTTTTGCCTTTTTTTCTGTGATTTTTTTTTCATTTTGACTGTGTTTGTCGAGACTACCAATTCGAAGCAAAACTCCTTGTATATTACGGTATCTTTTGTCTCAAATGCTGACCTTTTGTTTCAGTTATGGCTCTGTAGTGGAGAGGAAGCATGGAAATATCCAAATAACATGAGAATTTTAACGAAAGAAGTTGAATTTGCAAACAGTGTAGTTCGAGATGAGCCGCCTCATTTGAATCGACACTGTTTGCCCTCTAGTATTTGAATTCTCAATGACGAAACGTTTTTTTTTTTTTTTTTTAATTTTGCAGCTATAAATTTTGACGTCTGTTTTTTTTTTTCGCTTTAAGACTTTACCGAGTTTACAGCTAACATGTTTAATGTCTCAACCGTGATGTAATTATTGTACATTTCATATTGGCATATTACTGGAACGTAGGGAAAATAAAAAGAAAGTAATGGGTTTTGATAATTGCTGTCATGCGGCAACCCGCTAATGAATTTGTCTGTATACCTCTCTAATGAGTGAAATCAGCGCAATGTCCTGTTGTTTCTGTCGTACATGTGCACTATTCAGACCTTGGAAGAAGATACAGCATCCGGTTTCATCATTAGCATTTTGTTATCACTATTGCAAAAGAAGCACCGTAAATCATTAATAGAAGTCCATACTCAATTAAAAGCCCATCCCCCATGCAGTTTGGATGTTAAAATTTGCGAGTTTGTGGACACTTCTTAGAAAACACCAGCCTCTAATAAAAGCCCACTGGAAAAATAAAAAAAAATAAAAAATAAATAAATGAAAAATAAACGATCTTATAAAATGGCAGCCATCGGAAAGAAACTAATCGTTTTGGGCATTCATATGTTATTTGCAAACACTAGAGCCTCTACTGAAGACCCAGACCCCTCTCCGAGAAAGGTCATGATTCTAATAAAGCCTAAAAGTCCGGGTGTCGATTAGAGAGTTTACGGTACTTGTATTGTGTATTGTTAGAGTATGAAAACCCAAATGCACAACACATCTTCAAACCTAGGTTTTAGCGTTTCAAATCTTCAATCTTGGGTTTCAAATTTTCAATTTCAGTGTTCAGTTTTTCTGCATAACAGGCCCCGTGGCTATAAAACTTTTTTCACAAGAAAAAAAAAATGAAAATAGAAATTGTGCTCAAAGTTTAATAGTGGATGCAATTCAAAATACTAAACACGGCTTGCTTCAAGCGTTCAAATACGAGACCTTTTACGAAAAACAAACACTTAAAACAACGAAAGTCTCAGCAAAATGTATAGAATTCATTTAGTGCGAGTTTGAATTTTCATGCTCAGCTGAGTTAAAACTTAAAAGTTCTATAACATCGGGGCCAGGTACCGAAAAATTCATTTCTTAAACCACGAATAAACTTTCAAACATGTGTTTTAAACCATTCACTCCTTTAAAGTCTTAAAGCAAAGATTCAATCTGTAGTTGAAATCCGCCAAGAGTAGTAATTGTGAAATTTTGGTTTGAAAATTTAAATCGTGGTTTAAGAAAATATTTTTTTTCCAAACTAGGTTTTGAAAAAAATTGAAACCTATGGGATTAAAATCTTAAACCTAGTTTTCAAGCTCAAATCTAGGTTTGAAGTTCTTAACCCGAAGATTGGAGACTTTTTGTGCGTATGGCTTACCACAGAGCCATAACATAACTCATACCTTCATGACACGCAGCTGCTTTCCAACACACACACTATTACATTGAGACCACATAATCTTGCCGTTTTATGGCAACAATGCTGTGATATAATATTGTAATAAAGTAAATTTGTGGACCCCGAGATAAATATTATTCCAACTTTTTTTGTGTAATATCAGTCATTATACACTATAAAACACACTGGTCTATAGTTACGTACAGGCTGCATAACAAGCGCAAAGGTTTCGGATTTTGAACGCACAGGTTTCTAAGATAAATGACGGAATTGAAACAATTGTCACAAGAAACATTCTTCACGTTTGTTTGATTGTTGTTTGGTGAATTAATATGCTGTTGCCTGCCTTACGGAATCCGTTATACATTACCTTTTTTTTTATCTAAAGTAAGACTAATGAGCCCAGCGCAGACTCAGATCAGCCTGGGCAGCCGCCCAATCTGATCAGAGTATTCCCTAAAGCTTAAAGGGTGGCTAAGGGTCTAAGCTACCTCCATGCGGACAGCGAAGACTCTGATCAGACTGGGCGAATGCCCAGGCTGATCTGAGTCTGCGCTGGGCGCACAACCACTTTATTGGTTTTCTCGTGTCGCGGCTCATTAATTTTAAATAACAGAATATAGAAAAATAGACCCAAATTGCAATTTGGCAGTCAAAGCCTATTCATCTGCATTTCTGATTTGCAATGGTCGTGCTGCAAAACGTATACATGTTTTGGTTTGGTGTACTGACCGATAAGTCGTAAACTAGAATATTATAGTCAAAAGGCATCCTTGCAATGCATGTTTCATCCCTTATGAAAAGAATCATTCCGGATTTCTTTTCGATGCAACGCACCTGTCTTCGTAATCATTACAACGCAGTTTTCGAACAAAATCTTACATGCTTTTGTAGAGGGTGTCCTCGCATGAAAGGTGTCCCGTAAACGGTTACGCAGTTTTTCTCCTTGCTGCTAAAATGAAATATTTCAATTTTGATTCCAATCAATTACAAACTTTCCCTTTACTATAGTCTCTCTCAGACATTATTTTTGTCAACTGCGTACATGTATTTAGCTTGTTGCCATAGCAAATTTGACGAAAATGACAAACTTATGAAAAGATAATGATGATAATAGTAATAATAATAATAATGATGATAACTCATCAGAGGACATAAATGTGGAACAGCAGAAACATTGCAGAGGATGTTCACAAACAAACTTTTACTTGTGCAACTTGGTTCAGGACTTTGGTTGCTTTCGTAACTTGGAGCTCCTACTGACATACAGTAGGTTAATTGAAAATTGGCTTTTATGTAGATCTTTAGTGTCTTCGGCAATGCTGGCATTTTGGCAATAGATTTACATACAACCACAGATTCTAATTCTCAGAACGTATCTAAATTCTCTGTTGTTGAGACTGGTTCTCAGGGAATGATTATAGGAGCTCATGACCCTCTTGGATTTGGGGTTGGGGGAGGGGCAGGTGTTTCTCCGAACATTGCCATTAATTTTATATTTTTATCACATACTTCCTTTGGACAAAAATCTCATTTTGAGATAGCGTTTTTATTTATTTATTTATTTATTTATGGAATCTTTATAAAGGTGACACAATTAGCTATAGATAACCTTGTGGTCCTCTTAAATAAATAAAATACAAATTTATACATATAAACAATGAGACAAGATAAAACATTCTACAAAAAAGAATATCTAGTGATGATTTCTCTTGTTTTACAAGATTAATGCTAAGATCTTTAAAAGTTTGATATTTTTTAATCATAACAATGCGACTTACGTTGTTAAAACATTACGAGCACATAAAACGATTTGAACATAAAATCATAAAAATGTAGATTTATCGTTTCTAAAAGAAACCTTAACAGCAAATGTATACTCTCAGTAGCATCAAGATTCATAATTAACATCTTGTTCAACAATCACGACTTAAAATGATGTTTTAAGAGACTGCTTTAAAAAGTTGACAGAGAAAACGCAGTTTTATGACTGTTTGAGGAAGAGCATTCCATAACCTTGGCGCTGAACAGGAAAAGGAGCCATCGTTTAGCGCTGTACGTGTTTTCGGTACGTATAATGAGCCATTTGCTGATGACCGCCGATTTAGAGTATGTACCTCAGACATTGGTTTCAAAAGGCTAGACATATATTCCGGGGATAAATTATCTAGGGCTCTGTATGTCAAGACCGTTTTGTTATATTTTAGTCTGTCTGGCACTGAGAGCCAGCCCAGATCATTAAACATCTCAACTGACGGAGTATCGTAATCCGCATGCAAGATGATTCTAGCAGCGCGTTTTTTGCAATTTAGCTAATCGTTCAATGTTTGTCGCAGAGGACGCTCCCCAGGTAACGGAGCCGTAATCAATATAAGGGAGAATATACCCATGGTAAAAGCATTTTTGAACATAAGTTGGTACATATAATGCTAAATGTCTTAAAAGCGATATTTTTGATGAAATAATGGAACATAGATGGTCTGTATGAGGAGACCAAGTGAGGTTTTCATCAACATAAACTCCAAGGAGTTTCTGTTTGGACACAGATTGTATAGTCATATCGTCAGCTTTTATATTCAGTGAGCGAGTCATTCAAACGTTTTCTGGACCCGACTAACATGCATGTTGTTTTCTTCATGTGAACATTCATATTGTTTTTCTTGCTCCAATCTAGTGCATTTCTAAATTCACATTGCGAATTATCTTCAATTACGAGGAGTGTTCGAAAAGTTTTGCAAATGACGTAATTTCTCGATAACCACCATACAGACAGAACTTCTGATTACAGAAACACATAAAATTATTTTTAACTTCTTTGAAAGAGGTATACCCTAAAGACACTGCAAAATTTTACTTTAGTAGGCCGTAATTTATATATCAGCAGTCTTTGATTTTTCTTTATCTTTGTTCATTAAAGACAATGCCCAGACAATGCTGTCCTGTAAATATCGCGGAAATTTATTTTTAATATAGGTTCCCTACTGGCCCGGAAATACGGATTATCCGTACATTATGTTGTGGCAATTTCACCATTTCTACCAAAATTTGATGATTTTGTAATGAAAACAAGTGTATTAGCATTCAAAATCTTGTCAGCAAGTGCATTTACATGGGTCAACGAAAACCTGTCAATAAATTCAAATTAATACCAAAAACGAAGCGTCTGCAAGCTTTCGAAAATGACGTTAACGTAAATTTCAGTAACGCGATTAGAACTGCGCATTGCTTTGCAAGGAATAAATCGATAAAAGTTGCAACGCTTCTAACTTCTGTATGGACATTGTAGAAAACTATTGACAAGCAAACGACAAAAATTAATTTTGTATTTACAAGGATATTCGACTTGAATGCGTAACACTGAAAAGGTTTTAAATATAAAATTAGCCCAGTGGTATGACTGGGACCTACTAAAACGAGTTGTTACTCAATAAGGAAAAGTGTCTTTGTATTTATATACTGAAAGGATTTAAAAACTTCCACTTTTTATTGCTGGCTGCTGATCTGTTTACTCATGACAGTGTTGACTATTTAACGACAAAATGCCTGAAACTTATCAAATTTAAAGATTACGCAGTTTATTTGTATCATTTACCTAAATGACGTCAGTAAAAGAGCGTAACGTCACTGAAATGCATAAGGCGATGCCGGGTTATCTTATGCAACACTCTTTCGACCACTTCTTACTGTCTTAATATTGTGACGTCATCAACGTTGATTTGCAAGTATCACTGCGGATGAAGCTGTCGCGCAAAGCCTATTACGGAGACGGCGTCGACGTTAGTTAACGTCATGTCCTCTGGTTTTCAATCTTGGTTAGGTGCTTTTCTGACGGTCTTTTTAGCTTCCTGTAAACAGTGCACGTCGTCTGAGATTGTAAATTGCCGTAATTAACGCATAAAATTGTACCGCGACGTCACTTTTTGAAATTTCAGCATTTATCTGGCCCAAAACTCTGCGCCTGTTTGCGATATTTAGGCGCGGTAGGCTAAATTAAGCCACTGACCATGTTTAATTTTTCAAAATTCAATTTGATATCGTAAGAGAATTGTTTCATCAGAAAACTGTATACATGAAGCTATTCATCATTATGTAAACGGTACTAAGAACACGAGGAGCACGTGCTTGTTTCTGACCGATTCGGTTGAACGATTTCAAATTCCGTATATTGATAGAATCAGGTATAATAGAATATATATGCTGTAAAATTTTGGTGGGCGTAGCTGCATTCATTTTTGAGATATTCAAAAATAATGAGTGGAAGTTTTTAAATCCTTTCAGTATATGTTTGGTATCATCTTAAAGCCAAAATGCAGTGCTTTTAGTAAATCCAAAGCAGTTGTACCCAGCTTGTCCCTAAACAAAGTCATGAGGCCATTTGCAAATCTTTTCGAACGCCCCTCGTATGTCTATGCTATTACTGTGAGTATGGACAGTCGTATCATCCGCGTACAAGTCAGAAGAGCATTTCTTGAAATGAAGCGAAAGATCATTAATAAATATAAGGAACAATGTAGGACCTAATTTAGAGCCTGAGGTACTCCGTAGTAAACAGTAGTGAAATCTATTAACCCCTTTTCGCTGTCAATATCTTGTTTGCGAGAGCTTAAATATGATTTGAACCATCGGATAGCAGAAGGGTTAAATTTGTATAGTGAAAGTTTATTCAGTAAGATGATGTGATCTACCAGATCAAAAGCCTTACGGAAATCAATAAAAAGGGCTCCAGCCATATCCCCCTTATCAATGCATTCCATCCAATCATCTATAAGTTTGATTAAAGCGGTTTGGCAGCTGTGTTTTGGCCTAAATCCTGATTGGTTCTCATTCACTAGTTTATATTTATTCAAAAATGCCATGAGATGCTTATTTACATGTTTTTCAAAAATCTTTGAAAATAGTGGGCGAAATGGATATAGGCCTATAGTTAGAGGGGTCAGATTTTTCACCGCCTTTGTAAATTGGATGTACCTTTGCGAGTTTCATTTGATATGGAAATTAACATGTTGCGATGCTTTTATTGATTAAAATTGCAATGGGAGGAGATAATGAATGAGCAGCCAGTTCTATTATCCTGGGCCCTAAACCGTCGAGCCCAGTAGATTTGGAAGATTCTAATTTATTGATATATATATTGTTACTTGCTCGGGAGTTATAAAAGGAATGGTAAATTATATATTCTTAGGTACTTTACCATCTACAAATTGAGTGATTTTATTTACGTCTAGGTCATACGTATTTCCTGTAGAATTATGTTCATTCATAATTTCAGCAACTGTCGAAAAGTATGTGTATAATATATTTGCCATATTTTCAGAGTCGGTCATGAGTTCATTTTCAATGATAAGCTCGTACACTGCGTACATTGCTTACAGGTGAAAATAGAAAAGGCCACCTTTTGGAAAGTCTATGTACATTGTCTACAACCTATCTACATAAAGGTTACAGGTCGGCACAATCGCATACTTGATGATTATAGATAATATTCTTAACCAATACCTCGAAATATTTGCTTACACTGCGTACACTGCGTACAAAGTGAAAACAGAAGAGGGCATGCTTTGAAAAGGCTATATACATTTAATACAACCTATCTACATAAGGGTACAAAGTGGAACACGGCTATTTGATGTCTTCTGCTAATATTTTATATTATGCATCTCCGAAAACCTGGGTATACTGCGTTTATTGCTTACAAGTGAAAAAAGAAAAGGCCACCTTTTGTAAAGTCTACGTACATTGTCTACAACCTATCTACATAAAGGTTACAGGTCGGCACAATCACATACTTGATGATTATAGATTTTCTGACCCAATACCTCGAAATATTTGCTTACACTGCGTACAAAGTGAAAATAGAAGAGGGCATGTTTTGAAAAGGCTATATACATTTAATACAGCCTATCTATATAAGGGTACAAAGTGGCACACGCCTTTAACTTGATGTCTTCTGCTAATATTTTATATTGTGCATCTCCGAAAACCTGGGTACACTGCGTACATTGCTTACAAGTGAAAATAGAAAAGGCCAATTTTTGTAAAGTCTATGCACATTGTCTACAACCTGATCACATAAAGGTTACAGGTCGGCACAATCACATGCTTGATGATTATAGATAGTTTTCTTAACCAATACCTCGAAATATTTGCTTACACTGCGTACACTGTGTACAAAGTGAAAATAGAAGAGGGCATGTTTTGAAAAGGCTATATACATTATATACAGCCTTACGTAGATAGGCTGTATTAAATGTATATAGCCTTCTTCTTTTACGAGGCAAAATGTAAATGACAGAGTTACTTCTCCTGAAAGTGCACACATTCACCTTAAATTGACTAGCTCATAGTTTAGGATAATTACAGTATATAACTGAATAAGTTGTCACGATATCTGGGGTATTACAAGGCTGTTAGTTGAATGGGATGACTTTCAAGGGACACAACTTTGCCATTTTCATTTTCACTCCCTTTTTCAATGGAGGTAACTCTTACAGGAAAAAAAGTTGCTCACATAAGAGCAAATTCTTTCCTGTTAAAGTACACTTCTTTTTAAAGGGATTTCATTAACCTGTCCCCGAGGTTATAAAACTTGAGTACATTCTTAAACTCAAAATAAAGCACAATGATTGGCTGCTTCCGAGCACATGCTCGGAAGCAGCCAATCAGTGTGCTTTATTTTGCTCGGAAGCAGCCAATTAGTGTGCTTTATTTTGAGTTTGAGATTATTCTCAAGTTTTATAACCTCGAACCCTGGGAACCAAAAAAGAAGTCATACAAGTTGTCTCACTTTGAAAAAAAAAAAAAAAAAAAAAAAAAAACATCGGAAAAACATTGAGGTTTACCCACACATCTTAAATCTAGTGCTTTAATTGATCCTAAATGCACTTTCCTGCACTAGCGTATGTCTTCTAATTATTCAAATAAAAATGCCGCGAACCAATTATGTAGGCTTCAGGAAAAAACTATTAAAGGCAATCTTCTTTTAGAATAAAGTCACCAGCCCTGTCAGTCTTGATGGCTTCACATATTTTGCCTTTGCGAATCAGTTTTCTGGTAAAAAGATCAAATCCACAGGGTTTCGTCTGGGTATAAGGATTTTCGTTTTAATATGGTATATCAGCAAGATGCACACAAGCCGTTTTACAGACAATTTAGATAATGAAAGTGCGCTAATGTCATTAAAAGGCCATTTGGTTTGCAGTCGTTTGCGATTGACAACTCTCTAAACTATTTTCGATTTCGAAAATTGAAAGCAGACGAAGTTACGATTTTTAAGGACCTCCGACAGTTGTTATGAAAATTTGCCTATAAAAGCGGTATATTATAAACTTTAATACTCCACAATTTTCATTGAGATTTGTTGAATTGAAATTCCTATAGGCTAATTGGTACAAAAGTTTTTTTTTCTGATTATTTCGCACACCCACTATAATTTTTGGTGAAAAAGCAAGGTTTTATATTGAAATGTATGGGAAATAGGAATGTTTTTTTTCAAGATGCCAATGCATGTATGTCTTTCAATATACATGGACACATTATATATGAGTGGCATACTGAGGCTAGGGTGGGGAAGATAGATTACTGCTGAAAAGAATTTAACATGGGTGTTAGGCCTATTAGTTTAGTTTAAACATTATTTTATTTCCATATTAACATAAACAATAGTACAATATATGAATTTGTTGCGATAATGTTGCAAGCTAGAGCTTAAAGACGCATTCTCCGTGTTATTAGACACTTGGTGTCAGGAAATAGGGCTAAGTTCTTATTGACTTCTTTAAGCACGCTTACCTAAATAAAATTCAGTTAATAAGAAAAACAGACCAGAGGGCCAATGGCCATATATCGCTCACCTGAGCACTGAGGTTACAGCAACAAAACACCATGCACAACAGCAATAAAAACACCATTTATGTAGAGGATAATATCACAAATATTTATGCAAAAAAGGCTTTATCCCTCCTTAATGGTTTCTCAGAAGAAGATCTTTGGCAAAATAAAAAAAAAAAATGAAAATTTGGCCTTTCAGCTGCGATGGCAACCAATCAAAACCAGGTATTTGGGAAAAATTCATATGACTGGTAGAGGACTACTCGAGGAACATTTCTGTAAAGTTTTGTCAAAATATCTGCTGTAACACAAAAATAAATAGCAAATGTCCACTTTCCCCATTATAAGTCTATGGAAACTTTAAGTTGCCATAGCAACGAATTCACATGGGCAATGATAATATAGAACATAGTTTAGGTAGAGGCTAAGGTTATTAATATGTATGCGAAGTATCAGCTTTATCCCCCTCATGGCTTCACTTTTCCCATTATAAGTCAATGGAAACTATAAGTTGCCATAGCAACCAAAGTTCTTATGGGATTGGAAGAAAAAGAATAAAATTTATGTAGAGGCTACTGTCATCAACACGTTTGCACAATATCAGCTTCATCCCCCATATGGCTTCTGAGGAGAAGATTTTTTTTTCGAAAATTTACCCTATATTTTGCCATGGCAACCAATCAAATTCAGCGATTTGGAGAAATTTATACGAATCGTAGAGGACTACTTAAGAATCATTTCTGTAGAAAAAAACCCTAAATAACTGCAGTTAGACAGCAAAAATTGCCAATTTCCATTTTCCCCATCATAAGTCAATGGAAACTCTTAGATGCCATAGCAACCAAACTGCTGGAGCAATTGCCAAGAAAAACAGTAATTTTATAGAAGCTAGTACTAAGGTTCTTTCTATAAAGTTTGAGCTTTATTGGCCACACAGTTTCTGCGAAGATGATTTTTTAATAAATTTCTATTTTTAACTATTCGGTTGCAATGGCAACCAGCCAAATTGCGCAATTTGCATACATTTAACATGGCTGGTTAAACACTACTCAATGTACATTTGTATGAAAGTTTTGTCAAAATATCCGCCGTGGCATAGCAATAAATGCAAATTTTCCATTTTGCCATTATAAGTCAATGGTAACTTTCAGTTCGCATAGCAACCAAAGTGCTAGAGCAATTGCCAAGAAAAACAGTACTTTTATAGGGACTAGTACTAAGATCCTTTCTGTGAAGTTTGAGCTTTATTGGCTGTATAATTTCTGAGGAGATGATTTTTGAATATTTTTTCTATTTCTTAACCATTTGGCTGCCATGGCAACCAGCCAAATTGTGCAATTTACATGAATTTCATGTGGTTGATAGAGAACTCCTTGAGAAACATTTCTATAAAAGTTTTGTCAAAATATCTGCAGTGACATAGCAATAAATGCAAATTTTCAATTTTTCCCATACAAGACAATGGAAACATTAAGTTGCCATAGCAACCAGAGTTATGAAGCGATTTGGATAAAAACAGTATTATTGGTTCCCCCTGCCTATAGATGCTATATATGAAATTTGGTTACAATGGGCCTTGTAGTTTCAGAGGAGATGTCGTTTGAAAATGTTGACGTACGGACGGACGGACGGACGACGGATGCCTGCCTATACTATAAGCTCACCTGTGAGCCTTCGGCTCAGGTGAGCTAAAAATGGATATAAAAAATGGATATATTTTGGTCGACCGAATATTTCACTAACCCCTCTGAAGAAACTGAGCTAGAGCTAGTATGAAGACACAATGATTTTCAAAATAAGTGTTAACTTCTTTTGAAAATGACTATAAAGCTTTCAAAAATGACTATTTACAATTATTTTATTGTGTATAATTTAACTATAGCCCATTGCTTCCATTGCTTGGCATTTTTGTAGTACTGCCAGCATCAAAAAAAAAATAGAAAAAGTTAAGGAGCTCCGGGAACAAAACCACCATGTAAAAGCAAAAACACGTGCAAACACGTTTTTTTTTTTTTTTTTAAATTTAACAATTACAATTTTTAAATGTCACCTTTATTTATAGTCTTCTCAGCGAGTCACATTTTAACCTTATGAGGAGAAAACCATTGCAACACTTTTTATTTATCATTAAACAAAACACTTTTTCAACGTTTCCCACCCACTTTAAGTGATATACACCCTTACTTTCCTTTCATCTACATTTGTTCCCACACATTTTGACGTTTAACGGAATTTGCTCTTATAAAGAATGCATATTTTGAACTATACATTTGCTATAACAATATAATGCAAGAAAGGACTCAGAAAGAAGCCACTGATCGGCTTATGTAAATCTGTCTCCCTATAAACATTCCAAGTTTCCAAGTTTATTTACGTGAACTACTAGAATACGGTAAGAACGTTCATACAAAGTGTAACGCAAACTTGTTTATATCAGTATGTCAAACCAATTAAAGAAAGAAAAAGAGAGAAGAAATAACAGTTAAGAAAGTCGAAAACTGAGCCTGAAAACAACTACTACAAATATATATATATATACTATGCACAATAAATATAGCAATTTTTTTTGTATGTGTCAAATCCACCATATTAGGATTTTATTTTCACTTTACTGCGTCAAGATACAAAGGCCGATCATTGGAGTTGGACTGGCAGGTAAAAGATTCAAGATTGCTCAATTGTTGCGTTTGAACTATCGTGACGTCAGTTTTTATGACCATTGTATCTGAAGGACATTTATGATCATGTACAAAAGCCAAAACTATAATGAGGCGGCCGGTTTGCTGTCAAAAGAAAGGAAAACGCTCTAAAACATTTGAATATGCTACGAGTATGAGGTTTACAAAGTTCGAAAATCTGACGTTTTCCCTTGTTTTTACGTTATCGTCTTAAAAAGTGTTTCTAGTCGGTATTTCTTAAATCTCTTTTGAGTGTATGATTGCTTGGTAGCTACCAATATGATAAAGCAAACAATTCAGAAAGAAAATTCTTCCTGGATACTTAGCATAAGTCAAAAGTCTCAGACTAACGTCATCATTTTCTCACAGTTACGTTACACGTCAATGAAGAAACTTCACAGTTAAATTAATCATGGTGTGACCTTTAATTTTAGCCTATTGCTTTTTCTCGGCCTTTGATTCTGCATTGATCTGAAGCACCCGTGTACCATTGCACATTGGACCGAATTAACACGGTTTAACGTCAATGGCGCATGCTAAGATTCGTCAGTTGTTAAGCTTAACCATATCTTTTACACATTCAATAGCTTTGACAAGAAAACTTGGCATGAAAATGATCCGAAAGATCGTTCAAAAAATCACTTGCTTGCCATTTTTATGTTGCTTTTCAATGGGTGCGAATTTCGGCTAATGACCCCTTACGTGCTTATCGTTTTACCCCAATATCGTTTTTAAAGCTGGCTTCTGTAATCCCATGGTATCTTAAGCCCCAAATACGGTTCCTTTCAATGCAATTTAATTTCGCTCAATGTTGCACTTCAGTAATGAGAAAAATTGCAAAACATAAAAATTTGCTAAATATATTTTGCATAGTATATATTAGTTTATTTTGTTAATAAGATCTGATTGTCAAAAGATAAGTGATACATCAGACAGAGAGAGAGCGAGAGAGAGAGAAAGAGTCCTCATGATTTAAACACTGCAACCAATATTTGATAGTTCGTTTGATAGTCCATATTAGCAACTTACTGACATCTGGTACACAATATCGGCTAAAATATTCAACATTACAGTTCGCATTCCATTATATCTCTGGCTTTCAAAGAAGAATGTTTGGTAAATTCAATTGAACCACAGACACAGTAAGGATTATTAATTATAGTTTTGGAGAAAAGATGCTCATTTATCTTACTACAGTTCGTTCTTAGCCTAGTATGTTGTATTTGTAAGAATCGGTCGCCTATATAGTAATATTTAGGGGGCTTAGTTATTTTTGTTATGATGATATTTGAAACTTTGAATGGAACTGAAATCTTTTATCTCAGGAGCAAGTTCGTTCCAAGATCTTATACTTGAGGGCAGAAAAGATTTATAATACACTTTGGGTTCTGGCCATAGTATACCTAAGGTTAGACGCATCCTGTAAAGTGTAAGATGTGGTACTTTCGTTGGAAGGAGGGACGAGGGAACTGAGATAATCAGGAGAGAGATTATTAGACATTTTGTAGAAAAGACATAATTTATGCTGATTTCGTCTTAGGTCAAGCGTTTCCCAACCGGTTTCTTGATACAATTTGTCTAAAGATACTAGTTTGGTCGTTCCTGTAACTATCCTGGCGGCCTCATCTTGAATTTTTTCTAGAGCGTTAATTTCGAACTGGCTACAGTTGTCCCAAGCTACATCGGCATATTCTGAAATAGGTCTTATGAAAGATATGCAGATAATTTTAAGAGACTTTCTGTCAAGAATAAATTTCAACTTGCGCATAACATTAAATCTAATCCAAGCTTTAGAAGTGATATAATTTATGTGTTCCTGCATGCTCCATAATTTGAAAGAAAGATACCTAAATGCTTATGACTGGATACTTCATTGATAGGTTCGTCAGTCATTATCAACGGGGTATGACGGGGTCTGTTAAGTTTCTAGAAATTATAAGAGATTCAGATTTAGCAGGATTAAACTTGACCAACCAACGTCCCGCCCATTGATCAATAAGTCGGTTCATCATCTATCAAATATATAAGTATCATCAGCAAATAATTTAATATTGAATCTATATTGTCACCTATGTCATGAATATATATCAAGAACAAGAGAGGACCTAAAACAGAGCCTTGTGGTATTCCTGATTCTATATTGACCCAGTTAGAATGTCCACCTGAAATAACTACTCTTTGTTTTCTATTAGAAAGGTAACTAGTCAGCCGCTGAAGAAGTTTTGAATCTATTCCTGATTGTTTTAATTTGAAAAGGAGACCTTTATGCCAAACGCGATCGAACGCTTTACTTACATCACAAAAAACTGCCCTCATTTCTTTACCTTCGTCTAAAGCCTTACAAAAAGTATTATGTTTGTCAACAACTTGATTAATAGTAGAATCCCCTGGAACAAAGCCCAATTATAAACAAGTGATTGCATGTTGATCAAAAAAGAAATTAAACATATGTTTATGAAAAATTGTTTTCCATTACTTTACCTTAAGCACTGAAACGAGATATAGGTCTGTTATTACATACTAAAGACGGCTTACCCTTTTTATGAAGAGGAGAGACATTTGCTTCTTTTTAAGATATCAGGAAAATGGCTCTTAGACATGGAAGCGTTAAACAGATCACACAACGGTTTAGACAGAGCAACAGATAACTCTTTTACTATCCTATAATTTACATTATCAGGTCCTGTTAATTTACCTAGCTTGAGAGTATTTAGACCACCTTGTACTTCAAGGGGAGTAAACTGTATATTATTAAGAGAAAGTCTAACATATTAGTAGAGTCTGGAAGAGTTGCAGAACTGTCGTCAAGCGGCGTTTGTTGAGCGAAGTAATTGTTTAGTAAGTTAGATTTTTCAGTGTTGTCAGAGACATAAATATCATTCTCGTACAGAGGCGAAATAGTAGAAGTTTGAGTAGGTTTTATGAAATACTTTAATGTTTTCCAGTAATTCTTAGGCGTTAAATTAGTCGACTTGAGTATATTTGCAAGAGAATCAATATAATTTTGTTTGGATCTCCGAAGATGAGTTGTAACTTCATTTCTTCACTTTTAAATGTTATGTTTTTCTCTTTTAAAGAATACACATTTTGTACAATAAAACCATCTGTGCATATCAAAATGACATTGAAAAGAATTTTGATGATATGATCTATGCCATTATAAAAAGGGTTGACTGACTTTGAAAAAGATAAAATGTTTCCATAAATCTGAGTTTATAAACAGGAAACAAAAACACATTAAAAACTAAGTGAAAATACCGTTTACGATTTTCGATTTCACTGAAAAAATCTCAGTATTTGATCAAAAAGCATAAAAGAAATTGTTATTGTTTAAATTTCTCGTCGCGTGATCATAGCTTTAATTGAAACATAAACATATTTTGTTCATTCACGCACGACTATATGTCTCGAAAGAACAACTAAACTGTAGCTGATATAGGTATTAACTATATATACACTCTAGGACAAAAGTTCTGCACAGATGTTGAAAGCCAATATTTGTAACAAAAGGAAATGCAACAATTTCAATTAAGTCATTAATGATTCTTCAGTTCACGCGAAAAATTAGTTGTAAATAGTATGTAAATACGTTCATTTAAGATGCGCAAACCGAACAAAATCCTCATTTTTTCATAAATGTCTTTGTGGATATGCATAGATAAACTCTGATTTCTAATTTCTTAACAACACACCGGGATTCAGAAGGCGTTATTTTTCACGCTATCTGGCGTTGTTTTGACGTTTCACTCTATAAATGGGAAAATTCACGGCGGTTTAAGAAAATGCTCTTGGAGGAAGAAATTGGCATAGTTTTGTAAATCAATTTTACTGTCGCGACATTTTAAAGTCCACGTTCATTTTCTAGGTAAACATCACGATCGTGGTAATGTTATAATGGTATTGACTATAAATTGCAAACATTAATTTTAAGGGTTCACGTCTAAAACATTTGTCGCACTGCTGTTGTACATCAGACATCCCTAAAAGGTTTGCTCAATGAAGTAAAATGATTGCAAATAATTTTTAGCTCGCCTGAACGAAAGTTCAGGAAGAGCTATTGTTGTCACCCTGGCGTCGGCGTCGGCGTCGGCGTCGGCGTCCGCGTCCGCGTCGGCGTCGGCGTCGGCGTCCGGATTGGATGTTTTGGTTAAAGTTTTTTAAAGACCTATATCTCCTTAACCCATGGATGGATTAGTTTGATACTTGCCCTGTAGTTAGATATTGGTCCAAAGTTTAACAGGGTACCACCCCCACCCCACTTCGTGACCTTGATGTCAAGGTCATGGACTTAGAAAATTGGAAGTGTTTTTGTATTGGATGTTTTGGTTAAAGTTTTATAAATCCCAATATCTCCTTAACCCATAGATGGATTCATTTGATTTTTGCATTGTAGTTAGATATTGGTCCAACGTTTTCCAAGGTACTACCCCCACCCCCCTCAGTGACCTTGATGTCAAGGTCATGGACTTAGAAAATTTATTGCTTGCATGTTTTGGTTTAAGTTTTTTAAAGACACATATCTCCTGAACCCATCGATGAATTCTTTTTATATTTGCACTGTACATAGATATTAGTCCAAAGTTTTACAGAGTACTACCCCAATCCCGCTCAGTGACCTTGATGTCGAGGTCAGGGACTTAAGGAAATTTGGTCTTTATTAAAGTTTTCTAATTGCATACTGATTCATAATGCTTGACAGAGATTTAGTTTACACTTGAACTGATGTTAGACAACTTTTTGAGATTTTACAAAACACTATATACTTACCCCACTGGATGACCTTGAAGTCAAGGCCATCGACTTTGAATTTTATCTTAAAGATTTTGGTTAAAGTTTTATATTTATGAAGACATAATTTCACAGTACCACGATGGACTCAATTGATACTTATACTTGGACTGATTTTAGATAATGGTTCAAAGTTTTGATACATCCTAGGCCTTTCCCCCCCCCTCCTCCCCCCCCCCCCCAAACCCCAACCTCCCACCCCTTAGTCCTTTGAGCTCTCAAGCTCATGGACTTTGAAATTTCATGTGGATTTTTTTATTTTGATTTCATTTTAAACTTATTTCTGAAATAGCTTTTGTTTATAAATGTGTTGTCATTATGGACATGCTTGCCTATAGTTTTATGCATAGCAGTCCACACCACCATAGCGACTGTGTGATGGGCAAGCACCTATTCAGGCGAGCTATGCTGTCAGGCGACAGCTCTTGTTCTATACAGCTGTTGCATGTATGCTACGAGGCTTTTTGGAAGATTGCAACTCAAAACTGGACCGTGCAGAACTTTTGTTCGGAAGTATATTATGTACTATGAAAATCAGCACTTGTTGGTTGTTGAAATGCGTTACACTTTTATCAAGAATTTAATAACTGCCTGTCTTTTTGTCTCTTTAGTAGCCTTGAACAGGGCAATTTTAAGTTTAATACAATTAGATAGACAATTTCATAATGAGTATCATTAAAGGGTGGTCGCGAGGAAAACCTTGCTCTGTGCTTCTGAAAATTACATATACCCATACCAGTCTGATAACAAGCACAGCCTAGTCAGGCCATGTCAGTTCGTTTTGTTTCAAATATACAAATGGGCTGAATAGGGTATGTCCATTTTACATGAGCCGCGACGCGACAAAACCAACAAAGTGGCATGTGCGTCCAGCGAAGACTCAGATCAGACTGGGCGGAAATCAGCCTGGGCTTCCGCCCAGTCTGATCTGAGTCTTTGCTTTTCGTATGGAGCTAGCCTAGACCCTTAGCTACCCCTATTGGGTCAAAGCAAACACTCTGCTGAGACTGAGCGGCTACCCAGGCTGATCTGAGTCTTTGATGGGCACACATGCCACATTGTTGGCTTTGTCCTGTCGCGGCTCAGTCATAGACTTTTACAGCAGACATATTTTTCACGACGTGCTCATATTTTTCGCAGCAGTTAAGTTGCACTAACTTAATGAATAGATATGAGCAATAAATGACCGACAAGATGTCATATGGGAGCAATGATAGCAATCAGGGATGTCTGGGAAAGACTGAACTCTTTACTGGGCAATTTTATTATGCCCCCCACCATGGGGGACATATTGTTTTTGGTGTGGATCCCGTCGACATCGGCGTCTGCGTCGGCGTCAGCGTAGCTTCTTGCCTGCACTCTGTCTCCTGAAAGGATGTATGGATTTTGACCAAACTCGCACAGATACATAACTGGATGGGGGGTAAACTGATTAGATTTGGTGACCTTGACCTTATTTTCAAGGTAACAGGATGTCAAAGAATGATGAAAATTAGCTTGTCTGCACCATATCTCCTGAAGAAATTAATGGATTTTACCGAACTAACACAGGTATATTTTTGGGAGATGACAAAGAACTGATTAGATTTTGGTGACCTTGACCCTATACTCAAGGTCACAGGAGATCAGAGAGTGTTGAAAAATGCCTTGTCTGCACCATATATCCTGAATGGATAGATGGATTGGTACCAAACTTGCACAGATATATTACTGAGAAATGGCAAAGAACAAAGAAACAAATATCAATTACAAAGACAACAAAGTTCTCAGCATACTAATTTCTTGAATTTTCTTCAAGGCTTAATGGGAAATTCATGAGCTAATCTAAGCTCTTTAACTGCAGTATACATGAATAGGGTCCAAATTTGATACAAAATACATGAATAGGTGTTTATTTTGGCATTTGTGCTATACATGGATAGGATGGGTTATCAGAGTTCCAGCGGCACATCTGTACCCCTTTAAAGACCAAGTGACCCCACCGTGATAACAACAGCAACTATAAATTAACAAACCTGAAAACGCGTACGGCTCGCGTGAAATATGCTGACCAGACTACATACCGGTATATGAGCATTTGTATTTTGCAGACCTTGTCATGATGCATACAAGCCGTTTCACATAAATTGTTGCCTTCCTTGTGCAAGAACCGCAGACTGGTCAGTCTGTACATTCTGGTAGTAAGCCAAGTTTCTACCTGTCTGTCTGCGGATTTTGCTCCAAGGGAAGATTTTGATCCGCCTGCACATCTGTGTAGGCTGTTCTGGGTCTTCACTGTTTTCATATAATGCAATATTTTCTTTTGTCGTGCTGATATGAAAGAATGCTTGCAAAGTTAGGAAGAAACAACTCGTTCCACATAGCTGATCTGAGAAAGTGAATTCGATTTGTTCAGTGTCTGTTTCCGGTAACATTTTGTTACCGTAATGAGTCTTAAATGAGCCGCGACAAAACCAACAAAGTGGCATGTGCACCCAGCGAAGACTCAGATTGGCCTAGTCTGATCAGAGTCTTCGCTGTGCGCTTAGAATAGGATGTAAGAAGATGGGTAAAAATGGAAATAGAAAGAAGTTAAGAAGTATGAAGCAAGAAGTAGCTGCCTATATGCAAATATGCAAAGTTTGACAAACTGCCTTCCAATCTCTGACTTCCAAATTCTTCGCTTCTTGTATACCTCTAACTTCATGACTTGCCACTTCCTACGTCTCCGACTTCTTGCTTCTGCCTTCCAACCTCTGAGTTCCAACTTCTTCGCTTCTTGTATACTTCTAACTTCATGACTTGCCACTTCCTACGTCTCTGACTTCTTGCTTCTGCCTGCCAACCTCTGAGTTCCAACTTCTTCGCTTCTTGTACACTTCTAACTTCATGACTTGCCACTTCCTACGTCTCTGACTTCTTGCTTCTGCCTTCCAACCTCTGAGTACAAACTTCTTCGCTTCTTGTATACTTTTAACTTCATGACCTGTCAGTTTCTACGTCTCCGACTTCTTGCTTCTGCCTTCCAACCTCTGAGTTCCAACTTCTTCGCTTCTTGTATACTTTTAACTTCATGACCTGTCAGTTTCTACGTCTCCGACTTCTTGCTTCTGCCTTCCAACCTCTGAGTTCCAACTTCTTCGCTTCTTGTATACTTTTAACTTCATGACCCTTCACTTCCTATGCCTCCGACGTCTTGCTTCTGCCTGCCAACCTCTGAGTTCCAACTTCTTCGCCTTTTGTATACTTCTGTCTTCAGGTCTTGCCACTTTCTAATTTTCCGACTTCTTGCATCTGTGATTCTTAACCACTTACTTCCGACTTCACGCAGGTTTGAAATCGGATGTAAGAAGACGGGTAAAAGCGGAAATAGAAAGAAGTTAAGTAAGAAGTATGAAGCAAGAAGGAGCTGCCTATATGCAAATATGCAAAGTTTGACAGACTTACAGAATTTCAGTACGTACCTGTGAAATTTCAGTGTGTGTGTGTGTGTGTGTGTGTGTGTGTGTGTGTGTGTGTGTGTGTGTGTCAGTTGCACAAGATTGCATTACGCTTGGCAGCATCAAATACCACAGGGAGTGCCGGATTCCATGACCTTCTGCAGCATAATTGTGCTGAACTAAAACACATAGCTACATCCCTGGATATTATAAACGTTCTAAGTACTGGGACATATGAGTCCAAACCCAGATCGGACTGCTCCAAAATGGACAGTTTTATCAGGATCTATACGGTTTGCCATTCCATCTGTTTTGCTAAAACTTTCCATTGTAAAGCTAACTCCTTCAACTTTTAGAACAATTACTTAAATTATTTCAAGTGTCCAAATTTTTAGATTGATTGATTTCTTTTATGGTGAGACGCATTTTTTTCATGACACAGCTTAATCGAGTGAAATTAAAACTTCAAAGGATCGGATTTGATAGACTACAGTTCGTGTTTCGAAGATATATCTGGCGATTAATAGAACATGGTCTTTAATCGAACTTGAGCAATCCCAGAATTAACTCGAGTACAAAACTACTGGTAAGCAGGAAACAACGGCACAATAATAAACGACTGTTGTGTATTTTGTTATTATTATCATCATTATTAAAATGAGCTGGAGGACGCTCTCATGTACATTTACTTAATTGCGAAAGAAACGCATTTTTACTGTCTCTTTTTGCCTCATTAAAATTATTGCTATTTTACTTTTATTTTAATACTGGGATTGGCCTGTACGTGGCCATAAGTTTTGCAGCATTTTTTGTCACAGTGCATTTCTTAGAAAAAATATGAAGATTGTTGTCAAAAAGGCCAAAATCACAAAATTCTTGCTCACAGTGTCAAAATTAAATTATCAATACGATTTGCTGCACGTGAGTTTTACGTGATGTAACCAACTGGAAAACGATTAAAACTTAAAAAATAACTTATGCAGTTAACTCGCACATGCAAAATCTGTCTTTTCCAAAATTTGTCATTGTTTTTGAAAATCGTTTGAATCATCAAATTATTAGAAAACTCTGGTAATTTGGGATTCAAAATGAGTAAGGCTATGGACAAAGGACCCGTTTGAAATAAATTTTGGTTTGAACTGAGCCAGTATTTGGCTTACTTTCAGTTTGAGTTTTCGAAATTCAAAGGCTGAGAAAAATCTTTTCCTGGAAAAAATCTTGTCTGCCTATTTGCTAACCATAGAATGCCCTTCAAGATAAAGATGCAGTATGATTTTTATTCAATTTTGCCCTTTGATTTCAAGGATCCAACACCTCAAAGCTCAATCTATGGTTGCATTTTGGAAGGACGTACAAAGTTACTATCCTTTGATAGCCTACTCCATATGATCGTGACAACTTACCCTTTATTTAAGCTGAATTGGAATTCAGCTCCGATTCGGTTGACTGAAAAATCCACAAAATTTTCTTTTGTTATCGCAAAAATTGCTTACTTTACAAAATTTGCATAAAGGGACATAACTGTGTTTAAAGGGCTTGATGATGTTTCTGAGACATTGTTATGTCCTTGATAGAGAGGGATGTTATATATGTGCGTCGTATCAACGTCAGTGCAAGGGTCAGACAACTTTGCACTGATGTCGATGCGACGGTTATTTTTGGGTTTAAGTGTGACTAGAAAGAACGAGTATTTCAGCACAGGTCTGAATAGCTTGACTGGTACATTATCAGCCAGAAGTGCACAGTTCTAAACAGTACCGTATCAGCGTCGATACAGCCGCGATGATACTGGATGGATATTGATACTTTGTTTCTCTTTTCCTTTCTCAGATTTAAGTGCTTTCTGGGAACCTGCATAGGACATGTCTGCGTGTATCAGTGTTGTATTGTTTTGAAACATTAACAGCTCAGAGGCACGGGAGGTTGTTGGCGCGGTCGTGCTAGGGCTGATGCAAAGGCATGATCTCTTTGCATCAAGAATGGCGCGACATTGCCTTGTGGATCGCATGCCTCTGGGAAGTAACAAAGGACGTTTTTTGTATTTTCAAAGGAAGTAACTATCTCCCAAACTCCTCAGGTTACTCAATCTCCTTTACTCTCCCTATCGCGTGTTTACATTTATATGGTTTTACTTCTGATATTCGTGTCAAACCTTGTCACAAAAAGCTTTATTGTATATATGTTTGCTCGAAGGTTTTACAACCTAACAGCCTTTTGAACTGAATAAACTATATATTAAAAGGGCACCCCATAATTTTGTATTTTTTTTTGTCGATACTTTTAAATGGAGACGGTGCTTAACTTTTGCCGAAGTGTATATTAATGTTATGAATTGCGAGTTCTAATTCTATCATCTAGGCACTTTATTTTCTTTTGGAATGTGAGACCCCCCCCCCTCCACACAAACACACACACATACACACACAAAAAATCATTATGCATTCAACTGAATATTGACTTTCTTAAGTTCATGTCGTCGTCAAAGTTTGATTTTCACTTTTGTACATATACTTAATTTTGTTCTATGTGTTCCGCATAACAAATTACTTTCAAAAGAGAAAAATGGGAAATCCATTTTGCATTTTTCTGCGTTTTTTTTCCATTTCCACCGTTTGTCGAGTCTACCAAAGTTTTATCTTTTGCCTCAAGTACTGTTGAACTTTTGTATGTTTGTTTCAGTTATTACTCAGGCCCGGACCCAGACCACAACATACTGGTGGGGCTCTGGATAACTGGAGAAGCTGGGAGGTGCAGATGTGTGTGTGCGTGTGTGTGTGTGTGGGGGGGGGTTGGGGTCTTGAACATATATGACATAATTAAGGATATATTTGATGGGAAGATTTGATTATGTCTTTTTTTGTCTTGAAATGTATGTTATTGTATCTTATTAGAATCACCTCGGCGAGGCGATTCTAATGAGATATCATAACATTTATTTTAATCTAACTATATGGATAAATTATCTCAAACTATCATCAGATACACATTATTATCTGAAGGCCTGCATAAAACATAACACAATGACCCAGATGGCGGGACTGAAGCCCCAAAGCCCACCCCTGGATCCGGGACTGATACTCTGCAGTGGAGAGGAAACATATGGCATATTAAAATTGCATGAGAATTTTAACGAAAATAGTTAAATTTGCAAGCAGCATAGTTCCAGATGAGCTGCATCATCCGGATCGACACTGTTTGCTGTCTAGTATTTGACTTCTCAATATGATATAGCTTGGACGAAACTTTTTTCTTTTTGTTTTAAGTTTTTTGTAGCTATAAACTTTGATATCTCCCCCTTTCTTTTGGGCGCTTTAAGACTTAATCGAGTTTACAGCTAACATGGTTAATGTCAGAACGGTGTTGTAATAATTGTACATTTCAACTCGACATATTATTGGAACTAAGGGAAAATAAAAAGAAAGTAATGGATTTACATAATTGCTGTCATGCGGCAACCCGCTAATGAATTCGCTTATATACCACTCTAATGAGAGAAATCAGCGCAATGTCCTGTAGTCTCTGTCGTACATGTGCACTATTCAGACCTTGTAGAAGCAAACATGGAAGAAGATAACAGCAGCCCGTATCAAAATTAGCATTTTGTTATCAGCATTGCAAAAGATGTACATTGCGTATTGTTTGTATGTATGAAAACCCAAGTGAACGATACTCTTCAAACACAGGTTTGAACGTTTCAGATCTTCAATCTTGTTTCATTTTTTCCAATTTTATTGTTTAATTTTTTTTTCGATACCAGGCCCCGAGGTTATAAAACTTTTTCTCATGCTCAACTGAAATTGTGCTCAAAGTTTAATACTGAATGCATTTCAAAATTCTTAACACGGCTTGCTGCTAGCGTTCAAATACGAGAAATTATACGCCAAACAAACACTTGAAACATTAAAAGTCTCTGCAAACTGCATAGAATCATTTAGTGCGAGTTTAAATTTTCATGCTCAGTTGAGTTAAAACTTAAAAGTTTTATAACCTCGGGGCCAGTTTCGAAAAAATCATTTCTTAAACCAGGAATACACTTTCAAACGTGTGCTTTAAAATACCCGCTCCTTGAGAGGCTTAAACCTAAGATTTAGTCCGTGGGTAAAAACTTTCAACGAGTGGTTATTATGAAAAGTAAGTTTGCAAAATTAAACCGTGGTTAAAGAAAATAAGTTCCTAAAACTAGGTTTGGAAAAACTTGAATCATAGGATTAAACAAGAGGCCCACGGGCCACAAAGCTCACCAGATCTCTAGCTCAAAATTGCTATCAAATTCGTATAGGCTCAAAATTGCTGTCACATTTGTACAGGCTAATACAAAATATACAACAACAAAGTCTCTGTCTGACAGTCTATTGAGTTGATAACAAAATATATAACTATTTTCCATATATTGATTGCAGTAAATGTCATTTTTTAATTTTCCCCATTACAAGTCAATGCAACTCTAAGTTGCCACAGCAACCAAACTAAAGAGCCGATTTTATAGAAAAAACAACAGCAAATTTTCAATCCCCCAGCCTAAGGATACTACAGATGAAATCAGGGCCTTATCGGCCCAATGGCTTCTGAGGAGATAATTTTTTTAAGTTTTTTTTTTTTTTACCATTTTTTTGCATTTTAGTTTCCATGGCAACCAATAAAAGGAGCAGTGGGCAAAAAAAAATAGCTAATTAATAAGAGAATTCTCAAGGAACAATCTATAAAAGTTTTGTCAACATATCTGCAATGGCTTGGCAGTAAATGCCATTTTTCAATTTTCCCTATTATAAGTCAATGCAACTCTAAGTTGCCATAGCAACCAAACTAAAGGGCCAATTTTCATAAAAACACAAACTTTCAACCCCCAGCCCAAGGATGCCACAGATGAAATCTGGGCCTTATAGGCCCAGTGGCTTCAGAGGAGATAATCTTTTAAGTATTTATTTTCTTCATTTTTTTTACATTTCGGTTTCCATGGCAACCAATAAAAGGAGAAGTGGGCCAAAACACATATAGCTGATAGAAGACATCTTAAGGAACATTTCTATAAAAATTTTATCAACATATCTGTAATGGCTTGGCAGAAAATGCCATTTTTCAATTTTCCCCATTATAGGTCAATGGGAACTCTAAGTTGCCATAGCAACCAAACTAAAGGGCCGATGATCATAAACAACACAAACTTTCAATCCCCAAGCCCAACGATGCCAGAGATGAAATCTAGGCCTTATCAGACCAGTGGCTTCAGAGAAGATAATTTTTTAAGTATTTTTTTTTTCATTTTTTTCCTGCATTTGGGTTTCCATGGCAACCAATAGAATGAGCAGTGGGCAAAAAAAAAAACATATAGCTGATAGAAGACATCTGAAGAAACATTTCTATAAAAGTTTTATTAACATATCTGCAATGACTTGGCAGAAAATGCCATTTTTCAATTTTCCCCATTATAAGTCAATGGGAACTCCAAGTTGCCATAGCAACCAAACTACAGGGCCGATGATCATAAAAAACACAAACTAGGTTTTGAGACTTATTGTACGTATGACCTGCCACAGAGCCATGGAATTGACCGATTAGCCAAAGGCGTAACTCGTTGCCTTCATGGCATGCAGCTGCTTTCCAACAAACAATATTACATTGTAACCACATAATGTTGCCGTTTTATTGCAACAATGCTGTGATATAATATTGTAATAACGTAAATTTGTGGACTCCGAGATATATTGTCCCTGTCAGAGAGTAGCTCCCTCCCCCTAGTAGCCCTCCCCCCCCCCCCTAGTAGTTCCTCCCGGAAAAGTGACTATGATTTTTCCATATAGTAGAATTTCCCACCGGAAAAAATGGCTATATAGAAGAAGTTCTCCCCGGAAATATGACTATTTCCCCGGGGAAAATCTACTATACGTGTTTTTGTATAGCCGTTTTTCCCCTGTACAGCCGTTTTTCCCCCAGTACTACGATTGCAGGAAAACACGGTACATAGTGGAATTTACTCCCTCCCAATCATTATAGTGAGGCTCAGAACTGAAACAGAAACGCGAGTACCTGTCCGAAAAATATCGCCGGAAAACAGATACAAGAACCGCATGCATGTGTCCATCATTCGGTCTTGTTTTTGTTTTTGGGGAAAAAAAAACAGATAGGCATTCTGCTTTTTCATGCAAGCCAGGCCATGAGTGCATGTGGTTGTGAGCATAAATTTGTATAATTTTCTGCTTGTACAAGCGTTCATCTGTGCATGCACGCAGCGGAGTGCCTGGACTTAGTATTCGCCTTTCATGCAGGTCGTGGGCTCGACTCCCATCGGGATACATGTTCGAGTATCATTTTCAACCTAATTAACGCCACAGCCCCCGCCCTATCCCGCCCCCCCCCCAAACGTTAAATCAAACACGACTGGACACATTCACTTTAAACTGACTAGCTGAAAATTCAGGATAAAATTACAGTGTATCGATATCTAGGGTATTACACGGCTGTAAGGTGAATGGGATGACTTTCAAGGGAAACAACTTTGCCATTTTCATTTTCACTCCCTTTTTCAATGCAGGTAAACTCTAACAGGAAAAAAAAGTTGCTCAGTTAAGAGCAAATTCTTTCCTGTTAAAGTACATTTCTTTTAAAGGGATTTCATTAACCTGTCCCCGAGGTTATAAAACTTGAGTACATTCTCAAACTCAAAATAAAGCACACTGATTGGAAGCATCCAATCAGTGTGCTTTATTTTACATGCTCGGAAGCAGCCAATCAGTGTGCTTTATTTTGAGTTTGAGATTATTCTCAAGTTTTATAACCTCGAACCCAGAAAACCAAACAATAAGTCATACAAGTTGTCTCACTTTGAAAAAAAACAAAAAAAACGGTGAAAGTGAAAACATTGAGGTTTCCCCACACATCTTAAATCTAGTGCTTTAATTGATTCTAAATGCACTTTTCTGTACTAGCGTATGTCTTATAATAATTCCAATAAAAATGCCGCGAACCAATTATATAGGCTTCAGGAAAAAATATTAAAGGCAATCTTCTTTTAGAATAAAGTCACCAGCCCTGTCAGTCTTGATGGCTTAACATATTTTGCTTTTGCGAATCAGATTTCTGGTAAAAAGATCAAATCCACAGGTATTCGTCTGGGTATAAGGATTTTCTTTTACATATGGCATATCAGCCAGATGCACACAAGCCGTTTCACAGACAATTTAGATAATGAAAGTGCGCTAATGTCATTAAAAGGCCATTTGGTTTGCAGTCGTTTGTCATTGACAACTCCTCTAAACTATTCGATTTCAAAATTGAAAGCAGACGAGAAGTTACGATTTAGTAAGGACCTCCGACAGTTGTTATGAAAATTTGCCTATAAAAGCGGTAAATTATAAACTTTAATTATACTCCACAAGTTTCATTGAGAATTCCTATAACTGGCACAAAAGTTAATTTCTGATTATTAGGACCCACTATAATTTTTGGTGAAAAAGCAAGATTTTATATTAAAATGTATGGGAAATAGAAATGATTTTTTTCAACGATACTGCGCCTCAAGATGCCAATGCATGTATACATACTAGCCAAAAGTTCTAAGTAATGCTTTCACATTTACTGCACGAATTTGGCGCAAAAAATTAACAAGACTATTTTTGTAAGCTATAAACATGTGGTTACATGGGTACAAAATAACACACGAACCAATCAATACACCAGTACAGGCAATAAACTTCCTACAGCTGAAACATAAATATATCTACAACTACAACCACCCCCTTGTTGATACTATTATTATTGTGCATCTCAGACTGCTGACATGAGAAAATAGAAACGGCCACCTTTAATAAAGTCTATGTACATTGTCTACAACATACCTACATAAAGGTTACAGGTCGGCACAATCGCATACATGATAATTTTAGGTAATATTTTAATCCAAAACCTCGAAATATGTGCTGCTTTTGTGACAGGGGTTTTGGTTCCAGCATTGCGTGTTGCCGATGGTGATGTGCGGGTTGCCGTTTCGCATTGCGGGTAGCCGTTTGTGCTATGCGGGTTGCCGTTATCGCGTTATGGTTTGCCGTGTTCGCTCCGCTGTTTCCTATTTGAGGTTGCATTGTTGACACCGTGCTGCGGACGTCGTGTGAGTCTGTGTCTATCAGCAGGCGTATAATGTTTCCCGGACCAAGATGACATAATAATCCCTGGCTATTGTTTGACAAGGTATGGTTTGGGCTCACGTGACTTTTCACTCATTTTAAAGAGATTAAGTCCCGCCTGATTGCATAAGCCGTTTACCTATATTTGTGTAAAGTTTTATACTTTATATGTCCTGCCATTTAAAGATGTTTAAAACATATTTATATATGTTTTGCAGGTATGTTGTAAATCTTAAATGTTTATTTTAGTCACCAGATATCAATTACTGTATTCGTTTAGTATTAGGATAGTTCCATTACTGTTATTTATAAGGGAAACTGCAAAATGGTTCATGCCTTTGAGTGAATGAATCTGTGTTAGATATTGTGTATTTGTGTATTGCATATTTTGAATATTATAAAAAGATTAAGTCCCGCCTGATGGCATAAGCCGTTTACCTATGTTTGTGTAAAGTTTTATACTTTATATGTCCTGCCATTTAAAGATGTTTAAAACATATTTATATATGTTTTGCAGATATGCAGAATTGTGAACAAACGTCATTGATACGCTGTTGTCGTCTGTCAGTGTTCACCTAAGGTCCAGCATACGAATCCACAGCTATCTCGGCTGTTACAAATAGTTAAGTGCATACTTTGTGTATGGAATAGTGAAAACGCATAGTTTAGTGGTTGCTATAGTGGGAAAGCAAGAATTTTTGTTTTGTGTTAGTGTGGAATTAATTTTCTAATATCTGATCCTAAAGAGTAAGACTGTGCTGTAATTAAAATGGCTTCCAGTGGCGGTAGGGAGGCACGAGATCTAAGAAGAATGCGAAGAGATATGATTAGAGAAGAAGATGAAATAGCACGAGATAGAGCAGAAGGGCTTAGAAGGATACAGTATCAAAGAGATCAGTTTATACAGGAGCAAAGAAGAAATAGAGAAGCACAGATTCTGCGACAACAGTTGCAGTTGAATAGAGTTGGTGAGAATATTGATGATTCTATAGCTTTGAATCCAAAAGATTCAACTAAGAAAAAGGAAGAAACAGCTTCTATAAGAGAAAAAGATGCAAAAGAAAAGACAGAAGATTATACTGAAATGCCAAGGGCTCGAGGAGAAGCTTTCAGAACAGAACAATATGTTGCTGACGCGATAACGGCAACCCGCATAGCACAAACGGCTACCCGCAATGCGAAACGGCAACCCGCACATCACCATCGGCAACACGCGATGCTGGAACCAAAACCCCTGTCACACTTTCAATATACATGCACACATTATATATGAGTGGCATACCGAGGCTAGGTTGGGGAAGATAGTCTACTGCTGAAAAGAACTGAAAATCGGTGTTAGGCCTATATGTTTAGTTTAAACATTATTTTATTTCCATATTTACATAAACAATAGTACAATATATGAACTTGTTAGAATGCTGCAAGCTAGAGCTTAAAGACGCCTTCTCATTTTTGATAGACACTTGGTGTCAGGAATTAGGGCTAAGTTCTTATTTTAAGCACGCTTACCTAAATAAAATTCAGCTCATAAGAAAAACTGAAAAATGAATATATTTTGGGCGACCGTATATTTCACTAAGCCCTCTGAAGAAATTGAGCTAGAGCTAGTATGCAGACATAATGTTTCAAAATAAATGCTAAATTCTTTTGAAAATGACTATAAAGCTTTCGAAACTGACTATTTGCGATTATTTTAATGTGCCTAGTTTTTACTATAGCCACACTGCTTGGCATTTTTGTAGTACTGCCAGCATAAACGAAATAGAAAAAGTACAGAAACTCCGGGAACGCAACCACTATGTAAAGGCGAAAACACGTGCAAACACATGTTTTTTTTCTCCAAACTTTATAATTACAATTTTTAAATGTCACCTATATTTATAGTCTTCTCAGTGAGCCACATTTTAACGTTATGAACAGAAAACCATTGTAACACTTTTTATTTATCATTAAACCAAACACTTTTTCAACAATTCCCACCCACTTAAAGTGATATACACCCTTACTTTCCTTTTATCTACAGTGGACCCTCTTTTACAATGACGACATCTGTTCCCACGCATTTTGGCGTTAAACGGAATTTGCTCTTAGAATGCTTTTAGAATACATATTTTGAACTAAAAGTCCTTCTGTGCATATCAAAATGACGTTAACTGAATTTGCTCTTTTGGTTTAAACGTATTTTATTCAAATAAATTCCTCATACATATATTCATTTACTATAACAATACAATGCAAGAAAGGATTCAGAAAGAAGCCAACCTGTCACCCTATAATCATGAACTACTAGAATACGGTAAGAACGTTCATTCAAAGTGTAACGCAAAAATGTTTATATCAGTATGTCAAACAAGTTAAAGAAAGAAAAAAGAAAGAAAAGAAAAAACAACAGTAAAGAAAGTCGAAAACAGAGCCTGAAAACAACTACTACAAATATATTAGTTTATTTTGTTAATAAGGTATGGGCATCAAAAGATAAGTTATATAACAGAGAGAGAGAGAGAGAGAGAGAGAGAGAGTCCTCATGATTTAAACACTTCAACCAAAATTTGATTGTTAGATAGATCGTTTGATAGTCCATATTAGCAACTCCAACTCTGCTATTTTTCGGAGTTTACTTGAACTTTGCTTATAATATGGCATCCGAAGTGCGAGGGAGAGGTGTAAGAACAAGAGGTGGACGCGGACGTGGTCGAGGTGGGGCTTCTGACTGGGCAAATTTTCGGGCAGATAAGAATTTCTTTGCAGTTCTCGGCGAACCTGAGCAAGACCACGCCCAAGATGGCGACGCTTTCGATTTTGGGGTTGAAATCGATACTGATACGGATGGATTTACAGTGGTTCGAGGAAAGCAATCTAAACGGCAACGGATTAGCAGTGGAGGTCAAAGTGGGCCCTATTCTCTTTCGGAATGTGTGAACATGGAACCTAACGATTATGGAACTCTGACGAATGACGACAAGCTGTCATTGATATTATCGAAGTTATCCGTGAACGAGAGTAGGGTTGCCGGTATACAAAATAAACTGGATTCAATAATTGGTTTAAAAGCCCGTATTTCGGAGATAGAAACTGTGGTCAATTCTCATTCTGACAGACTCAAACTTTTAGAGTACCGATCTTTGGACCTCGAAGCCCGCAGTAGGCGTAGGAATTTGTTATTTAAAGGAATACCGGAAAATAGGCGGGAAAACTGTTTCGAAGAGGTACGGCATTTTATTCATTCAAAACTGAATATTGATAGAGACATGTATTTAGAAAGAGCGCATAGACTTGGTCGCTTTAATATTGCCAAAACCCGCCCAATAATCGTTGCTTTTAGAGACTTTTGCGATATCGACGAAATTTTGAATGTCTCTTCCCAGTTAAAAGGAACAGAGTTTGGCGTGAGCAAGGATTATCCGAGCGAAATTTCGAAGGCCCGCCAAAGTTTATGGAATCAGTTTAAAACGGCTAGGGCAAATAACCCAAATAGAAGAGTTACCCTTGGGTACCCCGCTAAGATTAGCATCGACAACGAAACTATTATTGACCTGTTTCCAGACTGGTTCCAGATATTACAAGGTAGTAGAGTCAGTCGTGTCCAGTCTACCCAAGCGAACAATCAAAACATAAACATTGAAACAGGTTTGTCCGGTCTTCCTAGTTTGGCTAGTGAACCACACATGTCGATGCCCACCCGTGATATAACTAGTGGGTCATGTATAATGGGGTCTGGATTGGAAAACCGAGTAACAGTCTCGCCGGAAAGAGCTTCAGCTATGCAAGTGGACGAGCAGTTCTCTCCATCCTTACTGCAGGACTGTGAAACTAGTGAAACCGTTTCTGCTAGTGCTGCAGCCACGTTAGACAGCCGAGCGGTAGATCGCGAGGCGACACCAACTGTACCAGCAGTACTTAACGAACAAGTCAGGGGTCGTAGCTTAACACGCAAGTCTAGCCAGGCAGAAAGACGACGTGCAAAATCCACTGTGTCTCAATCGCGTGGTTCTCAACTGCGATCTCAATCGCGAGTGTGCAAAATACGGACTGAAGTAATCCAACCATCGAAGTTTGGCTCAAAGGATAATGCTGGGACACAAAAGGCTCCCCCGGTAGCCACTGGTGACGGGCCAATGGATGATGAGTCAAACCAGTCAACACAGATGCCCCAGTCTGACTCAAGCCAGCCTTAGGCCTGGCTGGGAGAACATGACAAATTGAATTCAAGTTCAAATAAACAGTTAAATCACAGCGCAAACTCTAAAATTTTCAATATTGCTACTTTGAATGTATGTGGCCTTAAAAGACGTTCAAAATATCCTGATTTTGTTGAATATTTTGACAAATATGACTTAATTTGCTTTGTGGAAACTAAGCTTGAAGACATCGATGTTATCTCAATTCCGGGCTTTCGGTGTTTCTCGCAGCCGCGTAAGCAAAAATATATATTCGCAAGTCTGGGGGGATAGCCCTATTTGCTAAAGATGATATTTTTGAGCAGTGTAAATATCTTACTACAGACTCGGATTACATTATGTGGATATCAATTGATAAAAGCAGCACGTCCACTGATGAAGATCTAATTATTGGCATCACTTATATACCTCCGTTACAATCGCGATTTTATAATGACGATGAATTGCAAATCCTGGAAAATGAGATAACTTCTATGTGTAGTAGCCATAAATATGTATTTATTACTGGAGATTTAAACGCTAGAACTGCACGTCTAATCGATTACGTCCAATTGGACGAATTTTTGGCAGAAGAATTTGGGCTTGATGATGAAACGGTTCATTTTTTTGACAAAACAACTATTTTAGAACGCCTAAAGATACCCCTTAGTAGGACTTCAAATGATACAAAAACAAATAACACAGGATATTGGTTAGTTAATATATGTAAAAATAATAATTTATTCATTGTTAATGGGAGAGTTGGCAAAGATAAACATATTGGTCGTAAAACATTTCGGGACCAGTCCGTAATAGATTATACCCTTTGTACTGCTGACTGTTTTAACTTTCTGCAACAGTTCGAAATAATGGAGCTAGACGAAATATTTTCCGATGGCCACTCACTGATAAGCTGGTCACTAAATTTTAACTCTCAAAGTATACTACGTGATAATAGCACAGCAAACTCTTACTCAGTTAACTGTAAATGGAAAAATGAACTTAAGGAGCAATTTGTTAAAAATGTAAACATGTCGGACGTTTTAGCAGTAAATGATAGCCTTGTCACCCTTACTCCTTCCCTTCAGTCAATAAATAATGTAACAAATACTATTGCCGAAATTTTTTCACAAGCCGCTACAAATACTTTTAAAAAAGTAAATAAAGTAAGCTATGCAAAGAGACCATTCGATAGAGCTTGGTTTGGCCCTGCATGTAAAATAGCCCGTAAACGATATCACCGCGCAAAACATATTTTCTATATGAATAAAAACATGCAATCACAAGAGAATCTGAAAACTCAATGCAAACGTTACAAACAAACAATGAACAAATATATCGGGTTGCATAAAAAACATAAGGTTAAGAGACTACGAAGTATGCATACTAAAAATCCTAAGGATTACTGGAAATACTTGAATAGTCTAAACGAAAAGCCACAAAATCTGAAACCATCCCTGAATACCTTTTAAGAGCACTTTAAAAATGTCAATCAGAGAGATCACCCACATGAAACCTACTCATATACGGACCATGAAAATGATAATGATCAATTAAATGAAAAAATAACGGCACAGGAAATAAGCAAATGCATTAAAAACTTAAAAAATGGAAAATCTTCTGGCGAAGATAAAATTTTGAATGAATATATTAAATCTACAGAGGAGATATTTTTACCAACGTACGAAAAATTGTTTAACTCCGTTTTCGATTCTGGTATAATTCCAAATGCCTGGTTAGAAGGAGCAATAATACCCATTTTTAAACATAAAGGTGATGCTAAAGAAGCTGCAAATTATAGACCTATAACGATTTTAAGTTGTCTAGGTAAACTCTTTACTGCAGTACTAAATCAAAGGTTAACAAAATTTTTAGACGAAAATGAAACTCTAAATGAAAATCAAGCTGGATTTCGAAAGGGTTACGGGGTAACAGATCACATTTTTGTTTTACATTCTTTAATAGAAATAATGAAAAAAAGTAAACAGAAACTATTTTGCGCATTCGTGGATTTTTCGCAAGCGTTTGATTCTATTTGGAGAGGCGGACTCTTTCGAAAATTGCATTTTAACACTATACAAGGAAAGTTTCTGCGGATTATCTATAATATGTATGAAAACATTAAATCGTGTGTGAAAATATCTGGCGAATCTTCTCAATTTTTTGCTAGTAATTGCGGCGTTCGACAAGGAGAAAATTTATCTGCAATTCTTTTCTCCGTTTATCTAAACGATCTTGAAAATTTTCTGTTTTCTTCTAGTGTCAGTAGCCTTGACCTTGAAACAATTAGTAATGAGATAAATATATATTTACAGCTACTGATACTACTGTACGCAGACGACACCGTAATTTTTTCTAATAATAAGGAAAATTTCCAAAAAGCTTTGGATAGTTTTTTCGAATATTGCGAACTATGGAAGCTTAATATCAATTACAACAAAACGAATGTAGTTATATTTAACTCCAGGAATAATCGTAACTTTACATTCAATATAGGTGGAAACGATATACTGGTAACTGACAGGTACAAATACTTAGGTGTTATTTTTACCAAATCTGGCAGATTTTTAAATATGCGAAAACATGTTGTCGAACAGGCAAATAAGGCCATGCATCTCTTGTTTTTCAGAGCAAACAATCTTGACCTCCCAATTGATCTACAGATTAAATTGTTTGATAATACTGTCTTACCAATTTTAATGTATGCATGCGAGGTCTGGGGATTTGAAAACACTGAATTAATTGAACGTGTCCACACTGAATTCTTAAGAAGAATAACGAAAGTTAGAAAAAGTACCCCCAAATTCATGTTATACGCTGAGCTAGGCAGACACCCTCTATCAGTTATAATTAAACAAAGAATGGTAAATTTTTGGATTAGAATATTAACTGGCAAAACGTCAAAACTGTCTTACAAGATATACCAACTTATGCTCAACTCTAACGATACCGAATTTAAATGGATAAAGTATGTACGATCTATTCTGATTAATTCTGGAAGATATGATATTTGGATCAGCCAATCCGAAACAACTCCCCTTTATATAGGCAAACAAATTAAGCTCAATTTATGTGACCAATTTCTGCAGACTTGGACCGCACAACTGCAATCATCATCGAAAGGTAAAAATTATAGTATTTACAAAAACGATACTAATAGGGAAAGTTACATAAGTATTTTAAGTGGGTCTTTCTTATTAACAGTGTTTAAGTTTAGAACTGCGAACCATAAATTACCAGTGGAAGTAGGTCGTTGGAACAATATTGAGTTATCAGACAGAAAATGCCCTCTGTGCCAAAATAATCAGATCGGTGACGAATTTCATTACCTGCTCGAATGTACTTTTTTCCTTACAGAACGTAAACAGTTTATTGATCCATATTACTTTCGTAGACCCAACATACTTAAGTTCAGTCAACTTCTAAATATTACAAATGAATCCAAATTAATTCGTCTTTCAAGGTTTATGAAAATTATTATGAAACGTTTTGCTAATTAATTAGTTCCTTATGTTAAATTTCATGCCCAACCCGGCAAGCGGCGCTGAAGTGGCACCGAGTCAGCACTGATTCAACATTATGACGTTGAATCAGGGTTGACTTGGTGTTCATTCAGCGTTGTGTGCCTGATAGGTGATATCTGAATTGATGTTAACTGCCTATTACATTTGCCGAATATATATCTGCCCGGTGTTGCGTGAAAAACTGTGTGACAGGGAAGGCTCCAATCGGCTTGTGCACTCCCACGGTTTGTTCGAAGTTTTCCCTGCTCACCAAATATAATAATACTCTGAGACATTTGATTCGTGAAAAGGGAAGTATCTAGGAAGTTTGCTTCTGACTGTACACAGCATAAGGTCGCTTTTCACATCACGCTTTACTTATTAGCTAGTTATTTTTATGCTTGCATCAATTTTGCTACCATGTGATTTCTTTAATGCTAACAGTTTGGAAGGAAAGGCATTTGTCAGACCGTACTATGTAGATTTGCCTTCCATGTAGTAGTCTAATCAGGTTTAGCCAACTGTGTTCAAATTTGTGGCTTTATTACGGTGTGTCAACTTGTAAATTGTTGTGACTTACTAAAATGCCTGTCTCTAGGTAGGCGATGTTTTCTCACAGGACACAGGGAGAGCAGTCCGTGCCTGATCTCCGCTATCAAGCATGGCCGAATACTCAGTGTAGGTCCATTATTAGACTCTTATAACGTTAATGGACTGTACCATCTGGTCGTAGTGCACACTGTCTCCTACAACTAAATATGCCTACCTAATGTCAGCGAAAATTCCAAGAGACTTCAAAGAGTTGATGGTTTGTGTTCTAAGCTATATGTGCTAAATATCATCCTTATAAAAGTTCTGTTTAGTTTATTCAAAAATTGACCATGGTGTATGGCTGTTCATACGTACCACCCGATACATGACGGAAAGGTTTGAATCATCTGTGTAGGCTCGGGTCAGACTGCTACTTCGTATCAGCGAAAAAAGCAGTCTGACCCAGAACTGCACTTTTACCTGTTTGAGATTCGCAGTCCCAAAGTATTTGTGTGGTTACGGCAAATAGAGTACCGTAAAATTCTATATATTGGGACAGTAAGGGCCTTAGCAAATAGTGCAGGCCCAGATCAGACTGCAGCAGTCTGATCGGAGTTTGAACTTTTTGCCATCCCATCTGCTTTTATTTTATTTATTTTTTTTTTTTTGGTGGTGGGGGGGGGGGGGGGGGGGCACATTACTGCACTGCGAGACCATGCTGTTCCAATTTGGGACAATTATGGTATTTATTTTTAGTGTCTCAATATTTGGAAATTTGCGGTGCTCCAACACGTGGATTTGTAGCGGGCTAAAGTTGCTGAAATGTAGATTATATTAGTGTTTTTGTTATCTGGGTGCAAACACCCCGCCTTCCCCCCCCCCCCTCTCTCTCTCTCTCTCTCTCTCTCTCTCTCTCTCTAGAAAGGCTATATTTACTCACCTGCCAAATAATCTGCTCGTAATCCAACGAATAGGTCAAAACTTTTTGGTGCAGAAGTTTGATAACATTTCACTCCATTCATAAACCCACCTGAATGACACACCATGCTCTAGTTATTCCGGAATTGCACGGACTTATTATGCAAATTTCTGCACCTGTTTGACAGGTATACTGCGGGAGTGTTTCTATTTTTGGCGTGACGGGGAAGAAGCTATTTTTGTATTTGACCCATCTAAGTACGCATGTACGGGTGATCTTAACCTAATTTTCATTATCTGTATGTGCAATTTTGGTTCTTCGAGGGCAGCGACTGATATGGGTCTCTCCTATGTATTTGATGTGTTAGAGTGTCTTCCCCCGATGCGACCCACAATCTTTATTATACTGCTAGGTTTTTAGTTATATCTCTATCGGACATAAGTTGAATCAACGTTGAGTCAACGTCTCGGCGTGGAATCACTGTTGTTTCAATATCGATTAAGCGTGGTGTACCTGATGCGAATGTATTTACTCTCTGGGTATATAGCTCGAATTAATCGGACCTGTATCAGCGTTGATTCAACGGAATAACGTTGAATCGACGTTGATTCAATGTTGGATTGGCATTGTGTGCCTGCTGAGTACTTATCCATCTATTCTGCAACTGTTAAATTAACACTATTACTTTATTTGATTTGCTGCTTTTATGCTGCTTAAAATTATGCCGGGGCCACACTCTAGTCTTAGCATAAAATGCTTTGACACACAGCTATGAAGCCAATGTTGAGCCAACGTGATGTCAAAGCTGTGTGCTTGCTGGGAGTGCCTTTATAGTCACCCATTCAAACCCTTTATATCTTAGATTATATGACCACATCAAAACTGTTCTGGGGAAATGTTTATTCACATGTTCTCCCCCGACCCGAGGGTGTCCTCTTCCCATCCGGTATGCAACACTTAGATGTGCTAATGTTGCATACCTGATGGAAACATGACACTTTCGGGACGTTTTTCAGTTTTTCAGTTGATCGTAAGATTGGTACTTTCACTACTGTCGTCTACTTGTAATCTCAGAGATACTATGTTAATCCTCATATGTCATGTTTATATGACTTGAGTGTAATAAAGCTATTGTCTGTCTGTCTGTCCAAATAATATATTACTGACATCTGGTACTTGTGCTAAAGTATTCAACATTACAGTTCGTATATCTCTGGCATTCAAAGAAGAAATGTTAGATAGATTCAATTGAACCACAGACACGGTAAGTATTAATAATTATGGTTTTAGAGAAAAGATGCTCATTTAACTTTCTACAGTCCGTTCTTAGCCTAGTATGTTGTATTTGTAAGAACCGGTCGCCTATATAGTAATATTTAGGGGGCTTAGTTAAATTTTTGTTAAGATGATATTTGAAACTTTGAATGGAACTGGAATCTTTTATCTCAGGAGAAAGCTCGTTCCAAGATCTTATACTTGAGGGCAGAAAATATTTGAGCCGCGACACGAGAAAACCAACAAAGTGGTTGTGCGCCAGTGCAGACTCAGATCAGCCTGTGCAGCTGCCCAGTTTCACCAGACTCTTCGCTAATCGCTCAAATTATACTTGAAACTCTTAAGCAATACAAACGCAAAGAATATGTAAAATTAATCATGTTTATATTTGGCGAATCTATATACATTGACGGCAAATATAATACGTAATGTTCTACAGATTACATTCTTTAAGGCCGCCCTAACAAATACATAAAACGATTTCCAATACAAATAATTGGATTGAATGTTTAAACATGTACTATATACAAGCAAACGAAAAAACAGATTTGTTGGGTTGGGTGGGTGGGTAAAGCATAAAATTATGATGCGACTCAATATGTCGCTAATATCGACTAAACACTGTCGAACACAACACTAAATGAGTTAGTTATTGTTAGCTAATCCATACAATAATTGAGGTTAGCTACAATAGGTGAGCTTTAACTCACATCACCCAAACACAGCAAACTGGGAGAACTCGTATCTAGCGCATAATTAGCATTTATGAATATGTTCATAAATATCAAATTATACTTGAAACTCTTAAGCAATACAAACGCAAAGAATATGTAAAATTAATCATGTTTATATTTGGCGAATCTATATACATTGACGGCAAATATAATACGTAATGTTCTACAGATTACATTCTTTAAGGCCGCCAAACCGAAGGTCCGCCAAATACAACAATACCACTAAAAAAGAGAGAAAAAAATAGAGAGAGAGAGAGAGAGAGAGAGAGAGAGAGAGAGAGAGAGATAGCGAAATACAAGAAAGTTAATTTAAGAAAGAGTGAGATTCACATCAAATTCATAAATAAGCCTATAGCTTATGTGTAAATCTACTAACGACTAAAAGTGAAAAGTAACTTCGCTACCAGAGAAGACACAGATCAGACTCATCTCTGTTCGCGTAAACAATCCATGAATCTTAAGGAACCAGAAGGAAACTGAATGAGTACTTTGACCAGTCTGTGCAGGAGCGCAGGCTGATCCCAACAATCACTTCACGCACATGGTTCACTGTCTCTTTTTAAGCGCAAGAAAAAATTGTGTCCGTGACGCACTGTAATTTTTAAACTATCTGGCATAAACTAGAACAAATGTTCACAGCATGTCCGTACGAAGTATCACAGAATTTGCTGTCACAATTGATTTACATGGTAACCACTATGTACACAGTTACTGCAGTAAAAGACCAAAGTTTGTAGTGTATTAAAATAAAAGTCAATGAAAATGACTAGACTTAGCTATTCACTAGGCTTAGCTATTTACAGCTAATGTACCAATTTCTTTCTTGACCAGGCTATTGAACGAAGGAGCCCAGAGCGTCTGATACCACTCCGTGGAACCTTCACTAACTGCGGAAAATTTTGTTCTATCCGTCAGGTTACCCACTACCACAGGTGACCCTGCGTGTAGCTGAACGGGAACAGCCTGAAAAAAGAAAGAAATAGGACTACAGACAACAAGTCACACCACTACTGATATCATATTATTATGACAAATGAGCCACAGTGTTAATGAAAAAATGTCTTAAAATACGTGTACCTTCTAAGTTCAAATGAAGACCTGTATCTTTAATAGCAAATAAAGATCGGATAGGTTTGCCTTGTTTAAGAAAAATTCTGTAAGTTTTGAGAAACTGGACATTTCGGCGTTTGTAAAGTTTTTCTATTTCCTTGTTTACAGCCTTCAAACGAGTTTCTGCATCATCTGAGGGTAAGTCACAAAGGCGAGGAACAATTGCTGAAATAATTAAGTTGGTGTGAGATCTGCTTCTCACAAACGTTATTAAATTTTCATAAGAACTCATGATTTCATCAACTTGTAGACGTGACGGTATATCATTTGTACCGACATGAATAATAGTATGTTTGAAATTAATACTAGCCTGATGAGATGAAATTTTATTCTGAATTGAAGTAATGGTGGCTCCAGGAAAACACTGCATAGTAGTGTGACGGATGTCTCTAACATATTTTGGTATGGAGTCGCTGAAAATGGTTACAGCAAACGGCTGGCGTTCTATTTCCTCATTTTTCTTGAGATTTCGCTGAGCAGATTCTAGTTGTTCTTTTAATCTGTTGGCTTTCTCTCTCTTGTTTTTCAAGCGAATACGCCTCTCAGATTCCAGTAGTTGAGTTTGAGTATCATCAAATGACCTTTCTAGCTGTTGTATTTCTGTATCTAGAGCTGACTCGTCGTCGTCGGCAGTGAAGTCTAAAGCACAAGCCTCTTGAGACTTTTTTGAGTTCTGGACTGTGCTGATCTGCGTTGGCACTGATTTCTCTTTCCTTAACTTGCAATGGTGGAGGTAATGCAAACTCTTCATCTTGGACTTTCGCCTTCTTATCTGCTTTCTTAGCCTTCGACATGATGATTTAGATCGTCTTTGTTAAACGAACACTCAAATGCCCTATCGCTAACACAGTAACGTCCAAGCTTAACCCTCAAAAAATTGCAAATCTGCAGCTCAAGTCTAAATCCTCAAATATTCGTTTATCTGGAGCCTAAGAAAAGCGCAGGTAAGAAAGTACTTCAAAAAATGAATCACAGCTCTGTCATAATTCCACACTGATTATACAATCCACAAAATATAACATAAGCATTAGATTCTTCAAAAATTCATCATAAAGCATAAAATTATGATGCGACTCAATGTGTCGCTAATATCGACTGAACACTGTCGAACACATCACTAAATGAGTTAGTTATTGTTAGCTAATCCATACAATAATTGAGGTTAGCTACAATAGGTGAGCTTAAACTCACATCACCCAAACACAGCAAACTGGGAGAACTCGTATCTAGCGCATAATTAGCATTTATGAATATGTTCATAAATATCAAAGGATAACTAAGGGTCTAAGCTACCTCCATGCGGACAGCGAGGACTCTGATCAGACTGGGTGGATGCCCAGGCTGATCTGAGTCTGCACTGGGCGCATGTTGTGTCGCGGCTCATTTATAATACACTTGGGTTCTGGCAATCGTATACCTAAGGTTAGACGCATCACGCAAAGTACAAGACGTGGTACTTTCGATGAAAGGAGGAACGAGAGAACTAAGATAATCAGAAGAGAGATTATTAGACATTTTGTAGAAAAGATATACTTTTTGCTTATTTCAAGCGTTTCCTAACCGGTTTGTTGATACAATTTTTCCAAAGATACTAGTTTGGTCGTTCCTGTAACTATCCTGGCGGCCTCATCTTGATTTTTTTTCTAGAGCGTTAATTTCTAACTGGGTACAGTTGTCCCAAACTACATCAGCATATTCTGAAATAGGTCTTATAAAAGATATGCAGATAATTTCAAGAGGCTTTCTGTCAAGAATAAATTTCAACTTGCGCATAATATTTAATCTAATCCAAGCTTTAGAAATATATTTTTGTGTTCATGCCATGCTCCATCATTCGAAATAAAAATACCTAAATGCTTATAACTGGATACTTCATTAATGGGTTCGTTATTCATAATTAATGGGGTAAGACGGGGTCTGTTAGGTTTTCTAGAAATTAAAAGAAATTTAGATTTAGCAGGATTAAACTTGACCAGCCAACGTTCCGCCCATTGATGAATTAAGTCTAGATAAATAAGACTTTAATTGTCTCGCTGAATCGATCGGTTAATCAACTATCAAATACATTTATAAACTAGTATCATCAGCAAATATTTTAATATTGAATGTATATTGTCAACTATGTCATGAATATATATCAATGACAAGAGAGGACCTAAAATGGAGCCTTGTGGTACTCCTGATTCTATATGGACCCGGTTAGAATGTCCACCTGGAATAACTACTCTTTGTTTTCTTTTAGAAAGGTAACAAGTCAGCCATAGAAGAAGTTTTGATTCTATTCCTAATTGCTTTAATTTGAAAATGAGCACTTTATGCCAAACGCGATCGAACGCCTTACTTATATCACAAAAACTGCCCTCATTTCTTTACCGTCATCTAAAGCCTTACAAAAAGTATTTGTATGTCAACAAGTTGATTAATAATAGAGTCCCCTGGAACAAAGCCGGATTGTAAACATGCATGTTGCATGTTGATCCAAAAAGAAATTAAACATATATTTATAAACATTTTTCCCATTACTTTACCTAAAGCACTGAGAAGAGATATAGGTCTGTGATTACATACTAAAGAAGGCTTATCTTTTTTATGAAGAGGAGAGACATTTGCTTCTTTCCAGATATCAGGAAAATGGCTCTTAGACATGGAAGCGTTCAACAGATCACACAACGGTTTAGACAGAGCAACAGATAATTCTTTTACTATCCTATTATTTACATTATCAGATCCTGTTGTTCTACCTAGTTTGAGAGTATCTAGAACACCTTGTACTTCAAGGGGAGTAAACTGTATATTATTTAGAGAAGGTCCAACAGTATTAGTAGAGTCTAGAAGAGTTGCAGAACTGTCGTCAAGCGGAGTTTGTTGAGCGAAGTAATTATTTAGTAAATTAGATTTTTCAGTGTTGTCAGAGACATAAATACCATTCTCGTACAGAGGTGGAACAGTAGAAGTTTGGGTAGGTTTTATGAAAGACTTTAATGTTTTCCAGTAATCCTTAGACGTTAAATTAGTCGACTTGAGTTTATTTGCAAGAGAATCTATACAGTCATGTATAATTATGTTTGGATCTCCGAAGATGAGTTATAACTTCATTTCTTCACTTTTAAATATTTTTTCTTTCTCTTTTAAAGAATACATATTTTGTAAAATAAAACCATCTGTGCATATCAAAATGACATTGAAAAGAATTTTGATTATATAATCTATGCCGTTATGAAAAAGGTTAACTGTACTTTGAAAAAGATAAAATGTTTCCATAAATCAGAGTTTATAAACAGGAAACAAAAACACATTAAAAACTAAGTGAAAATATCGTTTACGATTTTCGATTTCACTGAAAAATCTCAGTATTTGATCAAAAAGCATAAAAGAAATTGTTATTGTCTACATTTCTCGTCGCGTGATTATTGCTTTAATTGAAACATAAACATATTTTGTTCATTCACGACTATATGTCTCTATATAGAACAAATAAACTGTAGCTGATAAAGGTGTTACTATATATACTCTGAGATAAAAGTTCTGCATAGATGTTGAAAGCCAATTTTTGCGACAAAAGGAAATGCAAGTCATTAATGATTCTTCGGTTCATGCGCAAATTTAGTTGTAAATAATATGTAAATGCATTCATTTAAGATGCGCAAACCGAACAAAATCCTCAATTTTTCATAAATGTCTTTGTGGATATGCATAAACTCCGGTTTCTAATTTCTTAACAACACAGCGGGATTCAGAAGGCGTTATTTTTCACGCTATCTTGCGTTGTTTTGACGTTTTAGTTTGTACATGGCAAACTTCACGACGATTTAATTAAGAAACTGTCTTGAAGGAAGAAATGGGCATAGTTTTGTAAATCAATTTTAGTGTCGCGATATTTTGAAGTCCACGTGCATTTTCTAGGTAAACAGCACGATCGGGGTAATGTAATAATCGGTTACTGATTATTAATTGCAAACATTACTTTTGAGGGTTACGTCTAAAGCATTTGTCGCACTGCTGTTATACATCAGACATCCATAAAAGGTTTGCTCAATGAAGTAAAATGATTGCAAATAATTTTACTGTACAGCTGTTGCATGTATGCTACGAGTTTTTTTCCTCGAAGATTGCAACTTAAAACTGGACCGTGCAGAACTTTTGTTCGGAAGTATATTATGTATTATGAAAATCAGCACTTGTTGGTAAATGAAATGCGTACTTTTATCTAGAATTTAATAATTGCCTGTCTTGTTGTCTATCTTGTGGCCTTGAACAGGGCAATTTTAAGTTTAATAGAATTAGATAGACAACTTCATAATGAGTATCATTAAAGAGTGGTCGCGAGGAAAACCTTGCTTTTTGCATCTGAAAATTGCATATACACATAACAGTCTGATGACAAGCACAGCCTAGTCAGGCCATGTCAGCTCGTTTTGTTTCAAATACATGTATACAAATACGCTGAAATGGGTATGCGTACATTGCAATTGAACCGCGACACGACAAAACCAACAAAGTGGCATGTGTGCCCAGCGAAGACTCAGATCAGCCTGGGCTTCCGCCCAGTCTGATCTGAGTCTTAGCTGTTCGTATGGAGTTAGCTTACACCCTTAGCTACCCCTAAAGGTCAAAAAGGTCAAAACAGACACTCGGATCAGATTGGGCGGCTGCCCAGGCTGATCTGAGTCTTTGATGGGCGAACATGCCACATCATTGACTTTGTCCTGTCGCGGCTCAGTCATAGACCTTTTACAGCAGGTAGATTTTTTTTCACGACGTGCTCATATTTTTCGCAGCAGCTAAGTTGCACTAACTTAATGAATGGATAAGCGCAATAAATGACCGACAAGATGCCATGTGGGAGCAGTGATAGCAATCAGGGATGTCTGGCAAAGGCTATACTCTTTACTTGGCAATTAGTTTTTTTTTCATTCTTCACACTGCTACATATGGTAAATTTTTCTATGACTTCGTACACTCCGTCTCTCAGAAAAGTATAGATCTTTTCAGTATTATATTTCTGAAGCAATTAGTGATTTGCAAAAAGTGTAGACCCTAATCAGACTGCTCCTGATGTTTGCCTATGCATTTTTGTAAGAGACATTGACGTTCGTAATTTTAGATTATTTAACTCTGTGTCTGTACCCTTTATGAGGGTCATCTAACGCTTTGATAGCTTTATCATGAATTGAGCTGGCTGTAGACTTGGGACAGAATGCATGTTACGCTTAACTTCACAAACTGGCAACTGACCAGAATTTTATGGTGACTTAGTATACAAATTCAAAAAGATTAAGGGTAGGACTGATTTTTCTGATCAATTCCGAAAAATAATAATACGTCACAAACGTATTGGCTATAATTTAAATGTTATGCGACAGTCTGCATGCTTAGTGATTAACCCAATCACGGTTGATAACTTTGCTGCACTCTTTAATTGCACACCGGGGGATCGGTCGTCAGACTCTATGATGGCCCCGACCTAAAGCTATATATTTTAGTTGGTTGGGACCGGAGCCTTTTTGTCTGTTGCTTGGTCCACCGGGGCTCAACTGGTGACCTTCTTTTGCTTCAGATTTCCAGTGGGGTCGTTTGGCAGGACAGGGATTTCCACCTGTCAGACGGCCCGTTGTATCTGTTGAGTCCTCGTCTTTGCTTCTTCATGGTGTTGAAATTTGATTTATGTGTTTACCGTGATGATTCATTGACGAGTTAGAGGGTTATCATGCGAACCGAACTACCAACTAAATGTTTTGTACCACTTCAGAAACTGAGGGTGAGGTTGGGCCTGTAAAATCGATTTAAGCCCCCCAGTAATTCATTACTGACCGTTCCAAGGCGGTAGTTCTGTTGTGGTTCTCTGTTGCCTGTTTTTGGTGTCAGAGTTTCTGTGATGTTTTACCTTATGTATGTTCTTATTATTTTTGGTTCGGTTTGGGTTGCTGAGTGGCCACCTTTTGGGAACAAGCTGCTCACTCGGTTGGCCATATGTTCTCTGTATCTTGATTATTTGTAATTTTAGTTGTTTCCAACTATGGTTTGAGGGCTGGATTTGGATTTTGATTGTTTCAGTTCCTGGTCTTTGCATACTTTTTACTTTTAAAAGCAAACTGAATTCCTAACAAGACTTTTTAGTGGTTGTCTGTTCGAAATAGATTTATCAAAGAAATTAGGCCCTGTTTTGCATCATTTAGGAATCAGTAAGTTTACAATTCACGTTATGTGAACACCATGGCCAAAATATTTTGCGCAATGTTATTTACAATGGTTAAATAAAGGACTGTAGGCGTGGTTAATATTATGCTAATAAATGTCTGAAAGTGTAAAATGCAGAAATACAATTTTATTGTTCTTAGGCCTCCATTTATCTCACCCACTATAGATTACAATAATTGTAATATAGTTATAAATATGGTCTTATATAGTTACATATGGAAAATATGCCTTTGAAGATGTTCCTTTCGTTCTTTATATTTATGACTAATTACTTTCATAAAATACAAATGTCTTTATCTAGAATTAATTGTAGAATGGAAACCGTGCATTTTAAACAGTTCATGTTTTGTTTTCTAAGGATTTAAGGAAGAAATTATCAAAAAATCTAGTAAACAGCATATTTTTATCCTCGCATGAAAACAATGCTGTATATTTACCTAAGGTATCACGTTTGAAACGTGCACGGTCTAATGAGCAAATATCCATATATTTTTCTTCACTTATATTAACCTGTAATAGCCTATATACTTATTCATATTAAAGGCTATTGCTTGCCACGAAAAACTGATCATTTGAGATAAGGTATAAATTTTATCCTGTCAGATGGCAGTATTTAAACTTCACTACCTTAAAATTATTATAGGATTATCTTTCATTTCCCTGATAAAGGTTCGATAAGTTGCGCTTTTGTGTTCTTAGTTTTTAAAGGTTCGACAGGTTAAGCTTTTGTGTTCTAAGTTTTTTTAGGTTCGACAGGTTAAGCTTTTGTGTACTAAGTTTTTAAAGGTCCGACAGGTTAGGCTTTTGTGTACTAAGTTTTTACAGGTTCTACAGGTCAGGCTTTAATGTACTATGTTTTTAATTTTTCGGATTATCTTTCATGCTTCCGTCTTTAAATGCACACTAAATTCAATCAAATTCCCAAAATTGCAGTGGAACACAGAATTTTTACTGCATGGTTTGTCATCGAACTGCCTGAATGTTTCATTTTGCGTCCGCCCAGCGGATTTTATGATTGAACTCAAAGGCACACCTTTTACCTTAGCGGCTGAAAATGCCGCCGCATAGAATAGTTGACAAGTGCAGACATTTTAAACTAAGGTACCTCTAGACGGCCAGCTATCGTTCCGCATTTGCTGACCTACGGGAGATTACATGTGCTTACTTTCATGAAAAAGGCACACTCCTCTGAAGAAATGTATGTCATGTCAACTGGCAGATTGAACTGCTTCTCATGAACAGCTAGTGTCCTTACCAGACTGTGCAGAAATGACACGATTATGAAGGGATGTCCATGCTCATAAGCTTATATACCTAGTTTTGAATATAATCTAAATGTATATCTGATTTAGATAAGGAATAGCAATTTGAATTGATTTGTAGGCTAATGAGGTAATATAGTTTGTGCAGGAATGATTAATAAAAAGTTATATTATTGTCTTGGAAATTTCTGCTTATCTCCCCAGTTAAAATGTTCTTGAGGAGCAATTATTAAACCTATTTATATTCCTTTCAGTTTTAGTTTCAGTTTCCTTCAAACGTTTCAGTTGAAGCTCAGCAGCACATGGGCTAGTCACAAACTCTTACACAAGAAAACAGACCCTATGGTTGGTTGCTTAGTTGTTTTGGGTTTAACGAACCTGTGAGACAGTATTTCAGTCTTTATCGGGCCGTCTGCCAGAGAGAGGGAGAAAGAGATAAGAGAAAAAAACATCGAAAACAATCCCCACCCGCACATATTGCAAGCACAGTAGGCCCTTATCCTACTGTTATCCAAATTAGTAGGACTCCCCGGCATTGAAAGTTACTCAGCACCATCGCCCGACCCGATCAACCCTCAGACCCTATGACTAGTTTTATTTGGCGCCTACTAATTGAACCACGATGGAGCCGACCAAAGACATAATATCTTTGGCTAGCGCTATTATTTTTCAACTAATAAGTTTTTTTAAGCTCTGGCGGTCTGTATTTCAGTATTTACCACGAGTCCTTTTCTTTGTTTGGTGGCAGTGATTTAATCTAATTGTGATAATATACTGATTGCGGTATGGAATCCCAGTGCGAGCCAAATAATCATATGTAGTTTGAACAATGTCCGAACTGGGGTGAAGAATATGCACCCATAAAACCTATCTATCTAAATATCCCTCTAGTGGAGTTTTCTATTGACCGTTCAAAGGTCGAGGGGGTTGGAACCCGTAAAACTAGTTTAAGCCCTCCAGTAATTTATTACTAACTGTTCCTAGACTGTGTTTCTGTTGTCACTTGTTCTTGCAGTCCGTGTCTTTTGAGTGAATGGTGTTTACTGGGGTAGCTAAATGACCACATGTCTGAGAAAGAGCCGTTTATGCGTGCCTTTTCTGAACTACTGTCATGTCAATTTACTCTTTCTAATGATAATCAATCTGAAATTATTAAGCCTTCTAAATATCTAGATGATTTTTTAAATATTTCTTACTTTGAAGACATGGTGAATAGAACTTATCCGCTTGGTCTGCAGTTAAACAATGTTAATGCAGCCGATAGTGAAGCTCCATTTCTGGATTTACATTTATCTATTTCAAAAGGATTTGTTTCGACCAAAATTTATGATAAACGCGATGACTTTAATTTTGACATAGTGAATTTTTCATTTTTGGATGGTGATGTTCCCCGTTCTACCTCTTATTGGATTTACATTTCTCAACTTATTCATTCGGTTTGCTAGAGTGTCTAGTCATGTGACTGACTTCAATGCCCGTTATAAAATTTTAACTGCCACGCTTCTCCAACAGGGTTATCGGTATCATAACCTTCGAAAAGCTTTTTCAAAGTTCTATCGCCGACACTATGAATTGATTTCTAAATCCAATGCCGGATTAAAAAGTCTCTTCGGAACCAGAATTTCATGGTGACTTAGTTTATAAATTCAAAATAATTGTAGGTAGCTCTGATTTTCATGATCAGCTCAGAAAAAAAGTCGTTCGTTACAAACGTACTGGATATAACATAAATGTAATGTTACAGTCCGCATGTTTAGTAATTAATCCGAGCATTGCCGGTTGGTCAGGCATCAGACTCGGTGATTGGCCCGACATAAAGCTACTTAGTTTAGTTGGTTGGGGCCAGAGTTTGCCTTGTCTGTTGCTTGGTTATTCGGGGTCTAACTGATGGTTTTCTTTTGCTCCGGTATTTCAGTGGTGGTGTTTGACTTCCCAGGGGTCTCCTGGTGTTGCAATACATTATTTCCGTCGAGACCTCATCTCTGATTCATCAAAGGTCTTATACGTCATTTTTTTGTTTCCGATGATGTTTCATTGATGGGTTAGGAAACCTTCATGCGGACCAAACAGCTAACTAAATGTTTCGAACCACTGCATAAGCAGAGGGCGAGGTTTGGTATCAGTAAAACATGTTTAAGCCCCCCCCCCAAGCAATCTTTTGCTGACCGTTCCAAGGCGGTACTGCTGTTGTGGTTCCTTGATGTTACATTGTGCTATGTACGCTTGTCTATGTTCTTTGGTGGTTTGGTCACCTGTTATGCTACCCAATCTGCCTTTTGTTTTGTTTTGTTTTGTGAGTTAAAACTAAAATAGATAAGAATAGATGCTGATGCTGTTTTTGTTTAGGGTATCTAAATGACCACCTGTTTGGGAAAGAGCTGCTCATTCGGTTTACCGTGTGTGTCTTTCGTGTACTTGTGTCACTTTTTCCGTGTGTGTGTGCTTCTTTCCCTATTGGTTTCGAGAGCGGGATGTTGGATTTGATTGTATTAATTCCTGATCATTGCCTATCTTTTTACTTTATGTTTATGATTTTTCTCTTTTGGTGTTGAGGGCGGAATATGGGATCTGATTGTTTTAGTTCCTTTATCTTTGTTTAGTTCCTGATCTTTGCGCAAAATCATAGGGAAAACAGAATTTTCTGATCAATTTAAGAAAATTATCATTCGATTTAAACGCATTGGCTATAACATAGATGTAATGCGACAGTCTGCATGCCTAGTGGTTAACCCAATCACGGTTGACAACTTTGCTGCCTCTTTAATTGCACGCCGGTGGGTCGGGGTTCAGACTCTATGATAGCCCCTACATAAAGCTATATATTAGTTGGTTGGGGCCGGATGTTTGTCTGTTTCTTGGCCCACCGGGGTTCAACTGGTGATCTTCTTTTGCTCCAGTGTTCCAGTGGTGTTGCTAACGCCCCAGGGGTCTCCAGGTGTCTCAACACGTTTTGGCTGTCGAGTCTTCATCCTTGCTTCATCACGGTCTTTTCTTGATTTTAATTGTTGCCCGTGATGACTCTCTGATGAGTTACGGGACCTCCATACGAACCGAACTACCAACAAGTTGTGTGCACCACGGCGGAGGGTGAGGGTTTGGGCCCAGTGAAACCAGTTTAAACCCCCCCCCAGTAGTTATTACTGGCCGTCCCAAAGCGGTACTTTCGTTGCGGTTGCATTTGTTTTATGTTCGGTGCTGTTTAACTTGTTATGTTTTCATTTTAATCCTTCTATAATAAAAAAAAATAGAAAATAGGTAAAAATAGTTGTTAAATGTTTTCCATATAATTTGTTTAGTCTGTTGTGTGGTACATGTGTGCACCGCGGCTGAGGGTGATGGTGAAGGTTTTGGCCCAGTAAAACCGGCTTAAGCCCCCCCAGTAGTTATTACTGACCGTCCCAATGCGGTCATTTCGTTGCGGTTACATTGGTTTTATGTTAAGTGCTGTTATAGTGTTTTCATTTTAACCCTTCTACAATAATAATAGAAAATAGGTAAAAATAGCTGTTAAATGTTTATCGTATAATTTGCTTAATCTGTTGTAACCCTTCTGTTGGTCTAAATTATTTAGTTCAGTAAAGATAGCTGAGTTGCCACCTATTTGGGAAAGAGCTGCTGACTCGGCTTATCACTTATAATTTATTGTTTGTTGGGATGTCTTTGTCAATCTTTCCCTTTGATGTTGGGGATAGGATTGGGATCTGATTCAGTCAGTTCCTGAAGTGTAGTTACTCTTTAAATTTTCTTCGCTTTGTTTTTCCTTATTTCGTTTTGTAAGTATATTGTAAACATCATGCCAGGGTTACTCTTCCTTTTGGTGACATTGGAACTTCTTGGATACCTTCATTAGTGTTTTTTTCTTGAGAAAGAGATTGCAAGAGCGTAGTAAGAGCGTAGTTCCTAGTATGGAAATACGCAGGTACGTATTGAAATTTTGTCAAATTGACAAAATTTCAACAAGCACCTGTGTGATTTCAAGCTGAAATTCTGAAAATTGGATACGATTTCCGTACCAGTTGCCAACGGACATCGAAATAAGAAATGTCTTAGGGGCTCATAATTTTTCTTGAGAAGAATCTTGCGAACGACCCCTGCGTTCGGTAACGGAGGTGTGCCTCTAGGTCACCTGTATAAAAGTTCTTGTTGAACTACGATGGAACACGCAGGACAATGGCGTGCAGCACCAACTACATCTTGTCAGCTAGGGCTGTATTCTTGTGTTTTGTGTGCGACTTGCTCCTGTTCTACAAATTTGCAACTGAATGTGTTGCCAAAGATAATAATTAGCCTTTAAAATCTCAAGAACATTTTTTAACTGGAAGAGCTGGAATTAAGTAGAAATTTCCAAGACAAAGATTAATACATTTCATGTAAAAATTTAGAATAAGCACGAGATAATCGGCATCTATTCATTTGGGCACAGGAAAAGTTTGGGCATCTGCGCATTTGTGACAAGTCTTTTGACATGGAGAAAAAGACAGGTCTGTAGAGGCTCAATGGGGCATTAATGTTAAGTCTAACGGGTTAAACATGTCCACATATTATAATTTTTGCAAACAGAGAAGCGTGCCTCTGATAAGAGTTTCAGGATAATATCAGATTTAGCCATAAAGCTCTTTTTGCTAACCACTGGCAAATTAATTTATAAAAAGTAGCCTCATGTGTAACAAACTGATGCTGATAGCGATAGAATTGTAATCTCGAACAATTTTCAGTTGAACTCATTTCTTGTTTTTGTCAAATTAATTATGCTGAATTGAAAAAAAAAATATTGCTTAAAGACTGAACCAAATAGAAGACTACACACGTCACAAATAGTTTAAAGTGATCATAAAGGAACTGGTTGACGGTATTTCATGACATGCAACAGTGCAGTAGCAAGCTTAACAGCAAGATACATATCTAATATATATTTATTTACGTTTGATATTTGATATGTTTTCCTACGTAAGTAACATTAATTATCTATTTTTATTTAATCGTTTGCTCCTGGAATCAGTTTCTTTACTTTTTCAATTGTTCTAATTTGTTACTAGCAAACATTTTCTTTCTTTCAGTTCATCTTCTCTGACCTGTTATTTTATTAGAAATTATCCATATGGGCCCAATTGTTCAAAGCATCGTTTGCTTAACGAAGTCGTTAGTAAAGGATTCGTTAACACTTAAAGGATCAGTGACGAAAATAGCAGAATTTGCAAACAGCGTAGATCTTGATGACGCGGCTCATGATGAGCCGCTTCATCTAGATCTACACTGTTTGCCCGTTAGTCTATGAATTCTCAATATGAATATGAAATGTCTTGGGAAATTTTTTTCAATTTTTGCAGACGTAAATTTTGTCATCTGCTTTTTGGTGCTTAAAGAGTTAATTAAGTCTTCTAATACACACAAAATCAAGTGTGGTAATACTTTTTTGCTGATAAATGCTAGGGGCTTTCGCACTGCAAAAGTACCTAAGAGCAACAGCTCCTAACATCTTTTCTTTAAAAAAAGCAGTGCTTTGTGTACAAAACGTTTGAAAACTTAACGTCTCGTTCACTAATGGCGTCGTTAGTTTTGAACAACCAGCCCTTAATTTTTTCTTAGTATTATTTTTTTAAAATCTTTTTTCATTGTTTTGTTACTTTATTTTATTAAACAGACAAATTTGAATGGTTAGTCTCTGTCTATAGTTTTAGGTCTTCAATGTTTAGTACTTTCTAGTAAGTTACATGCCGTAGGTCTTGAATCACAGTTCATAATTTCGCTAATGACTACATTCCAACAGGCACATGGCGTCGCAATGATGTCATACTGCATCGACATCAGTACAACGTATTTTTGACGCCATGTGCACGCTGGGATTATGCCGTACATTTTTATCATTTGACTTGGTATATTATTATCGTCTCTTTAATTATTTGTTTATTTATTTTATTTTTAATATTGTAAATACCGATGAGCGGTTTCATGGTTTGAAAAAGTCCAGACGAATTGTTTCAAATTGCTTTCCTAGCTGTAAATGTACATGCGTGTGCCTCTTCTCGAAGCCAGTGCATAAAGTTACACTGTTTATACGTACGTACACAAATAAAAAGAGCCACAAATCCGAGGCCTATAGACTAGTTAGTACCGAATACTTGCAACCTGTTTCACATACCGGAAATTTTCCGAAGGTCGGCGGCATGCATTTGGTAGATTAACTTCCGTAAAACGGCCCTAAAACTGTTCACGTTTCCGGAATTATGGCATCTATGTATAGATTTTGGGACGCTTGCCGCCACATTAAGTTACGCCCCATACCGGGACCTTCTGAATAGCATTAGTAGAAGAGATAAAAAAAATCAGAAAGTGGACAAATGGATAAATGTTTTAAATAACTAAAAAATAACTTGCTATTATAGGTAATCGTAGCATTATCAGTCAACGAAAAATATATAATGTATATCAATGAATGAATGCTTGTTACCTGTAATTTAATGTTTCTTTTTACCTCTTTTATCTATTACAGAAAAAGACTTCCAGACAAGTATACTGAAGCCAACTACTTGTACAGAGATATCCAGATACCATGGCATTTAACAATTCTACAGTGGCCTTACAGACTCAACAGAATCCTTTTGCTTATGCTATATTTCTTTTACGAATAATCGCCAGTTTAGCGACTTTTATGAACCTTTGCGTATTAATTTTGTTGATAAGACTGAAGAAATCTTTCCATAACTATAGTTACTGGTTTCAAATTCTTGTTTTAGCAGGTGAAGACTTGTTTAATGGACTCGCTTCCTTTGGCCTTTGTCTCTACGATCTCAAGATTTTTAAAAATTATGTGGCTTGCAGCTTTATAATTTGCGCTTATACATGTGCTCAGATTAATACTTTGTTGGCGATATGTTGCATTTGTATCAACAGATTTCGGAGTATACAGAACATTAACAAACTTGGAGAGTCCGGATCGGGATATCATCAAGAAATATCCATTGTCATGATAGCTATATTTACAATAATTTACTCATCTATTCCGTTCTTTACTCTGAATATCACAACCAAAAGCCTTCCAATGTGCGCTGCACCAATTTTATTTGGTTCGCACGTTAGAACTTACAAGCTCTTGATTGCGTTAGGTCTCGCCATACCATTGGTTATCATAAACATTTTGTATGGAATATGCTTAGTGAAGCTTAAACAAGTAAACACTACTGTAGGGCCAATGAGCCAACATGTAAAATCAAATTTGATTTCGTGCTCACAGAATACGGAAGAAACATACGCCAGTCGATCATCAACGAAGATCATTCCCCTCCATCTAACATCAGGCAAAGGTAGTTCTCACAACAATATGTCTGTTCAAAATTTAGAGAAAACTTCTACGGATACTGAAAAAGTTGCTAACATTACCAACGCCACGAGACCTGCATCAGTTGAGGACAACCTGCAGGTTACCGGAGTCGCACGAGATTTGCCGATTGCTAATGAAGAATGTTCAACTTCCGCCACAGACTCTGTGCTAAGATCTGGGCGCAGCAATCCACCAAAGTACTCGAAAGCTCGGAAAAACACACGTGAGACGCAGTATAGAGCCATCAAACTTCTCGGGATAATCCTTTTTACGTCCAACATCGCTACAATCGTACCGGTGGCCGTTTTGTTTCGTGACGTAACTTTGTCAGAAAATAAACCCGGTGATGGATCTGCAGTTGGCATGGTACTTGTCTCCTTAAATTCTTTAGTGGACGCATTTGTATATGGATTATACGCAGTGGAAATACGAACTTATATTCATAAAAAACTGACAATGGTGCGACAACTCTTTGCTTGCAACACCGTTTAAGACATTTAAACTATTTCACCTCTTAAGATGGATGGATACAGCTTCATTGTTTAGCCATCATTTATACAAGGGAGATACGTTTAATATCGCTTGTGGCGAGAAGCTTTCCTACCGTAAACGGGGTTCCATTGCACACAGCCTTTCATTATCATCCGCCCATCGTCCTGATATAACTGCAATACTGTTGAAAAGGACGTAATATTACAAGTCATCCATCCATCCATACGTTTAACATAAAGTATAGTTGACTATCGTTATCTCAAATACTGATATTTCAAAGAATATAGTTTGGACAAATTTCCTATTTTTCTGTACATTTCAACTCTTCATATGAAACTACTGCTATCTCAAAGTAAATTTTCTGGGACCAGAAAACTTACTTTGAGATATCAGTAGTTTGAGATGAACTTTGAATTTGATAAAATCGAAAGTTCTTTGTCTTTGTGTTATGGTCGGTCAAAGGGGTGTGAATCATATTATTTTCTGTAAAAACACCCAAAGATTTTATATACTTATGTATATATTATTATCTATATTTCTTTTATCAAAACTCATAATGAGTCAAGCTCTTGTGCTGGTCATTTGTAATGTAATAATAGTACAATACATATTTTAATAAAAACAATAAAATTCTACAAAGACCACTCCTGGAAACAAAGACCACCCACACACTAGCCCCACAGCGCCTGCTTAAGCAGTACATGTACTCGATTTTTCAAAGTTGGTAACATGGACTTCGCACTATTGATATGAAATATTTTACAAAGCCCATTTACATATAGACACTACAACCCCATAGACATGCTCCCAGTTTGTCTTAGAGAACCTTCGACAAAGATTTATCATAAAAAATTTAAAAAGGCAGTCAACAGCACCGAAAGAGATCCTGGTAGTTTTAATTAAGGACGTATCTGCCTAGAGCATGTGCGCCCTGAAATTTTGTCAACTTGACAAAGTTTCAGCATGCACCTGCATATTTGCATGCAGGGCTAGTAAAATAGACAAAATATCAGTACCAACGGCTAACAGACATCACAATATGAACAAGCTCGTTCTGATGAAAATGTCGTAAAAGTAGTCAAGCCGCATTGTGACAGACTATTATCTCTCTTGATCGCAAGAGGTAACACCTCCGGTCAGCATCTTTGAAAATTCTGGCCCACTGAATGAATACATTTTTATACGTTTACGTGTACAGCACAGACACCTGTTTCATACACTTACGCCCCAACTATTATAGCCTCTCATGACACACAAAAATGCCCTGACTCTTATAGTCTCTCTTGGGAAACAGGTGCATGTATTGTGCCGGTAATGAGATTGAAACAGGTATCAAACCCCACCCCCTGCAAATGCATGTTGAAATTTTGTCAAGTTGACAAAATTTCAACATGCATATGCTATACGCAGATATGCCCTGGATTGAAACTACCAGGGTCCGTTTCGATGTTTTTCTCACTGATTTACTGATTTTCTCTAAGGCAAACAAACTGCATGCCATATAACACTGAAAAAAATATAAAAGGACCTAAGCATGACCCCTCCGTCTCCAAAACCTACATTTTACACATCGCTGCATAAATAGTTTACGTGTGCAATTCTAGGCAAACAATCCCAGCTACTAAGAGGCACATATAGCCCCTTTATGAAAATATCTATATTTTAGGTGTTTTCTACAAAAACAAATGTGACGAGCTTGAAAGCGGTAAGATCTTTGTGTTGTTGTCAAATCTACAGATCGAGATGTCATTCAGTACTGGAAAAATCATTTCCTGGTGCCGCAAGATCATAAAGAAACATCAAAGGAGAAAAAATTTCTGATTATTCTAAGTACTGTAGTGTGGCAGATGACTTGATATTTTTCATTGGTACTTTCATACGAAAACGTAATTTTATTGAATACTGTCGAGGTTTGAACATAAAAGTTGCGTTTATTAATTTTGACTTGATACAGAACTGCACAACCTCTCCGCAGACAGTCACAGCTAAAACACTGAGATCTCATCATTTTGAAGATCGGCGCATTGCTCTTTATTTTTATTTTTCAGACGCCATCCGGTGTAAAAGGGTAATATATTTGCTTTCAGTAGTCCGGACGCCGAAAATATACACGATTCATGGATGCGGCTTGGTCATATTCTACTCTTTTATATACTGACCGTAACATTATGGCTTTAACCATGCATCTACATTCAGACGGCTTCGGAAAATCTTTAAAAAAAACACTGATACACCCTCGTGTATATTCGCTATTACTTACTTAGAGAAACATTTTTTTTGTGATTTCTGTTGGCTTCTTTGGAGGATGAAGACCTTCAACAAAGAGTCTACTCTTAAAGGAAAGAATTTGTCCTTGGGGAGCAAATAGTTTCCTTTCAGAGTTGACCTTCATTGAAAAGGAAGGCAAAAATGAAACTTGCAGACTTGCTTCTCCTGAAAGTGCAACCATTCATATGAAGGCATGGATTATCTTTTATGGTTTTAACTTTTAAAATAGGAGTGGGTGTATTCCTTTGGAAAATGGTAATTATTGCAATCGTAACGAGCCACCTTGTGATAGAAATAATGATGCCGTTATGGCCTTATATTTTGTCGCATGAGTAATATAGCCTAAACTGTCCTTATACATAATATAGATATGCATGTTTTCTTTGATATTGCATTTTACTTTTTTTAATTGAAATAAACTTTTCTCATATCTGACAATGTTATAGCCTTGAATAGTGCATTTAATGTTTCCTCCATTTTGAAAGAGATATAAACACCTTGTTAAGTATGTTTCTAAGGCTGTTGCAAAACGAAAAATAGCCTGTTACAAAACGAAAAAGAGTCACGGTTCCAAAACTACTTGGTCATCGTGGCTGAACAAAATTTGTTTAGCCAGGATGACCATGTCATTTAGGAACTAGAACTCTTCTTTATTTGGTAACAGCCTCTTTTTTGTTTTGTGACAGCCGTGAAACAGTTAACAGGGTGTGCTAATTATATTATACAGAGTTAAGTATCATGCAAATACCTAAGTGAGGAAAGCCTGTATTACTGCATAATCATACGTAAAACCTATTTAGGGCTTGCCCACTTCGTTTTTAAATATGCAAAGTTCAACTATTATTTGGGATGAAGACATCAGGCAAACTTACTCACGATATACATGTACTAATCTATGCAGCATTTAAAGTACACTTTAAAACCGCGACACGACAAAACCATGGTGACCTGCGCACAGCAAAGACTCAGATCAACCGTGGCATCTGCCCAGTCTGATAAGAGTCTTAACTGTCTGCATGGAGCTAGCTTAGACCCTTGGCCATCCTTTTAACGCAAGCGAAGACTTTGATCAGACTGGGCGGATGTCCAGGCTGATCTGAGTCTTCGCTGGGCGCACATGCCACTTTGTTGGTTTTATCATATTGCAGCTATTTTGAATGGAAGTGAGCAAGATGTTACATCGATCGGGCTTGCCGGGGAATGATTGTTCTCTCTGACTATGACCTTTTAATTTATTTCCCATTTTGTATTTTGGAACACTGCTACATTCTGCCTCTACCTTTTAAAATATATATTTTGCGAACGCTAAAGCCAAAATTGTTTGGTAAACAAATTAAATAACGATAGTCACATGTGTATTAATCACGCGCCCAGCAGGTCTTTCTAGTGTAGGGGACATTTATGATTGCAAAGGTGTATGGGTAAAGGGTTGTAAAATTTTACGAATCAAGTCACAGCGAAAAGAGTAAAACATTCTATGTGACACTAATGACATGTTTTACTTTGGTAAGCGGAATAACCGTTTAACTGCTAAACTTCGTAAAACAAGGCTATTAATTGTTAATTGTGGACACTCAGAGCCAAAGTCCAAAACATTTGGACTTCAGTTCTGAGTGCCCGCAATAAAAATACAGTTTTTATATTGCAAAAACAAATGTTTTGGCTTGAAAACATTTCTTCTACCAGACCCATTTGTAAGCGGAATTTGATTTGCAAGTTCAAAAAGATTGCTAATAAAATTGGTCCGGCTCTGGCCTTTCCTGGATTCTTTCTTTTTTTTATTCTGGATTCTTCATCTATATTTTTTATTATTTTGAAGAAGACGAACTCCTCTGAAGAAGCGTAAATCGGTAAATTTACTAGGTGCATCTGTTTGTAACTTCTTACTCGTAAACAGCGATTTAATTTTCAGACTGTGCGGAAATAACAAAATCGTGAGGACTTTTGCATGCTCTAGCGCTAACATTTCTACTTTAAAATATATTACCTATTCAGTCATTGCTCTCCGTCAATAAATGATTTTAAGATCAACCACAGCAAATTGAACTGATTTGTAGGTTAATGAGGCAATATATTCCGTAAAGACATAATGAAGAAAAAAAATCAAATTCGTTCTTATCTCATAAAAAAGTTCTTGGAGCGCAAGGAGAGCTATAGGATTAACCATAAATTTCATCAACAGCAAAGTCTCCGGTTGCAGTTCGGTAGCAGAGAAACAAGTCACAAAACTTTGACACTGAGAAAGGATGTCTCTTTAACTAACTAGTACTGGGTGATTTCTCTATAACGACAGGGACCTACTTTCTAATAGTTAAATTAAAATCTTAAAGACTGACTCTTGTGAATGACAGCAAATATACGTGTCTGGGTCACCTAATTATAACTTGGTGTTGTGCTTCAACGATAATAAGAGAATCAACAACTTGGCAAATCAGCAGAGGAAAGGCCCAGGTATGTTTGCGCGTTTTTGATAAGTATTTGGCATGGAATCACATGAAGGGCGTTGCACAAGTGCGCCGTTGCTTCGCAAAGTCGCGCTAAAAATCAAATGCGACATTCGTTATATAAAAATTAGGCCTGTCCGAACTGTAAGTAGAAGACTGCACATGTCATTTATGGAATATAAGGATCTTTCATGGGTGTGAGGTGTAGATTGAAAAATCCGTCGCGAGGGTCACTGTTCGGCATAACGAGGCTTGCCGAGTGATGCCGAACAGTGACCCTCGTGACGGATTTTTCTATCCACGCCTCACACCCATGATAGATACTTTTTCTTGCACGCCACGTTTTGTTTTAACTTCAGAACTTAATAAAATGCGTAATTTTAGTGCTTGAGAGGTTTCTATTTGATTTTTAAAGAAGGCACTGCTTTCAACGATCCCACTCGATTCTTTACGTCAATGTCTGACGTGCATAAACTGACGTCAGTTTGGTTGGTTGATTTGATGCTTAACGTCCACGGTAAACAACTAAGGTCATGTCGGGACGGTCAGTTAACCTAACCACACTATTCCTGGGCAGGCTTAGACCTCCTAAGCGGTTAACCAGTACTAAGTGCACATACTTTCGCCAGTAACTGACAATTGCCCTTCTTGAATCAGCGGAAGGAGAAACGAAAGTATGTGGCCAGACCGGGATTCGAACCCAGGACCTCTGACGTACGAGTCAGGTGCCCTACCGATTGCGCTACCCGGCCCGGCTATACGGTAGGAAAGCGCCAATGTCTTCAGTCTACTAAACCTACAGGATCCGTTTTACCTTTTTTAAATTTTGCACATAAATCTTAGTCGAAGTTTTTCTTAGACACACTGAAAGCATGATGTGTATAGGTTACAGTATCTATATGTTTATGGGTTACAGAGCCTTTTTAACACTTAAAAAAGAAAAGGGACAGAGTCTGACCTACTCGTCCCCAAGACCACTCGGACACATCACAGCATAAATAGTTTTCGAGTGCAATTCTAGGCAAACAATCCCAGCCACTAAGAGGCACATATAACCCCTTCAATAAAACGTCTATATTTTAGGTGTTTTCTGCAGCAAAAAAAAAAAAAAAAAAAAAAAACCAAAAAAAAAAAAAAAATGTGACGAGCTTTAAAACGGTAAGATCCTTGTGTTGTTGTTAAAAGTAAAAAGTATGCAAAGACCAGGAACTGAAACAATCAAAATCCAAATCCAGCCCTCAAACCATAGTTGGAAACAACTAAGATTACAAATAATCAAGATACAAAGAACATATGGCCAACCGAGTGAGCAGCTTGTTCCCAAAAGGTGGCCACTCAGCAACCCAAACCGAACCAAAAATAATAATAACATACATAAGGTAAAACATCACAGAAACTCTGACACCAAAAACAGGCAACAAAGAACCACAACAGAACTACCGCCTTGGAACGGTCAGTAGATCGAGATGTCATTCAGTACTGGGCTAATAATTTCCTGGTGCCGTTGGATCAGAAACCAGAAAGAAACATCAAAGGAGAAGAAATTTCTTATGATTCTAAGTACTGCAGTGTGACAGATAACTCATATTTTTTCATTGGTTTTTGGATGCGAAAACCTACCTTATTGATTACTGTCAATGTTTTAAACATAAAAGTTGCGTTTATTAATTTTGACTTGATACTGAACTGCACGACATCTCCGCAACCAGTCACAGTTTAAACACTGAGATCTTGTCTTTTCGAAGATCGGCGCTTTTTTTTATTTTCATTTTTCAGACGCCATCCGGTGTATTATAAATTTTGTAAAGGGCAATATGTTCACTTTTCAGTACTCTGGACGCCAAAATATACACGGTTTATGGATGGTCATATTCTAATCTTTTGTACACTGAAAGTAACATAATGGCTTTAACCATGTTCTCTTAGTGTATGTGCGAGTGTTCTGTTCGCTTCAGAAAAACTTAAGATGCATCGGTACACCCTTGTGCAGTTCGCTATTACTTACTTGAGGGAACATTTTTCGTGATTTGTATTTGGTTCCCTGTAGGATGAAGCCTTCAACTAGGGCTCTACTCTTAATGGAATGAATTTTCTCCTAGAGGAGAAAATTCTTTCCTTTAAGAGTTGCCCCCTGTTGAGGGGGAAGGCAAAATAAAACTTGCAGAATTGCTTCCCCTGAAAGTGCAATTATTCACCTTAAGGAATGGACTATCTTTTATGCTTTTAACATTAAAAATAAAAGTGGGAGTCTGGCTTTAGGAAAGGATAATTACAGCATTCGCAACGAGCAATCTTGTGATTGAAATATATGAATGATGCTGTTATTGCCTAATATTTCGTCGCATGATCAGTAGCCTAACATGTTAATTGAAGACTCTCCTTTTACATGATATAGATATGCATGTTTTCGAAAGTACCTTTTACCTTTTTTAATTAAAATAAACTTTTCTTATATCTGACAATGTCATGGCATTGACTAGTGCATTTAATGTGTCATCCTTTTTGAAATACACACAAACACTTAGAAATATATGTATAATTATATAATACGCACACCTGGTTAACTATGTTTCTGAGGCTGTTACAAAACGAAAAAGAGCCATTGTTCCAAAACTACTAGGCCATTGTGGCAAATTTGTTTAGGAACTAGGACTGTTTTTCATTTAGTAACGACCATTGTATTGTGTATTTATTGTTTAATAAATATGGTTTATATGGAGTTGATTGAAATGCTAACAAACTAGGTGACAACTGATATGCCAAAACAATCATTTACTTGTCGTGCAGCAGTTTGCAATTTGAGTCAGAGTGGATAGCTTCATATTGTTTTCCCTGTTACAATTTTAGCTGACACTAAAATAATTCATCTTACTTACGGGATTACTTCCTGCAGACATTTTTGGATGTACATGTGAATAATAATAATAAAAGGATTTATTTAAATGCAGGTTTGCATACTGTATTAAACTGTTGTGCTGTGAAAAAAAAATACTCTATAACGGTTGTGCTGTGAAAAACATATTTATAACCCATTTTCTGTGTGAAAATTCAGGGAACATGGAACTAAAATGGGAGAAGCTATTTGACAAATGAGTTACGTGTGACCTTGTCAGTGTGCAATACACTGATCAGGCCACATATGAAAAGATAGTGGTTTAAAGGCCGGAGAGATTATCATCTAGTGTCTCTCATTTTATTGCCATCATGCTTTTAAATGACTCTTGTTTCCCTTCCGGCTGACTGCACGCTTGTATAATTAAACTTGCTGGTCAGGTATCTCCCCGCAGGGAATCCAACTACTCCTTCACAGGAGGGCGGCTCTTTTTTGCTGCGGGGCTTTGGGATTACACTGCAGGCACGTACACACGTACTGTACATTATTCTTCGGCGCTGCACAACCTGGGCATTCAGTCGGCTGGGGGATCCATTGTGAGTCTTGAACTTACAACTCACTTATCTTCTGTTGGCGGTTTGCTGGTAGTTTCTCAAGTAGAAATGACCTTATTTAATAATAAATTTAACTTTCGTATCAACCTTGGTAACAATTAGTTATGCCATAATTTACCAGTTGCAGTGATATAGATATAGCCGGAAATGTGTTCAGTCAGTGTACATCAGCAGAGATAGGATTGATTTGACTCCTGATACCCCGCATTTGAATTTGATACGCTATGCATTCATTTTTGTCCTCTCTTACTTTTGCAAGCAAGTTATGGCATCTTTAGACGTTTTTCTATCTAAGAAGTCATCTTCCATCGGAAGAGAATGTCATATTCGAACATGGGGGTTAAGTTGTCTTTAAATATAAGTTTATTGATCGCTTTGTCCAGTTGTACCGAACCTTTAATTAACAGTTTGTCATATTAAATAGCCTAGTTAACTGCAGACAAGAAATGTAGCTGTTGTTTGCCTCAACTTCAGAGAATTAAATGGCTTTTCTCTGTATTTAACTTTTGAACAGCCCCGGATTTGGATCTGTACACATTGGTTTTGGCGCACTCTATTGCAATCAGAACAGAACAGAATGGAGGATCAATGTCTTGTTTAACTTGCTAAGCAATTTCTTATGAAATGATGGTGATCTCTCTATGGCCTTTCGCGAGCTTTATCCAACAGGTGATGCCACTATCCTCTGATGGGGAAGTTACGACCAGGAACCAAGATTTTGTACGATCCTTTCCAACACTGGTACTGCGGCTATCGCCTGAGAAAAATTTGGACTGGGACTGTATCTATATACATGTAAATAGCCCAGCCAACGTGTACTAAATTCTGTGCTGGGGCTTCACAACACATGTTGATTAACTGACACTGATATTAGAACACAGATTCATCTAAACTGTGATATTGCATACGGGCTGAAACTTTGGATATTATGTTCAATACATTAGGACTACGAATGCGGTTTCATGGTTAATTAATGCTTCTGTTTTGCAATTTGCTGTTAAACAAGACTACTGAAACACTGTACCCGCTGCTATATGGTCTGCTGTTGTAAAACGCCAACTGACGCCAGGCACACGCTGAACAGTTACTTTACGCTGTTGAACATTACAGAGGGATAGAAACATATTGCTATTAAATTTGTGTTCTGTTTACATAATTTATTGCAGGAATTCATGTGACTTGTGTGTTACTGGATTTATTGTTTTGTGCTAAATTAGTTACTCATCAGACCGAAATCATAAGGTTAAATGCAAATGATTAACATTCTACCTGGGCGGTGTGAATTCAACAGTTTTGTATTTCTGGCGACTTTCGCGCCTGCCTCAAATCAAGTTATCTTAGGTGCAGAGTCAGATCGGACTGCTGTCAGCAGCAGTCCGATCAGACATGCACATAACATCCCATGAACTGTCCGAATATTCTGGACAATTACGGTCTATGCGGCTGAAATCACTCAATGCTTTGAATTTCATTCACAGTATTTAGTGGGTCATGACCACAATTTCAGTTTTTGTTTTATTGACCTTTTCTAGGTTGAAACTATAGACAGCATGTCACCAGCTCTGGTGTATAGCAGAATGTTTGTCCTAAATCTTAGAGCTCATTATTAAGTGTGTAGTGTGTATAATCAGGTGGAGTGGCAAATGATGCAGGCCCTGGTCAGACTGCCAAGGCGTGGTCTGATATGGACCTGTACTGTTTGCTCCTGACATTGGGCTTAGAATTGGTCTTATGGTGCAGACCCGGATCGGACTGTCCCTTGGTCCAGAAATGTATGGGCTGTTTTCATGTGCACATGTGTTCCATTGTTTGAGAACGCTGCACTACACTAATATATGTATTCCTGCTGTACGCTAGAGCGGTCTGATCTTAGTCTTTTTTTCTATATATACATGTACTGCTACACTCTCTCTTGAGGATTACTTTTGTACACTCCGGTGTTGCAGGTTGAAAGCCTACATATGGCCATGTAGCTATAGTAGGGATCTTTAACCAGCACAGGGGATGACTGTCCCTGCACAGGGGGCCTCCAGTTAACGTTCCGATCCGAGGGACGGCAAACTTGTTACCATCATCCCTGCAAATGATGCTAGAAAAATGCGTTCGGATATAGGAAGACTTCGCCTTAGGCGGGAATCGAACCCGCGACCTCTGGCTTCAGAGTCAAGGGCGCTGGCCACTGAGACACCGCGTTTCTCACGGTTTATGGCTTATGTTTAATTCGGATTTGTCTTGTAGTTTATGAGTTTGTAATAATGTTTGGATTTATTACTTAGACTGCTTCTTCTTTAAATCAAAAGCTCTTTAATTGTTAGACTGGCTCCAGTCTCTACGTTTATTTCTGACCATCAGAATGTAAGGCCAGACTCATGCGTTTTGAATACATTTGGCAATTTTTCAGCCTGGGAGCAGGCTGATGCTGATAGATTGTATAAGCTTGCTATATCAATAATAACTGTATAAACTGTTATGTTGTAGTTCTGTACTTTAAATTTAGTTGATAGAAATTATCAGCATCTGCAGCAGTATAATAAGGTGGATGCGCTCATTTTGTGCATAAAAACTGTTGTTTGTGTGTGATTTGGCAGCATGGAAAATATAACAATGATAAATAATAGTAATATCTGTATATGAAATGAGGTCCAACATTTCAAGTAGGGGTGCTTAGCATTGGCAAATGGACACACGTTTTCCAGTAAACTGGTTTTTTCGTGGCCGGCTCTGGACTCCGACTTTATAAATTTAAGTTCATAAATAATAATAAAGTAATTATAAGTAAAGAAGAAAAAAAAAACTCTGCTGCTTTGGAATCTTGATCGTAAGATATATTAGCACATGATCAATTATACTAAAGTCCTTTCATGTTATTTTGTACTTGTCATTTTAGATGTCACATGATGGAGCAAAACTTCATTCTCATACCTCTTCCTTGGGGGGATCGAACCAGTCGTGAACATATTCTCTCCTGATTCGTCTCTGGGGAATTTGGTTAATTTTTGGCTGAAATTAACCTATTTTCCCCCAAGTAATCAGTCTGTGCAACCACAGATGACCCTTGCAGCTACCTTTAGGTTTTCAGCCAACCCCGCCTGTTTTGCATAACTTGCCAGTCAGGGATCTCCCCGCAGGGAATCTAACTACTCCTCCGCAGAGGGGTGGCTCACTGCCGCTGCAAGACTTTGTAAAAATCATCGGGCAACCAACTTATGGCATAGGACTGCACACAGTATCTACTGACTGAACCATTACGGTTAGCTTTACAGCATTGCACCGCCTAAGCATTTAGGCAATTAGTAGCCCTGTGTGAGTCCTGTTCCAGCCGCTTTGCTTCTCTCAGTGGTTGGCTGGAATGCTCCTTAACTAGCTCGGCAGTGTCGCATGGGCCACAAGACCCTTGTGACATCTGAGCTAGTCTTATACATTTCACGACTGGGTTGGTTCTTTGTTGCCAAATTGTAAATGAGGAGATTTGAGTGAAGCATATAATAAACTGATATAAACCACTTTAGTTTCTTTTACTGCTACCGATTGAGATTTCTCCATATAAATGTGTATTTATTGTTTAATAAATATGGTTTATATGGAGTTGATTGAAATGCTAACAAACTAGGTGACAACTGATATGCCAAAACAATCATTTACTTGTCGTGCAGCAGTTTGCAATTTGAGTCAGAGTGGATAGCTTCATATTGTTTTCCCTGTCCACCTCCAATCCCCACCACTACTCCATCATGTGAAATCTGAGGAGGACCTGCCCAGTTTATGTTTGTTTTGTTTCCCTATGACTGACTGTTAGATTCGGGCTGAATTATTTTCTTGCAGGGAATTTGGTTAATTTTTGGCTGAAATTAACCTATTTTCCCCCCCAAGTAATCAGTCTGTGCAACCACAGATGACCCTTGCAGCTACCTTTAGGTTTTCAGCCAACCCCGCCTGTTTGTCATAACTTGCCAGTCAGGGATCTCCCCGCAGGGAATCTAACTACTCTTCCGCAGAGGGGTGGCTCACTGCCGCTGCAAGACTTTGTAAAAATCATCGGGCAACCAACTTATGGCATAGGACTGCACACAGTATCTACTGACTGAACCATTACGGTTAGCTTTACAGCATTGCACCGCCTAAGCATTTAGGCAATTAGTAGCCCTGTGTGAGTCCTGTTCCAGCCGCTTTGCTTCTCTCAGTGGTTGGCTGGAATGCTCCTTAACTAGCTCGGCAGTGTCGCATGGGCCACAAGACCCTTGTGACATCTGAGCTAGTCTTATACATTTCACGACTGGGTTGGTTCTTTGTTGCCAAATTGTAAATGAGGAGATTTGAGTGAAGCATATAATAAACTGATATAAACCACTTTAGTTTCTTTTACTGCTACCGATTGAGATTTCTCCATATAAAACAGAGTTAACCAGGGGTGATAAGTACCATTCAAATACCTTAGTGAGGAAAGCCTGTATTACTGCATATTACAAACTACACATACCCAGTCCATCCTGATCATACGTAAAGACTATTTAGGGCTTGCACACTTCGTTTTCAAATATGCAAAGTTCAGTTGAGCCGCGACATGGCAAACCAACAAAGTGGCATGTGCAGCCAGCGAATACTCAGATCAGCCTGGGCATCCGCGCAGACTGAACTGAGTCTTCGCTGTCCGCATTGAGCTAACTTAGACCCTTAGCTACTCAACAGCTGGGGTAAACATTGTCACGATATGTCATGACGGTCTGATCTGTTCTGACGTCATGTAGGGTCAAAGCAGGTACCTTCGGACGGTACGGTATACTCGGACACTTTTGGTAGCTGGTGATGATGTAAAAAAAGACAGACGGGCAATATCCATTCAAGGCTTGTTTGGTAAAGATGGGCTCCACACTTTGATTCTCTTTGTGGGGTCTGATTTTTTTTTTTTTTTTTTTTTTTTTTTTAAAGAAGCAAAGTGGGATGGTGGTATAAATACCAATAATGATAGTGCGCCCTTGATGTGTCAGGGAGAAAAAAATGGCGCAAATGGAAAGAAACTAATTTGGTCTGAAAAATGAAGAACAAAACCAAATCTTCTTTATGTATTCGACCTACTTCTACGTTTCCAAGAGCATGCACATAACTGACTTTATATTCTCTTCAATGCCATGCTTATTGCCTATTGTGCACTTTGTGGTGGTCATGGTCGGGCGATGGTGCTGGGACATTGAGCATGCGTCCTACTAATTTGGATAATTTGACGCACCGACTCACAACGCATTACGCATTCGCAACGACAGCAAGTTCGAACAAAACCGTTTGCTTTTCGTTTGTTTTCGCTTCGTGTGTCATAAAATCCTTCAATGATGCTTGATAAATAGAAAACCATGTAAATGTCTTTAAATATCAAGTTTATCAGGCTCGACCAGAAACATATCAGACAGGCTCGGCAAGCCTCGCCGTTCCCACACCATTTCTGATTTTGTCTGATAAACTTGATAACAAATGACCCTACATGACATGGTATTCTTTATGTTCTGAGTCCACAATTTTGCTTCAACATAGTTTCCAGGTGATTCTGTATGTTTTTCTGTGTGTCTCACTGTTGATTGGGAGGCCACTACGCAGACCGAAGACCTCAAACTCCCTCTGTATACAGATCAAAAGACAAGTCTTGTCTTTTGAGCTGCACTGGAAGGGAGTGTGACGAAGACCTCACACTCCATTCGAATTCAGCTCAAAAGACAAGTCTTGTCTTTTGAGGTGCACTGGAAGGGAGTGTGAGTTGCGCTCGCAAAAAGCTAGTTTAAACCCCCAGTTGTTTATCCTAACGTCCGTTCCGAGGCGGAAATTTATGTAAATTCCATTTGTTTTGTTTCAAGCACTGAAGTCACGTGTATCGCTGTCCACTTTGATTTATATTGTGTTTGGTAGTTAAGAAAAGCAGACGTGTTTTTGCGCTTTCAAAACAATACAATGTGTTGCATTTCATAATAAAGTCCAATTTTAGTATCAGTTATAATGCAAACAATGTATCACGTGATATAATAAAACATTGTTACGTATGATCTCATAATACTTCGTTACTTTATTAATCTCTAGATGCATGATATAGGTAATAATAGGAGAAATAAAGTGTTCATTTTTAATGCTCAAAGGGAAAGAGAGAAAGGCTTTTCATTTTTTAACAAGGCTGCAACGACTACCAATACTTTTACACGCATGGGTTCACCTGCACGAGACCTCATTCAGCATGCAATGTTTATGAATGGTTTGTTTTACAACCAGCTTTAAGTTACCAATTGTCCGTGCAAACTGAGTCCTGATATGTTACTCCTAAATGTGAATGAAATCTCATGAAAGTGAAACAAACACCTATTTGGACATTATTCATAAGCATTATACACTTCGCTAGCTAACGTTTTACAATTCCTGTACCATACGAATCCAAGAAATTCAAGTAGTTATATACTTTCTGACCGATTCTGTTAAACTAGTAGAGACCATGAGGGCACACAACGTCGAAACAACAACGTCAATGAATAGAGAAAGTAACGTCATTATATGAGCCGCGACACGAGAAAACCAACAGTGTGGTCGTGCGCCCAGCGCAGACTCAGATCAGCCCGGGCATCCACCCAGTCTGATCAGAGTCTTCGCTGTCCGCATGGAGGTAGCTCAGAACCTTAGCTACCCTTTGAGCACATAACAATGAGTCTGACCACACTAGGCGAATGCCCAGGCTGATCTGAGTCTGCGCTGGGCGCACGACCACATTGTTGGTTTTGTCGTATCGCGGCTCATATTTCCTATCCTTCCTTTTTTGTTTGGTTGTTTATATAGGTAAAACTGGCTAAGACAGAAAAGTGGGATTAAGAACAGGGCCCGTTTGTTCCAAACTTACGACTTCGATAATCTGCGAGGCGTTAAAATTGTAAACGTATTACACGCCAAAAATATGAAGCATGCAAATGTCCTCACGATTTTTTTTGCACGTTCTGATAAGGAAAAGAAGTTTGTTGTGTGCATCCTTTCTCCCCGGTAGGTCTCTTTCTGTAATGCCACTTATGTGACGAGTTTTTCCTCCATGCTTTCTTGTTGCCCCTTATGGTTTGAGAATGACCCGCAGCTCGAAGCGTATTGTGGCTGCTGGCCCTCCCTCTTTGAAAAGAGACAGGGGCAGCGGTCATGATGCACTTCCGGAGGTGGTAAATGATATGCATCAGTTCAAAATGTAACAGGAGAGCAAGGAGTGAAATTTCTCTCTTGTCCATTTAATTGTCTTCATTCTAATATTTTATACATGTATGTTTTTCATTTTCTTTCTTCCTAAAACATATTTTATTTTACAAATAATCTGTTGACTGGATATTTCACAATGTTGATTATTACAAACTTTGTAAGCTCATAGTTGATAGATTTTTTGCTTCCGTTCGTATCCTTATATAGATATTGTTACAATATATGTTGTACATAGATTTTTCGAAATAAATATGTTTAAACCAAAAGGAAAAAAGCGCCCCTCAATTTTTTTGCGAAAACATATTAGCACACTTGAGTGCATGTGTACTATAAGATTTAACCGATCCTCGAATAACGACTTCGTTAAGCTAACGATGCTTTGAAAAACTGAGCCGTGATGTTTTATGCGCATTAAATATATGAGCCGCGACGCGAGAAAACCAACAATGTGGTCGTGCGCCCAGCGCAGACTCAGATCAGCCTAGGCATTCGGCCAGTCTCATCAGAGTTTTTGCTAAGCGCTTAAAAGGTAGCCTAGGGACTAAGCTACATTCATACGGACAGCGAAGACTCTGATCAGACTGGGCGGATGCCCAGGCTGATCTGAGTCTGCGCTGGACGCACGACCACATTGTTGGTTTTCTCGTGTCGCGGCTCATATGAGCTGTGACACGAGAAAACCAACAAAGTGGCAGGTGTGCCATACGAACACTCAAATTAGTATGGGCAATGACCCAGACTGATCAGAAAATTGCTGTGTACTTGGTTTAAACATATTTTATTCAGTTTAGAAATTGTAACATGCATACATATATAGTATACAATACATGCTTGGGATTAGAACGAAAGCTGGACGCTTATAGAGTTCTTCTGCCTAATATAATACATCTGTATACAGTATGGCGGACATTTGTGTAAAGTACAAAATATTAAACCAAAATAGGAAGCATTACCATAATATGAAAAAGAAACAGAAAGGTATAAAGCATCTTACAATACAGTGCACAAACTAAAGAAAAAATGAACGATGAGCAACCAAAAGAGCAGAGACAGAGAGAGCGAGAGAAAAAAAGAGAGAGAGAGATGCTCAAAATAGATGAAACAGTGGATTGAGAGAGGGGAAAGGGTCGCAGCATTTCAGGTTCATTCAGGTATGTCCACTAATATTGGTTTAAGTAAGTTGACATGTGCATCAGAAGTTATGACTTTGTGCTCAAAAACGTTTGGAATCCACTACGAATTTATAGACTTTCTCAAATATAGTCCTATTGATTTCTTGTGACAAGGACAGATCACCGTACAAAAATAGGTTAAGGGTAGGATATTGATAAGGAGAGACTGCATTTAATAGTTCATTGCGCTGGGCCTGGTAAAATGTACAATGAAAGAAAAAAATGTTGAGCGTTTTCTATACTACCGCATCGACAAAGAGGAGAGTCTACTATATTTTTAACAAAGAGATCGAAGTTAAGAGAACTACAGTTTGTTCGTAGACGGGTTAGTAGTATTTGACTTTTCCTACAACCGGAGTAAAAGTGCTGGGGAATTTCTGGATTATCCTTTTGTAGAAAGCGTTTAAAGGAGGTCACCGATTCACACTGCTTTGTTTCAACAGGCAGATTGTTCCATGCCCTGACATTAGATGGTAAAAAAGACATATAAAATTGGTTTGTTCTCGCATCAATAGTTTGTTAATCATTAGAGTTTCTAAGATTATAGCGTGACATGTTACTGACAGTCTGTGGTATTAAAGAGGATAAGTATAAAGGAGTAATGTTATACATCATTTTATAAAACAAGGTCAGTTTGTGATTGTTACGCCTGCATTCTAGTCATTCAAATTTCATTATAAAGTGAATGTAATGATACTAGCTTTGTTGTTCCCGTAGCGATCCTGGCAGCTTCATTCAGGATTTTATCTAATTCTGTTTTTCGTATTGAGTACAATTATCGAAAACAACATCTCCATATTCTATCAAGGGTCTAATGAAAGTAGTATAAATTGTTTCAAGAGATTTTCGATCGAGTTTAAATTTTAGTTTTCTCATAATATTAATTCTAAACGAAGCCTTTTCTTTAATATAATTTATGTGATGATGCCAGGTACAGTCATTCGAAAGGTATAGTCCTAGATGTTTGTGAAATTCTAATTCAGATATTTGGTGATTTTGCATAAAAAGAGGTGGGTGTGCAGTTTGTTTAATTTACGCGAGAAAAGTAGAGCTTCAGTTTTAGTGGGATAAAATGTTACTAACCAGGTAGCAACCCATCGTGAAAGTTTGTTAAGATGTGTGTTAAGACAATCAGCAGCTGTGGTTGGATTTTCGACGATGATTAAAAGACTAGTATTGTCGGCAAATAGACGAATGTTGGAACCTATGTCATTAACAATGTCATTAATGTACACCAAGAAGAGTAAAGGCCCTAAAATGGAGCCCTCTGGAACACCAGCACGAATGAAAACCCAGTCAGATGAAGTACTTGGAAGAAAAATGCGTTGCTTTCTGTCTGAAAGATAATTCTTGAACCAGGCAAGGGCATCTCCTGTGACACCAGCTGCATGAAGTTTGTGTAAAAGACCAGAATACCATACCCGATCAAAAGCTTTGCTGATATCACAGAAGACAGCCGGCACCTCTTTACCAGAATCAAGTGCTTGGCAGAAAGTGTTATAAAGGAAAGTAAGTTGGTTTATGGTTGAGTCTCCTGGTATAAAGCCTGACTGCAAAGAAGAAAGTAAGTTGTTATCTTGTAAATGGTTAAATGAATATTTAAAAACAAGTCTGTCTAACACTTTACTCTCAGAGTTGAGTAAAACATATTGGCCGATAATTAGAGACAATGGACGGGTCACCTTTTTTAGGAACAGGACAAACATTGGCTTCTTTATATGATGCAGGAACTGTGCCTAGTTGTAAGGACTGGTTGAAAAGAGAGCAAAATGGTATAGAAAGTTCACTGGCTAGTTCACGCAAAATACAATTACTTAAACCATTCGGGCCGGAGGCTTTGCCTACAACTAATGATTTTAAAACGGATTCTACGTCTATTCTAGTGAGCACAATACTGTCCAATTGCGAATTAAGTCTACTAATATCAGGTAAGTCTGGAAGAATGGCAAGCTGACATTCTGTAAATAAAAACCTCAGACTGTCTCATTCTCATGTCATTTAAAAGTAAAAAGTATGCAAAGACCAGGAACTGAAACAATCAAAATCCAAATCCAGCCCTCAAACCATAGTTGGAAACAACTAAGATTACAAATAATCAAGATACAGAGAACATATGGCCAACCGAGTGAGCAGCTTGTTCCCAAAAGGTGGCCACTCAGCAACCCAAACCGAACCAAAAATAATAAGAACATACATAAGGTAAAACATCACAGAAACTCTGACACCAAAACAGGCAACAGAGAACCACAACAGAACTACCGCCTTGGAACGGTCAGTAATGAATTACTGGGGGGGGGGGGGCTTAAATCGATTTTACGGGCCCAACCTCACCCTCAGTTTCTGAAGTGGTACAAAATATTTAGTTGGTTGTTCGGTTCGCATGATAATCCTCTAACTCGTCAATGAATCATCACGGTAAACACATACATCAAATTTCAACACCATGAAGAAGCAAAGACGAGGACTCAACAGATACAACGGGCCGTCTGACAGGTGGAGATCCCTGGCCTGCCAAACAACCCCACTGGAAATCTGAAGCAAAAGAAGGTCACCAGTTGAGCCCCGGTGGACCAAGCAACAGACAAAAAGGCTCCGGTCCCAACCAACTAAAATATATATCTTTAGGTCGGGGCCATCATAGAGTCTGACGCCCGATCCACCGGTGTGCAATTAAAGAGTGCAGCAAAGTTATCAACCGTGATTGGGTTAATCACTAAGCATGCAGACTGTCGCATAACATTCAAATTATAGCCAATACGTTTGTGACGTATTATAATTTTTCGGAATTGATCAGAAAAATCAGTCCTACCCTTAATCTTTTTGAATTTGTATACTAAGTCACCATAAAATTCTGGTTCCGATAGGCCTTGGTGTAAAAGAAATTTTAATCCGACATCAAATTTTGAAACCAATTCATGGTGTCTGCGATACAATTTAGAAAAAGCCTTTCTAAGCTTATGATACCGATAGCCCTGTCGAAGAAGTTTAGCAGTTAAACATTTATTACGAGCATTAAAGTCATCTACATGACTACACACTCTAGCAAATCTTATAAGTTGAGAAATATACACTCCATAAGAGGGACGACGTGGAACGTCACCATCCAAAAATGGAAAATTAACTATATCAAAGTCAAAGTCATCACGTTTATCATAAATTTTAGAAGATACAAAACCGTTAGAAATAGATAGATGTAAATCCAAAAAGGGGGCCTCGGTATCTGAAGTATTAGCTTTATTCAATTTAAGTTCAGGTGGGTAAATTTGGTTGACCATGTTTTCAAAATAAGGATTATCAATATTCAGAAGATCGTCTAAATATCTAGAGGTTGAGTTAAATGCCTCAATGATATCAGCTTGATTATCAACAGAAAGAGAAGTCATGAAATCTCTTTCATAACAAAATAAAAACAAATCGGCCACAAGAGGAGCACAATTTGTACCCATCGGAATACCAACAATTTGTCTGTATATCTTATTACCAAATCTGATGTAAATATTATCTAAGAGATATGATAAGGCGCCACATACATTCTGACATGACCAACGTTCATATCCTCTATATATTTTACAGTCTGTAGAAGTGAAAAACGCTTCCTTATCGTTACAGGCAATATAAAGGGTACCTTCATTTTTGGAGAACTTTTTGAAGACCCTCTCAATCAAATCAACAAGTTTTTCCTTTATTAAATTATGGGGTAATGTGGTATAAAGAGTAGAAAAATCATAAGTGGACAAACTAGTCGCACGGAACCCTCTTGACTTCAGTTTACTAAGTACCTCACCAGAATTTTTTATAGACCAAAACATATTTTTTCCTGACCTCTCATACACTGTCTCATAGTACCAAATGACACGAGATTTCACAGCAGTAAGGCAAGAAGTTAATAATTTAGATAATTCTGTAGTAGTACAAGAGCTAAAGTTGGCAATGAATCTAGCTTTATACGGTTTTTTGTGAAGCTTAGGTAACCAATACATCGTAGGAAGTTTGTCTTGGCGTTCCTTAACGTTTACAGCAAACTTATAAGGCAAATCATTCGAGTGGCTATTAACGACAGTCTTCTCATCTGTAAAAGTCTCTTCGTAAGCCGTGGTGCCATTAAGTTCCTGCTTCAAAGTGTTAATATAGTGCAACCGACAAACAACAACAATGTTGTTTGCGGCCTTGTCAGCAGGAACCAAAACATACTTCCTATGAAAATCCTGGATACCCTGCTTCAAATGTCTAAAGGAAGATTTAGGCTTAGGAGGTAAAAGATTAGTATTGTGTGAATAAAACTTTATACGTTTATCCACAATATTAAAGATACTTAGTCTTAAGTCCATGTTATAAGTGGTAAGTTCCATGGAGTAAAACTATCTACACATCTACAGACTATTATTTTTATGCGAACAGAGAAGCTTCTAAATAGAGTTTAGGATAATATGAAAAAAAAACTGAAGTTCATTCCGCTTAACATGGATAAGCTCATTTATGAAAAAATAAATAATGTTTACCTAAGGATGAATAAATTGATGTTTATAACGACAGGATTGTAATTTGGAGCAATTTAAACTTAAACTTACCTCTTGCACTTCTTAATATCGTGTTTTTACAAATTCATTATGCTGAACAGCAAGTATATCCTTAAAGACTGCTCCAAATACGAGACCATAAACGTCATAGGTATTTGAAGTGATTGTAAGGAACTGATTGGCGATACTTACTGCCACACAGCCTTGCAGAGAAGCAAGTTGCGTATTCAATATACATTTGTTTACCTGTGATGTTTTATATGTTTTCAGGTATGTAACATTAATTATCCTCGTTTAAATAGTTTGTCACTTGAGCTTGTTCATTTCCTTTTTTTCAGATTGTATTTATTTGTTTTCTATATTGAATTTTCTTTTTTTTATCTTTATTCCGTTATTAGGGGTCATTTTAAAAATATTCATCTCTGTAAGCAGTTTTATTACCGCGTTTCAGTCGGAAGTTAGTTTCCTATACTAGGCATCGAATCTTAAGTCAGAATTTTAGTTCTTCCTTGAAACTGCATCTCCTGTTTGGTAAATACATTAATACTGTATGTTTCAGTTTTTCTCATTTGTTTTCCTCTTCTTCTTCTTGTAGTTGTTTGTTTCTCTTCTTCTTCTTCTTGGATACATTTGAAAGTGAAATCTACATAGCGGATGCGGAGCATGAAACATTAACAATAATCACCTCTAAATTGTTTCCATTATTACATTTGAAGATGACACTCGAAGATAAATTAGTTTGAAACAGAACCATAATGGTACTGCGACTCCCTGTCCATTACAACAAGCGAATAGCGACCAACATACTTTTTTCGGTTATGTTCAGCTTTTCAAACTTTTCAATCGAAAATAACGGTACTAGTGTCGGTCGCTTTCACGAGACTTGTGACATTTACTAACTTGTAACAGACTCACCGTTTGCACGAGACACAAGATTACCACAATCATTATTAAATTCTTGTCTATTTTATATGTAGTAAAGACTGCACTTAGTTTAATCTAAAACAATAAATGCAAACGTATATTTTTGTGTGATTTTCTGATGTCATTTGGGAAACTCCGTCCAAAAAACGGCCGTGCTTCTACCCCACCTTTACGTTTTGGGCTTAAAGATTGTACTGCGTGTTACCTGCCCAGGAATAGTGTGGTTAGGTTAACTGACCGTCCCGACATGACCATAGCTGTTTACCGTGGACGTTAAGCATCTAATCAATCAATTAATCAATCAGTCAATCAATCACTTGTTAATTATCTATTTATCAGCGGTATATTAAGCCAAAAAGGTTATACTTTCAGTTGCAGTAAATCTCAGACTGCCATTTCATGTTTGCATCACCTTCCAATACGGACCTTACTTGGTGCTTTTGTGTTGTTTAAACAGTTTGATGAGTTGCAAAGAGACAGCGACATTTGACATTTCACTTGTCTTTAAGTCAAATAAATATGAGCCGCGACACGAAAAAACCAACAATGTGGTTGTGCGCCCAGTGCAGACTCAGATCAGCTTGGGCATCCGCCTTCGCTGTCCGCATGAAGGTAGCTAAGACCCTTGGCTACCCTTTATGCGCTTAGCAAAGAGTCTGATCAGACTATGTGGATGCCCAGGCCGATCTGAGTCTGCGCTGGGCGCACAACCACTTTGCTGGTTTTCTCGTGTCACGGCTCAATCATGAATTTATATTGACTCTATAATTTATTGAATTTGTCTTTGTCATTGATGCCTCAGGTGCTCTATTTTTTCCACTTTTATGTAGTTGTAATTGTCAGAGAGTGTTTCCCCCCCCCCTCCCCCGGAAAAATGACTATAGGAAGAACGGCTACATAGTGGATAGTCCCCCATTGTTCTCCCTCCCCCCCCTCCCCCCCCCCCCCACACACACACCGGGAAATTCGCATTTGGTATTGCTATTGATATTTTTGCGGAACGGAACGAAACGGAACGGAATTGAACAGAGATATCTCACGGAATTAATCGCATAAGAAATATATCAGTTCTTCAAGGGAGGTAATAAATGTGATTAATTCCAAAAAAATAATATGCAAATTTAGCAACCACATTCTTATAATAATCAATAACTACTAATTTAAGGAAAGAGGATGAGATTTTTTGGACGGACACACGGCGCGCTAAGTGTGGGCAACTATGGTTACGTACCGTTGAGCCACTTGGGGAACGTCAATAGGAGAATTGAACCGAACTGAACTGAACGGTGAGATTTCTTCCCATCGCTGATATTTATGTACGTACACATACGCAAGCAAGCTTACAGGAAGATGTGCGAACGGGTCTTTTGTCCAGTCAAGTTTGATTTAGCAGAGAGTGTGTTACATTGAAAATAATAATAGGACGTGTGTCCCGATGGGAGTCGAACCCACGACTCCTGCATGAAAGACAAACACTAGTCCAGGCACTCTGCTGCGCGCACGCACAGATGAACGTATGTACAACCACAAAATTATACAAATTTATGCACATAACCACGTACACTCATAGCCACTTTTGGCTAACATGAAAAGGCAAATTGCCCAGCTGTTTTCCCCACAAAACAAAAAAAGGACAGACTAATGGACGCATGCATGCGGTTCTAGAATCTGTTATTCCATATTTTACGGACAGATACTCGTATTTCTGTTTCAGTTATGAACCTCATTATTATAATTTGAGAAGGAGCAAATTCCACTATACAGCGTGTTTTCCAGCAATCATATTAGCAGGGGGAAAATCTATCATTTAAAATATTCTTAAGATGCAGGTTGTGATGCTCATTGTAGTTGTTTTTTAACTGTAGCCGCTTGATATGCTTGCTGTGATTTTGAAATGTCGCGAGATGTACACGTACATGTACATGTCTTAAGGAAGGTCAATGGCTGTACTAGCTAATGTTATTCATGGTTATACCAAACCGATGGAAAATAAAATCTGTATTCTCATTTTGTAGTAAACTCTTAATAGAAAAAAATTGCTCCACAAGGAGCAAAGTCTGTCCTTTAAGAGTTGACCCCATTTTGAAGAGTTTCTTTCCACACTGAAGCAAACATAAAGTCACAAAAGCTGAACTCATTTGTAAAAAAGACAGTAAAACATGGATGTGTGCCCATACAGATTTTTAAGTTCTGAAAAAATTTCATTTTGTGCTTGTTACAGAAAGAGTCCAGAGAAAACTGAGTTCTATAGACAAGAAAGAAAACTGCTAGAACAAAAACGAGGTATCAAGATACCATGTCATCTAACAATTCTACAGTGGCTCCACAGACACCAGAGAATCTATTCGTGTATACTACATTTATACTACGAATACTCGCCAGCTTTGCGACCTTTATGAATCTTTGCGTATTAATATTGCTGGTAAAATTAAAAACGTCTTTCCATAACTACAGTTACTGGTTTCAAATTCTAGTTCTATCAGGTACAGACTTGTTCAATGGATTAGCTTCTCTTATCATGAGTTTCCACAGTTTCCAGTTTTTTACAAATTATGTGGCATGCAGCGTGATATTTTGCGCTTACACATGCGCACAGTTTAATACTCTGATGGGGATATGTTGCATTTGCGTCAACAGATTTCGCAGTATACAGAACATAAAGAATCTTGGAGAGTCAAAGTCTGGATATCAGCAAGAAATTTCCATTGTACTGGCTATAGCTTTTAGTGTAATGTATGCCGCTATTCCATTCTTTACAATGAATATCACAACTACAAACCTTCCAATCTGCGCTGCACCACCATTATTTGGTTCAGACACAACCACTTACAAGCTTCTAATTGCTTTAGGTCTGGCCGTACCATTGGTCGCAATAAACATTATGTATGGGATATGCTTAGTAAAACTTAAACATGTAAATGCTACTGTTCGGCCATTGATTCAGAACGTAAAATCAGATTTGATTTCGTGCTCACAGGTTACGCAGGAAACATATGACGGTAAATCGACAACTAAAGGTATTCCCTTTCATACAACAACAGGCATAGGTAGTTTCCACAGCCATATTTCTTTTCGAAATTTGGAGAAAGAGTCTATTCAGAAAGTTTCGAACACTGCCAACGCCACAGAAACTACACCTGTTGAGAGCAATATGCAGGTAGCCGGATTCACACGAGATTTTCCGATTGCTTCCGAAGGCTGCTCAACTTCTGTAACAGAATCTGTTCTAAAATCTGGGCGAAGCAGTCCACTTAAGTACTCGAGAGCTCGCAAAAACACACGTGAGACGCAATACAGAGCCATCAAACTGCTCGGGATGATCCTTTTCACGTCCAACATCGCTACAGTTATACCGGTGACCTTTTTGCTGCGTGACATAATTCTTTTAAAAAACGTTTCTGGAGGAGGGACTGCCGTTGGGATGGTCCTTCTACCTTTAAATTCTTTAGTGGATGCATTTGTGTATGGATTTTACGCAGTGGAAATACGAACCTACATCCATAAGAAACTGAGAAAGTTGCAAAAACTGTTACCTTGTCACTAAACGGAGAATTAGATTATTTGAGAAAGAATTATAGGTTTGAGAAAATTACACTTTTCCATTCTAAATATTTCAGGTAGCATCTCACTTATTATTCGAGAGGAGCATGAGCATGGCATACATTGTATGCCATCCTCTCGAATTATGAGATGACGTCATAGGTCTGCTGCTATAGCTACTATGGAATTACCAGCTGTTGTGCTTAGTACCATCGCAGAATAATGTTTCGAAGCCACGTGAACATCAGTATGAATTCTAAGTTGCTATGGTAAAAGATATGTGACGTTCTTGGTTTCGGAGCATGGCAAAAAATGTATGACATTTTCGACGAAATTTTAATGACATTACAAACTGAAATTTTCTCAATAGAAACTTCAGATTTTCTCAAACAAAAAATATTGTCAGGTCATTTAATTCTGTGTTACAAGTGGTTAGTCGATTAATCGAGTTTATCGATCATTACTCGTTTGCAGCAAATGAGTGATCAATCGAACACAGTTTGACATAATCGATGTATCTCTTTTTAATATGTATATACAATTACATCCAGTGTTTACATAACACGGCATATTTCATGTTTCTATGAAGATTTGGCTTCGCAAGGACAGCATATGCCACTATTGCATTTCGATTAAGAATTCCTAGAAAATGCTAAAGCATTTTTATGGAATTTCTGGTGTTTAAACGCTGTAAATATTTTCTATGATTTGAAGGTTTCTAGATGTTTAGTAGGTTAAAAAAGACAAGTGTTTTTCATTGTATTTAGCACTTTCTTGAAATTGGTGAACCTTTAGAATATTTCCGAAATTAAGAGAATTGTCTAGAAATTTCTGGGATTTGCTCTTCATTTTCAAAAGAAGGTTGTTGAAGGTACCGAAAACTTAAAGAATTTACAAGATGTTTCAAGACTTTTCTTGAATAACTTAGTTTAGTACTGAAGAAAATCATTGATTTTTCTGAATTGATTCTTAAACATTTAGAATCTCCTGGTCTAAAATTATGGCAAACCTGAGAAATTTCTGCTGGTAAAATCTATCTCTGTTTAATTCCTGAATATGTTTAGATAACGTATAACTTAACATGCTAAAAAAGCGTATATTTTTTTTTTTCCACAAATCAATAGTTAAAAACGTCTAAACTGGAATTTATATATTGGATTACTTTGTAACCTTAATTCTTAGATTTGAAAATTTGTGCTCATAAAACTGACTTTATTTTCTGGGATCAGAAACTGTAAAGGACTTGTGTTTAAAATTTTCCGAGGGACATTCAGGATAAAACAAGGGACATTAACTTACATTTCTTTGATTGATTATTGACTGTTATATTCCTATGTACATGTAAATAAATTTTGTTAGGATTTAAAACACGCCTGTTACAGGTAAACTCCTATCTTTCTTGTTACCACTTCCATGCCGTGACATTAGTAGAGATAAAATATAGGAAAGGAAAAGCTCTTGGCCAAAGCCTAATGTTTATTCTAAATATGCTTGTTTGCGTATTTGCCAAGATGTTTGTTATCTCGTGCTGATTCTAAAATAGTATTGAGGAATGACGTCAGATGAACTAGAGGTGCACCTTTGCTATGGTACACGAGACAGTCATAAACTCTAACACTAAGGAAGTAAAACCTACGTTCTGAGTGCCAAACTTTTTATGACTACATGTTACATGGTTGGGGCTATCTTGATGGTGGTCCATGTCAAGTCATGATGCAGGGTAACTTTCAATGCCTGGGTGTCCTACGAATCCGTCTTGTTTGAGTCGTTTTAACACATATCCTTAATCAGGCGGCTTTATTTCAAAGCATGCATTATAACCGTATTATCATTAAAATTCAGTTTTCGCCGCTGTATACTCTAATAATTCCAACTCAATTTTCTACTGCTAATTTGGCGCAATTTGATTGGTCAAGAGATACAGAAAACGGCGTTATACTTTGATAAATCCCTTGAGCTGGAAACCGGGAGCTACATGGACTATTTTCTTTGCGACAGTTTCTAAAATACTCGGTATAGCTGACATTTTTAAGATAAAATGACCGAGTTGGAATCATAAGAAATGAATTTGATTTTTTTGGGGGATTTTATGGATGTGTAAACGCCGACGAATCACTCACAAACTTAATATAAACCCCTCTGGATTGTGAGTGATTCGTCGGCGTTTACACATCGATAAAATCCACAAAAATAAAATTCATTCCTATAATGCACCCATTTATTGGTAGTGAATGTGGCTTTAGTCCCATAATCTGAATATGTATATCCGTCCTTCTCAAAAGATGTTTTGTCGAACATTACAATGAACGTCTCCAAATACGGAGAAAAAGACAGGCAATGATCAAGTTCTATTACATCAGATCCCATATCCCGCCCTCAAAACCAAAAGTGAAAACTGTTGATACATTAACAAAAAAAAAAAATAATAAAGACACGCATGGTAAACCGAATGAGTAGCTCTTTCCCAAACAGGTAGCATTCAGCTATCCCAATTAAAACAACAGTAACATCTATTTCTACCTATTTTTTATTTTAAATTACAAAACAAAACAGAAATCAAAGTGGGCAGCCATACCTGTAGGTGACCACACCACCAGAAGATCGCTGACAAGCGGACATAAGGAACAAGGAACTACAGCAGAAGTACCGCCTTGGAACGGTCAGTACTAGATTACTGGGGTAGGTTCAAGTTTTATTGGATCAAAACCCTCGCCCTTAGTTTCGAATTCCACAATGGTTCAACCAACCAAACCAAAACAATTACCATTTACACAATAGACCAACGAGTGTATAAAGGACCTGGTAGTATATGGCCCATATTTGGACCCCAGAAAATTCATATTTCGATAATAGAATTGTATACATAGGAAAGTTCCAACCTGAAATGTAACAGCAAACATAAAAGTAGCCAGTTCTTGCATAATTTTTTTTTTTATCTTTAACATACCCACAGCCCTAGCAGATTTTGACGAAAATGACGAATTTGTAGCCTTTGCGGCTTTCATTATATACGAGCCAAGCCTCCAGCACATTGTATATTTTGCATTCAGACAAGGTTTTGATGTATTAAGATGCCATGAAAATATTAAATGTGCTGGAGACCGGGCTCTATGTTTATTTTAACATTTTGTTACCAAAGTGGCATCTTTGGGAACAGTTTTCATGTTCTACTGTAGAAACAGAGGGCGAGGTTTAGTACCAGTTTAACATGTTTAAGCCCCCAGTAACCTTTTGCTGACCCTTCCAAGGCGGCAATTCTGTTGTGGTTCCTTGATGCTACATTGTGCTATGTTTTCTTATCAATGTGTTTTGGCGGTTTGGTCACCTGTTTTGCTACCCAATCTGCCTTTTGTTTTGTTTTGTTTTGTAAGTTAAAATTAAAATAGATAAAAATAGATGTTGATGCTGTTTTTTTGATTAGAGTAGCTGAATGACCACCTGTTTGGGAAAGAGCTGCTCATTCGGTTTACCATGCATGTCTTTCGTGAACGTGTGTCAATTTTTCCGTGTGTGTGTGCTTCTTTCCCTTTTGGTTTAGAGAGCGGGGTGTGGGATATGATTATATTAATTCCAGATCATTGCCTATCTTTTTACAATGCTAAATACCAAATTTCCGGCATCTGAGCAATGCGATTCTAAAGAAGAAGACTTTTGAATATTTTTCCTTGTATTCCTATGGTTCAAACTACAGACCCCCTTTGGGCTGGGCCATTATGGACCCTGGGGCCACCAATTGAACAAACTTTGTAGAGATCCACCAGAAAACACTCATACCAAATTTCAAGCATCTGAGCCTTGCAGTTCTGAGAAGAAGGTCTTGACTATTTTTCTATGTACTTCTATGGTTCAAACCTGGGACTCCCTGCCTTGGAACCATTTTGGACCCTGAGACCACCATTTGAAAAGACTTGGTAAAGGAGTACCAGGCAATGCTACATACAGAATTCCAAGAATCTTCTCCTTGGGGTTCTGAAGAACACGAATTTTGAATATTTTTCTATGTATTTCTATGGTTCAAACTACGGACCCCTGTAAGCAGGGCCATTATGGGCCCTAGGGCCACCATTTGAACAAACTTTGTAGAGGTCCACTAGACAATGCTTCATACCAAACTGCAAGCACCTGAGCTTTACGATTCTGAAGAAGAAGTTTTTTTACTATTTTTCTATGTTTTTCTACGGTTCAAACCCAGGACTTCCGGTCGCGGGGCTATTTTTGACCCTGAGGCCACCATTTGAACAAGTTTTGTAAAGGACTACTAGGCAATGCTACATATCAAATTTTAATCATTTGAACCAAGCATTTCTGGAGAAGAAGATTTTTGACTATTTTTCCATGTATTTCTATGCTTCAAACCCAGGACTCCCTGCCACGAAGCCGTTTTGAACCCTGGGGCCACCATTTGAACAAACTTGGTAAAGGACCACTAGGCAATGCTACATAATAAATTTCAAGCATGTGAGCCATGCAATTCTGGAGAAGAAGATTTTTTTTAATACTTTTCCATGTATTTCTATGGTTCAAACCCAGGATTTCCTACCGCGGGGCCATGATGAACCCTGGGGCTCCCATTTGTATAAACTTGGTAAAGGAGTACTAGGCAATGCTACATACCAAATTTCAAGCATCTGAGCCAAGCGGTTCTAAAGAAGAAGACTTTTGAATATTTTCTATATATTTCTGTGGTTCAAACCCAGGAGATCCTGCCGCGGGGCCATTTTGGACCCTGGGGCCACCATTTGAACAAACTTGGTAAAATACCACTAGGCAATACTACATACCAAATTTCAAGCATCTGAACCAAGCAGTCTGGAGAGGAGATTTTATGTATATTTTATTTTCAAACCCAAGACCCCCGCCGCGTGGCCAATTTAGACCCTTGGCAGTTATTTGAACAAACTTGGTAGAAGTCCACTAGACAATGTTTCATACCAAATATCAAAGCCCTAGGCTTAGCGGTTTCGGAGAAGATATCATCTAAAGCAAATTGTTTATGCCGCACCACGCACAATGGACACTGGGTGATCACAATAGCTCACCCCGAGCCATAGCACCCTGAGCCTATGGCTCAGGTGAACTAAAACTCTTTTTTTCATATATAACATTGCAGAAGAAAAATTCTTTTGCACCCGACCCGTAATTTAATAAAAAAGAGAACTCAACAAACTGCAGTAGAAAGAAAGCAAATCTTATCAGAAGTTAGCTTAGACTTATTAATATATAAAGACAACTTTTTGTTTATTAGCAGCTATTGCAGTATTACATAATAATCTAATAAGATTAGTATTAGTGCTCTTCCGAGAGAAGTCCTTTACCTTTTATAGGTAATGGACCTATTTACGAAGACACCAATGTAATAATCCAGACTGATTCAAAATATCAGTTGATAAATTAAAAGAAATACCGGTGAAATCAGTTATATAACATTTAGTGGGGGATTGGAGGAGGGATTTTTCGAAAGAATTCGCAAGCACAAACTGTTTGACTGCAACTTAACAAGCTGCGTAATAAACTAGAAATGCCAATATACACCGTAATCTACAGAGTCGTAAAGGCAGAACTAGCCAATCACTAAAATGAAATTTCATGCAACCTAAAGAGAAAGTCAGGTACAATCAAATTACATTCACTATATCTACATATAGCTCTTATTTATTATAATAATACAGCGGACGTATTGAAGCATATATATTCACATCCATGTTATGTGATTTTTCTTGATATTTTTTCACCAATCGTCAAGAATAGGTTTACTTTATTAAAACCTTTAAGAGTTTTTCGGAAGCAGAGAACACATTCAAAAGAAGGAACGTGGGCCATACTTTGAAGTTTCGGCCACTGAAGCTTCATCAGTGATCCTATCAATATCTGGCGACGAAAGCCAGAGAAAAACATACAGTAATTTCCAAATTAGGCAGTCGATGTAATGACTGATTGGGATCTAAAAGGGTCCAAAGTATTAAAAAGAGTTGATCCAGAATAAGAGTCTAAACCAATCAAGTTTTTCTGGTCTCTCAAAATGATATATATCCTCTGGTCTAAAAGGACAAAATAAATTATAATCTGCACTATGGCTGATGTACGAGGAGACCTTTTACGGCCGCCAAACGGCACAACAACAGCTGCAGTGAAATAAAATTAAAACATTCAAGAGTTCCTTCAAGAGCAGAGAACACATTCCGCAATTATCGACTGTTTCATATGTACGTTCTACATGTATATCCCAAACATTCCAGTAAAGATATTTTTGTAATTGATGAAATACTTTTTACATAAAACATGTACAATAATAATGTACAGCATAAAAATATAACTTTATATTTCTTTGTTAGATGAACAGTACAATACATTTGAGTATTTAACTGACATATTAAGCATTAAAAGACATATATACATTCTGTTTATTGATGTAACAATCAGATTTTACAGGAACCTTTCCTTCTATTGCCCCTGACATTTGAACTGGGGAAGCACTAAGAGCTTAACCTATCAAAGTAAAATTGATATCAATACAAGCTTTGAAACCGTAATTTAAGAATAGTGAAAATTCTATTCAGATTCAGGGCTAAATTAGTTTGTACCAACACTTCGATTGGCAATTAAATAGTAGACAGGAAGTACATTAGAATAAAAACTGACAAGACCTGCATTAAGGAATAAACATACCGTAATTGGTATTTTTTCTAATAACAACACCTATCACTATAAAGACCTCCCTTATTATTTTTTTCTAGACTATAAACATTGTACAATATAGTTCAATGCTTGATAAAATTATGTTATGTTATGTTATTATTTTTTCTTTGTCCAAAACGAATGCCTTTCTGAATTTCATGCATGAGTATGGCCGTTGCAAACAATGTGAATACAGCCGATCATTTTTAGAAAAAACAAAAGTACTATTTTTCCATACCTGACAAGCATATTAGCACATACAATTAGGAACCAACAGTAACTCTCAATAAATGACGTGCAGATACTGCCATCCAGATACTGGCCGGTATCTCCCCGACAACTTGGTGTGTAGTGCTGTACATACGGGGAGAAGAACTTTTTAAGCGCTCAGCTTTCGTTCCAATCCAAATTTTAAACGTCTCCCCGAACATCATCCATAGTGCAGATTATATTGTATGTTTGTCCTTTGAGATCAGAGGATACATCCTGAGAATTCATATATTTTAGATTGGTTTAAATTCAAATTCTAGACCATCGCTCTTTATTCATTTGGATCCCTTTAGATACCAATCTGTCTTTAAACCGACTGTCTTATCAAAATTAAGAAATTACATTATGTTTCCCTGGCTTTTGTCACCAGATCATTTCAGGGTCAGTGATGAGGCTTGTCAAGCCGAAACTTCAAAGTATGGCCCATGTTCCTTCTTTCCAATATATTCTCTGCTCTTAAGGGCACTATTTTAGATATTAATTTGTATTGTATACTGTATACGTTACAATTTCAAAACGAACAAAATATATTTAGGCTAATGCTGTACATACATTTATTTTGAGTCTGAGAATGTAGTCAAGTTTTATAACCTCTGTGCCTGTATTTTCTAAAAGTGAAAATGGTTGAATGACTATTCCTAGAGATTTTCCCCTGCGTCTGGTTTGAGTCGTGTTAATATAAATCCGTTAAGTGGCTTTGTTTAAAAGCAGGCATTATAACCGTATCGTCATTAAAATTCACCGCAGGATACTCCAATGCATCCAAATATTGCTCGTGAATGCGTTTGTAGTGCCATCATCAGGATATGTCTGTCAATCCTTCTTTTACAATTCTTTGTCGAACATCCCGGAATCTGTACACAATAAATGTCTCCAAATAGGAAGCTGGGGCCGTATTCATAAAGCCACTTAAGTCGTTGCTATGCGGTTGCTAAGGCTACATATCTATAAAAGAGATTCCCTACAACTAGGAAATTTGGTCTGGAGGAACAGTCTTTGTAAGACTGTTCCTCCAGAGCAAATTTCATAGTTGTAGGGAATCTCCTTCAAAGAAATTTAGCCTTAGCAACAGCATAGCAACCACTTAAGTCGTTTTATGAATACGGACCCTGCTTTAGTCAGTTTAAGCACTTAAGGGGTTCGCGCATTTTACGGAAATGATGAGTGTATAAAGCTTAATGTGAAAATTCCGGAACACAATGTAAAAGGGTCGTTAAATACTTTAGTTTGTAGCAATAAAATTATAAATGTAAAGTTTTCCCATAGTCTAGTAGCCGTAGGGGCAGTGGGGGTTAGAAGTTAGAAACCCACCGTACACAGCTAATGAAAGGCAGAGCCCATCTCTCTCTTTTTGCTGCCTTAGCCTTCCCTGATTCGAAAAATGTACTGGGTTGACAGAGAGAGTTTTCCAGTCGTCGGGTGGCGACGGTGAGCCGCAAACTCACGACCTTCCGGCGACTTTCAGCACCATAACCGATCCACTCTAACCACTCGACTACGGCGCCTCTCTCAATAATAAAATTATGGTATAAGCCTAAGATTGAAATGTCACATGAGGTCCGCCAGTAAGTCCTGCTAATGACACAGTTCAGCCAAGGGGCTATGAAAAGCAACTCTACTCCCCATTCAACGATTTCAAAGAAATTCATTACCTAACACCGCCCGTTGGTAAGCAACTGCAGAAAACCAACATAAGGATAGGGCGATGGTACCAGATTCCACACTTCAGTAGAAAAAGCTTGTCTGTATGAGAGTTTCGCATTGCTACGGGAAAAAATTATACTTAACTACATATATAATTGCCGGGCCGGGTAGCGCAATCAGTAGGGCACCTGACTCGTAAGTCAGAGGTCCTGGGTTCGAATCCCGGTCTGGCCACATACTTTCGTTTCTCCTTCCGCTGATTCAAGAAGGGCAGTTGTCAGTTACTGGCGAAAGTATGTGCACTTAGTACTGATTAACCGCTTAGGAGGTCTAAGCCTGCCCAGGAATAGTGTGGTTAGGTTAACTGACCGTCCCGACATGACCTTAGTTGTTTACCGTGGACGTTAAGCATTACATCAACCAACCAACCAACATATATAATTATAAAGTTAGGCAAGTAGCACATCACACAGAGCTTTTAAGTATAATTTCAGGTATTTTGGCAAAGTTAGCTGATTGGTCAGTTTCTTCAGCCTCCTTTACAACCTTATCTAATTTCCATTGTCAATATAGAGATGACAATTCAAGTATGAGGCAGATGAACGGTTATGCAAGTCTTTATTTCAAATTCACATGTATAGATGAAAAGTAAAAAGATAGGCAATGATCAGGAATCAATACAATCAAATCCCACATTCCGCTCTCAAAACCAATAGGGAAAGAAGCACATATACACAGACAGTGACACAAGTTTACGAAAGACACGCACAGTAAACCGAATGAGCAGCTCTTTCCCAAACAGATGGTCATTTAGCTACCCAAATAACAGCATCAACATCTATTTTTACTTATGTTTTTATTTTAGTAACCAAACAAAACAAAACAGAAAGCAGATTGGGCGGCAATGAAGTCAATAAAATCCGAAATCTTTGAATTTTACAACGACAGAATATCATCTATATACCTCTGCATGAATTCCGCGTCCTACCCATAAATAATTCGGCAAGTCAGGGCACGCAATAAGTACTCGTTGGGATGCCAACTTTCTGTTGAAAACTTGTCCGCTGAACTCAACATGAATATTGTCGGTAGAAATGACATCAACTTCAGAATAGTTTGTCCTTTTCTGGTCGTATAATATTCATATATCAATAATTTTGTTGTATAATTATAAGAAAGGTCATTACTGAAGCCCATTATTGCACTGAGGATAGTTTTTTTTTCATACTAGAAAAGAGCCCGCGCAAGCGCGGAAATATTTCATGATGGTCAAGTTTATATAAAAAAGTGAGTTTTAATTTTTCAATGTAAATGGCCTTAGGCCCAGGTGAAGATATGACCTTTACCATGAATACTCACTAAAGCTTCATTTACCTAATTAGTTGTCTGCATCTACAAACTTTCAGGTAGCAGACTGCATTGTATCTAAAAAAAATCATTTTTTTTTCACTTTTTCCTATAGAAAAACCTAAGTGACTCAAAAGTTGACCTTGCCGCAAACAGATCAAGGTCATCCCAGGGTCATCATTTATATAAATTTTGTTGAGCTTTTGAGTCCTTGATGCGACATGCTAAATTTCAAGATCATAGGATTTGTGGTTCTGGGGGAGAATTGGTTGATTTGATGCTTAACGTCCACACTAAACAGCTAAGGTCTTGTCGGGAGAGTCAGTTAACCTAACCACACTATTCCTGGGCAGGCTTAGACCTCCTAAGCGGTTAACCAGTAGTAAGTGCACATACTTTCGCCAGTAACTGACAACTGCCCTTCTTGAATCAGCGGAAGGAGAAACGAAAGTATGTGGCCAGACCGGGTTTCGAACCCAGGACCTCTGACTTATGTCAGGTGCCCTACCGATTGCGCTACGCGGCCCGGCGTGGTTCTGGGGGAGAAGATTTTTGAATTTTTTTACCATAATAAATGTTTGCCATCTTGGTTATGTGACCTGTCCTGGGTATTTTTTTTCTGAAAAAATTGGGTCCTGGAACGTTTTGGAGGGAAATATTCAAGCCCTCTGAAGACTAAGGCCGAATCATTGAAATTGATTTGAAAAAATGCCCTTTCTTACCTGGCGCATGTGTGTTAACCTTAGACATTTTTAATTTTTGTCTTTTCGAAAGTTCAGTTCAGTTTGAATTATCCAAACGACGTTACCCAAGTGGCTCAGCGGTACGTAACCATAGCCGCACACACTTGGCGCCGTGTGTCCGTCCAACTTTTCGAAAGACCATGTGCGTTGAGCTTTATTCTTCAATGGGCGAGTTCGATTGGCTACTCGTATTGACTATCGTTCTGGAAGAAAATGGGTCGTTTCGAGCCAGGGTCGTCGGGACTATGACCATTTAGTTCTTCATCCGTTTAGACATATGAGCAAAAATACAAAAATAAATCGTTATTTATGGGGAATGACGTACGTTCATGGGTCGGATTTTTGCATTAGAACCTGCTAAATTTGGACTTGCTAAGCAGCGCGTCGATATAACGACGCAGAACCGAAACGACCGGATTAATTTAAAACGTGTATTCGGGTCCTACTAAAGACAGAAAAGGACTTTTGCCACCGAAAAGGACCGAAAAGAACTTTCGGGCACCGAAAAGGACTTTTTAAATGCCATTTTATGCTATAAAACGTTTGAAATCTATAAAGGGTAAAATATTTTATTTCTAAACATAATTTTCTAGAATATTAAGTGAAAAATGCCCTTTTCGGTGCCCGAAATTTGGCATTTGCGATGTCCTTTTCGGTACATGGCGTCTCTTCACTGACCAGAAGTGGAGTCTTTTTCGGTGCTGTTTTTTGTTGTAAAATTTTAGGATGAAGATACTACAATTCACAAACTTATTGTTCAAGCGCTGATTACTATCATGATGATATTAAAATTTCTAAAACATATGTTTTATATGACATTTAACGGCAAATAAAAGTCCTTTTCGGTGCCCGAAAGTTCTTTTCGGTGGGGTAAGTCCTTTTCTGTTTTTAGTAGGACCGCATGTATTCGAGTACACGATAATTTCACTCGAACGCACCCATTGTTGACAAAAGAAATTCGACCAATAGTCGAAGTTTCTAGAAAAATACTTGGGAGAATTTAAAATGAAAGACGAATTGAATCCCCAAATTCTTTAAATCTACGTGAAACTTAAACACACGCTAACCGAAATTATCAATGATAGCAATATGCGAAAGAACCAGTATAGAAATTACGCTTGAAAATGCCACCAATTTTGCAGTTTATGCGTTACTTCGTTTATTTAGTATTATAGATAGTGTGTTAAAAATTGTTTATGAGGAGGAGAAGAGATCCATATTGTGCTTTCAATTTGTTCCTCTATGGACAAGAGAATAAATGCTTATTGTTGTGAAATCATTTATCAAGTTTCAATAATTTGTAAACACTTTTACGCTCTCAATAACTCTTATTTCGGCATAAACGAAGATATAGAGAAAACCATGTTAGTGTCTCTTAATATCAAGTTTATCAGGCGAGACAAGAAACAGCGTAGGAATGGCGAGGCTTGCCGAGCCAGCCCGACGTGTTTCTGGTCGAGCCTGATAAACTTGATATCAAATGACACTTACATGGTTTTCTATTTATCATGCATTATTAAAATATTTTCAGGTGTAAAGAGCGTCAAACAACAGAAAAGTAATTGCAGTTTTGTTTGAACTTGTTGACGTCGCGAATGCGTTATGACGTAAGTATGTGACGTCATTTAACCAATCGAACGTTGTTATCATGGCCAACGTTAGTATGTAGCCAATCGTTTTCAGAGATCGCTTCTGTAGGCATCGCCTGATAGCATTCGCGCAAGCGCAGTTCTAAAGTGACATGATATCACATCATGTTATCATAACCCTGTTATCAGGTGAATTTTGCAGCATTTGCATGATAAAATGGTGTATCTAACCAATTTATTCTTTATTTACCAGTAGTTGAGAAAGCGGTCGTAGTCGAGCGGCTTATACACTGAACCAACAAACAATTTCAGATATCTTTATCCAGCTTGGAAGTTTTGTTCGTTTTCTTTCTTCTTTTTTTCAGAATCAGATCAGCCCTAACAATACAATGAATTATTGAGTAATTATTCAGTGTTTGGAGGTCAGTTATAAAAATCGTATCAAGAGCGCATGAGCGAGATACTTGTCTACTTACACCTGACCAACAAACTGACATTCTAACATTGCCATTGTGTGCCTGCTGAGTGATTTCTATAAAAAATTCCTCAGATCCAGACTCGATGTGGCCTTTAGACTGCGCTAAACACATTATTCTACAAACCTGATTCTATAAAATCCAATTATATGCAATATTTTCTAGATTGAATTATATTTATTCTACAGCTACGATGACCCAATTGGCTTTTTTTTATTTCAATACTTTTTTCACAATTCTGAATTTTGAATTCCGAACAAACCGAGAGCTTGAAAACTTGTGACACAATGTGTCATAATCTTTTCTTGTTTAATATTCGAGGCAGTCCTCATATCCGCTTGTTCGGGAAGATGTTTTAGCGACAGGATTATCGACTGAACAGACGGAGATGTAATGCTTTAGCTTACATATACCACTGGCATCAGTGTAGGTCTTGTTTTTTAGAAAGTATTTCTTGCTAAAAATGGGGGTATCTGCGGACTGTGATGTAAGATGTTTTAATATTAAGGTAGAAGTACAGAATAGAAATATTGGCGGGGCATTCAAACCATTATATCAGCTATATAACCCAAAGAGCTATAAAACATTTAGATAAGAAAAAAATCACCATTTTTTGTTTTCCTAAAACAAAATTTTGTATTCCTCCTTACTTTTTTTTTACACATTTTCCATTTACATTCAAATCTCTAGCACAAGAATGTACTTTCGTTTCTGAAAATCATATAATCTATTATATGGGATATTTGAAACAAACTGGTAAAAATGCAGTTATCTTGATCATAACTTTTTCTTTTACATTTTTCTGAAAAAATGCAAGAAAATTGAACTTTGTGAAAAAATTCATAAAAAATATATTTATGTAATCATTTGGGCATCGTATGTTCGGAATGTGCTTAAAGAGTATGTAAGGGTCTAAGCTACCTCCATTTCGACTGCGAAGACTCTGGTCAGGCTGACTTGTTGCCGAGGCTGCTCTGAGCCTTCGCGTGGTGCATATGCCACTTTGTTGGTTTTGTCGTGTCGCGGCTCACATATGTTTACTTCAGAATAAAATTAAGATAAATTGGCATAAATGTTACGTTATTTTAGCGAATTTTCTCCAAGTGGAAAGAAATTAAGAGAAGCTGACTGTAAGCATCGAGCATTGGATGGAAACTCAAAATTTTGTATTTTGCTCAAAATTTCGTGGTTTATAGCTCTTGACGAAAGATGGAGATCGGTGAAAAAATTAGTGAAATATGTCAAACGGTTCTCGAGATATCTAAGCAATTACTGTTGCCATGGCAACCATTTTTAGGCCGGTCAAATTTTACATATATTCAAGAATTTCAAAGGGAAAATGTATTTCTCCTGATGCAAGTATCAACTACTTGACTAGCATGGTACTTAGGACTAAATGTAATTGTTATTCTCTGCACTTTCAAAGCATTGGCCACTGCACGTTGTTGAAACCATGGCAACTGAAAGTACATATAGTACTTTTTTAAATCAAGATTATTGAAAATGGCAGCCTGAACTGAATAAACCGTTTACATGTCTTGAAACGTCAACATAAGTACACTTCACAACAAAAACAATTAGTTGTAAACTTTCACTAACTAAAGAATAAATCCACGTGCAAATGGCTTCCCTCTTGCAATTCCAATTTTTTGCCTCAATTACCACACTGCCAAATTGAATTTGCTACAAAAACAAATAATGAGTCTTGTTATGTCCCATCTTTGCAAATAACGATGTATAAACATATTTGTAGATGTTGTTTCTATGGTTGAAATGCATAAAATGTGTTGAATCAGTTCAAAAAAACCCTAAAACCATGTAACTGATATACACCTCCTAATTTGCATTAGAATTGATATGGTTTAAAAGTAGTTCAATACTAGGTTTCTGTATCTCTAATGGTTTTCATTTTTTTCTAATAAACAAATTTAAAGTGCTGCTAAGATACCCCACCCACTAATTTATTATGCATTAGCGATATCACCATTTTGGTAAGAGAAAGAGTGTACAAATGTGTAAAATGTATGATATAGTACTAGTTAAGACATATATTTTTACCAGTGAGTAATCGCTGGTTGATACATGCTGTTGAAGTGCATATATATTAGTTTTCGAGGGCATAGCCGGAGTGAGTTAAGAAAAGCTGACTGTAAGCATCGAGCATCATTTTGCTCAATTTTATGGTTCGAAAAATCACACGCCAAACCAATTGTAATTTCATCACAAAATGTGCATAAACATTTTTATAGCACCAAGAATTAAAATTTAGATGGCAGACTGTAAAACGAAGAGGGTTAATGGCATGTTTGTAGTTTTATGGCCCTTTAAACATTTCTTTAGTCATGCGGCAAGGCATATATGATTTTGAAAGACTTTGTGCAATGGCACCACGTTAATGAAAAAAGAGTTCTGCCTTCAGAAATCGAGATTCGAACAAGTACTGTTAGCTTAGCAGGTCCACGCTTAACTCGTTAAGCTACAGAAAAGTGGATGAAATTAGGGAAGTGGGTGGGATGCGTAAATCACTCGTGTACACGTGTTCTTTAGAAGGCACCCTATCAGGATTACCTAAATTACAAGACTTTCTTGGCTGCTCAGGAGCTCAAGTAGCGCAGTAGGTTAAGCTCTGGCCTGCTGGTCTAGTAATTCTGAGCTCGAGACCCGCTAGAGGCGTAAATCTTTCCAACTGCCTATGGGTCTCCATTGAACACAAACCGCCCTTCATAGCAACCCCCCCTCCCACACACACACTTTTTCCTCCAGTCGCCCAGATATGACTGAACTACTGTGATATAAGACTGTAAGTCCTTCATGCATCAATTCTTGGCGGCTCTATGTAGTATCACGATCATAAGTCACAGAACATTTCAGCCTATCCTCAGGTGAAAAGACACAATACTCGATTAGGCCAACACCACTTTCTGTCCTGAAAATGCCGTTTTTTGTGTTTTACTTACTGCAAAGAAGCAATTTATTCAAGAAAAACTAGTAAATTTATTAATTTCAACATAAAATAATGAAAAAGCAAACAGATTGCTGCAATTAAAATGTTTTTACTCCGTTCTTCTATTCCGTGATTTCTGCAGACGTTTTGCTCGGGACAACTCTTGTCATCAAATACATCTGCAACTGCAGTCTTGGTGAACAGTACTGGAATGGACCTATTTCAAAGATCTTTAAAAAAGGTCATGGTGAGCATTGTTGACAGTTATCGAATTCTTTTAAAGATACTATCTTTTATTATGAAAGATCATGGATACTACCTGTAGTGTTCGCACATTTGTAATCGTCAAGGAAGGTAAGATAATCCCAGATTGACTTAACTCCCTTGCTACTATTTTACAACATTGACACATTTCAAAGATGAATAAAATTTGAAACTGTGGGAGTTTACACCTAATTTTTTGACATTCTTAAACTTCGAACCTTGCTCTATCATATAAGTATGACCTTATTTTCAAACGTGACTGCCATTTTTGGGTATGAGGCGAATAAAACCCCTATTTTTCACTCAAAATTGGGTCTATTTTTTCCAGTAAAAGCTCTTCCGTTGATAATATGGGACTGAAAACATTAATATTATGCAATCTTATTACACAGCTATGTATTGTCAAAGAACACAAACAAAAAAGAATAGGATAATATTTGTTGTTCAGTTTTAAGCGAGGGAATATTACATTCAGGTCTTAATATTGACATTTTCAAAATGGAATCCTGGTTACCATGGAAACGGCCGAACGCTGACCGCTAAAAACTTGTGAAACACAAACAAACATGGTATATATCAATTTCCCAAAATATGAGCTAAATCCGTAATTTTCGACTTTCCACGTTATTATGGGCTAATGCTCGATGCTTACAGTCAGCCTCTCTTAATAACCTTTGTGGTTGGACCTCGAAACGATGAGTAGATAATAAGGAAACTGGACCAAGTAGGATTAACGAACAAGCGATAGACTTCAGACGCCAATCTCTTTGAAAAGACCCTCAGGATTAGGAGTGTTTGTGCTTGTTTTCATGCTATCCGTAATCGGGATGGGTTTTGAAATTAAGTGTGGTTACTCTTTGAATTTACTTTGGAAAGCGGAATAACCGTTTAACTGCTAAACTTCGTAAAACATGGCTATTGATTGTTAATTGTGGACTCTCAGAGCTGAAGTCCACATTTACATTTAGACTTCAGTTCTGAGCGCCCGCAATAAAAATACACCTTTTTATATTGCAAAAACAAGTGTTTTGGCTTGAAAACATTTCTTCTACCAGACCTATTTGTAAGCGGAATTTGGTTTGCAAGTTCAAAAAGATTGCTGATAAAATTGGTCCGGCTCTAGCATTTCCTGGATTATTTCTGATCTTTTCTGGATTCTTTATCTATATTTTTTTATTATTTTGAAGAAGACGAACTACTCTGAAGAAGCGTAAATCGGTAAATTTACTAGGTGCATCTGTTTGTAACTTCTTACTCGTAAACAGCGATTTAATTTTCAGACTGTGCGGAAATAACAAAATCGTGAGGACTTTTGCATGCTCTAGCGCTAACATTTCTACTTTAAAATATATTACCTATTCAGTCATTGCTCTCCGTCAATAAATGATTTTAAGATCAACCACAGCAAATTGAACTGATTTGTAGGTTAATGAGGCAATATATTCTGTAAAGACATGATGAAGAAAAAAAAATCAAATTCGTTCTTGGAGCGCAAGGAGAGCTATAGGATTAACCATAAATTTCATCAACAGCAAAGTCTCCGGTTGCAACTCGGTAGCAGAGAAACTAGTCACAAAACTTTGACACTGAGAAAGGATGTCTCTTTAACTAACTAGTACTGGTGATTTCTCTATAACGACAGGGACCTACTTTCTAATCGTTAAAGACTGACTCTTGTGAATGACAGCAAATATACGTGTCTAGGTCACCTCAATATAACGTGGTATTATGCTTCAACGATAATAAGAGAATCAACAACTTGGCAAATCAGCAGAGGAAAGGCTCAGGTATGTTTGCGCGTTTTTGATAAGTATTTGGCATGGAATCACATGAAGGGTGTTGCACAAGTGCGCCTTTGCTTCGCAAAGTCGCGCTAAAAATCAAATGCGACATTCGTTATATAAAAATTAGGCCTGTCCGAACTGTAAGTAGAAGTAAAAAGTATGCAAAGACCAGGAACTGAAACAATCCAAATCCAAATCCAGCCCTCAAACCATAGTTGGAAACAACTAAGATTACAAATAATCAAGATACAGAGAACATATGGCCAACCGAGTGAGCAGCTTGTTCCCAAAAGGTGGCCACTCAGCAACCCAAACCGAACCAAAAATAATAATAACATACATAAGGTAAAACATCACAGAAACTCTGACACCAAAAACAGGCAACAGAGAACCACAACAGAACTACCGCCTTGGAACGGTCAGTAATGAATTACTGGGGGGCTTAAATCGATTTTACAGGCCCAACCTCATCCTTAGTTTCTGAAGTGGTACAAAACATTTAGTTGGTTGTTCGGTTCGCATGATAACCCTCTAACTCGTCAATGAATCATCACGGTAAACACATAAATCAAATTTCAACACCATGAAGAAGCAAAGACGAGGACTCAACAGATACAACGGGCCGTCTGACAGGTGGAGATCCCTGTCCTGCACATGGCATTTATGGAATAGCATTTCCTATCTTTGCTATTGGCAAACGAGATTGACTTTCATAACTAATTTTGCATCATACGGTAGGATTTTGGTTGGTTGATTTGATGCTTAACGTCCACGGTAAACAACTAAGGTCATGTCGGGACGGTCAGTTAACCTAACCACACTATTCCTGGGTAGGCTTAGACCTCCTAAGCGGTTAACCAGTACTAAGTGCACATACTTTCGCCAGTAACTGACAACTGCCCTTCTTGAATCAGCGGAAGGAGAAACGAAAGTATGTGGCCAGACCGGGATTCGAACCCAGGACCTCTGACGTACGAGTCAGGTGCCCTGCTGATTGCGCTACCCGGCCCGGCTATACGGTAGGAAAGCGCCAATGTCTTCAGTCTACTAAACCTACAGGATCCGTTTTACCTTTTTTAAATTTAGCACATAAATCTTAGTCGAAGTTTTTCTTAGACACACTCAAAGCATGATGTGTATAGGTTACAGTATCTATATGTTTATGGGTTACAGAGCCTTTTTAACACTTAAAAAAAGAAAAGGGACAGAGTCTGACCTACTCGTCCCCAAGACCACTCGGACACATCACTGCATAAATAGTTTTCGAGTGCAATTCATGGAACAATCCCAGCCACTAAGAGGCACATATAACCCCTTCAATAAAATGTTTATATTTTAGGTGTTTTCCGCAAAAAATAAACCAACAAACCAACAACAAAAAACAAATGTGACGAGCTTTAAAACGGTAAGATCCTTGTGTTGTTGTTAAGTCTGCAGATCGAGATGTCATTCACTACTGGGCTAATAATTTCCTGGTGCCGTTGGATCAGAAACCAGAAAGAAACATCAAAGGAGAAGAAATTTCTTATGATTCTAAGTACTGCAGTGTGACAGATAACTCATATTTTTTCATTGGTTTTTGGATGCAAAAACCTACCTTATTGATTACTGTCAATGTTTTGAACATAAAAGTTGCGTTTATTAATTTTGACTTGATACTGAACTGCACGACATATCCGCAAACAGTCTCATCATTCCGAAGATCGGCGCATTTTTTTTTCTTTATTTTCATTTTTCAGACGCCATTCGGTGTATTATAAATTTTGTAAAGGGCAATATGTTCACTTTTCAGTACTCTGGACGCCAAAATATACACGGTTCATGGATGGTCATGTTCTAATCTTTTGTATACTGAAAGTAACATAATGGCTTTAACCATGTTCTCTTAGTGTATGTGCGAGTGTTCTGTTTGCTTCAGAAAACCTTAAGATGCATCGGTACACCCTTGTGTAGTTCGCTATTACTTACTTGAGGGAACATTTTTCGTGATTTCTATTTGGTTTCCTAGAGAATAAAGCCTTCAGCAAGGGCTCTACTCTAAAAGGAAAGAATTTGCTCTTCTAGAAGAGCAAATTCTCTCCTTTAACAGTTGACCCCCATTGAGGGGGGATGCAAAATGAAACTTGCAGAATTGCTTCCCCTGAAAGTGCAACCATTCACCTTAAGGAATTGAATTATCTTTTATGCTTTTAACATTAAAAATAAAAGTGGGAGTCTGGCTTTAGGAAAGGATAATTATAGCATTCACAACGAGCAATCTTGTGATTGAAATATACAAATGATACTGTTATTGCCTAATATTTCGTCGCATGATCAGTAGCGTAACATGTTAATTGAAGACTCTCCTTATACATAGTATAGATATGCATGTTTTCGAAAGTACATTTTACCTTTTTTAATTGAAATAAACTATTCTTATATCTGATAATGTCATGGCATTGACTAGTGCATTTAATGTGTCATCCTTTTTGAAATACACACAAATACTTAGAAATATATGTATGATTATATAATACGCACATCTGGTTAACTATGTTTCTAAGGCTGTTACAAAACGAAAAACAGCCATTGTTCCAAAGCTACTTGGTCATTGTGGCAAATTTGTTTAGAAACTAGGTCTCTTTCTCATATGGTAAAAACTCTTGTATACAGAGTTAACCAGGGGTGATAAGTACCATTCAAATACCTTAGTGAGGAAAGCCTGTATTACTGCATACGACAAACTACACATACCCAGTCCATCCTGATCATACGTAAAGCCTATTTAGGGCTTGCACACTTCGTTTTCAACTGTGCAAAGTTCAGTTGAGCCGCGACATGACAAACCAACAAAGTGGCATGTGCAGCCAGCGAAGACTCAGATCAGCCTGGGCATCCACCCAGTCTGAACTGAGTCTTCGCTGTCTGCATGGAGCTAACTTAGACCCTTAGCTACTCTTTTAATGTGTAGCGAAGACTCTGATCAGCCTGGGCATCAATGCCCAAGCTGATCAGTCTTCGCTGGGCGCACATGCCACTTTGTTGATTTTGTCTTGTTGCGACTCATTTATTGAATGGAATTGAAACAAGACGTTATATGGAAGTAATGGCATCGATCAGCATGCTTGCCGGAAAATAATATCATTCTCTGTGAGTATTGCTTTTCAATTGAATTCCCATTTTGTCATTTTGAAGCTGCGTTCTGCCTCCACCTACTAGCCGGGTCATCTTAGATATTTAATTTGCGAACGCTATTATCACTTTGTGGTTAACTAAGCTAAGAAGCCAAAATTATTTGGTAATCAAAACAAATGACGATAGACACATATATATTAAACACACGCCCAGCAGGTCTTCTTGGTGAAGGGGAAGCCTATCATTGCAATGGTGTATATGTTCAGGGTTGTAAAATTTTACGAATCAAGCAGCAGCGAAAATAGTGAAACATTCTAAGTCTTACAATCATTCAGTCTAGTAAGAATAATAGCAACCAACCAACAAGTTGGTTGCCGTCGAAGGAGACAAACAACGAGTGTTGGTTACTTTACGGTATAACGCGTATTTCTGTTCTGTTATACCACAGAGGCTCGAATTTTTTGTTTTCACGGAATTTCCGGTCGGAGTTGTTTTTTTTTGGGAGAAAATGAGACGCTGGCTTTTGTTTGTGACATAAAAAAAGAAACTTCATCGAAAGTAAAATTTATTGGTCAAGCTTTCATTTTTTATTGTTCTTTTGAGTACGTACATTATTTCAACCAATCCACATTGCCGCTTGACTTACATGCTTTGAAAATAAAACAAAAAATAAATTCTTGTTAACTTCTCCACGGCAACACGTGAATGTCTTCTAAAAAACCACTCCTAAAATGGCGGAAACCGATAGATCTTCAACGTCAATGCCACCACTCGACCCAAAATCCTTTCTATTTGAAATTACTCGCCGTGTAAGTGCCAATAAATAAAAAAAAATCATACCTTGAAAGGCAATCATTTTCATGTAGAATAAGACCCCGAAACTATTCCTCTGCCTTCCGACAGTTAATGATTGTCGAAATCTCGGTGTATATTTTGATACTAACACTATACTCAACAGCCGGGGTAAACATTGTCATGATATGACAAGACGGTCTGATCTGTTCTGACGCCATGTAGGGTCAAAGCAGGTACCTTCGGACGGTACGGTATACTCGGACACTTTTGGTAGCTAGTGAGGATGTAAAAAAATAAGACAGACGTGCAAAAAAGAAGAACAAAATCAAATCTTCTTTATGCATTCGACCTACTACTACGTTTCCAAGAGCATGCACATAACTAACAGTATATTCTCTTCAATGCCATGCTTATTGCCTATTGTGCATTTTGGGGTGGTCATGGTCGGGCGATGGTGCTGGGACATTGAACATGCGTCCTACTCATTTGGATAATTAGACGCACCGATTCTCAACGCATTACGCATTCACAACGACAGCAAGTTCGAACAAAACTGTGTTTGCTTTTCATTTGTTTTCGCTTCTTGTGTCTTAAAATCCTTTAATGATGCTTGATAAATAGAAAACCATGTAAATGTCTTTCAATATCAAGTTTATCAAGCTCGACCAGAAACACATCGGGCAGGCTCGGCAAGCCTCGCCATTCCTACGCCGTTTCTGATTTTGCCTGATAAACTTGATATCAAATGACCCTACATGACATGGTATTCTCTATGTTATGAGTCCACAACTTTGCTTCAACATAGTTTCCAGGTAATTTTGTATGTTTTTCTGTGTGTCTCACTGTTGAGTGAGGAGGCCACTATGCAGACCGAAGACCTCAAACTCCCTTCGTATACAGCTCAAAAGACAAGTCTTGTGTTTTGAGCAGCACTGGAAGGGAGTGTGAGGAAGACCTCACACTTCCTTCGAATTCAGCTCAAAAGACAAGTCTTGTCTTTTGAGATCCACTGGAAGGGAGTGTGAGGTTGCGCTCGCATAAAGCTAGTTAAAGCCCCCAGTTGTTTATCCTAACGTCCGTTCCGAGGTGGAAATTTATGTAAATCCCGTTCGTTTTGTTTCAAGCATTGAAGTTACGTGTATAGCTGTCCACTTTGATTTTTATTTTGTTTGGTAGTTATAAGATACAAAGTAGGAAACAAACAGATGACTGTGTTTTTGCGCTTTCAAAACAATACAATGTATTGCATTTCATATTAAAGTCCAAATTTCATACCAGTTATAATCCAAACAATGTACCACATGATAAAATAAAACATTGTAACGTATGATCTCATAATACTTCGTTACTTTATTAATCTCTAGATGCATGATATAGGTAATAGTGTTCATTTTTAATGCTCAAAGGGAAAGAGAGAAAGGCTTTTCATTTTTTAACAAGGCTGCAATGACTACCAATAATTTTACACGTACTGGTTCACCTGCACGAGACCTCAATCAGCGTGCAATGTTTATGAATGTTTGGTTTTACAACCAGTTTACCAATAGTCCGTGTAAACTGAGTCCTGATGTGTTACTCCTAAATGTGAATGAAATCTCATGAAAGTGAAACAAACACATATTTGAACATTAATCATAAGCATTATACACTTCGCTAGCTGTAAGTTTTACAATTCCTGTACCATACGAATCCATGAGATTCAAGTAGTTACATGTATATACTTTCTGACCGATTCGTTTAAACTAGTAGAGACCCTGCGGGCACACAACGTCGAAACAACAACGTCAATGAATCGAGAAAGTAACGTCATCACAGGGTATAATCGATTCCGCCAATTTTCGCTTCCTGCAGAGACTGTACATCATATTTGGCTTCCGCTGAGACTGTCCGCGAACTCTTGCTTCCTGTCGAGACTTCTGTACATGATAAATGGCTTCCTGCAGAGACTGTCCGCGTGATTCTGCTTCCTGCCGAGGCTCTCGGCAGGAAGCAGAATCACGCAGACCGTCTCGGCAGGAAGTCATTTTTCGAGGACATTAGTCTCTGCAGGAAGCAAGAGTTCGCGGACAGTCTCGGTGGAAGCCAAATATGACGGACAGTCTCTGCAGGAAGCGAAAATTGGCGGAATCGATTATACCCTGTGGTCATTATGTTTCCTTTTCTTCCTATTTTGTTTGGTAGTTTGTATAGGTAAAACTGGCTTAGACAGAAAAGTGGGATTAAGAACAGGGCCCGTTTGTTCCAAACTTACGACTTCGTTAATCAGCGAGGCGTTAAAATTGTAAACTTATTACACGCAAAAAATTATGAAGCATGCAAAAGTCCTCACGATTTTTTTTCCGCACGGTCTGTAAAGGAAAAAGCGCCTCTCTTTTTTTTTGCGAAAACATATTAGCACACTTGATTGCATGTGTACTATAAGATTTAACCGATCCTCGAATAACGACTTCGTTAAGCTAACGATGCTTAGAAAAACTGAGCCGTAATTTTTTATGCGCATTAAATATATGAGCTGTGACACGAGAAAAACAACAAAGTGGCAGGTGTGCCATGCGAAGACTCAGATCAGCATAGGCAATGACCAAGACTGATAAGAAAATTGCTGTGCACTTAAACGGTAGCGAAGGGTCTAACCTAGCTCCATGCGGACAGCAAAGACTCTCACCAGACTGAGCGGATGCTAAGGCTGATTGGAGTCTTTGTTGGGAGCACATGTCACTTTGTTGGTTTTGTCGTGTTGTGACACGAGAAAACCAACAAAGTGGTTGTGCGCCCAGCGCAGACTCAGAACAGCCTGGACATCCGCACAGTCTGATCAGAGTTTTCGCTGTCCGCATGGCGGTAGCTTAGACCTTAAGCTACCCTTCAAGCTCTTAGCGAAGAGTCTGGTCGGACTGGGCGGGTGCTCAGGTTGATTTGAGTCTGCACTGGGCGCCAATCACTTTGTTGGTTTTCTTTGTTGCGGCTCAATTGTTATGCTTGATAATCAACAGCTTGCCAAATGCGCAGAGAAAAGACCCAGATATGTCTAAGCGATTTTGATGAGTATTTTGGCATTGGGAGCAAATGGTCAATCAGGCTTAAACACGGAACTAAATGACCCGAGAACAATTATTTGTTTGAGAAAATCTGAAGTATCTGATGAAAGAATTTCAGTTTGTAATGTCATTGAAAATTGGCACACACTACTACTTGCCATCCTCCTATATCAATGACGCCATATGTCTGTTACCATAACAACTATGGAATTATGAGCTGTAGTGCTTGGTACCTTGTCGGAATAACGTTACGATGACGTCAATTTTATATCAATAGGAACTCTTATTTACTATGGAAATAGATCTGCGACGTAAATTGTATAGGAGCATGGCAAACAGTGTATGCCCTGGTCCGACAATTCGCAAATTTTCAATGACATTACAAACTGAAATTTTGTAAATAAAAACCTCAGACTTTCTCATTCTCATGTCATTTAAGTCCATGTTATGAGTGGTAAGTTCCATGGAGTAAAACTATCTACATATCTACAGACTGTTATTTTTATGTGAACAGAGAAGCTTCTAAATAGAGTTAAAGATAATATGAGAAAAGCCCTGAAGTTCATTCCGCTTAACATGGATAAGCTCATTTATGAAGAAAATAAATAATTTTTACCTAAGGATGAATAAATTGATGTTTATAATGACAGGATTGTAATTTGGAGCGATTTAAAAAAACTTAAACTTACCTCTTGCACTTCTTAATACGTGTATCGTGTTTTTACTAATGAGCCACGACACGAGAAAACCAACAAAGTGGTTGTGCGCCCAGTACAGACTCAGATCAGCCTGGGCATCCGCCCAATCTGATCAGAGTCTTTGCTGTCCGCATGCATGTGGCTGAGATCCTTTGCTACCCTTTGAGGGCCTGGAGGACCCTCATGCCCAGGCTGATCTGAGTCTACACTGTGCGCAAAACCACTCTGTTGGTTTTCTCGTGTCGCGGCTCAAATTCATTATGTTGAACAGCAAGTTTATCCTTAAAGACTGCTCCAAATACGAGACCACAAACGTCATAGGTATTTGAAGTGATTGTAAGGAACTGATTGGCGGTACTTACTGCCACACAGCCTTGCAGAGAAGCAGGTTGCTTATTCAATATACATTTGTTTACCTGTGATGTTTTATATGTTTTCAGGTATGTAACATTAATTATCCAGTGTCGTTTTAATAGCTTGTCACTTGAGCCTCTTTATTTCCTTTTCTCAGATTGGACCTTATTTGAGCCACGACACAAGAAAACCAACAATGTGGTTGTGTGCCCAGCGCAGACTCAGATCAGCCTAGGCATCAGCCCAGTCAGCTGAGACTCTTTGCGAAGCGCTTAAAGGGTAGCTAAGGGTCTAAGCTACCTCCATGCGGACAGCGAAGGCTCTGATCAGACTGGGCGGATGCCCAGGCTGATCTGAGTCTGCGCTGGGCGCACAACCACTTTGTTGGTTTTCTCGTGTCGCGGCTCATTTGTCATCTCTATTGAATTTTCTTTCTTTTTCTATTTTTTTTTCATCTTTATTCCGTTATTTGGGGTTATTTTAAAAATATTCATCTCTGTAAGCAGTTTTATTACTGTGTTTCAGTCGGACGTTAGTTTTCTATACTAGGCATCGAATCTTAAGTCAGAATTATAGTTCTTCCTTGAAACTGCATCTCCTGTTTGGTAAATACATTAATACTGTATGTTTCAGTTTTTCTCATTTGTTTTCCTCTTCTTCTTCTTGTAGTTTTTCTTCTTCTTCTTTTTCTTGGATACATTTGAATGTTAAATCAACATAGCGGATGCGGAGCATGAAACATTAACAACAATCAATTCTAAAATGCTGATTACCCTTAAATGTGCCGCGATGCGACAAAACCAACAATGTGGCTGTGCGCCCTGTGCAGACTCAGATCAGCCTGGGCATCCGCCCAGTCTGATCAGAGTCTTCGCTGTCCGCATGGGTGCAGCTTAGGCCCTTAGCTACCCTTTTAGCAGTTAAGGAAGAGTCTGTTCAAACTGGGCTGATGCCAAGGCTGATCCGAGTCTGCGCTGGGCTCACAACCACATTGTTGGTTTTGTCGTGTCGCGGCTCAAATATGAAACTCGTGAGATAATTTAGTTTGAAACAGAACCATAATGGTACCATCGAGTCACTGTCCTTTACAACAAGCTTATATCGACCAGCATACATTATGTTATAAGGCGGAGTTACACTTTCCACAACAATCGAAAATCTAAATTGTTCATCTTACAAGACGGAAATGGATTTTGGTGTTGTTTTGTAAGAGAAAACTCTATCTAATAGCTGAATTCATATGCATGTTTGGGTAGTGTAATTAACTTTGATGTTATACGTTAAAGCCCCAACGTACAGAGGGCTGAAAAGTGTCTCTTTGATTCTTATATAAGGTAGTTTTATAAAATTATAAGGTACAAAACTCCCCCTGGTGTATAATTATTTACAGGAAAATGAGCTACATCACGACAAAAACCTTCTTTTGGATTCGCGACAATCAAACTATATGTTTTACCGCCATCTTGGGCGCCATCTTGATTTTCTCAAAACGCTCAATGATGACAGAGAGTCATAATTCAGATTGAGCCGCGACACGAGAAAACCATCAATGTGGTTTTGCGCCCAGCACAGACTCAGATCAGCATGGACATCCGCCCAGTCTGATCAGAATCTTCGTTTTGTGCATAAAGGGTAGCTAAGGCTCTAAGCTACCTTCATGCGGACCGCGAAGACTCTGATCAGACTGGGCTGATGCCCAGGCTGATCTGTCTGTGCTGGGCGCACTACCACATTGTTGGTTTTCTCGTGTCGCGGCTCAGATTCTTAAAAGGCAACAACTAACCAACAAGAATCAGTTAAGAAAAAAAAAGCTTTGAACATCATTTCTGGTCAAACTGGATTTCTGCTGGAATAATAGCACAAAACTGATTCACACATTTGGGGTACTTTTTAATACATAATTGTACTATCTCTGCCACCAAGCTCTATCTAAACACAAAGGGCTGATTGCACAAAACTATTTTATTTTAACCCTCGACTAAGGCTTATCCTGGGATAGTTAGCACTGAGTACTAAAGTGGATTGCAGAAAAGAAGTTTAAGCAGGGAATAGCTATCCTCGGGATAGTTATCTTAGGATAAGAGCAAGGTTAGCCCAGATAAAATTGTTGATGCAATTTGTCTCATATCACCTGTGTTGCCATTAGTAACCGAGTTAAACACTGCTACTAGGTTGTATAGGAGCTGTCCCTGCTGACAATAAGGCATTTTTCTTGCACATGTGGGCAAGAAAAGAAGCCCATGGTATCGAAATGCATTTGCATTCACAATCTTGCTTGTAGCTATATGATATTAGGCTATACCCAACATCAATGAAAACTCGCTGCTTTTACAATGGCATACTGTCCCAAACAATCAAGGGACATATTGTATTAACACCAGATATGTCTTATTTTGAACCGTTTCAGTATGCCAACATTTTGCATAAACACACGCTGTGTGTGTGTGACGTAAGCTATACTTAGTAAAACAATTGAAGGATATTAAATTTTAATCCTATTTGTGAGTTTTAATGGAATATATACCAAATTAAATGTGCATGCATGTACTTGTACCGGGCGTATGCAATTGATACGCAGGATTAATTAACGTCACGCTACAGTGGCTACTGGACGGTACCATTCCAAATGTACTGACCCCCTACCGCAAAAAATCACAACCAATTAAAAGTGAGTTTAAGCCTGCTTTTTCGCAAGTAATTCACATAGACAGCTTGCCTGATTACTTAAGCGCCTCTTACAATTTTCTGATGCCAACTATTCTGCTGCTGATCAAGGCTAAACTAAAAGATTTCTAGGGCAGTGAGTAGGAGTAGTCTTGATTCTTCAGATTTGCAAATGTGCCAAAAGCTTTTATTGTGTAACGGTAACTAATGTTTTATGGGAATGATGGCCTCCTTATGGTAAACCATTCAACTCCTTAAAATTGGTATTAACAACATTACAGCGATAAGTGCTATGATGTAGGGGCAATTCCATTTGGAGCGGTACTGTACCGTAACCATTTAAGCGTGATTTTAATTGGACAGGCTTTTAATTGTAGATACCCAATACCATTGAATGCATGCATATTGAAAGGACCAGTCTCTATAAGGCCATTTTCATGGCTAAAACCGATTTTCTTTAAACTTTGTATACTTTAACTGATATGTATTGACTGTCTTATGGTGCAATACCAGATTGTTTGGTTCACTGGTTTTCGCTGTATGCACGATTTAAGTGGGTGGGGTAATTCCACCCCATTAAAAGTATAGTTACAAAAATGCTATTTTTTCTATTCCAAAGACATGCTTCATAATGGTGGTTGCAATAGGAAAAGTACACTTCTGGACTTGAAAGATGATGATAATATTGTTCTGAAATTCATACTAGAATAGAGTTTATATTCGCTTGTAAGATGTACCCCAATTTCAGTATTTTTTATTCTCCGACTTTACGAAAAACCACAACACGTTCACAGTTTTCAAGATTTTTTAAAACTCTTTTGCTATTATTATGTTGATATAATAGTCATTGCAGGCATATGTCAGAATTTATTTTACGATAATTAATATGAGAGTTATCTCCTCACGAAATTTGATTTTGTCCGTTTTTCAATATCAGCATGCATTTGTCATTCCATAGTACTCCAAACTCCATTTGGAAGTTAATAACACCTTTTGATGCAAATATTTGTTGATTTTTGTAGGCATTGGAGTTACTTTTGCATGCGACGATGTCATATTTTATGTAATTTTGAAAAAGGGATACCTCGCATCTGGAAAATTAACAAATTGCCAATGACTTACAAGCGGGGTTTGCTTAGTTTTTGCAACCTCATTGAATTCATGCTAAATGCTTAAATTAAAGTCCTTATGGCCCATTCGTGTTTTTACGCTGGTTATTATTCATCTTTTTCAGAATCGCTAGACGTACTCCATGTGTCAACGGCAGCATCTTTTACATAATGAATGTGCATCTTGCTCGGTTTGGCTTCACTGTTTTCTGTTTCGTTGCGGTTATATTCTAAATACCAAAGCACTGAAGCCACATGTGCACAACATCCAACGGTTACAAAGGTAAGATGGGTTGTTGAATCAGCCAATGGCAGTATTAAAAAGTGGAAAGCCCTCAGCAACACAATGCCCAATAGCCAAATACCATATGTTGGAGACTATGTAAGAATAGTATGCTCTTTGTGTAATGCATTTAGACCTCCTTTGGTAACGAGCACAGATTCAGACAAAGTCATTGCCAGACGTATGATGGCTCTAGCAAAATCTCCAAATAAGCTGCAGGATAAGGTTATGAAAAGTGGTTGGGATAAAAAACGGGTAATATGAAAAAAGATTGATGACACAAAGCTTGACAATTTCCCAGAGTTGACTGAGGATGAACTCAGGGACCTGACAATGGGAATATACCAAATTAAACAGGCCAAATCCTACACGGATGAACACTTTGACGAAAAGGGATCATATGAGATAAAGGCACACAAAGAAAATAACGGTGTTCTCAAAGCACCGATACGTTCTCGTCACACATCAAATAAAATATATAACTTGTGGGTTGAATACACTCAAGGGCTGAACCCAATCACTGGATGGTATTGTGGGTGCAGAAGTGGTGCTCGCACCGTTGGTTGTTGTGCACATGTGGCTTCAGTGCTTTGGTATTTAAGATATTACCGCAACGAAACAGAAAACAGTGAAGCCAAACCGAGCAAGGTGCACATTCATTATGTAAAAGATGCTGCTGTTGACATGTGGATTATGTCTGGCAATTCTGAAGAAGATGAATAATAACCAGCGTAAAAACACGAATGGGCCATAAGGACTTTAATTTAAGCATTTAGCATGAGTTTAATGAGGTTGCAAAAACTAAGCAAACCCTGCTTGTAAGTCATTGGAAATTTGTTAATTTTCCAGATGCGAGGTATCCTTTTTTCAAAATTACATAAAATATGACATCGTCGCATGCAAAAGTAACTCCAATGCCTACAAAAATCAACAAATATTTGCATCAAAAGGTGTTATGTTATTAACTTCCAAATGGAGTTTGGAGTACTATGGAATGACAAATGCATGCTGATATTGAAAAAACGGACAAAATCAATTTTCGTGAGGAGATAACTCTCATATTAATGATCATAAAATAAATTCTGACATATGCCTGCAATGACTATTATATCAAAATAATAATAGCAAAAGATTTTTAAAAAATCTTGAAAACTCTGAACGTGTTGTGGTTTTTCGTAAAGTTGGAGAACAAAAAATACTGAAATTGGGGTACATCTTACAAGCAAATATTAACTCTATTCTGGTATGAATTTCAGAACAATATTATCAGCATCTTTCAAGTCTAGAAGTGTACTTTTCCTATTGCAACCACCATTTTGAAGCATGAACTTGGAATAGAAAAAATAGCATTTTTGTAACTATACTTTTAATGGGGTGGAATTACCCCACCCACTTAAATCGTGCATACAGCAAAAAACAGTGAACCAAACAATCTGGTATTGCACCATAAGACAGTCAATACATATCAGTTAAAGTATACAAAGTTTAAAGAAAATCGGTTTCAGCCATGAAAATGGCCTTATAGAGACTGGTCCTTTGTAAAGATTTTGTTTTAAGTAAAAATAACCTTAGACTAAAATATCCTTCAATTGTTTTACTAAGTATATGGAATTATGTGAAACTATAAAACTATAAAGTTTACATCAAAGAAAGTCGTGGCTGTTGGTATAAAAGGCCCCCATAGCTCTATCCGCGGTAATATACTTGAAAACGTTTATTGCGAAGTGTCTCTGCAAGCGTCTCACTTCAGTTTTCTCATTGTAAATGATAGTGATTAGCCTACTTTTAGCAAATAAAACGTCTTCGAATTTCACATGTATTAAAATGTTTGAAACATGATAAATTGCTCATTATTAAGTTGGCTACTAAAATGACCTATTTTTGTTATTAAAATGAACCAAATGGTAACAATAAAATGTCATTTTTAAAATGACCTATTTTCATTATTGAAGAATGAATCAAATGGTAAAAATACAATGTACAAGCCTGAGGCCCCGCTTTTGTCCCGCTTTTGTTTTCTGCTGCTGGACGGAAAATAGAACATTGCATCATTCGTTTCCAAAACATGTTCCCCTTCCCTTTTTTGCCAGTCATATCGCTCAACATATGCGCATCAATCCATACGTTATCGCCAGATCTGAAGGTTGTACTGCCTATCATTACAATTAGGCATTTTTACCACAAGTGAAGATTTTAGGACAAGAAATGTTAAAGAATCTGAAATATGTTCCTGAAGGCCCTGTTTGTGAACACAGAACTTTAGTATTGCACATGACATACGTTTTCATTTTGCTGTATTTTTCTGTGATGTTCAGATGCACTTCAAAAGTAGAAACGTAATCATGCAGACATAAATCTACCACTAACCAATCTGTGTTGTGCCTTTGGGTGTGGAAGCTTAAATCTCACACGTAACAGTACTAATCAATATGCTTTCCTTTCTCAAAAGTTTGACCATATTCTCTTCAGTGGTCTCGCCTGCTAATGGAGACAGGAATTTGCCTTTGGGTGTGGAAGCTTAAATCTCACACGTAATAGTACTTATCAATATGCTTTACCTTTCTCATAAGTTTGACCATATTCTGTTTAGTGGTCTCGCCTGCTAATGGAGACAGGGCCTGACTTTTGATCCCTTACTGTGACCCTGATCTTGATGTTGGAGCTTGCATCTTCAGCATCACATATGCTCTTCCTATTTCTTACCTTTCAGTGAAGTTTAATCAAATTCGCTTCAGCTCCTTTTGAAGTAGTATACAGAAAAATTTCATGTCTAGCCCCTGATTTTGACTTTCACCATGGGCATGGGATCCTAAATCTTGCAAAAAAGTACCATTTTATCATGCTTCACCTTTCTGTGAAGTTCGATGAGATTTGCTTCAGCAGATTCACATCAGTTCAGATACATGAGTTGACCTCTGAGCACTGACTGTGACCCTGATCTTGGGTAAGAGAAACTTAATCTTGTCAGCTTATAACATACCATCTCATTATTTTTTTACCGTTTCATGAAGTTAAATCAAGTTTGCTTCGGTAGTTTTTAAAGATTTACTCCCTTTATAATAAAAACAACTAGAAGGTTGTCAAGGGACCCCTGGTCGAGCCCGCTGTTTGCTTTAGTGACCTATAAGTATGTCAAGACTAAGTAACTACTTCACTCTAGAAAGAAGCCAAAAAACATCATGCTTAGCCAGCATTTTCTTCTTTTTTTCAAATTTTCACAAAGAAAAATAAGTAGAAGTGATGACCCAGAAAAGCTCAATTTATGACAGTTACAATATCTGACCTTCAAGTGTGACCTTGACCTTGGACCTACCGAAACACATATGTCACCACTTGACACTTGCACTCATCAAGAAGAACAATTGTGCCAAATTATTTTGAAATCCATCCGTAAATGTAGAAGTAATGGCTAAGACAAGTTCAATTCATGACCATTTTATCATTTGACCTTCAAGTGTGACCTTGACTTTGGACCTACTTGAACAAATGTTCCAAATGGCACTTCTACTCATCAAGGAGAACAATGGTATTAAATTATTTTGAAACCCATTTGTAAATGTTGAAGTTATGACTCAGACAAGCTCAAATTATGGCCATTTTATCATTTGACCTTCAAGTGTGACCTTGACCTTGGACCTACCTGAACAAATGTTTCAAATGACCCTTCTACTTATCAAGGAGAACAATTGTGCCAAATTATTTTGAAATCCATCCTTAAATGTAGAAGTTATGGCTCGGACAAGCTCAATTTATGGCCATTTTATCATTTGACCTTCAAGTGTGACATTGACCTTGGACTTACCTGAACAAATGTTTCAAATGGCACTTCTATTCATCAAGGAGAACAATTGTGCCAAATTATTTTGAAATCCATTTGTAAATGTAGAAGTTATGGCTCGGACAAGCTCAATTTATGGCCATTTTATCATTTGACCTTCAAGTGTGACCTTGACCTTAGACTTACCTGAACAAATGTTTCAAATGGCACTTTTATTCATCAAGGAGAACAATTGTGCCAAATTATTTTGAAATCCATCCTTAAATGTAGAAGTTATGGCTCGGACAAGCTCAATTTATGGCCATTTTATCATTTGACCTTCAAGTGTGACCTTGACCTTGGACCTAATTGAACAAATGTTTCAAATGACACTTTTACTCATCAAGGAGAACAATTTTGCCAAATTATTTTGAAATCCATCTTTAAATGTAGAAGTTATGGCTCGGACAAGCTCAATTTATGGCCATTTTATCATTTGGCCTTCAAGTGTGACCTTGACCTTGGACTTACCTGAACAAATGTTTCAAATGGCACTTCTACTCATCAAGGAGAACAATTGTGCCAAATTATTTTGAAATCCATCCATAAATGTAGAAGTTATGGCCCTGACAAATCCGGACGGACGGACGCACGCACGCACTAACGCACGCACGGACATACACCGAACTGACATTGTAACAACTATGTCTCGCTCACCGCAAGCAGGCTCGACAAAAATGATTTGATGAAATATTTCACGCAATACCTCCGACATGGTCTAACTATACATTTGAATTAGAGTTTAGATAATAATATTTGATAAAAGTGACTTTAAACAAAAGATAAGATATTTTTATACAATCGCCGACCGCGGTTCAAATCGCATTATTTGACAAAAATAATTTATTCATACGTCACAATCACGTGCAGGAAGAAGAAAAATACTTCTACATGATCACATGACACACGTGGTCAAAATTGATATTCTTACAGGCCTTGAGGAAATAGGTAATTTGCATTTTAATTTGAAGATTATTTTTCATTCCACATTTATCGAATAAATATGCATTTTCTCAAAACTTTTACGGTTAATTATGAGACTATTACATATTGTCTAACGAAATTTTGTTAAAGTATTTGTTTCTGAAAACATAAAATAAATGAGGGAGACAGTCTTTAAGTAATTTACCTCTGACTGTTACCTTGACCTTGGGCAAGGGAACCTATGCATGGCAACAATTCTCACTAGGCTTTATCTTTCTGACAGTGAAGTTTCATGAAGTTTGCTTTGGTACTTTTCTGAGTATAACTGCCAAGACATGATATGATCTCTGACCCCAGATTGTTACCTTGATCCTGGGTTTGGGAACATCAATATAGTGTCTAACGTACATTCTAGTTATGTTTTACCTTTCTGTGAAGTTTGATGAGATTCCCTTGAGTAGATTTTGAAATATTGCAGAGACAAGATTTGACATCTGACCCCCTACCCCCACCCCACCCCGCCGATTGTGACCTTGACCTTGAATGTGTTAACCCAAATCTTGAGCGAAACACAATTTTTGTGTGCTTTATTTTTCTATTAAGTTTAAATAAATTTGCTTCAGTGTTTTTTTTTCGCTGAAACAAGATTTGAGACACAAGCTGACCTCTGGCCTGATTGCTATCTTGATCTTGGGCGTAGGAACCTAAATTTTGTGTACAACACACCGTCTAATTATGCTTTATCTTTCTGTGAAGTTTCATCAAATTTGCTCAAGCAGTTTTTAGATTATCACGGAGAAACGATTTGTAATGGCTGGCCAGACCGACACACAGTGCGATTTTAATATGCCGTCCAAGTTCCTTCATGGGCATGACAAACCTCTAACCACTCCTGGTTCCCCCTTGAGCTGAAGCAAGACAATGATGATCAGTACACTATATATTATTGCTTATAACACCGCATTTGGTCATTTTGTTTGCCCACTGAAATAATTTTTCAACACGTTTTACGAGAAAGTCAGGACAATTTTATTTTCTTTTATTATGTGTTAGTTGAGAGCTAACCAATCACGGTAATCAATGTGAAAAAGCTGTTACAAAATCTAATAATGATACTTCAAGATAAAATATTAAATGAATTAATACCATTTGGAGGTCTTTGAGACCTTCAAATACCAGCTAAATCCATCTATTCCCTGTATGATTATGAAACTAGAAGCCCTTAGAATGCTTAAACAAAAACTTCAAATTTCGAAGCCAGTGCCCTTGACCTCCGCATCGTGGAGAAAAATACATGGATGGATGACTTGCGATTTTATGACCTTTCAGCAGTATTTCGGTATTATCAGGAATCCTTTTTATGGTTGAAAAGATATCACTGAGGAAAATTAGAAGAATTATGTAACATATTACACATACATGTATATAAAACATCTATAGAAGTTTCTAAAAATTCACCAAAGGATAAGGGTACACATACCGACCTTTAAAACTTTAGGACTGAGTGACTTGACATGGTGTACCCACGCCCACCTGGATGCTAGATCTCAGTTACTGCAGTAGATCTTCCTGTACTGTAGTACAAAAAAGCCAAAAACAAATTTTCATTGGCTATGCTGGTTGTTAGAATTAATAAGAGAGAAATTTTACTGAAGCTCTATTATATCAGACATGCCCGTCTTTAAATGAATAATTATTTTGTAAACAACTAAGTACATCAGACCTATGTATTAAGTGATGGGGATGGAATATTTCTGGGCAAATATCATTGTTAAGAAATTTAGGTCCTTTGCCTAAAATTTGCTTTTGAAATCAATTTATTTATCTGATTGTTTGTATGCATGCTTTTATTTGCTTCCTCGTGAATTTTAATACATTGCTACGTGGAATTTGCTCATATTTCCTCTTATACATCTCCCAACTTTGACATAAAAATATCTTAAAATATGTCTTAAACTACCCCCTTAGCAGGTTTAAATATTCAGTAGATGACGGATAAATTAACACCAAGGTTTAGCTAAAATCGTTTTGTGCAATCCAAAAAGTTTATCCTTTAGCCAGAGGATAGTTAAACTAGCTTTGTGCAATCCGACTGCTTTAAACTTTCAGTTAACCTCGAGGTTAATTTAAAACTACATTGTGCAATCCAAAACTCTTAAACCTGAGGATCAACCCAAGGTTAACTCTTAAACTTGCTTTGTGCAATCGGCCCAAAATGTTTTACGTTATAAATTTATAATATCCAACGTGTCGGGGGCCTAGATGTGAATGTCATGTAGCTCAACATCTGTTTAAAAGTCGCATATCAGGAATTGTTCTTCCGGACACTGGGACGCGTAACGAGTATTCATATGAAACTGTTTTTTTTTTTTTTGTTTGAATTCCCGTAACGGAGCACCTATACTGTACGAGTATAAAATCTCAAAACACTTGCCCACCGTTAGCAACAAAGTCTACTGAGGACCATGCCAATATTTCATTCATTTTCTGGATCGTCAGTTATGCATTTCACTCATTTTCTGGATCGTCATGACGTAGTGCTTCGACAGGACGTCCTCAATCAAGTGGCAAATGTTTGGATCACGAAATAGAAATTGACCTATTGACCTATGTTTAGAAATGTTTCGGCACTTCATGATACTACTGGATTATGTCCGTGTCGATGCCTTTTTCATGGAAGTTTGAACCTGATCAATTGAGAGGAACATTATCCTTCACGAATTGCCAAATTAATACACATGAAGGGTCAATGGTCTGAAGCAAAATACACCAAGGTGGTGAGGAATCATATAAAATGCCTTTGCATAATCTTAATCTATTTACTTTTGTGGAAAATGGCCTGATGGAAGATTTTTAGCTATTTTTGTCCCTAATCATTTTATGCAGATACAGGTTTCCTTAAAGCTGGCAAAAGCGTTTATTTAAGGAATGAATTTCATTTTTCTGAGGTTTATCGAAGTGTAAACTACATTGGGTCACGTGCAAAGTGAATGAACCCCGAAGGGGTTCATGTAAACTTTGCTAGTGATCCATTGTAGTTTACACTTCGATAAACATCAGAAAAATTAAGTTCATTGCTTATATTTACATTCATTTCAGTCAAAAGTTTGATGAATAATCTTATATTAGCACTACGATTGCAGCAGTAAAACATTAACACGCACTTTTTCTGGTAACAGCGGAACAGCGTCAATAACATCATAACGTCGCCGACGTCCAATCATATTATAAGGAGCCATTGTTTATTTTGACGTCATTTACGTCGCGTGTCTCAATGTAATTATTGGAATGTAAACTACATTACCTTCCAATGGTTTACTATAGGGCTTTTTAGTAATTGCACCAAGAATGTAAATATTAATTAATGACTGAATGAATGAATAAATTACGGTAGTTAGTAAAAGAATTATATCAATCGAAAAAACATATTTGATATAATGATTAAATTATGTTTAATTGCCGATCCGCGTTGCGCAATCGGTAGGGCACCTGACTCATATGTAAGAGGTCCTGGGCTCGAAACTCGGTCTGGCCACATACTTTCGTTTCTCCTTCCGCTGATTCAAGAAGGGCAGTTGTCAGTTACTGGCGAAAGTATGTGCCCTTAGTACTGGTTAACCGCTTAATAGGAGGTCTAAACCTGCACAGGAATAGTGTGGTTAGGTTACCTATCTGTACTATCTCTGCCACCAAGCTCTATCTAAACACAAAATGTTTTACGTTATAAATTTATAATATCCAACGTGTCGGGGGGCCTAGATGTGAATGTCATGTAGCTCAACATCTGTTTAAAAGTCGCAGTTTTGTAGAGTTTATCAGGAATTGTTCTTCCGGACACTGGGACGCGTAACGAGTATTCATATGAATTTTTTTTTTTTGTTTGAATTCCTGTAACGGAGCACCTATACGGTACGAGTATAAAATTTCTCAAAACATTTGCCTACCGTTAGCAACAAAGTCTACTGAGGACCATGCCAATATTTCATTCATTTTCTGGATCGTCAGTTATGCATTTCACTCATTTTCTGGATCGTCATGACGTAGTGCTTCGACAGGACGTCCTCAATCAAGTGGCAAATGTTTGGATCACGAAATAGAAATTGACCTATTGACCTATGTTTAGAGATGTTTCGGCACTTCATGATACTACTGGATTATGTCTGTGTCGATGCCTTTTTCATGGTAGTTTGAACCTGATCAATTGAGAGGAACATTATCCTTCACGAATTGCCAAATTAATATACATGAAGGGTCAAGGGTCTGAAGCAAAATACACCAAGGTGGTGAGGAATCATATAAAATGCCTTTGCATAATCTTAATCTATTTACTTTTGTGGAAAATGGCCTGATGGAAGATTTTTAGCTATTTTTTTGTCCCTAATCATTTTATGCAGATACAGGTTTCCTTAAAGCTGGCAAAAGCGTTTATTTAAGGAATGAATTTCATTTTTCTGAGGTTTATCGAAGTGTAAACTACATTGGGTTCATGTAATCTTTGCTAATGACCCAATGTAGTTTACACTTCGATAAAATCAGAAAAATTAAGTTCATTGCTTATATTTACATTCATTTCAGTCAAAAGTTTGATGAATAATCTTATATTAGCACTACGATTGCAGCAGTAAAACATTAACACGCACTTTTTCTGGTAACAGCGGAACAGCGTCAATAACATCATAACGTCGCCGACGTCCAATCATATTATAAGGAGCCATTGTTTATTTTGACGTCATTTACGTCGCGTGTCTCAATGTAATTATTGGAATGTAAACTACATTACCTTCCAATGGTTTACTATAGGGCTTTTTAGTAATTGCACCAATTGCATAGGTGACCGTCCCGACATGACCATAGTTGTTTACCGTGGACGTTAAGCATCAAATCAATCAATCAATCACTTGTTTAATTATCTATTCATGAGCGGTATATTGAGCCAAAAAGGTTACACTTTCAGTTGCAGTAACTCTCAGACTGCCATTTTCATGTTTGCATCACCTTCCAATACGGACCTTACTTGGTGCTTTTGTTTTGTTTGAACAGTTTGATGAGTTGCAAAGATACAACAACATTTGACATTTCACTTGTCTTTAAATGAAATGAATATGAGCCGCGACACGAGAAAACCAACAATGTAGTTGTGCGCCCAGCGCAGATTCAGATCAGCTTTGGAATCCGCTTTCGCTGTCCGCATGAAGGTAGCTTAGACCCTTGGCTACCCTTTAAGCGCTTAGCCAAGAGTCTGATCAGACTATGCGGATGCCCAGGCCGATCTGAGTCTGCGCTGGGCGCACAACCACTTTGTTGGTTTTCTCGTGTCACGGCTCAATCATGAATTTATATTGACTCTATAATTTATTCTATTTATTTTGGTCATTGATGCCTCAGGTGCTCTATTTTTTCCACTTTTATGTAGTTATAATTGTCAGAGAGTGTTCTTTTTCCCTTTCCCCCCGAAAAAATGGCTATGGGAAGAACGGCTATATAGTGTCAGGACCTCAGAGAGCCACTTTCTTTCACCCCCCCCCCCCCCCCCCCCCCGGGAAATTGGCTATTAGTGAATTTGGGATAGCATAGATGTTTTTGCGGAACGGAACGGAATGGAACAGAGACATCTCATAGGAAATGTATCAGTTCTTCAAGGGAGGTAATAAATGTGATTAATTCCAAAAAATTGATATGCAAATATAGCAAGCACATTTTCATGATAATCAATAAATACTAGTTTAAGGAAAGAGCAGGGTGAGATTTCTTTAGACGGACACAAGGCGCCAAGTGTGTGCAACTTTGGTTACGTACCTTTGAGCCACTTGGGGAACGTCAATAGGAGAATTGAACAGAACTGAACGGTGAGATTTAATCCCATCGCAGGTATTTATGTACGTACACATACGCAAGCAAGCTTACAGGAAGATGTACGAACGAGTGCTTTGTCCAGTCATGTTTGATTTAGCAGAGAGTCTATTATGATGGTTGCACCAGTTTTCGGGGTATTAACGTTATTAACAACGATCACATACTGATAGTCTGTGTGCATATAAAAATATGTGTTAAGTAATATGTAACTTACATTTCATGTCCACGTGTCTCCATGTTTACAAAACTGATCAAATCGAAACAGATGCTCAACTGAATCTGCTCTCCGAAACTGCCCCAATTTTCGGGGTTTGTTAAAAAACTGGCCTTCAAAATACATATAAGCTGTGGATGCTTGTGATAGCAACTGCCTTTGGGAAACCTGCAGTTCTTTAGCATGTAGAAACGCTCGTTGAATTATCAGAAAAAAGTTCATATTTGAATTAATCGCCGTGTCATGTTAGTCGGTACTTTCCATAAACTTTGCAGCGTTTCCAATATGGTCGCTTTCACGGTCACCAACGAAGACGTCATGGATGACGTCAAAACTAACGTGCTGTCGCGCGTCAATTAGTGTATGATAAAACATGCTGATTCAACTTTCTATTTGCAAAAGTAATAGTCTGTAGACGTCCTTGGCAAAAGGAGAGGTATTATCTATTAGAATACCCCGAATTCTGGAGCACCCCGAAAACAGGTACATCAACCATACATTGAAAATAATAATAGGACGTGTGTCCTGATGCAAGTCGAGGTCACGACTCATGCATGAAAGGTGAACACTAGTCCAAGCGCTCTGCAGCACGCACGCACAGATGAACGTATGTACAAACTCAAAATTATACTAATTTATGCACATAACCACGTACACTCATAGCTGTTTTTGGCTTATATGAAAAGACAAATTGCCTAGCTGTTTTCCCCACAAAACAAAAATAGGACAGACTAATGGACGCATGCATGCGGTCCTAGAATCTGTTATTCCATATTTTACGGACAGATACTCGTATTTCTGTTTCAGTTATGAACCTCATTTTTATGATTTGAGAAGGAGCAAATTCCACTATGTAGCGTGTTTTCCAGCAATCATATTAGCAGGGGGGGGGGGGGATCCACTATAGAGGGGAAAAACGGCTATGCAATAACACGTATAGTAGATTTTCCCCGGGGAAAATTGGCTATATAGTCCTATTTCCGGGAGGAAATCATTCTACTATTTAGCATTTTTTCCGGTGGGAAATTCTACTATGGAAAAATCATAGTCATTTTTCCGGGGGGAAGAACTAATAGGGGGGGGGGGGGGGGGAAGCTACTCTCTGACAGTAATGATAGCTCTGTGTTTTGCTTCCTTTTGTTCTTATCGCCATGTTTATTGACATACTTGCATGTCTTCGTGTGCTTATGCATGTGCTTGAATTTTATAACTTATATAATTTTGTTATTCATAAATTTCTGATTGTCATCATTTAAAATATCCTTAAGATGCAGGTTGTGATGCTTATTGTAGTTTTTTTAATTGTAGCCGCTTGATATGCTTGCTGTGATTTTGAAATGTCGCGAGATGTACACGTACATGTAAATGTCTTAAGGAAGGTCAATGGCTGTACTAGCTAATGTTATTCATGTTTATACCAAACTGATGGAAAATAAAATTTGTAGTCTCATTCTGTGGTAAACTCTTAATAGAAAAAAATTGCTCCACTAGGAGCAAAGTCTGTCCTTTAAGAGTTGACCTCATTTTGAAGAGTTTCTTTACACACTAAGGCAAACATAAAGTCACAAAAGCTGTACTCCTTTGTAAAAAAGACAGTGAAACAAGGATGTGTGCCCATACAGATTTTTTAAGTTCTGAAAAACTTTCATTTTGTGTTTGTTACAGAAAAAGTCCAGAGAGAAATTGAGTTCTATAGACAAGAAAGAACACTGCTGGAACAAAAACGAGGTATCAAGATAACATGTCATCTATTAATTCTACAGTGGCTCCACAGACACCAGAGAATCTATTCGTGTATTCTACATATCTACTACGAATAATCGCTAGCTTTGCGACTTTTATGAATCTTTGCGTATTAATATTGCTGGTAAAATTAAAAAAGTCTTTCCATAACTACAGTTACTGGTTTCAAATTCTAGTTCTATCAGGCACAGACTTGTTCAATGGATTAGCTTCGCTTGTCATGAGTTTCCAGGTTTTCCAGGTTTTTACAAATTATGTGGCATGCAGCGTGATATTTTGCTCTTACACGTGCGCACAATTTAATACTTTGATGGGGATATGTTGCATTTGCGTCAACAGATTTCGTAGTATACAGAACATAAAGAATCTTGGAGAGTCAAAGTCTGGGTATCAGCAAGAAATTTCCATTGTACTGGCTATAGCTTTTAGTGTAATGTATGCCGCTATTCCGTTCTTTACACTGAATATTACAACTACAAACCTTCCAATCTGCGCTGCACCGCCTTTATTTGGTTCAGACACAACCACTTACAAGATTTTAATTGCTTTAGGTCTGGCCGTACCATTGGTCGCAATAAACATTATGTATGGGATATGCTTAGTAAAACTTAAACATGTAAATGCTACTGTTCGGCCATTGAATCTGAACGTAAAATCAGATTTGATTTCGTGCTCACAGGTTACGCAGGAAACATATGACGGTAAGTCGACAACTAAAGGTATTCCCTTTCAAACAACAACAGGCATAGGTAGTTTCCACAGCCATATTTCTTTTCGAAATTTGGAAAAAGAGACTATTCAGAAAGTTTTGAACACTGCCAACGCCACAAAAACTACACCTGTTGAGAGCAATATGCAGGTAACCGGATTCACACGAGATTTTCCGATTGCTTCCGAAGGCTGCTCAACTTCTGTAACAGAATCTGTTCTAAAATCTGGGCGAAGCAGTCCACTTAAGTACTCGAGAGCTCGCAAAAACACACGTGAGACGCAATATAGAGCCATCAAACTGCTCGGGATGATCCTTTTCACGTCCAACATCGCTACAGTTATACCGGTTACCTTTTTGCTGCGTGACATTATTCTGTCAGAAAACGTTTCTGGAGGAGCGATTGCCGTTGGGATGGTCCTTCTACCTTTAAATTCTTTAGTGGATGCATTTGTATATGGATTTTACGCAGTGGAAATACGAACCTACATCCATAAGAAACTGAGAAAGTTGCAAAAACTGTTACCTTGTCACTAAACGGAGAATTAGATTATTTGAGAAAGAATTATAGGTTTGAGAAAATTACACTTTTCCATTCTAAATATTGCAGGTAGCATCTCAATTATTATTCGACAGGAGCATGGCATACATGCTCCTTTCGAAATATAAGTGAGATGACGTCATAGATCTGTAGCTATAGCAACTATGGAATTACCAACTGTTGTGCTTAGTACCCTCGTAGAATAATGTTTCGAAGCCACGTAAACACCAATATGAAATCTTAGTTGCTATGGTAACAGATATATGACGTTCTTGGTTTCGGTGCATGGCCAAAAATGTATGATATTTTCCACCAATAATTTAATGCATTACAAACTGAAATTCTTTCAATAGAAACTTCAGATTTCCTGAAACAAAAAAAAAATATTCTCAGGTCATTTAATTCCGTGTTACAAGTGGTTTGCCGATTAATCGGGTTAATCGATCATTACTAGTTTGCAGATAATGAGTGATCAATCGATCACAATTTGAGATAATCGATGTATCACTTTTTAATAGGTATATAAAAGTATATCCAGTTTATGCATTACACTGCATATCTAATGTTCCTATGAAGCTTTGACTTCGCAAGGACAGCATGTGCCACTATTGCATCTCAATTAAGAATTTCTAGAAAATGCTTTAAGCAATTTTTATGGAATTCTTGGTGTTTAAACGCTGAAAATATTTTCTATGATTTGAAGGTCTCTAGATGTTTTATAGGTTAAATAAAACAAGTTGTTTTCATTTAACTTAGCACTTTCTAGAAAATGGTGATCCTTTAGAATATTCCCGAAATAAAAAAAAATGTCTAGAAAGTTCTGGAATTTGCTATTCATGGTCAAAAGAAGGTTGTGAAAGGTGCCGAAAACTTAAAGAACTTACAAGATGTTAGAAGATTTTTCTTGAATAACTTATTTTAGTACTGAAAAAAATCATTGAACTTTCTCAATTGTTTCTTAAACATTTGAGTCGCGACGCGAGAAAACCAACAAAGTGGTTGTGCGCCCAGCGCAGACTAAGATCAGCCTGGGCATCCGCCCAGACTGATCAGAGTCTTCGCCGTCCGCATGGAGGTAGCTCAGACTCTTAGCTACCCTCTAAGCGGTTAGCAAAGAGTCTGATCGTACTGGGCGGATGCCCAGGTTGATATTAGTCTGCACCGGGCGCACAACCACTTTGTTGGTTTCTCGTGTCGCAGCTCATTTAGAATCTTCTGGTCAAAAATTATGTCAGAACTGACAACTTACTGCTTGTGAGATCTATCTCTGGTTAATTTCTTAATTTCTTAATATGTTTGGATAACATATAAAGAGCAAAGATATTTTAGAGCGTATGTTTGTAAATTTTCACCAATCAATAGTTCAAAACGTTTAAACTTGAATTTATATATTGGAAAAATTGTAATTTGACAATTTGCGCTCATGAAACTGACTTTATTTTATGGGATCAAAAACTGTTAAAGGACTCGTGTTAAAATATTTCTAAGGGACATTCAAGATAAAACAAGGTACCTTGATTTACATTTCTTTGATTGATTATTGACTGTTTTATTTTGATGTACATGTAAATAAATTTTGTGAAGATTTAAAATGTTGCTGGTTAACTACTATCTTTCTTGTTACCACTTCCATGTCGTGACATTAGTGGAGATAAAATATAGGAAAGGAAAAGTTCTTGGACAAATTCTAATGTTTATTCTAAATATGCTTATTTACGTATTCGCCAAGATGTTAGTTATCTTGTGCTGATTCTAAAAGTATTATTGAAGCATAATGTCATGTTATATATACTAGATTAACTAGAAGCGCACCCGGCCCAGCTTAATTCGCGTTGCATTTTTATCGTTTCTAATAGCAATTTCTGAACGATGTTTAGCTATGAACAGTGTAACTAGAAGGTTGTCCAGGGACAACTGGTCGAGCCCGCTGTTTGCTTTAGTGACCTATAAGTAACTGCTTCACTCTAGAAAGGAGCCAAAAATCATTATGCTTAGCCAGCATTTTCTTCTTTTTTTTCAAATTTTCACGAAGGAAAATAAGTAGAAGTGATGACCCAGACAAGCATAATTTATGACAATTACAATATCTGACATTCAAGTGTGACCTTGACCTTGGACATACCCAAACACATATGTCACTTGACACTTCCACTCATCAGGAAGAACAATTGTGCCAAGTTATTTTGAAATTCATCCGTAAATGTAGAAGTAATGGCTCGGACAAGCTCAGTTTATGACCATTTTATCATTTGACCTTCAAGTGAGACCTTGACTTTGGACCTACTAGAACAAATGTTCCAAATGGCACTTCTTCTCATCAAGGAGAACAATTGTGTTAAATTATTTTGAAATCCATTTGTAAATGTTGAAGTTCTGGCTCAGACAAGCTCTAATTATGGCCATTTTATCATTTGACCTTCAAATGTGACCTTGACCTTGGACCTACCTGAATAAATTTTCCAAATGGCACTTTTAAACATCAAGGAGAACAATTGTGCCAAATTATTTTGAAATCCATCCATAAATGTAGAAGTAATGGCTAGGACAAGCTCAATTTATGGCCATTTTATCATTTGACCTTCAAATGCGACCTTGACCTTGGACCTACCTGAACAAATGTTTCAAATGGCATTTCTATTCTTGTGCCAAATTATTTTGAAATCCATTTGTAAATGTAGAAGTTACGGCTCGGACAAGCTCAATTTATGGCCATTTTATCATTTGACCTTCATGTGTGACCTTGACCTTGGACCTACCTTAACAAATTGTTCAAATGACACTTTTGTTCATCAAGGAGAACAATTGTGCCAAATTATTTTGAAAATCCATCCATAAATGTAGAAAGTATTGCTCGGACAATCTCAATTTATGGCCATTTTATCATTTAACTTTCAAGTGTGACCTTGACCTTGGACATACCTGAACAAATGTTTCAAACGGCACTTCTACTCATCAAGGAGAACAATTGTGCCAAATTATTTTGAAATCCATTAGTAAATGTAGAAGGAAGTTACGGCGCCAAATTGTTTCGAAATCCATCCATAAATTCAGAAGTTATGGCCTGGACAAATCCGGACGGACGCTCGCACGCACACACTTACGAACGCACGGACATACACCGAACTGACATAGTAACAACTATATCTCGCTCTCCGCAAGCGGGCTCGACAAAAAACCGTTAATTAATTCCCCTGAACTTAGAAATATATATCTTACCTTGATGCACATTACAAATTTTGTAAGTTGTTTTGATATTTTCTACGAAATGATGTTAAAGTCAACCGTGCCGTTTAATAATTTCTATGTGTGGAATGGGGTAATTCAAGGGCAGATAATTTGCTTTTCATTATGAAATGGAATTGTTGCGGTCAAGTTACAAAACCTTTAGATAATGTAGATTGGTTAGATATGTAATGTACGCTTTCAGTCGCACTCTTCCAGAAATACGACAACACAACCTGATATCTGCAGCAGCACTAAGTCTTAAATTAACTAGTAGCAATGGGCACGCTTTCACTTACACAAAAGGACTAATCAAAACGCTATGGCTGAAGTTTGACGGTCAAACTTCAGCCATAGCGTTTTGATTAGTCCTTTTGTGTAATTAGTTTTATGTACCACACTCTTCTAAATGCTACACATAGTAATACATTTTGTAAATCAATATAACCTTAATTGTGACAAAGATGCCTGATACGTCATTGCTGCTGGGTGACTTGGGCATTTTGCTGGAATTGAAATCTTAAACAGTTCCTTCCAGAGCAGAGAATTCATTCAGAAGCAGAAACATGGGCCAGAGTACGTAGTTTCGGCTAAAAAAGCCTCCTGAGTGCCCCCGACAATAGCTGGTGAGGAAACCAGAGGGACCATACTTTTAATTGGGCAGTCGTTTCAAATACTGCTTAGTTATAAAAAAAAATCAAAATAATGTAAAAGACGATGATCTAGAATAAGAGTCTAAGCCAATCTTAAATTCCAGATTCCTTAGAACATATCCTCTGATCTCAAAGGACGAAAATAAAATATAATCTGCACTATGAATGATGTACGTGGATACGTTTTACGGCCGCCACACCGCACAACACCAGCTGCAGTAAAGTAAAATAAAAATCTTAAAGAGTTCCTTCAAGAGTTTTTCTCCCACCTTTGCATATATAAGATAGGCCCTCAGCTCATATAAGAAGCTTCTATCTTACATAAACAACATCTTTCTTATATTAGCAACCACACCTTTTCAATTTTCGACAAATGTCCTAATTTTAAAAGGACAAAATGGACACGCAAGCATCTCGGACGACGTATGATGACGGATCATAAGTTTTTGACGTCACTTAATTTTAATTACGTCACTAAACCCGTAATGAAACGTCGCTAGCAAACTTGATGCGCGTGACGTGAAGGGCACGTGACGTTAGTTGCATTTTGTTTTTGTCCTATCATAGTCGACATATCGTGTTTTCCATCTATTTGTTATGGTGCAAACTGTGTTTAAACCCTTTTTAGGACCCGATAAACACACTGAGCCGCTCAAAGTGTACTTCAGATCACTGGTTAAAAAGTTGAAAATTTTTCTGGTTTGAAGCCTAATCCACCTTGAAGTTTAAAATCCGCTAAAATGGGAGAAAAATAATCCATCATAAGCCAGTCCATATAAGATAGGGAAATCTCACCCTCAAAGTCAGAATTTCAACCAGGAACGAGGCTTACCGAGATTCCGACCCCTCGGGTGAGATTTCCCTATCCTACACGGACACTCATGATGGATTGTTATAATCTTATCATGCTACTGAATTCAGGTTGTATTGTCTTATTGCTAGAATGGTTGAACTGAAAGGCATAAATTGTGTTTCTAACGAACTGTCATTATCTCTAGTTTATGAAACCTTATCATGAGACTTCCATTTGATGAGGTCAAGTAAGTTATCTGCCCTTAAATTACCACACCCCCACATATTTACTGATTGAAGGCCATGCTAGACTCAGCCATTATTTCGTAGAAGGATTCAAAACATCTTTTCTGGGAACATTTTGATCATCCCTCGTACTTTAGAGATTCGTGCGTTCTATGGAAACAATGACGAGAGTGTAGGAGTAAAGCTGAAAACTGAGAAAGTTCTGCTGGTAAAATCTATCTCAGGTTAATTCATGAATACTTTTGTGGATAATGTATAAAAAGCACAAATTTTTAAGGCGTATCTTTGTAAACTTTCATCAATCAAAAGTTAAAAACGCTCAAACTGGAATTTATATATATTGGATTCCTTTGTAAGTTTCACTTAGATTTGAAAATTTGTGCTCATAAACTGACTTTATTTTCTGGGATCAGAAACTGTTAAAGGACTTGTATTTAAATTGTTCTGAGTGACATTCAGGATAAAACAAGATACCTTAACTTGCGTTTTCTTTGCTTGATTATTGACTGTTTTATTTTGATGTACATGTAAATAAATTCTGTTAAGATTTAAAATAAGCTTGTTGCTGGTTTACTCCTATCTTTCTTGATACCACTTCCATGCCGTGACATTGGTGGAGATAAAATGTAGGAAAGGAAAAGTTCTCGGACAAAAGTAAATACGAATATTTTTAAGAACTGACAAAATTCAAGTCCAGATCCAACCCAAGACATCATACGGTGAAGAGATAACACAAAATTAGTCACCACCAAAGACAACATCAGTGGCAGCCATATCAACAGCCATTTTCCATGTAGGTTATCGACGGGCTAGCCTAAACATTACTCACAATATATCAATAACAGACATAGCAACTAATATAATATGAAACAACCTAGAAGAACCAAAACAGTAATGGAGTTACTGGGGTAGGGGGTAGGGGGGGTGGGGGGGGGGGTGGGGGGGGGGGCTTAAAAGCCGATCCGTCGAAATATTGCCCATGTTCTTTATTTCTACTATGTTCCCTGCTCTTAAAGGAACTCTTTTAGATTTTAATTTGACTTCACTGCAACTGGTGTTGTGCCGTTTGGCGGCCTTGAAACGTCTCCCCGTACATCATCCGTAGTGCAGATTATATTTTATTTTTGTCCTTTGAGGTCAGACGATATATTCTGAGAAATCAAAAAAAATTGATTTGTTTTAACTCATATTCTAGATCATCGCTTTTTCTTCAGTTGGACCCATTTTGATTATTGTCAGATTTTGAATTGACTGCCTCATTAAAATTAAGAAATTCAGTCAGTGCAGTATCTTTTTCTCTGGCTTTCGTCGCCGGATCATGTCAGGGTCACTGGCGAGTCTTCATTAGCCGAAACTTCGAAGTATGGCCCATGTTCCTCTGTCGAATATGTATTCTGCTCTTGGAGGAAGTCTTTTAGATTTTATTTTAACCAGTTTGTGGTCGACCAACCGCGTTTGTTCTGCTCTGGTTCATCAGATACTTAGTTGTTCAACCCAACAAAAACAACCATCGTCCACAAGGGCGTAGCTACCTATACGGCAAATACGCAGGTGCGTATTGAAATTTTGTCAAAATTGACGAAATTTCAAAACGCACCTGCATGTTTGCTTGCTGAAAATTTATAAATTAGACCAGATTTCAATACCAATTGCCAAAGTGGCTGAAATACTAGCTTTCTCTTCAAGAAGTAGAGAATAAAACATGGTTGTGCGTATAATGAAATTACCTCTAGTTATGCCCCTGGTCTACACCATAATTTTACAAAAAAGCACCAACCCTGATGATAAGAACTAATTATACATAAAACATTAATTATCTATTTTTACCTATTTTCAATATTTAAATGTCGGGGCTAACCTTACATAACAAACCGTATATCAAAACAGTCAAAGCGGCAAACAACAAATGAAACAACTAGGAAGAACCAAAACAGAAGTGCCGCCTTGGGACGGGAATCAATGAAATTACTGGGGGTCCAACTGGCTTCCGGTTGAGCCCTTGGTCTTGCTTTGGTTCACCAGACACTTAGTTGTTATGTTTGCGTGGAAGATTCCTAACTCATAAGTATAATAATCAGGAACATAGAAATCTAAATTAAAACTAAGATAAAACCAACAGGAGGACTCACAGAAATAGCAACACTGAAAATGTGGAGCAGAAGAAACCTACAGTTAAACCACAGTGGGCCCGAACCAAAACGTCCCGAAACGGGTGTCAGGCGCCAACCGTCTGTGTTACTATTATGTTAGGTTTAGGTAAACCACAGTGGGCCCGACCCAAAACGTTCCGAAACAGGTGTCAGACGCCAACCATCTGTATTACTTTTAAGTTAGCTTTAGGTTGGCACCTTCGTAAAGTCTGAGGCCCGACCCACCATCGTGCAATCGAAGAGGTAAGCAAAGCTGTTAACCTTAATTGGGTTAACCACCGAGCTCGCAGTTTGTCGTAAAACATCCATATTATAACCAATTTTTTATATCGAATAACTATCTTGATAATATGAAAAGGAAAGTCATTTTTACAATTTTTTTCTGAATTTATACACCCACCCAGCTAACAAGAAAGGTTACCGCAACGTTTGTGTAAGGTTGTATGAAGGGTTGATTGAGACCAACGTTTATTAAACGTTGTTTTAACGTATGAACATGTTTACGCTCCAGGATATAGTTGGAGTCAACATTTTATGAACTTTAACCCGAGGGTAATCCAATAAAGAGTGGGACTTGTTTGATATTTTACGAACCCTACCCCGCTATTTGAAAAATTTTACTTTCATTTGCAAGACCCTGCGGTATATGTATCATCAAATTTTGCCGACCACGTTTTCGGCTATTGTTCGAAATATAAGGCACAAGATAAGTCATTGGCCGGGAGTTGCTTCATAATTCAACCACAAAGACAGGAAATAAGGTTTGGCATTTATCCAAATAGTGGTATCCAAACATATTTTGACATTTTCTATATTTGGTTGCATTACGTTTGAATTTTGCTTAAACCAATCGGTCTATAGATTAGCCCATTGACGAATGATTGCATAGCAACCAGTCTATTCCAGGAAATCTGACCTTAAGTAGTATGCAAGATTTTCTGTTGTTAACCAACACAAAGCACACCAACCGTGTGTTTCTTCAATATGTGTATTGTTATTTATATGGTATACCTCACCGTTTAGCGTTAAGTGCTTGCCATAATATACACTTACTTTTAATTTATGACCCCTGTCTCACGCCCAACCCAAGTTACAATGCTCCAATTATGCATTTTTTTTCTATTTTTAGACTAAAATTTCAAGCTTTTTCGACAATTTCAGTCCAAAATGAGTTATTTTCACAAAGTATGATCCAAACATAGTATGGTATAAAACATTATATTTTTGGACTTAATAAGAGGGTTCCAGTAACCATGGCAACTTCCCCTTGCCTTCTGCCGTTGCTAGGCAACAAGAAATCAACAGGCAGATAAAAAATAAGGATATTTTGCTGTACGATTTGCCTCGCAGTGGTCATACTTTTGATATGAAAAAAGTAAAGAGTCACAGAGTATTAAGGAAGTCTTACTCTTTATTGGATAACCCTCGAACAAAGTTATATTTTTCCGCCCTAATAAGCGTATCCCATCGGCGCTTTTATAAATATGTGATATAATGTGTGGGACACATTTCATGTCATTTCAAAGAATATTGCATATGCCTTTTTTTTCTGAAATGTGTATTTTCTTGATTTCGATGGGTGCCAACTTATTCCAAATAAGCTACGCGAGCGATCCGAACTATGTAAATATAGTGTCTGGTCAGGATAACAAGAGTATAGAGACAGGTAGAGAGGGTAAAGGAGAGCTGTTATGCGCCATTTTATTTTGAATATGATCTCTCTGGACACAACGTTTTCATCACGTTTCTGAAACGTTAGATATATTCTTTAGTACGCGTGGTAGTTAAAACACAGTTTCGTATTTCAAAATTTTCTCAGTCCAAAACTGAATTTTAATTTATCGAATATAATTACAAAGTAAATCACGTACGTTTTATTAATGCTTATTTTAACGCAAGCGATACAAAACATCTACGTTTAAAGCCGAAATTCATTATACGAAACAACATTCATCCTTCTTCCAGTCAAATCTAAAGGCTACAACTAAAAGGTTACGACTATTTTCAAATCAGGTAAATAATTAACTATTTTATGCGCTATAGTAGGTTATAACAATCAATTCTCGATCGATGTGTTTGCTTGTTATGCAATTTTAAATGCAATGCAGATTTTAACCTTTTCACCTTATATCATCTGATTGTCACATATTTCCGTGGCCCTTTATTATTGCGCGCATGCCAGCTTAAAATATACACGGGATGCAGAAGAGCCTCATCGGAGATTACTCAGAAATTGCTAAAAACCTTGAAATTATAATACTTAATTGCCTGTTATTTTTTTGATAGGAAGTGTCTCTAGGTAGAAGTTCAAAAATTCATAAACAACATACATAAAACCAAAAAACCAAAACTTTTTGTAACGAAAAAAGAACGTCACACCAACGTTGCAAAAACGTTTTCTTGCAACGTGTTATGAAAACGTTTACAAATCCCCCCAAAAAACACATAAAAAGCCTACATAAAACCAAAAATCAAAGCGTTTTCGTAACCAAAATATTACATTACACCAACGTTGAAACAACGTTAATTTGTTAGATGGGAAGTCGCTATAAAATTCAGGTTTCGAAAGGCCTTGCTAAAGAAGTGTTTTCAATCCGACATTACATGTAGACACTAAGTCGAAATGCCATCAATAAACTTTTGAAAACGCTTCACGAGGTTTATGATATCTATAATCTTGCTTGAGAAGTTTTGCTGTCAAAACTTTATTACGAATATTAAAGTCATCAACAATACGGATAAGTTGAGAAATATTAACACCACAGGATGAAGAACGAGGAACGTCACCATCTAAAAATGGAAAATTAAAAATATCGAAATCAAAATCATCTCGTTTGTCGTAAATTTTAGTTGTAACAAACCCATCCGATATAGATAAATGTAAATGAAAAAAAGAGGCCTCGGTATCTGAGACGCTGGCCTTATTTAACTGAAGTTCTTTTGACTAGCCATGCTATCAAAGAAGTTATTTTATCATATGACGTCGCATCTGAGAGTGTAATAAAGCCATGCATTAAAAACGATAATCCACTAGTGGATTAAATATGCAAATTACGTCGTAACGTTATACGTTGACGTCTATAAAAACGTCGCGTTTTCTAATGGCGAAATCGTGACGTTTTAGTGCAAATTTTGCTAATAAAATGCGATTTTAGTGTCATATGATAAATAGAATCTTGCATTGGTGCTCCTGTATTATTGAATTTATTTAACTCGTTGGGGAAAACCGATAAGATGCTCGGCACAGCCTCGCATCTTATCTTTTTCCCCAACTCGTTTAATAAATTCAATAATACATGAGCACTCATGTAAGATCCTCTATGTTAATATTCAATGGGTCATCCAGCTTCAATAACTTCAGATTGCGTGTTCTCTGAAAGAGACAGCATGAACTCTATCTCATAGCAGAATAAAACAAATCAGCTACAAGAGGGATACAATTTGTGCCCATATGAATACCTAGAATTTCTCTATATAATTTAGAGCCAAATCTAATGTAAATACTAGAAATGTTTTTCAGAGAAAAACTCATGTCCCCCCCCCCCACCAGCCTATTTCCCGCCCCCTTTAAGGAATAAAAGCCTGTACAAGTAAAATATTCAGGCAAGTTCGGAGATAATCCATCCACAGGTTCTAAAGATATCCAACATAGATAACAATGACCTTGAAAATGAGGTCAAGGTCACCAAAATCTAATCAGCTCTTAAACTTGTCCCAATGATGTATCCATGCAAGTTTAGTGAAATGTCATCTATTGGGTTCAGGAGATATAGTCTGATTACAAGTAATTGTCCTCTAAGTCCTCCAGTGACCTTGAAAATTAGGTCAAGGTCACCAAATTCTAATCAGCTCTAAAACTTGTCCCAATGATGTATTCAAGCAAATTTGGTGAAATTCCATCCATTCATTCAGGAGATATAGTGGGTACAAGAAATTGTTATGTTAGTCCTCCATTGACCTTGAAAATAAGGTCAAGGTCACCAAAATCTTGTCAGCTCTTAAACTTGTCCCAATAATGTATCCATGCAAGTTTGGTGAAATTTCATCCATTGGTTCAGGATATATAGTGGATACATGAAATTGTCATCTAAGTCCTCCAGTGACATTGAAAATAAGATAAAGGTCACCAAAATCTATCTGTTCAGCTTTTAAACTTGTCCCACTGATGTATCAATGCAAATTTGGTGAAATTCCATCCATTGGTTCAGGAGATATAATGGGTACAAGAAATTGTCACCTAAGTCCTCCAGTGATATTGAGAACAAGGTCAAGGTTACCAAAATCTGTTCAGCTCTTAAACTTGTCCCAATACTGTATCAATGCAAGTTAAGTGAAATTCCATCCACTGGTTCAGGAGATATGGTGGGTACAATAGATTGTCATCTAATTCCTCTAGTGACATTGAAAATAAGGTCAAGGTCACTGAAATCTAATCAGCTCTTAAACTTTCCCCAATAATGTATCCATGCAAGTTTGGTAATATGCCATCCATTGGTTCAAGAGATATAGTAGGTACAAGAAATTGTCACCTAAGTCCTCCAGTTACCTTGAAAATGAGGTCAAGGTCACCAAAATCTATTCAGCTCTTAAACTTGTCCCAATGATGTATCCATGTAAGTTTGGTGAAATTCCATCAACTGGTTCAGGAGACATGGTGGGTACAATAAATTGTCATCTAAATCCTCCAGTGAAGGTAACCGAAGTTCTCATACGAGGAGCATTTGACTAATGATCTTCGCAGAAAGATACAAACAGCCATCGGAGGACATGACAAATACTTGACCATTGTCAAGCAACGGAAACAGGTGGTTTGGCCACACCTCAAGGTCCTATGGTCTAGCAAAGACTATTCTACAGGGCACAGTAAAAGGTAAGAGAAGAAAAGGCAGACAGATGAAGAAGTGGATGACAATGTTAAAAGGAGGACAGAAATAGACTAATAGATAAAGTATGGCCCATGTTTCTTTTTTTGAGTGTGTTCTCTGCCCTTGAAGGAACTCTTTAAGATTTTAATTTGTCAGCACAACTTGGACAGCTTAAAAAGGACCAGGCCCTGAGGTAATAAAACATTTTTACAGTACAATACATTTGAGTATTTAACTGATATTGCTAGCATTAAAAAGATATAAATACTGTTGATTGATGTAAATGAAACAAATTATGAAAGTGAATAAATTCTAGTTATTTTTTCTAAGAAAGGTATAAATGAAATAATACACTTTTGACAATCAGGTTTGACAGAAACCTTTCCATCTATTGCCCCAGACATTTGAACTTGGGAAGTACTAAGCGTTTAATCCATCAAGGTAAAATTTATATCAATACAAGCTTTGACACCGTAATTTAAGAATTAAGGTTACCGTAATGATAAGTGAAAATTTCATTTAGATTCAGTGCTAAATTAGTTTGTACCAACGCTGCAATTCACAATTAAAAAGTAGACAGGAAGTGCATTAGAGTGAAAACTGACAATATCTGCACTAAGGAATAAACATACCGTAATTGGTGTTTTTCCTAATAACAATACCTATCACTATAAAGACATCCCTTATTATTTGTTATTTGTCCAAAACGAATGTTTTTCTTAATTTCATGCATAAGTATGGCCTTTGCAAACAATATGAATACAGCCAATCATTTTTAAAAACGGAAGTGATATTTTTCCATACCTGACAAGCAATATTAGCACAAACAATTAGGAACCAACAGTAACTCGCAATAAATGACGGGCATGTACTGCCGTCTAGACACTGGCCGGTATCTCCCCGAACACTTGGTGTTCAATGCTGTACATACAGGAAGAAGAACTCTATAAGTGCTCACCTTTCGTTCCAATCCAAAGCTTGTATTGTATACTGTATACGTTACAATTTCAAAACCAATAAAATATGTTTAAACAAACGCTGTACATACCATAACTTAAACAGTAACTACACATCAGGAACTGACTGAATCAAATCCAAAACCCTATCCCCAACATCAAAGGGAAAGATTGACAAAGACATCACAACAAACAATAAATAACAAGTGATAAGCCGAGTCAGCAGCTCTTTCCCAAATAGGTGGCAACTCAGCTATCTTAACCAAACTAAATAATTTAGACCAAAAGAAGGGTTACAACAGACTAAGCAAATTAAACGGAAACATTTAACAACTATTTTCACCTATTTTCAATTTTTTATCACAGAAGGGTTAAAATGATAACACAATAAACCAAACAGCACCGAACAGAAAACAAATGCAACCGCAACGAAAGTACCGCCTTGGGACGGTCAGTAATATCTACTGGGGGGGGGGGGGGGGGGGGGGGTTTAAACCGGGTTTACTGGGTCCAAACTTTCATAAGAGCAAGAATGTAAGTTCTAATAGTGAAACTGATTGTTTAACTATTCTAAAAGATTTTCATTTCGTCTGGTTTGAGTCGTGTTATCAAATCCGTTTTTCAAGTGGCTTTGCTTCAAAGCATGCATTGTTACCGAATTATCTTAAAATTCAATATTCTCCGCTGAATGCAGCCGAATATGCTCGTCAATGCCTTTGTAGTCCCAAAATCAGGATATATTCGTCAGTCCTTCTTTCGAGATTCTTTGTCGAACATCCCGGAATTTGTACACAATGGACGCCTCCAAATACAAAGCTGCTTTAGTCAGTCGTTTGCGCATTTTACGAAAATAATGATGAATGTATTAAGCTTATGTGAAAATTTCCGGAATACAGTGTAATAGGGTCGTTAAACACTATAGTTTGTAACAATAAAATTATGGTATCAGCCTTAGACTGATCTGCGATGACACAGTTTCAGCCAAGGGGCTGTTAAAAGCGACTCTCCCAATACGTATTCCTCCCCAGTCAACGATTTCAAAGAAACTCATACCTAACAGTGCCCGTTGGTAAGCAACTGCAGAAAACCAACATTAGAATACATGTAGTACCAGATTCCACAGTTCAGTAGAAAAAGCTTGTACGTATGGGAGTTTCGCATTGCTACGGGAAAAATCATACTAAACTACGTAACTATATGATTATAAAGTTCGGATATTGTCATGTGCAATAGTAGTCTGAACAAGGACCTTATAAAGAAATAACAAGAAATATTTCTTTGCACACAGCGAGACTTTATGCGTAGAGCACACAGCGGTACTTTATGCGTAGAAAGTTATGATGGACATACAATTTGACAAAGAAATATGTATGATCGAGTGTACGTATGATGGAGAAATACGAACAGTTTCGTTAAACAGTATAACAAGTATAAACGTACATTTACATTTGGCAAAGCAATTCAACTGATGTTTCGTATTTTTCGAGACAATGCAAATCTACCAATACATAAATCCATTTATATTTTACAAAGTTTTAGTACCCTCCATCTTAAAGGCCCCATTGCTCTATCAGCATGAAATATTTTATCGTAAAGTATCGCACCAAGGTTCTCACTACAGTTTCTTCATCGTATATGATTGTGAGTGGCCGGCTTTGAAAAATTAAAATGTCCCTGAGTTCCTCATAAAAACGATTTGAAAAAATATCTAGGTCATTTTAGTTGGCAACTAAAATGACCTATTTTCGGTTTCACAAGTTTCATTACATGGTAAAAATACAAGGTACAAAAGGTAACAATACAAGGTACAGGAGAAAAAATACAATGAACAGTCATTTAATAGTTGATAAAAAAAAAACAATGTAACACAAGGATCTCATTCCTTGTCTCGCTGTTGTGTGAGTTAATTGCCCAACGGGGAACCAGAAACGAAAACCGTATTTTTACGGAGAGACTTGACATTTTTTTCAAAATACCTAATTCCTTCTTTTGTAGCCAGTTATATGACACAAAAAGCACATCAAGCTACATATTATCATCAATTCTGAAGGCTGTAACAATTTTATAAGGTTTTGTGATTCAACGATTTTTACCACTGATAGGACTATGGAGACATTAAGCATGCTATGCTGAATAAAAATACATGTGTATCTTTAATAAACAAAATGTTGCTGCGAACGGGCTACCCAACCCTACTCCACTTGGGAGGGGGGGGGGGTACGATTTTCCCAGGCTCAAGACCAGCATGATCTTTAGCACCGGCACATCTCCACACGCTAACCATCGGATTACGGTCTTAATATATAAAACTATATTCCGAGCGACAGCGATCAGAAGTCAAACCGGTTCTCTCGATCTAGAGTGTTTACTCACTCGTCATTATTTCTATTTATTTTATGCAAAATTGAAATTTGAACGTTTTGCGAACGCGATGTTGACAGTAAGAAGTCTCGCTTAGAACTGAACAAAATCATACAATTCACAACGTTTACTACACACCCGTCATGTGACCACACCTCACCACAAATTTCGATAAACCGGTGCTGTTAAGACATAAATTCTCCGCTTAACGTTGTACCCCGGAGCATTATTAAGTCTGAACCAGGACCTTATACAGAAATAACAAGACATATTTCTTTGCACACAGCGAGACTATGCGTAGAAAATTCAAATGTTAGAAGCAGGTACAATTTTCAAATTTTAATTTTGCTTTACAACTTCAACTTTTTAGTGACATTTAAGCGTTTTTCTATGGAATCGTCGATATAACCATTCTTAGAGATTGCAGATTTCCAGCGACCATGACGCATGAGACATCTTTCGTTCAACCCATCTGAATCTGCATTAGCTACCATTGTTGCGCCACTTGTCCTTTAACTATGGGTACCTAAATTTAAGTTTGGTGCTACAGTCTTCAACTTATCTAAAATACATCCTCTTGCCCTTGTATAACTCAACTGCTTTTTAATTATGTCTGTTTTCCTCACTGGAACGGATCTGAGTCTTTTACCGGCTTCCATTAAACTCTTTATCAAATTGTTTGTAGTTGGATCAGTTAACCCGCTAATACTGTGAATCCACTTTATACTATACAGAGTCGCAGAAAGTACGTTGTAAGATACACCACATCTAATAAATGAGTTAGATTAATCGGCACGTGTAGTAAACTTGCTGGTTTTGCACAGAATCCTCTAGAAGCACAAAATGATTGAAAACGTTTAAAATGTTGAAAATATTTCTTGTTGGTATTATCTGCTTTAGAACTAACAACATACTTTGCCATACGGTCGACCAGATCCTGTTTCTCTGTCAAATATTGTACATCGCCGTCTTTGATCTGCTCACGAATTGTCTCCCTTAGACCAATACCTGTTGAATATGAAATATATATGTATTGAGAATGTAAACTTACTTTTTTTAGTCTAGTTTACACTTTTACCCCAAATTCTAACTGATACAGTTCACACATCTCTCTAATTCAATGTGTCTTATGACATATTTTGAAAATTTCTAGCCAGAATCTCCAATATGTTAACATTCTATTTTTAATGCTAACATTCTGAAACTGAGTGGCTCTCTTACAAATATTCCGTTATTCCCGTGTCCTTTCGAAATTATGTTTCTTGCTGGCAAACTGATTGATTCGAGTATAAATTCCTTAAAACTGCCACCGGAACGTACCAGCTCAGGCCAAAATGGTGCAGATGGCCATTCAGGCACAATGAGAGTACCTCTTGAGTTTTCTTTTTGTAGCTTTTTAATGCAAGCTACTATCAAACGAGGAGGAGTCACCAACCCACACCCACCAATCACTCTCATGCGAAACCACGGTTCAGAACGCCAATCCATGAGAGGAGCTTCCGGTTTTGCATTAGGGGAGCCAAAATCGTAAACAAATTGACATTGGCACAAGGTTTGAGGTATTTATTTTCTCTGAAAACTATTTATGCAAAATATAAGAATGCTATTTTGTCACATATAGATTGTTTCTTCGGCACATGAAAGGATTAGGCACATGATAGTGCACATTTCCAGATATGCATTTAGTACGGCGGAGCATGTGTTGAAGGTCAGTCTCGGCGATATATACATGTAGGAAAAAGTCGCATTCTCTTGCTAGATATTGAGTCTTATACCTTGTCAGTCGCAAAGAAGTGAACAGAACTACTGTATGCGTGAATACAAACTTTTCAAGTAAGCTTTTTGCTTACTTTTTAGAAAGCATACACAAAAACTTGGCGTCGTCTGCCCGGTTCCGCATGAGATATTAGAAAATGTAAGTTTTTTTATCAAACACAAAAAACAGCTTCTGAACAATAATTGAGTCACAACTAATATGAACTCTGTGATATATTATTATTTTGCATTGCAGATGACCTTCTTGCTGTTTTAATCCCCGCTTGTCTGTTTTGAGGCATGCAAGAGGGTTTGAAAGAGGGTTTGCAAAATGCCTAAAAAAGACAAACGGGGAATAAAAACAGCGTAAAAGTAGTCATCTACAATGTACAAAATAATGATTTTTCACAGAGTTCATGTTAGTTTTGATTCAATTATCGTTCAGAAACTGTTTTTGTTTCTCACAGAAACTCCTTATATTTTCTATTATCTCATGCAGAACCGGGCTGACGATGCCACGTTCTTGCGTATATTTTCTATGTGCTAAACTGTCCATCACGGAAAGCTTACTTCCAGCGTTTGGAGTCATGCACATAGTAATTCTGTTCACTTCTTTGCGACTGACAAGGTCAGAGACTCTAAATCAAGCAAGAGAATGAGACTTTCCCTACATGTATATATCGCCGAGACTGACCTTCAACACATGTTCCGCCGTACTAAATGCATATCTGGAAAAATGCAAGTCCATGTGCCTAATTCTTTCATGTGCCGAAGAAACAATCTGTATGTGACAAAATAGCATTCTTATATTTTGCATAAATAGTTGTCAGAGAAATTAAATACCTCAAACCTTGTGCTGATGTCAAATTTGTTTACGATTTTGGCTCCCCTAATGCAAAACTGGAAGCTCCTCTCATGGATTGACGTTCTGAACCGTGGTTTTGCATGAGAGCGATTGGTAGGCGTGCAACCAGTTTATTTCTCCTTACCACTGTTGATCAATGCCATTAATACCCTCTGTCTTTGGAACCCAAAATCTTGAGTTAAATCTAACACATTTCGAATTCATGTGTGACGCAAATCGATCTACTGTATGCGGCCCCAATTTCTTGTTAGTTTCTTCAAAAACCCATGTTTGAATTGACCAATCATCACTGTCCCCACACTTTGAAAGAATATCTGCTAGTTCGTTTTTTGATCTCGGAATCCACTCTGAAATAATTTTAATATTGTATTTCTGACATATTTCAGTAACCTCACAAGCAATTTCTTGTAACTCGTTTTTCCGGCTGGCAGTCAGCAACATTGGCGTCACGTTCTTGTTATCAGAATAAACTTTAACCTTTTTGTTTTTTTTTAACAAATTTACGCTTTTCAACACCGTGCTTACCGCTTCCGTTTCTCTCCAAGTAGAACTCTTGAGCATCTCTTGACTAGTCCATGAGCAAATCACTTCTGCCTGCATCATATTACAGCTAGCATCCCCACTTATACGAGGGTTGTTCGGAAAGTTCGTAGAATTTTGTTATAACATTACGTGTAGTCGGGGTTGCTTGTTAAAAATTACATTTCCATTCAATATAAGATTTCTACTACAAATAGTGTGAAAATCATTATGATATACTCAAAAACAGTTTGTCTAGGTGTGTTACAAATATATACATTAAACGTACCCGGGGCACGTCAGAGTTGACGTGGCGTCGCTCGTGTTTAACGTTTTCATAAGTCTAGAAACCGACGGACTATCTCCACATAGTCCCCAGCGATTGCAACGCATTTCTGACGTCTCCTAATCCACTTTGCGTATGTGTCGGAATACCACTCTTGACTGAACGATGCAACAATCCTCTGTGTCTCTCTAGTCAGTTCTTGCGCTGATTCAAACCGGATTCCTCTCAAGCTCGCCTTAATTTCCGGGAACACTTTGAAGTCCAATGGGGCGAGGTCAGGGCTATATGGTGCATGCTTCTACACTTCAAATCCCAACAGGCTTATTTCTAGCTGTGTGGACAGGGCCCTATGTCCCGGCGCGTTGTCCTGGTGCAGGATTACGCGCTCCAAATCCATCTGGGGTCTCTTCTTTCGGATAGCGTTGACGAGATCCCGCCTCAGAACCTGGATGAAGCAATTAGCAGTCCTGTTGGTAACTTATTCTACACAAGTATTGCATCTTGTATTGAATTAAATCAGTATTATTTACGATACATAAGTTAGTTGATGCTTGTTAGTTTGACATTATGTTACAATCTATTTAAAGTACACTAAAAATTAACGTACCAATACGCTGCCTCGACAGTCTGGTGATCTGGGACTCTGTGTTGCAGGCTCATACCGTGTCGGTCCATGAATAGGATAAACATGTGCTTTCCCGCACTTTTCTGGACTCGGGCCTTCTTTGGGCGTGGCGTGTTAGGGGTCTTCCATACTGATGACATCGCTTTGGTCTCGGGGTCAAAATGGTGAAACCAGGATTCATCCGTCGTGATGATTCTGTCCAGAAACCAATCTCTTTCGGCATCGTAGCGGCTGAGAAACACCTGAGAGCATCTAATCCGGTTCTCCTTTTCCGTGTCCGTAGGTAACCTTGGCACCCAGCGGGCACTGACTTTAGACATACCAAGGTTATCTGTTAATATTCCATGAACCGTAGAGCACGAAACACCAAGCTCATCAGAAATATCTCTTACTGTTACTCGTCTGTCCGCATTAACCATATCCTTCACTTTGTCCTTAATGGATGCAACTACGACGGATGGTCGTCCGCTCCTGGGATCGTCCTGAATCGATTCTCTTCCATTCCTGAAGCGCGAATGCCACTTATACACGAACGCAGGACTGCACTTGTCATATTTTCCTGTCGCTTTAATCATTTTGAGAGTTTCAGTAGGCGATTTATCTAGTGCAACACAAAATGTCACAACACTACGAAACTCGACGTCGCTGGTCGACGCCATTTCTATTCAGGTCGCAATTTCGCACTCTGTACACTAAACGCTGTATTTTAAGTTCAAAAAGTGTTAACGTTGTGATATTTGGAATAAATGATGTCGAGACGTCGGTTTACAATCTGACGTTTACGCGCCTTTCTAGCATCATCGGTATTAAGATAAATTGCGATTGTTACGATAGACTGATAATAAAAAATTAACAATTTTCGAGCTGCTCCGGATCAACGTTACTGCGTTGCTACGGTAACCGACGCTGATTCAAACCGGATTCCTCTCAAGCTCGCCTTAATTTCCGGGAAGACTTTGAAGTCCATTGGGGCGAGGTCAGGGCTATATGGTGCATGCTGCAACACTTCAAATCCCAACAGGCTTATTTCTAGCTGTGTGGACAGGGCTCTATGTCCCGAGGCGTTGTACTGGTGCAGGATTACGCGCTCCAAATCCATCTGGGGTCTCTTCTTTCGGATAGCGTTGACGAGATCCCGCCACAGAACCTGGATGAAGCCATAAGTAGTCCTGTTGGTAACTTATTCTACACAAGTATTGCATCTTGTATTGAATTAAATCAGTATTATTTACGATACATAAGTTAGTTGATGCTTGTTAGTTTGACATTATGTTACAATCTATTTAAAGTACGCTAAAAATTAACGTACCTTCGAATAATACGCTGCCTTGACAGTCTGGTGATCTGGGACTCTGTGTTGTAGGATCATGCCGTGTCGGTCCATGAATAGGATAAACATGTGCTTTCCCGCACTTTTCTGGACTCGGGCCTTCTTTGGGCGTGGCGTGTTAAGGGTATTCCATACTGATGACATCGCTTTGGTCTCGGGGTCAAAATGGTGAAATCAGGATTCATCCGTCGTGATGATTCTGTCCAAAACCTCATCTCCTTCGGCATCGTAGCGGCTGAGAAACATCTGAGAGCATCCAATCCGTTTCTCCTTTTCCGTGTCCGTAAGTAACCTTGGCACCCAGCGGGCACTGACTTTAGACATACCAAGGTTATCTGTTAATATTCCATGAACCGTAGAGCACGAAACACCAAGCTCATCAGAAATATCTCTTACTGTTACTCGTCTGTCCGCATTAACCATATCCTTCACTTTGTCCTTAATGGATGCAACTACGACGGATGGTCGTCCGCTCCTGGGATCGTCCTGAATCGATTCTCTTCCATTCCTGAAGCGCGAATGCCACTTATACACGAACGCAGGACTGCACTTGTCATATTTTCCTGTCGATTTAATCATTTTGAGAGTTTCAGTAGGCGATTTATCTAGTGCAACACAAAATTTCACAACACTAAGCAACTCGACGTCGCTGGTCGACGCCATTTCTATTCAGGTCGCAGTTTCGCTCTCTGTACACTAAACGCTGTATTTAAGTTCAAACAGTGTTAACGTTGTGATATTTGGAACAAATGATGTCGCGACGTCGGTTTACAATCTGACGTTTACGCGCCTTTCCAGCATCATCGGTATTAAGATTAATCGCGATTATTGTTACGATAGACTGATAATAAAAAATTAACAATTTTCGAGCTGCTCCGGATCAACGTTACTGCGTTGCTACGGTAACCGGCGCTGATTCAAACCGGATTCCTCTCAAGCTCGCCTTAATTTCCGGGAACACTTTGAAGTCCATTGGGCGAGGTCAGGGCTATATGGTGCATGCTTCTACACTTCAAATCCCAACAGGCTTATTTCTAGCTGTGTGGACAGGGCCCTATGTCCCGGTGCGTTGTCCTGGTGCAGGATTACGCGCTCCAAATCCATCTGGGGTCTCTTCTTTCGGATAGCGTTGACGAGATCCCGCCTCAGAACCTGGATGAAGCAATTAGCAGTCCTGTTGGTAACTTATTCTACACAAGTATTGCATCTTGTATTGGATTAAATCAGTATTATTTACGATACATAAGTTAGTTGATGCTTGTTAGTTTGACATTATGTTACAATCTATTTAAAGTACACTAAAAATTAACGTACCTTTGAATAATTCGCTGCCGTGACAGTCTGGTGATCTGGGACCCTATGTTGCAGGATCATGCCGTGTCGGTCCATGAATATGATAAACATGTGCTTTCCCGCACTTTTCTGGACTCGGGCCTTCTTTGGGTGTGGTGTATTAGGGGTCTTCCATACTGATGACATTTCTTTGGTCTCGGGGTCAAAATGGTGAAACCAGGATTCATCCGTCGTGATGATTTTGTCCAAAAACTCATCTCCTTCGGCATCGTAGCGGCTGAGAAACATTTGAGAGCATCTAATCCGGTTCTCCTTTTCCGTGTCCGTAAGTAACCTTGGCACCCAGCGGGCACTGACTTTAGACATACCAAGGTTATCTGTTAATATTCCATGAACCGTAGAGCACGAAACACCAAGTTCATCAGAAATATCTCTTACTGTTACTCGTCTGTCCGCATTAACCATATCCTTCACTTTGTCCTTAATGGATGCAACTACGACGGATGGTCGTCCGCTCCTGGGATCGTCCTGAATCGATTCTCTTCCATTACTGAAGCGCGAATGCCACTTATACACGAACGCAGGACTGCACTTGTCATATTTTCCTGTCGATTTAATCTTTTTGAGAGTTTCAGTAGGCGATTTATCTAGTGCAACACAAAATTTCACAACACTATGCAACTCGACGTCGCTGGTCGACGCCATTTCTATTCAGGTCGCAATTTCGCTCTCTGTACACTAAACGCTGTATTTTAAGTTCAAACAGTGTTAACGTTATGATATTTGGAATAAATGATGTCGCGACGTCGGTTTACAATCGGACGTTTACGCGCCTTTCTAGCGTCATCGGTAATAAGATTAATCGCGATTGTTACGATAGACTGATAAAAAAAAATTATCAATTTTCGAGCTGCTCCGGATCAACGTTACTGCGTTGCTACGGTAACTGGCGCTGATTCAAACCGGATTCCTCTCAAGCTCGCCTTAATTTTCGGGAACACTTTGAAGTCCATTGGGGCGAGGTCAGGGCTATATGGTGCATGCTGCAACACTTCAAATCCCAACAGGCTTATTTCTAGCTGTGTGGACAGGGCTCTATGTCCCGGCGCGTTGTCCTGGTGCAGGATTACGCGCTCCAAATCCATCTGGGGTCTCTTCTTTCGGATAACGTTGACGAGATCCCGCCTCAGAACCTGGATGAAGCAATAAGCAGTCCTGTTGGTAACTTATTCTACACAAGTATTGCATCTTGTATTGAATTAAATCAGTATTATTTACGATACATAAGTTAGTTGATGCTTGTTAGTTTGACATTATGTTACAATCTATTTAAAGTACACTAAAAATTAACGTACCTTCGAATAATACGCTGCCGTGACAGTCTGGTGATCTGGGACTCTGTGTTGCAGGATCATGCCGTGTCGGTCCATGAATATGATAAACATGTGCTTTCCCGCACTTTTCTGGACTCGGGCCTTCTTTGGGCGTGGCATGTTAGGGATCTTCCATACTGATGATATCGCTTTGGTCTCGGGGTCAAAATGGTGAAACCAGGATTCATCCGTCGTGATGATTCTGTCCAAAACCTCATCTCCTTCGGCATCGTAGCGGCGGACACATCTGAGAGCATCTAATCCGTTTCTCCTTTTCCGTGTCCGTAAGTAACGTTGGCACCCAGCGGGCACTGACTTTAGACATACCAAGGTTATCTGTTAATAGTCCATGAACCGTAGAGCACGAAACACCAAGTTCATCAGAAATATCTCTTACTGTTACTCGTCTGTCCGCATTAACCATATCCTTCACTTTGTCCTTAATGGATGCAACTACGACGGATGGTCGTCCGCTCCTGGGATCGTCCTGAATCGATTCTCTTCCATTCCTGAAGCGCGAATGCCACTTATACACGAACGCAGGACTGCACTTGTCATATTTTCCTGTCGATTTAATCATTTTGAGAGTTTCAGTAGGCGATTTATCTAGTGCAACACAAAATTTCACAACACTATGCAACTCGACGTCGCTGGTCGACGCCATTTCTATTCAGGTCGCAATTTCGCTCTCTGTACACTAAACGCTGTATTTTAAGTTCAAACAGAGTTTACGTTGTGATATTTGGAACAAATGATGTCGCGACGTCGGTTTACAATCTGACTTTTCGCGTCTTTCTAGCGTCATCGGTATTAAGATAAATCGCGATTGTTACGATAGACTGATAATAAAAAATAACAATTTCGAGCTGCTCCGGATCAACGTTACTGCGTTGCTACGGTAACCGACCTCTTCGTAGAAATGAATAGTTTGATTCCTCACTTTAAAATTTTTTTACAAACGAATTAACGTCCTTTCGTACCAAATTTCAAATCGAGCTAATGAAGCTTTACATAGTTATAGCAAAATTCTACGAATTTTCCGAACAACCCTCGTACTTACAGTGCAATCAGAACAAGTATTACTACTAGACTCTATCTCAGAACTGCCAAATCTGTTTTTCATGCAACTTTCATCCATTAAGCCTTTTACCTCGGCCTTATACGTGTTTACAGCATTTGTCGGTGAAATTTTTGAAGTCAAACGACATATTGCCCTTAGCATACCAGTATCTTTACATTCTAAATCACCCACTTCCAGGGATTTTTTGCTTCTCCCATCAGAGATTATTTCGTTTCCCACTTCCAGGGATTTACTATTGCCCACTTCAAGGCATACATCTGCACGCAATTCCAGCGATTTCAAACTGCCCACTTACAGGGCTTCTACAGAACTTTCTAAGTAATCACCGTATCCAATACTACTAGCATCTGAAACATGCAAATTTCAACAAAGGTGTTCTGCTGGATAATTTTACCTAAACCATTATAAACCCTTACAGTTTCTCGCCAAAATTTCAGCTCTTTTTTGGCTTGTTCTGTTACAATAACAGGAGCATTCCAGCTGGCCCTCATCAGAATACAGCTGTACATTTGCCTCGTCATTAACCGAACCTTTTTACCTATGACGTTTTGTAATGATATAATCTGCCCAACAACAGATGCCAACACTTTAACATGAACTAAGCCATACAGATCTTTTTCAACCTGGTACAGAAGCAAATCTATACTCATCTCAAGACGCCTGATTCTTTCCTCTACCTTCATTCATATCCAAAAGATTCCCCAACCACACGACTTGCGTAGTAGGTTTCCAATTACATTTTTCATCAGCCAGAAGGAAGCGAAGATTGAGCAAACTTTGCTTAACAAATATACTTGAAATTAAGGCATGATAGAAAGAAAAACTCCCACCAATTCCGTCATCAAGAAACATAATAATTTTATGCCCTTTTGACCTCCAGAACTTTACCACTTCCCTGAGAGTATTTGTAAATATATGCTCCGCTGTAGAAATTGCAAACGCCAAAGAATTGAATACAAAATACCTTGTTTCTTTACATTCTGTCCATGAAAATCCTAAATAAGTTCGGTGTCCTGTGAAAATGGCTATGTGATGATATGCACCTTTAAGATCAAACGTGAATAAATAAAACCCTTTCTCAAACATTTGCTCAGCAAGCTTAATGTCTTCGTATTTAAATTTAAATGTATGTAAGTGTTCGTTAATACGACGGCAGTCTAAAACCAGCCTGGCCTTACCGCTCCTACTAAACGCCACCGTTAACGGATTAACCACTTGTGGTGCGTGCTGAACCTGCGAAATCACCCTTTTTTGCAAAAATCTGCCTATTTCTTCTGTTACAAAAGATTTGTTTTCCCTTGCAGTTTTATTATTTTTCAGCAAAACTTTGGGTGGCATTGTTTTAAATGGTAATGTATAGCCATTTTTAACCATGTCGATTATATACTTATCTTCTGTAATTTCCGTCCATTTTTCTATGCAGCTTTTCAGTCTGCTCACTGGTGTATTAAAGTTATTACCTGCAATGCTATTACCTCCCTTTGTTTCCTGTTCGCTTAAAGATTCTGATGATAACGGTCGCTGAATAACCTCTTTCTCTACATCAGAAACGGATAGCAATGACTGACTATCCAACCCCCTATTTTCAAAAGGTAATAAATTATAACAACTTATCTTATTATTACTGCTGGGATTGGTCTTAGCTGCCAAACACTCATTTTTCCAGTGCCCGGGTACCCCACAGGAAAATAGACCCCATGTTTCTATGTCGCCTATTGAATTTTTTATGTTTGAACAAGTTTCGCTGAGCGAAAATTCTATGATAACAGTTCTTTTGTGAGTTGCTTCCATCTATCGAAGAAACCATAGGATAACGGACTAACTGGAAGAGATAAACTCCGTATGCAGCACCGAAAGTATATTACTTCTCGAAAAATGAAAGTAAGCATAGGAAAATTTAAGATGTCCCTCTTTTCATAAAGCAACAAGCTTCCCGTCGTCAATATAGAGATTACAATTTAAGTATAAGGCAGAATACTTGGATTCTGTAATGTCTTTACTTCAAATCACATGGATAGATTAAGTTGATAAAGTCTAAATTTGGAAAATTTAAGTCGTCTCTCTTGTCATAAAGGATAGCAACAAGCTTTCCATTGTCAAGTATGAGGCAGATGAACTGGGTTTTGTAATGTCTTTATTAACTTCACAAGTATACATGAAGTCAATAAAATCCGAAATGTTTGTGTTTTTTTTCAACAAGAGAACATCATCTATATTACCCTGCATGAAATTCGCGTCAAACCCATAAATAAGTCGGCAAGTCAGGGGGGCGCAATAAGTACCCATTGGGATACCAACTATCTGTTGAAAGCTTGACTGTTGAACTCCACGTGAATATATTCGGAGGGAAATAGCATCAACTTCAGATTTTTTGTCCTTTTCTAGGGGTATAATATTCATACATCAATAATTCTGTTATATAATTAGAGAAAACGTCACTACTACGGGATACCGGAAGGGGCATTTCCTTTCCGATACTTGTTAGAATAGAAATTGAAACAAGAAACCTAGAACGGAAATCAAAACAGCAAATAACTCGTTTAAACGACTTATTATATCGTTTAAACGACGTATTTCAGAATAGAAATTGAATCAAGAAAATTAGAAAGGAAATCAAAACAGCAAATGTCTCATATAAACATGTTTTGTCGTTTAAGCGACATATTTGTCGTTTAAACGATGTAATAGATCGTTTAAACAAGATATTTGTTGTTTTGATTTTCAGTCTAATTTTTTTGTTTCATTTTTTTTATTCTGATTAATATCGGAAAAGTTTAAACGACATATTTGTTGTTTTAATTTTTTTTATTGGGTTAATTTCCTTTCGGGGTTTCTTGATTTTGTTTCCATTCTATTTTATATCGTTTAAACGACATAATATGTCGTTAAAACGATTTAATAAGTCGTTTAAACGAGATATTTATTGTTTTGATTTCCGTTCAAATTTGCTTGTTTCAGTTTCTATTCTCATAAATATTGGAAAGGAAATCCCTCTTTCGGGATTCCGTTATACTGAAGCCCATTTTTGTTTTGAGAATAGTTGGTTTCTTCCATGTAGTGTGTTGAAGATTGTTACCGGAATGAAATCTACATACCAACGATAAATGAAGACATATATGATATAAAACAGAAAACCAATGGTACTAACAGCGTTTTTCAGAAGAGTATTAGATTGTGATGCAGATTCTTTCTCTTCAAATGGTACAATCAGTTTAAAAGTCACGAATGAAATAGCTAAAATTTTGTGCCAAGTAGCAACATGGTACCTAGTTTGAGCTGAGCAAAGGTTGTTATGTCTCTGATTCCCATTTTCTGGATGCCTTCAACATCTGTAGTATCTGTTATGTTCCTTGCACTTAAACTTAAAAGTATTGTGGACTCATTCTTTTTTCGCAGTAATATCTCCTGACATTGAGGAGTCCTTCTTCTCTTGTGTCAACAAAAATCAACATAGGTGCCTGAGCCTGATCACGTAGGCCCTTTTTGGATGATTTGATCACATATGCCCCGTTATAGCTACCCACCGTGTATATAGGGCCGCGTCCAAAACTGTGGATTTAAGTTAGGACATCATTTCCCTCTCTCCCTCTCTCTGTCTCAAGTAAGTTGCATTCTCTCTCTCTCTCTCTCTCTCTCTCTCTCTCAAGTACATAGCCTTTTATTTCCTATCTCTTCATTATTTAGTCTAAGTCATGTTAATTAGGTTAATTAGGATTTACATTAGATATTATCAATCAGAGAGGTGCCGTGGCCGAGAGGTTAGATTGACTCGGTTATGGTGCAGAAAGTTGCCGGAAGGTCGTGAGCACGCAGCTCACCGTCGCCATCCGACGATTTGAAAACTCTGTCAACCCAGCAGTAAAAGGGCACCTTTTTCGAATCATGGAAGGATAAGGCAGCGAAAGGAGAGAGATGGGTTCCGCCTTTCATCAGCTGTGCCCAAGATACATTGGGTCTGTAACCCTCACTGCCCCTGCGGCTATTAGGCTATGGGAAACCTTTACCTTTTTTACCTATAATCCAATCATCAATATCATTTAGAGGTTTGACAAATTTCGGAATTCCGAATTTGGAAATGTGATGTATGTATAGTAGATTTTTTTAATATTAAGGTAGAAAGATACTGAGTAGAAATGTTGGCGTGGCATTCAAACCATTATACCAGCTACATAACTCAAAGAGCTATAAAATATTTGGATAGGAGAAAATAATCACCATTTTGCTTTCCTTAAAAAAAACAAAAAAAAAAAAAAAACATTTTTTTTTCTACATACTTGTTTTACACATTTCCATTTAAATTCTTATTGCTAGCACATGAATGCACTTTCATTTCTGAAAATCATATAATCTATAATATGGGATATTTGAAACAAACTGGTAAAAAATGTAGTTTACTTGATAAGTTTTTTTCACATTTTTTCTAAAGAATGCAAGAACTTTAAAATTTATGCAAAAATTTATAAAAAAAAATATATATAATCGATTGGGCATGCTGATGCATGTTCAGTTAAACTTACATCGTATGTTACAGAAAGAAATTAAAGAACAAAAAATCGCCGTTTCGTTTCCTAGCATAACAATGTTTAAGTTAAAAACATATCCACAAAAGAAACAACTATATTCTGCACCTGCTACAAACACAGTCTGTCCTTGTTTTTCTATTGATTTCCTGTTATTCTGGTCCTACCAGTCACTGGTAGAAGTCACATGGAGTAAGGGCTTCAAAAATGCACAGATGGAATGGCAACTGTGTAGCCCTTGCTCAGACTTGTTCCTAAGGAGCAGTCTGATCTCGGTTTCCACTGTATGTACAGACCTATCTTTCCTTTGAAACTGTATATACTCCACAGTTGACCATTTCGTCATGAACACTAAATCTCTTTAATAGACAAAAATAAACAGAGTTATTCAGTATCCAACTACCTTAAGAGTAACAGTGTTCTATTGAAATAGCTCCCGCTTTATTTTTGGGTATTTTTTTGTTTGTTTATAGAGTTTCATGACCTTTTGATTGAATTTAAGTTCTGAAGAGTCATTTTGTATTTCGACTCTTATTTGTTAAATGCTGTACATCAATCATTTCATTTGAAGGTTTGCCGATATGAAATAAAGTAGAATTATCAAGCGTCCTGTTGGTTCTACGAATTTCGGAATTCGGAATATGTTTGAAGAGTATTAATTGATAATTGTTGATTGTTGTTGGCCCTTTGAGACAGTATTTCTGTCTATATCGGGCCGTCTCCCAGACAGAGGGAGAAAGAAGAGAAATGATAGACGGGAGGAAAAATGTCCAGACAACCCCACGTACACTTATTGCAATCACAGTAGGCCCTTGCCCTACTATATTCCAAATTAGAGGGACGCCCCGGCACTGGAATTTATACACAGCAACATCGCACCACCCGACCATCCCCTGTTTAAAGAGTAGCTATGGACCTTAGTTACTCTCCATTTCGACTACGAAGACTCTGATCAGACTGAGTGGATGCCGAGGCTAACCTGAGTCTTCGCGTGGTGCATATGCCACTTTGTTGGTCTGGTCGTGTCGCGGGTCACATATGTTTACTTAAGAATTTACCTAAGAAAAATTGGCATTCAAGCGAATTTTCTTCAAGTGGAAAGGAATTAATTACCTTTGTGGTTGTAACTCTAAACGATGAGAAGATAATTAGGAAACTGGACGCTGTAGGATTAACGACAGAACAAGCGATAGACTTCTTAGAGGCTCTTAGACAACAATCACTTAGAAAAGACCCTCACGATTAGGGTGCTTGTGCTTGTCTTCAGGCTATGCGTAACCAGGAGGCGTTTTGGCACATGCCCAAATGCCCAAGGATAACTCCCGGTCCCCGGGAGAGGGAATGGGAGATTTATCCATTCGCAAATGCGGAGAAGGGTCCGGGGGTCTAAGGGAAGTAAGCCACAAACCGGTTTTTGAGTGAATCAGAAGCGAAAGGATAAAAAATACAATAGGTTCATCATAAAAATGGAAAAAGGCTTCGTTTACAAGTTCGAAAACTGGCATTTCGGGATAATTCAAATAGATTATAGTTCCATACAAAATGCATGAAGCAATAGTTATGTTATGCGGCAAACTGCTTGCAAAACAGGAGTTGGAGTAGCTCAGTAGGTTAAGCCCTGCCTGCTGATCAAGCGGTTCCAGGTTTAATTCCCGGTGGAGGCGGAAAATCTTTCAAAAGTAAAAGGATTCCATTGAACACATCCTTTCATTATCACCTTCCCATCGTTTCGATATGAATGAAACACTATTTCAAAGGACGTAAAATAGCAAATTATCTATCCACCGATCCATGAATGCATGAAATTTAACCCAAGCACAATTCCTCCTCAGTTATACAACGACTTGCTTAAATCTGCTACAAAAGTAAATGAGACGCGCATTGAGAAAACAAAACAAAGGGGCATAGGCGCCTAGCGCAAACTCAGATTAGCCTGGGCACCCACCCAGTCTGATTAGAGTCGTCGCTGCCTGCAGGGAACTAGCTTAGACACTTAGCTATCATTTAAGCGCAATGCAAAGACTCTGATCAGACTGGGCGGTTGCCCTGACTGATCCGAGTCTGCGCAGGTCGCACATGGCACTTTGTTGGTTTTGTCGTGTAGCGGCTCAAATGTTACTAGGTTGGCGCCTGACATCTAATGTGTTTGGTCGGGACCATGGTCGTACAAACTTGTTTTATCTCAACAGCTTCGGATTGCTTCAAGACCTCAACTATACTTCATTGTTGTTTACTGCTGATTTTGTATATTTTACTGCGATGTATCACGAAGAAGACCTGCTTTTTTGTAGCCGTACATGTACTAGAAAGAATGCAGCTTCCGCACATAAAGCTAGTTTAAAACCCCAATTAATTTATCCTAATGACCGTTCAGAGGCAACTTCGTATACGCCCGCACCCCTTCTTTTTTATTTTAATCGATATGGTCGCTTTTAGTTGCCCACTTTGCTTCCTATTTCATTTGTTGGTTTCAGATATAAGAATAGGTAAAATGAGCCGCGGCGCGAGAAAACTAAGAATATGGTTGTGCGCCCAGCGCAGACTCAGATCAGCCTGGGCATCCACCCAGTCTGATCAGACTCTTCCCTAAGCGCTTAAAGGGTAGCTAAGGGTCTAAGCTACCGCTATGTGGACAGCCAAGATTCTGATCAGACTGGGCGGACGCCCAGGCTGATCTGAGTCTGCGCTTGGCGCACAGCCACATTGTTGGTTTTCTCGTGTCGCGGCTCTAATATACTGAATGGATGAAAGCGGTCAAAGTTCCCGAATCATAAGTCCGAACTCGTAAGTCATTTTAACATTGACAATTCCGGAAAATTTTAGATACACAGATATGGACCCAAAATAGAGGTATGAGCAGGTGCTCGCGAGTAGTAAGCATCACCTGCCTATCATAATACACTCGCCATATCTATGTATCAGTGGAAAGAAAGTCCGGTATATGAAAGCTTATCTAAGCTTCGGCTGAGACCATCAAATAGGAAATTAGCTTAGAAACAGCCACATTGTAGGGATCAACAAGATCATTGTGACACATAGGTGTCACCGTAGTTTACCTGACCACTTAATATTAGCTCACTGAGCACCTAGAGCATTTGGTGACTAAAATCTGATGATTGCTCAACCTATTGTGTGAAATGAAGCATTTTCTTCAGTGGTGATTTTGCTTTTGAAATGAAAAGACTTAAAATGTGTTTGTGGTTATGATGTTTTCTGTGTATTTAGAAGCATGTTGGATTTAGAAATGTTTGAAGGATGCTGAAGAAGTGTTTTGACTGAGTATGTGAGAACTTGTATTTGATTGTCATCCCCGCCTTTTTGGAAGTTTAACAAACGTTTCCATCTACATATACATATATCTACAAGACTGTGAAATAAAATCCGAAAATATACTCTCAACCTGACATTCAGGAATATTTATATACATATATATATATACTTTCACCAATTTTCTCTGATTTTCACAATTAAAAATAAACTACACACATCTTTTGAAACTGAGTTTTGGCTGTGTTGCTTATTTGACCCTTATGAAGGATAAAAAGTGACTTAAAAATTCTTTGAGGGAAAATTGATCCTCACAAATGGTGGCAGCGGTATACTTTCATCCCATAATGCGATCTAAACTGTGATACAACCAACTACCAGGATAGAAATTATTGACTTTTGAATAGTTAATAATCTTTTGGAAATCTACTGAGGGCTGTTCCAGCAAAAAAATTGAATCAGGGAGGCAGACGGCAGCTTTGATACTGGATTTAGTGAAAATAAGTGTGAACAGTGTTAAATGGATTGTGCTGATTTAATGGATTGTGACATGTGATGGTGGAATAACTACAATATACTAAATATATACTTATTTCAGACATTATCAGTTAATTTTATAGGATAATACAAAAACATAAACGTTTTACCTATTCAAAATGGCGGAAAAATCAGTGCCAGATTGGGTAGCTAAGGTTATAGAAAAAGGCGGGGATGTAGAGCAATGTATGCAATTGTTGGAAGAAGTGAGAGAGGTTGAAGAAAAGGCAGCTGAGAGAGAGGAGCGAAGAGCTGAGAAGGAATTAGAAAAAGCAAAGACAGATAGAGATGTAAGAATGAAAGAATTGGATCTAAAAGCAAGAGAAGTAGTCATAAATGAGAGTGAGTTATCTGAAAAGTCGAAATTTAAACCTTAAGTAACTTTACCTAAGTTTACTGATGGAGATGATATTGAAGTTTTCTTGAGGTCATTTGAAAAGTTGGCAACTTCATACAAATGGGAAAAATCAGAATGGGCTGTAAGGCTAGTCCCGCAACTTTCTGGTAAAGCTCTGGAGGCATATTCTAGAATGTCTGTTACTGCTAGTAATGATTATGCACAAATTAAACAAGCTATTCTGGCAAGATATGGTTTGAATGCCCTTGCATATAGAGAAAAGTTTAGGTATGCCAAACAAGAAAGAACTGAGTTATTCAAAGAATATGCCATCAGGGTTGAAGGATACTTGAAACATTGGGTAGATACTGAAGAAATTAGTGAGAACTATGACAAACTTTATGACCTTTTTATGCGTGAACAGTTGATGTTTACTGCTTCACATGATCTTCAGGTTTGGTTAAGAGAAAGAAACCCTCGCACATACAAAGAACTTGTTGACATGGCTGACACCTATCAACTTGCTCATAAGCAGACTAGTGTAGGGCAAGCATATCAGAAAGATGGCGGAATGGGTTTCAAGGTTCAACAAAATACCAGTTTTCTGGTACATACCAAAAACAGTCCAATGATAACACTAGAAAATGTTTTTCATGTGGAAGTCCTGAGCATATGATTTCAAATTGTCCTGAAAAGAAAGCAAAATATAGTAAATTCAAGTCTGTAATTACAAAACCTGGTAATGATAGTAACTCTGTAAGTCATACAAATGCACTACTACTGTCTCCAAAGAAGACAAGTGGAGATACAAGTAAGGTAAGAATTCCTCTCTCTGTCGAAGTAGAAAAAGAAAAGGTGAAAGAATTAGATAATGGCCTTAAACTTGTGATAGGCTATGTAAATGGCAAAGAAGCCTGGATATTGAGAGACACTGGCTGCACAACAGTGTGTATTTCAAGGAATTTTGCGGATCAGATAGATCTAGCCAACCAAGAAGAAAAATGGGTAAGTCTAGCAAACGGGTCAGAATGTTTATGTTATGAGGTAGAAGTGTCTATAGAATCTCCATACATATCAGGCAATGTTATTGCTTTAACAATGGAATGTCCATTTGCTGATGTAATAATAGGAGAAACAGCATTAATTAAGACGCTCAACACATCACAAACAGGTATGGAAAATACATTTGTTCGAGAAAGTACAGAGCATTTTGTTATGGACAGGTCAGATGACACCTCAATGACTACTTCAACTCCAAAAGGTAAGACAAGTGAAACAAAAAATTCAGAATCTAGTGTCCAGAATACGGTAAGTGGAGTAGAAACCAGAAAGATGAAAACTATACGAGAAAATGAAGAAAGGAAAGTGGCAAAAGAAATAGCAGATTATATGAAAGACAGATTTGATAATCAGATTAATACATACACATTAGACAGTCAGAGCTTAGGAAATAGTGACAGTTTTAAATGTGAACAAGAATCTGATTCCACTCTAGACAAAATAAGAGAACTTGCAAATATAAATGAAGAAGATAGAGAAGAGACCTTTTTCTTTTTCAGGAATGGCATTCTTTATCGTCACTTTCAAAAGTCAAATGATGAAATCTTTGAACAAATTGTTGTTCCTTCCAACCATAGGAAAAAAACCATAGAGTTAGCACATGATATACCACTAGGTGGTCATCTGGGAAACAAGAAAACCAGAGAGAAAATTCTCAATCATTTTTATTGGCCTGGTATATTCCCTGATGTAGCAAACTACTGTAGGTCATGTAAAAATTGCCAAAAATGTTTTCCGAAGGGAAGAATTCCTAGAGCACCTTTAATTCCAATACAACCAATGGAAGAACCCTTTAAACGTATTGCAATGGATATTGTAGGTCCATTAAATAGATCAGAAAGGGGTCATAAATTCATACTAGTTATTTGCGACTATGCTACAAAATACCCAGAGGCAGTTCCATTAAAATCAATTGATAGTGAGACTGTAGCGGATGCTATGATTCAAATATTTAGCAGGGTAGGTATTCCAAATGAGATACTTACAGACCAAGGAGCAAATTTCATGTCTTCCTTAATGAATCAACTTTGTAAGTTGTTAAGGATTAAGAAAATCAACACTAGTCCATATCATCTTCAAGCTAATGGCCTTGTTGAAAATTTTAATGGAACTCTTAAGAAAATGTTAAAATGCTATGCCCAGGAAGAACCCACTCAGTGGGATAAACATATCCCATTTGTGTTGTTTGCATATAGGGAATCCCCTCATGAAACCACAGGATATTCACCATTCGAGTTATTATATGGTAGACAGGTAAGGGGTCCTTTACAGCTAATGAAAGAAGGCTGGGAAGAGCCCAAAGAGCCTGAAAATGAGTCAGCGCTCAGTTATATTATAGAAGTTAGAGAAAGACTTGAAAAAATGCATAGTAAGGCTTCCCTGAGAGGAACTAATGCTAAAAGAAAGCAAAAAGAATATTTTGATCAAAGAAGTAAAAGTCGAGAGCTGGATGTAGGTCAGAAAGTACTTGTTCTTCTTCCCACATCAAACAATAAACTTTTAGCACAATGGAAGGGACCTTATATAATTCAGGAACAGGTAAGTCCTGTTGACTATAAAGTACAAATGAATGGAAAAACTACAAAAGTGTTTCATATTAATATGCTAAAAGCATATTTCGACAGGGAGCAAAGTGATTCTGAAAGAGAAGAGGCTATACAGTGTCTAGATTTAATATGCAGCATAGAAGATAACCTTGATGACCAGGTAAAGGTAATGTATAATCCTCTTACCATCCAAACGGAATACGTACAAGACGTTATTATCTCAGATCAACTCAAACCTGAACAGGTAACTGAGCTTAGAAATACTTTAGCGGAATATCATGAGGTCCTCACAAATGTACCTGGTAAAACTAACTTAGCAGTTCATGAAATAGTTCTCAAGGATAGTAAAAGTAAAAAGTATGCAAAGACCAGGAACTTAAACAATCAAAATCCAAATCCAGCCCTCAAACCATAGTTGGAAACAACTAAGATTACAAATAATCAAGATACAGAGAACATATGGCCAACCGAGTGAGCAGCTTGTTCCCAAAAGGTGGCCACTCAGCAACCCAAACCGAACCAAAAATAATAATAACATACATAAGGTAAAACATCACAGAAACTCTGACACCAAAAACAGGCAACAAAGAGCCACAACAGAACTACCGCCTTGGAACGGTCAGTAATGAATTACTGGGGGGCTTAAATCGATTTTACAGGCCCAACCTCACCCTCAGTTTCTGAAGTGGTACAAAACATTTAGTTGGTTGTTCGGTTCGCATGATAACCCTCTAACTCGTCAATGAATCATCACGGTAAACACATAAATCAAATTTCAACACCATGAAGAAGCAAAGACGAGGACTCAACAGATACAACGGGCCGTCTGACAGGTGGAGATCCCTGTCCTGCCAAACAACCCCACTGGAAATCTGAAGCAAAAGAAGGTCACCAGTTGAGCCCCGGTGGACCAAGCAACAGACAAAAAGGCTCCGGTCCCAACCAACTAAAATATATAGCTTTAGGTCGGGGCCATCATAGAGTCTGACGACCGATCCCCCGGTGTGCAATTAAAGAGTGCAGCAAAGCTATCAACCGTGATTGGGTTAATCACTAAGCATGCAGACTGTCGCATAACATTTAAATTATAGCCAATACGTTTGTGACGTATTATTATTTTTCGGAATTGATCAGAAAAATCAGTCCTACCCTTAATCTTTTTGAATTTGTATTTGTATTTGTATTAAGCCTGTATTTAAGAAACCTTACTGCTTACCATTTGCACTCAGAGAAAATGGTAAAGCAAGAAATTGACAATATGATAAGTGCAGGAATTATTGAACAAACGCAAAGTCATTGGGCCGCACCAATTGTATGTGTCCCCAAAAAGGATCAGACATTGAGGTTTTGCGTTGACTACAGAGGTTTGAACAGTCAGACAGTGTTTGATCCTCAGCCAATGCCTAAGATAGATGACATCATTAACAGACTTGGTAAAGCAAAATTCCTAAGCAAAATTGACCTAACAAAAGGATACTGGCAGATACCGTTAGCTGATCAAGCAAAACCATTAAGTGCTTTTGTAACTCCTTTTGGCCAATATCAGTTTTGTGTAATGCCCTTTGGAATGATAATTTCAGGAGCAAGTTTTGTTAGAATGATAAGAAAGGTGCTACAAGGAAAGGAGAACTTCACAGATTCCTTTATAGATGACATACTTATATTTAGTGACACATGGATGGGCCACCTAGCTCATATCAAACGTACTCTTACAGCACTTCAAGAAGCAAACTTAGCTGCTAAACCATCAAAATGTCATTTTGGCTTCCAGCAGTTAGAATTTCTGGCTCATATTGTAGGGAATGGTGAAGTTAAACCTACACAGGACAAGGTAAAGGCAATAGAAGAAATGCCAGTGCCTACAACTAAAAGGAAGGTAAGGTCTTTGATTGGTTTCATGAATTTTTATAGAAGATTCATACCAAGATTTGCTGAAATAGCATCCCCCTTGACCGATCTTACAAACAAAAAAGCTCCAAACAAGGTGATTTGGACGAAAGAGCACCAGCAATCTTTTCAAGATCTAAAAAAGGCTATAACAACATACCCTGTCTTACAAAACCCAGATTTTGATAAGAGTTTTATTGTCCAAACAGAAAGTAGTGATAAAGGTATTGGTGCAGTGCTCCTACAGGAGTTTGAAGGTAAGAAGCTACCTATTATGTATATGAGCAAAAAGCTGTTGCCCAGAGAAAGACAGTACAGTACAATTGAAAAGGAGTGTCTTGCCATAGTAAGAGCAATATCTCATTTTAGGGAATATCTTGAAGGAAAGGAATTCCTTGTAGAATCTGACCATTATCCCCTTCAGTGGTTAAACAAAGTAAGAGGTCAGAATCAGAGACTACTTAGATGGAGTCTATTTTTGCAAGAATTTACCTTTAAGGTCTGCCACATCAGAGGCAAAAACAACAAAACAGCAGACATTTTGTCACGCTCATTTGAATCTGACTAGAATTTTCTTTTTAGTTATACTGTGATAAATATATATTTATCAACATGTGCATGGGGGGTATGTGACACATAGGTGTCACCGTAGTTTACCTGACCACTTAATATTAGCTCACTGAGCACCTAGAGCATTTAGTGACTAAAATCTGATAATTGCTCAACCTATTGTGTGAAATGAAGCATTTTCTTCAGTGGTGATTTTGCTTTTGAAATGAAAAGACTTAAAATGTGTTTGTGCTTATGATGTTTGTGTGTATTTAGAAGCATGTTGGATTTAGAAATGTTTAAAGGATGCTGAAGAAGTGTTTTGACTGAGTATGTGAGAACTTGTATTTGATTGTCATCCCCGCCTTTTTGGAAGTTTAACAAACGTTTCCATCTACATATACATATATCTACAAGACTGTGAAATAAAATCCGAAAATATACTCTCAACCTGACATTCAGGAATATTTATATACATATATATATATATATACTTTCACCAATTTTCTCTGATTTTCACAATTAAAAATAAACTACACACATCTTTTGAAACTGAGTTTTGGCTGTGTTGCTTATTTGACCCTTATGAAGGATAAAAAGTGACTTAAAAATTCTTTGAGGGAAAATTGATCCTCACAATCATGGTGTCTCCCATAAAACTTTTTAACTGTTTCAACACAAGCTTTACTTTATGATAACCGTGTGTCAACAGTTTATGGGTGAGCAGCTTCTCTCTTACAACACAGTCTTCATATTTGAAACAGGCTCTAACACAGCGGACTAGCTGAGAAACATAACCTCCGTATGCAGGTGCCGAAAGGATATTACTACTCAAAAATGGAAAGTTAACTATGGGAACTATGAAATTTGCTCTGGAGGAACAGTCTGAAAATGACTGTTCCTTTAGAGCAAATTCCACAGTTGTAGGGACTCTCCTTCATAGAAATTTAGCCTTAGCAACAGCATAGCAACGACTTAAGTGGTTTTATAAATACGACCCAAGGACATCACTAATTCGAATGAAGGGAAACTTCTCAGAAGAAAAGCAAATTCGTACACTTGTACCGTAAGTTTCATTTATTTATTGAATGATACTGGTAAGCAGCAAACTTCCTTTAAATAACACAATCATGACATTTTCATGCTTTAGGGCTAACAGTTTTACTTTAAAAGATATCACATATTCAGTCATTAGTCACCACCAATTGAGCCACGACGCGACAAAACCAATAAAGTGGCTTGTGCGCCATGCATGGACTCAGATCAGCCTGGGCATGTGTCCAGTCTTATCAGAGTCTACGCTAGGCGAGTATAGCTTAGCTAAGGGCCTAAGCTAGCTCCATGCGGACAGCGAAGACTCCGATCACACTGGGCGCATGCTCAGGCTGATTTGAATCTCCATCTTACGCACATGCCACTTTGTTGTTTTTTCCTGTCGTGGTTCAATTAATGTTTGACTTAAGATCAAGCTCAGCAAATGGAAGTGATTTGTAGGCTAATGAGGTAATATATTCTGTGAAGACATAATGAGGAAAAAAGCGCAGTCTTTATCTTGGAAATTCGTGGTTGTCTCGTGTGTCGCTAATTACAAAATCTTCTTGAGATGCAATTTAGACACTACAAAGTCTAACAGGAACAAAGTGTTCAGTTTCAGACCGGTTGCACAGAAACTAGTCAGATAACCTTTTGACTCTGATACAGTAGGTTTACTTTCTAAGTGAAAGAGTTTGTGACTGTCATTTGTACCAAAGCAAAGGTGTGTCTCTAGTTCATTTTGTATGTATTACGTGATATCATGCTTCAACAATAATGTTAGCATAAGCCCAAGATAATCAGCATCTTGGCGAATACGCAGAGAAAAGGCATTGGTATGTTTGTGCATTTGTGATGAGTCTTTTGTCATGCATTGGGAGAAAAGACGCAGTCAGATATAAATGGTACTTTCGTTGGATTAAGGCTATATATTATATACCGTTTCTGAATACCACGAAGTATCTAAATAGTGCTTTAGGATAATATATGCCTCTATGCCCTAAGTTCATTTTTCTCTAACGCGGGTAAGTTCATTTATGAAAAAAATATTGTAATAATAATGTGAAGTAAATTGATGTTTATAACGATATAATTTTAATTTGGGGCTATTTAATCTTAATTTTCCCTCTTGTACTCTTTAATATCGTGTTTTGAAAAGTTGATAACGCTGAATTTGCAAGAATTACTCTTAACTCTTTAAGCACCAAAAAGCAGACGACAAAATTTACGTCTGTGAAAATAAAAAAAAATGTCTTGTCCAAGACATTTCATATTGAGAATTCAACGACTAGAGGGCAAACAGTGTAGATGAGGATGAGGCGGCTCATCATGAGAGGCCTCATCAGAATCTACACTGTTTGCGAATTTTGCTAATTTCGTCACTGGGGCTTTAAGAGTTAACGTTTGAACTAAATACAAGACCACACAAGTCATAAGTGTTTTAAAATGATAGGAAATAAGCTGATTGGCGGCATTTTATGTTAGTATTGCAAAAGCACGCTACTTTTTCAACTTTATTTATTTACCTGCGATCTTGTATATGTTTTCCGGTAAGTAGCATTAATTATCCATTATTTTAATGTTATGTTTCTTTAGTTTAGTCCATTTACTTGCTTCTCCGAGTACTTATTTGTCACCTTACATGCATATTCTTGTTTTGTCTTCTTTTTTTTTAATTCCTTTATTTCATTTTGAGTCATTAAAAATATTGAACTCCTTAACGCGTTTTAAGCCCTGTATTTAGTCGTACGTTAGTGTCATAAGTCGACGATCACGTCTCAATTATTTTCTACCCTTCTTTGACCAGTGGAAGTGTAGTTACTCTTTAAATTTATTCATCCTTATCACTTACATGAGTTCATTTCTAGTGCACGTTCTAATATTTTTTTCTGTACTTTGCATAGAAATTCCTTTAAGCAAACAATGTTAACCACCGTTTGTGGCGTCTGAGTTGTGTCTACACTGTTTGCATATGTCCCGAAATTGGGTTTTCAGTCTTGAAACGGTTTAACCCTTTTTTGACCAGTGGACTTGTCCATTCTTATCATGCAGATAATCCCATTTCTAGTTTTAGGGGTTTCTGGTGAATATTTTCACTTTCATTGTACTTTGCATAGAAATTCATGCAAGCAAACAATGTAGGCCCTGATCAGACGCTGCGTTTTGCATAATGTCCCCAAAACGGGTATCCGGTCTAAAAAGGGTTAACTAACATGCATCTAGTGTGCTAACTTTCGAATGCGATGCATTAGGCTAGAAATTGAAATGTTATAACGGGTATCGGAAAGTGAAAATATCCTTACAAAATTTATTTCCCGGGACATATCTTAATTATTTTTATAGAAATGGCCTAAAGAAATCTTTCTAGCTATTTTTTTTATATTTAATCATATATATTTTAACATTTGAATGCAGAGAGATGTTTACTAAGAATGGAAAGACAACGAAAGCGGCCTAGAAACGAATGACTAAATGAATAAATACTGTACCTAGCATAATATTCAAGGCTCCAGATAAGAAGGGCTAACAGGGATAAACTAGGGATAATTTTTCTTATTTCTCAATGAAAACATTCACTTTAGAATATATTCATCAACAGTCCTGTAAAATGCGAGTTCATATTTTATTTTGTTTTATTGATCTATTACAGAAAGTATTGTCCATCGATATTTTCCGACCAGTTCTACTGACTGATGCACACTACTTGTACAGTAAGGAGGAAATCAAGATACATTTATCATGGCATCTAACAATTCTACAATGGCTCTACCGACACAACAGAATCTGTTCGTGTATGCTATATTTCTACTACGAATAATCGCTAGCCTTGCGATTTTTATGAATCTTTGCGTATTAATATTGCTGATAAAATTAAAAAAGTCTTTTCATAACTACAGTTACTGGTTTCAAATTCTAGTTCTATCCGGCGAAGACTTGTTCAATGGATTAGCTTCGCTTGGCCTATGTTTTCACGGTTTCCAGATTTTTACAAATTATGTGGCATGCAGCGTGATATTGTGCGCTTACACGTTTGCACAGATTAACACTCTGATGGCGATATGTTGCATTTGCGTCAACAGATTTCGTAGTATACAGAACATAAAGAAACTTGGAGAGACAAAGTCGGATTATCATCATGAAATTTCCATTTTACTGGTAATAGCTTTTAGTGTAATGTATGCCGCTATTCCGTTCTTTACACTGAATATTACAACTACAAACCTTCCAATCTGCGCTGCTCCACCTTTATTTGGTTCACACATAAGGACTTACAAATTTTTAATTGCATTTGGTCTGGCCGTGCCATTGATCGCCATAAACATTATGTATGGGGTATGCTTTGTGAGACTTAAAAAAGTCAATACCACTGTAGGGCCAATGATTCAGCACGCAAAATCAGATTTGGTGTCATGCGCAAAGACAACGGAGGAAACATACGACTGTAAGTTGACAACTAAAGGTATTCCCTTTCATACAACAAAGGACATAGGTAGTTTCCATAGCAATGTGGAGAAAGAATCTATTCAGAAGGTTTCAAACCCGAACAACGTCACAAAATCTACACCTATTAAGGGCAACCTACAGGTTACCGGACTCACACGGGATTTTCCTACCGCCACCGAGGAGTGTTCGACTTCTGCAACAGACTCTGTGCTCAAATTTGGGCGGAGCAATCCGCCTAAGTACAGTAAAGCTCGCAAAAACACACGTGAGATGCAATACAGGGCCATCAAACTGCTCGGGATCATCCTTTTCTTGTCAAACATAGCTACAATTATACCGGTGGTCTTTTTATTTCGTGATGTTATTGTGTCAGATAACGTTTCTGGAGGTGGATCTGCCGTTGGGATGGTCTTCCTTGCTTTAAATGCTTTGGTAGATGCATTTGTGTATGGATTTTACGCAGTAGAAATACGAACCTACATTCAGAAGAAACTGAGAAAGTTGCGAACACTGTTTGTTTGTCACGCGGATTAAATTGAACTGACGCACGTCCATGTTTTTTCCGGATTTATTTTTAAGGGAAGCAAAATTGTTGGCTAAATGAGCCGCGACGCGAGAAAACCAACAATGTGGTTGTGCGCCCAGCGCAGACTCAGATCAGCCTGGGCATCCGCCCAGTCTAATCAGAGTCTTCGCTGTCCGCATGGAGGAAGCTGAGACCCTTAGCTACCCTGTAAGCGCTTAAGAAAGAGTATTATCGAACTGGGCTGGTGCTCAGGCTGATCTGAGTCAGCTCTGGGCGCACAACCACATTGTTGGTTTTGTCGTGTCGCGGCTCAAATGTTACAAAGACCGCTACTCTAGAGGGTTCTACTTTTAAATCTTAACCTAAAAACGTGAATAACTTATTCTCGGAAATAGGTTGGTCTAACTCTTGAAGTGCATCCAATCACCCCAAGGAATGTTAGTTATTTTACCTCTAAATATCTGGTCCCAGTTCTTCAAAACATTGTCAACTGCACACTGAATAAAGTCAAGTAAATTCAAGTATCCCTATTTTTTTCTGACAAAATGTGTTGAGCACTGGCAGCGCAGACGCTCCTAGCATTTTTTCCAGGTTGGTCCAGGATTGTGTGTTGACCCGGAGTTCGGAATAAAGACTCGGAGTTCGGACTAAAGACCGAGTGCAACCTAGGTTCGGTAGACTCGGAGTTCGGACTAAAGACCGAGTCCAACCTAGGTTCGGCAGACTCGGAGTTCGGACTAAAGACCGAGTCCAACTTAGGTTCGGCAGACTCGGAGTTCGGACTTAGGACCGTGTCAAACTTAGGTTCGGCAGACTCGTAGTTTGGACTTAAGATTGGGTCCAACATGAGTTCGGCAGACTCGGAGTTCGGGCTAAAGACCGAGTCCAACCTAGGTTCGGCAGACTCGGAGTTCGGACTAAAGACCGAGTCCAACTTAGGTTCGGCAGACTCGGAGTTCGGACTAATGACCGAGTCAAACGTAGGTTCGGCAGACTCGGAGTTCGGACTTAAGATTGGGTCTAACATGAGTTCGGCAGACTCGGAGTTCGGTCTAAAGACCGAGTCAAACATAGGTTCGGCAGACTCGTAGTTCGGACTTAAGATTGGGTCCAACATGAGTTTGGCAGACTCAAAGTTCAGAGTAAGGACCGAGTTCAACCTAAGTTCAGCAGACTCAGAGTTCCGACTAAAGATTGGGTCCAACATGAATTCCGCAGACTTGTAGTTCGGACTACGGACCAAGTCTTACCTTGGTTTGGCAGACCCAGAGTTCGGACTAAAGACTGGGAACATTATTTATCATATGTTTATTGTATTGCCTTTGATACATCTAATGTGGTCCCACTGTATTTTCCACACTGTGAGGTATGATCCGGCCATGCGCTCCAAAATGCTATGTCGAGATGTCGAGGGCCTAGAAGGATATCCAGCTTGCTCTTGATAGAGGGCCGAGACGGATATCTGTCTCGCCCTTGATATAACCTCATTAACCTGTCAGCCCTCTTGAATCTGCATTTGAAAATTGGCAAAGTAAAGGTTTTAATTGCATCTCTAACTACTTTAACACAACAAATGCGTTTTGACAGCATTGTTGCCCTAAAATCATATATTGAAAGCTTTAAAAACCATCATCCTAGACCCTAAATGCAGTCGATAAATGGACAGGATAGCTCGCCTGACAGTGCCTTGCCCATTACACAAAAAACTTTAATGTAAAACTTTAACATTTCACTAACGGCGACGCTGCATCCGGGGCTAGTGCAATCGCTCTTCCTGAACTTTTGTTCAGACGAGCTAAAAAGAACTCAAAACACGCACATTTTCCCGGTTCTGCCCTTCTCCACCCAGAAATGATTTCTGTGGTGGTTTGTCACAGTCACTCGTGTCGAAACAGTTTTCTATAAACATCTGTCATGAAAGCAGGCTTAAGCAGCCTCGTTTGTCTAATTTCTAACTGTCTTGTGAATGTTGTACTGGGACATTAAAGACGACTCTGGTTGTATTAGACTCCAAGGATATCTGCAACTGCAACTCTCACATCACACGTCCAGCGGAATACCGGAGAGTTTTCCTCGGTACTAGAACTGAGCATTCATTTTATACACATAAGTACATGATAAACAGATCATAACACGGTTGTTTTGATCCCAGATTAGATCTCAGCCCTCTGACTATATCAGCGCCAGAGAACAATATTGTGTTGTTTGTTATGTCTTGTCTTAATATATGTTTATAAATCTGCAGTTGCAGTGATAGTTGATTTAGTGCGTTCAGAGTTACGTTTGCCAATTTTCTCTCTCTCTCTGTTTGGCGGATTTCATAAGATTGTCGATACAGTTTTCCGGCAATAAATACATTTCACCAATCAACTTGTCATTAATTGCTGTTCCTGCTTATTGGCGCAGTCCTCGCACTTCGGGCGGGCCAATCTGGTCAACTCGGGCTGAGATCAGGGCTGGGATCAAAACAACCGTTTAATAATCTCTATAGGTCAGCAGTCTCAGAGTTTGGACTAAAGACTGAGTGAAACCTGGGTTTGGCAAACCTGGAGTCCGAAGTCAAGATTGGTTCCAACTTGAGTACATGGTAAACCCTGCATATCGGGAGTTTGGACTTAAAATTGGGTCCAACATAGTTCAGCAGACTTGAGAGTTCGGACTAAGGACCAAGTCCGACCTGGGATTGGCAAACCTGGAGTTTGGACTAAAGACTGGGTACAATATAGATCAACTCGGGAGCACAACCCATCCAAAATATAAAAAGTGCCCCATGCCACAATCATTGCAAGTCCGAACTCTGAACCTGCCTAAACCCAACATGGACCCACAGTTAGTCCGAACTCCGAACCTGCCGAACCCCACATGGACCCACAGTTAGTCCGAACTCCGAACCTGCCGAACCCAACATGGACCCACAGTTAGTCCGAACTCCGAACCTACCGAACCGACACACAACCCATTCTTAGTCCGAACTCCGAACCTGCCGAACTCATAATGGACCCACCTTTTTGTCCGAACTCCGAACCTGCCGAACCCAACATGGACCCACAGTTAGTCCGAACTGAACCAACAAACAACCCATTCTTAGTCCGAACTCCGAACCTGCCGAACTCATGAAAGACCCGTTTCTTTATTCCGAACTCCGAATCTTTACGCCGAACTCTGGGTCAAAACACAATCCTGGACCATCTTGATTTTTTCATCAAAAAAAAAAAAAAAAAAAAAATACAAGAAGAAAAGGCAAAACGAAAAACATGACAGTGTTTTTTTAAAGTAAAATGCGTTTGAAAATTTAGCGTGTTGTTAGCTTTGTACATGTAGGCCCTAAACTCGACACTTTGGTCACTAGACTTTCCAGAATTGCACAACCCGCAGGTTTGCACTATAATCACTGTGTGAGTCCGTCCGTTATCAGTTAGCGAAAACCGTTATCAGTTAGCGAAAGCGCTTATAACTCTTGAACCGCATGGGATATTTTGACAAAATTTTGCATCCTTATACATGTCAACATTGTCTAACAACTCGCATGCATAACAACCTTATTTGATGGACGAAGCTTTGCTGAGCACAAGTTGAAAATTTACGGCCAACTACTGAAAATGCTCGTAACTCTTGAACACCGTGGTAAATATGGTTCAAATTTTGTATGCTTATGTATTTTAAAACAGTCCAGCCACCAGCATACAAAACAGTGACGAGGCTTCACTGAGCATCAGTTTGGCCGGTCGAGCTCTTTTATTGAAAATGCCCATAACTCTTGGACTGCTTGGTATATTTGCTTCAAATTTTGTATACTTATGTAATTTAACATTGCCTAGCCACTGGTATGCAAAACAGTGACGAGGCTTCACCGAGCATCAATTTGGCCGGTCGAGCTCTTTTATTGAAAATGCTCATAACTCTTGGACCACTTGGTATATTTGCTTCAAATTTTGTATACTTATGTAATTTAACATTGCCCAGCCACTGGTATGCAAAACTTCTTATTGTACAACCCGCAGGTTAGCACTATAATCACTGTGTGAGTCCGTCCGTCCGTTATCAGTTAGCGAAAACGCTTATAACTCTAGAACTGCATTCTATATTTTGATAAAATTTTGCATACTTATACATGTTAACATTATCTAATGACTCGCATGCATAACCGTCTTTTTTGATGGACGAGGCTTTGCTGAGCACAAGTTGAATATTTACGATCAAGTAGTGAAAATGCTCATAACTCTCAAGTTAAACCCCGTGGTATATATGGTTCAAATTTTGTATACTTATGTATTTTAACATTGTCCAGCCACCGGCATGCAAAACGGTGACGAAAGTCTAAACAGTATTGCACGACCCACAGGTGTGCACTTTAATCGCTGTGCAAGTCCATCGTCTGTTTGTCCTTCCGCTGTAGTCAGTGAGTGAAATTGCTCATAACTCTTAACCACATGGTGTAGTTTGATAAAAATATGCATCATGCTACAAGAAATGACCAATTTCATTTCCATACATTCCTTCTGGTACCAGAAACTGATTATTCTACATTCACCACGAGTTGTGCACATTACCATCAGTTGATTATCTTGCTTAGCGTCCACGGTCAACAACTATATGGTCATGTCGGGACGATCAGTTAACCTAACCACACTCTTCCTGGGCAGGCTTAGACCTCCTAAGCGGTTAACCAGTACTAAGTGCACATACTTTCGCCAGTAACTGACAACTGCCCTTCTTGAATCAGCGGAAGGAGAAACGAAAGTATGTGGCCTGACCGGGTTTCGAATCCAGGACCTCTGACTTATGAGTCAGGTGCCCTACCGATTGCGCTACGCGATTATCTAGATAAAATGACTTTAAGAAGATGAACTGAAAACAATGGTCATCAACAGCTACATGTATATGGCGCGATGGTCAGTCTCTACTGCCTTTTGAAACGGCTGTCTGGATCAGTCCTTATTTTTAATCTATTGATGTTAATGGGTACATTTTTACAGGGGAAGCAACTGCGTCATATTAATTATCTCCCGTCTCAGTGGAACCAAAGTAAAAAGAGAATGTAACTCTTGCGTGTGCACCAGTGTGTAGAAGCAATTATCAATTTATCAATTTACTGAACTCAGAATTGAAAAGATAAAAAACAATGCTTAAACTTACTTTTTAGTCAAAATGCTCTTATATATTGTAACATGTGCATGCAGCTAAGGTCTGCTTTATTCATTATTATTGGAAACGCTTTGATCATTTCGGAAGACCGTTTACGATAAAACACAGAAAAAACACTCGAATTTTCATAACTTATACGCGATAATTTTCGCGGTATTTTACGGTCACTTTGAAACTGCGAATATTATAATCGCGAAATAATTTGCTGTTTCTTACAAAGTATCATCAGTAGACACAGCGTCCATATATTTTATTTCTGTTTGCTTTGGCAAAGCCTGGTACTTTTCATTTGCGGCAGTTCTTTTATTAACTGGCGGCCGCAGGTTAATGAAAGAACAAGCTCAAATGAAAATTAGGCAATTTTGCTTTTTGCGCATGTTGCTAACCGCCAAAATTAAAAATCGCGAAAATTAATGTTCACGTTTTTGCCCCAAACCGTGAAAATTTGAATCCGCGTATACGGTATTCAATAGTCATAAAAACAGTAAAATGCATTACTTTGAGATGCCATCCATTGGCTTCAAAGCTGCAATTATGTTTTTGGAAAAATGTAAACGTACAAACATGCATAAAAATTTAGCCGCGACACCACAAAACCAACAAAGAGGCATGTGCACTCAGCAAAGACTCAGGCCACCCGGGTATCAACCCAGCCTGATCAGACTCTTGACCTAAGCTAGCTGCATGCGGACAGCGGAGACTTTGTTCAGACTTGGCGGATGCCAAGGCTGATCTAAGTCTTTGCTGGGCGCACATGCCACTTTGTTGATTTTGTCGTGGTGCTTTTCATATATGATTTTCATAGATAATAGTCGTAATTTAAAAAAAGTTGATATGTTTAAATTGTTTCAGAGAGTTATATGTTTTTATTGTCAAAAGAAAAATCAACCATCCCTTTTTTTCACACACACAGAATAAAATAACGGGGGATGGGAATGTCCCCTCTCAATTTAAATGAGTGAAAAGGACCCCTTAAAAACAAATCACGTTACGTTAAAACTTCCATAGCTTGTGTCCTAGTTCTGGAGAACTTTTGTGCCTAATTTACGTTTTGATATTGAATGCTGATTTTAATTAAAACATACTGTTGTAACCGCGTGTTTATGGTTAAAAAAAGTGCACAGAGGAAGCACAATAATGCTTAGCTTTGTATTTAAAATGAAACTGGATCGTATGCAGTTAAGTAATTGTTGAAATGTTACTTAGTATTTTGTCCAAATAAGGGACAAGTCATTTATTATCAGGTGGGGGCCGGGTACATTTTCATACGGTTCAAAATTTTGACCCCCCTGCTCTGAGGCTTATCTATTTCCGGCCCCCAGTACAGCACACACAAAAAACTATTCAAACACTCTCTTAATGTTATCGCCCCCCGCCCCCCCCCCCCCCCCACACACACACACACACACATACACTTGATAATAAATGATTTGTGCCTAACGCGAAAATATACCTTATGTTAGTTTCAAACTTTAATGAATGCAAACTATTGAGAATTTTACCAATTCCAGCCAGCGCTTTCTTTCCTCGTTTGGAATAAATCAAATTTGTTTGATATGTTGTTGGTATACTCGTTACTGAACTACAGTGTAACGGCTTTGATATTTGTCGGTCATCTAAATCGCGTGGATTATCTCTTTGATTCAGAATCATCAGTTTTATGGTCCAAATTGCGTTTTACGGGCTTCGCCGGCGCGTCGCCGTAAGACGAAATTTCCGACCATAAAACCGATGAATTACCTCCCCAACTGACAATTTTTAGGACAGTCATCCCCTAATTTTATCGCCTTCAGAAGAAAATGCATTGTTGACACGGTCGTTGTTAATGACGTTACATGTACGCGCCAAAATATTATTATACGTATGGGCACACTATAATTTCTATTACACGATGTATCCACTGAATGTCAGCGACGTCATTTGTTAAAGAAAACGTTTAAACATTTGTGTCTGTTGAATAACACCTTGTTTTTTTGTTTGTTTGTTTTTCTTGTTCTTTTTTAGATTTTCACCAGCTGCTAACAAAGAGTATACTTCAGCTTGTTCAGTTACTAGATGTAGTCACTGAAATAATCACAGGCAAACATAACTATACAACTGCAAAACTAGCGATTTATATGCAACATGACATCAGAAATCAAGATCACTGTTGTCTTGAATATTACAGAACTGTAAGGGAAAGAAGTGTGAAAGGGGTTTTGGTTTCTACATAGTGATTTGCGGTTCCGTATTTACGGTGGCCGTTTTCCCTATGCAGGTCGCCGTTTTCGAGTTGTGACTGTCGTTTTCACTCTGTAGTTTTATATTGCGTTTGCATTGTTGACACCGTGTTGCAGATGTCGTGTGAGTCTGTGTCTACCGACTTTATATGTCCTGTCATTTCAAGTTGTTCAAAACATATTTGTATATGTTTTGCAGGTATGTTGTAAATCTTTAATGCTTAGTTTAATTTCTAGATATCAATGGCTGTATATATAGCTTCAAAATCGTTATTTGTAAGGGAAATTGCAAGATGGTTCATGCTTTTTGAGTATGAATCTGTGCAATCGCATATTTTGAATGTTATAGAGTTTAGGTCTCGCCTTATGGTTTAACAGTTTACCAATGTATGTGTAAAGTTTACAAAGTTTTACAATTTACCTGCTAAACATATACAAATGTAATTTGAACAAATTTTGAATGCCAGGACATATCAAGTATAAAACTTTAACAAACATACTTAAACGGCGAATGCAGTCAGGCTAGACTTATGTGAGAAGTCACTGAGTCAAATCGTACCTTGTCGAACAAAAGTCATGGCTGACAATGCCATCTTACTCCCGAAAATATTATACGTCTGCTGATAGACACAGACTCACACATCGTCTGCAACACAGCGTCAACAATGCAAACGCAATAGAAAACCACTGAACGAAAACGGCAAACCACAACGCGAAAACGGCAACCCGGCAAACGCAAACGGCCACCCGAAATGCTAAACACCAACCCGCACATCACAATTGGCATCCCGCAATCAAGAGACCAAAACCCCTGTCAGACAAATAATAGTCAATGCTAATTTGAGCCGCGACACGAGAAAACCAACAAAGTGGTCGTGCGCCCAGCGTAGGCTTAGATCAGCCTGGGCATCCGCTCAGTCTGTTCAGAGTCTTCGTTGTCTGCATGGAGGTAGCTTAGACCCTTACCTACCGTTAAGCGCTCAGGGAAGAGTCTGATCAGACTGAGAGGATGTCCAGGCTGATCTGAGTCTGCAATGGGCGCACAACCATTTTGCTTTGTTTTCTCGTGTCGCGGCTCAATTTTTATTGTTCCTCGGCTTTGTTTCTTCATGAACAATTGCCCCGAACTAATTCCACGAAGTTCGCCGCGATTTGAACAAATCAACGGCCTCCGTGGGTTAGTTAAGAGCGCCGACTATTATACATTTGGGGCCGTATTCACAAAGCCACTTAAGTCGTTGCTATGCGGTTGCTAAGGCTAAAATCTATAAAGGAGATTCCCTACAACTATGAAATTTGGTCTGGAGAAACAGTCTTTGTAAGACTGTTCCTCCAGAGCAAATTTCATAGTTGTAGGGAATCTCCTTCAAAGAAATTTAGCCTTAGCAACAGCATAGCAACCACTTAAGTCGTTTTATGAATACGGCCCTTGGTCTGTCACTGCCGTGGGAACACGCCTCAGCCATCGCACAACTGTGAAAAAGTTATTCTGCTTTCGGACGGTCATATGGTTTCGCCCGTTAACTCCGGTTTTCGCTCTCCTTTGCTAAACAATCGGCCCGACATCGACAAAAGTGAAATATTCTTAACAGAGCTGCTAAACCCATTAAAAAAGAAGAAGAGGACATGAATAAATAAAAAGTAGATCACCAGCACCTGTCTGATATAAGCTATTATAAATTGTGTAATTCACTTAATTTGAATACATCGGAGCACAGATCTCATTTTCACCTGACAACGTGATTAATATTTTAGTAAATTCAATTTTAAAACGATCTTTTAAATCTAATCATAACTGATACAAATAAAGCGCTGCATCAAATGAGATTTGTAAAAAACATAATTAAAGTAAAACGTCGTTTTCCTTATCATATGGAACACGCGGAAGAAAAATATATCTGTTAAGAGTCAAATTAGATAAGGTGCAGTGACGAGAAAAGATGCCTCCAGGTCAATGTGTGAACCTTCAAGAAAACAACTCCGCCACTTTCATTTTTGCCTACCTTTTCCATGGGATTTACCCTTAAAGCGCCACAAAGCAGACGACAAAATTTACGTCTGCAGAATTTCAAAAAACGTCTCGTCCAAGCGATATCATATTGAGAATTCGAACACTAGAGGGCAAACAGTGTAGATTCAGATGAGGTGGCTCATTATGAGCCACCTTATTTGGATCTACAGTGTATGCCAATTCAACAATTTTAATTTTTGGCGATTTAAGGGTTATAGGAGAGAATTCGCTCCTAAAGGAGTAAATTCTGTCTGTTCAGAGAATATCCCATTTCCAAAAGGCAATGTGGTCTATTGAAGCCAACATGAAGTCACTGAAGTTGTGTTCCTTTACAAAACAAGAGTTGTCAGAAGACAACAAAGCGCACCTTACAGGAGCTTAACTTTAACAAGTGCAAGTTTAATATGGACAAAAACGGCCAAGTGAAATGAGAATAACTGTAGTGTTAGAATAAACAGTTCTCTTTAAAGAATAATTGAAACCTCTAAAATATTGCCTGAGATAATACCAATATAATATTAAATATTGGTCACAGTGACCAAGAAGAGACATATGGTCAATCACTGTATCTGAATGTACCATTACACTGAGTATAATGCAAGTCAATGAAATAGTTTAAGAGATATTGGCTTAAATCACTGGATCAGGAAGTAAAGGTCGACCTGACCTACAAATAGTATGAAGTCACTCATAGTGTCAAACCTCTGCATTAAGCCAAGTTTGATGCAAATCCATAAAATATTGTATGAGATAGTGACTAAAATCACAGATCCATGAAATATGAAATATAGGCGAAACTGAACTAAATGGGTTTGATGTCACTCAAAGTTTCAGCATAAACCATGTGTCCTAATATAATGCAAATCCATGAAAAAGTGTAAAAAATAAATAAAAAATACACTAGACCATGAAATATAGGTTAATGTGACTTTCTGTGAGTGTGAGGTCAAACATCAGGTTATACTGAGTCAATATCCTAAGCAATAACGTTCATACATAAAAAAGGCTTCAAGATAAGGCAAAATAACTGGACCATGAAATATAGGTCAATGTGACCTAGTCTTACTTTGAGGTCAAACGTTGACTCATACTGAGTCAATATCCAAACAAACATGTTAGTACATTAAAAAGTCTTCATAATTCTAAGCCCAGTAATTCATTACTTCTACATTAATTCTACATTCATTAATTACATTAATTCTAAGCCCAGTAATTCATTAATTCAAAATATCTTTGAACAGTCTGCGTAAATACCCATGCTGATACTGATTATTAGCTATTTTATTTGGCTTTCAGGGATTATTCATTTTGATATTGCCTACGGTATTGTATATAATAGGCTTAGGACTCTAGGCCCAGTAATTCATTACTGACCGTTCCAAGGCGGTAGTTCTGTTGTGGTTCTCTGTTGCCTGTTTTTGGTGTCAGAGTTTCTGTGATGTTTTACCTTATGTATGTTCTTATTATTTTTGGTTCGGTTTGGGTTGCTGAGTGGCCACCTTTTGGGAACAAGCTGCTCACTCGGTTGGCCATATGTTCTCTGTATCTTGATTATTTGTAATCTTAGTAGTTTCCAACTATGGTTTGAGGGCTGAATTTGGATTTTGATTGTTTCAGTTCCTGGTCTTTGCATACCTTTTACTTTCAAGATATAAGTAAAAACCTTGGACCATGAAATATAGGTCATTGTGACCTTTTGTCAAATTGAGGTCAAAAATCAGGTCATACTGAGTTATTATTACTAGCAATGATGCTTGTACATCAAGTAGTCTTCAAAATATATGGCATAATAACTGGATAATGAAGTATAGGTCACTGTGACTTACTGCTAGTTTTAGGTCAAACAGTGGGCCATACTGAGTGATTATCCCAAGAAATCATGTTCTTACATAAAAAAGTCTTGAATATATCAGGCAAAATCACTGGACAATGAAATATAGGTGACTGTGACCTACTCTTTGATGGAGGTCAAATATCGGGTCATACTTAGTCCTTATCCCAAGTAATCATATTTGTAAATCAAATAGTCTTCAAATTATAAGGCATTTTAACTGAACCATGAAATAGCGCTCATGGCTCGATATGCATCACTTCCTTCAGTAAGTCTTCCGCAGACGAATCTATGGAGCAACTTTATAGACTCTTTCCCTTATGGTTACCCAGAAACTAAGCTAAACGCAACAGGTGAATCTTTTGTTCCATGTTCAATTAACCATATAATATAGGCCATTACCAAGTATGCATCACAACTTTAAGTAGATCTCCCAAAGATATGTTCAATATTTTCTATTTTCAATAAATCGTGAAATGCAGGTCAAACCCAGAAATGCATCACTTCTTTTAGTAACTCTTCTCAAGACGTATCCGTGGAGCAATTTTGAAGACTATAGCCTTTGTGATTTCTTACAAACTGAGCTAAATGCTACATGTGAATATTTTGTTCTATGTTCAGTTTAGCATAAAATATATGTCATTGCCCGGTATGTATCGCTGCCTTCAGTAGATCTCCCCTAGACGTATCTATCGAGCATGTTTGAAGACTCTAGTCCTTGTGGTTACTAAGAAATTGAGCTGAACGTAACAGGTGAATATTTTTTCTATGTTCAATCAACCGTAGAATATAGTTCAGGCCCAATATGCTTCGCTGCTTTCAGTAGGTCTTCCCTAGACGTATTTACGGAGCAACTTTATAGACTCTTTCCCTGATGGTTGTCTAGAAACTGAGATAAAAGCAACAGGCGAATGTTTTGTTATATGGTCAATTTACCATGAAATATAGGTCATGACCAAACATGCATCACTTCTTTCAGTAGATTGCCCCAAGATGTATCCATGGGACACGTTTAAAGAGCCAAGACTTTGTGGTTACATAGAAACTGCCAACATGAAAACATTGTTCTATTCTTTCGATCAATCATGAAATATGGGTCATGACCCGATTATCTAGAAACTGAAATCCTATTTTGCACCCAAAATATCTTTGAACAGTCTGCGTAAATACCCATGCTGATACTGATTATTAGCTATTTTATTTGGCTTTCAGGGATTATTCATTTTGATATTGCCTACGGTATTGTATATAATAAGCTTAGGACTCATTAGTCACAAACACATAATCTCCGAATGAAGAAGATGTCAGTTTAGTTCCCCTATTTTTATTGTACAAAGTATGAGGCTAGTCTAATGAGAACAACTAATTCATATCCTTTCGACGACCAGAGGTTTCAAGAAAATCGTTGTAAAAGGGGGTTGGGTAGAATATTTGACCCTAAATTTGACTTGCTTACTTAATGAGTAAAATCGAAAGTACAATCGATAGGAGACATATTTAGCTTCACAATAAATGACACTTGTTTTCTCATGACGTCAGAGGTCACGGCGCAGGGGTCACCCTACCAAGAAAGATGCACACGGACTTTTTTCCGATCTTGCTACAGATCTTTCCCTTTTCTTCTCTTTTTCTTTGTCTTCTTATTTTCCTTTCTATTGCCCGTTTATCCCATATATTTTGTTTGGCCCTACTTGTTTTGTAAGATTAGCAGGGCGGGTACAAAAAGTCAAGGTAAAAGCCGAATTTCAGAAGTGAATTTGCCAAGTTTTTTTTCGGCATTTAAAAGCGTCTCGTGTCCTCCAGTATGCATTTTAGAACTGATACTAAAAGAGTGCAAGGCCATACTTCTGGCATATACAGAGAAATCAAAATGATTAAGATGCCTGCATATATAAGGTTGTGAGGGTCGTTCAAAAAGTCATTGTCAGCAACTACGCATAAATATGCTACGGCCGTCGAAAGGATATGACCTGCGTCGTAAGAAAAAAAATGAACTAATGGACCTGCAATAGAACATGGTGGTCTGATGATGACGTGAATAGTCCAGTCAGACACAGCTGCTGATATACAAATGCTCTGTGTGTGTGTGTATGTGTGAGTGTGTATGTGTTTTCAGGCAGATATAAAACAGAAAAGTGCATTGTTGAGAATTGTATATTTTCAAAGGAGGCAACCATCATTTCCGTTAATGCCTCCCCTCTCAACTGGGAGGGCTTTATGTGTGTGTTGAATGGGGGTCGGGGGTCGGTGGGTGGTTAACTCTTACATGAAAACAATTGCTCCTTTTATAGCCCCCTTTGGAATAGCTTTGTCTTTAATGAAATAAACTAGGAAGTCACAAATGTTACCCTCTTTCTGAAAGTGCAGAAAAATATAGAGGTATACCCACCATTAACGCTTAAAAGAGATGCACATTCAACGACCATTCTTGTTGCAGTTTATCTAGTTCTCTTTTGTATCTTTTGTTCATTGGTAGCCTAGTTCTGTCCTTACATGCTTCAAATGCCACACGCCTACGAATGCTGTTTCTTTTTCTTTCTTTTTTGCACGAATTCCTGTTTAAGGCACATATTGGAAATGCGTTCTCCAATACAGTGTAGCTAAAATGGTGTCAAAGCCAACACAGTTGTTAACCGTGACTAATTATTTACTGTCACTGTAGCACAAAATATTCGGAAGCGTCGTTTTGCATAGAATTATATTTTCAAATTGTTCCATCAATATTGCTGAATTTGCAATCAAAGCCTCCATAAAATTTAAGTTCCGTTCCGTTGCCTCCAGGGGTCGTATTTATAAAAGCACTTAAGTCAGTCGTTGCTATGCTGTTTCTAAGGCTAAATTTCTTTGAAGGATATTCCCTACAACTATGAAATTTGCTCTTGAGGAACAGTCTTTTTCAGACATTTTTCAAGTCATTTATAAATACGGCCCCAGGCCAACAGTATATCCGGGCAGCCCCTCAGAATGTGTGCGATAAAACTTAGAGTTTATGGCACATGCAGTTATGCTGTTAAAACTTGTGCAGATTGTTGATATCATGAATGAGACTCGAGCACCAAGCTGAGATGAACTGCTCAGTGCAAAACTGTTGTTCGTTTAGAAAGTAATTTTAAATTTCAAAACCAACAAGAAAAAAATCATTAACGGTGTTGTTGTATGACATTTCATTAAATTGTCCTTCTCTTTTTCATTCGTCCCTTTATGCAGTTATGCTGTTAAAACTTGTGCAGATTGTTGATATCATGAATGTGACTCGAACACCAAGCTGAGATGAACTGGGGCCGTATTCATAAAGCCACTTAAGTCGTTGTTATGCGGTTGCTAAGGCTAAATTTCCATAAAGGAGATTCCCTACAAATATGAAATTTGGTCTGGAGGAACAGTCTTTGTAAGACTGTTCCTCCAGACCAAATTTCACTGTTGTAGGGAATCTCCTTTATAGATATTTAGCGTTAACAACCGCATAGCAACGACTTAAGTGGCTTTATGAATACGGCCCCTGCTCAGTGCAAAACTGTTGTTCGTTTAGAAAGTAATTCTAAATTTCAAAACCAACAAGAAAATATTTCATTAACGGTGTTGTTGTATAACATTTCATTAAATTGTCCTTCTCTTTTTCATTCGTCCCTTTATTGACAAGAGAAGAGTACCGAACAAACTGCAATAAATTTGATTTAATAGTATGGCATGCTAACTCGTAAAGCATATGAGCCGCGACCGATAAAACCAACAACTCAGATCAGCCTGGGCATCCACCCAGTCTGATGAGATTCTTCGCTGTTCGCATGGAGGTAGCTCAGTCCCTTAGCTACCCTTTAAGCACTTAGCGAAGAGTCTGACCAGACTGAGTGGATGTCCAGGCTGATCCGAGTCTGCGCAGGGCACACAACCACATTGTTGGTTTTCTCGTGTCGCGGCTCATATCTTATTAGTGGTTTGCTGAGACCCAATTTTATATACGACATTTTTTTTGTCTGTCAGCAACTGTTAATTTATTACATATTAATCCAATAAAATTGGTACTTTGTTGAGAGAAGTATTTTACCTCTTACAGGTAAGGGACCTACTTAAGGAAAACTCAGACTGATTCACCGATTAAGATGGCAAATTATAGATAATAATAATAATATAATGCCGAAGATAATGATTTAATATAGTATCTCTTATCATTTCAAAACAGGCGTTGATGTAGCACATATTTTCATAGCCATGTAGTTCAGAAGTTTATTTTATCATCAATTATCAAGCAAAATTATAATAATAATAATTATTATTATAATAAATTTAGTGTTCAAGAAAAAATGAAATAAATAAATTTCTTAATTATTGGATGTTTCATTTATAAGTGTATAACATAAGGTTACGGTATCCTTGTCATTTGTAGTTCACTTTTCATATTGTAGACTCTCGTTATCTCAAACGCTGATATCTCAAATATCTCAAACAAGTTGTCGTAGAAGAAGGTCCACCCATGGTATAAGGGTTCTAACAAACCAAACAGACTCTCTTATGGGTTCTAAAGATTGAAGACCTAGAACAATGTATTATCACAATATATCTATTATGATGGTAAATGCTATAGAATATATAAATATATACAAATATAGATATGAATGAACTGTTTACTACAATCCAACAATAGACATAAGAAGCATGTACAAATTAGTGAGAACTAAACTATATTTAAGCAAAGAAACTGGTAGGCATCAATGGATGGATAGATCGATGGACAAAACCTACCTTGCACTTACACACTTACATTTACACAAGTATACAGAAGCATAGCCCAACAAAGACAACTGATTTACAAAATATCATTTATATTTTAAATATGCCATAGGTTTGACAATGACTGGGTAATGAATTTGATAAAACAGCGTACCTAGAACAATATATTATCAAAATATATTTATTATGACGGTAAATGCCATAGAATATAAACAAATATGATATGAAAGAACTGTTTACAATAATCCAACAATAAACATAAGACGCATGTGCAAATTAGTGAAAATTAAAGTTTAAATTCAGAAGACAAAGATTTGACCAGACTTACACCGTGGCGCGGCGGAGGGTGAGGGTGAAGGTTTGGGCCCAGTAAAACCGGTTTAAACCCCCAGTAGTTATTACTGACCGTCCCAAGGCGGTACTTTCGATGCGGTTGCATTTGTTTTATGTTCGATGCTGTTTAATTTAGTGTGTTCTCATTTTAACCCTTCTATAATAAAAATAGAAAATAGGTAAAAATAATTGTTAAATGTTTTTTGTATAATTTGCTTAGTCTGTTGTAACCCTTCTGTTGGTCTAAATTATTTAGTTCAATAAAGATAGCTGAGTTGCCACCTATTTGGGAAAGAGCTGCTGACTCGGCTTATCACTTGTAATTTATTGTTTGTTTGGATGTTTTTGTCAATCTTTCCCTTTGATGTTGGGGATATGGTTTGGGATCTGATTCAGTCAGTTCCTGAAGTGTAGTTACTCTTAAAATTTACAAAGGGCAAAACTCTAGTAGTAAGAACCCTATTGGGATCCAAATAAAAAAATCAATGTCAAATGGTGATAATATTATCCTGAAAGTTTGATGAAAATCGGTTGAAACCTGGAAAAAACACATACAAAAGAGAACATCATTGAAGCCATCAAATACTGTAAAGTATCTAATAGTAACACATTTTAAAACAAAATGATCATGAGTGAATAACTTCGAAAGTACAAGTCATACAGCTCTAAATTTAAGCTCTCTAGTAAATGAATATTGACAAAGAATCCAAATCAAGGATTATTTGTGGCGGTGGAAGGGGGTGGGGAGCTAGAATGTGAGTTTTGACAAAATATCTAATTCCAAGAAAAAAATGGGGATGGTTGGAGGGGGGGGGGGGGGGGGGTAAGGTGACAATCATTGTTATACATGACACATCGTTCGGACTTCATACACATTGCTTTGTTGAAGTTTTATGAAGATATCCGAAACTGTTATACAGAGATGGCGCGTACAATTCTTTTTAAAAAAGTAAAAAGGGCAGAATTTGGAAACTAAGAAAGGGGGAGCAACCACTTTTGCATGTGACACATCATCTGACCCAATACAATCCTATACAATTTCATGAAGATATTCCAAACGGTTATTGAGTAATGGCGCCCACAAGAATGTTTACGGGCGGGCAGACGGACAGATAAACCCATTACTATAGACCCTTCGACTAATGTCGGGGGACAAAAGCAATTGAGTATGATCTCGGTATGATATAATCCTCTTCAGTTCACAGGAAAATAATTGGGAGGTTTCATCAAAATCCATTGAAAACTGCAAAAGGAGTTGCAAAGACAAGACTTATTACTGGAAAAATTTTGAAGGGCCATAACGCTAGTAAAAATCAGTTAAGCATCACCTCGGTAAAATATGTTCATCTTCGGGTCATGGTAACAATAACTGGAAAGTTTCATCAAAATCCCTTGAAAATGAGGAGGAGTTGTGGAGACAAGAATATCTGTTAACAAAATCGCTTGAACTAACAAAGGGTCATAACTCTAGAAAATATCAGTCAACCATGACCTCGGTAAAATATGAACACCTTCAGGTCATGGTTACAAAACAGGAAGGTTTCATCAAAATCCCTTGAAAATGAAAGAGGAGCTGCGGAGACAAGAACTTCTGTTGATAAAATGGCTAAAATTGCCAAAGGGCCATGACTCTAGTAAAAATCAGGTGAGTCTGACCTTGGTATAATATGATCCTCTTCAGGTCATGGGAACAATAACTGAAAAGATTTCTAAATATCCAATGAAAACTGCAATTGGAGTTCAAGAGACAACGCGCACTGTAGAAAAAATGACAAAGGGCCATAACACTGGTAAAAATCAGTGGAATATGACCTTGGTACAATAAGCACATCTTCAGATCATGGGAACAATAACTGCAAAGTTTCATCGAAATCCTTTGAAAAATGAAAAAGAAATTGCGGAGACAAGAATTTCTGTTGATAAAATGGCTAAAATAGATAAAGGGTCATAACTCTGGTAGAAATCAGTGGAGCACGACCTCGGTAAAATATGCACATCTTCAGATCATTGGAACAATAACTGGAAAATATCAACAAAATTCCTTGAAAACTGTAAAAGCAGTTGAAGAGACAAGACGTACTTTTGAAAAAAATACAAAGGGCCATAACTCCGGTAAAATCAGTGGAGCATGACCAGAAGTGGAGCACATATTCAGATTATGGGAACAATAACTGGGAAGTTTCATCAAAATCCCTTGAAAACTGTAAGAGGAGTTGAGGAGACAAGATTGTGCCTACAGATGGACGGACGGACGAACCCATTACTATAGTCCTTTCGATTACGTCGAGGAACAATGAATATTGTAACAAAATTGAGTTTTAAACTGATCACTTAGTATTTTCTTCTTAAGCATTTTCATCATAGTTTTAGTTATTTTAGTCTAAAGAAATGTAACTTGAGTAAATGATTTGTTTATAATGAAAGTGTCTTCGGTCAGTATTGTCTTGATAAATAGAACTGCAATAACCTGTTTGTTAACCATTTGGCCTAATATGAACTTTTCCCTCATTTCCCCAGATGTATGAACTCAGGAAGAACTAAGATGTAACATCTAAGTAAATTTTATATCAATTCAATCTTTGATACTATGCTTTAAGAAGTGAACGATTTATTCAATGGTAAATCAGTTTGTACCAACACTTTGATATGAAAAAGCTTTTATGTACAGTGAGTGCAACTGACTGAGAACTACACTAGCAATAGAATACACCGTGTTTGCACTAATAACACCAGGGCCCAGGGGCCGTATTCATAAAGCCACTTAAGTGGTTGCTATGCTGTTGCTAAGGCTAAATTTCTTTGAAGGAGATTCCCTACAACTATGAAATTTGCTCTGGAGGAACAGTCTTACAAAGACTGTTCCTCCAGACCAATTTCATAGTTGTAGGGAATCTCCTTTATAGATATTTAGCCTTAGCAACCGCATAGCAACGACTTAAGTGGCTTTGTGAATACGGCCCCAGGTTAACAATCATTCCTTAAACTTAAGGATGTCCTGTACTTTTATGTGTAAATAAAAGCTTACAAAAGCAAATGCTATGTGGTACTTCTTTCTAACTACAAAAAGTAAAAAGTATGCAAAGACCAGGAACTGAAACAATCAAAATCCAAATCCAGCCCTCAAACCATAGTTGGAAACAACTAAGATTACAAATAATCAAGATACAGAGAACATATGGCCAACCGAGTGAGCAGCTTGTTCCCAAAAGGTGGCCACTCAGCAACCCAGCAACTCCATAAACATTTTCAGGAGGATCACGCAAAAAATGTGATTGTGAGTATGATTTAAATAGATTTCATCTTGGAATGAAGTTTTCGACCTTAGATTTAAGATAGTCCTTAACTTTTAGTATGATTGTGGACTGGGTCCCCAGATGAGATTGAATTAAACATATTTTAAACCTGGACCCTGGTGTAAGTAGTGCAAACACGGTGTATTCCATTCCATATAACTGATAAAAGATAGAGCGAACATTTGTTTTTGAAGAATGACAAACTGCTCCAAGAAATAAAAGTTTCTTTTCTTGTAACCGTCGAGGGGGTGGTTGGGTGGTGCGATTGTGTTGGTCGAACTTCCAGTGCCGGGGCGTCCTACTGATTTGGATGATGGTAGGGCAAGGGCCTACTGTGCTTGCAGTAGGTGCGGGTGGGCGTTGTTTGGACATTTTTTGTCTCGTCTATCATTTCTTTTCTTTCTCCCTCTCTCCGGGAGACGGCCCGATATAGACTGAAATACTGTCTCAAATGGCCGTTAAACCCAAAACAATCAATCAATCATTGTAACCGTCGAGCGATGCGCTATGACCAACAGTCAGACGGACAATGCATATATATTCTTGTACGTTGTATTTTTACCATTCTACTCATGTGCATGAGAAATTCACAAAACAACGAAATACACTGTATGCCGTTGCACAAAAATGATAGTGGCACGGCAGGGGCGGATCCAGGAATTTTGGATAGGGGGTTCAAATTATCTGAAAGGGGGGTTCGATTTATGCAGTTTGACCAATTTTTCCTGAAATTCCTCATGCAAATAAAATAATTTGGGCTGAGAAGGGGGTTCCTCTGAACCCCCCGAACCCCTTCTGGATCCGCCACTGCACGGTAACAAAAAACGTCGTACGTGCAAAACTAAACTTTTCTTAGAAATATGATTTCTCCTACACTGTTTTCTCTCTCTCTCTATCTTTTATAGGGCATGGTTTATATTGCAAAATATGCTGATATGCAATTTAGATATTGTGATATTGTCTCAGAGAGATAATGATAATGATCGCCAATAACAGGAAGCTAATCTGCCTATAATGCTATTACGTCTAAACCACACGCAGCCAGATATAAACGATTATGCCAACAATGCAGGTCCTTACGAGCAGTCTGATCAGGACCTGTAATTTTGGTTAATGTTATTGCAGGACAGTCCATAATATGATGCAAATTTGATTCAGATAAAAACTGGACAAGCCGACTATTCACATGGAATGTATGTCCAAATATGTAGAGTAAGAATGGACTTAAACCGGTGGTACACAGTTAAACTAGTTAAGCCACTTATACGTAGTGTACGTGACTTAATGCTTCGACACAGTATCATTACCATAGGACAAAAAGGCTGTAGTACATGTTTGCGAAACATACCAGACGCAATCAAAACATACATGAAATCTATCACGTTGAAAAGTACATTTTGGTATGTGCACAAACAAGAACGATTCAGATGACCCTGCACATTCGCATTTCTGACCAGTGCTTGGATGAAGCACACACAATAATAAGCACAAAATAACAAACGCTCCAAGCAACAAAATAGACAGACCGATGGAACCCACGTACAATCGACTATAGACGGACGGGGCTGGGGGCTCGCTGTGCCTTATATAGTATCATACCAAGGTACCCCTTCCAGCTTCTGGACGGACACTCGGCGCCAAGTGCGTGCAACTATGGTTGTGTACCGCTGAGTCACTTGGGGAGCGTCGTTAGGAGAATTGAACTGAACTGAAATGAACTTCCTTCAGCTGAATGCCTGCGAAGCAAGGAAACTGAATCGCTAAATTTAAACGTTCATTTGGTAATCGGGGCATTGGTGGCATGTCAATACCTTCTTCACTGTCTGGATCGAGATCCGAAACATCCTTTTTAGGAAACGGAACGAACCACCAAAGATGACGGACCGGTTTACACACGCTAGGTTGATTCTTCTTTTTAACGATCTTTCTGACTGAATATCGTACGCATCCGTCAAACAAGCCATATCAGTGAACGAAGAATACATTTCTACATATGAGACAGGTAGTGAGTCGGCGAAATTGGTTGACATTTTCATGAATTTTGCGAGATGTTCCGTTGACATTTTCCTACACACAGAGACATGATTTGTGTTGAAATAGGGAGTATGTTCCGGTGACAAATGCAAATTACACGGCAAATAAAAATGAATATTTCTCAAAAAGAAAACAGCCAAAAGATTTTTACGGTCTTCGGGGTCTGGGACAGAATTGAACTGAGCATCGTATTTTATAAAAAAATAATAAAACATTTATGAACGACATTTCACAGGAAAGTCAAGAAAATATTTGGGTCACCACTATAAATTTTAAGTGCACAATGACAGACTTGAAAATATGCCGATGCAAGTGAAAGTGTATAACTTTCACCACATCAAAGCCAGTTTTATATCGGAGAAATGTATTCTTCGTTCGCTCGAATGGTTCGTTTGGCTGATGCGTGCGATATATAGTCAGAACATTCGACAAAACGAAGCACCTACCTAGCGAGTGTAAACCGGTCCACCATCTTTGATGGTCTGTTCCGTTTCCCAAAAAGGATGTTCCGGATCTCGATCCAGACAGTGTTCTAGACAGCTGAGCGTCCCCGTGGTATCTAGTAATTGTAGCGTACTTGTGCTAAAGTTTGTGCCTCACTGCTATGATGTGACTTCCTGTGAATGGGGCCTTAATTTTACTCTTTGAATCTTTATCTGTTAGGCAACCGCATTGGGTGTCGGGCTTCATTACCTTTGAATTTTCCAATCTTCTATGACCTTTAATCATTCCTTTCCTATCAAGATAAACATTCAGCTTGTCTAAATATCATTTTGTTTATTTTCTTGTATAGATCTTAGTAGGCTCCTTTGATGAAGCCTTTGAATATATGTAATCGAAAACTTTTCTACCTTTTCTATTTCATATGCCTGTACCAGCCAGTTTAAAGTTTTTTCTGTGTTTCACTCTATTGATGTATAGATAAACTAATAACTTCACCCTTAGAACCTTTGTCATAAAGAAATGGTTGTGTGTATCCATGCCAAATGGTCCCTTATCTGTTGAAATGATTGCTCAATATCAAGATTATCTTCACCTGTTAGAAGCATTGCTTCGTATATAACAGCTGTAGCTTTTCAATCTTGGTTGCACTTATTTTCATTCCAAACACGCAAACGTCGAGTCGATTCTAGAAGCCTATCTGGAACATACCACAATAAGTTGTTTTTAAGAAGATCGTTGATTCAGGTTCCTCTACTAGCCAGATCAGTCTGATCGTCCTTTTAAGGGATATAATGGAAGACGATAACCTTGTGGATTTTTTGTTTCCACTAGCCGGCTTTCAACAGATTTAGACGGGTCTTTTCCTCTAGCTATCAAGTCCAATATCCGCTGAGAGTCAGACCAGAGATGCTTTTGTGTAAGCTTCAATTTTAGCTCTTTTGTAACAAACTGGATAGCTCTATTACCAATGAGGGTTCCAAGCAGCTAAAGCCGAAATAAAGTGACGGTTTTGTTAGGGACAAGGTGTAGTTTTGAAAACACAAGATCCATCCCACAGCTGTATCCTTCGCTTTGAAGTAGGTATACAAAGACAGCATACGCATGTTTCAAAACAACGCAAAATCAAAGAAGGCAATAAGAAGCTTGATTATATTTTGTCCCATTCAGTTCACTGATTTTGGAAATATGCATGTGGTCAGATATTTTATAGTTTTTTTTTTTTCTATTTTTTCTATTTTTTTCCTATTCCGTATTGTCTCGTCTTGATAAAATTTCATCCCCGGTAGGTTTCTTCATCCATACTTTTTGTAAAAATGATTTTCCTTCTTATGTCACGTGACTGCAGAGGCTTTTGTATCGTGCACTGATGGTATTTGCCTCAGAACTTCCCGTTTCATTAGATCTGATGTCTGGGTAATGTCTGTACGATCTATAGGTAGTTGATCATCTTTTATGATCCTATTCAATCCTTACACTTTTTTCTTCAGCCCTAACAATCTGTTATTGAAAGGTGTTTCATCCGGGCCGCCTACATCATTTGATGCCCAAGTTCATGCAAGTTCATGCCAGCCTCCGCGAATATTTGCTTACAATTGTCATAGAACAGAATAGCATCTTATAAAGCTACATAGATATTTTCTTTGGCCGATCCTTTTAGCTGTTCATAATTAATTGTTTTTAAACTGAATTCTAGTGTAGCAGCTTGATATGACACCGATAGGGATTCTGCAGAATCGATACATTTAAATATTTTTTTCAGTATTTATAATAATTGTATCTGTCAACCAGGATAATCTTGTCACATATTTTGCGTTGTCATTTAATCCTGTCTATAAAAATGTGTTGTTTTTCAATATCTGCTACCATTGCTTTTTTGTGCTGTCAAAAGAAAAGCAGGATCCTTGTTAAGTCTTGTAGCATTCCAGGGCCGCGGTAAAGACATTCATTCAGGCTCTTATTGTCTTGTTTGGCTTCTGCAAAATCATCATAAACAACTTGTAGTTTGGTTTTTGTGTTCGACGGATTGACTCCCACATGATGAGGTATGTAGTGCCTGATTCGATATATCGTCTCTGGCTTTACCTTTTCAATAACTTATTGGCACACACTTCTGTGGTGTTTTTTTTTTCTGACAACAATAGTAACAGCCCTTTTTAAGTGTGCATTCATTATATTTATGTCCTTGTTTGCGGAAAATAAAACAGGCTTATCTCTCAAACTGACAAGATTTGATCCTTGGCCCTGCCATCAGTGCCTCTGTAGACGATCTTACAGGTGGTGAAGGTATATATATATACTCGCAGATATTCCAGCACTAATAGGTTTCTCTGTGTTTTTCTCTAGCAGAGATATACTCATTATTATACAGCTCTCTTAATTTGCTAACAGTCCATTTGATTTTTTTGGCACATTTCTATATCTCAAGATGAATTAAAACGTCTTTGGGAATTTTCATGATGATTACAAATATAAATACTACTTGATTTGTGTTTTGTTTCAAAGCTTCTAAACTTCTTAAATGTTTTTTTTTTTCAATTTAATTATATAACAGTCTTAGACCCTTTGAACTGTTTATTTCTGGAACGACATTTATCAGCTGTTTGTAGTTGCTGTTTATAACACCTTGTTTATATCAAAATTTGTCTTTCAACTAATTGATTGCAACAGAATAGTTGTCATTCGAAAGCTGAATTTCTGACATCGCATCTTTTGTTTAGAAATTACTATTAGCATACTTTTCAGGTAGCTTAATTTCTCTTTGTCCGACAAAGTAGGTTCAAATAAATAGCTTCAAATGTATATGAATACCCAGTCCATGTGAACTTTTCTCCATTAAATATAGGGAGTTCTAGTTTTATAGCTTTATAGATTTATCCCGATTCCCTATCTTCAGTTGCTGCAGCTGAGTTTCAGCTCATACCTTCGTCAGTTACAGTCAGTGGAATAAAACGCTTGAGATAAAGCTAAGATGTCCTTCAAAGATTTGTGAAAGCTTTCCAGTTCACCTCGGGGTTGGCAACCAATCAACGACTTGTTTGCCACCAAAGGCGGCAAACAACAAGTGTTGGTTGCTTTACGGGAAACGCGAATTTCTGTTCTATTCTATTCTGTACCCTACCACTAAGGCTTGATTTTTTTATGTCCGTCAAGTCAATGAAGTTCCAGTCGGAAGCTGTTTGGTTAGGAGAAATTGGAACGCTGACATATATAAGTATTGGATATAAAGAAAAAACAGATTACCGAAAGTAAATTCTGTTGGTCTATGTTTTATCCCTTTATTGGACCTTTTGAATAAACTTGGTTTGCCATTTCTCTGTTTTCATTATAGAAACTGAACTTTTGCTTCGTAAATTATTTCAATCAATCCAAAATGCCGCTAGACTCGCTTGCTCGGAAAATAAAAACAGAAAATAAAGTCCTCAACTTCCGCCTCCACTTCCTTTAGCAACACGCGAAAAAAAAAAACCTCCCATGATGGCGGTCAGAATTCAGCTAGTGGCCTTACCTTCTCGAAGTAAGAACAATCCTTATTTTTTCTCTGCGCCTTCTCACCTGCTTATTGGTGACTCGCTCAATATTTCTAGGTCGGCAGCAGGCACGTGCACACGTGATGTGGCAAACAATCTTTACAACATTTGAGAAACGACACGGGCTGACTGAGAAACGGTGTCTTTCTGCAAAACAGCTTGTGGCTTCCACTATCGGTTTTCTCTCATTTATAAAAATAATCCGGTAATCTATTGGTTGCAACTTCAGTGTGACGCTGCATTTATTAATCGTGACGTCGAAACCGATACAGGTTCCGTTCGGGGTTCTGCCAATGTCACCATTGGCAGGCCAATGCCGTTCAGAGTTTCACCATTGACACCTACCATTGAAATCAGTGGTACAAATATTGCCGACCATTGGCTGCCAATACTGCAGACAACTTAGGGCATGGACAAAACTACCATCGCCGGAAAATTGCGTCATTCAGTATGGCAATTTAGTGAACCCGTCATAAACGCTCGAGTTGAGACAGGAGAATAAACACTTTCCCACAATGATGAAAGGAAATTAGAAAACATAAAAAATTCTAATAACAGAAAAATATAGGCTCTGAAATGCTGCCATAGGCGTCATCGGCTATACCAATGGTACCAGTACAATAGTACTGCCAATGGTGACATTGGCGATTTTGCCGATGGTGCCATCTTTTGCCAATGGCGCCATTGGCTGCCGATACTGTGCAGGGATTTACGGTTACCAATAGTACCAACCTCTCTCTCTCTCTCTCTCTCTCTCTCTCTCTCTCTCTCTCTGTCTGTCTTTTTCAAAACACCTGTCCTCTGTTCTCTCTCTAGCCTAGGCCTACTTTTTTTCATTCTCATTTCATTACTATTTAATTAATATCTCGTGATACGGATGCTATGAATGTTTTGTACGGATGTCGACTGAAAATGGCAAATAGATAAAGAAATAAATCTGATAACCAATAAATGATTCCGATGTCAAAACTGCTTTTTCTTTTCTTTATTTTTTCCGCATTTCTTCATCTTCTCCATCAGAATGGTAATCCCATCTACCGACGAGAGGCACACAACCTCAGAACGATGCCGTATGAGCATCTTTGGGACATCATGACGGCGTACTGACATCGAAACGACGTCATTTTGACGTTATGCGACTGGGTACTGATTGGCTACGCCTGAACAGGTGCCTTAAGCCATGTGAATACATCGAATACTCGAATCAGCCTGCGCATTTCAGCCAATTAGTCAAGAATTTTTACCTTTAGTTTTTAGATTCCCCGGATTTCAAAGGTCATATACGATTGTGAATAAGGAATACTCATATCAGACGACGCGAAGCCATACAGAGTATAAGTAAGGACGGCAGAGGCACTGTTACTATGAAAGGAAAAAAATTTCCATCCTTCTGCATCATCTGGGCGTCGTAATGTTACTTAAGCTGTCTTAAATTTTAGATTGTTTTTGTTTTACTACTTAAAAATAGTTTTCCAGGATTTCTGCGCTGTAGGACAGAGTTGTATAAAATACTAAAAAGGGAACTATCCATGCAGCTATCCTGCAACTTTTTGTTTCAGTTGTTTTATTGGATTCATGATGTAGGCAGGTTGCAATATAGGTGTCACCTTTTTTCTTATTATACTTTCATGTATACCATCAAGTGTTTCAACCAATTCATTCTGTGCTTTAATGCAAATATCCTCTTTGTTTAAAAAAGATTCATATCCAGTTCGCTCACGGCATTTTCTACTAGACCTCTCCCAGTAGCAATCTCCTTGTCGAGTAAATTTCTGTATAAAGGTCTATTTCTCTTCAGATACAAAGACATTTTGGTGATGAATCCTTGGCCCAAGTTGTATTCGATGTTTCCGGCACCAGTTATGGTGCGAAATTCATATCGCAATACTCAAAATCAGTATAACGTTGTGTTAAGCGACATAAAATTACAATATGATGTCATAAAAACCAACTAATGATAAAGAACACTTAGTTGGGTCCTGCTAATTGTAGTTTGGAAAAAGTCTTCAAATTGTAGTCCTTAATCACTGCTAATTCTGGTAAATATTTCCAAATAGTGGTTTTCTTTCTTTCTATCTTTACTGCTCTCGGTCAAATATGACCATTATGGCAGATTTGTGGTGTGGCACATAAGTTATCACAAAAAAAATTAATTTGTGACAAAGCCACCAGCAAATTAAAACTATTTACAAGAAGTTCTCAGGGGCAGGCATTTCATACCTAACCCCTGCTCTACCCTAGGATATTATATTTTGGCCTTAAACCCATCAACTGTCTCCGAAGAGACAGCTTCAGTTGTAAGGCTATTCCAGGATGCAATTGTTATGGGGAAAAAATGAATTCTTAAAACCGTCCGTATAAACGTTTGGACGGTGATACTGGAATGGGTGGGACCTAGTTCTCCTGCTCCCTCCATCGACCTCAGATAGGTACTTATTCTTATCCACAATGGCAAGATTATTGTGGATTTTGTAGAATACAGACAGAGAAGCCTGCTGTGGTCTTTCCTGCAGGTCTGGCCATTGGAGTTCTAACATTTCTCCCGCATGGCTTTGATTGCGCCAGCGCCTGCAGGTCCAACGGGCAGCAGTCCTCTGTACTTTTTCTATTCTGTTGATATCTACTTGGTGATGGGGCATCCAAACTGGCGCTGCATTTTCTAATTTGGGCCGGACCAGAGTTTTATATGCAGCAGTCTTGATTTCCTTCGATGCAAAAGTCAAGTTTCTACGAAGGAAACCCAAAGTCCTAGTAGCCTTACTGGTAATTTCATGTGCCTACCCCACTCGAGGTCATCCGTAATTTTAACTCCTAAATATTTGGCTGAATATACATTCTCTAGGACTTGGTTATGCAATGTATAACCATAGATTTTTTGGTTTGGAGGGGGTTGCCTAGTCACCCTCATAGAGTGACATTTGGCAACATTAAATTTTATGAGCCATGCCTCTTCCCAAAGTGCCAATTTATCCAAATCATCTTGGAGCATCTGTTGGTCTTCAGACCGTCTAATATTTCTATAGAGTACACAGTCATCAGCAAAAAGGCGGACTGTTGAGCTTATGTTGTCTGGCAGGTCATTAATAAAGATTAAGAACAGAATGGGCCCTAAAACAGAACCCTGGGGGACACCAGACAACACGGAGAGAGGGTCTGAACAGACACCATCCAGAACAACTTTTTGTGTCCTTCCAGATAGCCAGGCAGAGATCCACCGGAGGATATCATTTCGGATACCATAATACTCCAGTTTATAAATCAATCGTCTATGGGGGACCTTATCAAAAGCCTTGGCAAAGTCAATAATAATGAGGTCCGTCTGTTTGTGACCTTTATTATTGGCTCTGTCTAGGTTTGCCTGCAAATCATGAATGAACTGGACCATTTGAGTCTCGCATGACCTACCACAGCTGAAGCCATGCTGAGACTCAATTAAAATCTTATGGTCCGATAGATGTTGCATGATTTTGCTCACGAGAATGTGCTCCAGAGACTTACAACAAATACAAGTCAAAGAGACCGGCCAGTGATTGGCAGGGTCATACTTTTCTCCCTTTTTGTAAATGGGAGCCACATTAGCTTGCAGCCAGTCATCTGGTACTCTAGACTGGGCCAAGGACTGGTTGAAAATGCAGGCAAGGACCGGGGCAATTTCAGCACTGCATTCTTTTAACACACGTGCACTTAGGTCGTCTGGACCTGAAGATTTATGGGGGTTAAGACGGTCTAATAGTTTTTTTACCCCATTAGGGTCAATGTATACATCTACAATATCTGGGTAGGGGGTTGGTCCTTTCGATGGGGGGGGGGGGGTCACCTACTTGTTCCCGGGTGTATACAGACTCAAACTGTCTGTTAAATATGTCTGCTTTGTCCTTATTAGCAGTTTTCAACATGCCATTTTCCCTTAAACAGGCCACACCCGTGGAATCCTTTCTTAAGTTTTTCATAAAGGACCAAAACTTTTTCAGCCGATCATTTTGGATACAGTCTTCTATATTAGTGTCTGTATCTGAGGGATTGAAGATATCAGAAACATACCTCCAGTTTTCGTCCATGTTTGTTTCTGTTACTGTCTTTTCCTGACTCTTTTCTAGTTACGAACGTCATTTTCACTTGATGACGACGTCAACGTTATGGCGTTGTGTGAAATATCTCAGTTTACTTAATATTATTAAAGTGAACCAAATCTACCTGGAACTGATAATTAATTAATTGATTTAAATGTAGTATATGTAAAATTAAGAAATAAAGCAAAAAAAAAATGTCATAGCATATAACCACTAAATTAAAAGTCAACGCGTGGGGTTTCCATGACCGAAGTGGGATAGGCTTAGACCTTTCTGAATAACTGTCGTACTTAAAAACCTATTGAATGCAATTATGGTGTCTTAGTTCTTCTTAACACCTGGTGCACTATTAATGCTTAATTGTAAGAACAGGATCGTATATGAGATCATACACCTCATAACAACTAGAATGAACCACACAAGAAAGTCATTGACAGTAAATTATCCCTTTTATTGCTGGTGCTATAGTGCAATGTCACGTTATAAAAGACAACTTTGTGGCAAGATATTATTCCTAGCGCATTTAATATATAGTATATATTCATTCTGTCTGATCCGTGGTATTTGTTCCATTAGTAGGTATTTGTTATAAAGTTGTCGACGTGCTTTTATTTTCTTACAAAAAGATTTTTGAGTTTATTGGGTTTTCTGGCTTCTGGCTGATTACCGTGAAGGTCTTAGCATTGGGACAGATATGTCTGGACAAACAGGTTGACGAAGATCAGAGGAACAGGCCTGTCAGAGTAACCACTGTTTGCATTCCACCTGCATCATTTTCGACACACTAATGCATAGTAAATCCAAAATATCCCATTTAGGATGAGTATGGTGATTGTTATTATTATTATATAATCTATAAATAAAACTCGTTTCATTGGTCCAGAGGCTGATCATGTGCGGTAGACATTACTTCATGTCCCATATTTTTGTCGAGACGTCTTAATGTTGCATGGTTGGTGACGTATCGTCATAATGGCGAACAATTTGTAAAAGTAACATAAACTGATTTAACTAAATTTGCAGCTTGTTCAGTTGAACTTATAAACATTATATAATAATACAATGGTTGAATTTTGCTTCGATGAACATGAAGTGTTATTGAACAGTAAATTCATATTGTTATTAAACATTAATTCATATTGACCGCCGCTTTGCGTCGGTCAATATGAAGTTTACTGTTCAACAACACTTCATGCCCGTCTCAACATAGTCAATAATTGTAGTGTCCAAATCTTTAGAATGTTTACGGTATCTGAGCCGCGACACGAGAAAACCAACAATATGGTTGTGCGCCCGTAACAGACTCAGATCAGCCTGGGCACCCGCCCAGTTTGACAAGACTCTTCGCTAAACGCTTAAAGGGAAGCAAAGGTCTAAGCTACCTGCATGCGGACAGCGAAGTCTCTGATTAGACTGGGCGGATGCCCAGGCTGATCTGAGTATGCACTGGGCGCACAACCACTTTGCTGGTTTTCTCGTGTCGCGGCTCATCTGTTATTTGGCGCTGAGTCTTGTAGTTTAAGAGCTTCCTCCGGTTTGTCGATAATATTACCATGATATCTCGTAAGGTATTTGAGCGAGGATGATGATATTTCATGTAAAGGTTGGTTGTGATGTACGCAAAAAACTGATAAACTTACTTGGCCAAATTCCATCAAAAAGTGACTTAGTTTTCCCTTTGTTGGAATTTAGCATCTTCCCTGTGTTCAGACTTTTAGACAGGCATAAAGCTTTGTCTGAGGAATTTCTATAAAAAAGTAACAGAACTGTGCCCCTTTTCGGGCTTAGACATCTAAGTTTGATACCTGTAGTGGCAAGCATATGGCTTGGGGCATAGTGGTTCACAAAAACAGTTTCTAGTTGACTTTGTCATGGGTATAGAGACCTCATTTTAAACGAAACTTTATCAAACTTGTTAGTTACCAAGACGGAATAAAGCCTAAGTCTATAGTTTGAAATTTGGCCATATTGTACAATTTGCCTAAAAGTTAATCGCCCTTGAGCACTAACATATACCATATTTGACATTGTCTTCGGTATGATGCTTGCTCTAACGCAGGTCAGCGATCGTTGCCCATTAGGCGACTTGTTAATGTTTCTTTTCATTCTTCTTCCATAATATTCCCCAACGCTACTGTGTTATTGACAACATGAGCTATGAATGAACTAAACATAAACATAGGGGTGACAGGTAACAAATGTATTGCATTGCCTTCATTGTTCAACTTCAGTATCAAAATAACCATAACGTTTGCAACAAACAAAATTAGCACAGACGGCTAGATATTTGTATGTTGATCCTTTTTACAAAAATTCTTGGCTCGAAGGTTCAAATCCGACTGCCAACTTTTTTTTTGAAATTTTGTTTTTTTCTTACTTTCTTTCGATTGTCAAATTCAAGTCTTCCTTAAGTTTGACATCTCTCACGATTTTAGTATGGTACAGATACAAGGTAAAAGGTCTTCCTTAAACGTCGGTTTTTGTCTTCAGCAGTTTATGCCTCTTCATATTCGTCCCTCCCTCCCCACCACATCCCTTCCCGCAATCTGGAGGTGGTTGCGTGGTGCGATGGTACTAGGTATAACTTCCAGTGCCAGGGCGTCGTACTTTTTTGGATAAAAGTATGGCAAGGGCCTACTGTGCTCGCAGTAGATGCGGGTGGGGTTTGTTTGAACATTTTCCCTCTTTTATCATTTCCTCATTTTGGAAGACGGCCCGATATAGACTGAACTACTGTCTGAAAGGACCGTTAAAGCCAAAACCACCAACCAACCTTCCCGTAACCATAATTGGAACGAAACGGGCTCAATAAATTTGCGTTTGCTCTCACAAAACATACTATACTAATTAGTGTAACAGTAATCTTAGGGAGAACCAATAAGAGAAAGCTACCTCACCCTTTGATCATTCAGCCAGTGCCAAAGTTACTTATGTACGTCAAAGTGGGAACAAAGAAAGCAAAGAAAAACAAAAAAACGAAATAAAATACGAAGTCATTCAATCGTAAAGACAAATGAGCCGCGACACGAGAAAACCAACAATGTGGTTGTGCGCCCAGCGCAGACTCAGATCAGCCTGGGCATCCGCCCAGTCTGATCAGAGTCTTCGCTGCTCGCATGGAGGTAGCTTAGACCCTTAGCTACCATTTAAGCGCTAAGTAAAGATTCTTGTTAAACTGGGCTGATGCTCAGGCTGATCTGAGTCTGCGCTGGGCGAACAACCACATTGTTGGTTTTCTCGTGTTGCGACTCAAATGCGAGCTACCATAAATTGCTTTAACAATAATACATTATGTTGCCAAATAAATTTCACACATTTTAATAACAAATTTGCCTCTACAGTAGAACAGTAATGGCTCAAACCTTGATGGCTTGTTAACCCTGTCTGACTAGAACTTTTTCTTTGGTCCCTTAAGGTAACTTTATATAAAAACTAACCCTGTATTGTAGAACTACCCTTGGATGGAACTATTAGTTAATTTTCATGGTCCCAAGCCTGTTCGAGCCAATAAAGTTCTACTGTATTCTTATCTAAAGGGGTACAAATTTTAATTCTAAGTCAACTGCACAGTTCTTTTGGTGTCAGTATGTACACGCAAGGGCTTTATAGCCTAACACCATCTTGAGCTGAATAAACTATAACGTATTTGTTAAAAAAATCTGTCTTCTATGGAGATTAATTGACAGCTTATGAGAGGAACAAGATCAGCCGCTACACGAGAAAACAAACAACAGGTTGTGCGCCCAGCGCAAACTCAGATCCGCCTAGTCCGATCAGACTCTTCGCTAAGGGCTTAAAGGGTAGCTACGGGTCTAAGCTACCTCCATGCGGACGGCGAAGACTCTGACCAGACTGGGCGGATGCCCAGGCTGATCTGAGTCTGCGCTGGGCGCACAACGACTTTGCGTGCTTTCTCGTGTCACGGCTAAGATAAGAATTAATTTCTCAGACGTTTATTAAAGTACGAGGCCCACTGTCGTACATACCGGTATTTTCATGAATGTCAGGAAAGTGAAATTTATTTCTTAATTGAAATATATGACATGGATAAGTGACTTAATTGTATGCACTAGTTAGCAGCCCTGATATTGACGATAATTGCAGTTGTCAATAAGTACATTTTCAAAATTGAAATACGATTCTATTTAATTTGCAGCGTCTCAGACAAATCGAACTTTTGAAGCTGAGAGATGAAAGTTTCACTTGTTGATTTCTAGCTATTTACAATTACAGGTTTTTCGTCAGTATTGAAATTACCCAATTGAGACGACTCTTTTGATGCCACTGCTAAACGTATGTTTATGTGATTAAGAAGAAGTGAACTTTTAACCAGAAACATTTATCTTATTATAAGCTCTGTCTAGATGATAAGATTATCGCACAAATAGCACTATACAAATTCTAGCGAATTTGCACTGGTTGAATCAAAGTGAATAAAATATAATTAACAAATGTTAAATTTTGTTTTGGTGATCATGAACTGTCATTGACCAGTTGGACAAGATGAAGTTAACAAAGGGATCAAACAAGGTTTTTCTTGGATTAACATTATCCAGGCCCCGAGACAGAGGCCGAGGGCCGAGGTTCTCAACAGCTCCCTCAGGACCTGGTTCTATCTATCTGCTTCTGAGCTATCCCATAACCTTGCAAGATCGTCGTGACTACCATCACGCATGCTCTTATCTAATAAAATAAATCTATACTATAAACTGCATGATCCCAAGACCCCTAAAACTCAAGCAAAATCATAAGCATAAAGTAAAAAGTATGCAAAGACCAGGAACTGAAACAATCAAAACCCAAATCCAACCCTCAAACCATAGTTGGAAACAACTAAGATTACAAATAATCAAGATACAGAGAACATATGGCCAACCGAGTGAGCAGCTTGTTCCCAAAAGGTGGCCACTCAGCAACCCAAACCGAACCAAAAATAATAAGAACATACATAAGGTAAAACATCACAGAAACTCTGACACCAAAAACAGGCAACAGAGAACAACAGTAGCAAACTGAAACTAAAAGGTCAACAGCTAAAAGCATAAGATATGAAATAACACACAAAAGCACACATAGTATTAAACATGCATACAATTTTATAAACAATAAAACACAAATGCAAGATACAATAAAACATAATAAGAGATACACATACAAACATTCACTATAATTATTTAAGACATCATAAAAAAACACTGATAATATAAATGCATGAAAATACATTTAAAGCCAATAAAACACAAAAAGCAACCTACATTAAACATCAGCACAAGAAAAAACATCTGCAGCCCCCTCCCCTCCCCCGCTCCATGCGTTAATCTGACTTTTAAAGTGATTAAAACAAGTAATATCTCTCTTTTGTGGAAGTGAATTCCATAATTTGGCAGCTGTGGAGCGAAAGGAGCTGGAACCATACCTTGAGGTTCTTATCCGTGGTATTTCAACTGTATTTGTATACCTAAAAGAATAAGAATTATTTTTAAAAGTTAAAAGATCATTTAAATAGATAGGTGTTTGATTATTTAGAATCCTAAAAAATTCTAGTGCTACTGCCCTCAGTCTCCTGACCTTCAGTGAAGAAAGCTGAGATTTTATAAGTAATGACGCATATGTAGAAATATAGTCATTATAAATACATCTCAGCGCTCTCTCTTGTATCTTTTCAATTTTCTTTGTATTCTCTTCTCCACAGAAGTGCCAGGTGAGAAGGCAGAAGTTAAAATTTGATAAAATATATGAATAATACACATTAAGTTTTCCCAGTTTACATTATTGCTTTCCTATCCTTTTCAAAACATTTAACAGCCGTGATGCTTTTTTACAGATATCTAGAAAATGTTTATTAAAATTTACCTGTAAGTCTATGGTTACACCCAATAATTTAGCATTTTCTTCACACTCAATGACATTTTTATCTAAATAATAAGTTATATTTTCACTCTTAGTTCTTTTTCCTACTGCAATGGCCTGAAATATTTCCGGTTTCGCTTTCATCTGATTGTCTGAATACAATTTAATTAATGAAAGACTTTCCTGCACCAACTTATCCACGACATCGTTCAGCCGAAAGTCTGCACATGAGACAGTGTTGTCGTCCGCATAGTTATACAATTTGCTATGAGAATCAAAGTGCATGATGTCGTTTATAAATATGTTAAACAGGACCGGTCCGAGGATGGAACCCTGAGGCACACCCTTGAGGATACAATGAAAATCACTTTTAGCATTACCAAATTTAACATACTGTTTTCTATTGCTCAGATAGCTTTCAATAAGTTTTAATGCATTGTCCGAAAGTCCATAACATTTAAGTTTGAGAAGAGCAGATCATGAGGTTAACAGTCAAATGCTTTGGAAAGGTCTATGAGAATGGCCGCAACGTATTTATTTTCATCTAAAGCCTGCTTCCAATCTTCAAGTATCCTCAAAAGTGTGCTCTGGCAACCATATCCGGGCCGATAGGCAGAAAGATAGATATTAAAATGTTGACTTAAATTTGAGTAGCGTCGTCGGAAAGAAGTAAAAAAAAAGATGCAAAGAGCGTAAAGATAACTGGAAAGTTTGGTTTGTAACAACACATCATCAGGTAACGATAAAGCAAATTGAAGAAAGTGAAACAGAATATTCGAAGAAGCATTTTGAAGAAAGCAGGATGCATATTACTGAAACGCACTCTTTTTTATAGGCTATAGCAGAAAAAGGAACACAGTACGGTAACAGAATTATGACCATGATCAAATGTAAAAGCCATTTTGTTGAATGAAGAATGAAGAATTCACATTAGCGAGAACCACACGGTGATATAGTAGAATGCAAATACACACTAGGACAATAGCACACTGTGATATAGCAAAATACAAATACACACTATGGAAATGGTATTATGACCCTGATACCCTTCCATAAGTGTTAGCCTGTTTGAATTTTAGTGACTCGATAAAAATCAATACACACAGGAGCATGTATATTGCCTATGCTACTCAACTTAATTTACACACTAGATGAGCAGGTTTCCATCTGCCTAAAGGTGTTTGAGCCTTTTAAATGACAAAAAATTGAGCATTCTTTCAAATAATAACTGGAATGAGGCATTTTGAAGAGACATATTGCTTTAAATGTTTTAGGGTAAATTTCTTTTTTTGCTGGTGTAAAATATAAATCCTACGAAAAAAAACTCGTTTTGGTATTTGACAAAGCATGTTGCAGAATGATTTCTTTTGACGAATCTCTTGGCGATAATGAAATTGAATTACTGTGCAAGACGTTTTAACTGCTTCCAAGAGCCTCTGTATGAACTCTGCCACATACCCGTACACGTAAAGGTATAAGTCGGCTAGTAAGGGAGCAGTTAGTGCCCATCGGAATGCTAAGTGTCTGTTGAAAAAAACTTGCCCACTGAACTTCACGGCAATACTGTCGATAAGTGGCTCCACCATTTTAATTGCATCAGCTTCAAATTTTTTGTATGAATATAAGAGGTATATGTTCAGATGCCCAAGAACAATTTATTTATACCGACGATTTCCTTTTTTGGATGGAAAATATTTTACAATTTCTTTTTATTTGATTTGAAAATTTAGCATTTGGTATTATAGTATCAAGCTTTGAGAAATCGAAAGTTTTGATGTTGCCTACTTCAAAAAGTGCTTGTGCTTTTAAACTATCCAAACCTTCCTTAGAATCTATAAGGAGCCATCTCAAATTTACGCTAGTAAACTTCTGGAGTATATTAAACCACATTATTTCTGAAGTCCATCCTTTACTAAGTATTCGTATGAGAATCTGAGGGCCAGGGACTTAGTAGAGCACCTAACCGAGCCCGCAATAAATCGTTGTTAATATATATCTCGATGTAAGCTTAGGATCCAATGTAGTTTTGGAAGGCCTAGATGAAATATTGGATGAATTAAGTGTTTTTTTTTTGTTTTTTTTTTTTTTCGTTTTGAATTCGGTTAACATGGATTTAAATGATCAACCTGTAATAGACTTCAATCAATAGTCATCGTCATAAGAAAAAGTAATTGCAATAGTTAATACCGTCAAATAAGGCCCGAAAGCAATTACTTCATTTTTTCATTGGCTTAGCGGTCTGGCTTTAAATCAAGGTGATTGCACATACTTCCGGAGAATCATCGATGCCATTACTTTTATTTTGTCCTCCGTAATCATTTTGGGTAATCTCTTAATAAAATGAATTATTTCCTTAAAGCGTACGTAAATCATTTTACGTGCGGCGGGGACTGGGAGGACGGGGAGTGTTTCTTAGTTTGGAGGCGATGATAAACACTGAATCATCTCCCTTTGGAAACCGTCTGAATAACATGAATATGTATCCCTTCGCCTGAATCTTAAAAGACCAGTTTATCCAATTAAGGTCAGAAGAAAATTATCCAGCATAAATGTAAATTAAGCAGGAATAGCTGGAATATCGCTTTATTTAATAAGGTTTTGATTCCAGTTTATTATGTGAACCACGTATATATCTTAAAATATACTAGCAGAATAAGATCAAATTACAGTTTCGAATCGGGGAGGACACGGACAGACTTGTTACAATGAGGTATGCTATGAGTTCTTTCTTTTGGGCCTCAGTGGAGACATCGTTATGAGTATTGGGTTCGAAGTTATAAAACTTGAGAATTATCTCAAACTCGAAATAAAGCACACTTTTTGGCTGCTTCCGAGCACATGCTCGGAAGCAGCCAATCAGTGTGCTTTATTTTGAGCACATGCTCGGAAGCAGCCAATCAGTGTGCTTTATTTTGAGTTTGAGAATGTACTCAAGTTTTATAACCTCAGGGCCTGGACAAAACAAATAATGTATAGCGCACAGGATAACCATGACCAGACTGTGTGCATACACTTATTGAATGTAAACAACCTGGTAATGGCTTTGCTGTCAGCTTGATTATTTGTATTCAACAACGGATAGCGTATCATAACGATGACTTAGCATAATGAAATGATTCGCTGACTTTATTCCTTCACCAATCCCGTATGTATTACAGCATGACGTTTGACCCAAATTGTAGATTTTTTTTTCTAGTGAGATCTTAATTTACTGCTGGCGTTTAAGGTCATGATTTCCGGAAAAGAATTTCGCAACTAGATGTAAGCTGATTAATGGAATGATGCTTATAACTGTATATTCTAATGAAGAGAATAACAATAGTTTGTGTTCATCTTTGGCAGTGGACACGATATCTTAAATCAGGTAAGTTCTTTTTGTTTATTCATTGTTGATGTGACAGATCATAATGAAAATTGAATTCTGCGACATTCGATGCCGACAGGGTTCAATTACGTTTTAGATATTTCCACACGTAACATTTAGGGGTGTTATTTAACTAAAGGAACATAACTGCTTAGGCGTTGCTACTTCACATATGGACGGACCATAAAATAGCACGCCCGCATTGTTTGCCTTTCAAAAGTTTGGCATCGGTGTCAAAACGTAAATGAAAAAAAAAAAAAAAAAAAAAAAAAAAACACGTTTATTAGAAAGCTGTCATCTGGAATCCCGCTCCACTTCCGCCCCTCCCCCCGTCCCTCTAAAAAAAGCTAGAATCAGCCTAGGATGATAATGCTTGACAAATCAATTTGAGATTACTGTCTCTCCGGCTAATTTTGTAAGTACATGATTGAATCATACCCCTCTGTTGACTTAGGAATTTTCTAATTAAAAGAGCTGCTTTTTAATTTACTTTTAATATAGGACACGCCGGTTATTCTAATGAAGGGAGGGCCATGCTAGATCCATTACTGATAGACTAATTTATCATATTAGAAAATAAAAGTAAAACGGCGACCCTTAACTATTTATGTTTTGCGGATAAAATCTGTGCGTCAGCCACGATAGGAAATATTGTAGGTGAAACTTAGGTCTAATGTAAGAGTTTTCCATCTAGAATTTAAAAAAAATGCTAAAGCCTCGTTTACATGATATGTTTTTGCACATGTGGCAAAAAGAATATATGGAAAATAGCACACATGGTTTCATGTTTACATGATATGCACAGACCACATATGTTCTCAGATTTTCCCCGCCATTTACCTGGCTGTGTCTGCATAATTTTGTCATTTTTATGTTACAAAAATGGAGACTGAGGACTTGCTGATGATTCCACTTTGTGTGTTTATCACTGCACATGGTTATGTGCAATTGCAGCGTATAAGGATATAGACCCTAAAACGAAAGGACTTCAACACTCGGGGAAGCAGACAGGAAGAAGTAAAAGTTGTTCTCCTTTGTAAATTATATGTATTATTCAAGAAATATACACTATAATAGCACTGATATCAATATTTTGGTAATTCCAGGTACCTGCTGGGGTTGCAAAAGCAATTAACCTCAGTGAGCTCTCTTCCGATTGGTCAAAAGCTTATGGAAAAAAGCACAAGGATAGAACATGTTCTATTCCTTGTGGTTTCCACATGTGGAAAGAATAAGCAGTGCAAAACTCTGTTTAGACGGAATGTTTTGCATATGTGCACAGAAAACTTATGTGGAAAACATATCGTGTAAACGAGGCTTAAAACTGAAAATTGAGACAGCATCTACATTAGGACTTTTTGGCGTATGGGTATGACTAGAGTTTGTGGTTTGAATTTTTATTTGGCTAGTTATGCTATCTTTTGATACTTTTACGATTTCCTTTACCTGGCAAAAAAGGGCACAACCATAAAACAAATATATTGTTTCATGCTGTAGATTTTATCACTGTCTATAATCTTTTTAAATATCTTTTTATTTATGGTAGTGTTCTGTGTGTACCAAATGATGAAAACTGTCAAAATTTAGAACTAGCATATTTTTACTATTTTCTCATGTTTAATTGCTATTTCTAACATAGAAATAGGTCATCTGAAAAAAAAGTAACTGTTCTTTTCATAAACTGCAACCATTCCTCACAGATATTTACGATGTAAGCCAAGCAGTTGCTGCAATTTGATTTTTCAGGAAAATCCAGGGGCCAAAATTTGGCTTTACTGCACGTAGTCCTTTTTTATTTCAGTGGGTGTTTGCTATCACATTGCTGTAATAATGACTAGGTTTAATGTGGGAAGAAACGAGTGTATAATTATCTTTAAAAACAAACAGTTTTTCCTTCTTTTCTTCAATTACAGAGCAGGCTGTCTGGCTGATGATATTTAGCTGAAGGAATCAACTGTCATGGCTTCTAACAACTCTTCAGCGGTGATACAAAATTCGACTATAATGGCTTCTGACAACTCTTCAGTTGCAATACAAAATTCAAGAGACATGTTTGCGTATGCTATATTTATTTTACGTGTTATTGCCAGTTTAGCGATCTTCACGAACCTTTGTGTATTGTTTTTACTGATATGGCTTAAACGTTCCTTTCGTAACTATAGTTACTGGTTTCAAATTTTTGTGCTGGCGAGTGAAGACTCGTTCAATGCGTTAGCGTCTTTTGGCCTTACTTTGTACGATTTCGAATTTTTCAAAACGAACAATATTGCATGCAGCGTGATATTGTGCGCATACATGTGCGCTCAGATTAACACTTTATGGGCGATATGTTCTATATGTGTAAACAGATTTCGAAGTATACAGAACATAAATAAACTTGTAGAGCAAAGGTCAGGGTATCTGCAAGAAATTTCAATTGTCCTGGTGGCAATTTTCAGTATTATATATGCCTCTATTCCATTTTTGACATTAAACATAACACAGAACCTTTCAATGTGCAGTGCGGCAATTCTATTTGGACTGCACGTGAAGACTTATAAGCTTTTAATGTCACTGGGGCTGATCATACCTTTAGTTGTTATAAACATTCTGTATGGCATATGTTTAGTGAAACTGAAACACGTCATGAAAGCTGTAAGACCGTTGAATGTATGTCCATATGTAACCGAGGAAAACCACAAAGACAAAGTAACAACTAAGGTATTTCCCTATTGTACAAAAACAGGAAGTTTCGCTGACAAGAATTCCGAGCGGACCTATGATAAAAAAATGTCTAATCCTAAAGACTTCACAACTCCATTGTCTACTGAGGGCAAGCGGATTCAGCAACCGAGTCATCACCAGGCTACCGGAATTATACGTGATGTACCGACTTCTGCCGAGGCCTGTTCAGCCTCTACGGAAAATTCTGTTTTGAAATCGTTGGGAAGCCATCAACCAAGATACTTTAACACTCGCCGAAACACGAGAGAAGCACAATACAGAGCAATAAAACTTTTGGGCATTATCCTACTTATGTCCAACATCGCTACTATTATACCGGTGTCATTCTTGTTACGCGATGTAATTGTGCCAGAGAATATTTCGGGAGGCAGATCAGCTATCGGTATTGTCTTTCTATCTCTAAATTCTTTGGTGGACGCAATCGTGTATGGATTATACTCTATAGAAATAAGAACATTTATTTATCTGAAACTGGCGCAATTGCGACAGCTGCTGACCTGTAGTCGGGTGGCGTAGGAAATGCTTATGAACCATAAAACCATTTATACTTACACAAGTACATTGGATTATTCATACCTATGCAGTTTCAATAGCTCTTAGAATACCCTTTTGTGCATTCTTACTTCGGCTGTAAAATACTAATAACTGCTGCCAAAACTCCTTTCTTTTTTCCTGAAGATAAGTCAATACGTATTGCTGATACTTCCAGCAAATGTTGCCGTAATTACTATGGTATAGAGGCCATATTGTGATGCCTAAATTTACTCTAAAGATGTACAGAAATATTTAGCCGCTGGGACAGCTTATCGCACACCTATTTCGATGTAGATGACACAGTTGCACGACTTTTTTCGGTCTACGTTTGTGGGCGACCACTGAATTCTGTTATTCTGCCTCTATTAAACAATCATTACTCGGATATCTTTTTACCGCTTATACCCTCTGGTCTATGACTTTACTGTAGAAACTTTATTATTTCCAAATAAGAAAAACTTAAAACAATTCTTTTAGTGAGAATCTGTTTTAGTAAATTATCAAACTGTCTATAAATAAACGGAATATACACAGAGAGCCAGAAAACTACACTTTGAGTCATACTACCCTAATCTAGTATTTTCACAGGTTAAAACGATATGAGCCGCGACACGACAAAACCAACAATGTGGTTGTGCGCCAAGCGAAGAACAGATCAGCTGGGCAGCCGCCCAGTTTGATCAGACTCTTCGTTATGTGCTCAAAGGGTAGCTAAGGGTCTAAGCTACCTCCATGCGGACAGCGAAGACTCTGATCAGACTGGGCGGATGCCCAGGCTGATTTGAGTCTGCGCTGGGCGCACAACCACATTGTTGGTTTTGTCGTGTCGCGGCTCATAATTTGTGTCATATTTTGAATGAAATACCTCGGATTTTTTTCTTTTAAATCAGACCTATATTTGAGCCTTTTTTTCTAGGGAAGCAAACATGAAGGCGCAAAAATTATCTCCCTTTAACACAAATGGAACGAAACGTACAATTATACTCATGCAGCTTAAGAATGGGAAATTTAAAATATGGGCGCAGTTGTTCAAAGCATCATTAGCTAAACGAACTCGTTAGTCGAGGGTTCGTTACGTGTTAAAATGCTCACAAAATCAATTGCGTAATTATTATTATTATTATAATTTTTTTTAATTTTTTTTTATTTTTTTTATTTTTATTTTTTTTTTTTTTTGCTGAAAAATTGTGAGGAGTACATAGTGTACTTTTAACATGTAAAGTGCCAAAATAACACTATATAAAGAAACAAACTGTAGAACTCACTCCTTGTCAAGTAAATGAACATCAAGCAGAATCACTGTCAATGACAACTCTACACCTTTTAATGTCAGTTTTTGTACTGATTGTTTGGCATGGAATAATTAACATTAATGGAACACTTTCCTCCATGTGTGTAATTACCACTTAATATATTTCCATGCGGGTTTCCATTAGAATTCTGTGGGAGAGATATTGCTTGTGTATTGTTTATGTTGCTGATAGGACGTGCACGAGGATCTGAGGTGGGAGGCTGACAGAATCTGATGCAGGAACACGGGCACTACCCATTGCTGATGAAGTGTGGTCCGCATGGCCTGTTTTAGGATATTTTTTTATATATTTGTGGATAGAAGTATTTACATTGCAAATTTTGCTTATTGTTCAGGGAACGATAATTGTTTAAAGAGTTTGGGTTTTCATGACCTGTATTGTACACAGCATGAGTAGGGTACATGTACATTATTATCAACCAACTTTTGACATATGTATTTGCTATTTGCGAACACTTGTATATGTAATTCGTTTATTGGCCAGGTTTGGCAGTTTTGCAATATCGGTCAGTTTCTTCATCAGAGAATTCAGCTGTCGAACACACAAAGGAGCTTTCAAAAACAATCTCTCGTCAGCTGCAGGGGCATCATCTTGTGTAACAGCTGCCAAATAGAAGGAATGGTGAGGCTCACTAAAGTTTCTCCCCAGCAGGCACATGGCGTCAGAATGACGTCGTACTAACGACGATGCGACGTCATTACGTCGCATCGACGTCATTTTAACGTCACGTGCCTGCTGGGTAGGGCGTTTGTCACTGTACATCTCATAGATTTTCACTGGGTATCTGCCTGGTAAAGCAGGATTTTTGTATATTCTGGGCTTCTTCATCCTACTACATATATTCCTTACAGTCTCATTTGTTTTCGTTTTTTGTTTGGCTCTCGCTATATTCTTAATAATTTGCACCTAGCTCTTCATCATAGCACGAGCTAATATCACCTCACTGAATATTTCAATCTGTGTTCTTCTCCCCACCTCCTCTGATCCCGTAGTGCACTGTATTATTAAGCAACATTGTGTTTAATAAGCTTGTATGTGTTTTAACACCAAGTTCTGATGCTTCAAATAGTTATTCAATGTCATTATCATGCAGGGCATCAGCAGCTTTTGGTTCATTTCCCTTTCCAAGCTGTTTGAGTTTCCTCTGCTTGCTCTTCAGTGCCTTCCTTGTGCCATAAAAATCGGCTCCATTCATAAGGCTAACACTCCAGTCTTTTTTTCTCAAACACTACTCAAAGCTTCCCAGCATACACGTTAAAAAGAACAGGATACTTGAGCTAACAGACGTGTACTACCAAATGAGAAGAAATCAAGGAAAAAATAACTGTGGGGAAAAAGATCAAGTTCAGAGGTATAAACTAGGAAAGGCATGGGAGACATTTTTTTCAATGTTTAATCATTGTGAACAAGCCGTCAGTTTATAATGACAAGAATGAGCGGTCATTGTCCCTCTTTAAAGCCCCAGTCACACACACACATTACGGAACGGGCGGATAGTTGCGGATAATATCCTTAGTTTATCCGCAGAATTTGTGGGCGTGGCCTAATTTTATTTAATGAATTTACGGATATAGTTACCAATAGATGCGTATGGATACGAATAGGTACGAACTACTAACCTTCCGTTACCTTCTGTAACCTTTAGATGCGGATAAATACCTTCAGATGCGGGCTGTAGCGCATGCCTAGCGGATAGAAGAATAGAAAAGATTAACTGCGACCTCCTCATCTGTGTCTACTCCTTGTATGCTCCAGTCACACACACACATACGGATTGTGCGGATACTACGGATGGCCCGTCCGTATCTATCCGTTTTATCCGTAATGGATCCGTATCAGATCCGCAGAGTCTGTAACTGTCCGTATCATATACGCAGAGTCCGCAGGATCCGCGTCGAAATCATTTTTGAAAAGTTTCAAAATTCGGGCGCGGATGAGTAAACCGTAATGGTGCGTTACTAAACGCATATATCCGCATCTATCCGTATCTAATCCGTGTCGCATACGTATCTATTCCGTATCTTATCCGTTATTGAACCTATCATTCCGCAGTCCCACTCCAAGTTGAGGACCGATACGGTTTCAAGCGGATCGTTACCTTTAGTTACGGAAGTTACGGGTCTCGTTCGGCGTACTGTAACGGACTCTTTTCTTCAGTTACGTTTCAATACAAAAAGGTTGCTTTCCAATACTGACAGATACCTACAGGATAGGTTGGAGAGGCGGCTGTACGGCAACAACACCAGTAGGTGTGTGGGGGAGGGGGGGGGGCAAAGAGACAGCCTGTATCTCAAGCACTACTACAACAGAGAGGCCGGGTCGGTGCAATGGCAGTGACGTATGGTGCAGTTATGGTGCGATGTTATGTTTCTTATTTGTAACAGTGGGGTATGGCAAGCGAAGTGCACAATAAGTCTACAAACATAGGTTTGAAAATTACAAACCTATGTTTGAACTTCTAACCCAGGTTTGAAATTCTCAAACATAGGTTTTTAAAGTTCTAACATAGGTTTTTAAAGTTCTATCATAGATTTTAATAAAAGACATTCTAAATCCTATGATATAACCTACGTTCGAAACAAATTATGCTTGCAAAATGCACAATAAGTCTACAAACATAGGTTTGTAAATTACAAACACGGGTTTTTACTCAAACCTATGTTTGAAAATCACTATCTTAGGTTTTTGGTTTTCTATCATGGATTTTAAAATCTCTATCATAGGTTTTTGAAAACCTGTGATTGTAAATTTAAAACCTCCTATGTTTGAACTCAAAATCCATGACTGAGATTTATTAACCTGTGTTTGTAGACTTATTGTGCACCTGGAATTCATTGTTTTGTCCAAACTTATGTTTGAAAGTTAACTCACAAGCTTTAAGATGTCAGATTCTGAAACCTATGATAGAGATTTTAAAACCCATGATAGAAATCATAAACCTATGATAGTGAATTTCAAACATAGGTTTGAGTACAAACCCGTGCTTGTAATTTATAAACCTATGTTTGAAGACTTATTGTTCACTTAGCAAACATGATTTATTTCGAACTTACGTTAGAAGGGTATATCACTGGTTTTAGAATTATTTTTTTTAAAAACTATGTTAGAACTTTAAAAACCTATGTTAGAGAATTTCAAACCTGGGTTAGAAGTTCAAACGTAGGTTTGTAATTTTCAAACCTACGTTTGTAGACTTACTGTGCACTTGGCTTGCCATAGTGGGGTCATCTTGTCGTGAACTTGCCAATGGCAAAAGCAGGGCCATCATCTCATAAACTTATTTGACTTTTATAAATTCGAATTAGTTGTCCAATATAGGACAAAGTTTAATGGTGAAATGAAGCATTAAATATCTTCTGGTCAGGGGACCTCCATACGAACCGAACTACCAACTAATTGTGTGCACCGCGGCGGAGGGTGAGGGTGAAGGTTTGGGCCCAGTAAAACTGGTTTAAACCCCCCACTAGTTATTACTGACCGTCCCAATGCGGTACTTTCGTTGCGGTTGCATTTGTATTATGTTCGGTGCTGTTTAATTTATTGTGTTCTCAATTTAACCCAATAGAAAATAGGTGAAAATAGTTGTTAAATGTTTTTCGTATAATTTGCTTAGTCTGTTGTAACCCTTCTGTTGGTCTAAATTATTCAGTTCAATAAAGATAGCTGAGTTGCCACCTATTTTGGAAAGAGCTGCTGACTCGGCGTATCACTTGTAATTTATTGTTTGTCGGGATGTCTTTGTCAATCTTTCCCTTTGATATTGGGGATAGGGTTCGGGATCTGATTCAGTCAGTTCCTGAAGTGTAGTTACTCTTTAAATTTGAGTAGCCGAAACTTCGAAGATGGCCGATGTTCCTTCTTTCGAATGTGTTTTGTGCTCTTGAATGAACTCTTTTAGATTTCTATTTTACTTCAGTGCCACCGGTGTCGTGCCGTGCTGCGACCATAAAACGTCTCCCCATACGTCATCTATAGTGTAGATTATATATATTTTTTCCTTGCGGTCAAGAAAATATTCTGAGAAATCAGAAAATTTTGATTGGTTTAGATTTATAGTCTAGATTATTGCTTTTTTTTTTCCTTTTAGATCTTTTATGGTACTAATCAGTGTTTGAATTTACTGCTTTATCAAAATTAAGAAATCACATTATGCTTTCTCTGGATTTCGTAACCAAATCATATCGGGGTCACTGATGCGGTTTGAGTAGCCGAATTCTCGAAGTATGGTCCATGTACCTTCCTTCGAATGTGTGCAGTGCTCTTGAATATATATATATTTAAACCTCTGTTGCCATATTTTGTATGGAAAGAGTGAATAAAAGAATATATATATATAAAAAAAAAGGATTAGAATAGTATCTACTTTATCAACTGCCGACTGAATATCTATGTCAACCAAGCAGTAAATGGGTACTTTTTTCAAATCAGGGAAGGACAAGGCAACATGAGTGAACTTAAAAGTCCTTGACAGCTGAGCTTTTAGTAATAGATTTAGAGCTCTGTTGTAAATCATTGTCCGTACTGCCATTTATTGTCTTCGCCCATGGGCGTAGCTGAGCGTAGACAATCTTGGGAATAGTTTTTGTTCCGGAATCACTTTAGAAAAGATAATTGACTGCTTGAACTTTATTTTTATTAACTGGTTGTCATTGTTATTTTGTGCAGGTTTGATCAGGTCCAAATGTAGCAGAAAAGGGTCGACATGGACACGGTCTAGTTTCGAACATTTCAAAACACAGGTCACTTCTATTTGGTAAACAAACCAGCTAGCTGATTGGCTTAGGATAACTACATGCAAACATGAATTTAGAAAGACTAACAGAAATCTACTAGATTAAAACCGAGAATGTGCGATTAGACCGAGGTGAAGACTGACTTGGGTATGGTAGAGGCGCAATTTGACCAAGGTGCCAACCCAATGACTACACAAATTAATATGTGATAAGCGTAGACCCAAGCTTTTTAAAGAGGCGAAAACTTGTCTAATGTAAACGTAATTTATCGAATTTTGTGCGCCTTGCGTTTCTGTATTTTACTTATTCAGTGTCGCTAAACCCTAAAAGTTTGAAAGGAAAATGTGATGGGCAGGTCTCGACATGCAACGATCAGCCCTTTTGAAATTTGAAAAGTCAGAAAGTTGACCAGCATTGTTTACAGGTGTACTTAAACTTGCCAGATGTAGTTTGTGTTTTGCAAATTTTCTAAACGACCCATCATCTAAGAAATTCACTGTATGCATCGAGTTGGTCCCGAGTGGCTCTTACACATTTACAATTTTATGCCCCCAACTTTGAAAAAGTTGGTGGGGCATATTGCTTTTGGCTTGTCCGTCCGTCCATCCGTCCATCCGTGCGTGCGTCACACTTTTTCAAGCTTGCTGTAACTTTAGAACCCTGCTAGCTAGGGTCTTGAAATTTCATATATGGATGCCTCATGGAAAAATAGCTGACACATATTTTTTTTTCTTTTCAAATTATGCCCTATTTTGGAGTTATGCCCCTTTTACAAAAATGAGATGACTGTCTTGTTAGCAAGATATCTCAAAAAGTATTTAAGCTATGGCCTTGATATTTAGTACACTGACTGAGTGTGAGGAGTAGATTACCTGATTAACTTTTGGGAGAATTCCGTGAAATTTTGATCGAGTTATGACCCTTGTTTGAATTTGGCATTTTTCCAACTTTTGAACCGCTTAAGCTAGGAAGCTGATTTTTGGTATAGTAGTAGTCCTTGATGAGCTAAATACTTTAGTACAGTTAGGTAACTCTACATCCATCAATAACTTCCCCTGATGTTCAATACTTATGCAGCCTCTGAGTTCCAGAACCACTGGGCATAGGATCTAAAAAATTTATATATGGATACCTCATGGAAAAATAGCTGACACATATGTTTTTTTCTCTTCCGAATTATGCCCTAATTTGGATGGATGGATGGAAGACTAGCGATTTTACGTTCTTTTCAACAGTATTTCAGTCATATCAGGACGATGGGCTTGTGATAATGAAAGGCTGTGTGCAATGGAACCCCGTTTACGATGGAAAGAACTCCGCCTCTGGCGGGGCTCGAACCCGCGACCGCTAAATCAGTAGGCCAGCGCTTAACCCTCTGAGCTACCGGGGCTCCCCCTATTTTGGAGTTATATGCCCCTTTTAGAAAAATGAGATATTACTTGTAAGCAAGATATCTCAAAAAGTATTTGAGCTATAGCCTTGATATTTGGTACACTGATTGGGCATGAGCAGTAGATTACCTGATTAACTTTTGGGAGAATTTCATAAAAGTTTTGATGGAGTTATGGCCCTTGTTCAAATTTGGCATTTTCCAACTTTTGAACCGCTTAAGCTAGGAAGCTGATTTTTGGTATAATAGTAGTCCTTGATGAGTTACATACTTTAATACAGGTTAGGTAATGCTGCATTCATCAATAATGGAGTTACTTCCCCTGGTGTTCAATACTTATGCAGCTACTGTGTTCCAGAACCATTGGGCATAGGGTTTAGAAATTTTATATCGATTTCTCATGGAAAAATAACTGACATTTATTTTCTTTTTTTTTCCAAGTTATGCCTCATTTTGGAATTATGCCGCTTCAAAAACATGAGACGGATGTCTTGTTAGCAAGATATCTCAGAAAGTGTTTCAGTTATGGCCTTGATATTTCGAATACTGATCAGATATGAAACGTACACTACCTGATTTAACTTTTGGGAGAATTCCGTAAAAATTTTGATGGAATTACAGTCCGTTGTATCTGTTGAGTCCTCGTCTTTGCTTCTTCATGGTGTTGAAATTTGATTTATGTGTTTACCGTGATGATTCATTGACGAGTTAGAGGGTTATCATGCGAACCGAACAACCAACTAAATGTTTTGTACCACTTCAGAAACTGAGGGTGAGGTTGGGCCTGTAAAATCGATTTAAGCCCCCCCCCCCCCCCCCCAGTAATTCATTACTGACCGTTCCAAGGCGGTAGTTCTGTTGTGGTTCTCTGTTGCCTGTTCTTGGTGTCAGAGTTTCTGTGATGTTTTACCTTATGTATGTTCTTATTATTTTTGGTTCGGTTTGGGTTGCTGAGTGGCCACCTTTTGGGAACAAGCTGCTCACTCGGTTGGCCATATGTTCTCTGTATCTTGATTATTTGTAATCTTAGTTGTTTCCAACTATGGTTTGAGGGCTGGATTTGGATTTTGATTGTTTCAGTTCCTGGTCTTTGCATACTTTTTACTTGTTTGAATTTGGCATTTTTACAACTTCTGAATTGCTTAATCTAGGAAGCTGATTTTTGAGTAGTAGTAGTTTTTGATTAGTTTAACATTTTAGTAAAGATTAGGTGATTCCTTTTCAGACTTAGACATTCTAAAGTTTGACATCTATAGTGGCAAGCATATGGTTGGGGGCATAGTGTTTCACAAACACAATTTCTAGTTTTACTTTTCTCCCATTCAAAGTCAAAATGTTTCGCTATATGTACTCAATAATGATTTCCTGGTTGGCTCTGAGAAATTTTTGAGGCATTAAATGAAATAAAAAGTTGTTCCGGTGAAATTATTATGGCTCGGTAAAAATTTTGAGATGACTGAAACAGCCTTCAGAGCCAAGGCTGAGACAGTAGGCCGAGACAGAAAATTCTCAGACAGTTTTAGGAGGGGATAGTCTTGTTCAATGGATAAAAAGCTACGGTATATTATAAGACACAGTAGATGCTACAAAGTAGGTGAGACAAATTAAAGACGACACACAAATCATCTATTACGTGATGTCTGCAGCTACTGTATCTTGCGGAATGCATCAGTAAGCGTGGCTTGGAGAGGGATGCTCGTTGCCGGCTGAGATTTGCCACCACCTTTCTTCAAACTTTTGGGGTTTATTTAGATACAGAAACGCGCGTCTGTCGCACTAAATGTGGTAATGATATGTTCATATTGAAACCACTGTGCCGATGACACTGCTCATGGACAATTTGTCCCGAGGATATCATCGATCCAGTTAGTCTTTTAATGTTGCTTCTGGTTGTTTTGCATGAGGATCACTTCTTAAATACTGATTTACAGTAACCTTATTGACTTACATCTGGTAAAATATCTAAACATCTCTAAACCTAAGGCTGACTTTTCAAAGCGACATGAATCTTAGCAGATTTTGGTTTCCATTCTTTTAGATTATTCTGGCTTTTGCACATTCTTGATGCATCCGACATATCCTTCCTAACGCCCTTGTCCAAGTCCTCTCTCGATATGCATCGGGTTGAGGTCGCCTACTCTCGCGAGTTAATACATAGCCGTCTACAAAAACGCGCGTTTGTCGCACAAAATTCGGTGAAGTTACGTTAATACTATATATATTATTAATTAAAATTCCCCTTAGGGCAAGATACTGAATATAAGTATATCCAGGCATTGTAAAGGCAAGATGGTCATCTGGGCAACAATCTGATAACTCAGCTGATTCTATATAGAGGATAACAAACATTCTGGCCAGATTGTGCAGTTTTACCAGAGTGGAGAGATTTACACTTTACAGTACTTTTCTTTGTGAAAAGCAGGGCAACACACAATTTGCAATTTAATGCAGACTGCGATAGCATAAATATCAGTTCACCGATCAAACAAAAACATTATCTTTAAATAAGATTAATTGTCAGATTGCGTGCTTATGATAGACTTTTATGAGTCACTGAATCCAAAAGCAGCAGAATCAAATGTAGGTCGCTGAAAACATCAAATACATGTACAGTGCCCTACATTTAATTATATAGAAGACATTATTAACGGCAAGATGCAAAAACTGGTTTCTCAAGTCAGTGCGTAAAAAATGACAATCTATTCTATTCTATTCTATCCCTTAACCTTACTAGGTCGTTGGGGCACCACAGATGACTTCGAAACAATCCCTTTCCACCTTGTCCTGTTTTCAGCTGGCTGCTCTAGTTGAGCTGGCAAAGTCCATCGCTCTTCACTCTTTAATATTATCTTTCCACCTCTTCTTCTGTCTACCTCCTTTCTTTTTCCTTTCACTGTGCCCTGTAGAATTGTCTTTGCTAAACCAGAAGACATTGAGACGTGGCCAAACCACCTTAGTTTCTGTTTCTTGACCAGCGTCAGGAGTTCATCATGCTCTCCAATGGCTGCTTGGATCTTTCTGCGAGCCTCCTCATTGGTTATACATGTATGTTCCTTGTACGAAATGTTCAGTAACCCTCGGTAGCATCTCAAGGCCTGCGTTCTTTTCTCTAACTCTGCTGCCAAGGTCCACGATTCACAGGCATACAGAAAAATGGAAATGACAAAGGAGCGCATAAGTTTCACCTTTGATCCAAGAGATATGTTGTTATCTCTCCAAATTGGTTTTAGCTTGGTAAGAGCTGAAGTAGCTTGTGCAATCCTTGAGAGAACCTCCTATTTTGAGCCATCATCTGAAACAATTGCTCCAAGGTATTTGAAGCTTGTCACGGTACCCAGCTTCTGTCCTTTTACTTTGATCTCCCTCTGGGTGCCAACTGCGCTGTTCGTCATCACTTTGGTCTTCTCAGCACTAATGTCCATCTTATATCTTGTGCAGGTTAGGTCGAGACTTTCAGCTAGAGCTTCTAGTTCCTGCTCTTCTTCAGCTAGAGCGTCTATGTCATCGGCAGACCGCAGATTGGTAATGTTTCTGCCGCCTATGCTAACTTTTCCGCCTCGTTCTTCCAGAGCAACAGACATGATCCGTTTGTAAAAAATGTTGAAGAGGGTGGGTGAAAGAAGAGATCCTTGTCTTACCCCAACTGTTATTCTGAACCATTCTCCTGTGCTGCCATTTATCATGACTGCACTTGTAGCCTTGCCGTATAGCTGCTAAATGGTGCGAACTAGGTGTGCACTGATATTGTACTTCCGCATGGTGGCCCATAAGACTGCATGCCGTACCCTGTGTAAGTCAATGAAGACATGGTACAGATTCTGCTGATGTTGGAGGTACTTTTTACACAGGATTTTAAGGTTGAAGATCTGTTCTGTGGTGCTCCGTCCTGCTTGGAACCCAGCTTGTTCCTCGGTGATTATCTCTTCGGCTTGTGGTTTAAGCCTGTTCAAGATGACTTTCAGCATGACTTTGCTTGAATGACTGATGAGGCTGAAGGTAGTTCTGGCAGAGCTGTCGGTTGCCCTTTTTAGCTCGCCTGAACGAAAGTTCAGGAAGAGCTATAGTTGTCACCCCGGCGTCGGCGTCGGCGTCGGCGTCGGCGTCCGGATTGGATGTTTTGGTTAAAGTTTTTTAAAGACCTATATCTCCTTAACCCATGGATGGATTCTTTTGATACTTGCATTGTAGTTAGATATTGGTCCAAGGTTTAACAGGGTACCACCCCCACCACACTCCTTGACCTTGCTGTCAAGGTCATGGACTTAGAAAATTGGGAGTTTTTTGTACTGGATGTTTTGGTTAAAGTTTTATAAAGCCCAATATCTCCTTAACACATTGATGAATTCCTTTGATACTTGCATTGTAGTTAGATATTGGTCCAAAGTTTTCCAAGGTACTAACCCCAACAAACCCCATCCCACCCTCAGTGACCTTGATGTCAAGGTCATGGACTTAGAGAATTGTCTTTTTATTGATTGGATGTTTTGGTTAAAGTTTTTTAAAGACACATATCTCCTGAACCCATAGATGAATTCTTTTTATATTTGCACTGTACCTAGATATTAGTCCAAAGTTTTACAGAGTACTACCCCAACCCCACTCAGCGACCTTGATGTCAAGGTCAGGGACTTAGGAAATTTGGTCTTTATTAAAGTTTTCTATTGCATACCGATTCATAATGCCTGGCAGAGATTTAGTTTACACTTGAACTGATGTTAGACACTTTTTTGAGCTTTTACAAAACACTATATACTTACCCCACTGGATGAACTTGAAGTCAAGGTCATTGACTTTTAATTTTGTCTTAAAGATTTTGGTTAAAGTTTTATATTTATGAAGACATAATTTCACAGTGCCTCGATGGACTCAGTTGATACTAATATTTGGACTGATGTTAGATAATGTTTCAAAGTTTTGATACATCATAGCCCCCACCCCTTTGAGCTCTAGCTCGTGGACTTTGAAGTTTCATGTGGATTTTTTTTATTTTAATTTTCATTTTAAAACTCATTTCTGAGATAGCCTTTGTTTATTAATGTGTTGTCATTGTGGACATGCTTGCCTGAAGTTTTATGCATAGCAGTCCACACCACCATAACGACTGTGTGATGGGCAAGCACATATTCAGGCGAGCTATGCTGTCAGGCGACAGCTCTTGTTAGGGAATGTAATAATCAGCGACTGAGTCCATGAGGTAGCCATTCTCCTGTTCTCCAGATCCTGTTACAGATATCTGTTAAAACGTCAATAATGGTCTCCCCGCCAGCTTGAACAAGTTCTGCTGGTCATTATCAACTCCTGCAGACAACCCATTCTTTAGTGCTGCTACTGCTATTAAGGTTTTATTAAGGTTGTCTACCATGGTGTTTCTAGGGCAGAGTACAGCCTGACGGAGCCCATCCCTCTCCAGGCTATATATGTTAACCACAGACGAAATCCATGGTTATTGTATGGCTCGCCTTGGTCACGAACACATGGCCGTTGACTCAAGGAGTTCTTCCGCCCTGGCCGTTGACTTCTTCTAGGAAGACTTCCGCCCAGTGATGTTGTGTTAACACCACCCCTTGTTGACCCATAGGGTTGTGAGACTCATGGATGTGGGAGCGTCTTATTTCCTCTCATCAAGTCATTGACTTGCCCATTGCCTATAATATAAATAACCAGACTCAAAAAGTGACATGTTCTTAAAATAGCGTATTTCTTCGTTATGTGGCGGATTTTTTTCTCTTTCATAACGATCCCAAAACATCTTGATCCATCTTCAATTTTGGGATTGTTTTGGAAGAAGAAAACTTCTGTAAGTTAATTACACATGTTTGCTTTGCATGTTTGCAGTAATTGGAAAAGGTAAACTCCAGGGGCCGTATTTATAAAACGACTTAAGTCGTTGCTATGCTGTTACTAAGGCTGGCTAAATGTCTACGAAAGAGGTTCCCTACAACTATGAGATTTGCTTTGGGGGAACAGTCTTTTTCAGACTGTTCTTCCAGAGCAAATTTCATAGTTGTAGGGAATCTTCTTCAAAGAAATTCTGCCTTAGCAACAGCATAGCAACCACTTAAGTCGTTTTATAAATACAGCCCCAATCTTATAACGGAATAAATACGCTATCATCTGAAACAGTTTCTTAAATTGGAAGATATTTTATTTATTAATTATGATTCTGTTATACTGCTAAGGTTTACTTGATTAGTGGCTTTTAAACGCAATTTAGTGTTAAAGCCAGTTTTAAGGACAACAGGTGGATGATGTTTTTTTTTTCGTTTTCACGTGCTTTTAAAGACACATGTTCCTGTTAAATGGGAGCTGCAATATTATCATACAACAGGCAAGTGACACTGAGATTTCATTAAAGGATACACCCCATCTCACAAGGATAATGGCATAACAGGGTCATAAAACAGCTGGGGTGGTCGGGTGGTGCGATGGTGCTGTAACTTTCACTTTCAGTGCCGGAGTGTCCCACTGATTTGGAACATTGTAGGGCAAGGGCCTACTGTTCTTGCAGTAGGTGCGGGTGGGGGTTGTTTGGACATTTCTTCTCTTGTCTATTATTTCTCCTCTTTCTCCCTCTCTGGGAGACTGCCCGATATAGACTGAAATACTGTCTCAAAGGGCCGTTAAACCCAAAACAATCAATCAATCATAAAACAGCAAACAACCGGGAGTGTGTTTTATATAGTTAAGAATAAATTTCTATAAGAAAGCCATACTAAAGTCTCCATAGTCCTATCAGTGCTAAAAACGTCTAAACTCAAATCATCGTAAAATGCGGTTCAGCCTTCACGTTTGGTAATAAAATGTTGATTAATGTGCATTGAGTCATATAACTGGCAAAAAGTAGAGAAAACAAGTTTTTGAAAAGTAACAAATCGCTCAACAAAATGAAATTTCTTGGTTTGGTTTCCCGTATACAAACATAGGCGGGATAGTGAGTGGAGCTCCATGCCTGTACATTGTATTTTTACTATTTAATTCAACTTAATGAAATCGAAAGAAGATCATATTTGTTGCCAACTAATATGACCCAAATAAGTTTTCAAACCCTTTTTATGTGAAACTCAGATGTTTTATTTGTTTAAAGCTGGCTAATCACGGCCATTTACATTGACGAAACTAAAGTGAAAAGCTTGCAGCGATTCCTCCTGATAACTATTTTCATGCTGATAGAGCTATGGGGCCTTTAAATCCATACAGAGGCAAATAATTCTTATTCACAGTCTTCGCTTTTTGAATGAGCTATACAGATCGAAGTGATGTGGATGCGAAGATACGCAGCTAGATCCAACAAGGCAGATGAAGAGGAAAGCATTATGAACCCAATCGATCGAATTCCACAGCCTGCCCCCAAAACAAAATTGGAAAAGAAACCAGTCAAGACGACACACTATTCAATAAATTAGAAGCGAACAACGAAGTCAGCTCTTTCCTTGCACATGACCGTGAGGCTATCCTAGGGTCAAGTGGGGTAAATTCGGACAACAGATACATTCGGACAGTGACATTGCTTCCTTTTTATGTCCGTTGGAATTAAAATAAAATCTACTCGACAAACAGTGAAAATCCTGATGAGACGACTCATTTTGAGCCTTCTCATCTGGATTTTCACTATTTGCAAATGGTATGTCCGAATTTACCCGTTGTCTGAAGTTACCCGACTCGACCCTAATTTATGTGCAGAAAGTTAAAGAGCCGACAAGCAATGGCAATAATATTAAACCAGTACAGAAGCACTGCATCGGAACTGTATCTCTTATGTAATATTACCATAATTATATGCCAATAAAGGATTACGACAGATTATGGCAGATTTTATATAGAGCTTTTTAAATGTAAACCCTTCCGGATGAAAGGGGGTCCTTTGATCCTATTCCAATGTTATAATATTACAGAATATAGTTTTGAAGAACTTGAAGAAAGAGATTTAAAAACTCAGGAAGAGAAGCAATGGGCTCGGTGTTTAATATGGAATTGGATGACTTGAGAAGAAATATTTAGTTAGTTTCTGTTTAAAGAATTTCAATTTGTAATGTCGTTGAAAAAATGGCAGAGCATGGCATACCCGTCTGCCACGCTCCGATATCATTAACATCATAGATCTGTTACCATAACAACTAAGAGAGTTAATATTGATATCAAAGTGACGTCATAGAGACGTCGTGCTGCAACGGTACTAAGCACAACAGCTGGTATTTCCGTAGTTTTGTATTTGTTAAGAACCTCTGAACCAACTTTATCACAAAAAGTTTTGTTTAACATAAAAAAGATAGAGCATAAATAGTTATTTTGCTTGTGAGGTTATAAAACACTGTTGAAAGCTGAAAACATGACATTAGTTGCTGTTGAAAACGGGAAAGATTGCCTTTTTGCTAATAATTATAAATAAGAAAGAAGTCCTATATGTGCCAACAGTTTAATTTCTGGGGCGCAGTTTTAAATGCAGTTTATTTTTATGACTTTCATATCAGTTTAAATTAAAATCTTAAAGAGTTCCTTTGAGAGCAGAGAACACAAAGCCAAAATAATTCATTTTGTACCTAGAGAAAGAAAGAAATATTATAAGAAGTTAAGAAAATCATGGTTTGAAGCCAAATGTCCTGTTGATCATAATACATGTGCGCATTGCTGGAGTTCTAACGTGTGAACCATTATTACATATTCGCTCCTATAATGAAATGGTTCCAAATAGTAAAAGTGAATTAGGCATTTTGGGGCTACTGCTGCCCACACGGCTGCTAATTCATATTATTATTATTAATATTATTACTATTCGCTTGTCCAGAGACTCCTCAGGCTGTTGTGGTTCATCAATTTTATGTTGTTATGTCGGCGTGTCTGGTCTCCAGCTATATGGTCAGCTCAATAGATGCCCATTCTGCTTTCTGTTTTGCCTTTTGTTGTAATCTAAGATACAATTCAAGTAAAAATAGATATTGCTGCTGTTTGCAATTAGGGTAGCTGACTGGCCACCTGTTTGGAAAAGAGCTGTTCATTCTGTTTACCGTGCGTGTCTTTCGTGAACGCCGGTTTTATCAGTTTTATCAGTGTGCCTCTTTCCCCTTTTGGTTTTGAGGGCGAGATGTGGTATTTGATAGTATAAATTCCTGATCATTGCCTATCTTTTTTACTTTTCAATGCTCTACAAACCCCTGTTGTCATAATAAAATTGATTTGGCTAAACCATAGTCTGGTTCAGATAATAAGTAAACCATTATAAGTAATAATCTAAGAAATCTGAAAGGCGGTATTTTTGAACTCTCAACGAAAATTGGCCACGACTATAACACGTGCACACTCCGTAAAAATAAAATGATGGAGACCGACTGGTAAAGTACATACTGTCCTGTAAATTTTCATCAACCCACAAAATCTGGGCCCGAGGTTAAAAAACTCGGAAGCAGCCAATCAGTGTTGCTTTATTTTGAGTTTGGGATTATTCTCAAGCTTTATAACCTTGAACCCAGGTGTCTATTTGTACTACTGCATTTTTTCTGTTTCAATTCTTTGACTCTTTTGTTGACTTCCCCAGTCAATTTGAATGGACTTATCACGGTAAAAGCTAAATTTGTCTTATCATGAAAAAGATTAGAGAGATAAATTCATTGTATTCATTATCATTTAGCAAAAGTGAATTTGCACGTGCATTATGGATTATTGCAACCTCCTAATTTACTTCGTTATTTGGATTCAACTACTGTAAAACTTCTAAGGGAAGGAGCAGTTTGATCTGCACTTTGCGGTGATATCTGCATGTTGGATGCATAACTGCACTGTAAACCCGAACTGTGGTGCTAGGACAATTATGATATAGATTTTAGGTATCCCAATTTATAGGAACTTTAAGGTCCAACCAGGAAAGGTCCTCATCAAACTGTATGAAATTCTTATTTGTTTTTGGCCAATATTTTATGAATTTACATGCAGTTCGAACTTGTGTCTGTTATTGGAAACGGTTTCAAAGTTCGTAATTTTAAAACGCTTTTTTATGTTTGCTTGATTTAAGCTCATGTCACTTTAATTGGAATTCGTAAGTTGTGATTTGAACAATAATAATCTTTCAATCAGATCTCATGATAAACTAAAATTGTAATAATTTTCTGCTTTTTCGAACATAAACTCTCATTAAAACTATAGTATAATTTCATCCCAAGTATGCTGAAGATAACAAAGTGCAAATTAACTTTAAATGTTTCGCTTATCGAAACAGGTTAATACAAGTAACAAAAACTGCTGATTGCAAAAACTACTAATTGCAATTTAGATGTGGTAAACATTGTCAACTGTAGCAATTTAATCTTATCAACTTGTGATGCGCAAATAGAATTCTAATTCTGTCTTATGTTTGTCTTTTCGTTTTATTTCACAGCCAAGATGTATGGGTACTCTGCAATACTTTCACCTTATTTCAAAATGAGACAACTTATAAGACTTTCTGTTTGCTTTCCTGGACGACAAGTAAAACGATAGATAGAGGATCTTGCATGAGTGCTCATGTATAATTAATATAACTTATTAAACGAGTTGGGGAAAAGGATAAGATGCGAGGCTGTGTCGAGCATCTTATCGGTTTTCCCCAACGAGTTTAATAAATTCAATAATACAGGAGCACGAATGCAAGATTCAGTTTACATACTGAACATTCTTTACCGGTCCCTTGGCTTATCGATTTTGTTATCTCCCCTGTTTCCCAGTCTTACCTGTCCAATATCGGGTATTAAGTTTATATAGAAATGTATAGGGAATATTTATATTTATATGAATTTCTTATCTTTTTCAAAATATTTGAATCTTTTATAACCTATATTCTGAAAGTATAATGCAATACCTACACGATGGTGTTTTTATTTTTCGAAAAAGTTAATGTTTACTTGCTTCCTTTGCCGTTTAAATTACAGACCTATACTGACCATTATACTTATTGGCACATACAACAGAATTACGAAATTTTCCATTTTCAGAGCATATTTCTGATAATTAGGAGCTTTTCTGATATTTTTATAACCTAAATTCAGAAAGTCTATAGTCTAAGGATTAATATGATATTTTTATTTTCAAATTAATATTATGTCTTGATGCTTCCCCATGCGTTTAAAAACCGAAACTTTAATAGTTTGGCGCTGAAGACTCAACCGCCTAAGTTCAAGAAATCATGCGCACTCCTGCATTACTCTTTTGGCTGCTTTATAAGAATCGGACTAACGAATCAAATTAACCATACTAGGATGAAATGTAATGAAATAAATAAATAAATGAATAAATAAATAAAGAATTTAATAAGAATTTTAAAAATTTTGATTCAATTTTTCTTGGGTACGAAGAATTTTGTTTTAAATTAAGTCCAGAAAATCAAAATCGAATATATCACAGTCAGTGTCTAAAAAAAGACAAATAAATAAAAGTAAAAGAAAAGAAACAAAAAGGGGGAAAAAACTTTGTAAACGTATAATTAATTAATGATATCTAAATTAATGTAAACACATTAAATGGCAGCTAGCGGTCCTTTTGCTCGGCGATGTAAACATACAATAATTGACAAATTGCTAATGGTGTTAGAGTTTCGGCGGCTACAAAGAACGTAAGCAATTAGGTAATTCAAATCGAAAATATGTTTTTGGACAAACTTAATTGATATCGGATTTTAATTTGTTTGTATAGGATTATAGACACATCATTTAAAGCTCAAACAAGTGAAGCGGTCAGTTTTAAAATATAATTGACTTGTTTTGCTCATCATGTCACAAATTAAATTTGTACTCTGATACCATATGTTCGTCAACATGGCTTCATCTAAACGTGTTCACAATAGTGTGGATTAAAAAATGCATGAGGGAGAAGTCCTTTCTAGAAACTGTTTGCAAAAAGTGTTAAGCGTTACATTTTTCCAAAGACCTACACAGTAGAGAGGATTATTGCCAGAATCTTCTTATTCTGGAATGGAATTTGCCTAATCTTACTATTTTCTCTTTCTTTCTTTCTTTAGAATTACATTTTCTGCCATAAACTGATCAAGGTGTTATAATTCGCTTCGCTTTTTATTATTTTTAAGTTTAGATTCGTGATTATTATAACTTGCGAGATAAACAATATAGTAAGGACAAGTCTGCGCTTTTGATAACATAGCTCTTTTCATGACTATACTGCATATCAATATCTAGCCTCCCAAAAAAGTGGAACATAGGCAAACAGTACAGACCCAGAGCAGACGGCGCAAAACGGCGTCTGATCGGGATCTTCACTATTTGGATAAGACAAATGATAAAATTACACCCCCCTTAAATGACAAATATGCTCTTCCAATATATGCAAATAGGAGAGTCCACCGGGCGTACATCGGGTTAAAGAGCTATATACGTATTTCAGAATAATCCATGACACGCATAAAAAGGTCAACTAAAATGTGCGTATGCATTCTCGCGCTGACAAGTTCTCTTATAAAATATCGTTAATATGAACTTGTATTTGAAGTTCACAAAAAAATTATATTGTGAAAGAGACAGCTTTTTCAAAGAATACTGAAATAATACGTGTATATAGATAATTTATTCAACTTTAAGCAGTACATGCTCATGTATTGTGTACATAATACTGTAATACAAAGATACATAGGTTCAATGGGGCTGTAACAAGCCGCTAAATACTGCGTTACATTAAAGATCCTGATCAGACTGCCTCTGTAGAGCAGACTGACCAGGGTCTGGAATGTGCGCCAACTGATAGTGTCGTGCTGTTGCATTGTTTTAAAACTGTTAGTTATAAAGTTCGTTAAGGTACCGTATTTGCCCTGATATTCGTATACTAATGGCGGCGCAGGTTTTATTATTTTTGATGTCTGATCTGGGTCGGCAGTGCCCATGCTGTCTGCGGGCGCACAGCCTTGGAGTATTGTTGAGGCGGCGATCATTCAGCGTCAGTACGCTGAATTATCGTTGATTCGAAGTTGTCCGACATTTTATGCCCGCTGAGTTTGTACTTGTTCAAACTTCTGTGGTTTAAACGGCTGTGCCACTCGAATATCTTGGAAAAGTACGGTACAAGTAATATCGAACTTACATGTTAGAGGTTTCCATGAATACAATCCAAATAAATATGTTCATAAATATTTCAAGGTTTCACTTCCACTAGATTTCATTCATAGTCATTAGTTACGTATCAAGACTCAGTTCGCACCGACTTTTGGTGGACTGTTGTAAAACTACCCAATCGTAATAACTGGATAGTAAATGAGATCTCGTGCAGGTGAAACCATGTGTGTAAAAGTATTGACAGCCGTCACTGCTTTATGAGAATATGAATACTCATTTTTTTCTTTTTCTTTTTGTGCATTTGTAGTAGCATTTTATTGCTAATTTTATTACCCAATCCATATATAGTAGGGGCATTATGGGATCATATATTATAATGTTGTATAATATCATATGTCACTCCTTGTTTGTATTATAATTGATATGTAATTTGGGCCGGAGGCCTTTATTTACGAAATAAAATATTTGTATTGTATTGTAAAAAATGGCAATCATATACGTGGCAATCAAGGAGAAAAAAATATACAGAATGGGAGAAATACACATACAGAGACCTGCTTGTTGAAACAGTGCATAAAACAATCTTTTTCTTTATATAAGATTATTTTATAACAAGATGTAAGATATACATCACGTTGACGAGTCCATGTAATATAGAGACAAATTAATGAAGTCCACGAGAGTATACCCTGAGTACTCATTAGGGTAGCCTCACTGAGGCGACCCAAATGAGCACCCAAAAGCTACGTCAAAAACAAAGCAAAATACAAACATTTTATACAAATTACTGAAATACTCACAAGAGTGTCCAGTAACGAAATGTAGAAACCAGTGTGATGATATGTTATGTAGTTTATACGGACAGTTTACTGATTATATGACATGGCCCTAATCTTAAAAGCTTTCTCAACAAAAATACATAAATTCAATAAACATTTACTATTATTAGTTGACATGAGTTTTTTTCAGTTTTATCATATTCGGTCTATTCCAAAAGTATCTCCTAATATATTTTTGTCTTAATTCTTTATACAATTCACACTCAAATAAAAAATGAAATTCATCTTCTAATTTATTGCAAACATAACATTTTCTTTGATCTATTGGATTTCTGTTTGGCTTTGCCCACCTTCCCACTTCAATTTCTAATTTATGCGACGACATCCTTAACTTACTCAACGCTATTCTAAATTTCTTAACCTTAACTGTTTCTAGATATAGCTGATGATCGAAGACTGAAAATAAAGAGTAAAAAAAACTGCTCTAGTAGATTCCGAAATTCTGCTGTTCCAATTCTGTATAAAATTATCCCTAAGCCTTGATTTAAATTCAGCTAAAAAATATTTTTATTACCTACACTTTGATTTAACCACACTCCATAAAAGCATAATACTGATAATAAATCTTTTACTTTTGAAGCCCAATTTACAGTTGTTGGTTTACTATCCAAATCTGCCAGCATCAAATTATATGCATATTTTATATACTTTGTACTGTCACTTTCTAGTATTTTAAACCAAAAGTTTATTATAGAATAATAAACATGTGTTTGTATGGAAACTACACCTAATTCACCATATATAAAATCATTTTGAGTACACTTCTTGACTCCAAGCAATTTTTTTTACAAAATTGTAAGTATGCACGCTCCTGTTGAATAGGCTTCAAAAAACCCCACACTTCCCCCCCCCCTCATAAGTTAATATAGGCCGTACTAATTTATCAAATAATTCGAGGGTGTGCCTAGGTGACAAATCCGTTAAATTATATAAATACTGATTTAATTTAAATATGCCTTTCAAAGCTTGACCAGATAGTGTTTTATGTGTTTCAGCAAAAGAACCCCCAGTAGTAAATGTAATTCCTAAGTAGACAAATTTCTTTACTATTTCAATAGTTTTACCATTATACGTAAATTTCATATTTCTTTGCAAACTACCCCCCTTTCTAAAAACCATGATTTTCGTTTTATCCGTATTTACAGTTAGTTTCCATCGTTCACAGTAATCTGCTAAAATATCTAAACCCCTATGCAAGCCTTCACTAGTTTCAGAAAAAAGAACTATATCATCGGCATACAAGAGGAGATATAACTTCAACATGTCTGTACTAAAAGGTTCCGCCCCCTTTTGGATGAATTCATTCTCTAAATCATTCAGATACATACTGAACAAAAAGGGTGATAAACATTCGCATTGCCTCACACCTAAGTGACTTGAAAAATCTTCATTGACTGTGTTGTTATACTTAACTTTTGACTTAATGTTTTTATATATTGATTGTATAACAATTAACATTTTACCCCTTACCCCACTTTGCATTAATTTATACCATAGTATATCCCTTACAACAAAATCGAAAGCTTTCTTGAAATCTATAAATGCTGAGTATAACTTTTTATTTTCATTCAAACAGTGTGCAATCAGACTATGCAAAATAAAAATATTATCTTTTGTACCCATCCTCTTCCTAAACCCCGCTTGCGCTTCTATGTAAATATGATATTTTTCAGCCCATTCATTGAGTCGATTATTTAAAATATTTGTAAAAAGCTTACCTACCACACTTAACAATGTTATCCCTCTATAGTTCTCAACATTTTCAGTACTGCCTTTCTTATGTAACGGGACTATGTATCCATCACCCCAAGCTGCAGGAAAAAGACCTGTATCAAAAATTTTATTGAATAATGCATGCAAATAATACAATAAACTGTTAATACCATATTTTAAAAATTCATTTAATAATAAATCAGGTCCACTGCTTTTTCCATTTTTTAAACCCTGAACCGCTTTACGAATTTCCATGATACTAATTTCTTCATCCAATTCATCAAACATTACACCCAACTCCCCCCTAACAAATCTCTCATTAAAATACAAAACATCTTCATCAGCTTGGAAAAATCTGCTGTCTGGATTATTTATAGCTCTAAAATATTCAGCAAAATGTTGAGAACTCAATTTTTTGATTCTGAACTTGATGAACTTAAATTTTTTAATAATTTCCAATAATTTTTAGCATTGTCCAACTTATGTTTTTCGAGTTACTGCGTTTGTGATTTTTATACTCAAATCTACTCTGTCTTAATATTTTCTTATATTCGGACCTAGCCTGTACCATACTTGCACGATATTCTACATCAGTTTTATTAGACCTAAAACTATCTAAACATCTGTAAAAAATATTCCTCTTCTCTTTACATTCATTGTTAAACCAAGGCTGTTTTACTTCATCAAAAACATAATCTTTATTTTTAAGAAAAGTATTCTTCTTAAATAATGGGTCACACACAGATTCAATAATATTTTGGAAGCTTTCAACATTCAAATTTAAGTCATTTAAAGAATCGACTGATGAAACTTCATTTTGTAGGCTAGAAATAGCTGTTCTTATATTCTCAGAATCTAAAGCTGATTGGTATTCTTGAACTAAACTGCCGTTCCATACGTATTTATACTTTATTGCGCAATCAAAAAGGGTTCCGCTGTTTTTATGTATGAAAATTTCAGGCATTTCAAATGAAAAATATAGGAAACAATGGTCACTTAGTATATTAGGATCATCAACCCTAAATGAGGAAACCACTGGAAATAATGACTCACTAGCAATGACATAGTCAACAAGACTTTTTCCTGAGCTGCCCACATATGTACACTTCCCAATGCCTTTGTCTTCTCCAACCCTGCCATTTAAAATTCTAAGCCCTGTTTGCTTACAAAAGTCAAGCAGTTGTTATCCAAACCGATTAAATCCCTTGTCTTCTGAATCCCTGTGCAATGGCACATCAATCAAATAGTCATCCGGAAGTGCACCTATGTGGTCAGAAGAATCATCTTCAACATAATCTGGGAATGTTGATGTTCTCGCGTTCAGATCGCCGCACAGCAAAAAGCTACACAAATTATCAGTGACATTTTGAATATGCACAATATTATCTGAAATTCTATCAAATATATCAATATTGGCTAATAACCCCTGCCTACTTGAGCCCTCTGGTACATTGTAACATAAACACAGAAAAATATCTTCTGTTCTATTAAATAAGCTACCATTCAGCTTTAACCACAATAAATCATCACTATCAGTCAAAAATAGGGTATTGTCGGAAACTAGTTCATCACGGACATAAGCTATTAAACCTCCAGAATTGCGTTTAGCACCCCTTTTTCTCTCAGTTCTATTTACTTGAAAATGTGTAAATCCGTTTACCTGTACATCAGCCTCTTCGCCTAACCATGTCTCTGTAAATAAAATTACATCATTGTGTCTGAAAATATGCACAAGTTCATTTGACTCTAGTTTATTTGTATTCTTCGAAACAAGCCCCTGAATATTTACCAGAACACATTTTAATGGATGTGTATTCCCCCCGTGTACCTATTGTTTATTTACACCAGTACACGCCTGATTTCCGCTTTGTTGTCCATTCATACTTTTACGCTGCGTACTATCGTCACGCGACTGCTCGCTGCTTATTGGTTGATTTGATGCCGCTGACCTCTCGTTGTTGATAGGTTGACCCGAAGCTAATGACCTTCGACCCGGCCTGTTTACATCACCACCACGTGCTAAATCAGGGAGTGAAGATGAACGTTTACCGTCACTTTGACGTTTTATCGGATTTATTGTCTTTCGAGATATATTACCACTAGGCATAAGAGGTACTTTACTTGCTGACTGACTTAATTTTGATTGTTTCATCTTACCAGCAACTCTTTCAGTCATTTTTACGCTTTGCGAACCGTGTACATTTGGTTGTTTACTTTTTGCATGTACTTTTTTGCGTGTAGTTTGTGAAGGCTCTACTCGCTCAGTGGATGACTCGGAGTCTGCATCCGCCTGGTACTCCAGCATGTCGGCACTTGGTCCACTAGCAGCCTGCCAGGGTCTAAACGGACTCGAACGCCTTCGAGTTGCACTTTGAGCGCCAGACTCTGATTTTCGACCGTCGTCATTTTCGTCACCAGACTCCTCCGAATCGAAACCCTTAACTTGACTACAACGTAAAACGTCAACTCGTCGTATATTACTCGACTATTCCTCACTATTTTTCCGGGGTACCCCATTATTACACGACTAGCTGGAAATCTCTCTCTCTCAGACTTAAATCTAGGCCATAAACGTCGCCTCGCCTCAACTATCTCAGTCGGAAAGTCCCTGTCGACTCTAAAATTTGTCCCTTCAAGATATTTTGCCGACTGTAAAATGTCTTCAGTTAAACAATAATCTTTGAACGCAACAATAATTGGCCTCCTTGTAACTGCATATCTTGCCTTGGATCGGGCCAGTTAACCCAGTCTATGGGCCCTTGCGATTTGGTCAGGTGATATGTCAAGCTTCATCTCATCTTTCATAAAGTTTGTTATAAACTCTTTGCAATTTTCTGACGCACAGTCTGCTAGGCCCCTGAACACTAAATTATTCCTTCGACTGCGAGCCTCCAGGTCTAAAGACCTATATGACAACATTTTTAATTTGCGGGCATGTATATCGACACAGCTTTCAACAACTTCGAGCTTTTCATGCGCAAGGGACACAACCACATCGTTTTGTCTATCTTCAAGCAAAGTCAATTTCGAGAATAATGCCAACAATTTCTCATCAGTGTTCATCTTACTAAATGTTTCTATATCAACGGTACCTGTATCATGCCGTTTACGGTTTCTCAAATGTTTACGCCACTCTTCATTATGATGAGAGTTCCCCACCCGCGACTGGAAACCATGAAACCGATTCACTGAGAAAAAGTCAGATTCAAAATTTTCCTCCTGCGTACTCTCAGTCGCTCCTCTCTCGCTACGAAACATGTCAGCATCCATTATGGGTTCGTCGGCACTAGACATTATGAACCAAAAAGTCACAAAAGTCCACAATAGTTGCCAAAAACATAATATTTTCAACACTCCAAACAAAAGCATGACCGCGCCATCAAACCCGATAACTCGTATATATCTTGGATTCATATGTTCTATTGATAAATGACAATGAAACAATATACTGTTTGCAGAAGAGCGTAACATATAACATACATATATACTCAAAAGCAAAAATAACGCATATTTTTCTTTTCGGTGTTTTATGTGAAAATAAAAATCTGCTTAAATTGGCAAAACAGGGAAGTTATTATCAATGCATGGAGTACACTCCGTCGCAAAACTTATTGAAATTTTGTTTGTTTATTCATGCGTAACGAAAGCGTAAACAATCAAGGTGTCAGTTTCAAAATTCACAAATACTGATCAATTAACTTAGTGCCTTGAACTGAGTTGTACCTGGTTCCAAAACTGATGTCCTCTTTATCTGGGACGCTACAATGTCTCAGAAACATCATCAAGAATTTCCAGCATGGGTTACTCGTTACAAACAAAGTTATGCCCCTTTATGCGAATCCCGTAAGTAAGCAAGTTTTGCGATACAAAATAAGATTTTGTTGATTTATCAGGAAACCGAATTGGAAATGGGTTCCAATTCAGGATTATTAAAAGGGTAAGTGGTCACAATCAAATGGAGTATGCTAACAAAGGGAAGTAACTCTGTACGTCGTTCCAATAATGCAACCACATATTGAACTTATGCGCGCTGGATCCTTGAAATCACTGGGCAAAACTAAATGAAATTCATACTGCATCTTTATCATAAAGGGCAGTCTACGGTGAGCAAATTGGGAGACAAGATGTTTCCAGGAAAACATTTTTATCGGCTTTTAAATTTCTTAAACTCAAACCGGAAGTGAGCAAAATACGTGCTCACTTCCGGTCAAAATTTATTTTGAACGGGTCCTTTGCTTATAGCTTTACTCATTTTGAATCCCAAATTACCAGATTTTTCTAATAATTTGATGATTCAGACGATTTTCAAAACTTTGAAAAACTTTGGAAAATGCAGATTTTTGCATGTGCAATTTTACTGTATAAAAATCAATCCCTTAAAAGTTTTATATCGTTTTCCAGTTGGTAACATCATGCTGTACTGACGTGCAGCAAATCGTATTGATAATTTATTTTTGCCACTGTGAGCCAGAATTTTATGATTTTTGCCTTCTTGACAAAAATCTTCATTTTTTTCAGAAGAATTGCACTGTGACAAGAAAATGTTGCAAAACTTATGGCCATGTAAAGGCCAATCCCAGTACTAACTTAAAAAGTAAAATATCATTACAGTTAATGAGGCAATACAAGACACTAAAAATATGCGTTTCTTTTCCTGTTGAGTATATATAAAATATGATATTGCAATTTACATAACACTTCGTAACAGTTTACGTGGTCATGTGTTTCGTTTCGTTCGATAAGAAGGGGTAGCAGGGATAATTTGGAAATAATTAAGAAAGCATATGTTGTGACCCCTTATAAGAACCGTCTCACCGAGATGGTTCTAATGAGGGGTCATAATATATATTTTCATAGAAAAAATAAAGAAGGTATGCCTGAATTATCCTTGAAGGAAAATTAGTTGAATTACTGCAGAAACAACTGCTTCAAGTGAATGCCTCAGAATAAATCCATTTGTGGCGAGTTAACACTTTTGGGGACAGGCCATATTGAAATCTGCAATTTAAATTTCCAAATATCGTAGACTGTTCATGCAAACAAGGATGACTCTGAGTAGACTGTGCAAGCTTATCTGAGTCTTCTGTGTGCGAAAATGTAATATACAAGTACCCATTTACATGGCCCTGTTATCCTCATCGCATTGTATAAAAACAGAGATTTTGAGCAAAATAATGGTAACATTTTCATTTAAACACAGTCTGGTCCAAATACATCCTGTTTATAACCATATTCCCTTTGTTATTGACATTGACAGTTGATTTCCCTCTATCTGGCCCCTACCTGTGTTTCAGTCACAAGTTATCTCTGAGCAGCATGTTTCATAAAGGGGCAATAGGGCATTATGCAATCAGAAATGTGTCTTTGAGGCAAACTATGCAGACCATTATCAGACGCCACATTTGCGTCTAGTATGGGTCTTCACTGATCGCCAGAGGCCCCATGAGGAGATGCCATGCATAAATGGAAACTGAACATGGTGTATATGGTGTCAACTATCAAAACATTTCAACCGCGACACGACAGAATCAAGAAAGTGGCTTGTGCGCCCTGGGAAGACTCCGATTAGCCTGGACAATCGCCATGAACGGGTTTAGCCCATAGAGCGCCCAGCGAGGGTGGATGCTCACTGATCTGAGTCTTCTCTGTGATCGAATATCGTCTTGTAGATTTTACTATGCTCGGCCTTATTTCAAATGACTTGGCGATTTTACGTCCTTTTTCAACAGTGTTTCAATCATATCAGGACGATGGGACGGTGATAATTAAAAGCTGTGTGCAATGGAACCCTGTTTGCGGTTGCAAAGATTTTCGCCACAAGCGGGGCTCGAACCCGAGACCGCTAGATCAGTAGGCAAGCCCTTAATCTAATGAGCTACCGGGGCACGCCTCATAAAGCCAGTATAAATTATTACTGGAAAAATAAATTTAAGTAAAAAGTATGCAAAGACCAGGAACTGAAACAATCAAAATCCAAATCCAGCCCTCAAACCATAGTTGGAAACAACTAAGATTACAAATAATCAAGATACAGGGAACATATGGCCAACCGAGTGAGCAGCTTGTTCCCAAAAGGTGGCCACTCAGCAACCCAAACCGAACCAAAAATAATAAGAACATACATAAGGTAAAACATCACAGAAACTCTGACACCAAAAAACAGGCAACAGAGAACCACAACAGAACTACCGCCTTGGAACGGTCAGTAATGAATTACTGGGGGCTTAAATCGATTTTACAAGCCCAACCTCACCCTCAGTATCTGAAGTGGTACAAAACATTTAGTTGGTTGTTCGGTTCGCATGATAACCCTCTAACTCGTCAATGAATCATCACGGTAAACACATAAATCAAATTTCAACACCTTAAGAAGCAAAGACGATGCCTCAACAGATACAACGGGCCGTCTGACAGGTGGAGATCCCTGTCCTGCCAAACAACCCCACTGGAAATCTGAAGCAAAAGAAGGTCACCAGTTGAGCCCCGGTGGACCAAGCAACAGACAAAAAGGCTCCGGTCCCAACCAACTAAAATATATAGCTTTAGGTCGGGGCCATCATAGAGTCTGACGCCCGATCCCCCGGTGTGCAATTAAAGAGTGCAGCAAAGTTATCAACCGTGATTGGGTTAATCACTAAGCATGCAGACTGTCGCATAACATTTAAATTATAGCCAATACGTTTGTGACGTATTATTATTTTTCGGAATTGATCAGAAAAATCAGTCCTACCCTTAATCTTTTTGAATTTGTATACTAAGTCACCATAAAATTCTGGTTCCGATAGGTCGCAGGTTCGATCCCCCGCTTCTCCGGTCTTTCGGATGAGACTGTAAACCGAGGCCCCGTCTCCATATGACCTCGTTGTTGGTGGGACGTTAAACCCGAGTTCACTCACTCACTCACTGGTTCCGATAGGCCTTGGTGTAAAAGAAATTTTAATCCGACATCAAATTTTGAAACCAATTCATGGTGTCTGCGATAGAATTTAGAAAAAGCCTTTCTAAGCTTATGATACCGATAGCCCTGTTGAAGAAGTTTAGCAGTTAAACATTTAAACATTTAAACCTGTTTATGCCAATCTGAGTCTACTTATACATCCATTTCCATCTGGTATTTTTCAGTTTAATATATTTTACTCATCTTAAACAGTGTAGACCCGGATCTGCGGCGTCAGATCTGGGCCCGCACTGTATGCCAATGTCCCTTTATATCAGACGTTTGGCATTAATGGATTTAGCTAATTTTAAAACTCGTCCGCCATAAATTGTGAGAAAAATACTAAACATAACACTGATCGCACTTAAGCCGATAACTTGAGCTGCCATAAAGTTATCTGATATACCACTTAGGTATGTTTATTCCACTAGCGCTTAGTAGGGACATCGATAATCCCCTAGATCAGTGTTAAGGGAAATAATCCAATTGACAGTGCTGTACAGGTAAACAGGAACGATTACTCGTCCAAAACCCCATAGAATGTTCAACATGATCATATGACACTAAAATCGCACTTTATTAACAAAAATTGTACTAAAACGTCACGATTTTGCCATTGGAAAAGGCGACGTTTTATGAACGTCAACGTATAACGTTACGACGTAATTTGCATATTTAATCCACTAGTGGATTATCGTTTTTAATGCATGGCTTTATTACACTCTCAGATGCGACGTCATATGATAAACAATGATTAGGAATTCATACAGTCATACTCGTATCCCACATTCCGACCCCAAAACCAAAAGGGAATGAAGAACTCTCAGAAATCGAGAGAAGCCAACAAAATACACGAAAGATGGGTATGGCAAATCGAAAAAACAGCTCCCTCCCAAACGGGCGGCCACCCAGCCACCTCAATCGAAAACAGCAGCAACATCTATTTTACACCTTTTCTATTTCAAAATTACAAATTAAAAAAAGCAGAATGGGAAGCTGTTCGAGTGACCATACGGCAAAGTCCATAGACAAGCGGACATAAAACATGTAAAATTGAGAAGCCACAACAGAAGTATCGCATTTAAACGGTCAGTAATAGATTACTGGGGGTGGGGGTCCCAAAATGGGGTCTGCTATTATAAGAAAGAAATTTCTCCATTGGAGTAATTGATTTTATATTAAGACGGAAGAAAAGCTGAAAATAGCAGAGTTGCTTAGATAAAGTTATATAAAGAACAGTAAACGCGTACATGAAATAGAATATTGGCGATGAGCATGCGTTAGAGAGGTTGAAATATTAACGAAAGTGCGGTCGCGCCTTTGTTTTGGTCCAGAGGAAACACACGTATGATGCACATCTTTGATCACATAAATTGAATGTTTCGGAAGAAAAGACAACCGAAACTCAGATAAATCAAAATGCTAAATGGTTTTCTTGCAGTCACGAAACGTTTGTATTTTAATTTAGGAGACACTGAACGGAAAATGTCAAATTACTTTACTATGAATCTGTAATAAGGAAATGCATAGCAGAATAATGGCTTCCGGAGTAGACACGCATAGAATTTTCTTCTGCGAGACTGGACTACCATATTTATTCGATTATACGACTTGATCCGCGACACGAGAAAACCAACAAAGAGGTTGTACGCCAAGCGCAGACTCAGATTAGCCTTGACCCCCGCCCAGTCTTATCAAAGTCTTCGCTTTGTGCTTAAAAGGTAGCCAAGGGTATAATCTAGCTCCATGGCGGCAGCCAAGACTCTGATCAGACTGGGCGGATGCCCAGGCTGATCTGAATCTGCAATGAGCGCACAACCACTTTCTTCGTTTTCTCATTTTGCGGCTCACGTCTTTGCGTTAGTGTTTAGAAAGGTACCCTTCTAGGCCAAAAATGAGCTAGCTGAAAATTAGCTGATATTGCAGAAAACTTTTAGGATTTTAGGTATGCAATTATTGTTATGAATAATTGAAGCCTCACAGTAACATTTTTGCACACTTGAAAATGCACTAAAGTCAATGAAATAAATGTTTTTGGAAAAGAAATTTGACACTTGGCTGGAGTTAAATTTACTCTTTTCTCACATTTGCGATTACCGACATTTTCATACAAGTTAGAAATTAGGGTTTCTTTTTTATTTCGATATCAATTGATAGGTTGGGAACAATCAAGCTAAGCACTTGCTTTTAGCTACTTTATTTCGATCCGGTTTATTTACTGCTAGGAAAATAACATTTGTTTAAACAGTGATCTCAATTGCCCTTCAAGTAAGAAGTCTGATGTTCATTACTTATCGTATCTGTAAGAAACATTTATTCAGATTTCTACTAGTACCAAAGTAATTGTAAGAAGTGAGAAGTGTCAAAACAATTTCCAACAAATTTGAAAATGTATAAAGTAAAAAGATAGGCAATGATCAGGAATTAATACAATCAAATTCCACATCTCGCTCTCAAAATCAATAGGGAAAGAAGCACCCACACACGGAAAAATTGACTCAAGTTCACGAAAGACACGCACAGTTAATCGAATGAGCAGCTCTTTCCCAAACAGGTAGTCATACAGCTACCCTATTCAAAAACAACTTCGACATCTATTTTTTAACTTACAAAACAAAACAAAAGGCAGATTGGGTAGCAAAACAGGTGACCAAACCGCCAAAGAACATAGACAAGCGGACGTAGCACACTGTAACATCAAGGAACCACAACAGAAGTACCGCATTGGAAAGGTTAGCAAAAGATTACTGGGGGGCTTAAACATGTTGTACTGGATCCAAACCTCGCCCTCTGCTTCTGCAGTGGTGCGAAACATTTAGTTAGCTGTTTGGTCCGCATGAAGGTTTCCTAACACATCCATGAATCATCGCCTAAAAAAACAAATCACGGCTAAGACCTATGATGAATTAGAGATGAGGACTCAACGAAAATGACGTATTGCGACATCAGGAGACCCCTGGGAAGTCAAACAACACCACTGAAATACTGGAGCAAAAACAACCATTAGTTAGACCCCGAATTACCAAGCAACAGACAAGGCAAACTCCGGCCCCAACCAACTAAACTAAGTAGCTTTATGTCGGGCCCATCGTTGAGTCTGATACCTGACCAACCGGCGTGCAATTAAAGAGGGAAGCAAAGTTATTAACCATGATTGGGTTAATTACTAAACATGCAGACTATAGCATTACGTTTATGTTATATCCAGTACGTTTGTAACGAACGACAATTTTTCTGAACTGATCAGAAAAATCAGAGCTACCTACAATTATTTGGAATTGTTAAACTAAGTCACCATAAAATTCATGTGATAGGCCCTGTTGCAAAAGACTTTTTAATCCGATCTTGAATTTAGAAATCAATTCATAGTGTCTGCGATAGAATTTTGAAAAAGCATTCCGAAGTTTATGATACCGATAGCCCTTTTGGAAAAGCTTATCAGTTAAATTTTTTACGGGCATTGAAGTCAATCACATGAATAGACACTGTAGCAAACCGAATAAGTTGAGAAATGTAAACCCCGTAAGAGGCAGAACGGGGAACATCGCCTTCCCAAAATGGAAAATTTACTATGTCAAAATCAAAGTAACAATTGATTAACAATTTAATACCAACAATGTGTCTTTATAACTTAGTACCAAATCTAATTGAAATATTTTCTAAAAGATATGTTACTTATGAATGTTTTCTTTGCTCTTAAAGGATCTAAACTTTTATCATTATTCACTATCACTGCAGCTGGATGTTGTGCCGTGTGGCGGCCGTAAAAAGTCTCCCCGCACTCATCTATAGTGCAGATTATATTTTCCTTTTGGTCCTTTGAGATCATGGAATATATTCTGAGAAGTCAGAAATGATCATACATTTAGATTCATTTTCTAAACAAATTTGAAATATTTTGGTATTTTTCGACTTATATCAGTCTTTGAGACGACTGCCATGTTAAACCTGCAAATTTACTGTTTTTTTCCTCTGGCTCCTTGTGCCAGATTTAAAGGGTCACTGATGAGGCTTGAATAGCCGAAACCGCGGTATGGCCCAACTTCTTACTTATGAATGTTTTCTTTGCTCTTAAAGGATCTAAACTTTTATCATTATTCACATATATTTTGACATGACCAAAATATCAACTTTATGAATTTACTTTTGGCCTTTTGCTGTGATACAAAATATTCGCACAATAGGTTTCTCCTACTGGTCCCGCTGTGGGCGTGAATCTTTTCAATGGTAAACGGGGTTTCATTGCACACATCCTTTCAATATCACCCTCGTCCTGATATGACAGAAATACTTTTTTCAAAAGACGTGAAATCGCAAGTCATCCATCATCTATCACCCACGAAAGTAAATATATAGTTTATTTCAAAGTAAGCTTAGTCTGGATTATTTCCTTTCTAGACAAAATATCGAGGGATGTCTTAAAAGTTTTCAACACTTGTATAATTGAGTAAATTTCCAAAAAAGTCTATCTTATGGTATGCGCAAATGACCAAGACTCATATAATCCTGCGCATTCGTACTCAGCTATCTCTATGTTCAATTTGTTTTAACATTGAATGTCTCCTGCCTGTTTCAGGAAGAGGCAAACAGTGAAAACTCAGATTATTCTGCCCCTTGTACCCGACTACTAAAAAATCTAGATCCGTCTTATAGGACAATCCCAAATATTTAGATCCGTCTTAAAAAAATAAGCTGCCAAGTTTTGAAAAGATCTGTCGTATTTTCAGTTGTTTTTTTCTTCAGATATTTATCCTCACCTCAATCAAATCATTTTAAGTTATATTATCTAGACATAGCTGTCTGTCAGCATACGTTAACGAAGTTAGAATTTGACGAACACTCGCATGAGTGTTTTGCGTTACCGGCATTGGCTTAACTTCGTTTTTGTAATATATTCACGTTGATATTTAATTAACATAGCCCAAAGCATAATAACAAAACGCCAAAAACCTGCCCTAAGTGTCCATAAACCATTAATTACTTGCTTCTAGGACAATTTTTGCAGTGAGTAAGATGAGAGAGTATAAAAAGGAAATAAACTCCCAGTTTCACATTTTATCAGCAGCGCCTTAGGCCGTGTCGTGCAATTTGATTGTGCCAGTTCTTGATCATTGCCCTTTGTCCCTACTCATCAAAAAAGTGCTATATGAGCCGCGACACGACCAAACCAATAAAATGGCATGTGTGCACAGCTTGATCTGAGTCTTCGCTGGGCGCACATGCCACTTTGTTGGTTTCGTTGTGTCACGGCTAAGTTATAGGTATTATATCCGCCCTAAACTGCTTGGACAGAAAAAAACTGACTGTCTCCTCGCCGTTTTATGAAAGCGCGGATCACTATATCTAAATCGCAGATTTTTTTACGAAACCGCGGGAAATTTACTATGAAAAGCGCGTTTCAATTGCGGGCGACAGGAAAGGACATCTGTGGCTTTGCGTTTGACTTAGTCTCGAAGTTGTTGCTTTTCAACTTTTTCGCGCCCCCTTAGTGATTATGACCCTTTGTTTGTGTCGGAAAGTTTTGAGTTGCTATGGTAAACTATGTCTAAAGCGTCTAAAACTATTCTATTCTATTCTATCCCATTGCCTTACTAGGTCGTTGGGGCACCACAGATAATTCGAAACAATCCCCTTCCACCTTGTTCTGTCTTCAGCTGCCCTATTTGAGCTGGCAAAATCCATCCCTGTCCATTCTTTAATATAAACCAAGCTTCTAAAATCCTGGTCTTATTGGACTAAAATAATGGATTTAAGCTGGCCGAAAAAGGTTTGAGAACAGGTATCAGATGTAACTTGAGCAATTATCAGAGTAATTATCGGCTAAACGACCTAAAGGCATCTGCGCATTTAATATCATGACTTCTTGTTCTTTTCCAACAAGATCACTGTATGACTTCGGTGCTTCTGATATACGCACATTCTCCTTGGGGAAAATAGATATTGTAAGCACCCTTGAGATTTCATCTTGTTTCAGTTCTGAGATCTGATTGATATGTTTGATATTTTGATCCATTGATGGGTTAGAAGTCCTTTACACGGACCCTATAGCTTGAATGTAAATTCACCAAAACAGAAGTCGGGCAAGGGTAATGCCATGTAAATTTAAAGAGTAACTACACTACAGGAACTGACAGAATCAGATCCTAAACCCTATCCCCAACATCAAAGGGAAAGATTGACAAAGAAGACCAGTTTGAGCCCAACTTAGGAGCGGCGGAAGTGTAGTGGATAACACGCCGGACTACCAATCCAGGGGTCGCTACATCGCTTCTTCGGTCTTTCGGATGAGACTTTAAACCGAGGTCCCGTCTCCATATAGCCTCGTTGTTGGTGGGACGTTTAACCCGAGTTCATTCACTTACTCACTCACTCACTCACTCACTTAAGTCCAACTCTCTCCATCAGTGATATATTCCTAACCGTTACATGATTGTGCATCTGTTGTAGTTTGGTATTATTATCATTGTCGATCGTCTTTATATAAGTCTTTGACTCGCAGCCATCTGCTAGGAATGGATTCACGTTTCACACGCCACGCCTACTATGAAGAGATGCTATTCATCCCTCAATTACCATTACGGTGAATCACGGACTAATTGTGGGACATTCGAACACGTGCGATTGTGTTTGTGTGGCGTGACTATGTCACATGCTACGTTGTCGTTGCAGGGTGCAGTTATACAGTGTCAGGTGACCTTTGAGCGACACTCTAGGTGTGGCTTGGAAAGGTCTATTGACATTATGATTTATCATATGACGTCGCATCTGAGAGTGTAATAAAGCCATGCATTAAAAACGATAATCCACTTGTGGATTAAATATGCAAATTACGTCGTAACGTTATACGTTGACGTCCATTAAAAACGTCGCGTTTTCTAATGGCGAAATTGTGACGATTTTGTGCAAAAATTGCTAATAAAATGCAATTTTAGTGCCATATGATAAATAGAACCTTGCATTCGTGCTCCTGTATTATTGAATTTATTAAACTCGTTGGTGAAACGATAAGATGCATCTTATCTTTTTCCCCAACTCGTTTAATAAATTCAATAAAACATGAGCACTCATGTAAGATCCTCTATTTCTCACTGGTCTTGCTATTCTCTGTATACCGTCTTTATTGTTTTCCTTTACCATCAATCCACCGCTTCCCCGGTCTATCGGATGAGACTTAAAACAGAGGTCCCGTCTCCTTTTTGTAATTCAGCAAATATCATTTGTGGGATTGTATTGGAACACCGCATCGTGGCAGCAGCAGGTATGATTTGAATATTAGAAACAACTGCTCAAAGCGAGCACAGCCGTGTATGTTCGAAAATGATCATCTTTTGGGAAGAAAAAAACCCCAAAAAACTATCGTTCTAATGCCTCGTGAGTGCCTTTTCTGTTACACCAATTTTACGTTTTGTGACACTAAATCTTTTTAGCGATTAAAAAATTACACTTTATATAATCATTAAAACGAAGCATGAATTTCTCTCTAACTTGTTCCATTTGGGGGCATCTATTTCTGTGCTTGTTTTGTGCAGTGCTTACTCACATCAATTTAAATTTGGTGTTTTTACGGCACTTATGTTAAGCATCGATGTTGATGGCAGAACGCATGTCTCTCCATACTGAAAGTTTAGCATATATTTAAAGTAAAAGTACCAGGATTATTAGAAATCACGATGAGTTAAAGTAAATGTACCAGGATTATTAGAAATCATGATGAGTAACTCTGACATCATGATTTCTGATAATCCTGGTACTTTTACTTTAATAAATATGAAAGTGCCAGGGTTATTAGAAATCATGATGAGTAAATCATCATGATTTCTAATAATCCTGGTACTTTTACTTTAAAAATATGCTATACTTTTGGCGAGGAGTATATATCAGAGAAAAGACTGGTTTCAAATTAACACATATTCTGCTTGCAATTAGATTTTACTACAATATTTGAACAAAGTAATATTTTGAACTTCTTAGTTTTGCTTATTTCTCTAAGATTTTGTAAGTAGTCATATTGTAACCAAAGAAACAGCAAAGGGCCCGGTTGTTTCGATATAAACAAGAGCCACTCTGCTGGGGCACAATCCATTAAGCTTTACATTAACAGGAGTCTTATAAATGGAGGTGCAATCGCTAACTGTTGTTGTTGTTTCTATTCTAGTAAGATGTTCCCAAAGTGGCTCATCGGAATATATTGGCTTCATCCACTGTGAGAGTGTTATAATAACACAAAAGAGCCGCGACACGACAAAACCAACAAAGTGGTTTGGCGCCCAGCGCAGACTCAGATCAGCCTGGGCATCCGCCCAGTCTAATCAGAGTCTTCGCTGTCCGCATGGATGTAGCTTCGACCCTTAGCTACCCTTTAAGTGCTTAGGGCAGAGTCTGATCAGACTGGGTGGATGTCCAGGCGCTGGGCTCACAACCACTTTGTTGGTTTTCTCGTGTCGCAGCTCAATTATTATTACCAAACAGTGCACAAAAGATACAAGTCATTGCATCATCTCAATTACAAGTTCATTATAGCTGCAATGACAATATATTTTTCTTTTAAGCATGACATATTTTGTAAAATAAGCATTTTAAGGACATTCAATTTCATCCAAATTACTACATTACTGTGCAAGGGAAGGAAATCTTTCAACAATAGAATAAAAAAAAACATGACAAGTGAACACTTTATTCGGGTAAGTTAAGTAGTTAAACTGCAGAACACGTGTGTCGACAGCTATTTTTGCTTGTGTTTACAAAGCTGGTACGTATATTTCAAAATGCAATTTAAAAATGTTTCAATAGAGTTTTCTCTGAAATTTCGCATGCAATGTTTTGCACGGTATAGATGAGCGGATTGGAGAAAGTCAAATATTCTGCAGTAAAAACTGAATTTATTTTCGCAGTTTTAACACTGAAGTAATGGTCATTTTTTCTCAGAAAATGCATCGCTTTAAATAAACATTTTGGAAGTATTAAAAGTCCAATACCAAAGACCGAATTTGGAAAGTTCTAATAAAATTCATTTGATAAGGCTGTTTTATCTATTTGTATGGTGGCATGAAGCATCGGTAGCCATTTTGATGTCGACAACTTCAAATATTTTCCCAATGCTATGTATAGGTTAGAGGCTATGAAGAGAAATCTTCGCAATTAAGAACCTGAAGCGAGCGTAGCGAGCGGAAGGTTCTTAATTGCGAAGATTTCTCTTCATAGCCTCTAACCGGCTTAGTGTTTGTCCCAGATAATAAACTGATCCTGGTCTGCCCAGTTTTCCAACATCTTTCAGATAATCTTTATTTGAGAGATATTTTGTATTTTAAATAAAAATAAAGAAAAAATAATGATAAACTAAAAAAAATCCCATAATGACCACTCTCCAATGTACTTTGATTATAGTAATGATGCAACGTCAAAACATGATGCAATATCATGACAGTCCCAAAATAGCTTGGAGAGGAGGGGCTTAATTAGAATACTGCTTTTAAAGTTTTTGTCTTGCTGTCATTTAGCTGCGAGAGGAGGAGCATAATTAGAATACTGCTTCTAGAGTGAGTGTCATGCTGTCATTTATGAATTTTGTGTTCAGATGACTTTGCACATTCCCATTCATTCAGTTTTTGGAGCTCAGTCATGGCAGATCACTTTGATTTTCATTTGTTGAATGAGGATTATTTTCTTCTCTTTACACAAATCATTGTTATTTGATTTGTGTTACGAGATGCATCTTATTACAGAGGAAAATATAAGGAGTATTTTGTGATAATTTGGGATTACTTTTATTTCTCCATGAAAAACGTATGTTGTGGATATTTATTAGAACTGCCTTTTCAAGGCAATTCTAACAGATATCTACAACGTGCCTTAAAACAATGCTGCGGGTACCCATAGAACTGCCTCGTCGAGGCGATTCTAATAAGTATCCACTTTTTACAATATTGTGTTTATTTTAAAAATAATTATGGATTGCCATAGAACCGCCTCGTCGAGGTAGTTCTAATGAGTAACCATAAAATACTTTTTATGGAGAATATTGCTAAATACTCCTTTCATCTATTCCTCTGTAATGAGAAAAAACGCTCATTTGAGAAATCTAATTTGACTTCTAAATCAATTTGACCTGTCATGTTGAAGCTATTTTTAGACGTGACAAGCCACAGAAGACTGTACATTTCTGATCACTTGAATTTTCAAGTCTTCAGTAGATTTATTGGTGAAGACTCTCTTCATGGATAAGTGATGAGTCTACACCAATTAATCTATTGAAAATTTGAAAATTCGGGTGATCTGATTGGTTTATTATCTGGGGCAAACACTAAGTGTGTGATTGTATCCGAATTGAAGCCATGATTTCAACTGATACATTTGTAGATTAGCTCTAGCAGTGAATTCACTGTTTGGCGTTCAGTTGTAAAGAAGATCATATCACTCGCGCTCCGCTTTCGTGATTCTATCTACTTTGACCGACAAACCGAAAAACTCAACAATTTACTGCTACAAGAGCTGAACTATTTCGTTTTCAACACTCAAAATCCTGAGAAAAATAACTTTTCCTCTAAAGCCTCCCAACCTTTTCGAATGTGTGTGCATGATCCCATCAGCATTCTCTACTGGCGTGCGACCAGTGGTGACCGCGTACCAGTGGTGGCCATTTTCGTTCTGCACTCGCATTTACGTATTTGTTGTGTCTCAGATTCGACCATTTGGTAAAAGGAGACAAAACAAACGCCCACATAAAATATGGGTAAAATTCTCTGCCTGGGAGGCAAAAGGTAAACAATTTCTCCATGCTACCCTCGTATCAACATCGTTGCCTTGCCGGAGGACTACAACACTTGAAACGCACTTAAATAAACACAGAAATAAACATGTACAAATTGCTGTAATAATGTTCACCTATCACGAAAAAGGTATTGTTAAGATCAGTCTAAGGGACATAATTTGGTTACTCACTATTTATCATCTACCTTTATCTACTGTGACGTCATGGACGTCTTGGAAACGACGTAACGTCATTATGTGTTGTTATGTGGATCTGAATGTGTTAATAAATGAGTTGCTGATCTGACAATGTAATAGTGTTTATCAAGTGGTAGCAGAGCGAATACGTCGATCCCTTTGAGTGGGATATATTAACTGGTGTCTACAGTGCCAAGTGTAATTGCAGAATTGGTGGAATATTGAATAAACTTGTCTGGAGACTGGTGAAGAGTGTGACTTACAGCTAACGTAACAGGATGACGACCAGGATAAATCCTCCTTCATTTACCAAATCAAAAACTTATGAACGTTTTAAACAAGAAACATTAGCATGGAAGGAGATTACTGATCTTAGCAAAGACAAACAAGGAATAGCAGTAGCTTTATCACTCCCGGAAGATGATGAGAATCACATCAAAGACAAGGTATTTGATCAGATTTCTATAGATGATCTCAAGAGTGATTTTGGACTGAATATTCTTCTGGCATTTTTGGACAAACGTTTAGCGAAAGATGATTTAGCTGATAGTGTAGAAAAATTTGATGACTTTGATGATTTTATACGAAAGGATGGGCAATCAGTATCTGAATTCATTGCCATGTTTGACTCAAAGTACAGAAAGATTGAAAAGAAAAGCATGGCGTTACCATCAGAAATATTGGCTTTTAAATTGTTGAAGAAGGCAAACATAACAAAGGAAGAAAGGCTCCTAGTATTAACTGGAATGAACTATGAAAATAAATCATCCCTGTATGAGGAAGCGAAAGCTTCGCTGAAAAAGTTTAAAGGAGATGACAGTAGTTTGACTGACAAGTCGAGTATCAGACTTGAGCCCGCTTATCTCACAGGAAATGAGGAGGGAGTTCTTGCCACTGGCTATACTAGGGGCAAACCAAATAACAGAGGCCATTTCAGCAGCAGAAAAGGAACTGGAGAGGGTCGCTGGAGTTATGGCCGTGGAAATACAGATTTTCAAAGAAATTTTGTCCCAAGAGCCTCTAAAAGTAAGAACATGAATCCAATAGGAAGAGATGGTCAAATCCTTACGTGTAAATGCTGTGGTTCGTTTCGACATTTGATGGCAAACTGCCCAGACCGCTGGGACAATTCTGCAAAAGTGAACATTACTGAGGATGGGCATGCCGTTTTATTCACGGGTTACAATAAAGAGGAAATTGCCAGACTTGGGGTGGATGCGCGTAACTGTGCCGTCCTTGACAGCGCCTGTAGTAGTACTGTCTGTGGTAGACATTGGCTGGATGCATATTTGAAATCCCTAGATCATGAGGACAGAGATAAAATTTACCAAGCTGATGGGGTAAAAGTATTTAGATTTGGAGGGGGAACACAACTGAAATCAGAGGGGGAATACAGTATTCCAGCAGTCGTAGCTGGCAAACATGTCACAATCAAAACAGATGTGGTCAATTCAGACATTCCATTGCTACTTTCTAGAACAGCAATGAAAAGTGCTGGTGTACGAATTGATTTGGAGCATGATAGAGCAGAAATATTTGGACAAGATGTGGCCTTAAATTTAACTTCATCTGGCCACTACTGTATCCCGATTGACAAAACACAAGACATTCCAGTTGAAAGTGTGTGCACAATTAAGTTAGATGCTACTGATAAAAAGGAAAGGTCAAAAATACTGCTTAAACTACACAGACAGTTTGCACATCCTTCCACAAAGAGACTGATAGCTTTGTTGACTGATGCTGGAGTATGGAAGGATAATTATATTGAAGATCTGACAAGAATCCAAGATACATGTCAATTATGCAAAAGTTACAAGAAAACTTCCCCACGTCCTGTTGTAGCAATGCCTATGGCACATGAATTCAACGAGAAAGTTGCCATGGATTTGAAGAAATGGAACGGGCGCTGGATACTACATATGATAGATATGTGGTCAAGGTACACAGTTTCAGTCTTCATAAACCGAAAACGGCCATCTGACGTAATAGACGCAATGATGACACATTGGATAGGGAGATTTGGCATAATGGGGTCAGTTTTGACCGACAACGGCGGAGAGTTCAATTCAGATGAATTGAGAGATGTTGAATCAATCCTGAATATTAAGATTTCTACAACAGCTGGAGAGAGCCCTTTTCAAAATGGTCTTTGCGAAAGAGTTCATGCTGTCACTGATATGATGCTTACAAAATTAGAAGATGAACACAGTGAGATAGATCATGGGACACTTCTATGCTGGGCAAATATGGCTCGTAACTGTCTTCAAATGTGGAATGGATTTAGTAGCCACCAGTTAGTATTTGGCACAAATCCCAAACTTCCTGGAATTTTGACGGATCAACTACCCGCTCTGGATGGCACAACAACGAGTGAGAAATTTGCTAACCATCTAAATGCCCTACATGCCTCAAGAAGGGCTTTCACAGCAACAGAGGCAAGTGAAAGAATCAGAAGAGCACTCAGGACCAAAGTAAGAGCAGCTGAGCAGTCATATGAGCATGGAGACCTTGTATTTTACAAACGGGAAGGCAAGGAAAAATGGTTAGGGCCCGGAAAAGTGGTTTTTCAAGATGGAAAAGTTGTGTTTGTTAGGCATGGTAGTGTTTTTGTACGTGTGTCACCTAACAGACTATGCAAGATCAGCCCTGGGGAAGAAGCAGATAGTGGTAACAGTAATATACAGAAAAATGTGAATGACAATGATGAAGCTGCAGTGGGACACACAGCCGCTACAGATATTTTGAAAAATGGAGAAAGGACTGAAGCACTGACAGACAGTGATTCAAATACACAGACCATCACAGAGGACGTTCCGGCAATAGTGGACAACAGAGAAAATGTAAGTATACAGAGAAAGACAGGATGCAAACTGAAGGTGAATGAAAGAATTCAGTATAGGATGAGAGACTCGGATCAATGGGTAATTGCTAAGGTTCTTGGTAGGGCCGGTAAAGCTACCGGAAAATACAAGGACTGGTACAATATCCAAGATGATAACAGTAATGATCAGAAGAGCATTGACCTAGGTCAGTATATGTGGGAAAAACTGACCAGTGAAAATGTTCACGCAGTAGCTTGCAAAATACAAGATAATGAAATTAAAATGGCTAAAGAGACAGAACTAAAAAGGCTATGTCAGTTTAATACTTATGAGGAGGTTGTAAATATTGGTCAACCAACAATGTCGACAAAGTGGGTGATTACCAGAAAGAACGCGACAGTAAAAGCTAGACTGGTTGTCAGAGGTTTCGAAGAGGAGTACACTCTTCCAACAGATAGTCCTACGGTTGGGAAAGGAGCTCTGCGCATGGTTTTAGCTATTGCTTCAAGCAAGAAATGGGTGGTCAAAACAACAGATATCAAATCAGCATTTTTGCAAGGAAAGGAACTTGATCGCGAAGTGCATATCAGACCTCCAAAAGAAAGCAACACCCCAGGAAATATCATCTGGAAACTAAAACATGGCCTGTATGGACTTAAAGATGGGGCAAGACAGTTTTTTCTTAGCGTAAAGGAGGAATTACTACTATTAGGTTTCAAACAATGTACACTGGATCCTGCATTTTTTTATGTTCACAAGGACACAACTGAAAGGAATAATTTGCTGTCACGTGGATGACTTTCTTCATGCTGGTGATGCATATTTTGAGGCATTAATAACAAAGCTCAGACAACGGTTCTTTGCAGGGAAGATTGAAGAAAAATACTTCCGGTACATCGGTTTTACAGTAAACCAAAGTGGGAATGGAATAATCTTGGACCATTCAGAATATATGAATAAATTAGAATGTCTTGTTCTGGATCCTCAGTGGCAAACAAGGATGACATACTTACCCCGGATGAGCAAACAACCTACCGACAACTTGTAGGGCAAATAAATTGGGCAGTTCATGGCTCACGACCTGACCTGTCCTTTGAAATGATAGCGGCAAGTACTAAGCTAAAACAGGCCTGTGTCGCCGATCTAATCACAGCTATTAAGCTTGTCAACAGACTTAAAGATGTGAAGTCGTTCATGGTATTCCCATGTCTCAGCCACAAGTACTCAGAATTTAACATCATTGTATTTACCGATGCTTCACTAGGAAACATAGATAATGGAACAGGTAGCACTGGAGCGTATATAATATGGTTGGCTGACAATACTGGGTTCTGTTGTCCAATAACCTGGCATGCCAGCAAAATAAGAAGGGTAGTGAGATCAACTATAGCAGCAGTAGCTCTGAGTCTGCAAGAAGGACTGGAAGCAGGCATCTATTACAGACACATGATAGAGGAAATCTTAGACATAATACCCAAGTCTATACCCATCACCGCCTACACAGACAACAAGAGTGTGATTGAGGCAGTCTATTCTACAAAGATGGTGGATGATAAAAGGCTACGAGTGGATATAGCCGCGATTAGAGAATCCCTAGAGACAAGTAATATCAATGAAATTAAATGGTGTTCTGGGGACATACAGTTGGCGAACTGCATGACAAAGCAAGGTGCGTCAGGCTACCAGCTTTTAGAAGTGCTACAGTGTGGAAAATTGCCTACAGAACTTTTACAATGAATTAATCACCATTATTGGTACTGACAATAATTATTTTTATTTTATCTTTTAAATTCTATTTAATAATTTTTACTTTTAATTTTTTTTATCAGTCAATATATCGCTCAGTACATATTTCAGTAATATTTCTTCCAACAAAAGAAAAGAAAGTATAATGAATGTTAAGATCAGTCTAAGGGACATAATTTGGTTACTCACTATTTATTATCTACCTTTATCTACTGTGACGTCATGGACGTCTTGGAAACGACGTAACGTCATTATGTGTTGTTATGTGGATCTGAATGTGTTAATAAATGAGTTGCTGATCTGACAATGTAATAGTGTTTATCAGGTATAATCTGCAACCAAACTGCAAAAAGCATCTATTTTTTTGTAGATCACAGCCCACGTGTAACCATTATTTAAACGTTATGTTTGTTTTCGACGTAATGATATAGCGTGTGCCTACGAAATGGCTACGTCACGGTTTTAGTCTGTTTCTGATAACTGTTTCTGTGGCTTATATTCCGCCTCTGCCGAACGCGCTAAAACTGTTAAAATGTGACAAAGACCACAGACTAACAACAACATATTATCAAAGTTTAAACCCACGACAAGTTTTTGGAAAATGCATTATTGAACACAGGGCAATCCTGGTGGCCACCACTGGTTCGCTACGTGCGTATTTTAATGCGCGTTAAGGCCCTAGATTGAGGGTCTGTCACAGGCACATGTTATAGTCTATTTCAAAAAGTAAATCAGTATTATAGCGACAAGAACTCTTAGTTTATTGAATCAAAATATAGAATCACTGAACACAATATGTCGGTTACAAGATAAAAAAAAAAGTGTAATGAAAAACGGACACCACTGGTAGCCTGCCAGTACCGTGCCACAAAAAAAAAAAAAAAAAAAAAAAATACGTTTTTCTTTCTGACGACTTTCTCGTGTACAGACTAACATCAAGGCACGTCATCAAAACGTCACAGAAATCGTCAGTGATTGTCAGTGACATCAGCGCTACGAAACTGAATTGTTACAAAATGAAACACGAAAGTTTTCCTTTGCTTCTGTAGAACTGAATTGAATCAAAGTCGATTCAATGTTATTTCAGTGCTTTAGATAACTGGAAACGTACCGTAAAACTTTTAAGTAAAAGGAGAAATAGAGCTGAGCGAACAGTGCACACCCAGGTCATACTTCTCCTTTAAACACACTGCTCCTTAAAGGAGTAGTCTAATCAGAGTCTACACTGTTTGCCACTCCATCATCTGCTGCATCTTTTGGCCTGCAAAGCAAGCATTTTCACCTCCATGAGAGATCCCTCTTACATTGAAAATGTGCCGCGTTCCGCCAGTTTTACATAGGGGAACAACTTCTGTGACTTCCTCTTTAATTTTTCACTGGACAGGAATCCGTTCTTCAAGGGGTCTACCCTTAAATGAAAGAATTTGCTCCTAAAGGAGCAAATTCTTCCTTTTAAGAGTTGACCCTAAATGAGAAGGAATGCAGAACTGATGAGGGCTTCTCTTAAAGAATCCATTTACCCTAAGCACAGATGGAAATGCGTTGAAGCCTGTGCCTCCATGCCTCCTTCTGGTTACTCTCCATGTATTTTGTATAGGGCCACCTGTTAGAATGGCTAATTTTAGCTAGATGTGTAACCCTCTTAAGAAATTGCGTAAATAGATAAATAAGTAAATAAATAATTAGTTACAATGTCTCAGTTTTTAGAACTTTTGCGGTACCTTGTACGAGATGCGGCTCCTATTGATCGTCACTCCGGTTACCTGTAAAAGAAAGCCATTAGCCTTACTTTGGTTTGTATTTAAAGTAAAGTAAGCTTTGATGACAATTAAAGAGCAACAAGAGAAGTAAGACTCTCAGCTGGATCCAGCATTTCAGATCTAGAAGTACATAACTAGCAGAACAAATGTATTTATTTTGTGTTATATATGGCTTTATACTCGATCTTTTGTTCTAAGTAGGTACATTTGTTTATTTGTTTTCTTTTGTTTTATCTTCATCATTATGCTTTTTATTTAGAAATGGTTTGCTTCGATTTGTTTTCCTTATTTTAGATTTTAAATTTTAACGTAAAGAATTCGAGATACTGCAACAAAACCCTTTATATTTGACGTTTTAGTAGAACTAATGAAACACTTTTCCTGCAATAATGTATACAGAACAGAACAATAATGTATACGAAACAAACACATACAAACAAATACAAATACAATGTAGTTAATAAATTCATAAATTTGTGTGACAGCTTAATGAATAATATTTGTAATAAAATAACAGACACTTCAAATAAGTAAGATAAAAAGAATGACAAAATGAGTGCTAAGATCACATGAATATGTTTGCTGTAATGAATTATTCTAATACACTAACGTATATAATGCGACGTCTGGTTGGAAAACGTCGAACATTTGCAACAGTATATCCTGCAATATACTGTCGGAAACCCAACGTCATTACGTAACTTCGCTCCTTTCGGCTGACGTCTGTTTTTACTTCTCTGAAAGCGTTTGTACTACTTTGAGCGTTTGGGCTCAAAGTAGTATACTTTGAAGGGTGGAAATGTGAAAAAGTGGATTAGAATGGAGGTAACTGTACACAATGTTGTCATTTTGGGTGGTAAATTGTCGATTTATGGTTTCAATTTACGGAGCAAAATTGTCTTTTTATGGTTGCAAAGTTCGGTTTACGGCAATGCGACCATATCATAATTACACATGAACTCCCCAAATCATGCAAATCACATTTGTGAGGACAATTATCCCCTAAATAAATACACATATGTAAAAGTATGAATGATTCAAAAATTGATAGAGCTGATAATGATGGTATGATACAGGTAATTAATATATTGTGGGCTTAGCGTTTCACTGCGGTAAATCTTACGGTCTTTTACCGTTCAAAGTAACCACAGTTTTGCGCTAAGCCCACGATATGACGGTGAAAAGATAGTTCACTACTCAAAATATTTAAAGGAGCATCTAATTATATTTCCGTAGACGACAGTGCAACGCATTCCCACTTTGAGAGTCATTTACTTTCGATTGACAAAGACATGGCATTTCTGATTATTTTGCCAAGTTTTTAAAGAGGGTCGAGGTATTTGACTGCACAAGTTTTATGGTGCAGAACTATTCATTTATAGACAATTTTGTAATAAACAAATTATAATCTTGTATAAACTTTGGTAAATCTACAGTTTAAAAGCTCAGAAGTGTCTAAAATGCATTTCACAATGCAATAATGTGCTCAAAAAAGTCTAACACTTATATATTTCATTTGAAACATGTTAAGTTTTCTTTAAATGCATCATATCACCACTCTAGCTCGCCCATCCAAATGCCAGACAAAGAAACTCACTTCTATGGATGCAAAATTCTTTAACCAAAGTTCTGACGTACTAAATAACTTTTCAGAATGCTACCCGGAAAACTTGTATCCTTTTTTGATGGAAAAACGATAATTTGTTCAAACCGTCATGGTCACATGGCCGACATGACCGTCATACCCATATATGGCAAAACATTCAAAATTCGTTTCCTCCAGAACCAAATGACCGATGGTCTTGAAACGTTATATGTAGCCTACCGAGATAATTTAAATTTTGGCCTTGGATTGACCTAGTCCTTTTTAGGGTAAGGTCAGATATGGGAATCGGGTCCAGGAAAAATGCTAGAGCACAAGATTCCATGGAAAGTTTTGAAGATTTTTGCCCAGGACTGTTCAAATGATGACCTCGAGTTGACTTTGGCAAATTTGCTTGCTGGTGCTTTTATATCGGAAAATGCTGAAATGTTAGAGTTCATGGAACTTTTTTTATTATTTATTTTATTTATTGACACATGGTATACAAAGCAATTCACATAATTTTTATGTGTATACATCAATACAAAAAACAATATACCAATAAGCAATATTGAATCATTAATGTGAGAAACACAATTACACGTACATTTTAACAGTATAATGAAATTACTTTTCACAACATGTAGCAAAAACTAAAGAAAAACAAATAAGCAGAAAAAAGTAAGAGGTTGTAAAGATGAGATAGTATATAGATAGATAGACAGGGTACCAGTAAAACAGAGAGAGAGAGAGAGAGAGAGAGAGATGCTGCCTTCTATACTATTATTAAGAAATTTTAATTACTTCCGATTTCAACTTTTTGATTTTATTTTTATGTCTACTTATTTACTTAAATATGTCAATAAAGTTTCTCCATAGCCTTTCGAATTCCAATAACCTATTTTTCATAAGCGCTATTTCTTTTTCAATCCGTATTCTGTTTCGACCATACAGTCTTGGAACTCGTAGAAGGTTTTGGTGCAAAAGTTCATTAATACAGTCAAAGAAATGAGTAAATTAACATTTTAGCAATAGCGGTCAAGGTCATCTTTTACCTTTAACTAATAAATTGCATATTTTGACAACTTCAAACTATCAGGTTTGTTCAGTCGATAACCCTAGTTTGACATTTGACCTTACTCAGGTGAGCAATTCACGGCCTCGTGGCACTTGTGTTAAGGTTCCCAATACAACCGACATATTTTTAGGATAGATATGACCAAGTTGAAATCATAAGAAATGATTTTTATTTTTCTGGATTTCATCAATGTGTAAACGCTGACAAATTAACACAAAGCCCTTCGGGCTTTATTCAGTTTGTGAGTGATTCGCCGATGTTTACACATCAATAAAATTCGCAAAAAAAAAAAAATCATTTCTATATAGGCAATTTTGGAACGGAAAACCCCAGTCTTTTCGTCGAATAAATACGGTAGGAGGCTACGCTGTTCTGCTAGCATGTGTTGTCTCCCTTTTTTTCTTCTAGTCTCGAGATTCTGGTTACCATTATCAGTAATCGTTTGCAATTAAAACTTCTTATGTTTTATGTATTATTTTACATGTACAATGTACATGTACAGAAACAATTTTATTCTTTCTCTATTGGTTTTAAGAGCGGGATGTGGGATTTGATTGTATTAATTCCTGATCATTGCCTATCTTTATACTTTGTTGTAATACACTCTCTTTATTCTCTAAAAGTGCACACACACGGAAAAATTGACACAGGTTCACGAAAGACACACCCGGTAAACCGAATGAGCAGCTCTTTCCCAAACAGGTGGTCATTCAGCTACCCTAATCAAAAACAGCATCAACATCTAATTTTATCCATTTTATTTTTAACTTACAAAACAAAACAAAACAAAAGGCAAATTGGGTAGCAAAACAGGTGACCAAACCGCCAAAGAACATAGACAAGCGGACATAGCACAATGTAACATCAAGGAACCACAACAGAAATTACCGCCTAGGAACGGTCAGCAAAATATTACTGGGCGGGGGGGGGGGGGGGGGGGGGGGAGAGCTTAAACATGTTTTACTGGTACCATATCTCGCCCTCTGCGCATGCTTCTGCATTGGTTCGAAACATTTAGATAGTTGCTTGGTCCGCATAAAAATTCCCAACCCATCTATGAAACATCATCGGAACAAAACAAATCACGTATAAGACCTATAATGAATCAGAGATGAGGACTCGCCGGAAATAACATATTGCAACACCAGGAGACCCCTGAGTGGTCAAACAACATCACTGAAATACCGGAGCAAAAAAAAGCCATCAGTTACACCCCGATTAACCAAGCAACAGACAAGGCAAACTCCGGCCCCAACCAACTAAACTAAGTATCTTTATGTCGGGCCCATCATTGAGTCTGATACCTAACCAACCGGCCTGCATTAAAGAGGGAAGCAAAGTTATTAACCATGATTGGGTTAACTACTAAACATGCAGACTGTAGCATTACATTTATGTTATATCAAGTACGTTTGTAACGAACGGCAATTTTTCTGAACTGATCAGAAAATTCGGAGTTACCTACATTTTTTTTTTGAATTTATAAACTAAGTCACCATAAGATTCTGGTTCCAATAGGCCCTGTTGCAAAATACTTTTTAATCCGACCTTCAATTTAGAAATCAATTTATAGTGTCGGCGATAGAATTTTGAAAAAAAGTTTTTCGAAGTTTATGGTATCATAGACCTGTTTGAGAAGCTTAGCAGTCCAAATTTTATTACGGGCATTGAAGTCAGTCACATGACTATTCACTCTAGCAAACCGAATAAGTTCAGAAATGTAAACCCTATAAGAGGTAGAACGGGGAACATCACCATCAAAAACTGGAAAATTCACTATGTCAAAATCAAAGTCATTGCGCTTATCATAAATTTGGGTTGAAACAAATCCTTTTGCAATAGATAAATGTAAATCCAAAAATCAGGCTTCCGTATCGGCTGCATTAGCTTTGTTTAACTGCAGCTCTGGTAGACGAATTTTATTCACCATGTCCTCAAAGTAAGGATTGTCAATATTTAAAAGATCATCTAGATGTCTAGATGTAGAATTGAAGGCCTCAATAATTTCAGATTGTTTATCATTAGGAGAGAAGCCATGAAATCTCTTGCATAGCTGAATGAAAACAAATCCGCTACAAGAGGAGCACAATTAATACCCGTCGCAATACCAACGATTTGTCGGTATAACTTAGTAACAAGTCTAATGTAAATATTATCTAAAATATATGTAAAGGCTTCACACATATTTTGACATGACTAAAGTTTATATCGGTTTTGGTGTTCAGAAGTAAAGAAAGCGTTTCTTTCGTTACAGGAAGGAAAGGCAAACCTTCCCTTTGGATCGTCCACTCAATTAATTCAATAGTTTTTTCCTTGATCAAATTATATGGCAAAGTAGTAGAGAGGGTAGAGAAATTATAAGTTGACAAACTGGTCGCACGAAACCCTCTCATCTTCAAATTATTAATTACTTCACCAGAATTTTTAATAGACCAAAAGAAATTTTAACCAGACCTTTCATAAACTTTTTCACAGTACCTTTTTACATGATTTTTGACAGCAGTGAGGCAAGAAGTTAATAATTTAAATAGTTCAGTAGTAGTACAAGAACTAGAATTGGCAATAAATCTTGCTTTATACGGTTTTTATGAAACTTAGGTAACCAATACATCGTAGGAAGTTTGTCTTGGCGTTCCTTAACATTAACAGGAAACTTAAGGGATAAATGGCTGTAATGTTGCTTAACTACAGAACTCTCTTCCATAGGTGCCTCTTTGTAGGCCCTTGTACCGCCAAGCTCCTGGTTTAAAGTGTTAATGTAATATCGTCGTCAAACAACTACAACGTTGATTGCGGCCTTGTGGACCCAAAACATACTTTATATGAAATTCTCGGATACCTCGCTGTAGATGTCGAAAAAAAGATTAAAATCTCTTAATTTCAGAGTTCCTTCGAAAGCAGAGAACACATTTGAAAGAAGGAACATGGGCCATACTTCGAAGTTTCGGCTATTCAAGCCTTTTCAGTGACCCTGACAATATCTGGCGATGAAAGCCAGAATAAAACAATACTGTAATTTCTTAATTTTAATAAGGCAGTCGGTTGAATGACTGATTAGTGTCGAAACAATTCCAAATGATTAAAAAGCGATGATCTAGAAAAAGAGTCTAAATCAGTCAACAATTTCAGATTTCTCAGAATATATCCTCTGATCTCAAAGGACAAAAATAAAATAAAATCTCCACTATGGATGATGTGTGGGGAGAAGTCCGTCACACGGCACAACACCAGCTGCAGTTGAGTCAAATTAAAATCTTCAAGAGTTCCTTCGAGAGCTGAAAACACATTCGAAAGAAGGACCATGGGTCATACTTCGAAGTTACGGCCATTCAAGCCTCTTTAGTGACCCCGACAATATCTAGCGATGAAAGCCAGAGTAGAACAATACTGTAATTTCTTAATTTTAATAAGGCAGCCGGTTGAATGACAGATAAGTATCGAAAGAAGTCCAAATGATTAAAAAGCGATGATCTAGAAAAAGAGTCTAAATCAATCAAAAACAATTTCAGATTTCTCAGAATATATCCTCTGAACTCAAAGGACAAAAATAAAATATAATCAGCACTTTGGATGATGTACGGGGTGACGTTTTACGGCCGCCACACGGCACAACACCAGCTACAGTTATGTCAAATTAAAATATTAGAGAGTTCCTTCAAGAGCAGAGAACACATTCGAAAGAAGTAACATGAACCATACTTAATTGTTTCGGCTATTCAAGCCTCTTCAGTGACCCTGACAATATCTGGCGATGAAAGCCAGAATAAAACAATACTGTTATTTTTTAATTTTAATAAGGCAGTCTGTTGAATGAATGATTAAAAAGTGATGATCTAGAAAAAGAGTCTTAATCAGTCAAAAATCAATTTTTTGGGGGTAAAATGTGAATGTTTTGCGAATGAAATTTAATACGTTTATCTACTATAACCTTTATTCTCTCAATGAAAAATGTACTTTTAAAGAATAAGATATGTGTATTTACAGCACCTTTATTCTCTCATGTACAGTATACAATATATAGTATAAAGTGTTTTTATTAATAAGAACAAAGTACATTATACTTGTAGAGAATAAAATATGTGTATCAACAACAACTTTCTTCTGTCCAAGTGCATTGTACTTTTAGATAATAAAGTGTATGTACTTACAGCAACAACTTTAGTCTCTCAAAACACATATTACTTGTAGAGAATAGAGTGTGTTTATGAAAAACAAAACATTATTCTTTCTAAGTACAATGTACTTTTAAAGAATAAAATGTGTGTATTAATAACATCAACTTTATTTTCTCATAATACAATATATACTCAGAGGCAAAAGAAAGTATACAGGTAATGCAGTCTCGATTTTGCTACAGATGTCTACAGATCTGTATAATACCTTGGACTAGATAAAAACAATCATTTTGCACAATTTGCGAAAATTTTCAGTAAAATCGGTCAAAGGATAAGGAAATGACATGGTTTTGAACAAGCCAGGGGTCTGGGTCGGCATTGTCGCTGGAGTAGCTCCCCTTTAAACATTCACTTTGGACAATAGAGCTTGATTTTATGCATTTTATACATTATATTTAAAAAAGGATCAAAGGTTTGTAAGGATATGTCGCACACTCAGAATCGGTTTAAAGTATCAAATTTTTGTACCATGAAATAATGTTTTTGGCATCTTCTGGTAACATGCACTGAATAGGCATTGAGTTCTTACGGGAAGTTTATTTGCAATTTCTTTCAAATAAACAAGTCTGTGAAGTTCTTTCTAAGTGTGCACAAAAGCAAGAAGCAAAAAAACAATTTTCCGAAAATTTCAAGTGAAAACTTCTAACTCCAGGTAAGATAGAGAAACATTTAATTCCCTATAATTTTGATTCAAAGGGAGATGATTTGAGACATGTAGCATTTCTTTCTATGGTTGAAGAAGTTTGGTGGGAATTTCAGATTAAATGAAGGTGTGGTTTCATCCCGAAATTAGTGCTAGATGTTCATGAAGTGCAAAATACCATCTGCCACGTGCAAAGCGAGTTTTGATTGGAACTACTGATTTTGAATTCAGGGACATAACTCCATTATTTATGACTGCAAAACAATTTGCGTTTGTGTTTTACAGAGCTAGATGTTTGCCAAAATGACTTTATTAATATGTCCACGCAGCCATTTACACGAGGCCCAGTATCACACCGGGTAGGCGGCAATCGAAAACGCTCGTGCAGTCGACGAACGCGGATCAAAAACAGTTAGAATGCAAACGAAAACGCTGTTTTTGATCCGTGTTAATCGATTGTTAAAGACGTTTTCGATTGCCGCCTACCCGGTGTGAGTATTCAAAATAAAAACCTGAATACTTTTTATTGCCTCTGAGTATACTTTAGAGAATATAGTGTGCCTTAACAACGACAACTTTATTTTCTTACAGTACGTTGTACTTTCAAGAATAAAATGTATGTACTCACAACAGAAGCTTTATTCTCTTTAAGTACTCTTACAGAATAAAATGTGTGTATTAATAACAACAATTTAATTGTCTCAAAGAACACAATGTCCTGTTAGATTGATTGATTGATTGTTTTGGGTTTAATGGCCCTTTGAGACAGTATTTCCGCCTATATCGGGCAGTCTTCCAGATAAAGGGAGAAAGAAGAGAGAAATGATAGACGAGAGAAAAAAATGTTCAAACAACCCCGAGAATAAAAGGTGTGTATTGACAACAACAACAACTTTATCCTTTCACAGTAAAATATACTCTGAGAGAATAAATTTGTGGTTGTTAATATACATATTGATAATAAGTGATATTTTGTCTTGTTACAGGATGATTTCACAGAGAAACGCAGACAGAAAATACAGATTGGTATAACATTATAAAAACACTTCTTATTCATTGAAAAGAAATAATACATGTACAATCATCATGGCGTCCAACAATTCCACGGTTGGGGAACCAAATCAACAAGATTTAGTGGTGATTACTATATACGTGTTAAGAGTTATCTCAAGTTTGGCAATTCTTATGAATATCTGTGTGATATGTTTAATGATTCATTTGAAAAAATCGTTTCGTAACTACAGTTACTGGTTTCAGATAACCGTTCTGTCAAGCGAAGACTCCCTCAACGGATTGGCTTCTTTAGCTCTTACGTTTAACGATCTCAAACTTTTTAAAACAAATTATATCGCATGTAGCGTGCTGTTGTGTGCATATATATGTGCTCAAATAAATACCCTGTTGGCGATATGTTGTATCTGCATCAGGAGATTTCGGAATATACAGGGCATAAATAAACTTGGAGGGGCAAAATCAGGTCATATGCAGGAAATTTCGATCGTTTTGGCTACAGTTTTGGGTATTATATATGCCTGTCTACCATACCTCACGCTGAACATTACAACTACCCTTCCAATGTGTAGGGCATTTATCATATTCGGATCACAAATAAAGACTTATAAGCTTTTAACCTCACTGGGTCTCATCGTACCACTTCTTGTGATAAACATTCTCTATGCTATATGCCTCGTGAAACTGAAACGTGTAAATAGTACTGTTAATCCTTTGAGCCCTCATGTTGTATCAAATTTGAGTTCAGGCTCCCAAATTACGGAAGAAACGTCAACAAAAAAGTACATTCCCTATCCTGTAGAGACAGGCAGAGATAGTTTGCAAGTCGAACAGTCTGTTCGAAGCAATGAACAAAAGGCCGCTAAGCAAGGAGCTACGAGAAACGAAATCACAAACCTGACGCATATTAAGCGCAATCGCCAAATCTCGAGTCCTAGCAATAACCTGCAGGCTTCTTCTCAGGACTATTCAAGCCCAGCCACACACTCGTCATTTAATTCTGTGCGAAAAGGTCAATTACAGTACTCTCAAACTAGCAGAAATACGCAGGAGGCTCAATGTAGAGCAATAAAACTACTAGGAATCATCCTATTTACGTCCAACATCGCTACAGTAATACCACTCGCGTTCATGCTACGTGACGTAATTCTTTCAGTAGATATAACGGACGGCGGCACCTTCTTGGGGCTGGTATTTCTTTCTCTAAATTCTTTGGTGGACGCTTTCGTGTATGGATTATATGCAAGAGAAATACGAACCTTCCTTAGATCGAAACTGACAAAGTTTCGACAACTATTATGTTGTTAAAGGCGTAAAAACCAAACTGCTTATATTATGTTGTTAAATGGACTGCTTATGTTGTTAAATGGAGTGTAAATCATTTAAGGTGAATCGGTACACTACACGTTTTTCTTTTCTTTTCTTTTTCAAGGTTTGTCTCTCTTCTCAAGGGGGTAAACCCATAAAGGAGGGAATTTGCTCCTCTAGAGCAAATCTTGCCCAGGGGTTATAAAACTTGAGTACATTCTCAAACTCAAAATAAAGCACACTGATTGGCTGGTTCCGAGCATGTGCTCGGAAGCAGCCAATCAGTGTGCTTTATTTTGAGTTTGAGACTATTCTCAAGTTTTATAACCTCGAACCCTTATCTTATACAAGAAGATCTTATCTTCGAAGGGCTTTGCCGTACAAAAAAGTAAACAGGAAGTCACAAATATTGTTTACATTAGTGAAAACCGAAGAAACATGAGGAGTACCCATTTTCCTTAGTCTTTAACTCTTTCACTACCAAAAAGCAGACGACAAAATTAAAAAAATGCCTTGTCCAAGACTTTTTATATTGAGAATTCAAAGACTAGAGGGCAAACAGTGTAGATCTAGATGAGGCGGCTCATTATGAGCCGCCTCATCAGGATCTACGCTGTTTGCAAATTTTGCTAATTGCGTCACTGGGGCTTAAAGAGTTAAGCCAGACAGATAATGTGAAATTTTTGCGAACAGTACAGATATGGATGCAGAGGTATTCCTGCAAAGTCCAGATTTTTATGCTTGGTCTTTTATCGCTGATATACTTCTTTCTGGTTTGGGGCATTCGAGAAAAGTAAAATCAATAGTCATTGCGATGTGGTAGACCACATAACGAAGAATTTACTCACCGAGTAGCAGTTACGTAACAGAACGTGTCTGTGAGAAACTGATGACACTAGACTTGGTATATTTCTTCTGTTTCTGTTGCTAAGAAGAACTATTTTCAGAATTTTTTATGCTACCTTGCCTCTAGACAATGTATATTTATGCAGATTTTGAATATCGATTCCATAAACACCGCTTAGACACGCTGTACACAAACGTCAAGTGTTTTCTCCGTAGCTATTTCGCAATATTGTTCTTTTTTTTTTTTTTTTTTTTTTTTTTTTAATTATTATGGTAATAAACATTGCATTCAATTATGGGGTTGATCCCCGCACATGATTAAAACGTCAGTTACATTCATTGGTCTGAACAACTGGCGTCATGTAAAGTTAGATTCTTAATTTTGCAAACAGAACTTTGGTCAGTTGGAAACTGGAGTTCGCAAGACAGTTATACAGATCATTTTCGGCAATTTACCTTAGACGATGTGCAAGGTTACCATGTAGGGAGAGGAACTTTATAAGTACATGTGCTTTCGTTCCAGTCCCATTATTTGTATTGTATTGTATCAGTGATTATGTGAACTGAAAAAAATTTTGAATAAATATGTTTAAACCAAGGTTAGCAGACAATCCAAAGCGGACAACAGGGATTAACAACCAGGGCCGGATTGTTCAAAGCACCGTTAGCTTTACAAATTTTTAACTCTAGTATTACTCTCAGTTTCCGTAAGTATGTAACAACATGAGGAGCAACAATAATTTTGATTATGGCAAAATGAGAAATATGAAACAAAATCTGAATATACATACAAAATACAACCCTACTCTTGTAACTTGTATTATTTTTTTTTCATCGTAACACCTGCACTTTTTGTCGTTAGTCAAGGATTCTTTACATCTTCTAGTAAACGTAAGATTAAGTGTGGTACTATTTTTACGGAAAAAATGAGATGACCTTTTGCACTGAAAAGCTGGCAGTGTTTTGGAGTACATGCATTTGAAAATGAGCCGCGACACGACAAAACCAACAATGTGGTTGTGGGCCCACCGCAGACTCAGATCAGCCTGGGCATCCGCCCAGTCTGATCAGAGTCTTCGCTGTCCGCATGGAGGTAGCTTAGACCCTTAGCTACCCTTTGAAAACTTAACGAAGAGTCTTGTCAAACTTAGCGGATGTCCAGGCTGAGCTGAGTCTGCGCTGGGCGCACAACCACATTGTTGGTTTTCTCGCGTCGCGGCTCAAATAATGTCTCGTAAACGACGACGTCGTTAGTGTTGAACAACCGGGCTCAGACGTCATGATGTTATCTTACTCAAAGTTGCCTTACAGGTTTTCTACGGCAGCGAGAATGCACTGATGATTGTATGCCAATGACATATCACTGTAAAGATAGTAAGAAATCGTCTAAGACCGATTCTCAACAACGACATTGCCTTTATGCATTTCAGATGTGGTATGCTCATCAGCTGACGTTATTTAGTTAATGACACATATAATCTGCGTAATTTAACAATTGATTAGTTTCAAGCATAATATCATAATATGTTTTCGTCAACTGACGGGCCTCTATGGCTTATACCCCCATCACACCAGACTCGTTCTCACTACGTTGTGGAAAATGCTGCCGAACGGGCTCAAACTATATAACTGAGCCGCGACACGAGAAAACCACTGTTTGTCTCGTACATAGAAAAAGAAAAGATCAGAAAATTGTTGGGTAAGCTCTGCTGTTCTTCTTAATCACAAAGATAATGTTTGTTCTTATTATTTTAATAACAAACATTTTAGTGCTCATTTTTCAATACCAGGTATAATGTGTATGTTCGATCCGAACCCATGACTAAGAGGCTGTTTTTTTTTCAACTAAAACATATGTTGTGCTACATATGAATAATTTCGCTGGTGTGTCGTTTTATATGGACTACCAACAAGTTTCAGTGGTTAATTTTAACATTTTTCTTCTAAAATATTAGTTGTAGGGACTCATTTAATTGATGAGTAAACACAACATATGTTTTAAGATACATGTATGAAGACAAATTGCTTCTCTGGATGCCGTAATTCTTCCCAGTGGTCTACTCTTAAAGGAAAGAATTTGCTCCTAAAGGAGCATATTTCTGCTTTTAAGAGTTGTCCCCCATTGAGCAGAGAGGCAAAACTGAAAAATGGCAGAGTTGCTTACCCAAAACGATTACCGTGACCTTAATTCTGTGCTCATTTTCCGCACAAAAAAGTTGGTAACCATTAATGACCTCTGAGGTGAGTCTAGTGCAATCATATTGTTTAATTCGCCTAGTCTAATCAGTCTCCGCTGTGCGCTTAAAGGATAGCTTAGGGTCTAAGATAGCTCAGTGAGGACAGCGAAGACACTGATCAGACTGAGCGGATACCCAGGCTGATCTGAGTCTTTGCTAGGTACACATGCCACATTGTTGGTTTTGTCGTGTCGTGGATCAAATAAGGTGTATTAGCTGGAACATTCCATGTTTTCCCGCCATTTTTTGCGTAGGAAACAAGCTTCGGGATTCCAGTCTGCTCCTCTGGTTGGCAAAACCCTTCAAAACGGACTGTACTCTGAATGAAAAGATTAATGAGGGACGCAAAAGTAAAAAAGTAGAGTTGTTCCCCCTGAAAGTGAAACCATTTATTTAAGTCCAAGACAGTAGCTACATGAGCCTAAGACAGGTTGGACGCCCTGTAGCCTCAAAGTACGCTTCCCAGCACAACACTATAGGGATCAAACATGTTTTTTTATGCATGAACGTTTGCCAGATCCCGAGGGAGATGTTGGAAACCGAGGCCGAGGCCGAGGGTTTCAACATATCCCGAGGGACCTGGCAAATGTTAATGCATTTGAAACAAATGTTTGATCGCTGTTATTGCATAAATCCAACGAATTATTCGTTAAAATTTGAGAAAAAACTTGGCACTTTTGACAGCCAACGCGCTGGTACATCTTTTTACTAATATTCGTCTTCCGGGCCCAAGAGCATTCAGCTATTCAAAATGGCCGCCATCATCCTAGTCAACCTCAATATTTCGGAAAATTGTCCAAGATGGTCGTTGTAGTTGACGCCAAATAGATTGCAAGTTAATAAACAAAAAGCAGATACCATGAGCAATAATTTCCATGCAGAACAAGCCTGATCCATCCTTATACCATCCTGCAGTTCTTGATTGCTGAAACCTTGAGATCTATGCACGTTTTCTTTAACACTTATTTACTCTTTATTTGGCATCGTAAGAATGTAAACAACATCGCTTTAAACCTGAGTCACGACGATGACGTCAGATTACAAAGGCATGATGACGTCATATACGCATACTTAGTTAGCGCACCACCAATTTTTGTAATTCGACAAAAACCGGAGAGACAAAAAATCGGAGAGACAAAGTTGCATGGCGGATTTTTTTAGTGGCCCGGTACAAGCATAATGAAAGTTCTATCATCGTGCATCAACAACGCGTGTCAAACCCTTGTTGAAACACGGCTTTTCGCGGGTTGGTGCACGGCTGTTAATACCTCTCGGCACTGCTTTTTATGCAATAATACTGAATCAACATTTAATCAACGTTGATTCAACGTCATGACGTTGAATCAGCGTTGGTTCGATATATTTATTTAACGTTGTGTGCCCAATGGGTATTACTACTCAGTTTTTTTCCCATCGATTGTATTGAAATATTTATAGTTACATAATAATAAACCTCTGTCACGCAACTGCTATTTGTTTCTTATTACTCTTTCGTTTTTTCGGTTTTCAGAGTTTCTTATAGTTGAATGACTGAATATAGATATAGACTGAATATAGATTGAGAATGGGAGTGCAATGTCTAGCCTCAGATTTCAAAAGACACTCTTATTACGTTCTATAATGTCATCATCTTTTCCTTTAATCTTTTCCTTTAATCTTTAATCTTTTCCTTTTGATATGAGGAGCGGCTGTAGCGTAGTGGATAACACCCCATACTACCAATCCAGGGGTCGCAAGACCGATCCCCCGCCTCTCCGGTCTTTCGGATGAGACTTTAAACCGAGGTCCCGTCTCCATATGACCTCGTTGTTGGTGAGACGTTACTCTCACTCACTCACTCACTGTTTTTGCTATAACTGCCATATCCTAAGGTGCATTATCACCGATTTTACGTAAATTATCTAAAACTGATGGGCAAACCTTAACTTATTTATACACTTATTTTTGTTAATTAATTAATACACTCATTTGACCTATTCCGGTGGATTCACCTATTCCGGTTTTTTTTAGTCACGTGATTTCTATAGTGAGACGCATATTTACAGAGCTCTAAAAATTTGGAATTAAAATATGAAAATGTGATACTTTGGTCGCTATTTTTGGATAATATGGGAATACTAATGTTTCTCCTTCATGTCGAGCAATGTGGTTCTACAAAAAACTGAAAATAGAGTGAGAAAAAAGAAAAAGAAAAAACGTTCGGCGAGTTCACCATTAAGCGAATTAGAACGACCCGTTAAATCTGGTTGTGTGAGCGATAACGGAGATCGGAACAATACAAACAATGGGGTTAGTGGTAGCGGTGTAACTGACCAATATAAACAGTACTTCAGTGACGGTTTCAAATTCGATAACTTTGTGGTGCCAAATATGGCTTTTTCGCAACCGTTTGGTGGGTTTTCTTTCTCAAGCCAGAACTCTTACCCCCTTCCCACACAATCACCACCCATGCAAGCTATGCCGACAATGTTAGGGGGTCCGCCCTTGAGCAACCAACCTCCTGAATGGGCTGCAGTTTTAATGAATGATGTCAAGGCTATCAAGTCCCAAGTTTCTAAAATAGAGAACATTGAGAAAACTATGAATCAAATGTGTGGCAAAATCAAAGATCTGGAGGTGAATGTCGGTAACATTGATAAGCGTTTATTAACAGTTGATCCACCGGTCACACGGACTTTATCAGCATTGACTCAACGTTGATTCAGCGTTATAACGTTGAATCAACGTTTATTCAATGTTGATTCAGGGCTGTGTGCCTGCTGGGGACTCTCAGTAGTACACCATGTTATTTGGTTAGCATATGCAGGAATTTTATTGTTGTACATTTAAATATCTTGTCATTCGCATGAATACTCTTTTGCTTCTCTGTAAATGTTCATCTCACTTTTGCTTTGTAGGCTATAAACATTGTATAGTGTTTAATGCTGAATAAAGTATTCTGTATTCTGTATTCTGTATTCTGTATCCTGTTTCTTTCTCTGCAACGAAACAAGCTAGAAGCGAAATGATTTTTAGGTAATTACTTTGAATATTTATTTGTCAAACCCACATATAGTAAGGATCTCATTTATCAATTAAAGATACGGAAAACTGAGTTTAAAAGTGGCTGGTCACGCATATTTAACAAGAAAAATGACAGATGTTTTCAGGCCAACTGTGAAAATAGGGTCGGACAATATTTGTGTTAACAAATATGTCGTTAACCTATATGTCTGTCGATTGCTCATTTTATTAGCTATCTAAACCAATTATTATCAAAATGAAATAAAATCAGTTACTTAGGATTATTGAAATTTTTAATTTATTAGCTCATTTAGCCTATTCCGGCGGATAGTATATTTGGGTAATGTCTCTGAGTTCTGAAATCCATATTAGTGCTGCATTCTCGTCATGCAATTTGAATATGTAAGTAAAACTCCATAAGGCTTTATTTTTTATTGTCATTTATCATAGAATCCTGGATAAAAATATCAAACATTGTACTTACGGGCACTGAACCACCAAAGTAGTTTTTCAGCTAAGCCGTGAGTATAGTCAGGTGTTTTAAATAATCAATTATGTCAAATAGACATTTGTTTGCATAAAATCATCTTTCACCGAGCTAGTAATAATCCGACAGTTTACTTTTGGGGTGCCCCTCGGTGGTTCTTTCGATGTATTGTAAAAAATATACAAAGCCACCGGAATAGAAGAAGATGCGTCGAAATAGGATAAAAGACAACGTCTGGTTGTCGTCAGATTTGCCTATCTTCCTCAAATAGTTTGTAAACCCAAACAAAGTGCCATAAACAAGAGGCTTTTGTTTATTTACTGACACAAATAAATTAAAAAATGACAGTGTATTTAGACTGTAGCGCACGGTCGACTGAAACGTGCGTCGGAATAGGTCAAATGACTGTACACTTATTTTGTTAAAAAGAAAAAAAAATGCCTAACAGCAACACGCTTGATGAAAAACAAAACAGTAATTTATAAGACATTTTTCTTTGTTCTGTTCATAACTATCAAGGTATTTTTTTAAACTTGGTTGTGGATGTATATCCGAAACACACTAGGCTAGCGTGGGAATGTTTCACGGCAAGGATGTTTGTACTGGTCTAAACACACACACACACACACACACACACACACACACACACACACACACACACACACATTTAAAAAAGCTCAGATGGTCGATTTATGACAATTGAGCCGCGACACGAGAAAACCAACAAAGTGGTTGCGCGCCTAGCGCAGACTCAGATCAGCCTGGGCATCCGCCCAGTCTGATCACAGTCTTCTTCACTTTGCACTTAAAGGGTAGCCAAGAATTTCAGCTTCCTCCATGCGGACAGCGAAGACTCTGATCAGACTGGGCGGATGCCCAGGCTGATCTGAGTCTGCGCTGGGCGCTCAGCCACTTTGTTGGTTTTCTCGTTTCCTCATGCCGTGGCTCACACTCTTTCAGCATCAGAACATGCATCCAACAGTGTCCTCTAATCGGTTCCCACATTTAAACGCAAATTGCGTAATGATCTGTTATTTGACTGTTGACATACCTTCTATGTAAATAAGTAAATATTCAAATCAGCCGTCACATCTGTGAAGACTGATCAGGGTCCTTATCTTTGCTTTTAATCCCAGACTGGTCATGCTCTTATTAGACTGCACAGGCTGATTTGAGTCTTCAGTGTGTGCGCGAATGTTGTAATGTACGAGTACCAATTTCCATGACCCTTTTTATGATCACTTTGTTTAACAAGAGGACCAAGAGTCCCTGAATAGGTCACCCGAGCAAAAAAGGTCAAACTACCGGTAGGGTCATCATTTGAATAAACTGGCCTGATAGTTTGAAAATGTCAAATATGAGAGACATTGGTCGAAAGGTTAAAGAATGATCTTAACCTCTATATTACTCGAAAAGTGGTACAAAGCAATGTTAGCTGTATAGGTAAAGGTGTGAAAATTTAGTCAACCACTCAGTGGACCAGAATTAACGGTTATGGTGATCTTATTGGCTGACTGGAGGTGTTGACACTATGAGATCAAGAGACAGAATGACACTATTCAGTTCTGTTCTGTTTTATTTCTCGTAACGACGTTCCCCAGGTGGCTTAGCGGTACGTAACCATAGTTGCACACACCTGGCACCGAGTGTTCGTCCATAGAATGACACTATGCAAGGGCATAGCTACCTAATTGGCAAATACGCAGGTGCGTATTGAAATTTTGTCAAAATTGACAAAATTTTGTCAAAATTGACAAAATTTCAAAACGCACCTGCATATTTGCATGCTGAAACTTTATAAATTAGACAAGATTTCAATACCAATTACCAAAATAGCTGAAATACTAGCTTTCCCTTCAAGAAGTAGAGAATAAAACATGGTTGTGCGTTTCATGAAATTTCCTCTAGTTTTGCCCCTGCTATGGAAGATAGTACCCTCCCTGTCTTTAATGGCCTACCCCATGGACTCAGTCGCTGAATATAACACTCCCTAATAAAGCCACCACGCTGTAAGAATATCATTTTAATGGCGAAGAAATGGGTTTTTTTTAAGTAAAAAGCAGACAAATATTAGTAAGTAATCCATGGCGATACCCGATTCTAAATTATGTTGTTACGGGCATGAAAATGATGTTACGCTCAAAACCTTTGCGATCCGTGGTAGGGACCTTCTGATTTATCAGTACAATTTCACGAATGTTCTTAAAAACTAGAGCAACTTATGACAAAATTTAGGTAGCGACAAAAAGTGGAATAAAAATCAAATATGATGGTATGCAGGCTAAAGTTGCTCGTTGGGTAATATTGAAGAACGAAAACAAATTACCTGTTTGCCGGCGAAATGGCTCCTTCGAAAACAAGCACGCACTTGATGACGTAATCAAATCTTGGGAAGTTTGATAGCTACCACGGACATTGTTTCCCAACCGTTGGTTTCATAGGTTAGATTTCATGCAATGTTTAATAAATCTGTTGGCTTACTGGCAGTATGCCTGTAGACCCTTATCAGAATGTCTGGTCTGGGTTTTCACTGTTTTCTAAAAATTCAGAAAATCTGAAACTTGAAAGAAAATACACAAAGCAGCCGTCGTTATGCTCAGTCTGGTTGGAACCTTCACTGTTTGCTTAACCCATTAATGCCTAGCGTCCCATAATAGGGACATTGGCAAACAGTGCAGACCCAGTTCAGACGCTGCAGATCGCGGCGTCTGACCAGGGTGTGCTCTGTTTCCGTTTATAAACATGATTTTCTTAACACAGAAACCGGTCCATAGTGTGCGATAGATAACTGGGCAAACCGGTCCATAGTGTGCGATAGATAACTGGGCAAACAGTGAAAATCCTGATGAGACGGCTCATTATGAGCCGTCTCATCCAGATTTTCACTGTTTGCAATGGTATGTCCGAAGTTACCTGTTGTCCGAATTTACCCTACTTGACCCTAGGCAACAGACCAAGATAAGAAGCTGCTGCTACATGTTTCGGTTTCTGCTAAAAGATGTTGCCTAGATAGCTTTGTTGGAGTCGCCCAAGGAGAAAATATGTCCTACGGCACTTCCGTGCAGACTTATTACATCCTTCGTACTGCCTAAAAAATCTCCCTTGTAAAGGTTCATACTCATCGGGCACGTGACATCGTAATGACGTCGCACTAACGCCAACGTCGTCATGACATCGCACCAACGCCATTACGTCACATTCACCGGACACATGTCATCGCAATAACGACGGACTGACATCGGTGCTTCGTCATGACGTCAAACGTCTGCACGACTTCATATGCCTGTTGGGTAATCTGTTGATATGAACAAGGACGGCTGATATCAGTCAGTCGGAACACCGCTCGGCCAATTCCGTGAATGATTCACGGAATTGGCCGAGCGTGCTCCGATTGTGATATCAGTCTTACGTCACATGACACATTTTCCCACGGCACTGCTCACTCGACGTCCTCGGTCAGACTAGGTCATTTGCCTTTATTATTTTTCTCGTCTCTCCTTTCTTCAAATTGAAAAAAAAGCTATTCTAATTTTTCTTCTTATAAGTTCACTGAATGGTCTGGTTGCCAAATGGTGATTTTTGGGTGCAACCCAAAAAAATAGTCCGCACAAAATGTTTTTGCACAAATGTGTTCACCAACATGTCCGAACACTGAAACTGAATGATGCCATCATTGGGGAAATTAAAATATTCAAGATGGCGTCCAAGATGGCTGGCAAGGGATAAAATCCTCAGTATCTTCTAAAGTGTGTGGGCTAGAAACATACTTTTGGTGCCTACAAATAGGTGTTCGAGGTCGAAGAATCGATTAAGAATGTCAAAAATTATTTCAGACATATCAGTTACAAAATGGCGGACAAGATGGCCGCCAAAGCATAACAATCTCCATATCTTCTTTAGTTTACGGGCTAGAAACATGATTTTGGTGTCTGCATATAGGTTTTTGGGGTCAAGGAATCCATTAATCATGTTGGAATTTACTTTCAGGCACTACATTACACAAAATGGCGGACAAGACGGCGGACGAAGCATCGATTACGGAGCTGAATGTCTTAAGAAATGCACTTTTTGATGGCAGAATTCAGGCTTTAGAAAGTTTTTTAACCCGGAATTTTGAAATTATAAGATCTATGAATTTTTAATAAAAAACGAAGTCATAAAGTCCTCATTTTGCATCTGAAAGTGTTACTACCAAGGAGACCATGGTGATCCATAAGAGCCCAGTCCAGATATGGGCAGACAGCCCCGTCTAGAAAATTTCAGTCGCAACCGAAAGACATTGACAGTTCGATAATTCATTATTATTTTAAGAATATCGTTTTTAATGGCTTTTTTATGTTCATAATTCCATGATGTACCTTTTGGTAAAGTAAAATGATAGACAGAGATCAAGAAGTAATGCAATCAGGTAATACAATCAGACTCCCCTCCCCCCCCCCCCCCCCTCAAATCCAAAATACAAAAATGACAAATATTCGCAAAAGACAAGCATAGTAAATCGAATGAACAGCCCTTTCTCAGACATACAGTCACCCCAATTGAAAACAACAGTAACATTCATTTTACCTATTTTATCAGTGTTTCAAATAGGACATAGCAGAAAGCAAACTGGGCAGCTATAAGGTAATCATATTGCTAGAAGACCACAGACAAGCGGACACAAGAAAACGTAACATTGAGGAACCAAAAGGGAAGTTAACTAGTTTTACTTGGTCCAAACCCATGCCTTCTGCTTCTGCAGTGGTTCTAAACATTTAGTTAGCATTTGGTCTGCATGAAGGGTACCCAAACCATCAGTGAATCATCACAGACAGCAAATCAATCACGGATAAAAGTAAAAAGTATGCAAAGACCAGGAACTGAAACAATCAAAATCCAAATCCAGCCCTCAAACCATAGTTGTAAACAACTAAGATTACAAATAATCAAGATACAGAGAACATATGGCCAACCGAGTGATCAGCTTGTTCCCGAAAGGTGGCCACTCAGCAACCCAAACCGAACCAAAAATAATAAGAACATACATAAGGTAAAACATCACAGAAACTCTGACACCAAAAACAGGCAACAGAGAACCACAACAGAACTACCGCCTTGGAACGGTCAACCTGTGATTAATCAAATATGAAGACTCGACAGAAACAACGTATTGCGACACCTGGAGGTCCCTCCAAAACAACACCGATGAAATCCTGGAGCAAAAGAAAAGCACCAGTAGAACACGAACGGCCAACTAGTGGGGCAAAAATTTGATCTTGGCACAAAGGCTTTTTTACTTTGGTTGCTTAGCTGAATTTAAGTTTTGTAAGAAAAAATCATTTTTTCCCCTGACTTTATAGATTTATTTCTTTTTCTGTATATTAGCCTTTAAGCAGGGGTAAATAACCAAGAAGGATAAAATTCCAGTCGTAACAGAAAAAGTATCTTTACTTTGATCTTTTGTCAGGAGCTTAATAAAAATCACATTCAGGTCTTTGATTTTATGTTGACATTATCTCAGTGTTACGCTTATAGAATATGATTAGTTAGCGTATGGGCTAGAAGCAGGAATAAACAACTTTTGGCGACACAGTTTTAATCTGCCAGGAAACTGTATTGCAGTTTTGGAAAATCCCTTTAGAGATGGTTCTAACTCTACTTGTTGATCTACCTTTTCTTTTCCAAATGCAAAGTCATTTATTCAGTTTCTATAAAGTACGTGCCCCGAGTTTGGGGGCATACGTGGCCCAACGTTTACATATCTGAAACGTTTGAGGAATGTGAAATATTACATGAAAATACCAACTTATGTGTACTTCAGTGGTTCAGAAGAAGAGGACTTTTTAGATGAAACGGTGACATCTTGGGCCCCAAGCATTCATACCAATTTTCGTTCTCTCAAACAAATAGAAGTATAGCTATATATATGAGCCGAGACACGAGAAAACCAACAATGTTTTTTTTTTATCAAATTATCCCAGTAGCCTTTGTGCCGTTGGAGCAGTGGGTTGTTAGATTTTCACTGTGTCTCCGGCATAGCGCTATTATAAAAGGTCGGGCTAAATGCCGTCTTTTGACCATCCTTGATTCTAGTCCGGTACGAGTACATATTTTTTGCAAAGTCGACAGATAGCCTTTTTCAGTTGTTGTCAGAGATAGGATTCAAACCCCCTGTTTTCTGTACTTAAGCCAACTACTCTAGTAACTCAAAAAGTGATTTTGATCGGCCTAGCAGCTTTGGAGAAGAATCTGTTTGAATGTTAGGAGGGTCTGTGCTGACGGGTCTATGAAGCCAGTTTATGCTATTAACTTTCCCTTAGCATTGCTCGGTCTATGATGGATGGATGGATGGATGGATGTCTTGCGATTTTACGTCCTTTTCAACAGTATTTCAGTCATATCAGGACGATGGGCTTGTGATAATGAAAGGCTGTGTGCAATGGAATCCCGTTTGCGATGGAAAGATCTCCGCCTCTGGCGGGGCTCGAACCCGCGACCGCTAGATCAGTAGGCCAGCGCTTAACCCACTGAGCTACCGGGGCTCCATTCGGTCTATGAAGTCAGTTTATGCTAATAACTTTCCCGTAGCATTGCTCGGAAGATTTAGTCATGTAAGAATACTTGCACAAACTGGCATGACAATTATGCACTTTTGAAGCTAAAACATTTTAAATATGCATATACAATTTGTAGTCAACTGTCTATGATTATGGATAGTAGTCTCCTTAATACTTAAAAGAACTGGGAAAATACAAAAAAAGTTCAAAAGCTGTTTACAAAATTTGTTATTGCTTTGAAGTAAGTATGATCTTTTCTGACTTGTAAATTTTCCATACCGGCCAGGTGCTAAAAATCTGGCTGTGGCATGGCACGAACCTGCGACACTCACACCACTAGTGCCGACCATGAGCTACAATTTTGAACGACGCAAGCAGCCAACAAATATATCAGAGTTGAATTTTAATTGAAGAAAGTAAAATAACACATTTCATGTAACCTTTAGATTTTACTCGTAACAATAGCTTTCTGTAATGACTAAAGCTTTGTCAACGGGTTATCTGCCCTTGCCTGCACTATGTTCTTGTGAACCATCTTGTCCCTCTTGTTAAAACACTGTTAGAATGGGACCTCTATAACTTCATTTTTATATTTAACAACCTTATACATGCAAAATACGGGTTTCTAATATACAAACCAGAATTCTGATATCGGGAAGTGCATTTCTCCAACAATTAGTGCCGTGACCGTTGGTTTTGCCCGCCATCTTGTTCGCCATTTTGTGCAACCGGTTTGCTTTGAAGTCAATTTTAACATGCTAAACCAATGTAGACATCAAAAATATGCTTCTAGCCCGTATACTAAAGAAGATATAGAGATTTTTATGTTTTGGCGGCCATCTTGTCCGCCATTTTGTAACTGATTTGTCTGAAATAATTTTTAACATGCTTAATCGATTCCTCGACCTCAAAAACCTGTAGGTAGCCACCAAACGTATGTTTCTAACCCTTATATTTAAGAAGATATCATGAATTTTATCCCTTGGCGGCCATCTTGGACGCCATCTTGAATATTTTAATTTCCCCAAGGATGCCAAGGTGGCATCATTTTGTTTCTGGTTTAGGACATCCTAAATAATAAGAATCTACATCAAACATTTGTGCGGACTATTTTTTCGGGTTCTCGTCCCGGCACCTAGACTACAACGAATTCAAACTATTTTGAACGAGCAAAAAAGCTTGTAGATTTTTGTCGTATAGAAAAACAGAGAAAAAAATGTAAGTCATGTGATTCGTGCCGCCGAACTGCTATACTGCTGTACTGAGAAACTTCACGCATTTCTAAGACCTTAACACAAGAAACCTCATTAACCAGGAGATTGAATATATGCCACACCACTTTCTAACAAGTTAACATGTGTCATACAACATGTGAAACCGTGTTAAACTTTAATACCGATTATCAAAGGTTCTCTCACATTAAGGCGTATTTTTCCCTAACTGGCAGGCTGAGAAGCATGGAACAAAGCAGAAATTCTGATCTAGATCAGAATTTTTGCTGTGTTTTATGCCTCAAACGTTTAATATTCTTCGTATGCTAAGAATGTAGTTAGTGAGTCTAATATAATGTAGATGGTCTTGAACAATGGAGAAAACGAACTGTTTCCAAAGAAACAGTCTGACCCAGCAAAAGCAGTTCGTACAGCAAAATATAGTCAAAATCAATGGACATACTTTAGGAATCCACCCTAGCCTATATTAACCAAACATTAATCATATTGACACGTTTGTATCTCAAACTTAAAAAAGATGTTCTTTTATTGTGTTTTACTGATTAAATTAAACTGTCGTTAAAACGTATGGCGAAATGCAATTCTGAATAATTTCAAAGAATATAGTCCGTTTACTCCCAAGTGCAAATATTCTATGCATTAAAGAAACTAAATATAAAAATATCCATAGTACATCGGCCCTGAGAGATAATGAAAATGATAACTTAAGAGATGCAATATGATCAACAGATTGACATTTTTGAGTATGATTGTATTACAGACCAGCTACATTATGTTAAAACTTAAGGTGTCTGGCTACACTTCCATGGTTTTGCCACCCTTTTTTATTTATTTATTGTTTTTGGGTTTTTTAAGGAAGACAACTTTAGCAGAGAATCGATAGCTTTCTTTGGAGATGAATCCCTTTTCCAAGGGTAAAAAGGGTAAAGGCTTCCCATAGCTTAATAGCCGTAGGGGTAGTGGGGGTTAGAGACCCACTGTATCCTGGGCACAGCAAATGAAAGGCGGAGCCCATCCTTCTGCTTTCGCTGCCTTACCCTTCCCTTGTTCGAAAAAGGTACCCATTTACTGGTGGGTTGACAGAGTTTTCCAGTCGACGGATGGCGAAACCTGGGCGCGATCTCACGACCTTCCGGTGACTTTCTGTACCATAACCGAGTCACTCTAACCACTCGATCACGGCGCCTTTCCACGGCTGACCTTAAAAGAATGAAATTGCTCACTTTTAAATTAGAGAATTTGTTCTCTTTAGAGAGTAAATTCTTTCCTTAAAGAGTGAGCAATCTAGAGAAGACAGACAAATTTTTCCTTTTGAGAGTAACCATATAATATGAGCCGTGACGCGAGAAAACCAACAATGTGGTTGTGCGCCCAGCGCAGACTCAGATCAGCCTGGGCACCCGCCCAGTCTGATTAGAGTCTTCGCTGTCCGCATGGAGCTAGCTTAGACCCATAGCTACCCTTTAAGCGCTGAGCGAAGAGTCTGATCGGACTGGGCGGATGCCCAGGCTGATCTGAGTCTGCGCTGGGCGCACAACCACTTTGTTGGTTTTCTCGTGTCGCGGCTCATATAATATATTCATTCATATACACCTTCATGATTCTGTACACCTTAACGAACGAAGCCCCATAAATAGCGAAATTTAATCTGCCACTAATTGATTAAGTAATCTGAACAGATAAAACGGATAAACAGATATAAGGTAACTCATTATCTAAAATACATTTTCGTTAAGATGCACTAATATAGTTCAAGTTTTGTTTTCTTTTAAAGATATACGCCCTCATGTGTTGCTATTAAATTTCAAATTTCTAACGAAACATTGTATCAAAGATGTAAAATTTATTAATAGTAAAAGTACTTTTATTCGCCAAATTTATAATTTGTGACGGTCACTAGAAGTAGAAGAATTTCTGAAAATGTATAAAAACGCGGGCATAGCGGACCGCCATTCCCGCCAAAAACGAATACTGGACACGCCTAGTAATCATAGTTAATCAGGGCAAAGTTATATCATGAATAATTCTAAGCCCTTTCTTTAATTGACTTCGGGCAGTTATTGGCTGAAAAAAAAAAACTCACTTGCACGGAGAGATTAATATTATTGTTAAGTTATTTACTCCACTATTCAGGAATTTCAAAATATGCTTGTAGAAACGCCTTTTTATTCTTATGTGGGAGTCTTTCAATTTATGACGACAAAATATTTGTGAATATTCAAGAAGGGTGCGCAATGATATATCGCCTCTGCCTCCGTACCAAAGATATATTTGCTGAAGATTTTTGCACAACTCTTAATTGTGTTGCATACAACAGATCCGTTTCATTCCTTTATCTTTTTTTTTCATTTTATTTTTTTTTTTTGTTATTTCATAATGAAATACGAGGGAGTATACTTTTAAACGTTCATACCTGGACAACCGATACCTATTCCATTGAAAAGAAATTTCAATTTCTGCGTAGAATTTAAATTAAATACTTTTATTTTTCTTAATCCGTTACTGCCGAAAAAAACGCAGGATTTAGTTGAAAATTGAAGATCGTCGGGTGCGCAAATTACGCGTTGTAATTTCTGGACTAAAAGCAATTATGTCACATGTCCATAAGTACGCGACGTCTGACGTCACTATCCACCATAGGTCAATTTATCTCCTGGGCGAGCTCTGTTGGGGGATGTCAAATGTCCATAAGTACGCGACGTCTGACGTCGCTCTCCACCATAGGTCAATTTATCTCCTGAGCGAGCTCTGTTGGGGGATGGGTTAACACTATCACAAATAGAATTCAGCCTGGCCCCGAGGTTATAAAACTGTTTTCATGCTCAACTCAGCTGAGCATGAAATTTTACCTGCTGATAAATATGAAAATGCCAACATCAGTTGGCATTTTCATATTCATAAGCAGAAAAAATTTCATACTCAGCCAAACTGAGCAAGAAAGCAGCTGTAATTATCAAGGATTTGCCATTTATTAGCAGGTAAAATTTCATGCTCAGCTGAGTTGAGCATGAAAAAAGTTTTATAACCTCGGGGCCTGACATCATCCACGCTGTCAGTTTTGCCGCGAAAACAAAACATAACGTTTAATATTGTGCTAATCCCACGCAAACGACTAATCTAAAACTTTTCACTTAGAACTTTTTAGTGGAACTAATTGATTTCCTTTGATATAATACTGCAGTTGAAACTCTAGGTAACAACCTTTGAACCAATAATACATGATTTAAGGCTAAGAAGTTCCAGATGTTATATTGTTATTTATCATACATTTTTACTGAATGATGGTCAACATTAGGTACATGTAATTTTTGCAGTCTATTAGGTTTGTTTTATTTCCATGAAAAATACATGTTTACTTTCTATTTTTATAGACTGTTCAGATCAAAATTGACTACAAAGTTTGCTTTTTTTGTAACGGATGCTAATTGTTTGTGTGGCTCGTGATAGTTCTTTCACCAGTTTCTCATCAGAAAAGTGCTTTTAAGGGTTTTTGCATTTGCTATGGTCAGCCATAACACCAGGGACCGTATTCATAAAACGACTTAAGTGGTTGCTATGCTGTTGCTAAGGCTAAATTTCTTTGAAGGAGATTCCCTACAACTATGAAATTTGCTCTGGAGGAACAGTCTTACAAAGACTGTTCCTCCAGACCAAATTTCCTAGTTGTAGGGAATCTCCTTTATAGATATTTCGCCTTAGCAACCGCAAAGCAACGATTTAAGTGGTTTTATGAATACCGCCCCAGAAGAAACTAACGTTTTTACTTTCCATCATGCTTCATTCTTCAAACAAGTGGTGACATCTTGTGGTCAAAATTTAAGTTAGTAGGTTATCGTTAGCCATCATTGCAGTTCGTTTGAAGAGCATGATTAATCACAATAAATGTGAGTGAGGAAAGCCATAAGTTCCCTAAATTGGTAACTGCTGTATTATAATACGTAGTTCCACAGTATACTTTTTCTATTCCAAAGTATAGACTTTGATGATATCACTGCTATCGCTTGTAACCAATAGTGTCCCGTTACTTTCATTAAAAGTAATCGACCATGGATCCCAAACTTGATCCTTGCCCAAAAGACAACGGAAGTCTATCCCATGCATAGTTATTTGGTGCACATTATTTGACATATAGCCACAAACATAGAGATTGCCTTCGTTGTCGATATCAATTCCACGTGCGTTGCGTAGAGACGATTCTTTGTAAACGGAAGTGACGTTGCCATGACGATCCATGCAGACGATACGATCTTTGTCGGACACATAAATCAATTTTCCAGACGGTGTAACGGTCATGTAATACGGGTCTTCGAGGATTCTTTGTCCAGCTCGGTCGGTATCTATCGTTTGCTTAATGCGTCCGGTAAGACTGACAACCTGAATGGCGGGGCCGATCAGGTAGTCGTTGCAGACGACAAGGAGTTCTTGATTTCGGTAGATAAGACCGTAACAATCCATATCAATTTTAATGACTCTCGTTGCTTTCATGGTATCACTGACAGCAATAAACTGAATTTTACTCTCAAACGGAAGGCTTACAGCTAGCTCTTTTGGGGCAATCACAGCGATATCCCATGGACCAGACGATAAATTCAGACTCTTTCCACGGTACAGCTTGGCATCGAAGAGTTTTACACTGTGGTTGTCATAATCTGCTAAGGCAATTCTTCCGTCCGGCAAAAAAGCAGCGCCTTTCAGACTGCAAACATATTGGTCAGATTGAAGCCTAACATTAAACTGGCCTGCCAGCACGGCTCTTCGCTCCGAGTAAGGTGCTTTATCCGACTTTAACTCAGATCTTCTTTTGATTGGTGAAGCCTGCGCAAGAATGTCTGTTTTCGGTGTTTTGGAAAATTCACGACCCGGTAAAGGTATAGGATTTGGTTGTCTTGCAGTGGCGCTATATGAAGGTCGTTGGATTTCTCTGGGTAAAGAAGAATGTGACGCATTCACAATAGCTGCGCCCTCAGCTGCAATCAGATCTGCCCGGGTAGGCTCTCTTTGACTCAGACCTGGGCTTATCAAAGAGTTATTTCCAATCGTTCGAGCAGATACGGGCGGGAAGTCTTGTCTCTGGTTTCTGTAGTTCAGATATGTTGGCTCTGATCTCGGTGGTCGATTATTCGTATTTCCGATAAGCGGTAATGATAATCGATCAAAGTCATCCCGTTCACGGTTCGGGCCCATTGTTGCTGTTTTGTTCATTAATGGGCGATTGATATCCGAGAACGCATATCTTGGAGCGGGTGGTTCATTTGTATTGTAAGTCTGAAAGCCTTGAAGACTCAGCCTGTCGAAGCGGTTGTCAGGCGGTTGTGGGCGATTCACGGAACCATATTCTGATGCCTCAGACAAGCGATAACCTGTGCTGCTGAAGTCTGGAACAGATCCTGTCACCAGCTGTTCACGAGCTAAAGGTGGAAGTCCATCTGAGCGAGGCGACTGATATCTCTGAAGTCGCGTTTCCCGTTCCGACAGCGGTCGGTTAAAGTCAGTCTGTGTCTTGTAGTTAACAGGCTGATAACTGGGTTGATAACCCGTCTGATAACCGTTACGTTGTTGTGGTAGGAGTTTGTTCTCAAATATTGGATCCGGTATGTTTCGTGCTTTCTGATTATATCTGACATTACTGGAACTGATGCAGCGCCCATCATACATTTGTAGAGACTTCGCTAATCTCTCTAAAGTTTGGTCAGGTTTATATTCTAATTGTACATTCTGTATGCTACCCATTGATTTGTTTAACATATTCATGTACTTCTCTCTATCCGATACACTTCGCTTAGCAGCGACAAATAGCTGTTTAGCGCTAGCATGCCCAACTGCTGCGTCCAATACTTGAATAGAGCCATCTATCTGATCAAGGATTTCTTTTGAACTCGATGAGTCTTGTCCCATATCCTGGCTAACCCTTTGAATAATGCTTTCCATCTCAAGTTCGCTGGATGTATCAAGTCTATCTAGAACAGCCATTAAATGATTTCTAAGAGCGTCGCGCCTCTCGCGAATCTCGTACCTTTGCTTCTCTAGGTTTCCCACTATTTCTCCAGTGTCTTTAGTTATATCATCAAAATTCTTCCGTATTTCACGGAGCTCAACAGCAGCTTCGGCAACAATCTTTCTGTCTGTTGGTTCTTCTGTTACGTCCTTGATAAACATAACTTTGTCGCATCTTCTGTGGTCAATATTTACGCAGGCGCTGCAGCACATGACGTCATGGTCTGCGCAATAGTACTCTAAGTCCTTGTCAGTGTGAATCATACAGCACATAATAAGAGGCAGTCTACCAACAGCTCCCGTGTCCTAGGTATTAAAAGAAAGATATGAGCCGCGACACGAGAAAACCAACAATGTGGTTGTGCGCCCAGCGCAGACTCAGATTCGCCTGGGCATCCGCCCAATTTGACTAGACTCTTTGTTAAGTGCTCAAAGGGTAGCTAAGGCTCTAAGCTACCTCCATGCGGACAGCGAAGACTCTGATCAGACTGGGCGGATGCCCAGGCTGATCTGAGTCTGCGCTGGGCGCACAACCACATTGTTGGATTTCTCGCGTTGCGGCTCATATTCAAATCAAAGAGTCTGAGGTGTTAGTATGACAAAGATTTAACCGAGACGTTGTACAATTCTTCGTTATTTAATTGTATCGTTAAAGTATCTTAAGCTGACAGCATTGTCTTACAAAAGCATATCTTAAATATGTACATTATTTGCCGCTCAAAGACTTTAGAGACAGTTTCTTTTTATTCTTGTAACTTTTACGTACTAGTAATAGATTCCATAACAAACAGAATGGGGCAAATCACTTCATTAATCTAAAGAAACTTCATTCTACATATTCGAATTAGCTAATTTCAAACATCGAACTTTCTATACAAATCTAAAGAAAGGCCCATACTATAGTTAACTTCTACGATATAGACTGTCGCTCTAAATGCAAGACCGTTATGTGGATGGCTTCATACATATATGTTCTCTGATAATTCTACAACGCACTTTTGGTTTATTCATGTCTTTAAATGATACATGACGCGTATGTTAAAGTCTTAGTATTTTCAAAAAATTATGTCCTATGTGATACATGTAATTACCTTTGGTATCTGGTCACCTCTGAGAATGGTATGCTGGCGTATTGTTTTGAATTTGTTGTGTTCTGTGCAGCATGTGTCGCATAATAGCTCACAACATTCCACACAAAATCCTAAAAAGAAAGAATGCATATGTCGAATCAAATTATTTCAAGAACTCCTTAAGATTTTAATTTGACTGAATGTAACAGCGATTTTCTTGAAGTTCTGTTGGCTCGGAATTATGTTAGTACCAGAGCCCTAGATAAGAGGGAGTATTTGGTGATAATTAGAGATAATTTTTGTTAATTCTGCATAAAAACATATGTTGTGATCCCTCGGTTCAGATGAGGGGTCACAATATATGGTTTCAATGAGAAATAAAGAAAATTATCCCTCAATTATCATCAAATGCCCTTCTTATCTAGAGCTCTGTGTTACAGCTGCCATTTTGTCTCCTCCTCATGAGTAACAATGTGCAGCTACTTCAAGAGTGTTTGCATTTAAAACGTCGACATGTTCTTCGTTTAAACATAAGAATGAGAGTTTGCAAACATTTGTGATATAATTTGTCTGTTTACACTGTAATCTTTTATGAGCTTGCATCTACAGTATGATGCAGGCTGTCAGATAAAAATAGTTGTTAAATGTTTTCCGTATAATTTGTTTAGTCTGTTGTGTGGTACATATGTGCACCGCGGCGGAGGGTGAGGGTGAAGGTCTGGGCCCAGTAAAACCGGTTTAAACCCCCTAGTAGTTATTACTGACCGTCCGAAGGCGGTACTTTCGTTGCGGTTGCATTTGTTTTATATTCGGTGGTGTTTAATTTATTGTGTTCTCATTTTAACCCTTCTGTAATAAAAATAGAAAATATGTAAAAATAGTTGTTAAATGTTTTTCCTATAATTTGCTTAGTCTGTTGTAACCCTTCTGTTGGTCTAAATTATTTAGTTCAGTAAAGATAGTTGAGTTGCCATCTATTTGGGAAAGAGCTGCTGACTCGGCTATCACTTGTAATTTATTGTTTGTTGGGATGTCTTTGTCAATCTTTCCCTTTGATGTTGGGGATAGGGTTTGGGATCTGATTCAGTCAGTTCCTGGAGTGTAGTTACTCCTTGAGTCTGCCACCTGTTTGGGAGGGAGCTGCTGGCTCGGCTTATCGCTTGTAATTTATTGTTTGTTGGGATTTTCCTTTGATGTTGGGGATAGGGTTTGGGATCTGATTCAGTCAGTTCCTGAAGTGTAGTTACTCTTTAAATTTCCATGAATATAGTCGAAAAGGACCATTCTCTAAAGACTCGGATCAGTTTCGATATTTTGATTCAAGGAATACTGTGCTTTCCTGTCGTGCTTGTTTAACGAGGCGACAGGCCCTTGGAAGAAAGGGATTACAAGCACAGTACCTCGGTGCATGTTGTGTTTTGTATGCACGTTTACAGTTTTGCAAGTTTGATAAGGCGAACGCCACCGCCGACATTCAGTGACACTGCGATCAATACCCGCCATCCTGATACCACTTTTTCCACATGAGAGCACATCGGATAGAAAACAAGACACATTCATTACAATATTTTTTTATACTTGCTACCACAACAATGACGGTTTTATTTGGATTGAGCCTGTTCGCATATGCGACGTCACGGGCAAATGGATAAGTTGGCTGGCTGGTATAACATTAGATAGGCGTAACATTAAAGCGACAGCTTATCAAGATGAACGTTTCTCGGCCGCGTACCGTATGTGGCTTTGACACTAAAACTTAAATTAAAAAAACCCATAGGAACCTCTTACAATTAAAGTAAATAACTAGCAGATTTAAAATTTCATCGTACGATTAATGATCGTCACAAAAATCTACATAAAGCACTTGGCGTTTCATAGAATTCTTGTACCGCATTTTAGCTTTATCACACAATGAACGTAAAAAATCACATTTTGATTCTTAGGTATCTTGTCATTTTCCACCACTGATCAGCACTGTTCGTGTTCTACACGCGCAGAGTCATGATTGCTATGGAATCTATTTCATTCCAGTAAAGCTGTTCTAATCGCTTACCTGAAGCAGGGGTGATTTTGTCTTCGAACTTGCATGGAGCACATTCGCCATGATCCCCCGAAGTTTTGGCATTCTTTTCTCTTTCACAAACAATACATTCGTAATCTTTCACTGCTACTGATGGGGTCTTTCGACCACCTCTTTGTGACCCTAAAATGTATTAACAAAATATTTCGTTAAAATATACATATCTCTTAACCTGCCTTTCCGCATGTCTTTTGGGGTATACAGTGTTATTCGATTATTTCTGTCGTTGATTCGTTTATTTTATTTTGCACAGAACTTAAATTCTGAAGGAATTGGTACGACATCGGCCCCATCTTTTTCAATTTTCAGGTTCGAAAGGAAGTGCTTCATCGTCAAGAAGTTACAAAAGTTGTCCTCCTTTGTAAAAAGACACTGAAAATGCACAATAAATTCTGAATAGTTAGATACACCAAAGCACCTTGGTAAATCTAACGTCGCATGAAAGCGTGCATGCAATGTCATACCATTGATTCGATGTTGAAACAATACTGATTCGATGTTGTGTCGCTGTGTTTTCAAAAAAGATAGAAGAGCCAACTTCAGATAAAAGATATATTAAAGTGAATTGAGAACTTTTACCTTTGGTGCTTCGTTTGCTTATCGCCTGCTCTTTGACTTCCTTCACTGGGCACTTCTTCAGACAGTTGAGGCAATAGTGATGTTTGCACGGCAGCTGGGCCAAAGATTTGTCCTGATTTCCACACATAGAACACACTTCCGACTGTTTACCGCCCGCGCGTGACTTAACTCCGCCTCTTACGGAAGATGGTGGGCGGCTTCCGCCTCGAACGGAAGATGGCGGGCGGCTAGATGGCGGTCTGCGGGAGGACCGAGGCGTTTTTGTAGACATCTTTTATTCTCTCTGTCTTAATTTCGTGGAGGTTTTACACGATTCTTAATCTTCCAAACTATGAAAAGTATTATACTTCAACAGGAAAATCAGTTAATCATAGCACATGGGACTCTAAATCATGGAAAGCAAGTTAACATCCATACCAAATTGTTCCTAAGATGCAGTATGGTCAGGGTTTGCAAAGCCTGTCATTCAACAAAGGCACTTGGCACATTATTTTGTCCAAAAATGCTGATATTTATAAAACAAGCCACAATTTGAAATAATATAAACACCCAGAAAATCAAAATCACTAACAAAGTTTACATCTTCAATATTTAAGTTCTAGTAGGACAACTTTTTGGCACAATTGGCTGTAATAATCGACAGCTTCTTTATATTGGATGTTTCATACCATTTCTACATACACATTGACTCCAGGGAGGAAAAATGGCAAAATGCTATAGTTTTGGCGATCTGAACCACCCTTCTATTAAAATTTCTGGAGTTGTAAACCTCGTCTAGAACAAGGATTTACTCGATATTAATTTTATCTTCGAATCCTGGCTTGTTGTACAAAAACACCAATTTTGAGGCAAACAAAGTGCAAACCATCCGCCAAAGTTTAGAAAAATTTCAGGATATAAATGATAAATCCATATTGAGCGTAGCTATTATTATGGTTCACATAATCCGATTTACCATAAATAAACAGGTCCTCCTCAGCCTAAAAATCATATTTTCCCCCGAAATTTTTCCCCTCAATAAGTCTTTTTATGAAAATTTAAAGCATAGCACAATACTTCAAGTATTTCACTTTTAATCTTCTGTTGTAAGTATCGAGAATATGATACCTACTTATTCCAAACATCTGTCGGACAAAACTACTTCAAAGAAGCAAAACGTATGGACAAAAAATCAGACTGCTTCTATTGGGCCAGCTGATTTTGGTCTGCACGTTTTGTTAACATTTTCATACCGGTTAAATATCCCCTTATAGCTCACATGAATTTTCCTTCGAGACAATATCAGGTCTGGTTGAAGTGTCCAAGTATTTGCGGTAGTTTACGGACAAAAATTTTTTACGGACAAGGGACCTTCAACCCTGAGCCTCCTAAAAATATTGGTCAGAGTCTTTACTTGTCCCTGTTAAATTTCCAAGATTTCATAGATTAAATGAACGAAAAGGAAAGACGCTGGAGGGACTGTGCGGATGCTAATCTGAGTCTGTTCTGTTGGCATTTGTCGTAAGATTTTTTTCTCATGCCCAAAACAATGTCATTTAAAAGGAGTGAGTTACAAAAGACTAGTACTAAGAACCAATCGCTCGCATCAGTGACGCCCTTATTTTCAGTCAAATTATCAGATAAGTTCTTTTGTCTTAACTTTTTAAACGAATTGTCCCGGGCATGATCTGATTGTATTATTTACCTTTGATTCAGGTTAGTGAGGCCGAAGACCTGGTGAAAGTTAATGAAAGATCGGCCTAGCCCCAAGGTTATAAAACTTGAGTACATTCTCAAACTCAAAATAAAGCACACCGATTAGCTGCTGAAGCAGCCAATCAGTGTGCTTTATTTTGAGTTTGAGATTATTCTCAAGTTTTATAACCTCGAACCCAGATCTCCAGACAGGACAGAGTTTTAGGATTCAGGTGTATAGATATGCCGCTGTTATTATTTTGTTTCTTTTCTTCAAAGGGAGACGATTTTGATATCGTTTCGTTTGCATACCTAGGCGAAAGGGGTCTACTTTTAGAGGAGCAATACAGCTCATAAGGGATCATTTTGTATTGTTTTCCTTTAACAGTTTATACCCATTAGAGGAGGTAGGGTGGGGCAGAATATAAGTGGTATAGCTAATCAAAGCGGTTTGTGTCCGTCATAATGTAACGCCCAAGAGCCGCGATTGATTATGACTGAAGTGTATACTTTCTTTTGCCTCTCTGAATATTTGATCACTCAGCAGATAGCAATTTCAAAGAAACGAAAACAGCAGGATCAGTTTGAGTGTGTACATGACCAGTAATTTTATGTGAGAATTGACTGGTCACGCCCTTTAGCATCGCTTAAACAGAATTTTGTTTTTAAAAATCACTCTAAAAGAACTCGGTTATCTCAAAGGACCAGAAAATATATATTCTGCACCATGATGATTCTTGATGATGGATGCAGTATGGGCAGATATTTTACGCACAACACACAGCACTAAACACTAGCTGCATAAAGATAAATATGTTCTAAACAGTTAGATCCTGTGGAAGCCGATGGAGCACATTTAAGTTACCATAGCAAAGTTCTCAACTGATCTGCCCCACGAGAGATGCAGTTAATCCCCCACCCAACGTATGCAACAAATGAACTTTGGGCTTGTTTGAAATTGTCAGCTTTTTCTGATGACAGCACCTTTCCATTCTCTGAGTTGCTGTGGGACCAAAGTTTCCATATGCTTTAAAAATATGGATTTTTTTCTCCAAATTTACCCATCCAATTCCAAGAGAGGAACAATTTTCTGCTATCTTGTTTCAATTGCTGTCTGCAATTTATCAGCTGAATTGTTCTGGAGAAGATAACTTTTATTGGTTTTTTACCATATTTGGGTATGGGGTGGCTATAATAATTTCATGATGAATACACACCTACAGTAAAACCTCTGTCAAAAAATTCTTTTAAATTTAACAATAAAATACCTGGTAACTGGTTGCCAGGCCCAGTACCATAAAATTAGAGCAACTTTTTTAATATGGAAAATGACTGAGTCTGACTGTACTATATCAAAACCTTGCTTTTCTTCGACATTTAATTTTTGTTATTAAGAAATTTAATGTGGAATGAAAGCAATGGTTAATAAGGGCTTCGCAAGCGGCGCATAATACGCCTGTTTCAGTGTCCTAAAGGAGTTACAGAATGAACAAGATCGTTTACAAAAGGATAGACAGGCAGACAAACAGGGGCAACCACTCTTTAATTAACTAGAACTGTCAACGAATCCGACTATACCCCCGCTTAATTGCTTAAATCAAATGGTGTTGTTTTCGTAACAAAAAGCATAAAGAGGGAGAGGAATCATTGTTACCATGTAAACCAAATATGAATGGTTGCTGTGAAATCTGTTACAAAAAATTACATTATTCAAAGTCAGGAGAGAAAGAAAACTGGAAAAATATAGGGAAGAATAAGCAGGAGAAGACTGGTTCTCAATCCCACAATACAACAAGTTATCATCAACCTGCATACAAAAATCCCTACTCTAACTTACAGATGCACAGAAATCTTTTGCAAAAAATGCATTATTCAAAGTAAAGAGAGAAAGAAAATCGGACAAATACAGGGAATAAAAAGAGGAGAAGTCTGGTTCTCAATCCTACAATACAGTAAGTCATCATTAACCTGCATACCAAATATGACTAATCTAGCTTGCATGGTTGTGGAGAAATCTTTGATGAAAAAGTTCATCATTCAAAGTATGGAAAGAAAGAATATTGGACAAATACAGGGAAGAATAAGCAGAAAAAGGCTGGTTTTCAATCCCACGATACAACATATCGTCATCAACCTGCATACCAAATGGGACTACTCTAGCTTGCTTGGTTGTGGAGAAATCTTTGACGAAAAATTTATTATTCAAAGTATGGAAAGAAAGAATATTGGACAAATACAGGGAAGAATAAGCAGAAAAAGGCTGGTTCTCGATCCAACGATACAACATATTGTCATCAACCTGCATACCAAAAATGACTACTCTAGCTTGCATGGTTGTGGAGAAATCTTTGACGAAAAATTTCATTATCAAAGTATGGAAAGAAAGAAATTGGACAAATACAGGGAAGAATAAGCAGGAGAAGGCTGGTTCTCAATCCCACAATAAAACATGTTGTCATCAACCTGTATGCCAAATACGACCAGACTACCTTGTATGGTTGTGAAGAAATCTTTGATGAAAAATTTGATTAAATGGGGACGGAAGGACAGACGGAAGGATGGACAGATGGACGGACGGATGGACAGATGTAAACCAGTATACCCCCCAGTGTTTCAAAGTGGGGGTATAATGACTGCAACATCATCTAAATATTTAACACATGAAGTACTGTAAGTTTACCAAAAATCAGCTTCCAAGGTAAGTGGAACAAGGGAGATAACCTAAATACACTAGATATACCAATTTTAGTTCTACTTTTTTCCTTCACAATATATTGTACAAGAAGAGTATACACAAAAATAGCCTATATGAACTAATGAAAGGGATTAACTCTAAAACGAAGAAAGGGAGAGCAGCCATTTTGTACGCGACACATCGTTAGGACTTCACACACATTGCTATGAAGTTTTATAAAGATATCTCAAACGGTTATCTAGTTATGGCACATACAAGACCTACAGGGAAAAAATTAATCAAAGGGGCATAACTTCAAAAGTAAGAAAGGGGTGGCAACCATTCTTGTACGCGACACGTGTCCCCACCCTAATACATATGCCTACCAAATTTCATGAACATATCCCAAATGGTTACTGAGTTATGGGGTGTACAAGAATGTTTACGGACGGACGGACGGACAGCGCCACGACATAATAAGTCCGTTTTTTCAAAACGGGCGTATAAAAACAGTATAGGCATTTCCATATTAAAAGTTTATGGTACTACCCCATAAGTTTATGTTACTGTGCCTGGCAGTCACTTGCTTGGTATTTTATCATAAAACTATGCAAGTTATTTTGCATTGCACCCATAAAGAAAAGAAAGGAAAGTTTAAAACTTTCTAATCATCCCAGGACAAGTAAGAGAGAGCTGTATTTACTGGAAGTCACCCCACGTGAAATCAACTTGTCCCTGGCATATAGGGAGAGCATAAAAAAGCAAAAAGATTAGTCACTCTTTAATAAAAGAAAATACTGTTGCCACTGCTGATCATGTAAATGAACAGAATACAGAAATAAAACAATAACACAGAAACTTTGAAAGTTACTTTAAAAAATTCTAAATATTGAGTTAGGTAGGTCTGCAAACGGTGTAGAACCAAATCAAAAGAAGCAGTCTAATCAGAGTCTATACTGTTTGCCATTCCTACTGCATCTTTTTCAGACACGTTACTGCACTGCAAAACCAAAGTGTTAAATTTTTAGGACAAATACAAGAAATATTTTAGGTGTCCCAATTTTAACTAGAATGTGTCCAACGTACACAGATGCCCCCAATGGGTACCTCCATAAAACTGTGCACAGGATTGCAATAAGCATCAGTGGACCTCAATATATGGGTCATGATGACATGATTCTTGAATATTCCTGTTATATTTATACACATTATACCCTTATACAAAATTTCAAATTACTATAATAATAGAAACCCTAAAATCTACCTCTTACAAAAATCTTAACCTTGCAAAATCATCAGCTAGCTTAAGTCCAAAGTCAGTGGACCATGACATAAGGATCATCATGACCTGATTCTTGTAAATTCCTGTCGTACCTATAAATATAAATCCCCATACAAAATTTCAAGTTGCTACAATAGTAGGAATCCTAAAATCTACCACATACAAAAATCTTAACCTTGCAAAATTAACCTAAGTCCAAAGTCAGTGAACCGTGACATATGGATCTTCATGACCTGATTCTTGTAAATTCCTGTTGTACATCTAGATATTAGTCGTCATACCAAATTTCAAGTTGCTACAGTATTAGGAACCTAGTAATCTACCACTTTACAAAAATTTTAACCTTGCAAAATTATCCTCAATCCGAAGTCAGTGGACCGTGAAATATAGATCATTATGCCCCGATTCTTGTGTATTCCTATTGTACTTATTGATATGAATCCTCATACAATATTTTAAGTTGCTACAATAACAGGAACCCTGAAATCTACCTCTTACAAAATCCTTAACCTTGCAAAACTGGCCTAAGTCTGAAGTCAGTGGACCATGACATATGGAGTGTCATACCCTGATTCTTGTATATTTTTTAGTACTTGTAAATGTAAATCCTCATACAATATTTCAAGTTGCTACACTAATAGGAACCCTGAAATCTACCTCTTACAAAAACCTTAACCTTGCAAAACTGGCCTAAGTCCGATGTCAGTGGACCATGACATATGGATCGTCATTTTCGTCAAACCCTGATTCTTGGATATTTCTGTAGTACTCATAGATATTAATCCTCATACAAAACTTCAAGTTGCTACAATAATAGGAACCCTGAAATCTACCTGTTACAAAAAAGTTAACCTGAGTCTAACAGGATCACGTATGTACGAACGGATGGATGTACGTAACAACATTCACATGTACGCACGACCAAAACACTATATGCCCGGCCATGCCGATGGTGGGTGGATGGGGGGGGGGGGGGGGGGGGGGGGATGGATGGATGGATGACTTGTGATTTAAATCCTTTTCAACAGTGTACGGTTGGCAACTTTGTTGCCCTCTTTGTCAGGCCTCCAATTTATTGAAGGCTCCAACTAAACACTTTCTACTAAATTTGTTAGAAAATATACAAAACCATCTCTAGTTGCTTTACTTTTATTTTCAAAAAAAAAAAAGATCATAGCAGAATAATGCAGTTTCCATAATGGATACAGTAAACAGACATACAAAAAACATGAAGATTCAAAAGTTATACATGCAAAAATGGTAGACTCTGATCAGACTGTGCACATGTGGAGGCTTGTCTCAGCCTTTCCTGCTAATGTTGTTCAGTACATTTTCATATATGTATAACACCACTCAAATATTATTGCACAACACCTACCCTCATTATTTTTGAAAAAAAAGAACAACACAACACTTGTACCATGATTTTGATCAGAAAAGCAATGTTTTTTTTAACCATAACGTTCTTCAACCAAGAGGGCCATGAGGCCCTGAATCGCTCACCTGAGTATGGTGGCCATGTAGGTCATGTGACTAGACTGCTTGAATAAATTTTCTTTCCCTCAGCCCCTGGAGGCTGTGTATAAAATTTGGTTACAATTAGCCCAGTGGCTTTTGATGAGATGTCTGAAAATGTCAAAATATGAAAGACACGGGTCAGAGGTCAAAGACTGATCTTGACCTCTTGTACCCGCAAATCTTCCATGTACTAATTAAAACGACTGTCAAGGTCAGGGTCAGCCCAACTGAAGGTCATCATTTGAACAATCTTGATAGCATTCAAGTACCTCATGCTATATACCAAGTTTCAAGGATAATTTGGTTCTGGAGAAGAAGATTTACAAAGGTTTTGGCCATATATGGGCATGGCTGCCATGATGGTCATGTGACCCAGACCGTTTGAACAAATTTTCATTCCCTCAGCCTCTAGAGGCTCTATATGAAATTTTGTTACAATTGGCCAGATTGCTTTTGAGGAGACGTGAGAAATTGTCAAAATATGAGAGACCAGGGTCAAAGAATGACCTTGACCTCTTGTAGGCAAAAAAAATGAATGTACTCATTATGATGACTGTATATACCAATTTTCAGGTCAAACTCTTCAACAGTTTCCAAGAAATCTTATGCATTTTCCCACATAAAAACTGCAGAAACCAAATTTGACCTTACCGTAAAAAAGGCCAAGGTCCACCCAAAGTCATAATGAGAACAATCTTGGTAGTACTTGTGTACCCAATTCTACATATCAAGTTTCAAGGCCATCAGCCTATTGGTTCTGGAGAAGATTTTTAAACGTTTTTACCATATATGGGCATGGCTGCCATGTTGGTCATGTGACTAGGACCGCTTGAACAAATTTTCATTCCCTCAGCCCCCTAGAGGCTCTACATGAAATTTGGTTACAATTGGCCCAGCGGCTTTTGAGGAGAGCTGAGATATTGTAAAAATATGGGAGACCAGGGTCAAAGGTCAAAGAATGACCCTGACCTCTTGTACGCAAAAATTTTCATATACTCATTAAGATGACTGTATAAACCAATTTTCAGGTCAAAATCTTCAACAGTTTCCAAGAAATCTTATGTTCTAGCATTTTCCCATATAAAAGCTACAGAAAGCAAATTTGACCTTACCGTAAAATAGGTCAAGGTTACACCAAGTCATAATTTGAACAAGCTTGGTAGTATTTGCGTACCCAATGCTACATACCAAGTTTCAAGGCCATCGGCCAATTGGTTCTGGAGAAGAATATTTTTAAAGGTTTTTACCATATATAGAAGAAGATTATTAAAGGTTTTTACCATATATGGGGAGGCGGCCATGTTAGTCATTTGACCAGGACTGTTTCGAACAACTTTTCATTCCCCCATCCCCTAGAGGCTCTACATGAAATTTGGTTACTATCGGCCCTGTGGTTTAAGGGGAGAAGTTGTTTGAAAATGTTGACCCACAGATGACAGACGGACGACAGACGACAGAGCCTTACCATCCAATAAGCTTCCTCGGAGCCACTGGCTCAAATGAGCTAAAAATAACATGTAGTACAAACAAACTTCAGCAGCATTCTTGTATTATACAATAATAAGGTTTTGCAAACTCACATCTAAACCACAACCTTGTAAGATGTTAATGGTCCCCTCATTGGTATGAAACCAAATTGTTATCTACCTCAAAACTATTGTTAAAAGTTACGTATTACGATAAGGGCAACGATCAGTATTGAAAACAGAGTAAAAAGTTGTATCAGATCTACTAAAACAGGCATGGAAATAGTGCATCTGATTTTTTCTCTGAAAAGACTTTAGGGATATTTTTTGCATTAACCCTTAATGCGCCAAAAAGCAGACGACAAAATTTACGTCTGCAGAATTTCAAAAAAATGTCTCGTCCAAGTGATATCATATTGAGAATTCCAACACTAGTGGGCAAACAGTGTAGATTAAGATGAGGTGGCTCATTATGAGCCACCTCATCTGGATCTACACTGTTTGCCAATTCAACAATTTTAATTTTTGGCCCTTTAAGGGTTAATGAGTGTTTTACAACAAAATTTTTTAAAACAACCTTGTTTGCAGTTCTATAAACTAGTTTTTTTAGAATTAAGTTATTATCATATTTCATATACAACCATATACTAATTAGTTTACTGGAGTAGCAAAAGCTTTAAAAGTTTGCATTCTGGCACACTGTATTTCTCAAAGAGACACTCCCATTTTTAGTCTTCCCTGTATTTGTTTCTAAGGACAACCCTTATCAATTCATCCTATGTATTCTAAAGAATATCACATATTATTACCTGAAATCTATTTTAACCCATTAATGTCCAGCATCCCAAGAAAGGGGCCTTGGAAAACAGTGTAGACCTCGGTCAAACACCACTGAAGGTGGAGACTGATTAAGGCCTATACTATTTGTATTATATGTACAAATGTCTAGGAAGGAAAACCAAAATATATATGACATCAAATCCAACACTGTAATATCAGGTTTGCCACTTATCCTCCACTTCAGAATTCCCTGCCTTTTCCTAGAATTTCTCAGACAGCTTTCCATTTTAAGATCCAAAATTTGATTTTAATCTTTACTTTAACAGTGCTAATTGTATCACTTGAAAATGTGGGTGGGGGTGCTGCTCTTAAATGAAAGAATTTGCTCCTGCCAGCAGTGTGAAAATTCTTTCTTTAAGGAGCAGCCCCCAATGAGGAGGGAGCTAAGCTCACTAGAAAGTAGTATATTTCTATAGCCTGTCACAGCCACTAGTTTTTAACTCCCTGACTATTCCCTGACCTGGGAAAAAACAACATGTTTTTCCCTGTGTATTGCACTGGAAATGTGGCCGGGCCGGGTAGCGCAATCGGTAGGGCACCTGACTCGTAAGTCAGAGGTCCTGGGTTTGAATCCCAGTCTGGCCACATACTTTCGTTTCTCCTTCTGCTGATTCAAGAAGGGCAGTTGTCAGTTACTGGCTAAAGTATGTGCACTTAGTACTGGTTAACCGCTTAGGAGGTCTAAGCCTGCTCAGGAATAGTGTGGTTAGGTTAACTGACCGTCCCGACATGACCATAGTTGTTTACCGTGGACGTTAAGCATCAAATCAACCAACCAATCAATGTACTGGAAATGTACCTGTCTGATATGTAAGACAGAAAAAGTCCACTAGGCATTCATTAATGTGTTAACATATGAGAATTTCACAGTATCCTAAAATTTGAGCTATTAAACAAAGGGTCCCCCCACCCCACCTGTCTAGAACAGTCTCTAATATCAAAATCAGTGTTGCGTAACTCTACTACAAGATGGTTATCCTGTCAAAGACAATCTGAAACATCTAGATCTGACTTACAGGATGGAATCTAGATTTTTGGATCTGCTTTGAACTGGGAAAACACGTCCTAAAACTACATAAATACAATTTATATGAGTTATGAGAAAAAACACCCAATGATGACTTAGAGAAAGAATGACTGTTAGTACAACTATTAGTTTATCAAATTATATATATATTTAGAGCTTCCAGACTAGGAGTGCAATTTTGAGACAACTTTCATCTTATATCTCAATATAAATATATATTGCAATAGTTTATTGGAATGTCATTATTCATATATATATATGCATACAAAGACCAGCAGTAAGTCTGCAGTCAAAAGATGCCCCCATCTCATTCCTTGTCATAAAACATGTTAACTAAAATTGAGTTATATCATACATCATCTGACCAAGGACCAATGTTATAATATCACTGATATGCCTACAAGACCCACCTAGGAGAGAAATGTAACCCAAAATTTTAAACAAGTCCAATGCCGCAACACAAGAAACAACGCGGTTGTGTGCCCTTCAAAGACTCATATCACCCTGGGCATCCGCCGAGTCTGTTTAAAGTCTTCACTGTCCGCATGGAGGTAGCTTACACCCTTATCTACTTAAGCACTTAGGGAAGAGTCTGATCAGACTATGCGGATGCCCAGGCTGATCTGAGTATGCGCTTTGCACACATCCACTTTGTTGGTTTTCTTGTGTCATGGTTCATATGATGGTTTGGAGATTATGCCATACCCAAACACTGTAATGCTTGACAGCAGCACAATCTAAGCATCTTTAATGGGTGTGAGGTGCAGATGGAAAAATCTATTCCGAGGCTGCAGAGCTCCAGATAATAAGAAGAGGTAATAGCTATAAATTTAAAGATAATTTTCCTTATAAGATAATTTTCTTTATTTGTCCATAAAACTTATGTTGTGACCCATCATTAGAACCATCTCGATGAGATGGTTCTAATGAAGGGTTACAACATAGGTTTTCATTGACAAAAAAGAAAAAATATCTCTAAATATCAGTTCTTATCTGGAGCTCTGGACCATCACTGTTTTGCATCATTAGGCCAGCTAATTGATGCCAAACAGTGAGACCAAGACAATATTTTTATTTCTGCACAAACCAAAAATGGATACTTTTTCTTTCACATTTTATTTTACATACAGAACTTGCCAAAATGCATATTTTAAGCATCTGATGGGTTTCCAATTAATTTTGAAAGAAGCAACACCATCAATGACCAAATATCATTGTTGGCATGCAAGAAAAATTTGCTGAAGGCTCTCCTTATCTGAAGCTCTGTGTTAGGTTTATTTGAATAGAAAAGCAATCTTTATGACAGCAGTTCAAACTGTGAGGTAACTGTTGCTCCCGTTTTTACTGCCGTGGCAGTTGCCTCCAGATTGGTCGTTCCAAATTTCAGCTTCAGTTTAACCTTCCGTTCATCTTTGGTTTTCCCATCTGGTAAAGTAATGCTCAGCTTTCCCAGATGAATGCATCCTGGCTCTGTAATATACTTGGGGTCATCACTGTCCGATGCGTACATGTCAAATGTCAGAATACTCTTGTCTCCCATAAAGGGAGTGTACTCATGCTCCGACTGATACTCCCCATATTTCACAACCGTATCTTTTTTGACGTGGACACTGAAGACCTCTTTGCACTTTGCCTGTCCCTCGCTGTTGAGTACTTTTCTGTTGGGGTCATGTATTTTTTCATCAAAGGCCTGGTATACTTCACAACCATATGTATATCTACAATAAGAAGATAAAATATTTTGATTTCATAGTTATATGCCAATGCAAACAGTACTTGCACTTTCCAGCACCAAATTTATTTTACAAGATTGGGTGTTTCTGGTCAATAAAAACCCTTGAAAGTCTCTAAATTCCATAGCAAAAAAAATCTTAGTTTGCCATAATCTGGTCGTACACTTTGAATTATTTCCCTTGGTAATGTCGTAAAATTGAGCTATTTAATGGGACTGTGCCGGTCGCATTCAATGGTGCTCTGCCTAGCTGTCGCAACTGGGCAACAATGGTGCCCAAAGAGTTAATAGAAGTTATCTCTGATTATTCACCAATTTAAACCCCTCATCTCCAGTTCTGGTCATGACAGAAACAGGTGGGGTGGTCACAGCTAATATGGCAACATAAAGTCTTGCCTGTCTGCACATAGTGACAAAACAGAGCTAAAACAGAAAATTCAACAAAATTTTATGGCACCCAAGACAACGGAACAGCAGTTCCAAAGTCTCACTTCTGAGACCTTCTATACAACTGAGGGCATTTGGAGCTAATGCCCAAATCTGTCGTGAGATTTTGCTGTTCTGGAAATACAAGTAAATATTATATTGTTGAAAACCAACACAAACGGGGGTTAAATGAACATATTAACTTACTAATATCATCAAAATTCCTTTACAAGGAGCAGTGCTCTTGATATATATAAGAGGGAGTATTTGATGACAATAAGGGATACCTTCTCTTCTATTTAATTGAAAACATACAGCACCCCTCAATTGTACTGCCTCAACCAGGCGGTTCAGATGAGCTGTCACAATATTTGTTTCTATGCAGATCTGACAAAAAATTTTCCTTTATATCACCAAATTATTCTTAACTAAAGCTCTGTAGGAGTTTTCATTTTGCACTTAAGGCATAAAAATAATAGCGATATTTACCTGCATTTTCTTTCACTAATTGCGGACGGATCATGTCCAAATATCACAGCTCCTTTTAACACAGCTATTCCAGCTCCTTCAGGGATTATCACCTTCTTGTCTTTAAATCTACATGTAGAGAGAAAAAAAACAAGTTGACACCATTGGAGTGGAAGGAAAAAAGATAATCGGAAGAATTGCTTCCCATGAAAGTGTACCAATTCATGTTGATAAGGTATCTTTAACCCTTAATGCGCTAAAAAGCAGACAACAAACTTTACGACTGCAGAAATTTAAAACAATGTTTTGTCCCAGCTATATCATATTGAGAATTCAAAGACTATAGGGCAAACAGTGTAGATCCAGATGAGGTGGCTCATTATGAGCCACCTCATCTGGATCTACACTGTTTGCAAATTTAACTATTTTAATTTTTGGCGCTTTAAGGGTTAATTGGCAGTAAAATACTAGTGTGTAGGCCAGTATTAAACTACAACTGATATCTGAGTAACATACTCATGTCAGTATTGTGCATTTTTAAAACAAACACAAATTCATTATTTTTAACAGAACATTTTTAAAAGTTTTATCCTATTTAGGCTTAACAGAGGATTTCACACAATACGGTAGACTCAGATCAGATGAGGAGCAGTATGATGATAAATGATCACAGTCTACACTATTTTCGATTTCAGTTTCTTTCGTGTAAACACCCCTTGCATACAGTGATTCTAAAAATTTTGCTTTTCCATTTCTTGGGTCTTTTAAAGGGGATAATTATACACTTTTCCAAACTTACTTGTCTTTGATAAATTCCTGAAGTAATGGTGATTCACTGAAGCCCCCAACCATGAGTATTGTATCTGCTCCCCGACACTCTGGGCGTTTGAGTAACTCCTGCAGGTGGTCTCCTATACTCTTCAATGCCTTCGCAAACAACTTCATACATAAATCTTTCCGTACTCGTAACTTGTCTCCTATCCAGTCTGCCTGAGTGCCACCTGTAACACATCATAACGTAAAAATTCCAAGAACTGTATTTCTTTGGTTATGTGACAGAGGTTTTTCCTTCCAAAACAATCCCAAAAATCTAGATCCATCTTATAAGATGGATCTAGATTTTTAGGACTGTTTTAGAAGGTAAACCCACCTCATGGCAGAATTTCATAAGACTGATTGAGATATCTTAAGTCATTTTAGTTATGGAAAACATTGTTTATTGCAGAATAAATATGATATTGGGTCAGACAGATAGGAGTATACAGTGCAGACCCAGATCTGACTGTTCCTTTTCAGGGTTTACATGGTTTGCCAGTGCATCTGCATCTTTAGGATACATTACTGTATTGTAAAACCAAACTGTTCAGAACAATTTTCAGAACAATTATCGTAATTAGTTTATGTGTACGAGGGTTATCCAATAAAGAGTGGGACTTTCTTAATAATTTGTGACTCTATACTTTTGTCATATCGAAAATATGACCACTGCGTGGCAAATCTTATAGCGCATACAACAAAGTATCCCAAATTAATATCTGCCTGTTGATTTCTTGCTGCCTCGCAATGGCAGAAGGCAAGGGAAAATCTCCAGGCCATGTTTGTAAAAATGGTTGCCATGGTTACTGGAACCCTCCTATTAAGTCTAAAAATATTTTGTTTTATACCATACTGTGTTTGGATCATACTTTGTGAAAATAACTCATTTTGGACTGAAATTGTCGAAAAAGTTTGGAATTTTAGTCTAAAAATCGAAGAAATTGCAAAACTGGAGCATAGTAATTGGGGGTGGGCATGAGACAGGTGTCATAAATTAAAAGTAAATTTATATAATGACAAGCACTTAAGTCTAAACGGTGAGATATACCATATAAATTGCAATGTACATATTGAAGGAACACACTGTTGACGTGCTTTGTGTTGCTTAGCAACAGAAAATCGTGCATACTACTTAAGGTCATATTTCCATGAATAGACTGGTTGCTAGGCAACCATTCGTCAATGGGCTAATCTATAGTCCAATTGGTATCAGCAAAATTCAAACATAATGCAACCAAATATAGAAAGTGTCAAAATATGTTCGGATACCACTCTTTGGATAAATGCCAGACCTTATTTCCTGTCTTTTTGGTTGACCCGGCCAATGACTTATCTGGTACCTTACATTTCGAACCATAGCGAAAAAGTTGTTTGCAAAATTTGATGAAGCACATACTACAGGGAGGTGAGATATTGGTCTTGCAAATGAAGGTAAAATTTTAAAGTAGCAGGGTAGGGTTCGTAAAATATCAAACAAGTCCCACTCTTTATTGGATGACCCTTGTACCACTATGCAGAATTTTTAACATATCATGGTATATGATCCCTTGCATTTAATATTACAGTAAAATGATACACCTTTACGATTTTTCTGCCATTTATACAAACGGAAACACCAAATGTGAAAATGTTTGCTTCCCATTAAATATCCCGGCCTTTTTAAAATAGGGGCAGCTCTTAGCAGAAATAATCTGCTCCTAGCAGAAGGAAGTCTTTCCTTTAGGATGAATAGTTGGGACACATTCTGGCAAATAATTTTCTTTGATGATAATTCTTTGCTAAAAATCATGGTCAAATAACATAAGAATTCTATGACTTGAACATGAGACCAGTGCCACAAACAGCTATGTTTCCAGGCATCTATGCAAGGATATGTAGTTAAAGGAGAAAAGAAGCATTTATATAATCTATAAATAAACTGCCTTTCATTGGTGCAGAGTGTGATTAATGTCACTTGACATGTTAGATATCTACTGGCATGTGGAGTTTCCCATGCAACATTATTTTCTAGTATTATATTTCTTGGAATTTTTCAAAACTGAAGTCTGCAAAGGCTGACAGTATTATTTCATTGTCCTATGGATCAGAAAACCAGTTACAAACTGACATCATAAAATAAGCATTGCAAGCGCTAACATTTACACCATATATTATGTTTCATATTGCCTGACAGTAAATTTCTGATGCCCATGCAGGCAATATGTCAGTTTGTTGATTGTATATAATAACCAACCAGAAAATACCAGTACTGACCTCTACCATCACATCAGGCAGTATTGGTATTTTCTGGTCGATATCACATCATGTCCAATGTTTCAATAGCCAACAATTGTAACAATGTCTCAGAGTCAAACAACCTACCACCATATGTTTTATGCCCTTTAATGGCGGATTTAATATCTGTCTTCTTTCTTTCTTGAAAAATACGAGGAATCTGTGCATCTAATTTGATCTGAATTCTGTCACGCATTTCATTCCTAATCTCTCGTTTCTTCACCTGTAAGTAAGAGTACCAGATAACGGAAGATTTGTAAAATAAAAAATGCTATTTTTCCTAAGTTCTATTTTCAGGGAAACATCTGGGCCCAGTTGTTCAAAGCATTATTAGCTTAATAAAGTCGTTAGTCAAGGATTCATTAAGTCTTCTATTACATATAAAATCAAATGTGCTATTATTTTTTGCTTAAAAGTGTCAGATGCTCCTCACGTTTTTTGGCAACAATTGGCAGTGTTTTTGTGTACAATAAATTTTCTTAAAGTAAAGTTGTTGTTAGTTTTAAACAACACAGTCCTGTATTAAGATTTAAGTATTGTAATTAGTGGAGACCCTGATCAGACTGCTCCTTAGGAGCAGTCTGATCAGCATCTACACTAACTGCAATTTAGCCAGTAATTTTCTGACACACTGCTCTGACAATATAAATCTCAACTTGTTCAAATTTTAGTAAAATTATAGCTACTGTTTAAGCTGTCTAAATGTTTACATTATTTCTTCAGTTATGAAATGGGGTTTTCCCTTTAAAAAAAAAAAAAAAATCTAAATCCATCTTAAAAGATGGATCTAGATTTTCAGAATTGTTTTGGATGGGAAAAACCTGTCTTATTCACAACCTGTTTTCATTGAGGGATAAGGAAAATTATCTCAGAATTATCTGGATAATGGCACTTCAAATAGCATCTTGATTTTACATAATATGTACCTCAAACTCCTTAAAAATGTCAAGATATTCTCCAACACATTTTGTCTTAAATTCATCTATAACATCATCTCCACACAGCTCTCGCAGGAAGTCTTCAAAACACTGGAAGTACACAAACAATACATATAGGCAGCAGTACTGATTAGAAAGGGGTCTTGATGATATTTCTCAATTAATTGTTTGCTTACTTCTCTCTACAAAGTAAGTTGTAGTCACTCATCAGAGAGCTTCAGCTAGGAAATTCTGACAAGCAACTATAAGTTGTGATTATGAAGAATGGACAAATATATTCTCTGGGTTATCACCAAAACCCTGACATTTTTACAAACTATATAGGCAAATATAATCTACACTATTTTCACATGTTTCTACTTCAATTATTCACTTCTTTATTTAGTTATTTATTTTGTTACTGTCAATGAAAAGTTTAACATCTTGAATCTTCAACTTATATCGAGTTCTGTCTACAACATAACCTTATTAGAACACCCTGTGCAGATAATGCTTATGCTAGTGAACTAAGGGGGGCAAATTATTTCCTTCAAGAGTTTATCCTCATTGATAAAGTAGGGAAAAATGAAACTGATAAGAGTTGCTTCCCCTGAAAGACTATCCACTCATCTTAAGGCTTTGTTCTTCACTGTGAGGTGACTTCAATGCTTACAATATTTCAGTGCTCCAGAAGGGATAGTTTAGGGATAAATTTCCCTTTTTTTTCCCAAAAAAACATACCTTGTGGCCCTCATTAGAACCATCTCACTGAGACGGTTGTAATATTAGTGATCACAAATATGTTTTCCTTGTGAAATAAGAAAAATGAGCTCAAAATTATCCTTTAAAACCAGCTTTATCTGGGTATGCACTGTCAAGGTATGCTACATGTATGCACTGTGATCTCATTAAACTTTTCTCACTCAAATAATTTGCATATGATCAATCCATTCACAACATGGTTTAGCAGATGGATGAGAAACTGAACAGAAAGCAGCCTCAATAAGCTGCCTGAAGCTCAGAAACAACTAACCTTGTCTACATAAGTGCCTCCCCAAGCTCCACCATTGGCATGGTACAGTTCCTTTAAATGACCATCACCCTGGACCTCATGTACTGTGATATCTATTGTACCACCTGCAAATAAAGGCATTTGAATTACGGTTATAATACTAAAAGTTTGTATATCTCAGCTGTCACAAAAAAATCATGGAAAAAAAGTTTTGTTTCTTTTTACCTAAAAACTATTGGAACAATTACAAACACTGTAGACCCAAATATGGTCTGTACATACCATGAGCTTTCGACCAAATCCTTTTCACGAAAATTGAACTCTGAATATATAACATGTCATACATGTAATTGAATAAAATATTGTTTATACATGTAATTGTTTAAACCAATTACATACAGTGTAGACCTAATTCAGAGTGCTCCACCTTTTTCTCCCAGAAAAGTTCAACTATGGTTACTGTATGCAATTTTTTTATCATTCATCTCCTTGACCTTTAACTTTTGATGGCACACACAGGAAGTTTGCAAACACTCAGCCAAGCTATTTCCCATATGAGCCACGACACGACAAAACCAACAACGTGGCCGTGCGCCCCGCACAGACTCAGATCAGCCTGGGCATCAGCCCAGACTGATCAGAGTCTTCGCTGTCCACATGGAGGTAGCTTGGACACTCAGCTACTCATTGAGCATTTAACAAAGAGTCTGGTCAAACTGGGCGGATGCCCAGGCTGACCTGAGTCTGCGCTGGGGTCACAACCACATTGTTGGTTTTGTCGTGTCGCGGCTCAATTATTCCTCATTATTCTGACTTATTTTACTTCAGCTGCTGCAGCTAGTTTTGGGGTCCATGTCTGTGTATCTAAATATTTTGAATTTGTCAATGTTCCTATTGTCCCCCACCTTTTAAGAAAAGCGAGGGGACATGGTATTCGGGTTTCCGTGGTTCCATCTCCCCTTGAGAGTGGGTACCCTCAGCGTGCAACTCCTCCCACAGTTTTTCATTTTATGAATCCTTCTGAAACTTTGCAGGCATCTTTCTCATGGTCTGTAGATGCACATGTGCCCTAGGATTTATCGTCAACTAATTTTTTACCACTTTTTTCGCTTTGCAAACTATGTCATTTTTCAGCATCAGAAGACCTTGTGTGCGCAACTCTTCCTACTGTTTTTCATTAATCATTCTGAAACTTTGCAGGCATATTCCTCATGGTCTGTAGATGCACATGTGCCCTAGGATTTATCGTCAAATAATTTTTTACCACTTTTTCCCTTTGCGAACTAAGTCATTTTTCAGCATCAGAAGACCTTTTGCGTAATACCTTGTGTGCGCAACTCCTCCGACTGTTTTCCATGTATCATTCTGAAACTTTGCAGGCTTCTTCTTCATGGTCTGTAGATGTGCATGTGCCTTTGAGGTTATCGTCAAATAATTTATACCATTTGTTTTGCTTTGCTAACTTTTCCAGCATCAGAAGACTTTTGCATAATACCTCGTGTGCGCAACTCCTCATACAGTTTTATGTCAATTCTTTTGAAAATTTACAGATGTTTTAGGTATCGTCTGAAGACATGCATGTGACTTTTGTATAGACTAGAGTTTAATTTTTATTACTTTTTTTTATATTTTCAACTTAGCCGTTTTTTCAGATCAAATGCTATCAAAGTGTATATATAGTGGATACCTTCTGTGCGCAACTCCTCCTATAGTTTTTGCCAATACTTTTGAAATGTACAGGTAGTTTAGGCATGGTTTGAAAATATGCATGTGACTTTTGTGTAGTCTTGAGATTAATTTTTATTACTTATTTCACATTTTTAACTTAGTCATTTTTCGGCTCAAACATTATCTAAGTGTATATTCAGTGAATACCTTGTTTCCAAGGCGGGGGACATAAATTCATCGAATTTGCTTGTTATTTATGAGTTTGGCTTTATGATTTTGGTACTTTGACAATGTCTACTTACAACTCCTTAAAGTGAAAGGGTGCACTTTCAGGGGACACAACTCTACCATTTTCTATTTAAGCTCCCTTCTTAAAGTGGGTCAACCCTTAAAGTCCTCTGGGAGCAAATTCTTTCCTTTAAGTGATGACCCCATTTTGGAAGGGCTTGGTTATCCAGGGAAGTGAACGGGAAGTCACCGAAGTTGTTCCCTTTGGTATAAATGGTAAAAAATAATGGTGGTATACCCATACACCTTAATCATTACACTTCTCATGATTGCAAAAGACTCCTTTAATCTTCAATTTTTCAAAAAAAAATTAGTCTGTCTAACTGGCAATCAGAGCAGACTCTTACCAGACTGTCCCATTCAGACCAGCACTGCATAATCAGGCATATTCTGTCAAAAAAGGTAGGATTTTTACACAAGATATAAAATCTTACCACCAGCATCAAGGACAATATATCGAGCGCCAACAGCAAAAGGCGAGAAGTTCTTTGACACCCCCTGGAAATTTGCCAGTGGAATATGCTTACAGTAGATTGAAGCTGCCTCGGGCTCAAGGGCAATCAGGAGACGATTTTCTGGAATCTTAGCCTGAAAGAGATATTACACACTCTAAACTGTTTTAATTTTGCTTATTCTTTATTTTGCATTTTTTTTTTGGTTTTAGAATTATGGGTGAGTTCCTGAATTACAGGCTTAATAAACATTAATCAGCAATTTTTGTCGGTCATTACCTTGACTTTATGAGCCAGTAGATTCATGAATATCAGCAAGATTAAAACTCTTACAAATATTTAGCAACTTACACCAAAAGAAAGTAGCTGAGACAATGTACCTGGAAAATATACAGGGTGTCTAGCCCAACTTGAAGGTGGCCTTTAAGACATGTTTGAATGTACTATAGGAATTACAGTGCAAAATCCATTTTGCTGGACACTGACAAGTGCCATAACTCTGTCAGTGATTATCTTATTTTGCCCATGAACAGTCCCAAGTCAGACATTGTCAATACACAGCACTATCGTGTGGCATGGTAAAATAATTGGTAAACAGTCATACTGCCACCGCTGCCCTTGTTAAAACGATACCTATGTTTCACATTCTGCTAGTCCCAGGTAAGACAAAAACACTTGTTGTGTCCCCTCATTTGAACAGTACAAAGAAGGGTCAAAACAAATATTTGTTGAGGAGCTTAAAAGGATCACACTGTACGTTTTCAAACAAAAATCCTGAATGTTTCAATAAATACAAATACTCTTAGTGCCCTTATCAAGAACTATGCACTATACCCCTTCACTATGCTGATAGCAGGGTGATAGCAATAACTTATGGCAGTTTACCTTTTTTGCTGCCTCTTTCATGAAGAGTTTTGCCCCTTCATTCCAAATTGCTGGAACTGTCAATACATATTGTATATCTTCTTTTTTTGATTCTGGAATGCTCTGTTTTACACGGTCAAATAAATGGTTACTCAAAAAGTTGATACATGCTCCAAACACTTCAACCGCCTCCATTGGTTTCCCTGTTGCATCTTTTATGGTCATTGTTTTTTTCACAGCCTGAAAAAAATCACAGAGAAGCAATACATGAGCAGGGAGGTCCAGGCCCACACTCGGAGAGGGTGCTGAGGGTGGGAGCACAGGCCGCTCTCTGGATAAATTATTTCAAATTCATGCAGTTTGCTGCCAGTAACAGGATATTTTAACTTTCATACTCCCCTCCCACCCCATCCATGCTTCTTTGGAACTTTCATGCAATTCGCACAACTCTTTTCATAAGTCTGCATACGGGCCAGTGGTCTGAGCAAGTGTAAGTCAAATACAGTAAAAATCCTAAAACTTGGACTGGGGAAGAGTCAGGCTTCAGACAGGGGGGTAAATTCTGACATACCATTGCAAACAATGAGCCGTCTCATCAGGATTTTCACTGTTTTGCCAGTTATTTTTGTTTTAGTTCCAAACAATTGATGTATAAAGCAAACAATGTCACTGACCAAATTGTTACCCGACTCTCTCCTAGCAAAATAGTTTTAATTTCCAGGTGAGAATGGAAAATGCATGTCTACACGGTGACTATGGATGCCAGTGAAGGTGAATCTGCAAGCAGATTTTAAAGACATGGCTGCTCATGGGACAAATTTTCCATGCACTTAAGATGAACAGATACACTTTCAGGGAGCGCAACTGTGTCATTTTCATTTTTGTCTCTCATCCCAATATGGGTCAATATAGATCAACTCTGATAGGGAAGACTTTGCCCCCCTTTGGAATGGGATCTCTTCTAAATGGGAAGCCAATACTAAACATATACCTTATTTCTGGGTTACAAGATGGAGGTTTTTCCCTTCCAAAGCAATCCTAAAAATCTAGATCTAGCTGTCTTATTTATGGATCTAGATTTATGTGATTGTTTTGGAAGGGAATAACCCATGTCATAGAAAACTAGAAAATGTGTTAATGAAACACTATGCCCCCAACCATATGCTTGCCTCTAAAGAAGGCTCATCCCATTATGTTTAAGTCAGAAAGGGGTTTAATTGGTTCATCTACATCATAGCTTGTAACTGTATGCCAAATATAAGGAACATAGCTTAGTGGTTCTTCAGATATTTTGTTCACGAAGTTATTCATATAGCGTCTTTGTATACAAAATGCCCAAATATAAGGATCCTAGTTTATGCGGTTCTTCAGATATTTGTTCACAAGCTTGTTCCTATACAAAATGCCTATGTCTGAAAAAGGGGAATAACTCAACCAAAAATTTACAAAATAGGCTCAAACGTTAATCAGGTCATGGGCACCCTAATCTGTAACTGTATGCCAAGTATCAGGACCCTAGCTTATGCTGTTCTTCAGATATTTTGTTCACAAGGTTGTTCCTATATAAAATGACAAAGTCGAAACAGGGGCACAACTCCTAAATGACGAGACCGGCAGAGGAAAAAATATACAGGTTCGGTTATTTTTCATGTTCATGCAGCATACAAGATTTCAAGTTCCTATCTGTTATGGTTCTTGACCGTATGTAAGGATACCTTTGTACCATAGGCTTCAATGCACTAAGTCGAAAAAGGAGAATAACTCAGTCAAAAATTCACCAGTATTGTTCAAAAGTTAATCAGGTCATCTACACCTCAGGCAATGTCTTCCTGCAAAAAATCATGATCATAGCACCAGGGGTCCTCGAGATATTTTGTTCACAAGGTTCCATAGGCTTACAATGCACTAAGTCAAAAAGGGGGCATAACTCGATCAAAAATTCACCAATTTATTTCAAAAGTTAATCAGGTCGTCTACACCTTGGGCAACATCTTCCTGCAAAAATTCATGATCCTAGCATCAGGGGTTCTTGAGATATTTTGTTCACAAGGTTCCATAGGCTTACAATGCACTAAGTCGAAAAGGGGCATAACTCTGTCAAAAATTCACAAATTTCTTTCAAAAGTTAATCAGGTCATCTACACCTTGGGCATTGTCATCCTGCAAAACCTCATGATCCTAGCATCAGGGGTTCTTGAGATATTTTGTTCACAAGGTTCCATAGGCTTACAATACATTAAGTCAAAAATGGGGCATAACTCGGTCAAAAATTCCCTAATTTTTTCCAAAAGTTAATCAGGTCATCTACACCTTGGGCAATGTCATCCTGCAAAAAATCATGATCCTAGCATCAGGGGTTCTTGAGATATTTTGTTCACAAGGTTCCATAGACTAAGTTGAAAAAGGGGCATAACTCTGGAAATACATGATCGGCGGAAAAAATAAAAAATACGGGTCCGCTTATTTTTCAAGTACATGCCACACATAAAATTTCAACATCCTAGCATAAGCAGTTCTCGAGTTTCCCAGCTGCCAAAAGGCGTTACGGACAGACGGACAGACAGACGGACGGACGGACAGGCCCAAACCAATATGCTCCCTCAACTTCTCCGAAGTTGGGGGCATAAAAATAGATATTTTGGGTCATTCTAAAGAGAGGTGACCCCATTTTCTAGTCAAATAATGTGGTAAAGGTTGTCTTTCTCAAAAAAAATGCCGATAAAACAACAACCCATAGATGTTAATCTATTTCGTGCAATGATAAACTACTTACCACATTGTTGAACAGTTCCATCTTAAACCGTCGGAAGTAGTACCACTTCTTATGTTCCCCGTTCTCCTCTGCTGATAATTCACCATATGTATCTTCAGCATCATAACCAAAGCTGTCAAATTCTTTCTTTTGATTAAACAATATACATGTTGAGGTTTTCAGTGACATCAAACTTCTTGCACCTGGCCAGGCAAATGTTGCCACCTACAGAACAGAAAATGTTTAAACATATTTCATAAAGTACACTAAACACTGGGACACTATAACTGTTTAAGTGGGAAAAAGCAGACAACAAAATTTACATCTACAAAATTTCAAAAAAGGTTTCATCCAAGGAATTTTATATCCAAAGGCTAGAGGGCAAACAGTGTAGATCTAGATGAGGCAGCTCATAAGGAGCCGCCTCATCAGGATCTACACTGTTTGTAAATTCAATTATTTTGTTTCTGGCGCTAAAGTGTTAAATACAGTAACTGTTATTTTCCTTAAGGTAAATGGGTACTCTTTCAGGGGAAGCAACTCTGCCATTTTAATTTTGTCTCCTATCTGAATGGGGATCTTTCCTTCAGGGAATGAATTTTCTCCTCCGGGAGAAACTCTTTGCTTTAAGAGCTAACCCCCATTTTGGAGACACTTTGTCACCCTTAAAATCAAACAGGGAGGTCACAAATGCTGTTTCCTTCATAACAACAATAGCTCTTCCTGAACTTTCGTTCAGGCGAGCTAAAAACAGAGGAAAACAATCCACAAAAAACATAGAGATATATCCACACACCTAGAAATCTGAAAAAGCTTAGTTTACCATCTGGAGGTGCATCAAAACCAAGCTGCAAAATGCAAACAGTGGAGAAATGGCATTTAATGCAGACCGTTGTCTCAGTATTTCTACCTAAATACAGTCAACACTCCTTATCTGTAAGTCCAGAGGACCAGAAAACTTACTTTGAGATATAAGTAATTGTCAGTGATAACAGAAGTTGGAAGATGTAACAATATACAGGGAATGTGCCCATATTTTTCATAAAATTTACTTTGAAATTCAACACAGCCTTTCATTATCTCACCCACCCATTGTCCTGATACGACTGAAATACTTTTAAAAAGGACGTAAAATCACAAATAATCCATCCATCATTGAGGGAGGATCGTTTTCTTACACAAAATTCCAATCCTTGTCCAACTGATCAAAGAAACCAGATATCAGTGCAGTTTTTATGAGTAGGTCAAAATGTCAAAACTCTGACATAGGTTACAATGCATTTCCAGGAGTTATTCTAATTTCAAATCTCTTTTAAATAAGTTAAATTTGCAATATTTATCATGAGTTTATTGCATCACTGAATATTAGCAACAAAGTATGTCATGGCCACTCTATAGCATTCTAATGAGGTACCACAATAATTTTTTTTTTTTGCAGTGAATAGCAAGAAACTATCTTAAAACTATCAGAGCTCTAGATAAGACGGCGTATTTGATGATAATTGAGGATAATTTTTCTTATTTGTCATCGAAACCATATGTTGTGACCCCTCATCTGAACCTTCTCGTCGAGACGGTTCAGATGAGGGGTCACAACATATGTTTTTATGCAGAATTAACAAAAATTATCCCTAATTATCACCAAATACGCCCTCTTATCTAGAGCTCTGAACTATCATCAAAACCATACAATGTATATGGAAATCTAGGTACAATCACGTCTCCATATCTCAAAGTCAAAGTTCATCTCAAACTACTCATGTCTCAAAGTAAATTTTCTGGTCCCAGTAGTTTAAGAAATGGAAAGAAAATTGAAAATGTGTCCAAACTATATTCTTTGATATAAAAGAGTACTTTGAGATATCAGAGTTTGAGATAACCAGAGTCAGCTGTATCATATAAACTGTTCCACAACTGAAGATAAGATGAATATCTGATGAAAATTCGGAGGCATTTTTTCTTATTTTTCAAGCAAAACATATTTTGTGACACCTTATCAGAACCAACTTTTGAGATGGTTCTCATGAGGTATCACAACATATGAGCCATGGCACGACAAACCAACAAAGTGGCATGTGGGCCCAACAAAGATTCAGAACAGCCTGGGCATCCACTCAGTCTGATCAGAGTCTTCGCTGTTGGCATTGAGGTAGCTTGGACCCACTACCCTTTAAGTGCACAATGAAGACCGTGATCAGACTGAGTGGATGCCAAGGCTGATCTGAGTCTTCTCTGGGTGTATGTGCCACTTTGGTGGTTTTGTCGTGTCGCCCATCAATTATGTTTTTTTTGGAGATTTATCCCCAAATTATCACTTATTAATCATATTATCTCCCGGTCTGTGTTCTTCAATCTCCAAAACTGTCCAACCTGAGTTGGGTCTTTTTCATAATCATGCTTGAAGGAGAAAGCATATCCTGAGAATGTTGTACCAAAATCAATGGCTGCCACAATAAAGGGACCTAGGGAGGAGCCGCCTTTTCCTCCATCTACTTGACCACCTGACATGGTGACCTGCAACAGAAAAACAGAATACAACAGAGCTGAACCTTTAAAGCATAATAAAAGAGAACAACCGAAAGTATGTCTGCAGAATTTCAGAAAATGAAAAAGGTTTAGTCCAAGCCAAGCCACGGACACACCTTGCCCCCTTGGGGAGCAAGATAACCCATGACATGGCTGCCTTGCCTCCTGGGGACAAGCTGTCCTGAGGGCATAATAAACTGAGACAATTGCATGTAAAACTCTGCATGGTGCTACAGCTAAAGATTCTGACCTGACACGAATGGTTGTTTGAGTATAGTTAGAGGCATTAGTGATGGCAAGTATGAATGGTTAGCTGTTCCCTTCCAGGTTGTCATGGTTTCCCTGAGTATTTCCTGTATTTTTTTGTATGTTTGTTTTTCCCTCCCACCACAGAACATTCCTGATATTAATGATCAGAAATGATCAAATCAGAATAGCAAGATAAGGGCCAAATACAGTATGGTGGCCATACTAAATACCGCAAGGCACTGCAAAGGTTCCACAAGGTAGCATAATGTATCACAAGCAGGCACAAGGTGCTGCAAGGCAGACAATATCAAGTACCGCAAGACAGATTCAAGATACCCCAAATAAGGCAGAAGATTGGTTGATGTGCAATACAAATACCCTATTTAAGACATCACAAGGGTGAATAAAATGACTGGTAAATGGTGGCCATGTTGAAGAACAATGAATGATATCTTTTCATGCCTTTTGAGCACATATGCTGGGGTATGGGGCTGGGACAAGTACCCTGGTACCTGATTTTGTGTCAGGTAGACCAATTATCCCTGGATGTATAAGGGCTGGGACAAGTACCCAGATACCCATTTTGTGTCAGGTAGACCAATTACCTGTGGATGTATTAGGGCTGGGACAAGTACCCAGATACCCATTTCGTGTCAGGTAGACCAATTACCCGTGGATGTATTAGGGCTGGGAAAAGTACCCTGATACCCATTTCGGGTCGGGTACCAATCACCCGTTTATGTATTAGGACTGGGACAAGTACCCAGATACCCATTTCGTGTCAGGAAGACCAATTACCTGTGGATGTATTAGGGCTGGGACAAGTACCCAGATACCCATTTCGGGTCAGGTAGACCAATTACCTGTGGATGTATTAGGGCTGGGAAAAGTACCCTGATACCCATTTCGGGTCGGGTACCAATCACCCGTTTATGTATTAGGACTGGGACAAGTACCCAGATACCCATTTCGTGTCAGGTAGACCAATTACCCGTGGATGTATTAGGGCTGGGACAAGTACCCAGATACCCATTTCGGGTCAGGTAGACCAATTACCTGTGGATGTATTAGGGCTGGGAAAAGTACCCAGATACCCATTTCGGGTCAGGTAGACCAATTACCTGTGGATGTATTAGGGCTGGGAAAAGTACCGATACCCATTTCGGGTCGGGTACCAATCACCCGTTTATGTATTAGGGCTGGGACAAGTACCAAGATACCCATTTCGGGTCAGGTAGACCAATTACCCGGGTACAAATTTACTACCGATACCAAATGCTTATTATTTTAAGATGTATAAATATTCTATTTCAACTGAATTAAAGGCAAGTGGATCAAATTTTAGTGCTACTGTCTCCAACAAATTGCAACCACACATTGCCAACCCAGCAGGGAGATTTTTGTTTTTTGATTCATAAATGCAAATGATACCAAATTTATTATTGTTTCAAATGTATATTTTCTAGCTGTGGAAAAGATCAAAATGCTATGGTTACAGGTCCCAGCACTACTACCTGTAGCATATTTATTCAATTTTTTTTTTTGCATATACATATATACATACATAAAATATACATACATGAACCAAAATATACATACATCCATATGGGCCAAAGGACTGGACATTAGGCTATAGGCCTATATTTGCCCTCTCTGTTTTGGCTATATACTGTACACATAATACAGTGACATTTAATTTATATATATTTTATAAGGAACTCATAATTGAATAATAATAGTAAATATAATAACTACAAAAACAAACTATTTAATAATTATTGTTCTTTCCACTGTTTAGTGTACACCTAACGTTCTTTCCAGGATTTGACCGAAGTATCCATCCAATGTAGATCAAATTGACCTAGTTGATGGATTTTATCATTAAATCATACTGATTATACAAGGCAGCAGACAGGAAGATAAGGGATAAAATGTTGGTTTCTAGGATTAGATATCAGTTACATCATATAGCATATATGTCTAAACTAATCTGCCTAGCTTGCATTACCTTGCGTCTACCTTGCTGTACCTTATCTGATGTTACCTTGCAATACCTTAATTGTGCTACTTTCCTGTATTTAGTATGACCCCATTCTGGAAACCTTCTCCTTCCTCAGAGTTCTAGATAAGAGGGAGTATTTGGTGATAATTAGGGATCATTTTTGTTAATTCTGCATAAAAACATATATTGTGACCCCTCATCTGAACCGTCTCGACGAGACGGTTCAGATGAGGGGTCACAACATATGGTTTTGATGAGAAATAAAAAAAATTATCTTTAATTATCATCAAATACGCCCTCTTATCTAGAGCTCTGCTTCCTACCATTCATTTTTTCTATACTTTCTCAAAGTTTCTCTTGGTGCTTGCCAATTAAAGTAACATGATGGCCACGCATAACATAAGCGAGTTCGGAGTTCTGAGTGTCCGGTTGGACTGGAGCAAAAGGTCAGAGGTCAAATGTGGAAAAATCTGATAGGTAATCATTACACTTACCTGGGCAGTTGATATAAAACACCTTTTTCATGATAAAAATCATTGATATGATGAAAATTTGTTTTCATTTCAGAAAAAGGGTAGTCACATTATTTTAGCGGGGTAGAATTAACAGAGAATATTGGAAATTGAAATATCAGTCAATATGTTGGAGTATTATGCTTTCCGTATATAGCTTTGGCACACGTGATCTATGACCAGTAAATGAATTATCGACCTGTGTGCATGCGCACTGCGGAACTTCGAACTCGCTTATTAGTACTGTATTCCAGATATTTTTTTCATTGTGTCTTTTTCTGAAATATACGAGACAAATTAAAAAATAAAATCAGACCTTAGTTGGTTTAAACAATATTTATTGTTTCGTACAAAATATATTCACACATACATATAATGTTAGGATCGGAAAACAAGTTCCAAGAACTTATAGGTATCCTCTCCTAGTAGTGAAAAAAATTACAATTCAATATATTGTGTATCATGGTTAAACTCAAATACTGTTTCATTATGGTTTATAGTAGTATCTCTGAAAATAGTAGGCCTACTCTCTTGTTGAGGCAGTCCAGCAAGTGGTTTTTAGTGGAACTTTTTTCTTTAAAGATGCTTAAATATCAAAATTTTAGGTTTAACATACCCAAAACCATTTCTCGTAGCTAAATACTGACTTGCAGCATATTGCATGACCTCTTTTGTCTATTTTTATCATTTTTTGTTTTGAGGTGGGTTTTCCAATAGTAAAAATATTCCTTCTGGTTTCCAGCCTTTGATGAGGTTCATTTTAATTTTAATAAAGCTGGGAACCACCCATTGTGACATCACAACAGAAATGATGTCATCACTAATCACCTGATCTGTTTTGGAATATGAACATTTCAGCAAAGGGTTGTTTGCAGTGTCAGCTACACTTATGCATCTTTTTGTTTTCCAAAAAGATATTACTTATGAAAATAACTGCTATAAGATATAAGAAAAATTCTTCTGAAATGATTTCATGTTAATTTTATATGAAATGGTAATTTTCAAGAATGTGCTTGAAACATGCCACCCCTACAGCAATAATGGTTATCTTGAGGCGGCCATTATGAAACTGAAAAAAATACATTGCAAGAGATTACTTTCCAAGCTTGAGAGCATGCCAATGAATTTCAAAAACTCTACTGGACAAATCTGACTATGAGAAATGGTAGTAAACTGAACCATGTAAGTGGAATTTGCTGTTTCTTTATCTTTTAAGTATAAACTTCGAAAAACCACTTGCTGGAGTGCCTCAACAAGAGAGTAGATCCTATGCAGATTAACATATTTCTTCAATTCATCTATAGCATTATAACAGGCTACGAAAAGACCTTAGTTAATGAATTAGACTATCATTTTTGAAGTTAGCTAACTTATGTCGAAAGTGAAAGTGTCGGAATCAGGATGTGCGCGCACTCTGATATCTTAGGCAAGTGGTTCGACAGAATCTTTTAAAAAGAATGATCTGACGACCAACCGCGAATCTTCACCGCAATGGGACTGCAGCAAAAACTGTTCTTCTAAAATGTTTAATTGCATTGAATGGATACAGTGGATTTATAGTTCAACTTATCGAAAAACAAAATTTCTAAAATTTTCCTACCCTGTATTGTTTGATAACAACGGCGGTGCATAGAATAACCGAAAATTGAAGGTAAAACCAGTAACCGAACCTGCGTACCGAGCCGGTACCGTGGAAAATTGGGTTGTGGCTGATAATCGTATCGAGTTGGTGGAAGGGTAAGTAGGGTGAGTGTGGCAGGGTTGGGTGGGGTGGAGTGAGGGTAGGGTAGGATAGGGTGGGGTAAGGGAAGGATAGGGTGGGTTTGGGGAGGGGTGGAGGTGGAGGTGGGTTGGGTAGGGCAGGTTAGGGAAGGGTAGGGGAAGGTTAGTGTAGGGAAGGTAGGATAGGGGAAGGGTAGGGCAGTGTAGGGTAGTGAAGGTTGGGGTAGTTGGGTTGAGTGGGTTGGAATGTGGTTGGTTAGGTTGGGGTGGTGTGTTGTGGATGGGATGCGGTGGGGTGGTAGGGTAGGGTATATATATAAAATAACGGTAAGGGTAAGGTAAGATAACGTACCCAATCCGCTCCTTTCGCTGCTTTAAACTTTCCCTGATTCGAATCAGGTTCCATACTGCTGTGATGAAAATTGGACTGGAATCCATGTGGTTGTTGTTGTTGTTGTTGTGTGTCTTTGATGGCATTTCTTCGCTGCCTATGTCCTCTATGTGGTCTTCAGCACCAAAGTTAAGTGCTCTTATAACTTCCTATGCCTTTGTCTCAGTGAGTCCAGCATCAGTAGTTTCGTCTTTTCTCAGTCCACAACTTAAGTTGTCCCAGATATACATTTTTCAGTGTTGTAGCGAGCGGGAAAAAAGCAAAAATAACGGGGTCGATCCTAGGCAAAACTATGTCAGTTGGATTCCCAAAAGTCTAGAAATGGGGGAATAACTAAGCCAGTATTGGACACTACATAACATAACCTTCAACAAAATGCTTGTAATATCAAATATTTTTTCATTACCAATGCAGAGCTCTCTGCTAACTCAATTAAGTAATGCGTGATCTATGTTGTTTACAAGTCAATAATTACATTGTGCCACGTGCTTAAGAGTGACAGCTTTTCTCACTAACTAGCACGTGAAATCTACAGCATGCCATATACTTGAATAGCCAGTAAACATTGAGTGACAGCTCGCTACGCCTACTTGCACGTGAAATCTACAGCAGGAGATGGAATTTACTAGTAGGAAGTGACAATGCGGCTGTTCCAAACTATTACAAAATTCGGCCGGTAATATTTTTAAAACGATTCTTATATAAGTATTTCTTATTTTTTGTTTATCTTTTTATTGATCAAAAGCATCGTTTAATAATATAAATATAAGGAATGAATGTTACTTTTTAAACGTTAACTGAAGTATAAACTACATGGGGTCACGAGCAAAGTTTACGTAAACCCCTTCGGGGTTCACTTACTTTGCTCGTGACCCGATGTAGTTTATTCTTCAGTGAACGTTTAAAAATAACGTTCATTCCTTAAATACTAATAGTGTAATAAAGTTTCAGCTCTCTTGGCCAAATAGTTCAACAGATGGAAATTCAGCATCCTAGCATTTCAGTTACCACTAGTTCTTGAGTTATACTATGAAATTAGTAGGAATTCTGATTTCATATCATATCAACTAAATCATATATGAAATTTCAAACTGCTACAGTTGCTCTTGAGTCCAGTAGCCGCATATGTGTTGACTATCAGGGGAAATAACACGTCATAAATCCGTGCATTCCTTGACATATGAACTTGTGCCGAATGTTTCACGATATAAAATTAATAACCGTATATCATCATCCTAGCTCAAATACTTTTTGAGATATTGTGGTAATCGGATATCCTTTTATTTTCGACACAGAGGAGGTACTCTGAAAGTTCCGTGATTAATAAATTCAGAGTTTCTTAACCTTAACTTAAATATTTATATTTCACACACCCATATATGCATATTATAGAATCTATTTTTTTGTTGTTGAATGAAAAATAAACATCTATTAAGTTGGTCGAATATTACCTTGAACTTGACCAATTTTTGGAAATCCAAAACTCCATTTTCCTTCATCAAAGATATAGAATTTTGTACCATTATGTAGTGTAATCCGTGATCTAACTCGGTCGGAATGCAAAATTTCCAAAATATATTTTACGAGCTAACTATTTCTGCTTATTTGATAGCACCAAAACTCACCTGATAGCCACTGGTAAGACTATAGATGAGGGGTAGTTTTACAGGCAAGTTTACATAGGTAGACAACATGTACACCTGACTGTTACTGTGACTTGTATAAACAAGTTGGTGGGGTCTTTAAACCATGAAAACTAGTATTTAATGACCTTTTGTTGAACAAATACATTTCGACTGCATTAGTTCATGGAATATGCTATGTATTGTTGGCGCAGAGAAATATATTTCTGAAGGAAATTGGAGTTCTACGTTTCAAAATTTGGCCAAGTTCAAGGTAGTATATGACTAATTTAATTAATGTCTACTTTTCATTCAACAAAAATATAAACTATCATATGCATATCTTATGATTATTTCTGTAATTCAGAACAAGAGTGCACATTGTTCGTGTTACGCCTCAAAATACAAAGCACCACCAAGTCATATTGACATTTAGAGAGTACCTTAACTGCTGCATCGGTTTCATAATGGTATTTATAGTCGACTCGTGTTATATCTACGCCCAAGGGATTAGAAATTTATTTTGAGATATCAATAGTTTGAGAAAATAGGTTTTGAATTGTAAATAATCATTAGAAATGTGTCCAAACTATTCACAAATTTCTATTCTATTGTATCCCATAACCTTACTAGGTCGTTGGGGCACCACAGAACAATCCCTTTCCACATTGTCCTGTTTCCAGCTGCCCTATTTGAGCTGGCAAAATCCATCCCTGTCCACTCTTTAATATTGTCTTCCCACCTCTTCTTCTGTCTACTTCTTCTTTTTCCTTTCACTGTGCCCTGTAGAATCGTCTTTGCCAAACCAGAAGACCTTGAGACGGGGCAAACCACCTTAGTTTCCGTTTCTGGACCAGCGTCAGAAGTTCAATATGTTCTACAATAGCTGCTTGGCTCTTTCTGCGAACCTCCTCATTGGTTATATGGTCCTTGTACAAAATATTCAGTAACCTTCGGCAGCATCTCATCTTAAAGGCCTGCGTTCTTGTCTCTAACTCTGCTGTCAACATCCATGATTCACAGGCATACAGAAATATGGAAATGACAAGGGAGCGCATAAGTTTCACCTTTGATCGAAGAAATTTGTTGTTATCTCACCAAATTGGTTTCAGCTTGGTAAGGGCTGAAGTGGTTTGCGCAATCCATGAGAGAACCTCCTGTTTTAGCCATCATCTGAGACAACTGCTCCAAGGTATTTGAAGCTTGTTACGGTACCCAGCTTCTGTCCTTTTACCTTGATCTCCCTCTGGATGCCATCTGCGCTGTTCGTCATCAGTTTGGTCTTCTCAGCACTGATCTCCATCTTATACCTTGTGCAGGTTTGATCGAAACTTTCAAATAGAGTTTCTAGCTCCTGCTCTTCTTCAGCTAGAGCGTCTATGTCATCGGCACACCGCAGATTGGTAATGTTTCTGCCGCCTATGCTAACCTTTCCGTCATGTTCTTCCAGAGCATCAGACATGATCCGTTCGAGAAAAATGTTGAAGAGGATGGGTGACAGAAGACATCCATGTCTTACTTCAACTGTTGTTCTGAACCATTCTCCTGTGCTGCCATTCATCAGGACTGCACTTGTAGCCTCGTCGTATAGCTGCTCAATGGTGCGAACTAAATTTGCACTGATATTGTACTTCCGCATGGCGGCCCATAAGGCTGCATGCCGTACCATGTCAAAGGCTTTTTGAAATCAATGAAGACATGGTACAGATTCTGCTGATGTTGGAGATACTTTTTACACGGGATTCTAAGGTTGAAGATCTGTTCTGTGGTGCTCCTTTCTGCTCGGAACCCAGTCTGTTCCTCAGTCATTATTTCTTTGGCTTGTGGTTTATGCACAAGCCTGTTCAAGATGACTTTCAGCATGACTTTGCTTGAATGACTGAGGGGGCTGATGGGTCTGTAGTTCTGGCAGAGCTGGAGGTTGCCCTTTTTTATGGAGTGTCATAAATTTACTCTGACATAAAATGGTACTTTGAGAAATCAGAGTTTAAGATGACGTGATTAAACTGTATTTCGATTTGCTGAGGGTAACATTCTACATTTCTAAGTGCGTCTATCCAGATATGGAATGATCTTCCGAATGAACTTAGAAAGGTAGAATCTTACCTCATTTTTGAAGGATGCAGCTAGAATGGCTCCATGTGTAAATGTTCATTATGTTCATCCTGATCTTTCCTGTTTTACTTTCCTTTTTTTACTGCTTTGATGTTAAGCTTTTATTTTGCTGTGCTTTTCAGTTTACTTTTATGTCCTGCATGAACCTTTCTTTTTAATATGCTGTGCTTCTGACTTTATACTTGCTTTGCTTTTCGGCATGTTTATTGAATTGACCGATTGGGATATTTCTGTACCTCACATTCAGTCCTCTTTTTGCTCTTCAGTGCAAGATTCCTCGTCATTTGCTTGTATGCCTGCAATGTTTCTTGTGTCTGACTGCTGTGTTTCATTATGTTCTCGTTGATGCATTGACTTAAGGTGAGCCGCGGATTCTGCTGAATTAATGACCCTATCTTTGTCTCTGCTTTCCTACTTGCATCTTTTTGCTTACATAGGCCATTGCCGTTTGGTTTTGCACGCCTGCAAGGTTCTTGTATCGTTCGAACATTTCGGCCTGGGGTGTGCTGCAGAGGATAACAATTAGAATTTACACAGAATGAACTACTTTCCCATTTCTTTAATATACTGCTAGTTCTTGATGAATTTATTACACTTCTAATTGCAACTGAATATGTGATGTGATTTGTATTTACTTTTTTAGATCTGGTTTATTTGTGTAATACTTGTATGCTCTGTGATAGAATTTCTTTTAATTTCTTTTATTAGTTTGTTTATATGTACACATGTACCTTTGCTTGTCGAAAAATGTCTTACAGGGCTTATGTTACATGCTAATCATATTCGACAATAAAGAAATCTTTCTGTTCTATACTGCTCTGCTCTTTATACCCATCTTTGGCAATCTTTCAAATACGGGTAAAAGAGGAACTGCTGTTTTCAGAAATTTGCTCGTCTAAATGCCAAAATATGACAATGTTTCTTTGACAAATGTATATGGTAAAGTTACTTCGATGAATTAAATTCGCTCGTGTAAACGGAGAACTTTGCTAAAGATTATGTAACAGAGAACTTTGCTATAAGCGTGGAAAATGTGACAAGGATTTTGTTTCATCGCTGCAGGTAACTTTGACGAATAATATTTGGTCGTGTGAACACTGCAGCAAATATTTCATTGCCAAAGTTTATGTGACAAAGATTCTATGGCACATTTTCTTTAACAAATAAGGGCGCGTTTACACGACCAAAGTTTCTATGACAAAGTAGGTTTGTCACAGAAAAATTTGCTCGTGTAAATGCCAAAATATGACAATGTTTCTTTGACAAATATATATATGGTATAGTTACTTCGATAAATTAAATGTGTCCGTGTAAACGGAGAACTTTGCTAAAGATTATGTGACAAAGAACATTGCTACAAGCGTGGAAAATGTGACAAAGATTTTGTTTCATCGCTGCAGGTAACTTTGACGAATAATATGTGGTCGTGTGAACACTGCAGCAAATATTTCATTGCCAAAGTTTATGTGACAAAGATTCTATGGCACATTTTCTTTAACAAATAATTTGCTCCGTGTAAACGCAAAATGTTTGTCATACTTTCTTTGTTAAAGTTTCTGTGACATAGAAACTTTGCTCGTGTAAACGCGCCCTAATTTGCTCCGTGTAAACGTAAAATGTTTGTCATAGTTTCTTTGTTAAATTTTCTGTGACATAAAAACTTTGCTCGTGTAAACGCGCCCTTAGACAATTGACGTGAACTGAGACTTAGGCCGCGTTTACACGAGCAAAGTTTCTATGACAAAGTAGGTTTGTCACAGAAAAATTTGCTCGTGTAAATGCCAAAATATGACAATGTTTCTTGGACAAATATATATGGTAAAGTTACTTCGATAAATTAAATTTGTCAGTGTAAACGGAGAACTTTGCTAAAGATTATGTAACAAAGAACTTCGCTATAAGCGTGGAAAATGCGACAAAGATTTTGTTTCATTGCTGCAGGTAACTTTGACGAATAATATTTGGTCGTGTGAACACTGCAGCAAATATTTCATAGCCAAAGTTTATGTGACAAAGATTCTATGGCACATTTTCTTTAACAAATAATTTGCTCCGTGTAAACGCAAGATGTTTGTCATACTTTCTTTGTTAAAGTTTCTGTGACATAGAAACTTTGCTCGTGTAAACGCTTAGGAATTAAGCAGATGGGTCCGCGTCTTCGCTATTCGCACGTCATCAGACACCTTTCTTCAGATTGCGCCTCTTAGTGTTTTAGATATAAGCTGATATATAAGCTTAGTATATTAAAAAATATCTTGGACAGTTTAGCAAACATGGGATAAAGTGACTGTTATATCTGCACAACCCTATTTATCGTAGCTAATTGCTGTTTTATTTTGGTTTTATGCCAATTTCTTGCAGCCTGTGATGTATTTTGGTCTGTTTTGTTTCCAGCTCTTGCTATGTTATGACTCAAGAACTTAACAAATGTCGCAACCAGCCGGTTTAGGCACCCCTTCTTTATAACTAACCCTGTCGATGCGGGTGCTTCCGTGACGGTTTATCTGAGTTATTATATGTTGTATCCACTTATCTGAAGACTTCCGAAAATCAAAGATATATTTACGTTGTATATTTTTTTTTATTTGTCTTACATCTCATGTTGTTACTTCATGTTACTACTTCCCAGTTGATGTCGTGGGTGCGATGTATAATCTAATTGTGTGTGTTCCCTATCATGGCCTTTTCACAATAATTTAACAAAGCATCTTTGAACTTTTGCAGGCCTTATCCAATTTGTTTATTGGATCTTCTTGAAAGCGTTCTGCCTATGACATTAATGACATCCAAGTATATAAATATACTAGTCAAAATAAGTTCCGCCGCATTTACATTAGCATCTTTTTCGGTAAAGGTACCATTATGAATGAACTTAAAGAGTCATTGTAGTACTGATATGACCTTTTTATATTGCTAGACAGACAGGTTTCAAATTTTTAATATAAACCGAGAGTTTGCGCAACTTTCAGTTAAAGTGGATGCTTTTTCTAATTTCCCGAGATTTTTCATGAAAAAAAAATCGCCTTTTCTTTTAGTTTTGCTCTTATTTTCTCTTCTGTATATCTAAGACACATCTTTGGATTCCAAATGTGTCATATACAGAAGAAAATCGGAATTCAAAACGGTTTTCACGATATCGTCTCACTTCTAAATTTCAACGTTAAGGCAGAAAAGCCAAACTTTCTAAAGTTGCTGTGTCATTGTCATAAACATTTCAAAACTGCATGACTGACACAGTTTTGCGATAAACTGATGCATTCTCATTTTAAAATGTTGCAAAGAAGTGTACTCACATGTCCGGAAAAGCAGAACTAAAATTTGTGACTGATAAGCCCATGATCTGAAGATCAAATTTCCTATAATTTTGATTCAAAGGGAGGTAATTTACCGTCTCGCACACTTTAAGATGCAACCTTCGCCATTTGAAAGTTTGTTCAGATTTGATTTAGATGTTTCTAGAATGTACGGTTTCTCGAGAATTAAACGAGACAAACATAACGGTACTGCGCATGCGCAGTAAGCGCCTATTCGCAGTTTCTATGGTTTACTAGTTACGCGAGATAACTCTGTACACGCAAGCAGGAAACTGAGACATTAAAAAGTTTTCCGTGGACAAATGTTGTGGCAACTAATTAAAAGCAAAATAATTTGACAGTGATATATTTAAAATCGTCAATATCACAATTAAAATTGCGGCGGAATTTGTTTTGACGAGTATATGTCTTCTATTAAACCCAGCCAACACTAGCTCCATAAATCCTTTAGATGTGGCTGCCACATTGTAAAGCCCGAATAACAACTTTAAATCCAAACAATCCCTCCAGGTCTAAAAGCAACGGATGCTTTCTATCTGCTTTATCCACTTTGATTATTGCTGTCCATACTTTATGCATATCTGAAATATCACTTAGACATGGTTATTCATCAATACATATTCCAGGGTACAGGGAATGTGAGAAAGCCAAGTGTCAGGTGGTTTTCCCCCGGGAGCTCCGGTTTTCTGCCACCTCTGCTCAACGATCGGCTTGACATAAGTGAAATATCCTCGAAAAGATGGGTAGCGGGATAACCGACATTGAAGAACTTGATTTCAAAAAGACGCCTATGTCGAATTAAAATAACGGTAACTGTGCATCAGACTTCTCCTTCCTGTCGTGTTTCTCAAGCCATGGCAGTTGAGGTGACCGGTGGGGGACGCCTGCGCTCGGTAGTTAATACGTAGGCGTCTTTTACCTGATGTATACGGCTGCTATGACTCAATGATAATGTCAGTAAGTATGGATCGCAGAGGGATCCCCGCTGGACATGACGTGGTAATGATGTCAGTACAACGTCATGAGCTTGCTGGAATGTCCTTTGCCTGCCCATACCTCATATCACTGAAACTTTTTCGTGTTTGGCAATACTGAGGCACTTAAAGGCAAAAATTTATGTTGTATTCTATTCTCTTCTATTCTATCCCGTAGCCTTACCAGGTCGTTGGGGCACCACAGATGACTTCGAAACGATCCCTTTCCACATTGTCCGTGTTTTCAGCTGCCCTAGTTGAGGTGGCAAAGTCCATTCCTGTCCACTCTTTAATGTTATCTTCCAACCGCTTCTTCTACCTCTTCTTCTTTTTCCTTTCACTGTACCCTGAGGAATCGTCTTTGCTAAACCAGTAGACCTTGAGACATGGCCAAACCACCTCATGTTGTATAAGAACCACAAAGTCGGTATCTCTGTCATGGTGAATGATACATTGGTCCCTGAGGGTATCGTTAGTCATTTTCATGTTTCATTCCCTTCTCAAGGGTCTTTCCTTGAAGAGTAGACCCCATCTCGGAAGGACTTCTTTGTCCAGGGAAGCAAACAGGATGTCATATATGTTGTTCCCCTTTGTAAAAATGGCGTAAAACAGGGACGTGTATCCATATCTCTTAAACCTCAGTAGTTTTGCTACTGATCGTTCAAAGGCAGCTCCTCTGTTGCAGTTCCTCCTTGCTAAACTGGGCCGCTCGGCACACCTCATATGGCTCCGGTTTCCTCGATCGATGGATACGGCATCATACGACTGATACGAGGTTTGTCGATTGAGACTGAGCCCTCGCTGTCTTGGGTAGGCTGTACTTTTCTTTCCCGGCGGGGCTGGTGTGTGTGTGTGTGTGTGGGGGGGGGGGGGGGGGGCTCAGTAGCTTAGTTCGGAAAGCGCTGGCCTGCTGATCTAGTGGTCGCCGGTTCGATTCGCGCTGGTGGTGGAATTTTATTCAACCGTAAACGGGATTCCGTTGTACACAGCCTTTCCGAATTATTATCACCCTCTCATCGTCCTGATATGACAGTAAATGCTTTTGAAAAGGACGTAAAATCGCAAGTCAGCCGATCAATCGTTTCCCGGTATCCGCAGTAAAGCTTACAGCCCCCCCCCCCCCCCCCCCAAAAAAAAAAAACAAAAAAAACTGACAACATATACGTCTGCAAATTTAGAAAAAATGTTTCGTCTAAGTTTTATCATGACATTAAAAAATAAAAAAAACAAATGGCTAAAAGGAATGAGTGAACTCGGGTTTAACGTCCCACCACCAACTAGGTCATACGGGACGGGACCATGGTTTAAAGTCTCATCCGAAAGACCGGAGAAGCGGGGGATCAATCTTGCGACCCCTGGATTGGTACTCCAGCGCGTTATCCACTACACTACCGCTGCTCCTGATGAGATAAATAGCTTTGTTAAGTAAAATGGGTAAAAAAGCAATTGAAAGCTCAGCCAGAAGCTCAAGCTCGTTTTCAAATTATTTTATTTGCATGGTCGATACATCGCCGTGCAAAAATAAAATTGAGCCGCGACACGACAAAACCAACGAAGTGGCATATTCGCCCAGCGAACACTCAGATCAGCCTGGACAACCGCCCTGTCTGATCAGAGATTTTGCTGTGCATGTAAAGGGTCCTAAGGGTCAAAGTTTTCTCCATGCAGAGAGCGAAGACTCCGATCAGACTGGGCGGATGCCCAGGCTGATCTGAGTCTTCGCAGGGCGCATATGCCACTTAGTTCGTTTTGCCGTGTCGCGGCTCATTAATAATGTGAACACAAGCCGTGTTGTGGCTCCATCTATTTCTGTCAGTCTCGATGTGATGACGATACACGATACATGAAATGAATTACAGTAAGGAAATAAAGCAGAACATATTCTTTAAGAAACTATCACGGTTTTTGTTTAATTAAACAATGGTTTTATTCACATAACTTGAAGTACAACAGAGTAACAGGACAGAATTCTACCGGAAACTTGAGTTTACACTATCGTATTTACAAACTATAGTCAAAGGTAGGCAACAATTAAGTACTCCTAATGGGGACAGCTGAAATTCTCCGATTTCTTAACGTTGAGTGGGTGGGGTCTAAATTTGTACATGCCCACGGCACATTCATTTCTGAAACAGGTTTTCAGGTTTTGAACCTGACCTGACCGATTAATGTTAGCTTCAAAATACATGGGCCCACTTTTTCAAAGCATCCTTAGCTTCTTGTACACGTTAAATCAAGTGTGCTGACATTTTTTGTTGAAAAAATGTGAGGAGCTTTTTACTCCGCTAAATAAAGGCAGTGACATTGCATACAAGTACAACCCATTTGAAATGTAATGTCTCGTTAACTATTATATAAATGAACAACCAGACTCTAATTATTGTTATATTTGTATATGATATAATCTTTTCAGAGTTTAGCAAATATGGTCACTCGTCGTAAAGCCGATCTACCAAATATACCAGTAGATGATGCCAGTGTGACAGTGATATTATCATTTTGGCCACGCACAGTCAAAAAGTAAAAACAAATGAGTATGGACTATATAGACATGCAACTACAGATTCTGATAGTCATGCAATGCATATAACATGTCTCTCCGTAAATGATTATGAAGACAGAGCAGTTATCCCATTTATGCCTAGTGTCCCATAAAGACACCGGCAAACAGTGCAGACTGAGATCAGACGCCGCAAAACGCGGCGTCTGATCAGGGTCTACACTATTTGCGTAAGACAAATGCATATTCTTCTTAAAAACAAATTTGTAATGGACTCATCCAATATATAAGACAGAGGAGTCCACCAATCATACGAGAAAACCAACAAAGTGGTTGTGCACCCAGCGCAGACTCCGATCAGCCTGGGCATCTGTCCAGTCTGATCAGAGTCTTCCCTAAGCGCTTAAAGGGTAGCTAAGGGTCTGCGCTACCTTCATGCGAACAGCGAAAAGTCTGCGCTGGGCGCACAACCACTTGTTGGTTTTCTCGTGTTGCGGCTCATTAATGGGTTAATGTTTTTCCGCTTGTAATGATCCTGAATACTGGCAAAGGTAGGCCTATCTATACAATGTTAATCAGATCAGACTGTTCCTGGAATTGAAGTCGACAATGACTGTCAGAAATTCTAAATTATTGCTTCATATTAAATTCCACTTCTTCAATGTTCAGAATAATTACTAAATTAGGTAACCTATCCTAGCTAGCATTCAGGGTAATTGTGGAAACTACCTTTTAAGAAAGCATTTTGTCCTAACAAGATATTTTTGAGTTTTACGGAGAGTTTGTTTACAGAAGAGGATTTCCTATGAGTTGTAGTATATCTGAGAGCCCTGCAGTCCAAATATAGACATAACTATCGTACATATAGAGAAAATGATATAGATTATCAAGTACTCAAATGCCGCACATGCTTATCCGTTGAAATCATTTCTGCAAAACTCAACATTTTTAAAAATCTATAGTCCTTTTGTGTCATCATTAGAATATACACACACTGAATCACACTACATGTATTTCAAGTAAGTATTCCTTTTTTTGGTATTAAAATAAAAACAGAATGATAAAAAACAGTTTGTGAAAATAGAAAATATAATGTATCTAACAACAAATCATTTATTCATTATCGACCATGCATTGTCTTGTCTTGTACCTTGTACCTTGTACAACTAAGGACAAACATTTGACCACAGTCCAAGTATCGACTGAATCGATCTATAGGTTAAGGAGATATGGGTCTTAAAACAAAACAAAACAAAAAAGAAAATATCACGTGATGACACAGATGCTGACGCCAGGGTGGCTACACTAGCTCTTCCTGCACTTAGTACGGGCAATCCTAAAATGATAAGTGGCCGTGAGATGAGCATTATTTCTGTTACAGAGAGTTTTTACAGAGAACAGGCCTTTCCTAAACGCTCCATGTCTCTAAATCCATCTCTGTTGACGGATCAGAATAAACACTTCTCAGAATGCTATTAAATCATTATTGCAGATTGTCAGCCATTCACAAAACAATGATATTATATTTCCGTCACTTTGTTACTATTATTAGTTGATCAAAGTAGTTTTCATTAAGACGGAAGTTCAAATGACGACGTCACCGACTTGCCCGTTTTTACGGCCGTGGCAGTTGCCTCGAGATTTGTGGTTCCAAATTTTAATGCCAATTTTATTTTCTTGTCATCTTTTGTTGGGCCCTCTGGTAAGGTGATGCTGAGTTTGCCAAGAGGAAAGCATCCAGTTTCGGTGATATATTTAGGATTATCACTTTCTGATGCATACATGTCAAAAGTAAGAATACTCTTGTCGCCCATGAACGGGGTGTACTCTTTCTCGACTTGGTATTCCCCACATTTCACAACCGTATCTTTCTTCACGTGCACGCTGAATACTTCTTTACATTTCGCCTGTCCTTCGCTGTTGACAACTTTTCTATTGGGATCATGAGTCTTCTCATTAAAGGCTTGATAGACCTCGCAACCGTATGTATACCTTAATAAAAAGAGAAAATTTGTGTCAAATATATCAACGCTGGAGTGACAACCTTTCCATAATGAACAAGAATAGTTCATCCGATATAAATGTTCATATTTCCAAGTTTAAACACAACGTCTTTCTTTTATCCATTGTAAAACAACCTGCATGTATATAAATGACTTTCAACTTGGATAAGTGTTATATGGACGGACGCTCGGCGCCCCGTTACTGTGGCTATGGATTCGTTCCGCTGAGGTGCGGGGGCAACGTCGATATGAGAATTGAAATACTACTACTACTACTGATAAGTGTTTTAATAAATGGGCCAATACAATGTGTATCAGTCTTATAAACTGGGCGATAGCATCTGTAGACCATAAAATCAGAACTTATTTTAGAGATTAATATTCAAACGATTTACTTAATGAGTCGCCTATTTTCATAAAATCAATTCATCTCAAAATTTAATACCAAAACTCATCTTTATCTTTCTTAATTTTTATTCTTTATAATCCATAGATATAATATTGAGCCGCAACACGAGAAAATCAACAATGTGGCTGTGCGCCCAGCGCAGACTCAGATCAGCCTGGGCATTCGCCCAGTCTGATCAGAGTCTTCGCAGTTCGCAGTGAGGTAGCTTTGACCCTAAGCTACCCTTTGAGCACTTAACGAAGAGTCTGATGAAACTGGACGAGTGTCCAAGCTGATCTGAGTCAGCGCTGGGCGCACAACCACATTATTGGTTTTGTTGCGTCGCGGCTCAATTATAAGTTTGCTGTGAACCTACCATATACAAAGAAGTTTAGGATTTTATACATGTATTTACCTGCATCTTCGCTCGCTTATTGCACTGGGATCATGTCCAAATATCACGGCGCCCTTGAGGACTGCCATCCCTGCTCCTTCAGGTACTATGACCCTCTTGTTAGTAAATCTGAAAAAAATAATGTTGAAACGATTACACAAAATTAGTCATCGTTCAAACAAGGTCACAGGAACTTCAGTTCGCAATGTCTTACCCCGGTGTCTTACCCCGGTGTCTTACCCCGGTGTCTTACATTAAATGGGCCAAAGAAGAAGTCACCGCTTTAATTCCTAGGCCCAAACTCCTAAATGGCAATAAAATTGATACACCTGATATTATTCTATAAACCTATCTAAAGACATAAAACCCTTTACATTGGCATGATCCAACGTTACTGAGGAAATAGTCAGTTAAGTTGAAAGTCAGGCAACAGATAGGCTGACTATGTTTAGGAAATGGAAATCAAATCAGTTTTGTAGCAGCCATATTTTAGGGTTCAGCTAGGTCGTGCTGATTTCCTAAAACATTTTAACTGTTGATATGACACAAGTCTCTTGGTCAGCACGAAAAGAACCAGTCATGAATTATTCACAAGTCTGTTAACTTAACCAGTTTTCCTTTATGGGTAATAACAATCAAAGAAAAATTTCCGAGCTGGGAACATTCCTTATACATGTATATACGAATGTAATATGATGTTCGGAACGATGGTGTCTCTAAAAGTGTGATTTATATTACACTCGTATATATGAATATATAAGGAATGCTCCCTAGCTGGGGGCATTCCAAATAAATACGAGTGTAATATGATGTTCGGATTGATGGTTTCTCTAAAAGGGTGATTTGTTCTAGGAAAATCTAATCGAGTTAGCAATTTTCAAGGTTTGTTTTCTTTTGAACGGGAATTCAAGAGATTGGTTAGGAATTTTGCGTGAAAAATACCTCGAGGATGGTAGAATCCGAGACCCCAATCTGAAAACTTGCTATTATCAAATTATGAACAGAATTATTTCCCTTTCATTTTTAAGGCGGGATACGGTACTGGCCGTAGTAGTTCCTGATCATTGCCTATCTCTGAACTTTGCATCAGTAAGGCTTCTGTACCTATTCTATCCACGTTAAAGTACAACTTACCTCTTTCTGATATATTCCTGCAACAGGGGCGATTCGCTAAATCCCCCAACCATGAGAATTGTATCAGCCCCTTTACATTCGCTACGTTTCATTAGATTCTCCATATGGTCACCGATACTTTTCATAGCTCTGTCAAAAAATTTAAAGCAAATGTCTTTCTTCACCCTAAGCTTGTCACCCATCCAATCTGCCTGTCCAGTTTCTACAACAAATCATGTTATTGGTTTTTAATTTTCAGAAAGAACTGTATAGTCAGCTTTAATATGACATCAGCAAGCATATGTAATATCTATACTATTATTTAGACAGCACTGCAGGTATTTTAAACCTGAACACAACAGAGCAAGGTCACAAAATTAATAAACTGACAGTTTATTAATTTTCTGAGCTTGCTCTGTTGTCTTCAGGTTAATTTATTTTTTGACCTTGCTCTGTTGTGTTCAGGTTTAAAACAAACAACATGTCTTGAATGTACATATGCTGCAACGCTGAAAAAAATTTAAATATTGGCAAAAATAAAACAACTTAAAAATAGAATGGAGCAACAGAAACTCCGAATGGCATTACAAACATACAATTTACCTGCCTACCGCCATTTGTTTTAGAAAGCAGTAAGGGATTGTAGTGAAGTGAAGAGAGAGATAACAATGGAATATAATCCTTGAGAGCAGAATTGAAAATCAGGAGAAAAAGGCATATGGACGGGTTCGAATATTTCAAGCAATATTTCTGTGTTGGGTTCTAAAACCTCTAGGCGCGCAAAAACATTTACATGCAATTTGAACACCATCGGAACCCGAGTAGAAGATACTTGCTCTGTACGACTGATTACTGCTGCCATAAAACCGCAAGGTTTAGTCCTCTGTCTATCTATATCAATGCAAGGGGAAACATTTGCCAGTTTTATAGCGAAATAGCTAACGTATGTCAGAATTTCATCAAAAACTAATTCTTATGTGAAATTCAGACAGTTCAAAATAACACGTACCCAACAGGCACACAACGTTGAATCAACATTGATTCAATGCTGATTAAACGTTGCGTGCCTGAATGACATTGAATCAACAGTGATTCAGTACTGATTAAACGTTGTGTGCCTAGTGGGTGCTTACTTCCATATTTGGCATTTTCCTTGATAGCTCCTTTGATTGGCTTGTGCTTCTTTTCCTCAAATATACAAGGAATCTGAGCATCTAATTTGATTTGGATTTTATCCCTCATATCTTCCTTAATTTCACGTTTCTTTACCTGAAAGCAAAATACGTTTATATACATGTAATGCTACTAAAATTTGATTGCACAGCTATGTATATGAATGAATCCACTAGAACTGATATACTGAATCGTCAGCTCAGGTCAGCTCAGTCTGATGCACGTTCATGAGACGAGATGGATTCAGATGACAGCGTCAAATAAAACCTAAAATACATGTACATGAAAGCAGGTTGTTTTGCTTTTTCAATATCCTAAAATTCGAGCCAGATAAGCAAATCGTACCTTAGACAATGCGATATAAACAAAATGCACTGGACCATGAGTTGCACAAGGTTAAAACCACTCATAAGAACTGGAAATGGTACAATCAAATTACACATCCGTCACACAACACTGGTATAGAGGCAGAAACAGCGTTTCAAGCAAAAGCAAAGTGAAGAACCTTTTCCCAGAAAGTTGCGCAGAATGAAGAGTTGTTGACACTTTTAAAGCGCTTTTACAATCGCAACCTTGCACAAAAAAGCTTCAACTGACACAGGATGAATGTTTGGAAAAGTTTCTAATATATGTAACATACATGAATTACTCTCCGAAATTGCCCCAATGACACTTGAGCCGCGACACGAGAAAACCAACAAAGTGGTTGTGCGCCCAGCGCAGACTCAGATCAGCCTGGGCATCCGCCCAGTCTGATCTGAGTCTCCGCTGGCCGCATGGAACTAGCTTAGACCCTTAACTATCTTTTAAGCGCTTAGCGAAGAGTTTGATCAGACTGGGCACATGCCCAGGCTAATCAGAGGCTGCACTGGGTGTACAACCACTTTATTGGTTTTCTCGTGTCTCGGCTCACTTGATTTTGGTGTCACATATCTATATAGTAGTCCATTGTCTGATTTTATTCTGTCAATAATCATTTCACCGCCATGTTTTGCTCAGATCACTCAAAGCAAAACTGGGTATTTTGAAAAAAAATATCGACAGCAGACGAAATAAGACAATGGAAGGAGGTGCATATGACTACGAAGACAATGCCGGGGTGTGGAGGGGGGGAGGGGGGAGGTGACGGACGCGTTCGGTCAATAATACAGTTTATCGGAGTGGGTGAAGGAAGCTGATACTGCCCATTTTGATGGCTCAATCGCAATGGTGTACAAAACACTTTCTCTTGGTGGGACATCATTCATTCTAGAACTCTCTTTGATTATAACGCTTCTTATGTGAGACCCTTGTTGTGAACAAAATACGTTTTTCTCTTAAAGAAAATATTCTACCTCAAACTCTTTGAAAATGTCCAGATATTCTCCAACAAATTTGGTCTTGAACTCATCAATAATGTCGTCCCCTACTATTTCTCTCAGGAAATCTTCGAAACACTGAAATAATTGAAACATATAGTCCAGAAATATCGATAAAAAGGCGCAACAGGGATATATTAGGGATAATTATCTGTGTATCTTGATAAAACGTATGTTGTGACCCCTTAATAGAACCGTCTCCGCGAGTTTGGTGTCACAAAACATATTTTCATTGAGAAGTAAGAAAAATAATCTCATGATTAACCTCAAAATCAAACCTTATCTGGAGGTCTAGTATACACGCATCTCATATAACAGCACTCACAAAGCAGAATACAATGCTAAAATAATACCGTCATCCGGAAACATGACACTGTGCAAAAACTCGATTAAATTGTGAAACAATCTACAGAGGTATTTCAACTCTGAACTTTTGAGTGATATGCGCTGTACTTTCTTCTTATTCTGTATGTCGTATCTCTCAACCCTAGCAACTAAATAACTACTGTAGCTTAATCAAAAATAGGATAACATCATACTAATATTACTTGAATCAACTTCCTAGTTTTTCTATTCTTCTAATATGAGATCATGACCTTGCTGTTTTTAAAGTAACAAAACGTTTAAATGATATACCTAAATTACGTCATGTTGTGTATATTGTATGTTGTTGTATTGTTTGCGAGGAAATGGACTCTATAAGCTTAGAGCTTCCATTCAGATCCTCTTTGTTTATATAGTATAATTATTCACATGTATTTTTGAAAAGAATAAATATTGTTTAAACCAACTTTTGAACTTTTTCAACTGACCCATTCTGTAGACTAATAACATATTAGAGCCCGAATAGACCCATACAATACTAATCCATCATATTTGCATGAAATTTCGCAGTATATGTAATTGAATGTCAAGGATACTGTTCACTTACCTGATCAACAAAGGTGCCTCCCCAGGCCCCACCGTTAGCGTGGTATAACTCCTTTAAATGGCCATCAAACTGAACCTCGTGTACAGTAATGTCAATAGTTCCACCTAAAACATGTATATAAAAGCTCCATTCTATAATCTCAATAAAAAGCAAACAGTGCACATGATACAATACTAGAGAAACAAAAAACAACAACAACAAAAAATGAACCGCGACACGACAAATCCAACAAAGTCGCATGTGCGACCAGCAAAGACTCAGATTAGCCTGGGCATCTGCCCAACATGATCAGAGTCTTGGCTGTGCGCTTAAAAGTAGCTAAAGGTCTAAGCTAGCTCCATGCAGAGAGCAGACTCATTAGACTGGGCGGATGCCAGACTGATCTGAATCGTTTTGGGTGCACATGCCACTTTGATGTGTGTTTTCGTGTCGCGAATCAAAAAGTGTCATAAGGGAACTACGTAAATTGCAAATCGAACTTTTCGAGAATAATTTAAAGGTGTGCACTTTGAGACTTGTTTGAGTAACCGCGACAACGGGAATCAAATAGAACCAGGCCCGGAGGTTATAAAACTTGAGTACGTTCTCAAACTCAAAGTAAAGCTCACTGATTGGCTGCTTCCGAGAACATGCTCGGAAGCAGCCTGTCAGTGTGCTTTATTTTGAGTTTGAGATGATACTCAAGTTTTATAACCTCGGACCCAGACTGATGCTTGGAATGTCAAAATAACATTCATCTATTGCCTCTGTCTAAATGACAAATTTGACTGAGGCATTAAGTATGAAAGATGCTTCATTGGAGAAGAGTACAATAAAAGATAAAGATAAGGTAAAATCTTTACCCCCAGCGTCCAGAATGATGTAGCGTGACCCTGAAGCAAATGGTTTGAAGTTTGCTGCCATTCCAGAAAAGTTTGCCAGGTCTATATGTTTACAGTAGATGGAGGCTGCCTCAGGCTCTAGAGCAATAAGCAGGTGACTCGGATCTATATTAGCCTGAAAAAATATTTTAAATGCGACTTCATTAATATTTGTTCAAAAGGAATGTCAACATGCTTAACCAGGAGATGACTTACATATAAGCGTTATGCTTACTGTCAGATCCTGTATTGCTTCACTCTATTATTCATATGTATGTATAAAATCTTTGAATAAAATATTGTTTAAACCAACATGCTTAACTATCGAATCTGAAAATAAATCTGTAAATATCTCAATTATTTCTATCATTTGCAACTGTCATCAGTATGACTATAGTAATGACCCATGATACTGCCCATTAACCTTAATGCGCCAAAAAGCAGACGACAAAATTTACGTCTGCAGAATTTCATAAATGCCTTGTCCAAGATATTTCATATTGAGAATTCAAAGACTAGAGGGCAAACAGCGTAGATCCTGATGAGGCAGCTCATGATGAGCTGCCTCATCAGGATCTGCACTGTTTGCAAATTCTGCTGTTTTTGTCTCTGGCGCTTTGCGACAAATAATACAAAACTTACTCTGTTTTTGGTCAATGCAAGTCTAGTTTCTAAATTCCAGGGCGTCCAATTATTAAAGCTGACTGAAAACAAACTGCAAAGGAGTATGCGTAATTGCGCATGTCAGACTGGGTTTGCATTTTTGGATGGTTCTCTAGTATTTTGTTTTCTAACCTGTTACTTATAAGTGATAGCATTATTGTCTTAAAGATACTAATACGAGGGGTGATCATTAAATAATAGAAACTAGCATTTATATCAGTAGCTATGTGTCAGAACAGTATTCAAGATATATAATAGAAGCAAGCATATGATGTATAATTAAGTTCTAAAGTGCTGTTTTGGAGTATCGTTGCCATGGCACGATATGGCAACGATACGCTGAACTTGTAAGGGTTTAATCTCTAAATTTTTACATATATGCATGTATATTTTTTTTTTGCTGATAAGTAACAGAGAATGGATAAAAGTTTGTGATGGTGAGATGGTTTGATGTAAGTCTCAAGCCACTAAAAGAACTATATAGTTATTCAGGAGTTGCTCTCAAACCTGGCAGAAATACAGACCGTGAATGACTTTTCATCGAGCAAAATGTGACGTTTTCGCTGATTTTAAGCCGTTGGGACCTGAATTGTGACGTCATTGCACTTTAACATGCAGAGTCTTGGGAGATTTGTATAGAAGAAAGAACCAAAAGTACCCTGTACTTGACAACCGATCAATCAACTTTGGCATGATACTGAACATTAGGGAATAATAAGAATAAAATGTCAAACGTCCTAAAAATTATTTTTAACCTCTGCTTTAGCTTTAATTCATGCCAGATTTCAGAACATTTTCATTAACAATTATTATATGTGTGTATCTAAAGCCAAAACTTACATTAACCGGAAGGTGTAGCTAACTTTTCAATTTCGCTTTACTTTTCGCACATAATAAACATAATACACGCACCTTCTTACCAAAATGACGTCGAAAAAATCAGAGGCGGTACCCAGTATGAACGTGACGTCATATGTTGCTATGGTAACACGTAAAAATTTCAATTTCAAACATGACTTTGAAAGCTCAAAAGACACTCTTTGGTGGTACATGAAGGATTCTTATTTCTATATAAAATCTACTAATCCACAAAAGTGTTTCTAATATTTATGATCGCCCCACGTAAAACATGACGTATTTTGTAGATACGTCAGACGCGCAGTCGCTAAAAGTGGTGATTTCGGAGAACGCCTTTAATCTTTAAAGCACCAAAAAAAAGAACCTAGCTTAATTTGCAAACAGCGCAGATCCCGATGAGCCGGCTCATCATGAGCCGCCTCATCTAGATCTACCCTGTTTGGCCTCTAGTCTTTGAATTCTCAATATGGGTTAGAGGAAAATTTTAAAGAAATTGTGCAGACTCAAATTGTGTCGTCTTTTTGTGCTTCAAAGGTTAAGAAATAATAAAAGCAACTCTTTTCATTCCTTGCACCTGATGTACTTGTTTTCTGTCCATCATTCACATATGTTACCGTATTCATATTAATCAGGAGGTACCTTGAATAAGCTTTAGCTTTCTATCAAAGAATTGTGTACAATTGTATGGCAACTTATCTGAACAAAATATTGTTTAAACCAAAAGCGACTCTTATTTTGAAAACAAAAATATCTAAAATTAAACCCTGAAACTTACAGTTTTTGCTGCTTCTTTCATGAAGAGTTTAGCCCCTTCGTTCCATATGGCTGGTACCGTGAGCACATAACGGATGTCATCATCTCTGGTCTCCGGCAGTGTTCTCTTTACTCGACCAAACAAATGATCTTTAAGATATTTGATACCATAGCCAAAAACTTTCACAGCCGACATAGGTTTACCAGTTTCATCATTGATCATGAAGGATTTCTTTAACTCCTGAATTATTAGTAGTAAGTAATGGAAATAAGTGAATTGCAGAGATTGAACACAGTTTATCTGCAGTTGTAGAATTGATGATACACTGTCTTCAATGGAACTAAGTGAACTGGACTGAAAACAGTTTATCGTCACTTGTACAAGGGGATTGTTCAAGTGATGATAAACTGTCTTCAATCCAATTCACTTAATTCCATTACACCAACAAGTCTTTGTACTTCGTGGACACATTCCCGCCCAAGTTTGTTTTTTATTTCTACTATAAACCTCAGATTCCATCACATCTGGTCATTCATCTATAGCCCAGTAGTATCTTAGGATAATGGGAGACACGAGATGTAGACAGATCACACGAGGAGCGTTCGGAAAGTTTTTGCAAGTGACGTAATATCTTGGTAACCATCATAAAGACAGAATTTCTGAGAGCAAAAATACAAAGAACAATAATGTGTCTAGATAAGTCTGCAAACACGGTGTATTTTATTTCAAAGGCCGCCTTTTTACTTCTTTGAAAGAGGACTGCAGAATTTTACTCTTTAGCATGGCGTTTATTCGTATCAGCAGTCTTTGATTCTTTTCATCTCTGCTGCTTAAAGACAATGCCGAGGCAATAATGTCTTGTAAATATCGCCGAAATTATGTTTAATCTAAGTTTCATATTGTTCCGTGAATATGAATTATCCGTAATTTATGTAGTAGCAAATTTTCCCTTTCTACTAAACTTATTATGATTTTGTAATGAAAACAAGTGTGTTAGCATTCAAAATCTTGTCAGCAAGAGCATTTTCATAGATCAACAAAAACCCGTCAATAAATTCAAATTAATGCAAAAAATGAAAACTTTACATTCTTTCAAAAATGACGTTGACGTCGATTTTGATAAGGACCAAAGAACTGAACAAATATCGATAACAGTTGCCATCCCTCTAACTTTTGTATGGATATTGAATGCAACGATGGACAAGCCGCTGATAAAGATTAATTTTGTATTTTCAACGATATTTGACTTGAAAGCCTTACACTGAAAAGATATCATACATGAAATTGGCCCAGTGGTATGACTAGAGCCTGATAAAATTCGTTGTATGTCAATAAGAGAAAGGGTCTGTGTATAGTCTTTGGTATCATTGTCAAGACGAAATATGGCACAGGAGATGAACTAAATAAGCCCCTGGCTTCCGTTCAGATCCTCTTGCTATTGTATACTATTTGCAACCAGTACATAACTTGTATAAAATTGAAATAAAATATGTTTACACTAAATATGGCGCTTTCAGTACATGCACGGCATTTGTACCCAGCATGCCCATAAAACCAAGTTATACGGCCATTTGCAAAACTTTCCGAACGCCCCTCGTATAGAATACATGAACTGTATTAGTAGAATCCTATCGAAGAAAATAATACTAGGTAATCTCCGAAAAAAGAATGAATCAGAAATTGCCAAACCCTCAAAGTGTTGCGGGGATTATAATCAGAAACCACCGCAGTCTCGAACAGTCGACAGACTTTTAAACAGAGTTCGCTCAAGCTTCAAAGAGTTGGTGAAATTTTAACTGGAAATCGCCCTAGCATGGATAAACTGAGGAATTTTAAATTAGAAATCGCCTGGGCATCGAAGAGATGGAGAATCTTAATCTGATATCACCCAAGCCTCAAAGTGGCAATATGTTGCCTATTCACATTTTTTAACTATCATACCAGTATTCCGAAATTGTTTCTTTCATGGATAAAAATGCATTTATGAGTACGATTTCCGCCGATGCTTGCAAGCTTTTGTGATTTTTTGATCTCCTTTTTGTCTCCACAGAGAACAGAAGCAGGTAGTCCAGAGCTCCAGATAAGAAGGGTAACAGCGATAATTCAAAGATAATTTTTCTTCTCTTTCAAAGAAAACATATGTTGTAGGACCTTATGAGGACCGCCTCGGCGAGACGGTTCTTATAAGGGGTCACAATATATGTTTCTATAGGGAAATACAGAAAATTACAGAAAATTATCCCTAAATTATCCCTATTTGTTACCCCTCCTTATCTGGAGACTAAAACTACTGATGCCCAATTGTCCAGCTACAGGCATAGATCGGAAATAATTGGTCATAATTATCATCTCTGAAAACTAAGATCTCTGTAAAAGAAAATGTCTCACTTTTTTGTCAAACAGCTGCATCTTGAAGCGGCGAAAGTAGTACCACTTCTTGTGTTCTCCGGTTTCTTCCGCCGCCAATTCACCGTAGTGGTCTTCCGCTTCATAACCAAAGCTATGGAATGTTTGGTTGGGTTCGAACAGAACACATGTTGAAGTTTTCAAAGACATCAGAGCCCTGGCTCCGGGCCAGGCAAATGTCGCAATCTGGAGGAGAAAAAATAAAAAGATAAGATGGGATACGGTTTCCTGGTTTGGCTACCATCTTTGCAAGATACATTTTGTACACAACTTCAAGAGCTAGAATTAATGCTTCTACGGTACAGTAACCCCTTACTCTTATGAAAAAGAATAATAGCAAAACATTTCCTTTACGAGTTGTCCCCTGAAAAACACTTATATTTGCAACACTTAATATTGTACAACACTTAATATTTCCATTATCAACATATTGCAGTTTCATGAGAATGACAAATTGGTGCAGATTAATTTTGGCGTTCATGATATACCATGGCTCCAGATAATAAAGAAATTTGATGTAAATTCGTGACATCTCCTCTGGATGGAAGAGCTCGCGATCAACGAGCTCCTCTAAGCTCTTTTCATATTGAAAAGTCAGAGAATAGACACATTGTAAACTCTAAGAGTTAAGGTATTTAGATACACAATAACTCTGTATCGACGTATTAAAACACATATCAGAGTTACTGTTCATGGTGTATCAATCAACTATGGAATATATACACACTTACAATGCCTACCATAAAGATCCTTAGTTTTCGGGCAGATACGTCTGTATAAACAGTGGAAACCGTGATCAGACTGTTCCTTAGGAACCAGAATGATCAAGGTCTTTACAATTTCAATTCCATCTGCGCATTTTTGAGGTATTACTCTATGGTAGACCCCGAACATCAGGAAAATAAATAACAGGGCAAGGACCGGCTGTGTTTGCAGCAGGTGCAGTATTTGGACAGTCTTTTTGGGGGATATTTTTTAACTTAAACATTGTTTTTCTAGGAAACAAAACGGTGAAATGTTTGTTTTTTTGTTTTATTCTGTATCATACAATGTAAGTTTTACTAAAACAATATGCATAAGCATGCCCCATCGATTGAAAATATTTTTCATGACCTTTTTCATGAAATTCAATTTTCTTGCATTTTTTAAAAAAAATGTAAAAATATGCTTATAATCAAGATAATTGCAATTTTTCTTACCAGTCTGTTTCAAATACCCTATATTAAAGATTATATGATTTGCAGAAATGAAAGTGCATCCTTGTGCTAGAGACATGAATTTTAATGGAAAATGTGTAAAAAAAAGTATGTATAAATACAAAAGTTTGTTTTTTAGGAAAACAAAACGGTGAAAAATTTTCTTTTCTTATCCAAATGTTTGGATTTGGATAAGAAAAGAAAAAGGGTTTATAGCCCTTTGGGTTATTCAGCTGGTATAATGAAATGAATGCCCCACCAATATCTTTATTCACCATTCGTCTACCTTAAATGGACTCTTGATCTCTGCATAATCAGCTGTTCATTGCACGGGGGATACATATATATGATGGCACTGCTGAATTTGAAAGAGCCCTATGTACCTTTGCAGGAACCGCCGAATTCCGTAAATATTCCTGTTGACTGATTCTTTTGTTCACTGATTCATTCCGTAACATATTCATGTCGACTGATTCAAATGTGCAGACAAAAATCTTCTATCAGTCAAAGAGAACGATGTTTGTGCGCATTTTCACACTCTTCATTCGAACTTTAACAGACACGATCAACACTAGTCATTATACGAATTATCGCAGTTCAATTAAGGCCAGACATGTATAAGATCATTGCCAGTCCGATCAGCGGATCAGCATGGACCTGCTTGCTTATCGTTTGAAGTTAAAAATTTTCTCGTACGAACCGTATAATGACTGAGGGAGATCGTATCATAGTGGGAAAGGGTTATATGAGCCGCGACACGACAAAGCCAACAATGTGGTTGTGCGCCCAGCGCAGACTCAGATCAGCCTGGGCATCCGCCCAGTCTGATCAGAGTCTTCACTGTCCGCATGGAGCTAGCTTAGACCCTTAGCTACCCTTTAAGCACTTAGCGAAGACTCTGATCAGATTGTGCGGATGCCAAGGCTGATCTGAGTCTGCACTGGGCGCACAACCACATTGTTGGTTTTCTCGTGTCGCGGCTCATATTTTCAGAGTTGCAGACATACCTGGCAGGGGTCCTTCTCATAGTCATGCTTGAAGGAGAAAGCGTATCCAGAGAATGTGGTGCCAAAATCAATGGCCGCTACAATAAAAGGTCCTATTGTCCCTCCGCTGCTATCCCCGCCACCATCTACCTGCCCTTTCGCCGCCCCTTTGGTGGCCATGGTGCCCTGCAAAGAATAAAACAATGTTTCAGTTACGTATCATTGAGGTTTAATGTCCCAAACGGTGTCATTTGGACGTCATTTTGACGTAAAGTGTCCGCTGTTACGAGTGTGTGCGAATAGGTACACTTGCAGGGGAAATAGCCTGGTCAACTTCATTTTTGCCTCCCTTCTCAGAGGGGTCTAGTCTTAAAGTAAATAATTTGTTCATGGGAGCAAATTCTTTCCTTTAGTGGGAGACCCCGTTCTGGAAGGTATCAGATCGTCCAGGAAAACGAAGAGAATGTCACAAAAGTTATCTCCTATTGTAAAAATGGTGGAAAAACATGGAAGTGTATACAGCTCGAAACATGATATATGGTGGGTAGTTAACGTTCTTGTTTTGACAAAAGCTTTTTAACCAGGCCAGATCGATATTCCATTATATTGGGATATTGAAACGTCCATGAATAAAAGTACCCGTAATCAATATTATCATGTTTGTTTTGAATACGGGTGTCCTAGTACTTGAATACCATTTACACATCTGGACAAAATGTGCAGACCCACACCAGGCCACAAAACGGTTAAATATCGTAAGCGACGCTTGCAATTTCGCAGCAATGTCAGACAGATAGCCATATATAGTAAAATCATTTTAATGGGCAGATAGGACGGTCGCAGTATGGGTATACAATCAACGGCTGATATTCGATGTAACTTGTTTAACCTTGACTTGTATGAACTAACATGGCATGAAAGCCTTTACACTGTCTATGCCTGTTCAGTTATCGAACTGACACGGACTATATAAAAGACGGTTCCTAAAACGGTCTGGCTTGTGAGAATGGGATCGAATATATGTACACCCTTCGTAGGTTATTGGTATATTGCTCTGTTTTTATTTTAAAAACGACCCTTCATATTCCAAACATTTCACCGACACCGGGCGGAAGAAAGTAGAGAACTTGGCGGTGCCCACAAAGCGGACAACAGAGCCTCTGCAAACAAGTTTGTGCTTCTTTGCAACTGCTACAAACTGCACAAGAACTACATCTCCATGCTCGGGTGCAGGTTGGGGGCTATTGTAAAGCGGGACAGGGAATTGAGATTATATGCACATACCGTAATACGAGACTTTTGTTACGAAATCCTTTGGTGTGAACGACTGACTTGCCGGCTATAAAGATACCAAAGTCATTTCAAACGCATGAGTGAAAAACTCATCGAGGTAAACAAGTTATGAATTAACAGCTTTTTTATAGTCTACATTTACTTAATTTTCCTTTTTAACCATGGGTATTTGAGCTGCTGATAACGTAAAAAGTCACAATCATATGGACGAAAGCTGCTCAGAGAAGGCAATGCTTAGGAGAACACCCTCCTAAGCCGCCTCTCATTCCCAAACATAACCACAAACGTATGGGGCAATTTAAACCAAAGATTGTTTGTAATATTACACTTACGGGTAAAAGCTGTTTCCCACCATTTCAGTCTCTGAATCGAGGAAGGGTCTACTCTCAAAGGAAAGAATTTGCTACTATAATTAAGGTAAAATGCGTTTGTTGATATGCACACGATGCCATATAACAAGCAAAAAGAAGTTAATTCTGATTTAAAAAAAAAAAAAAAAAAAAAAAAAAAAAAGACGATAGTGTTTATTTATTTTTCTGGTTCCCAGCTGATCAGTAATAATGAAATACACACTGGCGAGACACTAAAGGCGGATCCTTCGTGTTGTACACTGTATTTTTACCACATGGATCTAGTAAAGTGTATAGCGTAAAAAGGAACCTGACAATTTTCTACCGGTACGTTCCGCTGAGCATCCTGGAGAACACTCACCAACAACAACCCTGATAACTTTCTAACAACCCCTTCGCGTTTATCAGTGTATTTTTACCATGTAGATCTAGTAAAGTGTATAGTATGAAAATAACTCGACAGATCCTGATAATTTTCTAACCGTTAATTTTTATTAGAAACGCAATTTTCAATCTGGCTTATTGCAATCGTTTCAAATGACGGGCTGGCAGTGCTGTCTTCAAAGCGGGAGAACAATGTTTGGTGTGTGTGTGGGGGGGGGGAGGGGGGCGGGGGGTCTTTAAATAATTGTCGCTAGGCATCTGAAGCCATTAGAGTAAAATTATAAGCATTTACACGGACTAATCACTGGTCTGAGTCTTGGCTTGGCGCACAACCACATTGTTGTTTTTTTCGTGTCGCGGCTCATTTTTGAATTTCAGGAAATTTTTAAAGGTAGGGCGGTGCAAAAGTTAAGACAACCCATACATGTAATTGAGGCCAACTGTATGGGGTGTGAACTCAGTTTCCGGCAAAAATATGCAAAATTTGAATTAACTGGTTCAATCGCACCCTCAGCGTATGGGCCTGGACTGAAATAGCATTTTTTGTCATTTTTGTTATAAATAGACGACAGGTCGACCTAGATCTATTCAACTATTCTTTATTATATTGTAACAGGTAAACTGCTTAAACTGCCTATCCTCCATTTTTATTGTCCTTTGAAATCGTATGTTAAATATATTTTAAGATTTCAATACGTTGAGACATGGTCGGTCTAGATAAAATGGAGTTTAAAAAGTCGAAATATAGAGATGTTAGTGACATATTATTAAATTACACAATTAGATTAAGAGTATTATATACATTACACAAAATTTAGACTTACCTGTGTGTATGTCAATTTCCACAGGTGAGACAACTGTGTATTGGGTTATTTTATTGACCGTGCCAGATAGATTTTATAGTGGAGCTCACCTGGATTAGAAACCAGCCTTCAATCCAGGCTGTTTTCTACTCGTGTTACTTACGTCGAAGAGATGGTTGTGGCCGGGCGATGGTGCTGGGTAACTCTCAGTGCCGGGGCATGCTACTAATTTGGATATTAGTAGGTCAAGTGCCTACTGTGCTTGCAGTAGGTGCGGATGGGGGTTATTTGGACATATTTTCTCTCTCACATCGTGTCTCTTCTTTCTCCCTCTCTCTTGGAAACGGCTCGATATCGACTGAAATACTGTCTCAAAGGGTCGTTTAACCACAAACAACCAACCATCTTACGTCGCTTAGCTGTCTACGTAGGTTAGTTAGGCTACCCACTACATACTAAGGTATGACATAATTAGTTGCCCAGGGGCCGTATTCATAAAACGACTTAGTGGTTGCTATGTTGTTGCTAAGGCTAAATTTCTTTGAAGGAGATTCCCTACAACTATAAAATTTGCTCCAGAGCAAATTCCATAGTTTTAGGGAATCTCCTTTATAGATATTTAGCCTTAGCAACCGCATAGCAACGACTTATTAAAGTGGCTTTATGAATACGGCCCCAGTTCACTTACATTTCTTAGCTTAGCATTTTATGTAAGGTGGTGATAATCACTGATTTCGGGCGAAGATAAAAAATTGCATAAAATGCTGAAAATATAACAGATCTTCCCAAAACTTAGCAGATGGCTTCTTTATGCTGCTTCTCACAATTCAGACTTCCAAAATGCAGGACTTGTTGATGTTTAAAAGGTTTATATAAGAAAAGATCAAAGGGTAATGTTGTGCGCAAATATCTAAAACAAAACCATCGTTATTAAACATGTTATTAGGTCTGAACATACTATAATGCATAAAGAAAAGCGTCCAAGCAATTATTTTTTCCAATTGTTTCACACATCATCAGGCTGCGGAGATTAAAAGGATGTAGCCTGTGTCCAAATATTTGTCAAATTTGTGCCTCAGTAGAGGCTATTTTTCAGGGTTGAACAATTTCACTTTCACACAAGTCTTGGTCAAAGTAATATAGTATTTACACTATAAGCATGATATAGGTATAACTGCCTACCATGTATTTAATGAATGCATCCAGTATACAGGTCAAACATTTGAGGAAAAGCTAGTGATTTCATCTGGTCTTTCTTACAATTGGAGAAAGAGTTGGAACAAATAATTGCTCGGACGCTTTTTTTATGCATTTTAAGTACCCTCACAGCTAAAACGATTTTTTTTTTTAGATTTCTGCTCAAATAATTACTCTTTGATCTTTCCATATGAAAACACTTTTTTAAACAGTATGTCCCTCTATTTTGTATTCTAATCTGTAGAGAACAGCAAAAATAAGAAGTTTGCTAATTTTCAGAAAAATCCGTTTTTTTTTTTTTTTTTTTTTTCTTTTTTTATGGTTTTATTCAAATCTTTGTATTTACCACAAATTAACACCTAAGGCCCTTTAATTATTTTTCTACTAATTGTATATTCTGCTTGAGTTGCTCAGCTTACTTACGTTGCTTAGTTTAAAATTATGTCTTCTACTTATATTACTTAGCCAACTCAACAAGTTGCTTTAAATTGAAATGGGTCATTGGTAAAAACATAATAAAATGGACATGCTGTAACGTTTAGAAAGATGAATTTCATTGTGTTCTAGAATGCACACTTTTTCAAAACTTACTAAGAACATAGATATATATAAAAATATTATTCGAACAGACGATTACGGAAACGTTTTCCCACCACCCTTATATTATCTATACATCGTTGTATTTTGAACGTTTTATTACATACTTATATAAATATACTTCACTATTGAGAATTTATAAACTTAACATATATTCCTCGCCAGTGTCTGTACATTAAAAACTGACATAACACATAAAAGCCGGACCGCGTAGCACATTCGGTAGGGCCTCTGACTTATAAGCCAGAGGTCCTGGGTTCGATACCCGGTCCGACCACTTTCTTTCATTTCTCCTTCCGCTGATTCTTGAAGGGCAGTTGTCAGTTACTGGGGAAAGTAGGTGCACTTAGTACTGGTTAACCGCTTAGGAGGTCTAAGCCTGCCCAGGAATAGTGTGGTTAGGTTAACTGACCGTCCCGACATGACCATAGCTGTTTACAGTGGACGTTAAACAATAACACAATAACACAACAACACAAGACAACATATAAAAACAACCAAGATGAACCAAAACAGAACCGCCGCCTTGGGGCGGCCAGTAATGATATTACTGGGGTTGGGGGGGGGGGGGGTGAGGGGGGGGGGCGGGGATTTAACCGGCTTGCTGTCGGGACCAACCCATGCCCTTGGTTCTGCTTTGGTTCATCAGACACTTATTTGTTCGGTATGCGTGGAAGATTCCCAGCTCATTTACTTTCAATTAACTGTAGCTCATTAACTTTTGTTAATACTAATAAACGTCTATTTATAACATACTTTGTGTTGAACACGAATAATATATACCACTTTCACACGCGATATCTGTTTTAATTTAATATATAAAAGTATTACAAAAAAGCGAGTTGTCTGTTATATCAGTATAAAACATTTAAAATATAACGATGTATAGATAATATAAGGGTGGCGGGGAAACGTTTCCGTAGCCGATATGTGCCGAAAGGTATTACAGTGGAGCTGTTTACTACTGAAAACATAAAAAAAATATATATATAAAAATAAGCATGTATGCATATATTGAAAAAAAGTTTTTCGACTATGAAATGAAATTGCTTTGCTTAATAATAAACAAAAGACTGCAGTGGCACTATTATAATGAAAATGAACGAATTGGTCTAGTGCATGTTTGGTAAATATGGCATAACATAAATGAAAGGAAGCTTATATGGCCAGGTGATGAATGATATCTATTCATCACAGTGCATGCATCAGGGATGTTAGACTGGCTTATAACGACGGAATGGGCTCGGAGGCGTGTTGTTTGGACATTGATTCCGCCACATGTTTCAAGGACCCAGTTCCCCGGGTAAGTACTACTGTTCCTCGGGCACATAGTACAGTTTTGTTGTTGTTGTTGTTTTTTCGGAAAAAATTGCTGCAGGGGCCAAAACGCGATTTCAGGATATGGAGTATTATAAGTATATGTTAAATTAAGGGATACCTTGTTTACTTGGAGCAATAGTCTACTTTTCGGGTTTCCAAGCACTAGGTTCGACACCGCATGTGTATTACAGACATACTGAACATGTAGTCCGGCTGTCGTTACCCACACCCTCTCTCCGCCAACACACAAAAACGTCTTTAGTGTTGTTTTGTGTAGCTTCTGAATAGTTAGGGTGTCTGTAATCGCAAACTGAATCGCGAACAAGATTTCCGCCAATGTATAAAATCTCCTTAAGTATGTGAGCAAGAAACATAGTTTTTGGTGTCTACATAGTAGGCCAAGGAATTGATTGAGCATGCCAAAACTGACTTCAAGACACATCAATTATCTATAAAACGTGGGATAAGATGGCGGGTGATTGTCCAGGAAATGCACTTTAGATAGCAAATTTCAGGATTTATGACTATAAAACCGTAAATTAATATTGCAGATCATACACTTTTCAAATGATAGTAATATTAAACAAAAGGACCATGGTGGTCCTGTATCGCCCCACTGAGGGCCCAGAGTAGGTGGCGACAGACGACCAGGCAAAATTATTTAATAAGCATATAACAAAAAGCTAATATTATGTTACACGATTAGCTGTTGAAAGTTTGAGAAAAATCAGTTCTAACGCGGCATCTGATCTGGGTGTTTGCAAAGGCGCTTGATATTAATGGCTTGGTTTAAACAGTATTTTATTCAGTTAAGCTACCTACATATATACAAATACAAATCATTTCAATGTAGGATCTGACGGTAAGCGCAATGCTTGTATAATAGCTATCTCCCATTAATGGCTTAAGATGCATACATATCAACAAAATAGCTTTGAATAGCCAACTCGGCTAGTGGTGAATGCGGCTATACAATGCGTACCCGGCCTTGAGGATTTTAGAATTCCATGAATGGGTTATAATTATATTTAACCCACTCAAATTTCTGTGAAAAAAAAGAGAGTTTTTTTGATGCATGACGGTCATGACGCAGAATGGATATTTTATGACGAACCGGGTTTTTCGGCGTGAAGTAATTAGCCTAAACACCGCCAGTACAGTGATGCGTTCAACAATGTGCGAGCGACTGAGCACTTTCTTTCTGAACGCTATAGCTCTAGCCTGAGCACTCCGCGAGCACTGGCTAGAGCCTGCGAGACAGATTGGAATGTGTATCATTTTGCTTTCCAATATGGCGACGGTATAAAAGTTCCTGATTGGCTTAAAACTGAGACGACATATATTTCCCATGGTAGCAGAAATTTATTTTGATTGTACTCTTTTTTTTAAACTGCAAACGTTGTTTATACTTGTGATGGGGCCCACTTCAATGTATAGTGCCAGCGCTTCAACCGTTCAGAGCAGTTATTTTTCTAAGCTAGCAAGCACTCGCCGAGCGCCCACGCAGTTTAACGTGTCTCGGGTTATGATATTGCAGATCAACCTTTAGGCACAAGTAGGCATACTGCAATCGGCGCGTCTGATACCTTGTATGCAGACATAAACACGCCAGTCTGATACCAGCCCGTTTTAAAACAATCATACGAGGGGTGATAAAAATATGGGGACCCCTGTTGTAGAATTTTATGACTGAATATTATAGATATATTGCCGTCCGTTTTCCGTCCGAAGCCATTACTAAGCAGCCACAGAACAAAATTTCATGAAACTTTCCATAAATATATATCACTATAACTCGCTGATGCATGTCAAGTTTCGTCAGACTGGCTTCAGTAATGCATGAGTTATGACCCTTGAATTGCTAAATAAAATCAATGAAATGAGCCATAACTAACCTATTACCGAAATTTCATGAAATTTAAATGTATTATCATAACACGGTTATAAACAAACAGTTTCAGTAAAATGGCATCAGTAGTGCATGATTTTTCCCTTGACTCAATTTAGTATGGACAAGACGGACGGACGGACGGAAGGACGGACGGATATTGAGAAAGCAATATCCCTCCGCCTTCGGCGATGGAAAACAAAAGCGGCCTCATACCTGTACGTTGTAATTTTACCATTTTGATTCCAGTTAATGATGTGTCATAACAATACATAATAGTTTTAAGTTTTATGAAATTCCGTTCGAAAGTAATTCATTTTAGTTGCCAACTTAGTTGACCAAATCACTTTTCAAAAGTATTTTGTCAAACTTACAGATCTTTCATTTGTTTAAAGTCGGTTTATAATTTCTGATTTGATCCAATGAAGTGGGATCGAAGTTCTTCATAAGGACCGACTAGCCTGTATCCCCCTCCTCTCCCCACCCCCACCTCCCAACACACACACACCACACACACCCCAATAGCCTTTTACTGACCTCACCTACGCGTTGCTTCTATTGCACAACCCGCAGGTTTGCACTATAATCACTGTGCGAGTCCGTCCGTCCGTTATCAGTAAGCGAAAACGCTTATAACTCTTGAACCGCATTCTTTATTTTGATAAAATTTTGCATACTTATACATGTCAACATTATCACGCTGGTCTGGCAGTCAGCACAGGCAACGACGCAACGTTCTTTAAAACACGATTGTTTTCGCATACTTCTTACATTAATTTCAAACTATCATTCTTACGGACCGACAGTTTGTTAGACCTCTTAGTCAGACCAGATTTTCGAAGAAATTCCGTTTAGTATAAATGCAGTGCTTGAATAAGTTTTTTTCTCCAATTCGTTGGCTGGTCGTTGTAGCCCAAAAATTGTTTTCAAGCATTTCTTGAATATGCATATCAATTCTGTAAAACTTTTGAGTCCTATTTCAAGAGTAGGGGGGCGAATGGTCCGTGAAACTATACTTCTGAAACAAACTTATCCTGATGAGCAGAACAAGCAGGTTCCTTGTACGTCGTCTTCGTTGCCTGTGTTGAATGCCAGACCAGTGTGATTATCTAACGACTCGCATGCATAACCGTCTTTTTTGATGGACGAGGCTCTGTGTGAGTCCGTCCGTCCGTCCGCCCGTTATCAGTTAGCGAAACCGCTTATAACTCTTGAACCGCATTCTATATTTTGATAAAATTTTGCATACTTATACATGTCAACATTATCTAACGACTCGCACGCATAACCGTCTTTTTTGATGGACGAGGCTATGTGTGAGTCCGTCCGTCCGTCCGTTATCAGTTAGCGAAAACGCTTATAACTCTTGAACCGCATTCTATATTTTGATAAAATTTTGCATACTTATACATGTCACCATTATCTTACGACTCGCACGCATAACCGTCTTTTTTGATGGACGAGGCTCTGTGTGAGTCCGTCCGTCCGTCCGTTATCAGTTAGCTAAAACGCTTATAACTCTTGAACCGCATTCTATATTTTGATAAAATTTTGCATACTTATCCATGTCAACATTATGTAACGACTCACATGCATAACCGTCTTTTTTTGATGGACGAGGCTTTGCTGAGCACAAGTTGAAAATTTACGGTCAAGTAGTGAAAATGCTCACAACTCTTGAACCCCGTGGTATATATGGTTCAAATTTTGTATACTTATGTATTTTAACATTGTCCAGCCACCGGTATGCAAAACGGTGACGAGGCTCCATTGAGCATCATTTTGGCCGGTTGAGCTATTTTGTCCGTTATCAGATAGCGAAAACGCTTATAACTCTTGAACCGCATGGGATATTTTGATAAAATTTTGCATACTTATACATGTCATCATTGTCTAACGACTCGCATGCATAACAACCTTATTTGATGGACGAGGCTTTGCTGGGCACAAGTTGAAAATTTACGGCCAACTACTGAAAATGCTCATAACTCTTGAACACCGTGGTAAATATGGTTCAAATTTGGTATGCTTATGTATTTTAGCATAGTCCAGCAAACCGGCATGCAAAACAGTGACGAGGCTTCACCGAGCTCTTTTATTGAAAATGCTCATAACTCTTGGACCGCTTCAAATTTTGTATACTTATGTAATTGCACAGCCACTGGTATGCAAAACTTCTTATTGAACAACCCGCAGGTTTGCACTATAATCACTGTGTGAGTCCGTCTGTCCGTCCGTCCGTTATCAGTTAGCTAAAACGCTTATAACTCTTGAACCGCATTCTATATTTTGATAAAATTTTGCATACTTATCCATGTCAACATTATCTAACGACTCGCATGCATAACCGTCTTTTTTGATGGACGAGGCTTTGCTGAGCACAAGTTGAAAATTTACGGTCAAGTAGTGAAAATGCTCATAACTCTTGAACCCCGTGGTATATATGGATCAAATTTTGTATACTTATGTATTTTAACATTGTCCAGCCATCGGCATGCAAAACGGTGACGAAAGTCTAAACAGTATTGCACGACCCACAAGTGTGCACTTTAATCGCTGTGCAAGTCCATCAGTCTGTTTGTCCTTCCGCTGTAGTCAGTGAGTGAAATTGCTCATAACTCTTAACCACATGGTGTAGTTTGATAAAAATATGCATCATTCTACAAGAAATGACCAATTTCATTTCCATACATTCCTTCTGGCACCAGAAACTGATTATTCTACATTCGCCACGGGTTGTGCACATTACCATCAGTTGATTGTTGTTTATTATTACACTACATGTAGGCTATATGCAAAATAAATTTAGCAATTGTTCTGTATGTGCCAAGTCCACCACTTTAGGCTTTAATTTTCACTTTATTGCAAGAACACATAAGCGGCGATCGCCCGGGATGGATTGCCAGGTATAAAATTCAAGAACGATCAATTGCAGAAATGACCAAGAGTAATAATCCTGTTCGTCAATCCCGCAATACAACAGCTCATTGTTTATCCATATACCAAATATGAAGTGTCTAGCTGAAATAGATCTTGAGTAAACTGTGACAAATTTACCTTGAAACAAAGAAAATAGATTAATAAAGGGAAGAATAGGAGCAATGAGACACATTCTCAATCCCAGGATACAAGAACGCATCATTCATATCTATACCTAGTTTCAAGATTCTAGCTTCAGTACTTCATTAGAAAACCCTGACACAAAATTTCAGTGTTAACATGTAAAATAGGGAAAGAAAGAAAAGTTGATAAAAATGGAAGAACAAGAGCAATGAGCCTGAACATCAATCCCACAATACAATTATTTATTCTCCATATGTATGCCGTGTTTGAAGGTCGTAGCTGGCACAGTTCCCGAGAAAACTGCGACGCAAATTCACCCAGAAAAGACAGAAAAATGGACAATTAAAGGGAAGAATAAGAGTAATGAGACACATTCTCCATCCCACAATACAACAACTCATTATTTATGTGTATACTAAGTCTCAAGATTCTAGCTTCAATAGTTTCTGAGAAAACTCTGACACAAATTTTCAGTGTGTTAACATGCAAAATAGGAAAAAGAAAGAAAAATAGATAAAGATAGAAAAATAAAAGCAATGAGCCTGAGTATCAATCCCACTATACAATCATTTATTCTCCATAAGCATGCCATGTTTCAAGACTGTAGCTTGCACAGTTTCTGAGAAAACTGTGACACAAATTTACCCTGGAAAGACAGAAAAATGGATAAATAAAGGGAAGGAACAAAGCAATAAGCCCAATTCTCAATCTAACGATACAACAACTCATTGTACATATGTATACCAAGTTTCAAGACTCTAGCTTCAATAGTTCCTGAGAAAACTGTGACACACACAAAAAAACGTTACGGAATTACAGACTTACGGAGTTACGGAATTACGGACAGAAAGCGGGGCTATAAATACGCGGCTGCTTCGCTGCTAAAATAAAGGAAACCGCTTTAAAACAGTTTAATATACTACAAGTATAAGATTTACAAGGTCTGAAAATTTGACGTTTTCCCTTGTTTTTACGTTATCGGCTTAAAACTTTGTTTTTTAATCGGTATTTCTTGAATCCCTTGCGAGTGTATGATTATTTGGTATCTACCAATATGCTAACTGACGTAAACAGTTCTGATAGAAAATTCTTCCCGGCTAGTGAGTATAAGCCAAAAGTCTGAGACTAACGTCATCGTTATTACACAGTTACGTTGCACTTCACGGAAGGAACTTCACAGATAAATTTATCATGCTGTGATTTTTAAAGTTTAGCCTATTGTTTTTTTCGGGTTTTGATTCTCCATTGAATTGAAGCACCCGTAAATCATTGCACATTAGACCGATTGTTGACGTTTTAACGTCAATGACACATGCTAAGATTCGTAAGTGGTTAAGCTTAATCACTTCTTTCACACAATCAATAGCTTTGTCAAGACAAATGCGCATATAAATGATGATAAATACGGCACAAACCCCCATATGCTGGCCAGTTTTGCGTTTCGCATTAAGAGTGCGAATTTTGACTACTGACCCTTTCCTACTGACCCTTTCCGCGCTTGTCGCTTTTCCCGAATATCGATTTTAAAGATGGTTCCTGTAGTTCCATGGTGTCGTAAGCCTCAAATACAGATATTTTTCTTGCCATTTAATTTTGCTGAATGTTGCACTTGAGTGATGAAAAAAACTGCAAAACATAAAAAAATTGCTAAATATATTTTGCATAGTATATATTGTGATAGTTGTCGGCTTTCTATAAGTTGATTGACTGATTGTTTTGGGTTTAACGGCCATTTGAGCCAGTACTTCAGTCTATATCGGGCCGTCTCCCAGAGAGAGGGAGAAAGAAGACTGAAATGATAGACGAGAGAAAAAATGTCCAAACAACCCCACCCGCACCTACTGCAAGCACAGTCGGCCCTTGCCCTACTATTATCCAAATCAGTAAGACGGCCCGGCACTGGAAGTTACACGCAGCACCATCGCACCACCCGACCAACCCCACTTTCTGTAAGTCTGACCTATACATTATTTAAAATAGATTCGAGGCCATCTGACCCCCTAGTTTTTCGTTTGTCTTGTTTTGCTTTGTGTGTCATCTTTATTTAGAGGAGGCTGTGGTAAACGATTGTATGGGTTCTTGGTCATTGCCTGGGGCCATATTCATAGAGCCACTTAAGTCGTTGCTATGCTGTTGCTAAGACTAAATATCTATATGGAAGACTCCCTACAACTATGAAATTTGCTCTGGAGGAACAGTCTTTGTAAGACTGTTCCTCCAGAGCAAATTTCATACTTGTAGGGCATCTCCTTCAAAGAAATTTAGCCTTAGCAACAGCATAGCAACCACTTAAGTCGTTTTATGAATACGGCCCCTGGTCATCGAAATGACCTCATAATGTTTAACTTTGTATGCAGTTTCTTTTTTTCCCTTTCAATTGTATATAATTTGCACATATATTAATGTATTATTGCCATGTTTATCTTGTTAAAGAGGGCCCCAAGGAAGATTGTTATCACCAATTGGGTTACCCTCTGTAAATAAAGAATTTACTTACTTACTTCTGAACAACGTCGTTAACACAACGTGGGACTAATTCGATTATTCGCTTTTCGCGGACAGAATAAAAATTGCTTGCAAATGGCACCTGTCTTGCATATTATATTTCTATGGTTTGTTCGATCCGCCTTATATACAGTAGGCCTACTGTTCGATCAATACATGATATCATGTATCGAATATTTTGGGTAATTCTATTGGGACCTTCACAAATAGGTACAAAGTGTGCATATGCTTCTGTGCGGTTTCCTATGAGACAGAGAGTCGAGACTGCCAGTTATAGGATGATAATTACCCAGATTACATCAACAAGAGGATATAACGGGTAGGTTGATTGATTTCTTTTAGTGAATATTTTCCAATGCTGTATTTATTGTTGACAAAATGGCATTTAAATCAGTCGTCATTAAAACTCAATAACGTATAGGCCTACTCCATACTTTAAAACAGGCAGTAAGGCTGATCGCAAGTTTGAAACAGCCTTAGAACCTGGCTTAAAGTGTGATGTGTTTCCGTTTTATCGGAGCACGTTATAAAGTTCTTTCGTTAGTTGCACCAAAAGTTCAGGCGGCGCCTGATAATTGAGCCGCGACACGACAAAACCAACAATGTGGTTGTATACCCTGCGCAAACTCAGATCAGCCTGGGCATCCGCCCAGACTGATCAGAGTCTTCGCTGTCCGCATGGAGGTAGTTTAGACCCTTAGCTAACCATTGAGCACTTAACAAAGAGACTGATCAAACTAGGTGGCTGCCCAGTCTGATCAGAGGCATCGCTGGGCGCATTACCACATTGTTGGTTTTGTCGTGTCGCGGCTCAGTGTACTCGGCTATGAAACAGCGCTTTTGCATCTTTAGAATAACCCCAAATATTTAAATAGTTAAATCTGTCTTATGAAATTCTGCTTCGAGTTCTAAAACAATCCAAAAAATGTAGATCCGTCTGATATTTTGGTTTGTGTTTGAAAGGTTAAACCAGTCTTGTGACCGAAGAAATACGGTATCAGTTCGTATGTGTCTTTATATGTTAGAGCAGGAGACCCGGTAGCTCAGTGGGTTACGTGCTGGCTGCTGACCTAGCGGTCCCGGGCTCGAGGAGCGCTGTAGGCGGGAATCTTTTCAATCGTAAACAGTTCTATTACACAAAGCCTTTCATTATTATCGACCCATCATCCTGATATGACTGATTACTGTTAAAAAGGACGAAAACTCGCAAGTCATCCATCCTTTCATCCATCCATCCATATGTTTGAGCAATTAGATAAAATAGTATTAAAATTGACACTTAATTCAAGACTGATTTGTCTGGGCAATGACAGTGTCTACAAGCAGAAATGCCTTGCGGATAAGAATTAGAGTCCTTAATAAAATATCGGCGAGTTTTAAAATCGCGATCCTCTTATTTTTCTTTGCGCTGATACAGATTAAAATAAAAGCTATAATAATTTCGCAAAATTTTGTTGTCTCGAAACTTCGTGTTTGCTTCCTTTCGCGGAGATAAATCTTTAGCTTAATGGTCACTATTTTTCGGTATCCATTTATTTCTAACGCACTATTGACATTATTTCAGATCTGTAAGTTAAAGATGGAAGTTGAAGGTGCTAAATCAGACATTGGTCCAGTGTCAAAAAAGCTTGATGATACTTTTGATGATGACTGGATCCAACCATTTTCTTGTAATCATGTAGTGGTGAACTTGACTCCAGAAAAGAAGAAGAAATCGAAGAAAGAGAGTGACAGTGAAAGTGAAAAAGATAGACCGAAAGAACGGACGTCAACGCCATTTTGTGTCATGTGTGGAGAGAGGGTGTCATCCGATTCTTCAAGCAGTGATAGGAAAAACAGTGATAGAAAAGATATTGACAGTTTGAATGAGGAGATCAATGAACCATTTGAACGACCAGATAGTTCTCTTTCAATTTCGAGAAAGAAAAGCACAAAGAAAACTCAGTTGCCTAGGTCACGTCGAACCTCAAGTTCGTCAGTGACGTCTACGTTGGCATCACAGAATACGTTAGCCTGTACAATGCACAGTCACAAGAAACTAAAATATTTCTGCGAGGATCATCAAGAACTATGTTGCAGCGTTTGTATAAATGTTTTACACTCAAGGTGTGAAAGAGTTATGTTTATAAAGGATGAAATAAATCTGAGCTGGGACAGAAAGATATGTACAGAAACAATAGAAGCTTTAAAGGGAGTCAGGTCAAGTTTTGAAGAAATAATAGATCACAATGAGAAAGTAATGGAAAGCGTAGAACAGAAATTGAAACAAATTATTTCACGCAAGGAAGTTCTGAGGGCAAAGATTACATCATTACTAGAAGATTTTGAAAGAAGCTGTGATAGACAGATAGACAAATGTAAGAAACTTGCCTACAGAGATTTCCAAACAACAGTGGAAACTTGTAATGATGCAATTAATGACGTCGAAAAATCTTGCCAGTTGTTAAAGTTTGCGTCAAGAACAAATCTGCCACAAGATGTATTTGTGGCAACACGTAAGGTACTGTGCCAAAAAGAGCGATACGGTCTGGCGCTATCCGATGTGGTGAGTCTTAGTAGAGATATGATTATTGAATTCCAACCTGCTATGAATATTGATAGTATTGAAAACATTGACTCGATTGGGAGCGTGGTTTTCAAAGCACATGAAGTAAGGTTTCCAGAATCAGTCGTTGCTTCTGTTTCAAAAATTCCAAAAGCTGAAATCCATTCGCCTAGAAATATTCGCAATGTATTTTCTTATACGCCAGCTTCTCCTACGCCCTCAATGCGCAAAGTATCTATCCATGGAAAATTCAACGTCAGACTAGCAGACGATAAAGACATTTGTGAAAACGTTGGCGCGGACTTTCTACCAGATGGACGTGTGGCGGTGATTGATATGAAAAATTGCAAACTAAAGTTATTTGACCCCAAATTCAGAAACGGCACTTCTTTGCAGTTTAGATCGGGACCACGCGGCATTGCAGTAATAAATCCACAAGAGGTCGCTGTTTCGTTACCAGACGAGAATCTTATTGCATTTGTATCTGTTGCCAAGAAAATGAAACTTGTACGTTCTATTCTTACAAATATTCCGTGCTATGGTATAAGCCATTACAGTTCCGAACTTGTTGTGCTGTGCGATGACGGGTTCTCCACAACAGAAGTACAAGTACTTGATCTTCAAGGTGAAGTTAAAAGAACTTTTTCCATGAATAAATCAGGCAAATCTGCTCTGAAAAACCCATGGTACTTAGCTTTAAACCCAGATGGACAACGATTTTATATCACAGATCGGGGGCGTTTGGTATGCCTAGATGTAAGTGGTTCCGTTATTTTCGAATTCAAGGACAGCAATATGGAAAATGCACGGGGTGTTACCATTGACCAACAAGGGCAGTTGTACGTCTGCGGAACTAGTTCAAACAATATTTTCGAAGTGACTGCAGACGGTAATACAGGGAAAGTATTTATATCAGATACAGATATCACGGCTCCGCAAGCAGTCTGCTATAATGACGAGAAACGTCTGCTACTTGTGACAAGCGTTGGAAGTGAAATCATAACTCTCTTTAAAGTACAGTTTTCTTGACCTTTACTCATCCTGTTTCAAAAACTGACTGTAGTCAGCTCTCGATATCTCCAAGTCGAAGTTTATCTCAAACTACTGTTATCTCAAAGAAATTTTCTGGTCCCAGGAAATTTACTTTGAGATACCAGAAGTTTGAGTTAAGTGGTGTTGAAATGTAAAGGAAAATAGAAAATGAATCCAAACTATATTCTTTTATATAAGCGGGTACCTTGAGATGACAATGTTGGAGATAACGAGATTCGACTGATTTTTTCTTTGGAATTTTGACTAGGCCATTCAAGAATTCTACAATTATTGAAATATCGGAAACAGTGGACCAGGGGCCATATTTATAAAACAAATCAACGGTGGTTGCAATGCGGTTGCTAAGGCTGAATTCTATGAAGGAGATTCCCTACAACTATGAAATTTGCACTGGAGGAACAGTCTTTATCAGACTGTTCCTCCAGAGCAAATTTCATAGTTGTAGGGAATCTCTTTCATAGAAATTCCTCCTTAGCAACAGCATAGCAACGACTTAAGTCGTTTTATAAATACGGCCCCAGGAGCAATTCATTCTGAGTCATTACTGTTAACCTCTGTTGTAGCTTATGAGTGACACTTCTCTGTACCAAAAATAATTCATAGTATTTAAAAAGAAGAACAAAATATCGCTATCTGCGCCGTTGGCCGAGATTATGAGATACGATGCATGTAAAAGTGGTTGTCGATCGAGACATTGACATCAGATTTTAGCTCGGTCGACAGTCATTACCAAAGTTATCATTTACCATTATTGGTATGGCTGTCGACTAAATTTTCATTTGCAGCTATTTTACACAGCATCGGATCTTTGTCTGATAAAGCACAGGCAGCTGACATGTTGTTTTACCCGAAAATTGGTTATTTTCATACTGCCAAGATATGAAGAGAGCATTCCAGCTCGAGCCGTTGTTGCCGTAATTCGAATTACGACTTAGCGGAGCTCCAAGAATTCCAGCCACAAAAGTTGCAGATTTGCTGGAACTCGAACTTACTTGATTCTTTGGCTAGAAAAGTCGAATTTACTTGACATTGATTTACTTGATTTTCATTTATACTTAAAGTATTCAGTTTTCGGGGGAAAAATAATGCGCTAAGTGCCTGAGATCAAATTGAGATCAAATTGTACGGCGACAGTCCTATGGTATTTGCAAGGAAGACAGTGTCCACTCTTGAAGTAAGGAATTCCCTCTCATAAGAAAAGAAACACCTTTCTTTCAGAATTGCCCTCCTGCTGTCGCCCAATATCAAAGGGTATCTGTGTGCATACAGAGAGAAGGTTGGACCCCTGGCAAGGCATGACACCAAATTGTTGAAGGCTTAGACAGTATACGCTTTTCTTGCGAACTGCTTCTCAAAATGTGCCCCTGTGAATAACGATGCAAACTACGCATGCGCGGCTAAGTGTGCCTGCTAGTCTGGAATACCCGGTTTGTATTTGTCTCAAAATCTAGATAATCTAAAGCATTTTAAGTACCTTTCATCGTGTTTTTGTCAGTATGCCAGACATAATTTAAGCTATATGGGCTTTTGAAAAGTTTTATGATGTAAAGGAATACTCAACCCAAACTGCGTTATTATGTTTAAAATCGATAAATTAAAGCGGTTTATGGGGCATGTGTAAATATCAAAATGGTCAAAATCTATTCAAAGTCTCAGGTGACAGGGTAGGTGCGGATATAGTAACACTGGAAGAGGGTTGCACAGTTTTGGGCTTTTCCTCTATTTCAACAATTCTTTTAGTTGTTTACGGGCCGATTGGAAAGCCAGCAAAATTTAATCCAAAAAGCTTGAGAAGATTCATACTGAACTGATTTCAAATTTCCAAAGGTGTGGACTGTCACGGGAATTAACCCAATTTTACTGAGAAAACTACATGCGTCGCGAGTTACGCAGCTTATAGATCTTTTTGCAACAGGCGTAATCGATAGAATGCTTGTGAACAAATAGTCCCCGGAGTTCAACAACCCAGTCAGTGTTTCAGCATTAATTCTTATTCTTTAACATTCAGTTCACTACCTAAATACTGATAAAAAGTGACCTTATTGGCCTATGTCTGGTAAAATTTCTAAACTGTTCGAAAACTAAGACGGACTTTTCACACCGACGAGAATTTTAGCGGATAATGGCTTTAACTCCGTTGGATAATTCGGCTTTTTGCAGATTCTCGCTGCATCTGACATTTTCCTGATGCCCTTGTCTGATGCCATTCTCGAAACTCAGGGTTTTGTGATGGCTCGGTTGGGGAAGACTTCGCGCGAGTTAATACGTTGGCGCTCTTACCTGATGTCTTAAGCTATGGTGTCTCGAGTAATGCATCAGTAAGTGTTGTACGGAGAGGGATGCTCTTTGTCTGCAGAGACCTGCGCATCACCTGTTTTCTTTTTCACCTTCGGTTTAGCGACACTGAAGAAGTTAAATACAGAAACGCACGTTTGTCGCGGTAAATGGTTATGGTACATTTATTTTGGACACCAATGGGCCAATATCACTGCTTATTGAACTATATCTAAAAGAATTTCTAATCTTAAAATAAAACTGACTTGTCGTAAAGAAATGAATCTTCGCACAGTTTGGCTTCGATTACTCGGATTATTTTGGCGTTTTGCAGGTTCTTACTGCATCGGAATTCTCCTACCTAATGCCCTTGTCAGCCGCCTTTCTCGAGACGCAGGGGTTGAGGTGTCTAGGTGGGTAACGCCTGCGCTAGCCAGTATTTACGAAGGCGTCTCTTAACTGATGTCTGCAGCTACTGTGTCTCGCAAAATATGGCTCAAAGAGGTGCTCATTGCCTGCCGAGATCAGCCCGTAACATTTCTGCTTTCAAACTTTTGGGGTTTAGCGATACTGAAATATTTAAATAAAGAAACGCACGACTGTTGCAATAAATTTTGTAAAGGTTCGTTCATTCTGAAACAACTCCTGGGATATCAACAACCAACTCAGTCAGTGATAAAGCGTTTACTTCTGATTGTTTAGCATCGGGGTCACTACTAAAATATTGATTCAAAGTAACCTTATTGATCAATATCTGGTAAAATTTCAAAACTCTTCTACAACTGAGACTGACTTGTCATAGCGACATGAATCATAACGCAGTTTGGCTTCAAGATTACTTTGGAATTATGCAGGTTCTTGCTGCATCGAACGTCTTCCTGATGCTCTTGTCTGTCGCCTTTCTCGAGACGGCTGGGGTGGCTCGGTGGTAGAGGCATGCGTTCGCGAGTTAATACATCGGCGCTTTTTACCTGATGTCTGAAGCTACTGTGTTTCGCGAAATTTGTTAAAAGTGTGGCTCGGAGTGGGATGCCCAACAGCTTTTCTGTCAAACCTTGGTTAAGCGACACTGATGAAGTTAAATACAGAAACGCCCGTCTTAATTTGGTAAAGGTATGTTCATACTGAAACCACTGGGCCGATACTAGTGCTGGTGGACGATTATATCAACAACCTAGTTAGAGTGTTCAGTTCTGGTTCTTCTGGTTCTTAATCACTGGGATCGCTATTTAAATACTTATTTAAGGTAATCTTGTTGATATATACATGTATCTGGTAATGTTTAAACTTTTCTAAAATTAAGACTGATATGTCATAGGGACATATATCAAAGCGGAGTTTGGCTTCAACTCTTTTGGATTATTTGGTCTTTTGCAGATTCTTGCTGTTTCGGCCATCTCCTTCCTGATTCCATTGTCTATCGCCTTTCTCGGGAGGCATGGGATGAGGTAACTCGGTAGGGGACACTTGCGCTGGTGAGTAAAACGTAAACGTGAAACTCGGGACCTGAATCTTCGCACAGTTTGGTTTCGATTCTTTCGGGTTATGTTGGCTTTTTGCAGCTTTTCTCTGGATGAGACATCTCCTTCTTGATTTCCTTATCTGTCACCTTTCTCGAGATACCTGCGCTTGCGAGTTAAAAAGTCGGCTTCTCTTACCTGATGCAGCTAATGTGTCTCGCGGAAAGCGTCAGTAAGTGCGGATCGGAGAGGGATGCTTGTTGCTTACCGACACCAGAGTAACACGCGGGTCTGTCTCACTAAATTTCAAACGTTTGGGGTTTAGCGACACTGAAGACGTTAAATACCAAATCACGGGTCTGTCGCACTAAATCTGGTAAAGGTACGTTTATACTGAAACCACTAGGCCGATATCAATGCTGGTGGACGATTTTCCCCAGAAGATATCAACATCCCAGTTAGTGTTCCAGTGTTAATTCTAGTGATTAAGCATTGGGGTCACTACTTAAATACTAACTGATGGTAACTTTATTGACCTACCCATGTATCAGGTAAAATTTCTTAACTTTACTAAACGTGAGGCTGACTTGTCATAGAGACACGAATCGAAGCGTTCAATTCTTATGGATTATTTAGGGGTTTTGCAGGTTCTTGCTGCATGGAACATCTTCTTCCTGATGCCCTTGTCAATCGCTTTTCTCGAGAGGCATTGGTTCAGGTGGCTCGGTAGGGGACACCTGCGCTCGCGAGTAAATAAGTAGACGTGAATCTAAGGACATGAATCTAAGCGCAATTTGGTTTTAACTTTTTTTTTAGTTATTTTGGTCTTTTGCAGCTTATCGCTGGATCGGACATCTCTTCCCTGGTGCCCTTGTGTCGTCTTTCTCATGACGCTGGGGTTGAGGTGGCTCGGTGTAGGAGGCCTGCGCTTGCAAGTTAATACGAATATCTGCAGTTATTGTGTCTCGCGGACTGCGTCGGAAAGTGTGGCTCGGAGAGGGATGCTTGGTGGTGTCGACACCTGCCTATAACCTTTCTGCTTTCAAGTATTTGGGGTTTAGCGATACTGAAGAAAGTATATGCCGAAACGTGGGTGTGTCGCACAAAATTTGGTACGTTTATATTGAAACCACTGGGCCGATATCACTGCTGGTGGACGATTTTAATATCCCAGTTAGTGTTTCAGTGTTAATTCTGGTTTTTAGCTACGGGGTCTCTACTTAAACACTGATTCAGAGTAACCTTACTGACCTATACATACCTCTGGTAAAATTACTTAATTATTTCAAAACTCAGACTGACTTGTCATAGCGACATGAATCAAAGCGGAGTTTGACTTCAAATCTTTTAGACTATATTGGATTTTTTGCAGGTTCTCGCTACTTGACTACTGATTTCTAGTAAAGATACCGACCTATATCTGGTAAACTAAAACTGAGACTGTCTTGTCGTAGCAGTTTGGCTTCAATTCTTTTGGATTATTTTGGCTTCTTACATGTTCTTGTTGCGTCAGATATCCTTTTCCTGATGCTTTTGTCCGTCGCCTTTTTGGGACGAAGGGGTTATAGTGACTCGGTGAGGGCGACTGCGCTCGCGAATAAACACGTAGGCTCTCTTACCTGATATCTGCAGTTAATGTGTCTCGCGGAATGCGTCGGTAAGTGTGGCTCGAAGAGGAATGCTCATTGCCTGCCGAGACCTGCCCATAACTCTTTTCTTTTAAGTTTTTGGGGTTTACTGACACTAAAGAAGTTAACTACAGAAACGTACTAAATTTTGTAAAAAGTACGTATATATTTACTCGGCCTACACAAATCGCCTCATAACCCATGGGAAACAACTCTGTTTGGCAAGATTGGAAGTTAGACATTGCAGTTGTTTAACTGTACCCCATTGGAGTTCAGCTGCTGGATGGCGGCCGGATGCCAGAGTGGTTAGCGTTCCCGACTTTTGATCACGGGGCCCTTAGTTGAATATCGCTGAAGGGGAGATGTTTTTCGAACCTCAGTGGCATTTTACTGCACAGAGCTCCCATCGTCCTGATATACTGTAAGCCTGGAATACCGTTAAAACGGAAGGAAAACCGCTAAGTCATCCATCCATCTATCTGATGTTTAGAACGGAATGTGGAGATCGACTGTTTAGGTTAATGATCGTTGGCTTTTAATATACTTCATCTTTTAATTTAAGATTTTAATTTCACCAAGTTGATGGTCACCCAACTTCGATTGTCAGTGGACACGTTCGGCATGACTACTTGGGTTGAACCCAAGCAATACTCAGGTGTTTCTCGGGCGACTCGAAGATATGTTTTCGAGTGGCCCGAGGAATACCTGTGTACTGCTCGAGTTTACCCAAGTAATTATGCCGAACGCGCTTATTATGAACAGTCTGAAGAAACCTCATTTGCGAACAGTAAATTCTCTGGGCATCCAAACTTTGCATTTTATTCCTTGGATCCTGGGTTTGTTCGTGTGAACAGGGGAGAGTTTTGTCAGACTGATCTGAATACCGGTACGCCGGTGCTCACATGTGGAACCAATACAATCAGATTTCATATCCCGCTCTCAAACCCAAAGGGGAAAGAAGTATATACATAAATTGAGAACAGTTCACGAAAGCAAGTACGATAAACCTAACGAACAGCTCTTTCCAAGACAGGTGATCATTCAGCTAACCCAACTGAAAACACCATTCACACAACAGGTCGACGAAGGCACCGGCAATGACAACAAGAACAAGTTACAGAAACGAAGGGTCAGTAATATATTGCTGGGCTGGATGCTTAAACTGCTTTCGGTCCTTTAATCCTCGCCCTCAGCATCTGCAATAGACCAACCTAACTAAACAAATTCATACTCATATAGCAGATTAACTAAAGAATTAATTAGGACAACAAATATAAGTTGTACGAAACAAATCAAACATTCATTTTACCCATTTTTTCAAACAATGCAGAAAGCAAAAAGGGCACCTATACAGGTGACCATATTGCTACAAGAGAACAGCTTACCAGATACAAGGAAAAGGAAAAGTGAAGAAACACAACAGAAGTACCGCCCCTAGACGGCCCCTAGACGGTCAGCAATAAACCAGTGGGGGCTCAAACTGGCTTCACTGGATCCAAAACCTCGCTCTTTGCTTCTTAGTTAGTATTCAGTCTGCATGAAGGTTTCCCAACCCAGCAATTAATCATCAGGGGAAACAAAATGAACATGGATAAAGATTAGGCCCCGAGGTTATAAAACATTTTCGTGCTCAACTCAGCTGAGCATGATATTTTACCTGCTGATAAACAGCAAGTTACTGATAAGTACAGTTGTTTTCTTGCTCAGTTTAGCTGAGTATGAAATTTTCTCTGCTTATGAATATGAAAATGCCAACATTAGTTGGCATTTTCATATTAATCAGCAGAGAAAGTTTCATGCTCAGCTGAGTTGAGCACAAAAAAAGATTTATAACCTCGGAGCTAGGACTCGACAGAAACAACGTCGGAGAAGGACTAAATAAGCTTGTAGCTTCCGTTCTCATCCTTAATACTGTTGTATCTTGTAAAATACTTTATACTGATGAAATGAAATGCATGTTTGTTTAAACTAACAACGTAGTGTGACAATTGGCGAGCTCTGGGGGTGTCAACCAACACCACAAATATACAGGAGCAAAGGAATACCACTAGTTGAACCCCGAATGGTCAAGCCAGACATGTTAGTGGTTGACTCAATCATGATTAATAACTTTGCTTTCCTCTGTAATTAAACGCTGTCAGACATCAGACTCGTTTTAGCTGGTTTTGGGCCTTAGACTGTAGCATAACGTTTATATAGCCAATACGTCTGTAACGTATGTTATATTTTTCTAAACTGATCAGATTTACTTTTTTTCTAATGCATAGACTCAGTGTTTCGGTAGGCCCTACTGCAAAAGTGTTTAAATCCGACATTGAATTTAGAAATCAATTAATAGTGTCGATTAAATTTTGAAAACGCCTTTCGAATTTATGATACCGATAGCTCTGTTAGAGAGGTTTAGCACTGAGTTAAAGTTTTAGTCAGTTTCATGAGTAGATATTGTACCATACCGAATAAGTTGAGAAATGTTAACTCCGTAAGAGGTAGAACCGGGAACGTCACCATCTAGACAAAAAATGAAAATTTACTGTGCCAAAATCAAAGTAATGGCGCTTATCATAAATTTTAGATGAAACAAACACGTTCGAAATAGATAAATGTAAATCGTTATCGGGGGTAATTATCTTTGTTTAAATGGAGTTCAGGTGGATTAATTCGATTCACCATGACCTCAAAGTGAGGACTGTCAATAATTTTAAAAGATCGTCCAGATAGCTAGATGTTTAGTTAAATGCTTCAATAATTATGTACAGCTTCTTATTCAAACAAGAAAAGGGTCTAAAGCGCAGCCACCACAGTATCATGAACGATGATAAAAGAAAATCAGCCACATCAGTAACAACCTTTTTCACCTCCTATTGATGTGCATGTTGTATCACGTTCACGTTCTTTTTCTAGACAGTTGCAGTACCTTTGAATCTCACGCCATGCATCAGCTTAACTAGAACTAAGCTTTAATATTAAGTATGGCGTGCCTTTGCGTCCAGAGGTGGTATAAAGTCATACTCTTGACCCTTTCTGCTTATCGCCCTTCTCTAAGTTGTACCTAAATATTTTCCCTTGATTTCACATAACATAAGTATAAAGGCCCTTGATTTCACTAACGCAAGTACAAAGGCCCTTGATTTAACAAAACACCAGTATAAAGGACGATTCTGCTTAAACAGGGACGAGCTGCGAAACCATGAACTAGCTTTTGAAAACCATTGCAAGTAATGTCTGTATTCAAACCACGTTTGAAGACAAGCCAATGTAAATATTATAATATTTGTGAAGATCAGAAAAGGTTTTTCATCTCTGTTAAGAAGATGCGCCACGCTAAAAATTGGCTTTGCGTATTTGTAAACAGTTACGACTCAAACCATGCCCAGAGGTTATAAAAGTTGAGTACATTCTCAAACTCAAAATAAAGCACACTGATTGGCTGCTTCCGAGCACATGCTCGGAAGCAGCCAATCAGTGTGCTCTATTTTGAGTTTGAGATTATACTCAAGTTTTATAACCTCGGACCCAGCCTGTTAACCCATGCAGTTTAGCTACAGCCTCTATGTTTGGTCTTTAGATTCCGTACGTCAATACTTGAAATGTGCGAACAGCAAAGACTCTTATTAGACTCCGCTGATGCGCAGGCCGGTCTGAACATTAGCTGTTTGCATGCATGCGTTAAGCACACTTTTTGCGTATCTCGGCTCATATATAATGTTTTGTCAATAAGATCGTCTTAGTTTTGTCAAAAGTATATCTTTTTTGTTATGTTGTAACAATATTGAATTTCGAGAGGTTAATAGAATCGATCAGAGCGCCAGATAGCCTATACGTATATAATTACTGGGTCTATTCTGTTGGCAACACACACATGAATACACGCTCGCACACGCAAACACACATACACGTGTGCGCCACGCCAGTTGCCATTTATCAGTGATTAAGTGCATGTGCTGTGGTGCAAAGATCCGTTAAACAGACGGGTTAAACACATGCATCACATTGGCAGCTTTCACTTTCAGTCCAGCATAAGCTACCTGTAATAAACTTGAAATTGAATAAATGCTAAACTAGAAATTGTGTTTGTTAAACACTATGCCCCCAACCATATGCTTGCCTCTAAAGGTGTCAAACTTTAGAATGTCTAAGTCTGAACAGGAGTTACCTCATCTTAACTAAAATATTTAACACATCAAGAACTACTGTTAAACCAAAAATCAGCTTCCTAGATCTAGCTATTCAGAGGTAAAAATGCCAAATTCAAACAAGGACCATAACTCCATCAATGTTTTACGGAATTGCCCCAAAAGTTAATCAGGTAATCTACTCCTCAGACCCAATCAGTATACTAAATATCAAGGCCACTGCTCAAATACTTTTTAGATATCTTACTAACAAGATAGTCATCCTATTTTTTCTAAAAGGGGCATAACCCCAAAGAGGGGCATAACTTGAAAAAGAAAATAAATACATGTCAGTTAATTTTCCGTGAGAAATCCATATCTGAAGTTTCAAAACCCTATTCCAGTGGTCCTTGAACTCAGAAGCGGCATAAGTATTGAACATCAGGGGAAGTAACTCCGTAATTAATGAATGCAGAGCTACCTAACCTGTACTAAAGTATTTAACACATCAAGAACTACTGCTATATCAAAGTTCAGCTTCCTAGCTCAAGCGGTCAAAAACTGGAAAAATGCTAAATTCAAACAAGGGCCATAACTCCATCATTTTCTACGGAATTGTCCCAAAAGTTAATCAGGTAATCTACTCCTCATACATAATTAGTATACCAAATATCAAGGCCATAGCTTAAACACTTTTTGAGAAATCTTGCTAACAAGACAGTCATCTCATTATACTAAAAGGAACATAACTCCAAAAAGGGGCATAACAGAGAAAATATATGTATCAGCTAATTTTAACAAGCAATCCATATATGAAATTTCAAAACCCTACTCCCAGTGGTTCTTGAACTCGGTAGCTGCATAAGTCTGTCAAGTATTGCAGATCAAGGGAAGTTAGGCCATAAAAATGAATGCAGAGTTACCTAACCTGTACTAAAGTATTTAACACATAAAGAACTACTATTACACCAAAAAATCAGTTTCCTAGCTCAAGCAGTTCAAAAGTTGGAAAATGCCAAATTCAAACAAGGGCCATAATTCCATCAATATTTTACGGAATTGTCCCAAAAGTAACTCAATTAATTCGCTTCTCATACCCAATCAGTATACCAAATATCAAGGCCACTGCTCAAATATTTTTATAGATATCTTGCTAACAAGATAGTCATATCATTTTTCTAAAAGGGACATAACTCCAAAAAGGGGCATAACTGGGAGAAGAAAAAATAACGTGTCAGCCAATTTTCCATGACGAATCCATATATGCTAGCAGGGTTTCAAAGTTACGGCAATCATGGAAAGTATGACAGACACACACACACGGGCAAGCCAAAAGCAAAATGCCCCGCCAACTTTTTCAAAGTTGGGGGCATAATGATATTAGATAGACAAATATTTTGGACAGCAAATGCCACAAAAATACAAGAACTATCGCGTCAGTTCGGTATATGAAATAAGCAAAACCCATGGATTTGTTGTTGTTGTTGTTTTAGTGTTATACGTCCACGGTAAACAGCCATGGTCATGTCGGGACGGTCAGTTAACTTAACCACACTATTCCTGGGCAGGCTTAGACCTTCTAGGCTGTTAACCAGTACTAAGTGCACATACTTTCGCCAGCAACTGACAACTGCCCTTCTTGAATCAGCGGAAGGAGGAGAAACGGAAGTATGTGGCCAAAACACATGGAAGGGGTCAAATGAACGAATAGTTTGCATTGCGTCCGTGGCTAGACGTGAGGCAAAATGTTCGGACATGGTTGAACAATCGCAACTTTCGACATACAGAGTGTCGATAACTGCAATAGACAATATTACATCACCTTCAAACTGGCAGACACTAAACAGATAAGATGAACATAAATATCTGTGTCATAGGGTACCGCATGGCATGATAAAACTTGTGATTCACCGAACTTTGTGGGGAATGCATTTCACTGATATGTTTTCTCAACAAACTTCTGGGGCTGTATTTATAAAACCACTTAAGTCGTTGCTATGCTGTTGCTAAGGCTAAATTTCTATAAAGGAGATTTCCTACAACTATGAAATTTGCTCTGGAGGAACACTCTCTAAATTGCTCTGGAGGAACAGTCTTTTACAGACTGTTCCTCCAGAGCAAATTTTATAGTTGTAGGGTATCTCCTTCAAAGAAATTTAGCCTTAGCAGCAGCATAGCAACGACCTAAGTCATTTTATAAATACGACCCCTGATTATCACAAGTCTTATTAGAAACAGTAACTACGTACCTTCTTTGGTGGGGCAAAAAGTTCTCACCGGGAAAGTCGGATCGAGGATGTTGTCATGTTAATGTAAAATTATTTTAACCTTTAGCATCCTGTAGGCGAATCTGGGTAGGCCAGCTGGGAAGGTTGGTTGGTTGTTTTGGGTTTAACGGCCCTATGAGACGGTATTTCAGTTTATATCGGACTGTCTCCCAGACAGAGAGAAAGAGAAATAATAGAGGAGAGATAAAAAAAAATCCAAACCCCCACCCGCACCTACTACTGCAAGCACAGTAGGACCTTGCCCTACCATTACCCAAATCAGTAGAACGCCCCGGCACTGGAAGTTATTCCCAGCGCCATCGCACTACCCAACCACCCCTCCTTCTTCTTGAAAGGTTGATTTCGATTACACTCTATCAGTGGAGTCCTTTGTTACAGGAAGAAATGAACTTCCTACCAAACCGACTTGTGTTGGATTGGATTATATGTCCCAAAATGTCGCAGACTGGTTGGTTGGTTGTTTTGGGTTTAATCTACATCGCGCCGTCTCCCAGAGAGAGACAGGGAAAGAACAAAGAAAAATGTTAACACACCCTATCCGCATACTCCAAGCACAGTAGGCCCTTGTCCTACTATCATTAGAAGGACGCCCCGGCACTGAAAGTTACCCAGCACCATTGCCTGACCCGAACGGCCTTAGACGCGATATGATATGATTTCTAAGATACCGGTTTTTCCGACGGTCATCCTTAACTGGTCCATCATAAGAGGTCACAAAATTGGTCTCTTTTTAACCCATTCTATTCTGCTCTTATGTTTTCAAAAGTTATATATTCGACCACCGGAAGCCAGCCAGAGGCAGTGTCTGTAACAGACACCCAAGGACAGTTCTGACTGCCAAACTGGTATCGATAATGGTTTTGCTTCGAATAAGCAAGCTCTTTGATAATTTTGAGGAAAAGGGGCATGGTTTGTCCGCCTGCACGGGCAGATAATCATCGAGCTTTATCGGCGGGCAAATCATACTCAAACGTATATAACACAATCATCACTGTACCGCTTTCGCATTACGCTGTTTTATGATTCATGCACTTATGAGCTTTTCTTTTTTGGCTTGCCGTCTCGGCGGCAAGCCAGTATTCAAGTGGTTTAGTGATACCGAGTTATTTTCGGAAGCAACGATACGTCACACTTAGTCGGAAAATACCTGGAGAGTGTGTACTGCAACGATTCGTTCTAAACTGTTTTTAGGGCTGCAATATTAAGCCAAAGAGATTGGAAAGCTCGTTCCGGTTTGAGACTGCATTTCTTCATTATTTTTTTTTCACAGACATAACAAACAAAGACCTCGTCCGATTTTGTCTATTTTTATTCATATCCAATTTACCTCATCTGCTAAAAATAACAGATTCTATTTTTGATAGTACCTGTACTTTTTTTAATATTTTCGTTAAAAAGCACGTTTTTCTTTTACGAGTGCCTTGAACTTGGCCACATTTCTTTTGCTTTTTATAAACTGATTGCATTTAAAATGAAACTCTGAATTTAATGCAAAGTATTTGGCTTTGCATCCGAAGAAATATACCAAAACCTGTGTAAGAAACAGTGTTTATATTTAGCAATAGCGCAAAGCATTAGCTTTTCCAAAAATCATGCAGCGGCGTCGCGTAAAATAGGCCTTAGGGCATCGCATAATCTGACTGGTCAGAGCAGCCGACACACTCTCCAGTTCCGGTGCATTCATGGGATCTGATCAGTCTTTTTCGGCATATATATTCTTCATGATGATCCATGATGAAGACATCTTTTATGCTGAGGACAGACTGATAAGACTGCGCTTATGCCGGAGTGGGCTGATCTGTGTATCTGTAAAACCTGAAAGAGCAGAGTTCAAACTTATTGTTTAGATTTAGAAAAAGCGCTTTTGACGATTTTCTTCCCTTATCACATTAACTGAAAAAAAAAATCCATCTATCTATGTGTGTGGCTTGCCTATATGTAGAACTGACCGTGTTATGTATGTAAAAGTCGGTAATGTCGATGAGTACTTAACGCTTACGCACTGCAACAGGCCTTTCCATGGCACAAAGCGATATATATTATTTACACATATTTCGCATCTGATAAATTTCCTTTTGGCCATCAACATGTTCATGAATAGCCTGAACAATGGTACAGAAAAAGGGGCAATTCAGGATTGTTAACATTTGAAACTCAGAATTGATAAAATTTGAAACTGTTAGGGATTCATTGACAGCTTTATGACAACGGCGGGGTTGGTTGGTTGGTGCGATGATGCTGGGTATAACTTCCAGTGCCGGGGCTTCCTTCTTATTTGGATTATAGTAAAACAAGGGCCTACAGTTCTTGCAGTAGGTGTGGGTTGAGGTGTGTGGACATTTTACTTGCTTTTATAACACTCTCTAATGTTGCCTTCTTAGTTCAGCTATACAAATGTACAGAGATATATTTACACTCGTCGACGATTTCCTTAGATGAACATATACTGGGCTGACGATGTTCATACATCCACCACGAACAACACACATTCATGCAATCTTACGCGTAAGCAACGTCACTGATAATTCAAACAGATGATTGGCCGACGTAACGTTTGATATACGTCATGTCATAGTGACGGCTGCTGTACTTCATTACCAAACACGTTGGTTAATAACTATTCTTCGTCCTTTGCTTGGCGTTAAATTGATCAGAACTTCACGAATGAGTAAACAAAATTGATGTAAAAAAAGAGCATAAATATAAAAGATAAATTTCATTTGTCGGGAGTTCATGGAAATACGAACACAATAGGTTTCGTGCTCTCTTGTTCCCAAATGGTGTAAAGCAAGTTATTGTCCAAATAATAACAGCATGGATTTTCTTCTCAGAGTGTCAAAACTTTATTTCAGTCACTGCCACTGATGCCACTTAAACCAAAAATAAACTTCAGTAAATATTTATTTATTTCTTCTTTTGATGCCAAGTTCAGATGTGCCAAGATTCCATAGACATTGGTTTGAAACAGTCTTTCCTAAAAGTTTGATTCAGACTAACTGTGACTCAGCAGCAGTAAAGAAAAGACTTGAAATATATAGGTCTATATAGTTATTTTCCTTGAGACATGACTAACGGCCGGCCAAAATGTTGGAAAACTGTTGTTTGTTGTTGTTGTTGTTGTTGTGTGTGTGTGTGTGTGTGTGTGTGTGTGTGTGTGTGTGTGTGTGTGTATTTCCTCATTTGTTTTTTTTTTTTTCAAATAAATTCTACACTTGTTTTTACCTTACACCTGTGGATAATCCCACCATTCAAGAAGTTAGAAATTAAATACTTTGCTAAATAAAAGTAAGCAACAGAAAGTACACTAACAATCGGGTTCACTTCAATAACAACTCATGAAAATTCCACTGCTTTTGCAGTGCAAGCCTTCCTTTTAAAGGTAGGTTCCTGGGCTAGCGATGTCAATTATGTCCACAAAATAATTTCGTCTTTTTCTGAGCAGTATTGAATTCTCTTATTTTTCTGAATTTGTTGCTACTGAGAAACTCGTCAGATGTTAAAGAAAATAGTCGTTTTCCGTTTTGGTTTATTTTCTTTCGTTGGAATTCCAGTTCTAAAATAACTATGTTTATTATGTCTATAAGTGCGCGATTTCTGATGCCATTCTCCAAAGGTCAATTTTTCTTGACGTGGGCTCTCCTAGAGGTCCTGGCATGGCGGATGGGTTAAAACTATCTCAAATTGCAATGCAGCATGACATCAGCTGCATTTTCTATTTTTGGCGCGAACTAAAAATAGCGCTAACTGGTGTGCGAAGCAGAGTTAGGAAATCCCTTGCAAAACAACTTTTCTAATACTTTTTTGATTTACACTTTTTAGTGAAACTTATTAATTCCCTTTTATAAGTGCTTCCCAACAACTTGGATGAAAGTTCATCAAAATTATGATGCATTCCAAAGTACAGGAACCTACCTTTAAAAGGAAATTTTATCTGAAAGCTGTCGAACGGCAAAGGCGTGTTGTACTTGCAGTAGGTGATGGATACGGGCTGCTCCTCTCTCTCTCTCTCTCTCTCTCTCTCTCTCTCTCTCTCTTGCTTTCGTACATGGATGAAGCCTGTGTGTATTATGACACGACATGTGTTCACAAACCTTATGGGGTGGTAGAGCCGGTGCAGATGCTGTGAATTCAGCTTCGGGATGTCCTACTGATATTGGCTAAAAGAAAAAGGCAAGTATTTGCTGTGCTCGCAGTAGGTGCGGGTGGGGTTGTTTAGATTTTTTTCTCTCGTCTATCCAATCTCTCTGTTATATCTCACTCTCTCCGAAAGACGGCTCGATTGAGACTGAATACTACTTTCAATTTCTGGTTCTCCGTAAGCAATGCAGTATAAACAACAGCGGAACAACGAGTGGGGTCCCATATTTGTATATTGTATTTTTACCATTTTAGTCAGAATTATGAAATCGAGGTAGGGTATGACACAAATCAAATTTCAAAACCGTTTATGTGAAACTTATGGTTGTTTTATATGTTTAAAGTTGGTTAATCACTTGTGAGAGGCTTCCAGCGATACCTTACGATAGTTTACCACGACAGAGCAATGAGGCCTTTAGAAAAGGCTTTAAGCTGGGATTTTGTTATTTGGCACACTGATTACGTCTGAAATATAAATGATCTGATTCCATTTTGTATAAGGAACTATGGCCCTTGTAGAAATGACAATCACTACCTAAGCCTTCTTTGATCGGCACGGTAGTTATACGAGCTTATCTCTGGAATATAACTCACTTTTCACCAGTCTGTCCTGAAAAATACTGCACAATTCAACTTATTTAATATTTTTTTAATAATATGAGTACAATTGAGGCGTTATCTTATCAATATCAGTCTTAAAGTATCCATAGTCATATCAGCGGTAAAAACGCATAAACTCAAATCATTGTAAAAAGCTGTTAAATCTTCCCTTTTGGTAATAAAATGTGGGTTGGAGTGCATTTATAGAGTCATATAACTGGCAAAAGGTAGAGAAAACAAGTTTTTGAAAAATAACAAATCGCTACGCAAAAAACAATTTCCTGTCCTGGTTTCCCGTCTAGCAATCCTACATAAACATTGGCGGGATAGTGATTGGGACTCCACACCTGTACATTGTATTTTTACCACTTTATAAAATCGAAAGTAGGTCATTTTAGTTGCCAGTTTTCAAACACTTTTTAGGTGAAACTGAAGGATGTTTTATTCGTTTAAAGCTGGCTAACCACGGCACGGTCATTTACATTGACAAAACTTTAGTGAGACGCTTGCACACGCCTGGTAAACTATCACAGGTACCTCCGGCGGAGGTACCGATAAAAAGTTGTGACAGGCTCCTGGAGCTGCCTGTGACTGTCCAAAAATGACAACAAACGGTAGGTATTCCTCTTTTTTGGCAAAATATAAAATAACCAGAGAGTTTATTAAAAATCAAAAAGTGCTATTCGACCCTTATAGACATAAAGTTTTGTCACACATTATATCCCCCTGAACTTTCCATATTAACCAAAGATACGACTTTTGAAGTGGCTTTGATGTCAGCCCACACTACTCAAAACAAAAAGAATTCGGCCGTGTTTGGTCTTAAATGCAGTGATCTTGCATACGAATCTGTTTTTCTCGGCACACTGGTGTTAAGGTAACCTCCTTGCTCAAATATAAATGTCAATTGACTACAAATAAGGCTTGAATTTCCAAAACAACAGCTGGAGGTGCCTGCAATGGTGTGGAGGTGCCTGTGATGTAAGCAAATACAGTGAAAATCTTAATAGTTATTGCAGCTGGAAATATTGACACCTTCTCTAAACCACTGCTTGGAAAGAATCATTAATTCAACGTCCCATTAAGCTATCATAAGGCGTGTATCATGAAATTCCATGTTAAAATTTTAAAACACCATCTCAAAGAGTTATTGTCCAATTTGTTTCCGCTTCTGTTAGTCAAACATTGATGAATTTCACATAGTAGCTGAACATTAACTGCCTAATTCAGTGTTAGAATCGTTATGAAATGTGCGCTTAAATAAGAGTCAACATTTTGTGACTGATGATGACTGTGATCGGGGGTGCTGGCTGTGAGTCATTCCAACTTGTCAGAAAGTGTCGAGGTCACACGTCATGCCAGCTACACTTATGGTGTGTCAAATTGTCAAAATTGCCGATACCCGTCAACAGGCATACACGTACAGGTATCTATAGTGTTGATCCTTTTGGTACCTGATATGTGTCGCTCGCATGTGTCGTATGACGCTCGCTGTATATGTTAACTTTGTGGTAACTGGGGTGATAGGTGCTACACGTGATTCAGTTTGGGTAGTTTTGAATTGTTGGCGCTAGAATCCAAATGCATCCGTAAGGCATACAGATTGCATCATCGGCAGATGACATGTTCTCAATATTACACCGTTTAGTATATTGAAGTGATCGGAATCTTACTGTAAATAACGTGTAATTTAAAGTCTTCGAATAGCCACTGCATTAAATTTGGTAACAAAAGAGCTCTTTTACTACATAAAAATCATCTTCTGAAACGTTGTTTTTGCAAACGTTTCGAGTAGCTAACATGGCGTGTGACCTCGACAATTTCTAACGATTTTGGAATGACTAACAGGCAGTCATCACCATTCACAAAAACGCTGCCTCTTATTTAAGCGCATTTCATAACTATTCTAACACTGACTTAGGCAGTAAATTTTCAACAGCTACGTACAACTCGTCAATGTTTGACTAACAGATATGGAAACAAAACGGACAATAACTCTTTGAGATGATCTGCTCTGGATTTTGGATTTCAATGTTACGTGTTCTTATGTCCGCTTGTCTGTAGTCTTCTGGCAGTAAGGTCCTGTACAGCTGCCCACTTTGCTTTCTGGTTTGTTTTGTAATTTAAAATATAAAATAGGTAAAAGAGAAGTTAGCGTTGTTTTCATTTCGGGTAGGTGAATTTCCACCTGTCTGGGAAAGAGCTCTTTATTCGGTTTACCATGCGTGTCTTTTATGAGCTTTTGTCATCGTATACTTACTTCCATCTTGGTTTTGAGAGCAGGATGTAAAATCTGATTGTATAAGTTCATGATCATTGTCTGTCGTTTTACCAAAATATGCTTGATATTCGCATTATGATAGATTAAATTGAGACGTTGAAGGAACGATTCTTTCAAGGCTGTGGTCTAGAGATGAAGAATATCAATATTTGCAACCGCTATAAATCTTCAGATTTTCGTTATATTTTCTTACATCACAGGCACCTCCATTGCGTCACAGGCACCTCCAGTTGTTTATTTACCGATCCAGCCTTATTTGGAGTTTATCGGCATTTATATTTGAACAAGGAGGTTTACTTTACGTCAGTGTATCCAGATCAACAGATTCTTATGTAAGAAAAGTGCATTTAGGACCTAAAACAACCGATTTGTTCTTGTTTTGAGTACTTTCGACTGACCTTAAAGCCACTTCAAAAGTCATATCTTCTGTATACATGTAAAGTTCCCGGGGATATACTGTGTGACAAAACTTAATGTATATAAGGGTCGAATAGCATTCTTTGATTTTAAATAAACTCCCTGGTTATAATGTATTTTATCAAAAAAGACGAATACCTACCGTTTTTTGTTTATTTTTGGTCCGTCACAGGTAGCTCCGGATGCCTGTCACAACATTTTATCGGTACCTCCGCGGAGGTACCTGTGATAGTTTACCAGGCGTGTTGCAGCAATACCTCATGATAAAATTTTCCATGCTGATAGAGCAATGCGGCCTTTAAAACTATGACTGTTGGTCAGTATCATGTTCCCAGTTTTGTTTGTTTACATGTACAGTACTAATGCACAACACAAATGAGCCGCGACACGAGAAAAGCAACAAAGTGGTTGTGCGCCCGGCGCAGACTAAGATCATCCTCGGAATCCGCCTAATCTAAGCAGAGTCTTTGCTAACTGCTTTAAGGGTAGCTAGGGTCTAAGCTACCGTCATGCGGACAGCGAAGACTCTGATCAGACTGGGCGGATGCCCAGGCTGATCTGAGTCTGCGCTGGGCGCACAACCACTTTGCTGGTTTTCTCGCGTGGTGGCTCAAATAAATATATCATCTCTAAATCAGTGGTTTAAGATAGTTATTTGTAAGATACTGCCACAATTTTACTCATATTATGTAAGAAATTATTAAATAAGTTGCATTATGCAGTATTTTCATTGCAAACTGATGAAAAGTGAATCACTTTTCAATGTTACATTGCAGAGATAGGTTCGAATCACTACCATGCCGATCGTAGGAGGCCAAGGTAGTGATTATCTCTTCTATGGTATTTGCTGACCTTGTTAATCTTTCGGAATTGTGCTACCAGCTGAGCTGAGCTTGGAGACTGATTTTTGTCATGCATATTTGATTTCTGTAATGCACATTTGATTTTTGTCATGCACATTTTTAGTTGACCTTTATTTGTTTTCTCGATCTTAGTGACTATAATCTTGAGTAATATGTGCTTTCTTTAGGAGCAAGGATGTCATCCCTGATTAACTATGTTTTCAAGGCTCATGGTTACAGAACGAAAAAGAGCTGTTACGAAACGAAAAAGAGTCATAGTAAACCAAACGACCTGATGACCAGGTCGTTTGGTAAGTATGACTTTTTTTCGTTTCGTAACAGCTCTTTTTTAGTTGTGTAACATCCTTGAATTGAAATCATACTTAACCAGGTGTGTGTAGTAATGATTTAAAAGCAGGATCTTCTAATTTTTCCTGATATTTTGCATGATCATTTCTTATCCAGATTAGTGCCGAATTCACTTTTCATGATGCATCAATCTCGGGATACCCGGCGTGTGTATTATATATAAGTCACGGAAGAACAAGCGCAGAAAACACGAAGAAAGCCTTCCACAGTTGTTCTATTGAAATTCGATAGACCTGACTTTTAAAGAATAATATCATGTGACTTACTTCCTAGCTGACTGTATACCTGTGTATTGTCATTGTAAATCATAATAATGAAAACCTCTATTTTTGGCTTTTGTAAGGGGTGAATAAGCCATATTCTACCTGTCAAATTTTGTTTTATATAGCATAAATGTGACCTGCGGAAAAATCCAGGGTAAGTATTATTACGCATGGTTTATTTTAATGTAAGCACCTTATGCTTTTGTATTGGAACTTATAATGATATACCCTACATTTTGAATTAACCTGTGTTTATGTATCTACATTCCGAGTGAACCCGTGTTGATTGTGTGTCAGAGAAGTGTCTCAGATACAATCAGCTGTTACTTATAGTGAATTGACAGTGAGCTGATGCGTATCGATCATATACAGGTTATGTATCCGCTTTTCGCTGTCTATTTCAATTTGTAAACAGGTACTGAAAAATGTTATTTATACTTCACTGGATATTGACACGATAAGGAATAAATTGTCATGATTCTTGTGTGCTGTTGGCGAATATAAACGGGTAAGTGCACATCATGCATTATGCATATCTTTTATTAATTTACCTGTTTACTAATTTACTTGATCGTTAATTTACCTGATTGGTACACAGGTAATCAATAGCACAACTGCGTTTGAAGTTTTTTCCAGGTATGGTATGAATGCAGGGCTTTATCTGTAATGTAAAGATATACTGTAATAAAGTAGTTGTACATGTAGACTCAGAATGCATACACACAGGGTATAATCGATTCCGCTAATTTTCGCTTCCTGCAGAGACTGTACATCATATTTGGCTTCCGCCGAGACTGTCCACGAACTTATGCTTCCTGCTGAGACTGCTGTACATGATAAATGGCTTCCTGCTGAGACTGTCCGCGAGATTCTGCTTCCTGCCGAGGCTCTCGGCAGGAAGCAGTCACGCGGACAGTCTCGGCAGGAAGCAGAATCACGCGGACAGTAGTCTCTGCAGGAAGCAAGAGTTCGCGGACAGTCTCGGCGGAAGCCAAATAATACGGACAGTCTCTGCAGGAAGCGAAAATTGGCGGAATCGATTATACCCTGTGATACAAGGATGTTCTTTGGTGATTCCATTCCGAGATTCCCATTATTTTCTTATGATGCATATGTTGCGGCTCTTGTGATGCGCTACAACATATGTTTTATGGAGGAATTTGAAAAAAATAATCCATAGACAGTGTTGTCCTTATATACAGCCCCGCATAATACTGAAACCAAACTGGAAATGCAGGAAGCTCACGTGCAACACAGGCTTAGACAAACCGGTCCGTAATTATTGTTTTCCAGATGCGAAAGATTGGCAAAATTTCCTTTATTATGCAACTGTCGAATGTTTATTTTCTTACTTCCTTTAGCTTATATAAGATTTAGATTTCAAGTTTTATACGTACATTTCATATAAGAGTGATATTTAGTGATATTTTAGGACTTTCCTAGGAAGAGAGAGGATATGCATGGAATTCTTATTCTAAGGTTTGGCTGGTTGTTTGTCAGTTTTGTTTTTGTGTTTATAGGCCCTTTCAGACAGTTATTCAATATATAACATGACAACGAGCAATCTCTCAGAGAAAGTGAGAAAGAAAAGAAAGATAGGATAGACGAGAGAAAAAAAATCCATGCATTCCATCCCGGACCTGTCTGCCTGTTGCAAGCACAACCGATTATTGCCCCGCTGAGAAAGACACAGCTGCACTGCAAGTTACTCAGCACAACCCGACTGGACCCCCACCCCACCCCGAATTCTAAGATCTGAAGATAACCAACTAATTTCCGCAAGTGCCCTGAGTACTGGGACATTACTGTTACGGTAATAGCGAGTTGGGACACTTCGATTACGGTAATTGAAAGTTTGGGCACTTCGGTTACGCTAATTGCAAGTTGGGACACTTTGGTTACGCTAATAGCAAATACGGACACATATTCGCTTACGGTAATTGCTCGTTGTGCTTCAGATGCTCCAAATAGGAACGACAGGGATACTTAGCAAACCTGGTTAACTGTGTTTTCAAGGATGTTACGAAACAAAAAAGAAGTTACGAAATGAAAAAGAGTCATAGTTACCAAATGACCTGGTCATCAGGCCGTTTGATAACTGTGACTCTTTTTCGTTTCGTAACATCTCTTTTTCGTTTTGTAACAGCCCTTGTATATACATAGTTAACGTCAGTTTTCTATATTTCTGCACAAAACATACATGTGTACTCGTATGTTATGACCCCTCATTAGCACCATATTGCCGAGACGTTTCTAACTGGTCCCACTTTGAACAGTATCGTATAGACGGTGAGGGAATAATGTGGGGTCCTAACATGTTTTGGAATAAGAAAAAAATATAAATAAAACGAGAAGTTCTGCCGTTACGTAGTCAGTAAAATGTTTGTTAAGCGCCTCAACAGAACCGCACCAAAACCCATTCTAACATGAAGCTGTAGATTTGGTATAAATCACTTTGTAAAAGTCTGAAAGTGTACTCTGAGTACGGCCGGGCCGGGTAGCGCAATCGGTAGGGCACCTGACTCGTAAGTCAGAGGTCCTGGGTTCGAATCCCGGTCTGGCCACATACTTTCGTTTCTCCTTCCGCTGATTCAAGAAGGGCAGTTGTCAGTTACTGGCGAAAGTATGTGCACTTAGTACTGGTTAACCGCTTAGGAGGTCTAAGCCTGCCCAGGAATAGTGTGGTTAGGTTAACTGACCGTCCCGACATGACCTTAGTTGTTTACCGTGGACGTTAAGCATCAAATCAACCAACCAACCAACTACTCTGAGTACGCCAAATAAGTCATAACATGATTTCGTGTCAGTATAAGTTACGAACGATAACTCATAACCAGTTGCTATTTGGACTGGAAAAATCGTATGCCCATGATGCTTATCCTCGGAATGATGCTTATCCTCGGAATTAAATGACCGGTGTTGATTTGATCGGCGATCTGTTAAAATCTTCTCCTTTTTAGTTTCGCCAGTGTAAATGACAGTGATTAGCCACAAATAAAACATCCTTGAGTTTCACACAAAAGGGTTGAAAAATAATATGCTCATGTTAAACTTGAAATGATAAAAATACAATGTACAGATGTAGATTCCATTCATTATCTCACATTTGCATGTACTGCATTGCTCAACGGGAAACCACAAAAGGAAATCGTATCTTGTAGAGAGATTTGTCTGTTTTATAGATTGGTTGATTGGTAGATCGGTCAGCCGACAGGCCGACTAATTGATTTGCTGATTTGGGTTAACAACACTAGAATTTGTGTAGAGCGAGCTGTCTCAGAGAGAGAGAGAGAGAGAGAGAGAGAGATTGGTTGAATGTTTTTTTTGTTTTTTTTTTTTTGGGGGGGGGGGGGTTTGAGGCCCCTTTGAGACAGTATTTCAGTCTATAATGGGCCGTCCCTCAAAGAGAGGGAGAAAGAGAAAACTGATAGACGAGAGAAAATGTCCAAACAACCCGCACCTACTGCAAGCACAGAAGGCTCTTGCCCTACCATTATCCAAATCAGTTGGGAGCCCCGGCACTGGAAGTTATACCCAGCACAATCGCACCACCCAACCACCAGAGAGAGAGAGAACGTCAAATGATAGTCTCATCTTGCACCTACTGCAAGCTGAGCATGTTCTTACTATAGTAAATACTTAAACGACTTACTTTCGATTCCCTTAACTTGAATGAAATGGTAAAAATACAGCGAACAGGCGTCGGGCCCCATCATTGTCCCGCAGATTGTTTATACTGCATTGCTCAACGAGGAACCAGAAAAAGAAAAGGAGCGATTTGTCTTTTCAAAAACATGCTCCCCTTACTTTTTGCCAGCTATATGACTCAGTATTATGATTCTTTGTTGAAATAAAAGTGAACTGCGCATGCTTTGATCTGACTATGCCTGCATGCAGTCAGGTCTGGGCACGCGTAGTTCATGAAGTCGTTAAACAGATTTTCACGGGACAAGATTAATTTATGTCATAGTAGATGATGAGGTCAATTTAATTGGAGGCCACATTCAAGCATGATTATACATAATTATATATATTGACGTTTCTGGTTAATCGCCCCCGGGTACATTTATGTAGGGCAAATGTTTGCTGCGGAACGTCTGGCCTAATGGGTTGAGTGTTCGCTTTTCACGCTTGGTGTCGTTGGTTCGACACTCACCTGCAGCACACTTCCAATCCAGTAGACGAGGAAATCCACACCCAGTGCGACCTGAGTTGGAATAAGTAGTATCAGGGTAACGGTCGGCCTTGCATTTCAAGTGTCGCTGATTTCAAGTCGGCGGTGGCGTCTACCTTATGGTAAACTTTACGTGTGGATGCAAAACTCAACACACATCATGGGACTGGTGGTCAGGCGATGGTGCTGGTTATAACTCCAGTGCCGGGGTGTCCTACTTATTAAGTAGGGCGAGGGCCTACTGTGCTTACGGTAGGTGCGGATGAGGGTTTTGTGGATAATTTATCTCTCGTCTATCATTTCTTTTTTTTAGCTCACCTGAGCTCGAAGTGCTCAAGGTGAGCTATTGTGATCGGCCTTCGTCCGTCTTCATACGTCAGCTTCCAAAACTGCTGGACAGATTTTGAAATAATTGCACAGAAATGTTCCTTAGGGACTCTCTACCAAAATTGCTCAAACGGTTTCGCTCCACTGAACAATATGGCCACCAGAGCTAAAAATAGAAAAACCTTTAAACGACTTCTCCTCTAAAACTGCTTTGCAGATTTTGAAATAATTTCACAGAAATGTTCCCTTGGCGACCCACTACCAAAATTGCTCAAACGGTTCCGCTCCACTGAACAATATGGCCACCAGAGCTAAAAATAGAAAAACCTTTAAACGACTTCTCCTCCAAAACTAGGAGCGGCTGTAGTGTAGTGGATAACACTCCGGACTACCAATCCAGGGGTCGCAAGTTCGATCCCCCGCTTCTACGGTCTTTCGGATGAGACTTTAAACCGAGGTCCCGTCTCGATATGACCTCGTTGGTGGGACGTTAAACCCGAGTTCACTCACTCACTCACTCCTCCAAAACTGCTGGGCAGATTTTGAAATAATTTCACAGAAATGTTCCCTTGGAGACCCACTACCAAAATTGCTCAAACGGTTCTGCTCCACTGAACAATATGGCCGCCAGAGCTAAAAATAGAAAAACCTTTAAAAACTGCTGGGTAGGTTTTGAAATAATTGCACAGAAATGTTTCTTAGGAGACTCTCTACCAAAGTTGCTCAAACGGTTCCGCTCCGCTGAACAATATGGCCACCAGAGCTAAGAATAGAAAAACCTTTAAACGACTTCTCCTCCAAAACTAGGAGCGGCTGTAGTGTAGTGGATAACACTCCGGACTACCAATCCAGGGGTCGCAAGTTCGAGCCCCCGCTTCTACGGTCTTTCGGATGAGACTTTAAACCGAGGTCCCGTCTCGATATGACCTCGTTGGTGGGACGTTAAACCCGAGTTCACTCACTCACTCACTCACTCCTCCAAAACTGCTTGGCAGATTTTGAAATAATTTCACAGAAATGTTCCCTTGGAGACCCACTACCAAAATTGCTCAAACGGTTCTGCTCCACTGAACAATATGGCCGCCAGAGCTAAAAATAGAAAAACCTTTAAAAACTGCTGGGTAGGTTTTGAAATAATTGCACAGAAATGTTTCTTAGGAGACTCTCTACCAAAGTGCTCAAACGGTTCCGCTCCGCTGAACAATATGGCCACCAGAGCTAAGAATAGAAAAACCTTTAAACGACTTCTCCTCCAAAACTGCTTGGCAGATGTTGAAATAATTCCACAGAAATGTTCCTAAGGAAACCCTCTACCAAAATTGCTCAAACGGTTCCGCTCAACTGAACAATATGGCCACTAGGGCTAAAAATAGAAAAAAAAAAAACAACATCGTCTCTGAAGCCAATGCACGGGGGTAAATCAATACGTGAAGCGACAGCCTAGTCTTGCGTTTCCTGGCGTATTTGGTAAAAGTCTTGCCACGGTGTACTTTCGTTTTTGATGAAACATTATGTCAACACGAGTGTTTTGGTGAAATAAGTACCAATTATAAGCATGACGGGACATTTATAGAAAAAGTGAACTGGTCACGCTTTGGAGGATTCTTTAAAGTTAATATTCGTTAAAAATGTTTCACGTGAGATGCAGTAGTTAACGTGCCAATTCGGTTCTAGTCTGTCAAGGTAGTGTACATTTTTTTAGGCTGGCTGGTTGAAGGTAGGAATTTTCTTTCTTTTGAATCAATCTGAACTTTTTCGTCTCTTTTTCTGACAAAATTAGCTTCCTCTGTGATTGTTTATATGATACACTCTAAGAACGTGTTGCAGGATGCGTTTCCATGCATAAAAACAACGGTGTACGCACATGATTTCCTAGTATAGACCTGTATATGTCCATTGTTAATAAGTGCAAATACTAGTATTGCTCCAATGATTACTTTTTATTACAAATGAGTACTTAATATATACTTGCTCGAAACTTTGGAAACTGGCAGTCTGAAGGTTAGAATTTACTTTCTTCTGAATCAATGCGACCGACTTATAGGCTCTTGTTATGATTAAATAATGTACTGTAACAATGCGTTTCGCCTTGCATTATATTGCCAAAAAAATAAACGGTGTAGGCCTACCCCACTTATTTCTAGTAGATGGTAGATGCAAGTTGGCATTTCATTTGTAAAATACTGTTAATGCTACGAAGAACACACAAAATGTGTATTTAACAAATAATAGCTAATCAGAAAAGTTTCGGACCTGAGGACCTGCGTAATTCCACTGTCTCAATTGCGCCGAATCAATAATTAGCCCCACTGTCAAAATCCAAAACTTTTGTGAATAATACCACACTTTCCGTGAATAATCCATTACAGAAATCACAATATCCTTTTTTTCGAAAATATCACAAGTGTTATATCATCAGAGTAATTTTTATCGGTATAATTTTGTTTGACTCTCTCCCAGTTTACATGTACAGTTCACCAAACTAAAACCTATTTAAACAAGAAACATCTTTAAAAAAGATAATTGTCGAAGATGACATTCGTTTTTAAAGAACAACTTTTTCAGGACGGATCCACCGCTTCCTGGGTATTATCAGTACTTTTGTAAAGTAAAGCAGTACTTTTGTAAAGTATTGTGTCTTGTTCAAGGACAAAACATGAATTCCCGAGTGAGGATTATCGTGATCAGCCTTGGTCGAGTTCGATTACAACTATTGTCTGACGATAGTATGTCATGGAAGAAGCGGGTCAACTCGGCCTGCTTTTTGTAAGCCTGGGGTCTTCACGGCTTCTGGGTCAGCTCGGCCTCCATTCAACTCGTCTGGGTCAATTCGGCCTGCTGTCATTTGCATCCTCGCCCCAACCTACGAAGATGGGCTGCGCCAGGAATGAACGGAAACACAATAAACGAATAGAGTTTGTTGGTTTGTTGATTTAATAAGAAGTCCTTCAAAATGGTGGACAAAACATGAATTAATATGAAGGGCAACCCAATAATCCCTCAACGGATAACTGCAACTGCAGCTAGACTATGGTAACGGGACGTTCCGGGCCTACAATAATACAATGGCGCTGGGATAGCCGGACCAAGGTGCAGGGCAATTATATTTTAATTGTTTTCATAGTGCCGGAGTTTTAAGATTGGGGTCCTTTACCCTGTGAGATTTTCTGTAGTATAGGGTCGAAATAAGAGCAAGGTTGTTACCATCAGCTAATCATCACAGGTCTCTGAAATGTAAAAATTCCATTTCTGTAGGTGGGGTGTGTGGATACAAATGACTGGCGCATAGATATATAACCATGCGGCACCATGGCCAAAACTGATGTTTTCCTTACTCATTTTCATACAACTTCGATGTCCTAGTTTATTTGCCACAAGTAAGATTTAATGGCATGACTGAACTGCAAAAATACCGATACCTCACCAGGAGCTAGCTGTAACCGGGGGAACACTTATTAAAAGTCTATTTCTTAGCTTTTTCTGCCTCATATTTTCATGATTTTCCCTGACTTCGTCTGGCCCAATTGCTAAGGGAGTGAATTCGTGAGTTTGTGAGTGAGTGAGCGTGTGTGCAATTGAGCGAATGAGTATCAAGATAAAATTAAAATAAGATAAGCCTGCATCGAAATAATTCCTTATCTAGAAAATTTTATCGCCGATGCAATGAATTGGTTTCAAAACTCAATGTCAGGTTAAAATCACTTTCACATGAAGGCCTTTCGGAACCAGAATTTTATGATGACTTAGTATACAAATTCAAAGAGATAAGGGGTGTGTCTGATTTTTCGTTCAGCTTCGAAAAGTTGCTTTTTTGTTCTCATTGTATTTTGTTCAGTGCTAGTACTAACCATCAAAATCAGGAAGTCATATGACTTCCAAGGTTTGTCATTTTGAAGTCATGCTGAAGGACAGACTTGGTTTCTTCCAGAATGTCCATATTTATATTGCTTTCTCCTTCATTAATGGGTGAAATGCCATTATTACAACAAATTTAACTCATTATTTAAGTCAATATTCACTTTATAAATGGTAGTTTATGATAAAAATTGGAAGTCACTGACTTCCTGGCATTCAGTTTTAAAAGTCACAGACCCCCAGACTTCCACTAGTGGAAGCACTGTTTGTTTCCTTGTAATTTTAGTTAGAAATACAAAACTGATTTCTGGCGCGGCAGATCGGAAGCGCAGTGCGGTTATGGCTTTCATACTAGACCTTTAAATACACGATTGGAAAACTCGAATGCGCCCGATTTACGGCTGCTCAAACGGGTCATGAAATTTGCAAATACACTTTTCGTCATTCGTTATTATTGAATAAAACACGTCTATCCGCAAATAACGGCGATTAAATTAAAAAGGAAACGAAGCCAAAATAAAGTTTATATTCATAAAACGTCATTTTAAAACTGTTTCTTTTCACAAATGGTAGATTGTGTTTATTATCCCCCATACAATAAAAACCCGGATGCAGGTCATGCATGCTCTGATATGTCTACGACAAATAATAAGGGATAAATAAGCAGATAAGTACTGCACGTGTGGTACGTTATCAGACCATACGAGTGTATCATAAACCTGTATTCTCCATATCACTAGTGACAAAATAGTGGCAAGATATGTGTTTGCAAAACACTGCGCCCCAAGCATTGCGCCTGGCCCTAAAAGGACACGCCACTATAGGGAATGGTTTGTTCAAAACGCCAGAACTCTCAAGGAGCCGTAACTCTGTCAAACCGGCTCATGTACCCACCTCTACTAAGGGATCACCCGATTTCTGAAAACACATTTTCAGGGTCCCACTAGCCAAAATACAGTGCAATTGAACCTGTATAAAGGGGCTACGTGTCTTTAGCAGCCACAATTCGTCCTTCCCTTGGGTGACCCTTTACGACAGGTTTGGCTATACTATAGTGTTGCATGTAAACGAATTTGAAAGAAAAAAAAGTTCCGATGCTAACCGACAAGTCAACTTTTCACTACGGTTGATTGCCCATTCGGTCACCACAGTATAAATAAATTCTGAATAGTAAGATCCTTTGGAAGCAAGGAATACATCAAAGAACAGAAAATAGCAGACTCGGTTTAATTGAGTCTGTTCATGACTAGTAATGACTAGTGCGACACCAGCCACGCCCCCTAGCACAGGTTTAAGCGGAACTCTATTTTTTAAGATAACTCAAATGAACTAAATGATCCTAAAGGACCAGAAAATATAATCTGCACTATGATGATGTACGGGGAGACGTTTTACGGCCGCCACACGTCCTATTTTGCTACAACTGGCTACTTACTGATACCCTTTACCATATGACTGCTTTAGAAATATTGACATAAACCATCTCGGCAGCACTTGCCTTATAAAAAATAAGCTCAGCATATTCTGTACCAAGATACAGTGAAGGCTATAAGAAAAGTGTATCATTCTTTTTAAAAGGTGGATGATTACACTTTTAAGGGAAGCAACTCTGCTTTTAATAACTACATCCTCTTTCAATGAGATCAACTATTAAAGGAAAGACTTTGCTCATCGAAGAGCGTAAATGACCTCAGGTCCCTTCTAAATTTTGTAGTTGTCCATACAGCAAATTAGAAAATTGGCATTTCATTGTATTGATTCCACAGTTCTAATGGGTCGTTCATGCAAACAGAATGTCTGTGATGAGACTGTGCCACCGCCCGGCCCACCGCAAAAGCTGATTTATGTTGGCATAAGGATCCGGTGGACACCTCTTATATTAAAACCTGCGCATGTTACTGCATTTTTATGTTCAGTATAGATATTGGTTGTAAAAAATGTTGACCGCATCCAGATCATACGGGTTACATTATACTCTATGGTGACGCAAGGTATTTATTTTGGCTTAATTTGGTGGGATGGGGCGTGTAAAATGGTAGTGGCAGTACCGACATTTAAAAGAAAAAAAATATAAAAGAATGTATAAGACACGCACGATGCCTCCGTGTGATGCCTGTCACAGGGTTGTGGACATCACTAAAATATCCATTAACAGCAAACACTATCGCGTCACATGCATACCTCATTCCATTCAATTACCGCACATGCCTCTTCAAGTGCACATCATGATAATTTCTGAGCCATATGACTATAAGCGTGCATATTTTACTGGTTCACCGTTTCGTTTGTTTGTTTACAAGACCTGAAAATGCTGTTGACTATTTCAGTTTTCATTCGTTAAGGTATTCTAGCCTATGATATAAGTAGTTTTTCTCCTATGTTTCAACTTTAGATTTGCTTTCTTAAAAATATATTAATTCGACGTGCGCTTATAAGACAGAAAGGTTTCTACAAGTATTTGCCTCCGTTTCAAAAACGTTTAGCGCACAGGCGCTCAAACAGTCGTAATTACATTTGTAATCCGTCGGTTACGATATTTGCATTATGATTATGCAACCGCTCAAACATATACACTGCCCAAAATATTTAACGGAGCAACTGGTATTTTCTCAAAGACATTACGGTAACACAAACCCAGTTCAAAGGCCCATAAATCTGACTCCCAGTGGCTAAGAATTTCATATTCTTTTGCAGATGTTTTAAGAAGGATCGGGGTTTACCACAACAAGAATTTCATTACAACTGATGCTCTGCCCCCGCCCCCCCCCCAACCCCTCTATGGACTAAATTTAGTAACTTTCGAACTACCGCAATTGAGGCATTTTTCCGGAAGTCTACAAATTCTCATAAACTTGAGTTCAAAGTGATTCTTTCAAACGAGTCACCTTGTTAGACATTCAGTGTCATTGACAAAATGATCGTTTGGATTTGGGTTGAAATTTCATGCTTTTCACCTGTTCTGAAAAATGGCAATATTCAACCAAAATTGCATTTTTACAAAAAAAAACAAAAAAAAAACAGTCCATGGATATGGGCAGGGTAAATATTGAATTGGAACTTCTGGAGTAGGTAACATCGACCCTCTTTAAAAAATTGGCAAAATTATTTGAAATTCCGTGTCTTTGTCGACCGGAGGTAAATGTCTCCAAAGTTGGGGATGCATTGCACTGTTGTCTATGAAAATTTTTTACTTGCTCCTTTAAATATTTCGAGCAGTGTATTAAAATATGTGAAAGAATTTGACAACGTCAACGCAAACCCCTATAATGCAAAAAATACCCATACTGACTAAGTTCAAGATGTCGTAATTCTGATAAAACAAATTTTATCCCCACCGAAACGCCCAAAACATGTGCACAAAGTTTAACGAAAATCCGTTGAGAGAGGAGTTGAATACACAAAGCCAGCACCATGTTGTGCAGAATATCTGCCAGAAAAGAAGACGTTCAAATGTCTTTCATTCTGTCAGAATTCATTTTCTTGCATCCCAGATAACGATATCCGTGTTTTGCTAGGGATAATTTTTTTTATCTTACCCTGGTTATCTGACCCGTGGGTAGGATAAAAAAAGAAAGTTTTCGCATGACTTCGTTTTGCATTGGTTGTATTGGACGTCACGTAACTTCGTCGCTAGCTGACGTCATAACGACGATGGAAATCACAACAGTTGTCAAAATGACGGACGTCGCAACACAGCGTCTAGAGGAATCTTTGATGTAATTAAAGCTTCAGCACATAAAGATATGCAAGAAAAAGGATCTACCATGTGTGTGAGATACGGATGGACAAATCTGTCCCTTGAATCACTGTTTGGCATCACTCGGCAAGCCTCGTGATGCTACACAATGACCCTTATAAATTTTTTCTATCCGTACCTCACACTAATGATAGATTCTGATATTATCGTATGACGTCGCTGTTATTCAGCGGATAACGTCGTGTAATAAAATTCATATGACCACAGGTGTAATAACACTTTGGCGCGTAACGTAGCGTCTTTGACAACGTCCATGTCAACAATGCGTTTTCTTATTGAAATAATGTTCAGTTTGAAGGCGTTAAAATCTCAATTTAAAGGGTTATATGATAAACAGAATCTTACACTCGTGGGCATTTCATGTGAAATTTATAAAACTTGCCAAGGCTCGTTTCATACATTTCACATGAAATGACCACTCGTGTAAGATCCTCTTTTTTCCCTGTCAAAATACAACTTACACATTTTCATTAAACTCTAATTATGCGTACAAAGTTTGATAAGAATCCATTTAAAACTGTAGGAGGAGTTGATCACACAAAAATTCCATACCCTTCATATAGTACAAAAAAATGTCCAAAATGACAAGCTTTAAAGGCTTTAATTCTGTCAAAAGTAATTTTACTTCCTTTAAAACACACATGTCCATTTTCATTATTCCTGCAACATATGTACAAAGTTTGAAAAGCATACCATAAAAAATGAGAAGAGCCGCTTATAGAAACGCTATAACTTAAAGTGTGACGTAAAGACGAATTGACAGACAGACGGACGGATAGGAACAAATATTAAGGCCCTTGAATACACTCAAGGGGGGGGGGGGGGCGTATAAAAGGATAAATGGGACAACGCTATTCGAACATGAGTCAAAAGATACCTCGTATGAACTCTCATTTTTGGCACATGGAATAATGGCTTATTATCCACTTCCAGGTACACGTAAAGCCACCAGACATAGAAATGAAGGGTAGTTGTAGATTCTTATCCGCTTCATTACAATTTCCGATCGTTTGTGACAAGTGACAATGGTGGTCAGAGAAAAAAAATTGGTTCTGCTTCGGGTTTACTCTCGTACGGACATTTTTTCGTTAAAATTCTCGACTTAACGTATTTCTAATATAGAATGTATACTCTGGCTCATACATTTGCGAATCCGCCATATACATGGGTTAAAAACACGAAGAACTCTGACTATGTCAAAGAAAATGTCACAGCATAAACTGTCAAATTTATCGTACATTAAGCAAAACGGTCAATAAAATGCGTATTTGTTCTCTTCCTTAAAACGATGAAAAATAATTTGATTACGACCAGAAAGAATATTAAACCGAAGCTTAAATTAACATGAAAAATATATACCAAACTTCGCATCTTTTCTGATTCCTTTCTAAATTTGTTCCAAAGTCACATGTACTTGAAATCAACAGACAGAACGGCATTTGTGACCGAATTAACTCGCATGATTTACACGGAAGTGCCGTTTCTATTGCATATATCTCGAAACAAATCTTTACCAAATAGCGTGCGCTCATTCACAACACCATTGCAAATGTGGTTTTTGAAAAAAATGAGATTTTTTACTCCATGAGTCGCAAAACTGTGGCTATACTTACAGAAAATTAACGTAACTTTGCAAGACTAGGGTGTCCCTTCACGTATTGATTTACCCCCGTGCAATGGCTCGATTTCGAAAAAATTCACAGAAATGTTTTACTCGTGGCCCTGAACAAAAATTGCTAAAACGGTTCCACTCCGCTGAACAAAATGGCCACCAGAGCTAAACAAAAAAAAGAAATAAATCTTAGAATGACACAGAGGGCACAGTTATGATCCAATCATAATGAAACTTTTGTCAGAATGTTATCTAATCTAGACCATCTTTGAAACTGGGTCATGTGGGGTCAAAAACTAGGTCACTGGGTCAAATCTTAGAAAAACCTTTTGCACACTCTAGAGGGCACAGTTATGATCCAATCTGCATGAAACTTTGTCAGAATGTATATCTATACAAAATCTAGGCCAAGTTTGAATCTGAGTCTTGTGGTATCAAAAAAATAGGTCACTAGGTCAAATCTTAGAAAAACCTTGTGTACACTCTAGAGGGCACAGTTATGATCCAATCTATGTGAAACGTTGTCAGAATGTTTATTTTTTATTAAATCTATACCAGCTTTGAAACTGGGCCATGTCAGGTCAAAAACTAGGTCAGTAGGTCAGTTCTTAGAAAAACAGTGTGAACGCTTTAGAGGACAGTTTTGATCTAATTTTCATGAGACTTTGTCAGAATGCTTGTCTCCAACAAATCTGGACCAAGGGTGCAACTTGGTCATGTTGGGTCAAAAAGTAGGTCACTAGGTCAAACCTTAGAAAAACATTGTGTACACTCTAGAGGGCACAGTTTTGATAACTTTGCCAGAATGTTCATATCCAAGAAATCTAGACCAGGTTTGAAACTGGGTCATGTGGGGTAAAAAAAACTAGGTCATTAGGATAAATCTTATAAAATCCTTAGGTACACAATAAAGGGTTCATTTTCCATTTAATCTTTGTGAAACTCTGTCTGTCGGTCGTATGGATGTCTCTGAGGTTAAGTTCACAGGATACTCAGGTGAGCGATCCAGGGCCATCATGACCCTCTTGTTTCTTTCCTCTTCTCTCTGAGAGACGGCCCGATATAGACTAAAATACTGCCTTAAAGAGCCGTTTCACCCCCCACCATGCCCAACTCGTACTCATTTCGTTCTGGAAATTTTGCTAAACGGGCTCAAACTGTGCGAATAGAGTGGACGTAGCAGCAACGTTTAAAGGTCTGCTTACAAGCCTCATGGAAGGTCACCGGGTCTTGGACGGGAAGCGTGCTCCAGAACGTCGAGCATGTTTAAAATTTTCTGGCGACCATCCGGTTCTGGAATTAGACGGAGTGGCAACGTTCTTAAAACGAGATGGACGTACTACGAATGGAACGAAATGGCCGGACTTCGATCCTACTAGGATGTACTAAAACGTGTTGCGGTCAGGAATTCATTGACAGTACGTGTGCAAACTGACCAGTCCGTTGTAGCTCGTTCTTACGATTCGCAGACAGACCAAACTCGACCAGGGAATGCAGCACTGTTTTTAGCTCGCCTGAACGAAAGTTCAGGAAGAGCTATTGTTGTCGACCCGGCGTCGGCGTCCGCGTCCGCGTCCGGATTGGATGTTTTGGTTAAAGTTTTTTAAAGACCTATATCTCCTTAACCCATGGATGGATTCTCTTGAAACTTGCACTGTAGGTAGATATTGATCCAAAGTTTAACAGGGTACCACCTCTACCCCTCTCCATGACCTTGATGTCAAGGTCATGGACTTAGAAAATTGGGATTATTTTGGACTGGATGTTTTATAAACCCCAATATCTCCTTAACCCATGGATGGATCCCTTTGATACTTGCACTGTAGTTAGATATTGGTCCGAAGTTTTGCAAGGTACTACCCCCCCCCCCCCTCTCAGTGACCTTGATGTCAAGGTCATGGACTTAGAAAATTGTCTTTTTATTGATTGGATGTTTTGGTTAAAGTCTTTTAAAGACACATATCTCCTGAACCCAGTGATGAATTCTGTTTATATTTGCACTTCAGTTAGATATTAGTCCAAAGTGTTGCCGAGTACTACCCCAACCCCGCACATTGACCTTGATGTCAAGGTCACGGACTTTGGAAATTTGTTCTTTATTAAAGTTTTTAATTGCATACTGATTCATAACGCTTGGCAGAGATTTAGTTTACACTTGAACTGATGTTAGACACTTTTTTGAGTTTTTACAAAACACTATATACCTACCCCACTGGATGACCTTGAAGTCAAGGTCATCGACCTATAATTTTGTCTTAAAGATTTTGGTTAAAGTTTTATATTTATGAAGACATAATTTCACAGTGCCACGATGGACTCAGCTGATACTAATACTTTGACTGATGTTAGATAATAGCTCAAGGTTTTGTTACATCCTAGCCCCCCCCCCCCCCCCCCCCCCCCGCTACTGCTTAGCTCTTTGACCTCAAGCTCATGGACTTTGAAATTTCATGTGGATTTTTTAATTTTGATTTTATACCTACCCCACTGGATGACCTTGAAGTCAAGGTCATCGACCTATAATTTTGTCTTAAAGGTTTTGGTTAAAGTTTTATATTTATGAAGACATAATTTCACAGTGCCACGATGGACTCAGCTGATACTAATACTTTGACTGATGTTAGATAATAGCTCAAGGTTTTGTCCCCCCCCCCCCCCCCCCCCCCCCCGCTATACTGCTTAGCTCTTTGACCTCAAGCTCATGGACTTTGAAATTTCATGTGGATTTTTTAATTTTGATTTTATTTTAAGACTTATTTCTTAGATAGCTTTTGTTTATAAATGTGTTGTCATTATGGACATGCTTGCCTGAAGTTTTATGCGTAGAAGTCCACACCTCCAAAGCGACTGTGTGATGGGCAAGCACCTATTCAGGCGAGCTATGCTGTCAGGCGACAGCTCTTGTTTTTTCTGTACTCCCAGACTCAGAAAAAGGCACAGGAGACTCTGCAACTTGGGGATGAGGTGAATGGGCTTCAGAGGATATGCAGCTTTGAAATCTAGCTGCTTTAGTATTGCCCGTCTTTCTAGCTCCGCTCTTGTTTGGAGGCATGATACTCACAAGGATGCAAGGCAATGACGAACGCGAGTGAGAACTTGGTAAAACGCTTTTTGTAGCCATCGGATCAGGCCGTGATTGCAGTTACGTTTTGCACGCACTAGGGACGAAATGAGGACGTAGTCAGAACGAGAAGAACTGCTCTTGAACGAGGTAGTCGACTTACGAACTGGTTTGAACGTATTGGGGACGTAGTAGAAAACGCTACGAAAGGGGTTGAACGGACCCTGGGCGTGCTTGGACTGCTTGGAAACGGTCTCTGCACGAGGTGAACGGGAAGTCTGACCCGATATGAACTTGATACGAACGGACTGCGGACGGGATACAGACGAGATGGACGTATTGAGGACTGTTAATGAAAGAACTAGAATTGTATTATAGACATTTTAGAACAAAAGTTACACGTTCTACCCCGACCACAGCCCGTTTCACGATATTCTATGAACGGGTTCAGACGTGTTGAGAACTAGTTTGGTGTGACAGGAGACAGATGACTTTACAACAATCCCTTTACACCTGGTCCTGCCTTCAGCTACCATAGTTTAGCTAGCACAGTCAATCCCTGTCCATTCCATGATATTGCCTTCCCACCGCTTCTTCTGTCTACCTCTTCCTATTCCTTTAACTGTGCCATGCAGAATTGTCTTTGCTAAGCCTAAACTTTTCACACCGGATTCTGAGGTTAAAGATCTGTTCTGAGGTGCTTCTTTCGGCTCTGATATTCAGCGATAATCTCTTCAACTTGGGATTCGAGTCTGTTCGATATTACTTTCAGCTTGACTTTACTCGGATGACTGATGGGGCTATTTGTTCTGTAGTTCTGGCAAAGCTGTAGGTTTCCCTTTTAAGGAAGAGTAAAAATCAGCGACTAAGCCCATAGGCTTGGCCATTCTCCTGATCTCCAGATCTTGTTACAGGTCTTTGCCAAAACATCAGTCATGGTCTCCCTGCCTGTTTGAACGAATTCTGCTGATATATCATCAGTCCTGGTGGACTTCCCCTTTACCAGTGCAGCTACTGCAATCTCGGCTTCCTCCCGAAAGATCGGCTGTAGATTTTCTGGGTGCTGAATGCAGTCCAGAACTACATTGTTACCGTAACTCTCATGGTTGTATAGCTCCGAGCAATATTCTATCCAGTTGCTTCTGAGAATCTCTTGTTCTTCTCTTAGACATTTCCCAGACTTGTCCGGGATAGGTGTGGATCTATCCTGCTTCTCTGAAGTTAGATCCTTCACCAGCTGATATGTTTTCTTGCTGTTGTTTTTGTTCAGGCAAGTTGCGATCGCCTCGCATTGAGTACCTATATAGACTCCTTTGCTTTCTTCGTTGCCTTCTGAACTATCTTGTTAGTTTTTCTGTATTCTTTCGCTTCTTCTGCCTCATACCGCCTCCTCTTCAAATCCGTCCTCTTATCAGAGGTCAAGAACACCTCGAGTGACCCAGGGCTTTTTCTTGCGACGTTCCTTCCCGAGTATCCCACCTGTTGTTGCTTGGAACGTGCCTGCCGCATCTGGGTTGATTAACTTCTCAAGGTCATCCCTCAGTCCTGGCTGGTTTGGCTTTCTATCCTTCTTTAAACCGTACACTGCTGCTAAGAGGCGTCATGGCGTCATATCGCAGCGATGCATCCTGGGTAACTTAACCTTCTTGTATATCAAAGACTAGTTAATGGATTTGCATCATATTTGGGGTAGTGGTTTGACCGCTGGGAATTACCTCGTGCAATTTGTTGTCACTGTTCCCTTATTTCATGGCTCAATGAATTTGTCTTATACATGTATTTCTGGTGTTATTTAATGAATTTGTTTTATGTGTTGCCATTTGGCGATAAAAACATAAGTTGTGACCCACGGTAAAAATCCGTGATCAGCAAAACATATTTTTGGTGTATGGAAAGAAGTTATCCCACTTTGCGCCCAAGGTTAAACCAACCTTAATTCAACCTCGATTCAACGGCACGACATTGAATCAAGGTTGATTCAACCTTGTGTGCCTGCTGGGTATTATAATTATCTTCAAAAACAACCCTTTCTAAATCTGTGTCATATTTTTACAGAAGTTATTTGCATGCCTTAGTAGGCTATATTTATATTTAGACCACTACCTTCATCGATATTTCATCGATTCTAAAGTCAATAAATAATTGAAATGCTATTTGATGGTATATTGTTACAGTGATTTTACTGCGATTTCTCATGTCAGACAGAAATGAGCCGCGACAGGAGAAAACCAACAATGTGATCGAGCGCCCAGCGCAGACTTTGATCAGCCTGGGCATTCGCCCAGTTTGATCAGACTCTTCGCTAAGAGCTTACAGGGTAGCTAAAGGTCCGAGCTACCTCCATGCGGACAGCGAAGACTCTGATCAGACTGGGCGGATGCCCAGGCTGATCTGAGTCTGCGCTGGGCGCACAACCACATTGTTGGTTTTGTCGTGTCGCGGCTCAAATGTGTCCGTGCTAGTTTTGATACTGCCTCTAACACAATTACTACTTAACTGTTCTTAACGTATTATCGCCCTATATTTCCCCCACCCCCTCGACACCTTCCCACTCACCACAACCAAAGGTGATGGGAACATCTTATTGTCGCAGAGATCCGTCGGCGTGACATTTTCTTTTGTCTTGTCTGCGAGATATCTCTTGAAGAAACGAAATTATTCGAACAATCCAAAGAGCTAAGTGGGTTTCCATTTCACTGTCAAAGAGATCAGTGGGTTAAGCGCTGGCCGGCTAAGCTAATGGTCTAGGCACGATTCCCGCTGGAGGTGTGAGCTTTATTGTTGCTAACTTTAGGGTTATTTAATTTGTTAACCTTAAGTGTGTAGTGTTTTAGCTTCATGATTAATTAATCTGTTAGCTTCTGTTAAGGTGGTGATAATCACTGATTTGGGACAAAGACAAAAATCTGCATAAAATACTCAAAATAACACTGATCTTTCCAAAACTTAGCAGATGCCTTCTTTATGTTGTTTCTCGTAATTTAGAATCCCAAAATGCAGCATTTGTTAATGTTAAAATGTGTTTTTAAAAGAAAAGATCAAAGGGTAATTTTCTGCGAATAAATCTGAAAAAATATTATCATTATTGAAAATATACTTAGTGCTTAGAGTAACTCGTTGCATAATGGAGAGCGTCCTAGCAATTATTTTTTCAAACTCTTTCACACATTATCAGGCTGAGCAGATGAAAAAAGATGCATTCTGTGTCCAAATTTTTTTGCCAAAACACACAGGTGAGACTATTTTAACAAGGTTGAACAATTTCATCTACACACCACTGATCATGTCAGTAATGTATTATTTATATTGTAGGTGTTAACATAGTTATGCTTGCCTACCCTATATTTAATAAATGCATCCAGTGTACATTTACTTTGTACATGGTTGAACATTTGAGAAAAAGCTACCGTTTTCAGCTGGTCTACATTACAATTTCAGAAAGAGTTGGAATAAATAATTGCTAGGACGCTCTTCATTGTGCAATAATGCACCTTCAGCACTACGTAAATTTTCAATAACGATATTATTTTTTCAGATTTATTCGCAGAAAATTACCCTTTGATCTTTTCTTATAAAAACTCTTTTTTAAGCAGCATGTACGTCTATTTTGTATTCTAAACTGTAAAGAACAACAAAAATAAGAAGTCTGCTAACTTTCAGGGAGATACGTTAATTTTTATGGTTTTATGCAGATTTTTACATTTAAAATAAATCACCACCTTAACCCTGATTGTTTATGCAATGTAGGCAAATCTCTTTCACCCGACCTAAATACGGATTTGGCTACGAAATGTTTTTATGAGATTTATCCGCTGCTTGAACCGAGATTTTACGGAGTTCGGTCTGCTCCTATACGCAGTCTGATCAGATAAATAACAAAAACTCTCTGCAGCTTCAGCGAACTGCACAACGAGAGTTGTGCAGTTCGTCACAGCTGCAGAGATTTTGTTTACGAAGGGGAGGGTAAATAAAAACGTGTGAGAAATGAACAAGAGACAGAAGACATTAACCTGGTGGTCATTGAATGTGTGGTGTTGTGTTGAAGTTTATGAATGGTTTTAAATGATTGGCAGTCAGTGTGAAAAAGAACCTTAATGTGTTTGCAAACAGCGAAGACTCAGCTTAGACAGACCTCTGCGGAATCTATAAAATTTAGTTAAGACTATGATCACTTGTACTGCTATGCACGCTGATTTGGCTGTCTGCTGTTGGAATAGGGCCATAGGGTCCACTGTCATGTAAAGTGGCTTATTATGTTTTCTTTACCTTGTATTTGACTCGCTGCGGTCCAAATAACATAAGTTTAACAGTAGATTAATTTTCAACACGATCTGAGTACCCTTGTACTGAAATTGAAAAAGCGGTAAAAGCATACCGTACCCTGTTTCTCTTCAGGATCTGTTTTGTTAGAGCGGTCCTCAGCTTAAAACACAGTGAAAGACTTATGCTTAAAACCTAGACTAGCCTTAAAACTGATGGGTTTTATTATTGGCAGTAGGCAAGTCAGTGTCTGGTCAGGAGAAAATATGACGCCAAGAGTCTCCCAAGAGTCTCCCAACCCGATTTGCCCATTATGAGTGGTGTTACCAGCTTAGGATGGAAGTCTTCATATAAAAGTCAACGACCAGGGCGTTGTGTTCATGACCAAGGCGAGCCATATAGAGTAGTTATCGTGGAATGCGGCCGTTGTCATCACATACAGCCTGCAGAGGTATGGGCTCCATCAAGCTGAATTTTGCCAGAGTTACCTTGGAGAATCTTTCCAACGAAACATGGGAAGAAATGCCTTAGATCACTAAAGAAGTTCCTGACCTCTTTGACAAGAGGAGGAATTTGGAGAGCAGGCGGTATGGAGCAGAGGGAGCGAAAGAATACAGGGAAGCTAATAGCAAGAAGATTCAGAAGGCCTTGAAGAAAGCAAATGATGACTTGATATGTGTTCAGTGAGGAAGATCGAAACCTGTCAGAGCAAACACAACACCAAGAAAGCATAAAAAGGTTAAGGTTTCCCATAGCCTAGTGGCCGTGAGGGCAGTGGGAGTTAGAGGCTCGCTGTATCTTGGGCACAGCATGTAAAAGGCGGACAAATCTCTCTCCTTTCGCTGCCTTAACCTTCCGTGATTCGAAAAAGGTACACATTTTCTGCTGGGTTGACAGAGAAAGTTTGCCAGTCGCAAGTTGACCCTAGCAGGGAATTGAACTCACGCTCTTCTATATCAGATCCGAGCGTCTCTATCCACTCGACTACGACGCCTCTCAAAGCATATTAGCTGGTAAAGGAACTAACATTAGTCCACAACTAACCAGAACAAGTCTGGCAGAACGTAGAATTCTCAGCCGATGGACAAAATATTACTCAGAACTATAAAATCACGAGAGTTGCAGCGATAGTGCAATTCTGGACTGCAGCTAGTGCCTAGAAGAAGATCTGCATCTTTTCCTTCGTGAGGAAGTTTAGATTACATTAGTAACACTGTAAAAAGGAAAATAAGAGTTGATACTATACCAGCAGAGCTTGTTTAGGCATGCTGGGAGACCGTGATCGACGTTTTAATATAAATTTGAAACAAGATATGGCAATCAGAATGACATATCCATGGACTCAGTCGCTGATTATTACATACTCTCCCCCAAAAGAGCAGCCTTCAGCTCTGTAAGAACTACATAACCATCAGCCTCATCAGCCATCCGAGCAAAGCCAGGCTGAAAGTCATCTTAAACAGCCTTAGACCCCTAGCTGAAGATACAATCGCCGAAGAACAGGCTGGGTTCGAAGCCAGACTGAGCACCACAGAACAGATCTTCAGCCTCAGAAACCTATGTGAGAAGCACTTTCAGCATAAGCAGATGATCTGTACCATGTCTTCATAGATTTAGAAACAAAACTTTAACAGGAATGGGAACTAAAAACATAGTGGAAAGTCTTATCAAAACCTGCAGAAGGTATTGAATGGAGATAAGTGCTAAGAAGACAAACTGACGGCAATAAGCGCCGATGTCATCCAAAGGTAGATCAAGCTAAAAGTAAAGGATGCAAATCTCATCGCTGAAATGGAGCCCTGAATCCGAATTCCGTCCCGGCGAACAGAACTCTCATCATGATATACAGTTAAGCGCTTTTTGATATGGGCCTTATTTAAAGACTATATCTCATATTCAAATCTACTGCATTTAATAAACTTGGCTAGTATATTCAAACTCATGCATTACATATGCTCGTGAAAGAATTTGCCATGCATTAAATGACTTAATTGAAGAGTTTAAATCTTTTTTGTTGACGTTTTGTCACAAGGAAGTCCTATTGCATATCAGTAGTGTCAATATTAACTATATCTATATTGGCCTATCTCAAACAGAATATTTGTAGGGTGCCCAGGAAAAGAACCTTTAATACCTGTGCAACAGGACTAAGATCTGCCAACGCATCCGAGCCCAACAGTCTGGTGTGGGATGTCATTTTTCAGACATAGACTGTAAATAGGGGGAATAGTAATGCAAATCCTGAGTATACACTCTTGTGCAGGGTTCTCAGAGTTTTGCTGGTCTATTTGAGCAGCGACACGACAAAGCCAACAAAGTGCCATGTGCGCCCAGCGAAGACTTGGATCAGCCTGGGCATCTTTTCAATCTGATCAGACTCTTCTCTTTGAGTTTAAAGGGCAACTAAGAGTCTGGGCTAGCCTCAGTCGGACATCAAAGACTCTGATCAGACTGAACGGATGGCCAGGCTGATCTGTCTCTGCTGGGTGCTGATGCCACTTTGTTCGTTTTGTCATGTTGCTGTCTATTTCTGTTAACTAGTTTAGCTATGCCGGTCAAGACTGATCAGCATGCGCATCTACAAAGACTGATCATGGTTCGGATGCTAACAGTACAAATCCAGCACGGACTGAGAAGTCGGGCCGCGTAGCGCAGTCGGTAGCGCGTCTGAATCAACAGCCAGCGCCCCGGGTTCGATACCCGGTACGGCCATTTTCTTTCGTTTTCCCTTTCGCTAATTCAAGAAGAGCAGTTGTCTGTTACTGACGAAAGTATGTGCACTTAGTACTGGTTATCCGTTAATTAGGAGTCTAAGCCTACCCAGGAATAGTATGGTTAGGTTACCCGATCGTCCCGACATGACCATATCTGTTTACCGTGGACGTAAAACAACAACAACGGACTGAGGAGCAGTTTGATCTGGGTCTGCGCTGTTTGCTCGAGTATTTAGCTTAAATCCGATACACTTTAAATTGATATGCGTTTGCATGCTTTATAATGTTTCATATGGTCACGGAAGTATTTTCCGTGTTACTGAATTTTAGAAGGAAAAGAAAGAACAAAATGCAGCCCATTTATGTAAAGTTGCAAAAGCTGGTTTTCAGGGCTGAAATCAAATGACGTTATAATGATGTACTAGTATTCTTATGTGGGAACCGTTAATACCGTGCGGTGAGCTTTGGCCTTTTTTGTCCTTCGGCCACGTGTCCGTCAGTCGTAAAAAAATGATTTAAAGCAAGGGTTTTATACATTGCATTCGGTTTACATAAAAAAAAACTTCGGTACTATCCCGTATTTTTTTCCGGCAAAGGGCCTGGCACCCAGTTGTCAGGTCTTTACCGCAAAATCTATAGTGTACCCGGATATTTTATCGCTTTGTAGAATTGTTTTACCTGAAACCAACATAATATGATTATTATCATAATTAAGATTACGCAGATTTCATACAAATATGGTTTTCTTGGTCACGTTACCTTACATCTCATTCTATCTGCACAAAGATAGCATGGCAAAAACCTGGGATTTATTGCTAGTTTCGCAAAGGTAGAACATTGTCATTGTCTGTTATTTCAAACTGATTAAATGACTACAAGAATTGTTGAAGAGATTCCATTGAAAGATAAGCATAAAATGAACAATCAGTCTACCTTCCTTGTATAAATAATTATTGATTCTAGAAGTGTAATATAAGATTACTTGACTAGGGAAATAAACTTGATCATTAAATCAGCGCTCGAGGTAAAGGATTATTTCTGGGATACTCTGTAAAACCATATCACATATATCCCTTGTCAAAAACCGCCTTCATGTGAGTTAAGAAGGGGTTACAGGCATAATTTTGGGGTTAGTTTCCATATTTCTCCGCAAAAAGCATCTTGTGACCCCATAATAGAACCGTCACGCCAACAGATCAGTGCTGTGCCCCCCTCATTAGAACCGGCTTGCGTGTTTCTTTTAACGCTATTCCAATCGATTAATATTTCTTCGTTCAGTCCTTTTCGCTGATTTCGGGTAGCATTTAACATGATTTGCAGTGTTGGCTGCAACTATTATAACTTGGTTCACATTTAAAGATGTACCATCTACGAGTTTACTCGTTCAGATCGCGCTCACACGAAACGTTTGCAAATCGAATCGGCAATTACCGTGACTATGTCATGAATTAAAATTGCTTCCGGCGCAAAACCATACCTTAGAAATTTCAACGTCCATGGGCATAGACAATACATGAGTTGAATAAAACAAGACTAAATGATTTATTAACATAAATGAGTTGAATAAAACTAGACTAAATGATTTATTAAAAGATTACCTTCCTTGATCAATAACAGGTAAGGGGAGTTATATTTGACAAAGGGACGAAATTGGTATTTGGTCAAAGAAATGGAACCATCTTTCATAATTTAAATATTTTGCATTTTGCAGGGGGGGGGGGGGGGGGGGGGGGGAGGGGAGAGGGGGGAGATAGGTTAGGGAAATAATAGGCGAGTGAAGACGACAGTTTGCAAAGTGGGAAACCAATAAAGGTTAGGATAAGTAGATATTTGGAAAGGGAGACAATTTAAATTGTTCCTCAGTCCGTACGTTAATATTTGCGTTAAAGTTTTGCGTCATGTTTATGTTTTTGCTTATATGTCCAAAACGATATTTTACAAATTTTCTCCTTGGTTCATGCAGATGCTGCTGCTGACATAAGATCAAGGCCATAGACTTAAGCATTTGCAATAAAGTTTTGCGTTAAGTTTATGTTCTTTGCTCATATTTCCAATATTCTTTGATGGAACATTTTGAAAATTAACTAGGTTTACGTTTAAGTTCATACTGAGTAGTTGACATCATCTGAGTGCTGCTGCTTTCCTAAGGTCAAGGTCACAGACTAAAAGATTTGTGTGTAAGTTTTGCGTTAAGTTTATATTCTTAGCTTATATTTCCAATATCCTTTGATGGAACTTCTTGATATTAGATTTAATTTTAGGTTCATGCAGATAATTTCACATCCCCTGGATGCTGCTGAACCTAGGTCAATATCACAGACTAAAGTTTTGTTCTAAGTTTATATTCTTAGCTTACATTTTAATTTTTCTTTGAGGGAAGCTCTTGATATGTGGTTAGGTTTACTTCTAGATTTATGCAGGTTAGTTGACATCTACTGGATGCTGCTGCTGACCAAGGTCAAGGTCACAGTGTTATACATTATCATACGGGTTTTGTGTTAAGTTTGTATTCATTTCTGATACAGTAAGTTGTATTTTACTTTGATGGAGCCTTTTGAGTTATGACCAGGCTTACTTCTACACTGTAAAAAAAAATCCGTAGATTTTACGGTAGAATAACTGGCAACCAGCTGCCAGTTATTCTACCGTTATTTTTACGGGTTCCCGTAAACATTTGCTGGCATTATCGCGCAGAGTAGAATAAAATAGAACAGGTTTTTAATTGGTCATGCAACCCTTCAACACCATAAAGGTACTTTCGAGTGCGACCAGTTAGCTTTCTCCTATCAGATCGTGATTTCCAAAAATGTTCTACGGGCAGACGCCAGTATAAACAACGGGAAAAGGACTGGCAGCTGGTTGCCAGTTATTCTACCGTAAAATCAACGGAATTTTTTTACAGTGTAGAGTCATACCAAATATTGAGATTTGTTTCTTAGGGTGGTGGTTTCATTAGGCGGAGGCACTCGTCGAGAGTATACGTGAGCCCCTGCTCACTTTTTCTGGTTCTTTAATGTCTCCCACTGGCATAAAGGGAGTTCCGGTAGTTCAGTGGGAAAGCGCTGGCTTGCTGATCCAGCGGTCTCGGGTTCAAGTCTCCAATCGTTAAAGAAGTTCCATTGTACACAGCCTTCCATTATCACCCTCCCATTGTTCTGATATGACTGAATCACTGTTGAAACGGACGTAAAATTGCAAGTCATTGATCCATCCATTCATCGCCCTGATATGACTGGGATACATTTGAAAAGGACATAAAATCGCAAGTTATTCAGCCATCCCACAAGAACACAGGAACACTAAAAATGCAGATACACTTGAACTTTTGACTACTGCGCTTGGATAGACTTCCTCAATCCTCTTGCGCTTCGTTGAATGGGTGAATACCGGTAAATATTAATGTAAATCTTTTTCTATAAGAGAAATGAAGCCTGAAGTTTATATTTATATGGTGCATCCTGAAACAGAAACATCCTGGTCCACGCTCGATTAAAATCGACAGTTAATATAGTTGGTGCACATATGCACGTTTGAATGCTTGTTGGTTACACTCGTACGCTTGAGGCTAACTATAATTTATCGATGGTGCACGCACACACGCTTGAATGAGCAAACAATCTGTAATTGGTGCGCGCACGTACGCTGTGGGCTACCGATAATTTGTGTTGGTGCACACAGGCACGCTTGAATGAACCGACGATTTATAGTTGGAGCACACACATACCCTTAAATGAACAGACAGTTTATAGTTTGAGCTCTGAGGAAGGCATGCTTGGGATTCTTTGACCTTTGTCAATTTTTTGACAGTCACAGGCAGCTCCAGATGCCTGTCACATCCGATAATCAGTATCTCCGCCGGAGGTACCTGTGATAGTTTACCAGGCGTGGTTAAGCTCGGTTATATGACAATGCGAAGACAGGCGGGGTATACACACCGGGTAGGCGGCAATCCAAAACGCTCTTAACAATCGATTAACGCGGATCAAAAACCGTTAGAAACAGCGTTTTTGATTGCAAATCGGCGACGATTTGCAATCAAAAACGCTGTTTCTAATGGTTTTTGATCCGCATTCGTCGACTGCATGAGCGTTTTCGATTGCCGCCTACCCGGTGTAGTATAGCAGTCCTTGGCTTGTGGAGTATACTATTTACTAAAAATTGTTTGTCAAAGTACTTAGGGGTTTTATAATTATTACATAGAGACTAGTAGAGCATGAAGTTTATGCTTAATATGGTTTTTGCATCGTCGTTCCACTTAATGAAAGGTACATCCTGGTACGTTTGATATGGTTTTAGATAGAGTTTAAAATCTGTCTGTGTCTGATTACTTATTTTAGATTGCTGCGCTGATAAAACACTGCATTTTTGCTGAAAAAATGTGAGGAGCATTTCAGGGGCATAACTAGGGGCAATTTCATGATACGCACAACCATGTTTTATGCTCTACTTCTTGAAAAGAAAGCTAGTATTTCAGCCACTTTGGTAATTGGAATTGAAATCTTGTCTAATTTATAAAATTTCAGCATGCAAATATGCAGGTGCGTTTTGAAATTTTGTCAATTTTGACAAAATTTCAATACGCACTTGCGTATTTGCCGTATACGTAGCTACGCCCTTGCTTTTCACAATTTTTCAGCAAAAAAATATGAGCACTCTTGATTTCATGCATACCACATAACTTTAAGCTAACGATGCTGTAAACAACTGGGCCCTGTTTTATAGACTTATATTCTGCCAATCCTTCTGTCGGCTTGCAATGTTCACTGGTCTGGCATTCAACACAGGTAACGAAGCCAACGTATATGAAACTTGCTTGTTCCGCTCACCAGGATAAGTTTGTTTCAGAAGTATAGTCTCACGGACCATCCGACCCCCGACTCTTTAAATAGGAATCAAAAGTTTTACTCAATTGATATGCGTAGTCAAGAAATGCTTGAAAACAATTTTTGGGCTACAACGACGAGGCAACGAATTGATGTTGAAACTTATTCAAGCACTGTATTTATACTACTCGGATTTTCTTCGAAAATCTGATCTGACTAAGAGGTATAACAAACTTCCGGGTCCGTAAAAATAATAGTTTGAAATTAATCTAAGCAGTATGTGAAAACAATCGAGTTTTATAGTTCGTTGCCTCGTTGCCTGTGTTGAATGCCAGACCAGTGTGTGTTTGGGATTGTCAGTCGGAAAATGTTCGTAGTCCTTCTAAATATTTGGGACCGATTGTGGTAGGAAAAGACTTATACTGTATTCTGCAAATGACGGGTCGATTGATGATTGCTGGAGAGATACACGTATACTCTGGGACTATTCGCCTCTTTCAGAAGTACTTCAGTCTTTTGTGCAATGTGGAAATGCTATGATAATGATAGTGATGATGATGAAATAACAGAACACGACGTGGTCATACCCACGAACACCGGATGAATAGCCCAGAGCCATAATCTTTCCGCCTGAGCGGCTGGGTGTGAGTCACGATACGGCTATATTCATTTCATTGCACCCATCTCTCTCGAGTGGCATGAAATTGGCACGTGTGCATTTTTATACATTCAGGACCTTTCATTTTTCCGCAAATTACAGAAGAGGTTGCGTAGGCTGCGGCTATGATTGTGTGAATCACAGTGAAGCAGGCACCACAATACCATATAGGGTTCGTCGCGCTTACTACATGTGGTAACAGAGATCCTGGATCTAAATATTGACCCATGATTTTGGTTAGCAGCTAGCGTGCCGAACCCCTATAATTACAGTGCATTTTTGTTTGCTATTTTCGATACATCAGGGTAAACGAATACAATGCCATGTTTTCCCACAATATCTTCACAAGAAAACAACTTTTGTGACTAATTGTTTGCTTTCCTGGGCGGTGGGACCCCTTCTTAAAGAAAACTATTGTCATAGCCTAAGGGGAGCTTGTTATTTGCTGTCCGAAGGGGAGCAGATTCTTTTCCTTTTAGAGTAGACCCCAGTTGAAAATGGCGGCGCTGTTTCCCCTAAAAAAAATATACTCATTCACCTTGAAATTGGTTATGAAACTTGTTTTGTTTATTAAATTTTATATGTATGAGTACCGTTAAAATTCGATAAATTTGGACAGCTAAAATAATTACCATAACTGTCCTAAAATTGAGTTTTTATTTTTTTTTATACATTATATATATTTTTTTTGCATTAATGGGTCCAAAAGACACAGAATGAATGGCAAACAGTGTAGATCCTGAGGAGCAGTCAGATCTGGGTCTTCACTGTTTGCTCAGACCTGTCTGTCCCAATACTTAGATATTTTTTACAGTACTCTTAAGAACAGCGATCTTCTAAATATGCCTTTGTCACTCAGCCAAAGAAATTTGATATACCTTAACTGTATTGTTGAAAAAGTCACGAAAAGTATTTTTCGCACAGTATTTAAATTGTCATATAAAATATTTTGAGTTAGTCGGATACATTTCGTGTAAGAAAAAGATTTACCGCATGTTTACGGGTGCATGTGACACCAGCTTTTAAATCAACACGGAGCGCGCGCGTCACGGGAAGAGCTGTATGCGGACACATGGAGCTATATGCATGCTTTGTATGCGCTCAAGTACAATAAATGGACTTCGCACATTTCATAAAAGAAAACGAACTGCGTCTGCCCTGACCATATTGTGCACGTGCGCAGGCTAGCACTAGCATGTGCATTTTATATAGGCCTTAAACAAAGTTTCTTGTAAATGTTTCATGTAACTCTGGGCTTCAAAAAGTTATATCACATGATGATCTGATTATAATTTGTCGGGCAATAGTGTTAAAAGCCATGTTATCACTACCAACTTCAATTTGTGCATCTTTGCCGAAAGCTGTCGCATTCTGCATACTTCGCTGAACAACACATTTAAATGATGCATTATCGGGGTATAATTATCCTTTCATAAAACGTCTGATTAGTGATTCAACTCGATCCTGGAATTGTAGATACTTGTACTTGAAAAAAGTCTGCGTCCTGTTACAACCGGGATCCCTTAAATATTTTAAGTGATGATATTTACGTGCATAATATTATGCTTAACGATGCCTTCATTTCGTTTGAAGTGAATAATCACAAATGAGCTTGAGCCCCAAAAGTCTCAAGATGACCCCCTTAGGTCTGCTTTGCAGATCTCTGCACGATGTTGTTGCTCTAATTCTCATAACTTAAATTTAAACAAAACTGACGTTACTTCATTGGCATCGCCTGGACCTCGATCCACAAAAAATGTCAGTTTATCCATGCAGAAAATGGCATTAACCTTTAAAGCGCTCCAAACCCTTCCAAAAATATTACGTCGACAAACTTTCAAAAAAAAAAAATGTTTCGCCCAAGTTTTATCATATTGAAGATTCAAAGCACTCTGTAGATCCAAATGATGTGGTCATTAAGAACTATAGTAGAATACAGAGGCGTTCAAAATGCAGTCATGGCATCAAATGTCGAAAACCTTATCAATATTTTCAAGAGAGGCGCGTGGTCGAGTTTTGGTTATGGCACAGCTATCGCAGATGTACGCCCCCTATCGGCCACCGACTGAGAAAACTCGTCTCTATTCCCTCAGAGTAATTTTGTACCTTTTTGGAATCGGGGAAGGCTAAATGGAATGGGGTTCGTCTTTCATATGCTGTGCCCAAGATTCGACTGGCCTTCCTGCTTATCAAGACTAACTTTTATTGTCATGTTTACATTGGTCTTTTCAAGGATCTCATGTATCTATGGTCAACGACTAAAGCACTTAAAAAGCGCCAAACTGAAAACAGTTGAATTTGCAAACAATGTAGTTCTAAATAAGACAGTTCGTAATGACCGCATCATTTGGATCTACAGGGTGATTTGAATCTACAATATGATAAAACTTGGACGAAACAGTTTTTTTTTCATTTTTGAAATTCTGTCAACGTATTTTTTGGAGAGATGGGGGCGCTTTAAGGGTTAATATCATTTTCTGCTTGGATAATTTGATTATTTTTTGTGTGCATCGAGGTCCAGCGATGCCAATGAGATAACGTTAAGGTTTGTTTAAATTTAAGTTAGGGGAACATCGTTTTGAGAATTAGAACAACAATATCGTGAAGAGATCTGCAAAACAGACCTAACAAGGTCATCTTGTTACTTTTGGATATCAAGCTCATTTGTGATCATTCACTTCAAATAAAATGAAGGTTGGTAAAAGCGTACGTAAATATCTTCCACCAGGTGGCATGCTGATCTGAGTCTTCTCTGAGCGCACATGCCACTTTATTGGTTTTGTCGTGTAGCGGCTCATGTATGTTAAATACATCTAGGAAATATTGCTAAAAGACAAAATTGATAAATATCTTTTATATTTTAGGTCAGTTTCCAGAGGTTAGTCTACAGCACCGTGGCTCACCAAGTTGAGATGTAACAGTTCTTCAAATCCAGCTATCATGAGATCAAAATTTCAAGAAATTGAAAGTTAATTTCATTTAGAGGCAGTTTAGAAAGAGTCAACAAACAAAGCTTTAACAGCGGATTTTGGATTGGATTATTTGAAACAAAATTGAGAAGTTTATAGCACACGCGTTTTGTTTTTATGATTGTTTAAAGTAGATTTGAAATGATCTCTGTATATTGAATGCCAAACAAAATTCTAAAACAGCTGGCTAAAGAGGTGTTTATTTGTGGGAGCGGATTGTGATACTTCAAGGAACTCTGTCTGTAATATTAGCTTTACATAAATAATGGATATGGCAACAGTGGACGTTTGTGTTCTGTGTTCTTTAGTGCTGCTTATTGTGGCCCAAAGTGGCGCCCAACGTGCAACCACAACACCAAGGCCACCGAAACCTCCATCAAGTAAGTTTGTTGTAATGTAACTAAGTTCCAGATAAAAAGGAAAACGTCCGGATAAAGAGATAAACCGGGGATTAACAGCCTTTTCGACAGTGTTTTAGTCATTTTGACCGATGGGAAAATGAGAGAGAAGTATGAAATGATGCAAGTGCTAGACAAAGAATCAGGACCGTGGCTGTACTATAGAACACGATCTCTGGGTTATGGTGAGTCCAGAACGTTGATCCCGCAACCAACATGACCACTTAATGTTTTATACGCTACTCTCCACAAAGAATTTTCCGGAATTGCGATCGGAATTATTGAAGTTTCATGATATTTCACAGGTTTTAGGGACTATACCCCAGACTTGTAATTTTGTAAGAAAATGCAGATATCTCATCTACGAGTAACACAATATACAGAGAGAGAGGAAGAGAGAGAGAGAGAGAGAGAGAGAGAGAGAGAGAGATGGTCTGCATGGCAAGATTCACGCTAAAAGTTGGAAAAACTTGCTAGTAACGTTGAAAGTATAAGACTTAGTTTCTAGTGTGATATGGATTTTAAAGTGCTCTTTGCCGTTTTATCAATAACCATGTTCGTGTGCACGTATTTGGTTCGAAATTTAATACACTTTCAAAATGCAACATTAATGTTATTTATTACATACTGTATTTCTTTTGTACCATTATAACACGACCTTAGGTAGCATTCACAAGATCTGTGGGTAAGATATACTCTAATGTTTTTGTTGCAATTCGGCTGCACTGTATGAACTCTTGTCAGGATATTCCTTTAAAACAGTGTGGGACATTATATAAATCATGCTTTTTATAGAAATATTTTAATGTTCTATAGGGGACTAGCATGGAGTATTATACACTCAGCCAAACTAGAAAAGAAAGTATCCACACCCAAGTCCCCCTCCTAATCGTTCGGCTCCTTTCATGGAGGACATTATTATCGTCTGAAGGCCTAACAAAACTTCTTAAGGGCTTGAATCCCTCAAAAGCTTTACTACTTGATGAACTGCAGCCTGGGGTCTTAAAAGAATTCGCCCCAACTTCTTCCCCCAGACTATTAGAGATTGGAATTCCCTGGAAGATTCCCTTATTTGTGATGCTGAGTGTGTAGAGGGTTCAGTTACTTCTCTTGTAAGGATTCAGTTACTTCTCTTGTAAAGGCTAGGGACTATCTTCCCTGATCACAGGTTCTGGTCAATGATTGTCCTCGGACGTATCATTAGTAAACATTTCTGATTTTGATTCCACTAACTGTCCTCCTACCCAGGTGAGCAAAGGATAACTGGAATGTGATGAAATTGTACAAAAATGTCGTTCTTGCGGGAAGAGTCAAGATTTACAACACTTCAGCGCAGCATTTGGTTTTGACTGGATAACCTAGACCACAAACTGAATGCCGAATTGTCATTTCTCCCGACAACATTCATCAAATGATTCAGACATTGAGACAAGGAACGCAATATTGAAGAATTTATTACATTTTATGCAAAGGGGGAGAAGTTATGGCACATTGAAAATCACTATAGTCTTAAATGATTTGGAGATAATTTTAGAATAAGCATTTTAAAACTTCGTTTAAAAGCAATTAGCCCTTTAAAACAAACTTTGTGTGATTTTACTGATGCATAGGCAACGCAGTTTAGGATGTCAGAAACGGTTAGCTTCTATTTCTATTCTATTCTATCCCATAGCCTTATAAGGTCGTTTGGGCGCCAAAGATGACTTCGTAACTATTTAATGTACAGGTGATTTATACTTTGTACTTTATGAGAGAAATATGGACATGTTCATTCTTTTAGATTAATGCGTGATCAAAACGAGCTTTATCAACAACAACGAGCTTTACAGGTCCCACGCCGGGCCGCGAAGCGCAATAGGTAGAGCACCTGACTCATAAGTCGGATGTCCTGGGTTCGAAACCTGGTCTGGCCACATACTTTCGTTTCTCCTTCCGCTGATTCAAGAAGGGCAGTTGTCAGTTACTGGCGAAAGTATGTGCACTTAGTACTGGTTAACCGCTTAGGAGGTCTAAGCCTGCCCAGGAATAGTGTGGTTAGGTTAACTGACCATCCCGACATGACCTTAGTTGTTTACCGTGGACGTTAAGCATCAAATCAATCAACCAACCAAATGGTCTGGCCACATACTTTCGTTTCTCCTTCCGCTGATTCAAGAAGGGCAGTTGTCAGTTACTGGTGAACGTATTTGCACTTAGTACTAATTAACCGCTTAGGAGGTCTAAGCCTGCCCAGGAATAGTGTGGGTAGGTTAACTGAACGTCCCGACATGACCTTAGCTGTTTACTGTGGACGTTAAGCGTCAAATCAATCAATCAATCAATCAATCAATCAATCAATCAATCAATTAGAGGCCCCACACGAGAATATGCTTTTAACTAAAAACCAAGTCTTGGTCTTCGTAAAACTTAGCAAAAAAAACTTAAAATTCAGTTTCAAAGTCTGATATCAAGGGTGGAGGTTGTTCTTTGTTTATTATACTTAGGAGCCAGACATTCAATTTGGTTTTCATCCTCAATATCAATGTTAACGTCATCATGTGTTCTACAACGGGGTGTTTGCTCAACGCTTCTTTCGTTATTTTCATTATTGAAATACTGGGATGCTCGCACCTACGTGAATGATATGTGGTATTTCTCTTGGCCCACATAATACCTTATCAGTGACATCTGAACATTTACCTACTTCTCTAAATGAACCTTTCCTGAAATTTGTCATTTAAGGTGGCTGGCCTAGGAAAGAACACATATGTCTCATAATTCGGTTTAAACATTTGCCAGGCTGGCTCGTTTTTATGCCCCCGTGACGATAGTCAGGGGGCATTAAGATTTGCCCCTGTCTGTCTGTCCGTCTGTCTGTTCGTCACGCTTTATAGTAGAGAGTTTGTGTAATCAACTCCTCCCACAGTTTTCAATGGATCTTTTTCAAACTTTGCATACATGTTTGGGACATATTGAAGATGTGCATGTGGATTTTTGATGCAGCTAAAATCAATTTTGACAGAATTACGGCCTTTTGAACTTAGTCATTTTAGGCAAATTTTTGTATTGTAGGGTATAGAGTTTGTGTAATCAATTCCTCCCACAGTTTTCAATGGATCTTTTTCAAACCTTGCATACATGTTTTGGACATATTGAAGATGTGCATGTGGGTTTTTGTTGGACCTGGAATTAATTTTGACAGAATTACGGCCTTTTGTACTTAGTCATTTTAGGCAAATCTTTGCATTGAAGGGTATAGAGTTTGTGTAATCAACTCCTCTCACAGTTTTCAATGGATCTTTTTCAAACCTTGCATACATGTTTTGAACATATTGAAGATTTGCATGTGGGATTTTGTTGGACCTAGAATGAAATTTGACAGAATTACGGCCTTTTGAACTTAGTCATTTTAGGCAAATCTTTGCATTGTAGGGTATAGAGTTTGTGTAATTATCTCCTCCAACAGTTTTCAATGGATCTTTTTCAAACCTTGCATACATGCTGTGAATGTATTGAAGATATGCATGCGGGTTTTTGTTGGATTTAGAACTAATTTTGACAGAATTATGGCCTTTTGAACTTAGTCAGTCCAGGGAAATTTTTGCATTGTAGAGTATTGTGTTTATGTATCAATTTGCTCCACAGTTTTCAATGGATCTTTTTCAAACCTTGTCTACAAATTGTGGACGTATTCGAAGATATGCATGGGGCATTTTGATAGATCTAGAACTAATTTTGACAGAATCACAGCCTTTTGAACTTAGTTATTTTGGGCAATTTTTTACATGGTAGGGTATGTTCTCAGTGGATTCTTTGTAGGTGTTTTATGGATATACATGTCATGTGACAGGCGCTGCACGGGGGCATCATTAGTGTCTTACAGACACAATTTTCTAGTCTGATCATGAAAAGCTTTTTAGCTCGCCTGAACGAAAGTTCAGGAAGAGCTATTGTTGTCACCACGGCGTCGGCGTCCGCGTCCGCGTCTGCGTCCGCGTCCGTGTCCGCGTCCGCGTCGGCGTCCGGATTGGATGTTTTGGTTAAAGTTTTTTGAAGACCTATATCTCCTTAACCCATGGATGGATTCTTTTGATACTTGCACTGTAGTTAGATATTGGTCCAAAGTTTAACAGGGTACCACCCCTACCCTACTCTGTGACCTTGATGTCAAGGTCATGGACTTAGAAAATTGGGAGTATTTTTTGACTGGATGTTTTGGTTAAAGTTTTATAAAGCCCAATATCTCCTTAACCCATGGATGGATTCCTTTGATACTTGCACTGTAGTTAGATATTGGTCCAAAGTTTTCCAAGGTACTACCCTCACCCCCCTCAGTGACCTTGATGTCAAGGTCATGGACTTAGAAAATTTTCTTTTTATTGATTGGATGTTTTGGTTAAAGTCTTTTAAAGACACATATCTCCTGAACCCAGTGATGAATTCTTTTTATATTTGCACTTTAGTTAGATATTAGTTCAAAGTTTTACAGAGTACTACCCCAACCCTGCTCAGGTACCTTGATGTCAAGGTCAGGGACTTAGGAACTTTGGTCTATATTAATGTTTTCTAATTGTATACTGATTCATAATTCAGAGATTTAGTTTACAGTTTAACTGATGTTAGACACTTTTTTCAGTTTTTACAAAACACTATATACTTACCCCACTGGGTGACCTTGAAGTCAAGGATATCGACTTAGAGTTTTGTCTTAAAGATTTTGTTAAAGTTTTATATTTATGAAGACATAATTTCACAGTGCCACAATGGACTCAGTTGATACTTATACTTGGACTGATTTTTTAGGTAATGGTTCAAGGTTTTGATACATCCTAGTCCTCCCCCCCCACCCCCACCTCTTAGTTCTTTGACCTCAAGCTCATGGACTTTGAAATTTCATGTGGATTTTTTATGCCCCCGCCATTTAAAATGGGGGGGGGGCATATAGTATCACCCCTGTCCGTACGTACCTACGTACGTAGCGTACGAACGTACGTACGTACGTAGCGTACGTACGTAGCGTACGTACGAAATGGTTTCCGTTCAATATCTTTTGAAAGCATTGGTGTATTGAATTCATATTTCATACACAGCTATATAATCATAAAATACACGTCAAGTTCGATGTTGGGTAAAATCCGGCTATTATTGAGGGAGTTATGGCCCTTTTTCGACTTCTGTTTCTATGAAAAAATGGTTTCCGTTCAATATCTTTTGAAAGCATTGGTGTATTGAATTCATATTTTATACACAGCTACATAATTATAAAATACAGCTCAAGTTCGATGTTGGGTAAAATCCGTCAATTATTGTTGGAGTTATGGCCCTTTTTCGACTTCTGTTTCTATGAAGAAATGGTTTCCGTTCAATATCTTTTGAAAGCATTGGTGTATTGAATTCATATTTTATACACAGGTATATAATCATAAAATACAGGTCAACTTTGATGTTGGGCAAAATCCGTCAATTATTGTGGGAGTTATGGCCCTTTTTCGACTTTATTTTGTATATAAAAAATGGTTTCCGTTCGATATCTTTTGAAAGCATTGGTGTATTGAATTCATATTTTATACACAGGTATATAATCATAAAATACAGGTCAAGTTTAATGTTGGGCAAAATCCGTCGATTATTGTGGGAGTTATTGCCCTTTTTCAACTTTATTTTTTTATGAAGAAATGGTTTCCGTTCGATATCTTTTAAAAGCATTGGTGTATTGAATTCATATTTTATACACAGGTATATAATCATGAAATACAGGCCAAGTTCGATGTTGGGCAAAATCCGTCGATTATTGTGGGAGTTATGGCCCTTTTTCGACTTCATTTTGTATGAAAAACTGGTTTCCGTTCATTATCTTTTGAAAGCATTGGTATATTGAATTCATATTTTATACACAGCTATATACTTCTCAAGAAGCACAATACATCTGCCCAAGGAAAACAATAAAACATGTACCACAGAAGTGTGCCTTTGTGAACCTAGTTATGCTACAAGTGCCTTTACCTTAAACAAAGCGCCATCTTACTTAGGGCACTAGGCGGGGGCATCCGTGTCGTATGGACACATTTCTAGTTTTTTTTTTTTATTTTATTTTAAGATAGCTTTTGTTTATAAATGTGTCGTCATTATGGACATGCTTGCCTGAAGTTTTATGCATAGCAATCCACACCACCAAAGCGACTGTGTGATGGGCAAGCACCTATTCAGGCGAGCTATGCTGTCAGCCGTCAGCTCTTGTTGTCTTTTACACCTGGTTATCTTTCTCGCACACATCTGGGAGCAAATTAGAAAGTACTCAAACCCATTTATTTTCTTGAATACTTCTAAGACTAGGCGGCATTTTATACATCTGATCGAGTGGATTAGAGACTTTGCGCACTATCATTTAATAGTTAGGACTACACCCCGTTGTTTTATGTTCCGTCACATACGCCATCACAATAAATGGTAAATGATCATTCCAATCAGAGTGGTGGTCATTAACATGATCCCAACATTCTTACAAGAGTTTTATTGAACATTACGACAATCCCATGTGATTTGAGATGATATGGCGTGCGCGTTTTCTTTATATGCAGGAGCTTGCACATTTCTGAAAATGCACATTACCTTCGAGTTGTCTCCCTTGATCTGAATATATTATTAACTTCTCTGTCCATTATGTCAGCTGCCGTCCTTGCTTCCATATCTTCCATAGCAAAACTCTCCGTCCACTTTAAAAAATAATCAGAAACTACCAGATTATCTATACATTCGCTCAGTCAGCGGTAGCTACTTCGATATATGAGCCGCGACATGAGAAAACCAACAAAGTAGTTGTGCGCCCAGCGCAGACTCAGATCAGCCTGGGCATCCGCCCAGTCTGATCAGAGTCTTCGCTGTCCTCATGGAGATAGCTTAGACCTTAACTACCCTTTAAGCACATAGCAAAGAATCTGATCAGACTGGGCAAATGCCCAGGCTGATCTGAGTCTGCGCTGGGTGCACAACCACATTGTTGGTTATCTCGTGTCGTGGCTCATATCTACTACGATCCTTTCCATTAGCATACCGGCTCCTATTATTCGCATTGGAGCGGTCTTTGTCTTTTTAGAATTCTTACTCTTTAGACACTTTTCACATCCGGTTATATAGTGTCTAACATCTCTTTGAAGACTTTGCCAATAAAAAGACTGTCGAACTTTTCTCAACGTTTTTCTTATACCCAAATGACCTGATGTTGGTTGGTCATGGCAGTATGTAAGTGCGTTGCGACGCTCATAGGAAATACTGCTTGGAGTGTTTATCATTTCTGGTTTTTGTATCCCGCCAGTTTGGTGGCCGGTATATACTAAACCTTCCGATCGGTAACTTGAGTATTTGTTTACGGAATTTCTTCAAATTGTGCATATATATGCACAATAAATATAGCAATTTTTTATATGTGTCAGGGCCACCATATTAGGATTTTATTGTCACTTTATTGCATAAAGATACAAAGGCCGATCATTCGAGATGGACTGGCAGGTGTAAAATTCAAGATTGTTCAATTATAGCATTTGAACTACCGTGACGTCAGTTTTTATGACCAATGTATCTGAAGAACATTTTTGATCCTGTACGAAAGCTTAAACCATAATTAGGCGGCTGGCTTGCTGTTTAAAGAAAGGAAAATGCTCTAAAACATTTGATTATGCTACGAGTATAAGGTTTACAAAGTTCGAAAATTTGACATTTTCCCTTGTTTTTACGCTATCGTCTTAAAAATGTTGTTTCTAATCGGTATTTCTTGAATCCCTTTCGAGTGTATGATTATTTGGTATCTACCAATATGAGAACGTAAACAATTCAGAAAAAAAGTCTTCCCGGTTACTGAGCCTAAGTCTAAAGTCTCAGACTAACGTCATCATTTCTCATAGTTACGTTACACTTCAATGAAGAACTTCATTGTTAAATTAATCATGGTGTGACCTTTAATTCTAGCCTATTGGTTTTTCTCGGGTTTTGATTCTGCATTAGCTGAAGTACCCATGAATCATTGCACATTGGACCGAATTACAACGTTTTAACGTCAATTGCGCATGCTAAGATTCGTCAGTTGTTAAGTTTAACCATATTTTTTTCACATTCAATAGCTTTGACAAGAAAACTGGGCATGAAAATGATGAGAAAGACCGCACAAAAATCACATGCTTACCATGTTTATGTTGGTTTTCAGTGGGTGCGAATTTCGGCTAATGACCCCTTCTGCGCTTATTGCTTTTCCCTAATATCGTTTTTAAAGATGGCTTCTGTAATCCCATGGTATCTTAAGCCCCAAATACGGTTCCCTTCAAAGCAATTTAATTTCGCTCAGTGTTGCACCTCAATAATGAGAAAAATTGCAAAATATAAAAAATTGCTAAATATTTTTTGCATAGTATAGTTTTCGAGGATGGATGGTATGGGATTATTAATGGGCAAAATCCGTCCATTTTTAAGAGAGTAACTGCCCATATTCGTATAGGAAATATGGCTTCTGGCCTGTTATTCCTTTACTATTTGTGATATCTGAATGAAATTTTGCAGTTATGTTTGACATCAAAGGTTACCTATTGTGACTGAGAACCGTCAATCTTACTTTTCAAGTTCATGAGCTATCGGCCCTTGATAGATCTGAAAAACGTTTTTTTTTACCTGTAGTTCCTTTACTAAATGGAATATCTGAATGAACTTTCACAGATATGTTTTACATCAAAGGTTACATATTGGGACTAAGAGCCGTCACTTTTGTCTTTCCAGTTTGTGAGTTATCGGCCCTTGATTGATCTGAAAAACGCTATGTTTTCACCTGTAATTCCTTTACTGTATGGAATATCTGAATGAAACTTCACTGAAATGTTTCACATCAAAGGTTACATATTGTGACTAAGAACCATCACTTTTATCTTTCCAGTTTGCGAGTTTTCTTCTCTTGATTGATCTGAAAAACGTTATTTTTCACCTGTAATTCCTTTACTTTATGGAATATCTGAATGAAACTTCACAGATATGTTGAACAACAAAGGTTACATATTGTGACTAAGGACTGTTACTCGGACCTTTCCAGTTAATGAGTTTTCTGCCCTTGATAGATCTGAAAAATGCTGACGCCCCAGGGATCTCCAGGTGTCTCAACACGTTTTGGCTGTCGAGTCCTCGTCCTTGCTTCATAACAGTCTTTTCTTGATTCTAATTGTTGCCCGTGATGACTCTCTGATGAGTTAGGGGACCTCCAAATGAACCGAACTACCAACTAATTGTGTGTACCGCGGCGGAGGGTGAAAGTGAAGGTTTTGGCCCGGTAAAACCGGTTTACCCCCCCCCCCCCCCAGTAGTTATTACTGACCGTCCCAAGGCGGTACTTTCGTCGCGGTTGCATTTGTTTTATGTTCGGTGTTGTTTAATTTATTGTGTTCTCATTTTAACCCTTCTATAATATAAATAGAAAATAGGTAAAAGTAGTTGTTAAATGTTTTTCGTATAATTTGCTTAGTCTGTTGTAATCCTTCTGTTGGTCTAAATTATTTAGTTCAGTAAAGATAGCTGAGTTGCCACCTATTTGGGAAAGAGCTGCTGACTCGGCTTATCACTTGTAATTTAATGTTTGTTGGGATGTCTTTGTCAATCTTTCCCTTTGATGTTGGGGATAGGGTTTGGGATCTGATTTAGTCAGTTCCTGAATTGTAGTTACTCTTTAAATTTATAACCTGTAGTTCCTTTTCTATACAAAATATCGGAATGAAACTTCACAGAAATGTTTAACATCAAAGGTTACATAATGTGACTCTCGTGACACAGTATTTTTGCCTCGACTTTGATAGGGCTCTGCTCGCATTTGCATTGACTTTCTGTTCTCCATCAATCACCTGGGAAAGAACAGCTCCTATTGCTTTTAGGCTTGCGTCTGTGTCCAGAACAAACAGCTCTTTGACGTTTGGCAATCTCAAAACAGGAGAATGAATTAAGTTAATTTCGAAGTATAAAACACTTCTTGCCATTCTTCCGTCTATAAGAAGTTTTTATTGTTCGCTGTTAGCTTGTTCAGAAGGTTTACTATTGCGGAAAAATCTGATATAGCGTCTATAATGACGGCATATTCCCTCAAATGATCTTACATTCCTCGTGATCTGGATCTTTTTAGGATCTGCTGCAATTCTGGCGGGGTAGATTACTCTCAGTTACTCAACTTCTTTAGAAAGAGATGACATTCTTAACCTTAGGTTTTAATCCTGCAGTTGATTTATACTTTCTGTAGATTTTCGAGCATCTCTTCAAATGTCATGGCTTTGACAGTTATATCGTCGAGATAGATCAAACAAAGTAAGCCCCTGAGGACAGTCTGCATGAGTCGCTCAAACGTGGCAGGGTTATAGCAACGCCGTAACGACATGACCTTGACTGGAAAAGTCCTCAGAGACAAAGGTTGTTTTTGACTTATCTTCTGGTTCGAGTTCTACGTGCCTATAGCCAGAACATAAGTCAGATGCTGAGAGCCATTGGATCCAAAGGCACGTCTGTTCTCGGTAAAGGATAGGCGTCTTTCATGGTAGCATCCATTAACATTCTGTAATCAACGCAATAACTTGTTGCACCATCTTTCTTTTTAGCAAACAGTACTCCAGCTGCCCACTGACTAACATATGGTTCAGTCACATCTCGCTCCAACATAACGTCAGTGTGTTTAAGTACCTGTTCATTCATGCAAAGTGGTATTCTCCCAATAGCTACTTTATTGGCGGCGTATTGCCTGTTCGTAGCTGGTGTATCACATTGCTAGTTTTGCCTAGCTTCTTGTCATTACTTGCGAATAAGAATGCATGACTTTACAGCAGTTTCTTAACCTGATTTCTCTGTTTTCTGTTCACACTTTACTGATTATAGGGGGATGGGTGATGGCGCTGGGACATATTGGTTTTGTTGTGGATCTTGTTGGAGTTTGTGTCTGCGTAGCTTCTTGTCTGCTCTCTATCTCCTGAAGGGATAGATGGATTTCGACCAAACGGGCACAGATACACCATTGGATGAAGGGAAACACTGATTAGATTTTGATGACCTTGACCGTATTTTAAAGGTGCAAGGAAGTCAAAGAATGTTGAAAAATGGCTTGTCTGCACTCTGTGTCCTAAATGGATGGATGGATTTTAACCGAACTGGCACAGATATGTCAATGGGAGATGAAAAAACTGATTAGATTTTGGTGAATTGACCTTATTCTCAAGGTCACAGGAGGTCCAAGAGTGTTGAAAACTGTTTTGCCGGCGCTCTATCTCCTGAATGGATGGATGGATTTAAACCGAACTTGCACAGATATATCTTTGGGAGATGGGAGATTGAACAGAACTCATTTAATTTTGGTGACCTTGACCCTATTTTCAAGGTCACTGGCGGTTAAAGAATGCTAAAGATAGTTTTAGCTTTTCTGCACCATCAAAATAGCACCATCATATCTCTTGAACGGAAGAATGGAATTTAATCAAACTCGCACAGATTTTTCACCTGGAGATTGAAAAGAATTGATTAGATTTTGGTGGTCTTGACTTGTTAGCTAACCTGTGAAGGTGAGCTTATAGTATAGACTTGGTCCGTCGTCCGTCGTCGGCGTCGTCGGCGTCGTCTGCGTCGTCGGCGTCGTCCACACTTTTAAACATCTTCTTCTCAGAAACCACTGGGTGGATTGAAGCCAAATTTCATGTGGAGCCTTAACAGGATGGGGGAACGAAAGTTTATATATTTGGTCCAGGTCACATGACCAAGATGGCCGCCACGCCCATATATGGTAAAAACCCTTCAAAAATCTTCTTCTCCAGAACCAAAAGGCCTATGACCTTGAAACTTGGTATGTAGCATCGGGCATGCGGGCCCATCATAATTTAAATAAATCATGACCTTGTGATGACCTTGACCTAATTTATGACATGGTCAACTTTGGTACGTTAGGCTTTTATATGGGAAAACGCTTAAACGGTGGATTTCTCAGAAACTATTTAAGTCTAAGGTACAATACTTGGTATACATGGTTGACTAAATGACCAGATGAAGATATTATGTCACTAAAGGTCAAGGTCATTCCGTCGGACCATCCGTCGTCAAGATTTTCAAACATCTTCTCCTCTGAAACCACTGGGCCGATTGAAGCCAAATTTCATATGGAGTCTCAGTGGGATGGGGGAACGAAAGTTTATATATTTGGTCCAGGTCACATGACCAAGATGGCCGCCATGCCCATATTTGGTAAAAACCCTTCAAAAATCTTCTTCTCCAGAACCAAAAGGCCTATGACCTTGAAACTTGGTGTGTAACATCGGGTATGCAGGCCTATCATAATTTATACAAATCATGACCTTGCGTTGACCTTGACCTAATTTACGGCATGGTCAACTTTGGTACGTTAGGCTTTTATATTGGAAAACGCTTAAACAGTGGATTTCTCAGAAACTATTTAAGTCTAAGGTACAATACTTGGTATATATGGTCGACTAAATGACCAGATGAAGATATTATGTCACTAAAGGTCAAGGTCATTCCGTCGGACCATCCAACGTCAAGATTTTCAAACATCTTCTCCTCTGAAACCACTAGGCCGATTGAAGCCATATTTCAAATGGAGTCTCAGTGGGATGGGGGAACGAAAGTTTATATATTTGGTCCAGGTCACATGACCAAAATGGCCGCCATGCCCATATTTGGTAAAAACCCTTCAAAAATCTTCTTCTCCAGAACCAAAAGGCCTATGACCTTGAAACTTGGTATGTAGCATCGGGCATGCGGGCCCATCATATTTTATACAAATCATGATCTTGCGTTGACCTTGACCTAATTTACGGGATGGTAACTTTGGTATGTTAGGCTTTTATATGGGAAAACGCTTAAACAGTGGATTTCTCAGAAACTATTTAAGTATTAGGTACAATACTTGGTATACATGGTCGACTAAATGACCAGATGAAGATATTGTGTCACTAAAGGTCAAGGTCATTCCGTGGGACCATCAGTTGTCAAGATTTTCAAACATCTTCTCCTCTGAAACCACTGGGCCGATTGAAGCCAAATTTCATATGGAGTCTCAGTGGGATGGGGGAACGAAAGTTTATACCCGGGGTCTGGGTCACATGACCAAGATGGCCGCCATGCCCATATATGGATCTAGTTATCTTGGCTAAAGGTCGTTTGTCTGTAATTTGTCAACATTTTTAAAGGACTTCTCCTCTGAAACTACTGGGCAGATTTCAATTTAATTTCAAATGCAGCCTTCAGGCAAAGCGGGAAACAAAGTTTATATATTCGGTCCACTCACATGACCAAGATGGCCACCATGCCCATATAATGGCAAAAACCTTGAAAAATCTTCTTCTCCAGAACCACTGGGCCAATTGCCTTGAAACTTGGTATCTAGCAACTGGGACTGTAGTACTACCAATTTTATATAAATTGAGCATATACTGACAGGTGAGCGATCGTTGCCCTTGGGCGACTTGTATTCAAATTCAGAGAAGGACAAAGAATGTTGGAAAATGGTTTGTCTGCATCATATCTCCTGAATGAAAGTGGGGTGATAAATCACTTGATTGTATTGTCTTTCGTATCATCCGTGGCTCAGAAGTACTGAAACAACATGTTTTTTTTCATTTGCAGCGCGTGGATTAGCCTTGACCGTGAAGAAGTCTTACTACTCGACTGGAGACGGGGCCCAGATTCGTAGTATCCCAGCGATTCCCTATTACGATAAGTGGGACAACCAGGTCCCAGGGATCAGATTCAACAATTCCAACATTCATTTCCTGAGTATAGATGCTGATTACAGTACAAAACTTCTATATCTGTATGACACCCATTTGAAGTAAGCAACAATTGAACCACGTCATGTGACTTCCAACAGTGTGGCAATCTTGACGGTGTGACATTCAAACCATCCTTCTGTTCCACACAGAGTAATCAGAGACCTAGCTGTTGGCTCTATCGATTGGGTTTCTTTCATAGACGGCTGGTGTGACACGCAAAGACTCTGATCAAACTGCACACTTATTTACAGTCTGATCAGAGCCTTTGCTTGTCACCAGTATCATATTGTTGGAAATCACATGATGTGTCTCATGTTTGAGATAAAAGAACCGCGGTGATCAGCTAACTGCTGGCATAAAGCTCAGTAAAAGAAATAATAAAACGTTTGGTGCAACTTTTAAGAAAATCGGACGGGGAATAAGAAAGTAATGTTTACAAATTTGAAAATTTATAGAGTAACTACACTTCAGGAACTGACTGAATCAGATCCCAAACCCTATCCCCAACATCAAAGGGAAAGATTGACAAAGCCATCCCAACAAACAATAAATTACAAGTGATAAGCCGAGTCAGCAACTCTTTCCCAAATAGATGGCAACTCAGCTTTCTTTACTGAACTAAATAATTTAGACCAACAGACGGGTTACAACGGACTAAGCAAATTATATGAAAAACATTTAACAATTATTTTTACCTATTTTCTATTTTTATGATAGGAGGATTAAACTGAGAACACAATAAATTAAACAGCACTGAACATAAAACAAATGCAACCGCAACAAAAGTACCGCCTTGGGACGGTCAGTAATAACTACTGGGGGTTTAACCCGGTTTTACTGGGCCCAAACCTTCACCCTCACCCTCCGCTGCGGTGCACACAATTAGTTGGTAGTTCGGTTCGTATGGAGGTCCCCTAACTCATCAGAGAGTCATCACGGTCAACAATTAAGATCAAGAAAAGACCGTGATGAAGCAAGGATGAGGACTCGACAGCCAAAACGTGTTGAGACACCCGGAGATCCCTTGGGCGTCAGCAACACCACTGGAGCAAAAGAAGACCACCAGTTGAACCCCGGTGGGCCAAGAAACAGACAGTTAACATGCTTGGAACCAGGAGCTCTGTGGGGTTATGGCGCCTTTAGCTCACAATGAAAAGCTAAGTTTTGAAAAAATGCCATATTTAACTAAACGGACTGATTGTATACCAAAAAATATCGTTGTATGCCGAACAATGGCGTCCTGTGAAAAAGTGTATTACAGCATGTGCAAAGCTTGCACTTTTGCAGTGTCTGATCAGAGTCTTCCCTTTCTGAATATCCCGAGTATGGATGCTGTAAAACTCTAAAATGTGACACTTTTCGACTCTGGATAGTTTGCACTGCTGCACAGGCTGATCTGAGTGTTAATTGTACGCACATGGCTCGTGGTCCCAGTCCACGCGACGCCAATCAGTGATTTTTTTCTTTTTAAAGTAGCAAATTATGATCTCTATGACGGCTTAGACACTTTTACACGGCCGTAGCTTTAAAATTACATGACTGTCCGATTTTCTAAACTTTTCGCCACATTTTGTAGATTTTTAATTGCTACAAGATAATTATGAACCCAACTTTGGAAATGTTGGTTAGTTATATTGATTTTGGCTTGTCCATTCGTGAGTCCCTCTGTTCGTCTGTCCATCAACCAGTCTTTGTGTCACACTTTTTTTTTTATGTCTGCTGTAAATTTTGAACCCCCTGTAAGCGTCTCGAAATTTCGTACATGTATATAGGTTCCTTATGGAATAGCTGACACATGTTTTTTTTTCTTTTCCGAGTTAAACGTTAAGCCTGGTTTTGGAGTTGTGCCTCAAAAAGTATTTGAGCTTCTGTCTTTAGGTATAGATTGAATCTGGACATAATGTTGGGGCATTCAACCCATTACACCATCTTAATAACCCATAAGGCTAAAAACATTTGGATAAGAAAAAAATATTTACCGTTTTGTTTAAAAAAATGATGTATTTTTACATATTTATGATTTATATCTCTAGCATATGAATGCACTTTCATTTCTACAAATCATACAATCTGTATCAAAGGATATTTAAAACAAATTGGTAATACATAGTAGTTATCTTGATAATAACTATATTTTCATTTAAAAAAAGAATGCAAGAAAATTGAAATTGAAACTATTATCTAACCGTTCTGTGGATCCGAAAACCAGTGACGTATCATGGCATCAGACTTTATGCTAACGTTATTAAAATCATATTAATTAGCAACAGAGGCGGCAACGCCCACGTGTAATTTAATGTATCGTAATGGCAAACGATGAAATTCTGTTGCCCGGCTAGGCAATACGCTAGTTATTAAACAGTTGTTGACTACTGAGTCATTGGGCATGATGTGATGTCAACCAGAGAATACCAGTATTGACCTCCTCTATCGCGTCGGTCAATATTGGTTTTCTCTGGTTTATATCACATAGTGTCCAATGCTTCAATAGTCAATAATCATTTTGTGTGTCTATGACTGAGGCTGTTTGACAGTATTTGCCAATTGCCTTTGCTTACCATTATGGGTTTATAAACTTAACATGCACATTTCTTTTCAGCGCTATCGCCTTTGGTGAAGAGTATAACCCTGATCTTAAACTAGGTAATATGAGCTTTGATTTCATGTACTCCGGTGCTTCCAAGGCAACGATCCAAGTCGCTTTTGATTGGCTGTCCCGCACGCTGTACTTTGGTGACCCCGGTTTCGGTTGGATAGTCGCTGTTCCTGGAGATCCGGCTCGTATTGTTTATGATCGTAGGAGGATTGTTGTCAAAGGATTGGACAAACCGGATGGAATTGCAGTGGACCCACATGCGGGGTAAGTATGCAAGTTCAGAAGCACACAAGAACATTGTGGTAACTGTATACTATTATACCGAAATGTTAGGTCCCTTAGAAGCAAGGAGCAACTACTTTGATTGAAGGATAAAACGTCTTAAGCTATAGATTAATTGATCCGCGACACGAGAAAACCAATAAAGTGGCTTTGCACCCAGCGCAGACTCACATCAGCCAGGGCATCCGCCCAGTTTGAATATACGCTTCGCTGAGCGCTTAAAGGGTAGCTAAGGGTCTAAACTCTAAACTACCTCCATGCGGACAGCGTAGACTGATCAGACTGGGCGGATGCCCAGGCTGATCTAAGTCTTCGCAGGGCGCACTTGTCACTTTGTTCGTTTTCTCGTTTCGCGACTAAATTGTCTATGTGTATGCACTTATACGCAGCATTTACTCTACTACCATTACGATTTCGAAAAGAAAGAAAGAAAGGGCAACATGACAAACGCACAATCCAACCATGGGTCACTTCTAACAGAGCCTGTCTCATGTTGTTGTAAGGCTGCTGATAATGTTGAATCAGCTGTTAATTCTGATTTTAAAAGAATTTCCCCTGTAATGTGCTTAAATATTAGGAGCCTTAAAATTGGTTTCCTTTTTGTCCCAAATGGAACAATTATTCTTAGGTGTCCCAAAATTTAGGCACATTGCAGTATATTAAAGCTGCTTTTGTTTATGAATGATTTATATCACGTCCTATGAATCATATGTTTTGGACCTGTATATTTTTTAGGTTTCTGTTTTGGTCTGATACCGGAGTAACTAAAAAGATTGAACGCTCATCATTGACTGGAGACAATCTGAGAACTCTAGTCACCCGTAGCCTGCGTAATCCACTAGCCTTGGAGGCAGACCATTGGTCCCAAAGACTATTTTGGCTTGGTAAGTTTCATGGGGCTACTTCAGAGTTTAAATGGGGTGCCGTTTTGTTATCTATTGCGATTTAGTGTGTGTCCCAGATAATAAACCAATCAGATCACCCGAATTTTCAAAATTTCAATAGATTTATTGGTGTACACTCTTCATTTATCCATGAAGAGAGTCTTCACCAGTAACTCTACTGAAGACTTGACAATTCAAGTGATCAGAAATGTACAGTCTTCTGTGGCTTGTCACGTCTAAAATAGCTTCAACATGACATGTCAAATTGATTTTGAAGTCGATGTAGATTTCTTGAATGAGCGTTTTTTTCTCATTACAGAGGAACAGATGAAGGGAGTATTTGACAGTATTCTCCGTAAAAAGTATTTTATGGTTACTCATAAGAACCACCTGGACGAGGCGGTTCTATGGCTATCCATAACATTATTTTCAAAATAAACACATAATACTGATAAAACATGTGAATACTTATTAGAATCGACTTGACGAGGCAGTTCTGTGGGTATCCACAACATTGTTTTAAAGCACATTGTAGATATTTGTTAGAATTGCCTCGAAAAGGCAGTTCTAATGATGTCCACAACATACGTTTTCCATGGAGAAATAAAAATATTCCCAAATTATCACAAAACACTCCTCTTATATGTTCCTCTAATAAAATGCATCTCGTAGCACAAATCATGAGATCAAATGCATCAAAAGGTAGTAAAAGTAAATCTGATCTTGATTAGTTTTTACTAGACTAAAGAATAACTATGATTTGTGTAAAGAGCTGAAAATAATCCTCATTCAACATGACCTGTCATGTTTGAGCTTCAAAAACTGAGTGAATGGGAATTTGCAAAGTCATCTGAACACAAATCATAAATGACATCATGACACTCACTCCAGAAACAGTATTCTAATTCAGCTCTGCCTCTCCAAGCTAAATGACAGAATGACAAAAACATAAAAGCAGTATTCTAATTAAGTCCCTCCTTTGGTACTGCCATGATACTGCATCATGTTTTGACATTGCATCATTACTATAATTAAAGTACATTGGAGTGTGATCATTTTGGGATTTTTTTATTTTTCATTTTTATTTCTTATTTTTATTTTTTTAAACACAAAATATCTCTCAGACAGATGTTGGAAAACAGGGCTGACCAGGATCAGTTTATTATCTGGGGCAAACACCAAGCCGGTTAGAGGCTATGAAGAGAAATCTTCGCAATTAAGAACCTTCCGCTCGCTACCCTCGCTTCAGGTTTTTAATTGCGAAGATTTCTCTTCATAGCCTGTAACGTATACTTGTATTTCTTGACATTAAAAGATTCATTCCAGCAGGCACGCAAAGTTTAAAGTGGAATTAATTTTGTGGGCAAACCTTTGTTCCAAAACAGATCATGTGATTGAGAATGCCATTGATCAGTGTTGTGATATCACAAAAAGTTGTACCCGGCTTTAGAAAAATATACTGTGCCTCATTATTTGTTGGAAACACGAAGGAATAATTTTACTTCTGGAAAACCACCTCCAGTCAATAAATGATAATTATAGACAAGAGAGGTCATGGAATATTTCAACTGTGCGATATGGTTTTGGATGTGTAAAACCTAAATTTTGTGATTTAAGCAGCCTATAGGAAAAAAGTCATACAAAAAAAACAGCTGTTGGAGTGAAAGAAACAAGAGAGTACTTATAAATATTTGTATGGGAAGTAAACTCATTTAGCGCCACCTAAATAGATTATCATGAACATTTTGCAGGCTCATTGCATTGATATTTTCCAGACTCTTATAGCGAAGAAATTGAGTCCTGTCTGTACGATGGCAATAACAGAACAGTTGTCCGAAGAATTTCAGGGGCGACACTGTTCGATATCGCTATTTATCAGGTAATACTTTTTAAATGTAAACCAATCTTGGAATGAATTTGTGGACTTTATCAGTTTGTTAACGACACCCTATCATTCACAAACCAAAATTTGTTAACGACACCCTATCATCCACAAACCAACTAAATCCCGAGAGGCTGTCTATCAAAATGCGTGAATGAGTCGCCAGCACTAACACATTGACAGAATCCACAAAAAATAAACCTTAACGATGAATTAACGCCGGCGAAATTTCACATAATAGACCCAAAGTCCGAATCACTGAAAAACTTCATAAAATCCTACTTCATGACCCATGTAGTTTGGTAAATGAATTGCTAGCAGAAGCCTTAAAAATCAATTTCATTGGTTATAATTGCAACTGAGTCATCTACATACATGTAGTTAATCATTGTCAGCTACATAGACTACCGTAGACACCGGCCGCAAGGAAAATATTTCCAAAGTAGTTTTAAGATTCGGGTTTTGAAAATTTATTAATGTATAAAAGCCGTTTTCATTAATGAGCCACATCATTTCATTTCCACCAATGTGGCATTGGTGGCAAGAAAAGGCTCTGATAAGACCGCACATAACATAAGTGCAGTCTGATCAGAGCTTTTGCTTGTCACATTAGCCATCTATGGAAGTGACCCAAGCCATTGAGCCAACAGTGAGATCTCTGATTACCCTGTGCAAATTAGAAAGCTGATTTGAATATCACCTGATATTTGCCACCTTTGTGGTAGGCAGATAAGAAACTAGCATTTGGATGTGCAGTTTGAATTTTATCATGCATATGCTGCAAAATTCAGCTGATAACAGGGGTATGATAACATGATGTGATATCATGTCACTTTAGAACTGCGCTTGCGCGATTGTTATCAGGCGATGCCTACAGAAGCGATCTCAGAAGACGATTGGCTACATACTGACGTTGGCCATGATAACAACGTTTGATTGGTTAAATGACGTCACCGACTTACGTCATAACACATTTGCGACATCAGCAAGTTCAAATAAAACTGCGTTTACTTTTCTTTTGTTTGACGCTTTACATTAAAATATTCTAATGATGCATGATATATAGAAAACCATGTAAGTGTCTTTTGATATCAAGTTTATCAGGCTCGACCAGAAACACGTCGGAGTGGCTCGGCAAGCCTCGCCATTCCTACGCTGTTTCTGGTCTCGCCTGGTAAACTTGATATCAAAAGACACTAACATGGATTCTTTATATAACAGAGCATTTGTAGCAGTTGCACAGTTGTAGGGGAACCCAAATTGATCTATTCGGGAACAGTGGAACAGCCCAAAGATTACAAGTGCCTTTCATGGGTATAAAGTTCGGATAGAAAGATCCGTCACGACGGCTACTGTTCTGCATCATGAGGCTTGCCGAGTGATTCCGAACAGTGATCCAGAGTGATCCGTCACTCCACACCCACATCTCTTGGTTTTCGAGGAAGAACGTGTTACTTTTTTAGTAAAGTGCATAATCTTATCGCTACTTGTCCATCTACCATGGACCGTTGTAGAAGAAATAAGGTTGAAAAAATGATCAAAACTGCTTTCGGGTCCTTTCTTCGGTAGCTGTTGCCAAGCAAGAAAAAACGATATGTCTTTGTACACTCTGTGAGCATGAATATGTTCCTATGTACGTGATAATATGTGTGCGTGCGTGTATGTGTTTATGTATGTGTATGCAGTTGTGATTAGAAGTGAATACCAAATTTCCTGATAGCCAAGTTTCCGTTAAGTGTGTTGGAGGGGGGAGGGGGCAAGGGGGAAGGGCTATGGGGGAGAAGCGGGTCTATGAGGTCCGGGAAAGGGCTATGGGGAAAAGTTGCTGTATATTAATCACTCTCTACGGAGGCAAAGGGGGAAAGTACTCTCTGACAGCAGTTTCCCTTGGCGTTTAGCTGAGCCAAAAGTTTTTTTATTACATATGGCGGTTTAACAACTTGAACTGTACATATTTTTATGGATAACCCACTCTTACAAGGAGGTAGAGGGGGGAGTGTCTGGGGCGTGGGGCGCAACAATATTAGGTTTTCAGTTCTCTCAACGGTTACTCGAGTAGTATTGATTGTATACAGTTTCTTTTCATGATGACCTCTGTAGCTGTGAAAGCTAACAGCAGGTGTGACAGCATGGTTATTTCGCGTTGTCGAATCGAGCTCATCACAGAACCTTAATTGGCCTTCTATCTATCATGCATCTTTAATAGCGCGCCTTTGCGAAGCAAAGGAGGGCTTATACGATACCCCCGGCGTCGAAGTCTGAGTATCCGTTAGCGTTAGCGTGGGCGTTAGCGTCCTCGTCGGCGTCCGTGATCAGGTCAACCCAATGTTAATTTTTGCGTTTAACTCGATGTTTAACTCTGTATCTTACAAACTACAGTAGCTACAGTCATCATACTTGGTACATATATACATCCATATGACTGCAGCAGCAACATTACACAATTGTGTGTCCTTGACCTATATGTTACGGTTGATTGATTTTGCTGTTTGGCACTGTTTTTAGCAAAATTTTTAGTTCTGATGATACCTTTGAGAAAAGAGAGTTGATACTTGGACAAAAAAAAATATCCCTACACTTACAGCTGCTGCAAAGCATCCATGCTAACTCCTGTGCCCTGGACCTTTATTCATGGTCTACTGATTTTGTCTTATTTCTCTAACACTATTTGATGAATTAACTTTATACCTGCACAGTGGATCAGTCTGACATTGCGAATGTCCTCATACTATTTATAGATCACTATGACCCCTCCCCCCACCTCTCCGCCCCCTTCATTCACCCACCATCATATCCACAAGTATGAGTAAGAATCCTTGTCCAGGGTGGGACGAGAGGTCAATATCTAGGATGATCTTGATGCTAAAGTTTTGAATAAAGTTTAAGGCTTCTACCTCCAAACTCATTCGAGGTACCTGCTTTGTATTTGGTCAGAACCTTCCCTGGAGCATTGGGTTGCAGCAGCAGCATAGCATTTTCCCCCGTTCTGTTCTTTATTGTCCCCGTCAATAGGTATTTTGTGGGTCGGGGATCCATCCCACCGCACACCTTACATTCCTATTGCATGCCGTTTGCTACGAAACCAGCAAAAAAAAGGAATTAACAATGATGTTAGCATGCTCTTGAGGAAAAATATTGCTTATATAATACAGAGAACTATGCTTACATTTTATGTACATGAAATACTGGACAAAAGATTTTCTTTTGACTCGGCACAAAAGCATATTTATGTACAGTTTTTTTTTGTTGTTTTTTTTTTTTTTATAAAAAATTAATGTTAGTAGAATATAATGGACAGTGGGATCATAACCTCCACTTAGAATTTTTTATTCAAATTCATTTATTATTTACTAATTTGCAAGTCTTAAAAAATTCTCAAGAAACTGCCAGTTTTCTAAAAAGATTTTTAATTCATTTTTATTTGCTGCAATTTGTTTATGGATCCAGTAGAACATTTTAAGGGTTCTCTCAAATGCAGTTATATTTAATGTTTGTTTCATGCATCATGCACTATATACATAATATTTCATTTCCAGTAAAAGAAGTTGCCTCTCTGGAGCGTTTTTGTAGTGTTCAAGCCCAAATATAAACTCTTTCTTAGAATATAATAAATATATATCTATAACATTAAATTTTTGTTTAACACGATGTAAGAATTCTTGAACTTTATGGCAATCCCAAAATAAATGTTCAATGGTCTCTTCTTCGTTTTTACAGAATGTACATAAACTGTCATTACTTGCATTTATTTTACAGAGAAAAGTATTTGTTGCCAAGATTTTGTGATTTATTCTATATTGAAACCATTGAAGTTTTGAACATTTTGTGGCATAAAAGGGCATTTCATAGATATTTTTCCAGTCTTCTTTTTGAATAAAATAAGTCCTATTCCATCTAATCTGACCTGTAATACTTTCTTTATTTTCAGTCATAATGATATATATATCTTTTGTCCCTTTCTTACACTTAAGAATAACATTGACATGATAAGGAATAACTGGTGTACACAATTTTGTGGTTACAATTATTTTATTTGCTTGTGTTATGGAGTTTAAAGAGGCTCTTAGTCCATGATATTGAAGAAAATTTATATTTATATTATATTTCTGTTTTAATTGCTCAATTGTATAAAGTTCCCCATCATCATTAAAGAAATCATTTACAATTCGTATTCCATTATTATACCTGTTTTTGTTGAAAAACCCATTTCCCCCTATGTTTATTCTGTCATAGTAACAAGCACAGGCCAAAAGTGTTTCTTCAGTATTAATTTGTATTAACTCAATAAATCTACCAAGTGCCAAAAATACATCTTTCCAAAACAATTTTTTTATATTTTTACACTGATTATTAATAAATCTAAATCCAAAACTAAGACAATCTGACATATTAAGTTTCATATTAATAAATTGTTGCCAATTTCTATAGTCAGTGGTTAAAATTCTCCTAATCCAAGTTAGTTTCAATGCATCAAGAAATTTATAAATGTCTATCATTTTTAAACCTCCATCAGTATAATTTCTTGAAAATACCTGTCCTTTGACACGTGGAGGCCCATTCCATACAAATTCTTGAAATAAATTATTAAGGGTTTTTAACATTTCCTGATTTGGGTTTGGAAGAGTCAGAAATAAATGATTAAACTTTGGTAATAAAAGGGATTTAATCACAGTTATCTTTCCTATAGGGGTCAAATTACGACGCTTCCAAAATTACAATTGTTTTTTTCAATATGGTTATCCTTTCACTGAAATTTGTTTCTAACATACTATCCAAATTTACAGAAAAATCAATACCTAGTAATTTAAATGAGCTTTTACCCCATACTAGTTTGTACTTTGTTTTAATGGTGTCCTGACTATATTTCTTAAGACCTATCCAAATAACTTGAGTTTTCTCATAATTGATTTTAAGACCTGATACTGCAGCAAAAGCTTCTAGTTCTTTCAATGTTTCAATTAATGATTCCTTAGAACCGTCTAAGATTAACCTTGTATCATCTGCGTATCCAAAAAATTTTAATGATTTGTTCCCTATTTTTATGCCTTTTATTTGTTCATTTTTTCTAACTTTCAGTGCTAGTATCTCTGCACACAAAATGAAGATATAACGAGATATTGGATCTCCCTGTCGACAGCCACGTCCTAAATAGAAGAAGTTTGACAGATGTCCTGACTGGTTTATTGCTGACTTTGAATTTTTATGAAATACATTTATCCAATTTATAAAAGAAGATCCAAAATTTAGTGCAATCAAAACTTTGTTTATGAATGCCCAAGACAATGAGTCAAATGCCTTTTCAAAATCAATAAGTAATAGTAGGCCAGGAATATTATTTTCTTCTGTATATTGCGTTAAATCATAGACAAGCCGAATATTTTCTCTTATAAATCTACCAGATATGAATCCTGTTTGGTCAGTATGTATAAGCTTATTTAGAAACGGTTTCATACGATTTGCAATACAGCCTGAGGCAATTTTAAAAACTATATTCAAAAGAGTAATAGGCCTCCAATTTCGAAGAAATTCCCTAGGTTTATTTTCTTTGGGGATACATGTTATTATACATGTAATTATGCCTTCTCTCTGAGTAATGGATAATTCACCATTATGAAAACCGTAATTCAATGAACGTACCACAAAATGGCCTAATTTTTGCCAAAAAACTTTGAAAAATTCCGATGAAAAACCGTCAGACCCAGGAGATTTATTGTTTTTCATATTACGGAGGGTCACTGATGCCTCTTCTAAAGTTATGTCCCCTTCCAAAGTATTTGATTCCTCATTAGTCAGCTTTGGTATTGTATTATCTTGCAAGTATGTATCAGAAAGCAAATCCTGTAAATCTGTATCATTATTTTTATACAAGTTAGAATAAAAGGTCCTAGCCTTGTCTAAAATTTGAAACTGATCATAAATTATTTTTCCACTACTAGAATTTAATTTGTACATTGTTTTATTCACAAAATTTCTATTTTCCAAATTACAAAAAATAGCATAGCATCCATGCAGACTCCTGTGTCCTTGACCTTTATTTATGGTTGAGTGATTTTGCCTTATACCTTTAACACTATTTAATAAATATGCAATATGAATATCCATTTCTCTTCGAGTTTATAACTTTGATACCTTATATGCTACAAAGTTTAGGTGAAGTAAGATACTTACCCAGACCAACATCTTTGAATTCATGGTAAAGCTTTCCTGGGTGGGGCCAGGGGTCAGGTTGTATAACAGGTCATATTAAACACTTGCAAAATGGGAATAAAATCATAAGTCTGGTACCATTACTTGCCTGGAGAGTTTGAAACTGGACATAACGATCACAGATGAAATAGTTTATACGGAGACCGGGCTTTGACAGCTGGTTCAGGCTAGGGGTGAGGTTATGGGGTGGGGCCAAAGGAAACATGAGAAGTCTGCAAAGGGTAAGGAGGTATCATCAGACCGACTTAGTACTGGGTAAAGGTGGTGTGAAAACCCATACTAGGAACCACCCTTTGTCACCATGAGGCATTATAAGTTAGACTGAGTTGGTATCTCTCCGTCTGGTGCACGAGGACCCGACCCTCAATGTACGCAAAGCGTCCAGATAGTGGCATGCAAGTCGGCCCTGTATGCCAAAGGGAACAACTGACTTAGTCTAGCTTCTGATGCAAACTTCAACTATGGTTTGAGGGCTGGATTTGGATTTTGATTGTTTCAGTTCCTGGTCTTTGCATACTTTTTACTTTCATTTGTGCACTAGCTACCACATTCACCCCTGGTTAACCATGTTAACAAGGTTTTGAGTCAAGATACTTTGTAACTGTAAGAGTCAGGCGCCCATTATGCGCACTTCGTTGTCTTCTGACAACTCTTGTTTAAGCTAATAGGTTTATTTTTCCTGATAGGTTTAGTAATAGGATGGTTACGCGTATTTCGATCAAAGTTTTTTAGTTTGCGTTTGTACTGTTGTATAATTCGGCGACGTTATTCGGGCATTCTTATGCTGAGATTATCCCAAACGCCACCACCTGCAGGTCTGCACTGAGGGCGGTACATTGTGTGATACAATTTACGAAACTGCATTATCGCATTAAAGCGAGATAAGTAATTTGAGCCGCGCCACGACAAAACCAACAATGTGGTTGTGCGCCCAGCGCAGACTCAGATCAGCCTTGGCATCCGCCCAGTCTGATCAGACTCTTCGCTAAGCGCTTAAAGGGTAGCTAAGGGTCTAGCTAAGGGTCGTGTCACGGCTCATTTTTGGTTATCAATCAGTTATACAGAAGTTGCATGATAAAGTTTGACACTTTCCCAGAACATTTCACATTCTCTTCACGCAGGAAATGGCAGTTATAAGCGACATTTCCGATGGACGAATTTACTTTCTCAACAAAACGAACGGAGATCAAATGTTCAGCACTATTAGAATTGGCAACGAAATAACTTATGGCATAGCAGTTTACACGGAAGACAACCAACCTCCAAAAGATCAAGGTAAAATTTTCTCACATGTGAGATACGACGTCCCTTTTAAATGACCATCCCAGATCTATTTCACACTTATGATTTTAAAATTACATTATGAGTGGCTGTATAGGATTGGGAAGTCCCACTTGAGGGGTCGGAATTACACCAGTGACTGAGGGGTTGAAATTGCAAACCCGAGATTAATTATTCTACTTGGACAAGCTCATGACGGACTATTATTTTTTATACTACTAGCGCACTTATCAACCATGGCAAGCCGTTTTACTATATACTATGCATTGTAGATATCTGACATAGTGTATTAGATACCTAATATGCCAATTAAGATATATAATATAACATATACGATTTCTAATATAACATATAAGATAGCTTATATCCTAAATAAGATATCTGATATAGGATATATCTTATATAGGATATGAGATATCTAAATTGTCATATCAGATATCTAATATAATATATCAGATATTTTATATAATATATTAGATATCTTTTTTAGCAATAAGATATCTTATGTAATATATAAGATTATGATATATTATATAAGATATTTATATGTAAATTAAAATAAGGTATCTCTTATCCTATATAAGATATCTTATATCCGATATAAGATATCTCATATACTAAATAAGATATCAGATATGTTATATCGGATATAAGATATCTTATATGCCATATCAGATACCTTATATATTAAATAAGATATCTGATATATAATATAATATAGCATCTGTGTAAAATTAAATAAGATATCTCATGTCATATTTAAGATATCTTTTATTAGATATCTTATTTAGGATATATAATATCTTATATGTTATGTTAGATATCTTATATGTTATATTAGATATCATAATTGGCAAATTAGATATCTTAAATGTATATTAGATATTTATTTATTATGTTAGATATTATATATATATATATATATATATATATATATATATATATATATATATATATATATATATATATATATATATATATATATATATATATATATATATATATAGAGTGGACCCGACAGTATCGGATCAAGTTCAATAAAACTCATGTTTTATTATATATGAATGCTAAAGTTTTAAATGTTATGGCACGTAACAATTGCAAAATATCCCTCCTATCTATCCATGTCAAAATATTTACGAAAATGATTCCTTTAAGGGCAGATAACCTATCCAGACTTACATGAGCGTCTTGCGACAGTAACGAATCAACTAATAAACTCTCAGAGAAGACTTTTACGGCCTTTCAACGATATTTTACATGTGGTCCTTCACCAGCAATGGTTATGTCTGTTGAATGTATACAAATGTACAAGTATGCCAAGAATTCATAACTCAGTAATCCCCTGCGCCACATAGCACGGAACTACTCAAACAGGAAAGACCATAATCTGCCTTCGCAGAGTGTAGACCCTAATAAGACCGTAGTATCTAATCAGGATCAACAAATGAACGGTGATTTTTTCCTCTTTAACATTGATATTTCAATGCAATCAGTGTTAAATACTACATGGTCATTCAACGAGTTCTGCAGCATTAATCTGAGTCTACACAGTTTACGAATGTCCTTTTGATGAAAGTCAGTCATTAAGGGTTCACACACATGAGAGCCGATCTCAAATGTTTCCTCAGAATGTTTAGCGGAAGGCGTGGGATGTGGAATATATCACGAAAAGGATATTGTCTTATTTTTATACTGATCTTCTTTGAAAGTAGACACAGCAGCCACTCAGGTAGTTGATTGATGACTTGCTTTCAGCATCAGACCATGCATCCAACATAAAGTTTTCCAGCTGATATCTGTTTTCGGTTCATATTATATAATGATCCGTTACTGTCGCACATCGGTGCCCCACTTTTTAAGTCTTCTGTTTCATTAAATACTGGGATGTCACAAAAATAATGACTGCCTGTAATTTTAGGGATGCCAGGGCAAATTAGAAAGAAACATTGGTTTCAATCGCCTAATGATAAAATAGTTTAAATAACCGAAATCTATTCTTGGGGTAACGAGCAATAGTCGAACTGCAAGCGCCGCTGAAGAGGGGCCAAGCTTTCCAACAACTCTGATTTGTTTCACAGCCACACATTTCGATCGAATTTTTCACCCTGCACTTTGTTATTGGTCTAACTTGATGACTGTAATATAATGGTAAAAAATAGTTGCTTCATTTATGAGAAAAATGGTTGATAACTTATGAGTGATCCGATACTGTCGATGAACCGATACTGTCGAGTCCACTGTATATAAGATATATTGATAAATAAGATATCTTATATAATAAATAAGATACCTTATATGGTATATTATATATCTGATATAATAAATGAGATATCTACATTCCAGAATAAATTCAATATCGGTTCAACTTTGTTTGCCTACTGGGCACCTACTTACACAGAAAAGAAATGTCATTTTACCTCTGGCGCAACACTGTGTCACGGACAAGCATTTATGTATATTTAATGACGTCATTCTGTTAAAAATGGCCTTGAGTGTTTGTCAACAAACAGCAGAATGTTCAAGCAGCCAACAAAAGTAGGAATTTTAAACGTATTTTTTCACATGTTTACTGATAAAATGGCAAACGGAGATGAAAATAAAAATACGACTTTGATTCATTTCGAGCAGCTCGATCAGTGTTCCCATACAGTGCTCCAGATAAGAAGGGGTAACAGAGATAATTTTGGGATAATTAGCCATATTTCTCCACAAAAACATATTTTGTGACCCATCATTAGAACCGTCTCTAATGAGGGGTCACAATATATGTTTTCGTTGAGAAATAAGAAAAATTATCTTTGAATTATCCTCAATACCCCCTCTTATCTGGAGCTCTGCCATAGACTGTTCATCGTGTATCGCCGTCGTGTTTCTGTATCGTAATGGTTAGAATTTATGTGGTTACGAGTCTGCTACAGTTTCAGAATAATACGCTAGTTTCTGGAGCTGCTAACATTCTCTGTTTTGTTCCATTACATGTCAGTTTCTTTATAAACAATTTTTTTGTAGTTTCTTACTCTCACTTGTTTTTGTTGTCCACATCAGTACCTTCGTTCACCAAATATTTAGAGGTAGATCCACTTTAAGTAACTGAATGACTTTAAGTCTGGGAAGGTGCTGTTTGTTCGATATACCGTGCGTGCCTTTTGTGAACTACTGTCACTTTATGTATATATATACTTTCTTCCCTTTTGGGTTTGAGGGCGGGTTATTGGATCTTATTGTATCAACTCCTGAGCATTGCTTATCTTTATACTTTATAGATTATTGTTTGGCGAGACAGTGTCCACATTTGTGTATGACAGCACCAGCTCCAGAACTCGCCCGATGTGTCTGTTCAGAAGGATACGAATATGTTGCTGCAAACAATTCATGTATAGGTAATGTATATGCGGGTGTCTTAACTGCTTTATGTCTGACGTTCATACAGGCAGCTTCAACAAACAGGGAAGACGCTGATCAGACGCCGCTTAAACGCGGCGTCTGATCAGCCTCTACCCTCTTTGTATGAAATACAAGCAGTTTTGAGAAAGTATAAAGTAGTCATAAGTAAATCAGACACTGACACCCCTTATATTGGCAGTGGACCTGTCCGGACTGCGACGTAGAAGAGTCCACCGTGCAAAATGGGTAAAATATTTGGACCGAAGTGCACGTGTAAAATGTGTAGACCAAGATAACCTCCTACAAAGTGTAGGATGCAACTTGCGATTTCATGATACGTACAATCATGTTTTATACTCTACTGCTGGAAGGTAAAGGTGGTATTACACCACTTTGGCAGTTGATATTGAAATATTCTTAATTTATGAAATTTCAGCATGCAAATATGCAGGTGCATATTGAAATTTTGTCGATTTGACAAAATTTCAATATGCACGTGCGTAGTTGCATATAGGTTGCTACTTCCTTGAAGTATGTCTTGTCCGCCATGAAACATTTCAAAATTCGATAGAAGATGCTATTTCGTTACTTCAAGGGGGGTTGTTCGGAAATCAGTTTTGTGATCTCTCTGCATTTTTGAATGTTTTTTTTTCGATATTACAGACTCGATTTATGGACTATCCATAATTCGATTTCTAGACTGTGGATATCATAAAATCATCTCCCATTGTGAATTCACAGTAACAAATACTGGTTATTGAAAATTTATTTATCATATGACGTCGCATCTGAGAGTGTAATAAAGCCATGCATTGAAAACGATAATCCACTAGTGGATTAAATATGCAAATTACGTCGTAACGTTATACGTTGACATTCATTAAAACGTCGCGTTTTCTAATGGCGAAATCGTGACGTTTTAGTGCAAATTTTGCTAATAAAATGCGATTTTAGTGTCATATGATAAATAAAATCTTGCATTCGTGCTCCTGTATTATTGAATTTATTAAACTCGTTGGGAAAAACCGATAAGATGCTCGGCAAAGCCTCGCATCTTATCTTTTTCCCCAACTCGTTTAATTAATTCAATAATACATGAGCACTCATGTAAGATCCTCTATTTATAGGAGATAACGGGAATCCCCACAGTGACGTCATCGGATGATCACGTGGATAGGTTGGTTGGCAAAAGATTAGCAGGTGACAGTGTTTTTCTATAGGGTAGTCTGAAGTGTAATCGCTAAAATGCGTAAAAGATAACTAAATTAGTGCGAATAAATAGCTTCCGATTTAAAACAATAGGAAATAAGGTCTTAGTCACCCGTCATACGAAAAAGAAATAATTGAATTAATTGAATTCATCTAGTAAATCGCGTATTTGTGTGTACCCATCAACTTAACCGGACTGAAAAAATATTAAGAGAATAAATCGAAAATAATGTTGATCAGTATCTCAATATTTTCTACTTAAAATATATTTATCAGTATAAATAGGATAAGATGAAAAAAAAATAATAAAAAGTAGAATATTATATCTCAGAGAACTTAAGCGGAATTACTGCGAAATGTCGATCGGATTTTGGGAAAAGAAAATAATAATAAAAAAAAAATAATAGAAATAATAATATTTATCGATGGTTGGGATTTCTTAAAAAAAATTAACAATAAAGAAAGAAAGAAAAATAAATAAAATAGAGGAAGCCATACGTTTTACCTAGCGGATAATTAGCCGCACTCGGCGCACAAACAGTTTATTTTAGATACATGTTTATTTCAAATATTCACCACAGGAAACTAGCGGCGTTTTTTTTTAACTATGATAAGTCCTTGATCAAAGGGTCTACTGAAGACAGCGCAGATACTATTATACAACAGGAAACATTTTTAATTTAGAAAATTAACATAGGATACAGACTCAGATAATTTTTATTAGAGTTTCTATAATAAAAAGTATATATTGAATTTTGTGAATGCAGGATCTACCAAGTTAAGAATATTTTAATGCTAACAAAAATTGAATTTCGCATTTCATCTCGTTTCAGTGTAAGCTTTTAGCTATATCCTAAAACAAGTAAATTCCACTTAAAATATTGATTTTAGAACAGTTTATAAAATTCTTATAAAGAGCTAAGCCAACAGTACTTTTTGAAAGTTACATGAAGTTCAAAAGCTTGAGCTAAGAAATATAAAAGAAAAAGATATGCATCTTGAGTCATTCATCAACGATTCACTGCCATTTATTCAGTCATTCTTTCATTTACTGGTTTGTTCGTTCATTCATTCGTTGTATTTTCCGTTTCCCTTTTTACACGCTACATCATCTAGACTTTTATAAATTTGCGCTATGAACATGTGTGATAGAAAGCAAAAAATATTATATTTTTTTTGAAGCAGCTTAGCACGCATATTAAATCATGAAATTCAATTTCATTAAAGAAAATGTAAGCCTAACATATTTTCTGTCTAAAACATTAAAATGTTGCTCTTTTAAATTCAGATTTTATACAAACAATCATGCGCGTTAAGTGTATACTATAATACTGTATCAGTCTTTCTGCCAACCAGACTCGGGAAATCCCCCAGGTGTCTTATCAGTGACGTCACGCTTTTATCTCCTATAAGGAGGTTTATCATTATTGATACACCAGATATTCGATTCTACAATGATACAAGTTAATGCTGATTTATGATTTATTACGAACTAGGTCAACTGTTAAAAGAACAAATAGAATTTGCTCTTAGGGAGCCAATTCTTTAATTTGTAGAGTTGACTCGCAGTAAGACAGTATATGTTGTCCCGAAAAGTATACTCATTTACCTTTTGAGCAAATGTGACAGTCAGCATCCGTGTAAGCCTTTGCATTTACATTGACAGATCAAGAGCCTTTGTTTTGAAAATTGGTGGGATGTGATTAATGATTCTAGCCTTTCAGTCCTGGATCCGTTCAAATCTTTGTTTTTATATCCGAACAGAGAAAGCTGGGGCTTACCACAGAGTTATAATTCTACTGACTCCGACAGATATCTGTTACGGGGATATTCGGTCCTTGGCTAGCTACGATTACCCCAGTGCAAAGTGTGTATTTACCACCAGGGCACCCACAACACCTTATCCGACAACAACAACCTCTCCAAGACCAGATCATACAAGCTTCTCTAGAACAACTTTTCCAACAACACCAGGTACTTTTTTTTAAAATACCCCCAGCATTGTCTGTCAACCCAGAAATGTGGTGTTGGGATAAGTATTGGGTTCATTCTTCCCGTTCGTTCGTCCCTACATTTTACCTCATAGGTTTGCATTAATTTTTTTTTTATAGTTAATACATCTATAATCGGCTTTCATCTTTTCATATTTGCTTCATACAATGTCTATAGCTTTACTTTTGATATAGATTACTTCTGACATCCTGAGTATGTTTAAGCAAAATGTCTGCTTAAAGACCTGGATTTTTGTCATTAGGAAGTTATGTAATCCTTGTCTAATCCAATGAACAATCTTCTCTGGCTAGCCTGTCTTCTCTAGACCAGTGTCCCAGCTGTCTCCTTGGGAGGCTCAAAATGGGGGAAATCAATAACAGAGATACCTTGATTTAATTACTTGCATTAGTATTCATCAAAGTTAGATTTAAAAAAAACATTTTTGATAAATATATTCTGGTAATGTTTACAAAATCTTAAGTTCGCATCTCTTCCTTTTCACAATCAAATTCATTATTAGAGAAGCCACAATAAAATCATACACTCTGTGGAAACAAAATATTGATAATGATAAATCCATAATTGACATATCACAGTCTATAACCAACAAAACTGCAGTGTCAGTTCTTGTAATAAAAACAAATGAACTTTGACCTATTCACGGTTTTCAAAAGTTGTCAAGAACATGTTTAATGTCACCAAACTGCTCAAAACACAGGTTTCGCAATTTAATCAAACTGAAGTCTTTTGGGTCTCTGAAGTAATCCTTGAAACAAAATTTCATCTTCAAATCTTGCATATTTTCTTCTTCTTGAGAATATTATAATGGCTAATGTATTAAATTACTGAGCACTTGACTTACTTCACAAAAACTAAAAAAAAAATAGATTAATAGAAATTATATAAAACTAAGTAAATAGTATTTACGAAAGTAAAATTAAAAATAACATATCAAAATATACAAAAAAATTTAAGTAATTAGTTAGTGATAATACAAAAAAAATGTAAAATATATTCAATTTCAATTATTTTTTTTTCTTCCTTAAGGTCTTTTTTTTTCAATTCTTTTTTCCCCCTTTTTTTCTTTTTTTCTCTTTTTCTTTTCTTTCTTTCTTTCTCTTTGTTTTAATTAATATTTGAGTTTTTTTTTTGACTGCTAATAAGCAAATTATATTTTACAAATTATAGAATATATTGTTCTGATCTCTTACATTTTGACTCATGCTTGAATTTATCCCACTGGGGCCCCACAGACAGGCAGTGATTTTAGCACTGCATTGTTTTATGACCCTAATAATGAGGTGATTAGGAGGAGCCTTTGATTTTCTTACCACTTGTTTATTGGAGGGGATTAGTTTGGGGGGTCAAAATGATAGAACAAAATCTAGGTCTTTAAAATAACCCATTCCGTTCATTGTTTAAAATGCGTATTAGCTTGTTTTTTGCCTTTTAGCAGGCCAGATATATAACGAATTGGAATTGTGCACTTTTTGATAAAAGCATGAAATTCGGTCCAGCGTTAGACTGGACCAATATAGGAATATTCAGGGTGGATGCCTAGCTGAGTTTTGCCTATTTTGGGACCATCTTGATTTTCAAATGGCATCTGCATTATATATCAAGTTTTATAATGGTCAGAACTCATTCCATTTTATATAGACATTGAACTGATAATATATCCCCTCCTCTTTGGCGTTTTTTTAAAGAATAGTACTTGCAGATGTTCCTATCAAAATGGTTCTTATTTATACACGAAAATCCCAGAGCCCTAGATAAGAGGGAGTATTTGGTGATAATTAGGGATAATTTTTGTTAATTCTGCATAAAAACATACGTTGTTACCCCTGAGAAACCGCCTCGATGAGACGGTTCAGATGAGGGGTCACAACATATGGTTTCAATGAGAAATTAAAAAAAAAATATCCCTCAATACCCCTCTTATCTAGGGTTCTGTAAACCCTCTGACTGTTGGCCTATGCTTGCATGTTGTCTATGAATATTTCCATAAAATCATGAAATATGATTTCAGAATCATTTTATTTTGGTTCTTTCGGCATTTAAACCTTTGTCTTATTTTCAAATATTTGAATAACTATACAGTCTTTTTGAATTTCTTTTATTATTCCCTAAATAACATTGATTCATAATATTACATTGCAATACCATTCATCAACTTTCTTCACTGTTTCTCAAAAACTATTATCAATCTGATACTCTGGCAATTCTGAAGAAACCTTATTGTGAGAGGTCTTTGACACTTTAACAAGTTAGGTTAAGGATTTTATGAGGTGTGTTTTATACGTATCGAAAAAAAACAGAATGCTGCAAACATATAACATTTTAGATACGACAAAATCTGTAAACACTACGTCTTTTCTGGTGTGTATTTTGTTGCCTAAATCTGTAAATCAGCAGTTTTAATAACATACTTGCGTAACTACTTTACTGTTTTGCTATCTTTTTAATAGCACTAGCACACAGGGACCAACCGTAACGCCGGAAAAGCGGTCGAAACGCAGGATTTGCGGTGTTTTCACGCCGGATTGTGGTATTTTTCGTAGGATTCGCCGCCATTTTTGTTGACAGTTTCCGAGGTGGGTTGAAATTTTTTTATTTATAACGTAAGGAGATTTTGTGTGAGCATTTGAACCAGGCTATCCGGATCTACATAGATGCCTTTAATCGCCAAATCTTCTGTTGGTACATAGATATTGTTGAAATATGCAATCAGTCAAGGAGAAAATTGTTTTGCATGTTCGGCCAAACGCTCAGACAGCATTTGAAGCAAGAGGGTTCGTACTTTTTTTCAGTTTCCTTAATTTTTGACCAGCTGGTGGATGAATTTGCATTTTTTAATATAATTACATAGTAAACAGCCGATTGCTCATGATTTTTTGTCCGAGTAAGCACAGATCGAAACACAATATGCGAAATTCAAAGTAACGCCGGATAAAGTGGCAACTTCTGGTTTCTCATTTGGCCAGTATTTTCACAGATAAACACATTTAAAAGAGTAAAACGCAGGTAAAATTCTTTTGTTAATACAATTTAGCCTTAAGACCGCTCCTGACCACCCACAAGTAGAACTTGATTAGTCCCACATGTGACCCGAGCTGGCGGTAAGATTACCATTTTATCACTCGGCCAATGAGGCCGCCATATATTGTAAGCTCCAGTGAGGTCAGCTTAGTGGTTATCTGTTTAATAAAAAGCTGTTCACTTACTTGCCACATTTGCAATGAGGCGTTTGGTGTCATTTTTGTGTTATTATTCCTTTACTGAATGCTACAATATAAGTTTGAAAGGTAATTATGTCGGTGACAAATAAGTCATTTCAATATACTTACACTGTAAAAAATGTGTTTAGATCCAATGCGAAAAATGCAGTCCGATTTTTTATGTGTTTAAATCGTAACATGTTCAATTTGCAACATGTTAAGGTTTAGGTTTAGAAATTAAACATGTACAAAACTGGTTATATCTACCTTTTTTGTTTCAAAAATTTCCTCTGTCAACATTTTCGCCTCTTATTTTCGTTCTTCAACTGGGAAAAGAGAGAATGGATTCATCAAAAATGCGTAACAGAATAAAACGTAGTTAGCAGACTTTGTCCGGAAAAATAATTGAAAAGGCATACATGTTTAGCTATATGACATATTACTAAACATGTTTACACCCAAACATGTGACCACTTGTGTTGTATAGCTAAGCGCGATTTTTACAGTGTAGTTATCAACTGGAAAAATGGGCTAGCATAAGCTTTGGTATACTGTTGTGGGATTCGCAGAGGGTACCTATTTCCCTAGTTTCCTGACAGACTAAGACTACAATATTATCTTAGTTTGCACCAAAATAAATATCTTAATTTCTGATGTCCGTTGTTGTCCAAAAATGACCATGTCTCATATACATGTACCAAGTTGTAGTCCCTAAAATATCCTTGTTCCAAGCCTCCTTCCAAAATTATTTGGAGACCTCACTCTTAGCTGATGGTTCTCACGATCGCGGTAGCATTGTGCGTCTGGATACTTCAAGTGACCGATATATCTGATTTGACAATCGAGTTGCACACTTGTGAACATTCTGATTGAAACTATGTCCTTCATGTGCAACCGTATTTCTGTATCACGTTTGAGCTTTCACACAGATATGTGTTATATATTATAACCTCAAAAGTCAATGGTCCTTTTGCAGCTCTATTAAAATCCTGTCTTCATAATAGCATTTCTGTCAATATGTTCTCTGAAGTTATATTTTGGGTCGTTGGTGGCTGTATGTCGCGATGGTGCTAGGTAGCTTCTAGTGCAGGGGCGTGCTACTGAATCGGAATATAGTAGGACAAGGGGTTGTTGTGCTTGCAGCAGATGTGGGAAGGATGGGCCAGGTTTTTAATGTGTGCGTCTTCTTCTTTACGTCAATCCTATCTTTCATTTTCTAATGCATAATCTCTTGGGAGACCGACTGTTCTTGACTGAAATATTGTGGTTTCCGTCGTTATCACCCAACGGTAGTTGTCAGATACTACTAACGCGAGCTTTTTTGGTACTGGTTAACCGCTTAAAAGGTTTAAGCCTGCCCAGGAACGGTGTTGACGAATGACCTACTGGCTCAACATGACCTAAGCTGTCGACTGAGTAGTAACACCTGACAAACCGTACAAACAAAAGTTTTGGGTCGCAGATAGTTAGTAGCAGAACAGGAACCGAACAAGGCACCTAGAAGAAAAGAACAGAAGGCTCTGTAGCTATATTTTATGGCTATCTTCATGGTATCTGTGCTGAATCAATGTTTAAACATTGTAATGACCTAATATGGCGAAGAAAGAGCTGACTGCCTTGCATTCAAGGCTTATGTTTAGTGACTCGTACTTCATTTTAAATGTTATGTTTCCTGTCGGTGCAGTTTGGATTGATTTACTGATTGACTGACTGATTGATGGATTAATACTTACCAGCCAAAAGACACTGCTGAAGCTAACTCTGCAAATAAATGTTTCACAACATTAGCATATACCGTATAATGGAAAAAATTCGCGTCGCCAAATTTTCGCAGATTTGCCCCAAAAACATAAGGATTAATTTTCGCAGTTTTTTATTTTTCGCGGATGTGAATATCCACGAAAATAAAAATTGTTTTTGTCCTGTAAAATATTGGCTTGACTGAAAAGTCAGGACGTAAAAGGAGAGAGTAACGTAAAGAAACTGTAATCACTTTACACTGAACGTATTTGTTTAGATAGAATCGGCTCATTTGGGTGGATACCAATCCTTATTTCACACAAAAAAACGTAAGATAAACATTTGTACAAATCAATGTTTAGTTCACAGAAACAGTCAACTGAAATATGCGAGCAATTGATAGAATGGTTATTGTTCAGGATAAAAGTAAACGGAACTCACAGTCGGTTAAAAGTAATTCAATTGTACTTGCACAACCAGGGACAAGTGACCGTTAATCAAGTGAAAAAAGTGACAGCATGTTCAAATTATAATTACCTGCTGATTACCAGGTAACGTAATTGCGCCGAAAATAATAGCTCTATATCTACCTACTTTTAAGGTTTTGTGAGGCGCTTTGAATACGACAAACCATATGTTTGGACGATTCAAATTTCTTATTACTACTTTGTAGAAACATGGAAAATATTTTGCGGAGTCCGACCGCGAAATTCCGCGAAAATTAGACGACGTGAAAATTTTCCGTTATACGGTAGTCTTATGCAGCAATGTATAATCTCTGACATGTCTCCTTTAACTAGAGACTGTGTTTGTGAAAGACTACGCCGTCAACCTTAAGCATGAACTAAAGGAGCAAAGCTTTACAATGTCTAAATCTGAAAAGGGACACAGTGCTATTAATTTTATGAAAATTTCTCAGAAATTAATCAGATTATCTACATACAGATTCCAAGCTGTATGCCACATGTCACAATCCCATCTCAAATGGTTAGCTAGATGTTTTGTTAAAATTTTGTTTAATCTAAATATGTAAGTCCAAAAGAAAAAAAAACACAAGAATATTTTCCTCACCTTTACCAAAATATATGACACATTTCGGACTAATAATATACAAGAAAGCAGCCTCCTAGAAGTTGGGAAATTATCAAATTCAAGCAAGGGGCATCTCTCCATCATTTTCAAAGGAAATTTGCCCAAATGTTAATAAATTCTTCTACATCTGATATTAAAGCTAAATGTTAACATCCTTTCGCAAATGATTATTCAGATATTGTGCTAATAAGATTTCGATTTTATTTTGATAAAGGGAGGTAACTCTAAAAGTACAAGTTCGACGGCTGAAAAAAATGGGCTTTCACTTATTTATCTTTGCCAAAACTTTTTGTACATCAAGGACTACTTGTTTCCCAAAACTGGGCAAACTGGCTCAGAAGTCGGAAAAATTGCAAATTTGAATACTGAAGGGCCTAACTCAGTCATTTTCAACCAAATTTGCCCAAAGATTAATCAGATCTTGTACATTTCACACCACAACTGTATACTTAATATCATTATCCTAGCTTTAATACTTCTTTAGATATTATGGTAACGCGACTTTATCTAAATTTTAAGAAAGGGGAGGTAACTATAATAAAAGTACAAATCTGACAGAGGAAAACAACATGGGTCCCCTCAGTTTTCATGACATATTGGTATATGGCATTGCGAAACCCTAGGCACAATGGTTCTTGAGCCTAGTAGCTACATCAGTAATGATTGTCAGGGAAATAACTTACAATTTCCTAGGCGCAATGGTTCTCCAGCCCAGTAGCTGCATCAGGCGTTAAGGACGAGAGGAAGAACCGACGAACAGATAAGGGGACAGCAACTTGCCCTTTCAACTTCTTTGCAGTTCTGGGCATAAAAAACGGAAATAAGAAATGCCAGGGGATTTAACCTGGGGTGAACCGGGTTCAGAGCAGAAAGGAGTACCACAGAACAGCTCTTCAACCTTAGAATCTTGTGTGAAAAGTATCTTAAAAATCAATAAAATCTGTACCATGTCTTCATTAATTTCAAAAAAGCCTCTGGAAGAGTATGGCATGAAGCCTCTTGGGCCACAATGCGGAAGTACAATATCAGTGCAAATCTAGTTTGCACCGTTGAGCAGCTCTGCGTAAAGGCTACTAGTGCATTCCTGATGAATGGCAGCGCAAAAGAATGATTCAGAACAACAGTTAGAGTAAGGCAAAGATGTCCTTTGTCACCCAGCCTGTTCAACATTTTTTCTCGAACTCATCGTATCTGGTGCTCTGGAAGAACATGACGAAAGTTCAGCAAAGGCGGCAGAAATATTACGTATCTGCAGTTTGAAGATGACAAAGACGCTCTAGCTGTGGTAGAGCAGGAACTAGAAGCCCCAGTTGAAAGTCTCGCCAACCTTGCAAAAGGTTTAAGATGGAGATCAGTGCTAAGAAGACTAAACTGATGACAAACAGCGCCAATGACATCCAGAGGGAGATCAAGATAAAAGGACAGAAGCTGGGTACTGTAACACGCTTCATATACCTTAAAGCAGTTGTCTCAGATTATGGGTCTAAACAGGAGGTTCTCTCAATGATTGAACAGGCCACTTCAGCTTTTATAAAAGTAAAAAGTATGCAAAGACCAGGAACTGAAACAATCAAAATCCAAATCCAGCCCTCAAACCATAGTTGGAAACAACTAAGATTACAAATAATCAAGATACAGAGAACATATGGCCAACCGAGTGAGCAGCTTGTTCCCAAAAGGTGGCCACTCAGCAACCCAAACCGAACCAAAAATAATAATAACATACATAAGGTAAAACATCACAGAAACTCTGACACCAAAAACAGGCAACAAAGAACCACAACAGAACTACCGCCTTGGGACGGTCAGTAATGAATTACTGGGGGGCTTAAATCGATTTTACAGGCCCAAAAAGCTGAAGCCAATTAGGAGAAATAACGGCCTATCTCTTGGATCAAAGGTAAAACTTATGCGCTCCCTTGTAATTTCCATATTTCTGTAAGCCTGTGAATAGTGGATCTTGACAGCAGAGTCAGAGAAACGCAGGCCTTTGAAATGAGATGCTACCGAAGATTACTAAACATTTCGTACAAGGACCATATAACCCATGAAGAGGTTCGCACAAAGATCAAAGCGGCCATTGAAGAGTATAATGAACTTCTGGCCCTGGTCAAGAAACGGAAGCCAAGGTGGTTTGTACACGTCTCAAGGTCTTCTGGTTTGGCAAAGACGTTTCTACAGGGCGCAATGAAAGAAGAAGAGGTAGACAGAAGAAGAGGTGATGACAATGATATTAAAGAGTGGACAAGAATGGATTTCGCCAGCTCAGTTAGGGCAGCTGAAAACAGGACAAGGTGGAAAAGGATAGTTTTGAAGTCATCTGTGGTGCCCAAACGACCTTGTAAGGTAAAGGGATAGAATAGAATAGAACCAGATATTTGTAGTTATTCACAACTTGGTGAATATATTTCCGTCACCTGGCCTTTCAACCTAAAAGGAATATGAAACATGCCAGAAGAAGACATGCCTTAAAATAAAAACTTGCGAAAACAAAAATACTCCTGGAAATTTCCACAAAGAAAATATTGAAAAATTCATGGTGTCTCTCATGGAATGCTGAAGGGAGCAGTCTTACGCCTAAACTGCACTAACATAAGTATTTTACCTGTGTTTTACCCTTTCAGATATGTTTGTCTGTGAAAATACTGGCCAAATGAGAAACCTGAAGCTACCACATTATCCGGCGTTACTTTGAATTTCGCATATTGTGTCTCAGTCTATGCCTCCTCAGGCAAAAGATCCTATGCAATCGGCTGTTTAAGATGTAGTTTTATTTAAAAATGCAAATTCATCCACCAGTTGGTCAAGAATTTAAGGAAACTGAAGAAAGTACGAACCCTCTGGCTGCAAATGCTGTCTGAGCGTTTGGCCGAACATGCAAAACAATTTTCTCCTTGACTGATTGCATATTTCAACAATATATATGTACCAACAGAAGATCTGGCGATTAAAGGCATCTATGTAGATCCGGATAGGCTAGTTCTAATACTCACACAAAATCTCCTTACGTTATAAATAAATAGTTTTTTCAACCCACCTCGGAAACTGTCAACAAAAATGGCGGCGAATCCTACGAAAAATACCGCAATCCGGCGTGAAAACACCGCAAATCCTGCGTTTCGACCGCTTTTCCGGCGTTACGGTTGGTCCCTGTGTAGCAGTTGTAGGCCAGCATTTTATGTAGGTGTAAAATGATGAGAGAAACAATCAGTTGTCGGTCTGATAAAGACACTGCCTCAAAAATTTTGTAAAGTATAATATGACTAGTAATCTACTATATAAAAACCATTTTGTTACAGTGTTAATTGCAAAAATTTGATATCAAGAGCATACAAACAGGAAGACTATTGATAAGAGAAACATAAACAGACATGTAAAGATTTTGGCAACAGAATGCTTCGTTCAGTCTTGCTTAACAGAGTACATTTACTTTAGTTTGGTGTATATGTGTAGTTTACGTTACAAAAGATTGTGGCCCCTCAATAGATCGATGGATAGATTACTTGCGATTTTACGTCCTTTGCAACAGTATTTCAGTCATATCAGGACGATGGGCGGGTGATAATGAAAGGCTGTGTGCAATGAAACCCCGTTCACGATGGAAAGAGAAATTATCTCTGTTGCACCTTCTCATCTGGAGCTTTGTACCTTGCAGTGCCTCGTCCTACAACAACAGCACAGAAATCCCTGGAACCAGAAGAGGAAATACTTTTTATGGACGTGGACATGAGAGAAAGGTACGTTTTTACTCCCGTGAATTTATCCAGACCTTAAGGCAATCCTTCCGGCCATGTAAAGTTGAAAATCTAAGACGTCGCATGCGTCGATTAAACTCTGTACTTCATGGCTTTTACATCAGTAAATCTTCTGATTGTCGTCGCGTCAAAAGGCACTATGTGGCGGTTGTGAGTAAGTAAAACTCAGATCAGCCTGCACATACTGTCAGTCAGCCTGCACATACTGTCAGTCTGGTCTGAGACTACTGTCTTCGCGTCTTATTTGGCAATAAAACGGAGATTTCCTTTCGAAAATTTGGCCTTGATATATAAATCAGTCTTACCATATATGCTCCTACCATCGGACCCGCAAAACACTTGAACAGCCCGGTGCCACTGCGTCAGAGCTGCTAGTGGCTTAGCAGAATCTGAATGTCTTTTATCTCAGGTAAAAGTCCTACACAAGGCGAGGCAACGTCTGCACATGGCTGAAATATTGTTAAGTGGACGTAAAAAACAAAAAAAAACCAATTACATATCATACGTAACAAACGTTTTGGATATGAAATAAAATTTAATGTAATGTTACAGTCTGTATGCTCAGTGGCTAACTCAGCCATAGTGGAGCAAACTTGATGGGCTATCTTTCAAGGGGGTGGTCTACGGAGTGTAACATTTGTTTTTATATATCAAAATGATTGTCCGGGTCTCTAGTTATCAAATTTAGCGTTTGCCACCTTGGCAAACCTTGCATAACTCTGTAGTGGCCAGTTATTAACGTTACCCCTTGAAATTTTAAATATCAAAAATATTTATTGAAGTCAATAAGAAATATGTTTAAACTATATAAATGTATCAAATCTAAATATTTTCCGTAAGAACAGTTAATATGCTATAAATTAGGCTGCTCAGAAAACAGTTCAGAACTTTGGTATTGTTACTTTCGTTACAATATATCATGTACCCCTTGAAAATTTAAAATTGGAACTTAAGTTGTTGCATTTTACAAAGACTCTATTACAAAAAGGCCCAAAATGACCATTTTCACTTACTATTCAATTGGCCTTTTCAGTACGTTTCTTGCAAAAAAATTTGAGACCTCTAGCGTTTATACTTTGTCAACCACGTCCTGTTGAACAGTTACACCTATTCCCTGTTTCTGGCTGAAAAGTCATTTTTCGTATAATTGTTCGTACAAAAATGGCTAATAACCAATTTAAACTTGACAAATTTGGGCCTTTCGCAAAAAGATCATGTTAACCATGATATAACACAATACCTTAAAATTTTTTTTGGACCTTACAACACATTTAAGCCAGAGTAACGTACTTAACAGATTAAATTGTTTGCGTAAAGCGTCTCTCATTCACATCAGGAAAACACTCTTTTCAAATTCTGACTTTCAAACAACACAGTTGTGATAAATATGTTTATTGTTTAGCGTAAAATGCAATTTTTGCATAATTGACGCCTACATAGACGGAAAACAATGTTATTTACATGACATGCAATGCTCAGATTGCCCCGATGTTCAAATGAAGCCTTCATGAGTTAATCTGTACATGATTTTTTTCCCCATTAATATCCAAATAACTTTAAAAACCACAAAATATCAAATAACTTATAATAGCTTACAGTTTTGTATTCAGAAAGGTAACGTTTGTATCATTTGAAAAAAACTTCCCGAGATTAAATATTTCTACTGCCAAATATGCGTAACCTTTAATATTTTGAGTAAAAAACATTTTTAGAACGGCCGGTTTAAATCCACTTATGTAACTCATTATTGACAGCCCCAAGGTGGAGCATCAGTTCTGGTGTATCTATGTCATAGTGTGTGTTGTCCACTTATCTGTCGTCTACGAGAACTCGATTTGCTTCATATGGATATTTTCCATCATTCTGGTGTATAACTGGCATATATGGAAAAGGAAAGAAAATAGATGAACAGTTTGTATTCCTAATTTTGTTTGATTAAGGCTAGCTTTGTACCCATGAAATTGTAAGGGGCTGCATGTTCATCTGGCTAGCTGCTAGTATCGCCTTACTACTTGTCTTATATTTTTATGCAGCTATTTCCAGTTTGGTATCGTGGTAGGATTGTAGCGCAGATAATATTAATCCCTGCTCATTGCCTTTTTACTCTAATTTACCTTTTCTATAAAAACAATGTATAAACCCAAAGTTGCCTTGTAGCATATATTTTCACCAAAGTATCGTACATTACAGGTTAAAAAGTATGTGTAGGTTTTCCTACTGCAGCTACAGTAAAGTACCGTTGAGCTACTGTGGAAAGCTTCCTCGTACTTCATCATATTGAAGATTATGTTCGGAATCATCTGGGCTCAGTTTGAGTCAGTTAAGCTGAAGCTAGTGCTAGGGACACCTTATTGCATTATACCAAACAGAAATTATCATTAAAAATCGAAAATATCATTAAAAATCATAAATCTAATCTGACAAATCGTTTACATTTGAATGTTGTATACGTTACCTTTTTAAATACCGAACCAAGAAGTCAAAGTAAGTGAATTATCATTGACTCAATTAAAAAGGCATTTTGATAATGATTTTAAAGTAATAACAATATGTCATAATCATCATATCCGTGTCTTTAGGCAATTTCATCCGATTTTGAAAGGAATCAGTTAAACTGTGTCAGCTATGTTCTTTCTCGTGTGTGTTCCTCGCTTCAGCATGATCTTCTGGCAAGTCTTTGTAATAATACTGTATTAATGTGAAAGGACACACCTCAGTATTTTACTGCAATTTGTTAGAAAGAAACAATATTTATTTCCGTAGATGTTTCCTATTCGCTTCTGAGAAAGCTATAACCTTTCCAAAAATGGTCTGCTCTTAAAGTACACATTTTTTTACAGCAGCAAATTCTCTTTAAAAGTTTTTCCCATTAAGAAAGGAGGCCAAAGTAAAATTGGCAGAGTAACTTACGTGAAATTGTATCCCTTCACCTTAAATTCTAAGACTGATAAAAACTTAATCAAATTCTGAAGGATGAGTCTCTGGAAGCAAGGGATGAATCACAAAAAATAACAGTAACCTTGGTTTAACTAAGGAATGTAATGTTGTGACATTGCCAATGCCACCTAGCACCAGCTATTTCCTTCTTCAAACTGATTCAGAAAGAGCCCAGATGATTCCAAATGACCAGAACCTGAAGTACAAGGAAGTATTTTACCTTAGCCACATGCCACTTTACACTAGCAGCATTGGGTTAAAACAACTTTTTCTTTTTAAACTGTTATATTCGTTACTTCGTTTTAAATATATTCTATACGGCCAAAAGTAATTAAACTATGGTTTCATATATTGCTTTGATATGAAAAGGTCATTACAGGTAAAGAAGTATAAAAGGGCAACGAGCAGAAACTGATTCAACTAGTGCCATAACCCTCCCACAACACCAAATTTAAAATAGTAACATAAAGCATACAACAAGTACTCAGACGATACTAGTGGGTAGCAAAATATACGTGCGCCTATTCCATGCAGATGTCCACAAGTTAGCTTTCATGAAGCATACCCAGGCACACAAAATGTATATTTTCACCTTCTTTCTTTATGTTTTATATACATCAGAATGATGGCGAATAAAGAGACAAAACAAATCAATATTTCGTACACTACAGATAAGTGGCCAACACAAACTATAACATCGTTACACAACAACGGATGCATCTCCGTGGAAATTTCACTGAGAAATTACATAGGGTGGGTTTAAACCAGTCTAAAGTGCCGTTTTAAAATATTTTTAACAAAACTAATGAGGTTTAGGCATATTTTTCAGTAACAACATATAATCTCAGTGATTGTTTTCAAATAATGGTTACAAACGTTACCTTTCTGAGTACAAAACAGTAAGTTCTGATTAGTAAATTTCTTATGGTGTGATATTTTTCATGTCATTTGGATATTAATGGAAAAAAAATAAAAGTGTTCTATGGATAGATTGTTTCACGAAGGTTTTCTGTTCTAGTTTTAGGACAATCTCATCTTGACATGTCATGTAAATAACACTGTTTGTTGCCCGATTAGTTGATTAAACAATGCAAAGATTTCATTTTACAATAGATTGTATAAATATACATATATATCACAACTGCGTTGTTTAAAAGTCAGAATTTGAAAAGAGTTTTTGTTGTTGTTTTTCTGGCGGGAATGGTAGACGCTTTACGCAAACAATTAAATCTGTTAAGTATGTTACTCTGGCTAAAATGTGTTGTAAGGTCACAAATAATTGTTAAGCTATTGTGTTATATTATGGTTAACATGATCTTTTTGCAAAAGGCCCCAATTTGTCAAGTTTAAATTGGTTGATAGCCATTTTTGTTCGAACAAGTATACGAAAAATGACTTTTCAGTCAAAAACAGGGAATAGGTGTAACTGTTCAACAGGACGTGGTTGACAGAGTATAAGAGCTAGAGGTCTCATATTTGTTTTGCTAGAAACGCACTGAAAGGGGCCAATTGAATAGAAAGTAAAATTGATCATTTTGGTCCTTTTTATAATAGAGTCTTTGTAAAATGCAAAAACTTAAGTTCCAATTTTAAATTTTCAAGGGGTACATGATATATTGTAACGAAAGTAACAACACCAAAGTTCTGAACTGTTTTCTGAGCAGCCTAATTTATAGCATATTAACTGTTCTTACAGAAAATATTTAGATTTGATACATTTATATAGTATAAACATATTTCTTATTGACTTCAATAAATATTTTTGATATTCAAAATTTAAAGGGGTTACGTAAATAACTGGCCACTACAGAGTTATGCAAGGTTTGCCAAGGTGGCAAACGCTGAATTTGATAACTAGAGACTCAGACGATCATTTTGATGTATAAAAACAAATGTAACACTCCGTAGACCACTATCTTCCTTTTCTAGGCCACTTATGCAATCAAATTTGCTCCACTACCAGGGTTAATAAATTTTTTCCTTCTTTAATTGCACGACGGTGTTTCGGGCATGAGGGAACAAACATAAAGCTATTTACTGTGGTTGGTTTGGGCTGGAGCTTGTCTCGTCTGTTGCTTGGCCATTCGGGGTTCAACAAATGAGCCGCGACACGACAAAACCAACAAAGTGGCATGTGCGCCCAGTGAAAACTCAGATTAGCCTGAACATCCGCCCAGTCTGATCAGAGTCTTCATTGTGCGCTTAAAGGGTAGCTAAGGGTCTAAGATACCTCCAGGCAGACAGCGAAGACTGATCAGACTGTGGGGATGCCCAGGCTGAGTCTTCGTTGGGCGCATATGCCACAGTGTTGGTTTTCTCGTGTCGCGGCTCGATTTTTTTTTTGCTCCAGTATTTCATAGTGTTGTTTGACACCCCAAGGATCTCCAGTTGTTGCAATCCGTTTTTACAGTCATTTTTATCCCCCGATCCTTTCGAACCTTAGCGATGAGCCATGCGCCCGTCCATCCGTCTGTCTGTCTGTCCGTCCATCCTTAAACATTTTCTTGTCCACCCTATATCTTAAATACACTTTTGAATATACAGGTATTTAGAACAGGTCATGACGATGTGTCGCATACAAGAATGGTAACATGTGCTATTGTACTTATTAGTTATCTCCTATTTGGAGATTTTTTGGCAGCTTCGTGTCCGCTCTTTAACTTGAATACCCTTTGAACTATTATGTAGAACAGGTCATGATAATGTGTCGCGAACAAGAAGTTCTTGCTTTCTTACTTTTTGAGTTATTTCCCCTTAATGGTTTTCGATGTGGTTGCGTGTCGCTCTGTAATTTGAATACCCATTGAAATATTTTCATGATACTTCACAGATATATAGAACAGGTCATGATGATGTGTCGCGAACAAGAATGACAACTTTCCTATCTGACATTTTGACTTATTTCCCCTTGATGGTTATGGGTGTGATTCCGTGTCCTCTCTATAGTTTGAATATCCTTTGAAGTAGTTTCATATGCGGGACAGGTCTTGAAAATTTGTCTCATGTCTCATAATTTACAAGTTATTTCTCTTTGGAAGTTTGAGCTGCAGTTTGGTGTCTCTTCTCCATATCTGTATAACCCTGGCTTGCTCCGCAATTATTACCCCCCCCCCCCCCCCCCACACACACACACACCCCAAACCCGCCGCCACCTAAAAAATCCAGACTTGAATTCCTTGTCCAAATTTATCTACTAGAGAGCTCAAAGTTAAAGTTAGATTTGTAGGGCTTGTACTTTAGAAGTTATTCACACCGTTCCTCACCGTTACTTGTTCTTGGGGGTGGTTGGGTTGGGCAATGATGCAGGATAACTTTCAGTGCTGGGGCGTCCCATTAATTTGGTCAATAGTAGGACAGGGGCCTACTGTATTTGCAGTAGGTGCATATGGGGGTTGTTTGGACATTTTCTCTCGTCTGTCATTTCTCTCTTTTATCTTCCTTTCTCAGGTAGACGACCCAGTATAAACCGAAATACTGTCGCAAATGGCCTTAAGCCGAAGATACTTGTTCTTGTTGTACATATCAATACTTTTGTGTAAACAAATTATAAAGATTAGCCAGTATTAACTCACCATGGGGCTTAAACAGATCTATGGAATTCCGACACTCGCCTTTAGCTTCTGTAATGGTTCAGAGCATTAAGTTAGTTGTTTGCCCGCCTGAAGTTTTTCTAGATCACCAGTGCATTATTTTTGGAAATAAATATGAGCAGGGACATGACAAAACCAACATAGTGGCATGTGCGCCACGCAAGGACTTAGACCACCCTGGGCAAAAAGCCGATGACTTGAAAATAAGAACATGTTCCGACACCTGGAGATCCGTGGTGTGTCAGACAACTCCACTGAAATACTTGGGTAGACCTATAGGTGAACCCGACTTGGCCAAGCAACAGATAAAAATGTCCCGCACCAAGCATCTAAAAATAGCTTTTTGTCAAGGCCCCCACTGAGTTTGAATTCTGGCCCATCGGCCATTTGAACCTTATGACACCAGTAGCCCTGTTGGAGAAGTTTGGTGGTGAAAATTTTATTACGGACACCGTCAGTTACATGACTGGAGCAAAAGTAGAAAGGAAAATTCTCAGGAACTTACACAATTCAATCCGAGATCCCACCAAAGTCACCGTCTGGGAAATACAACACAAAATTAAGCACCACCAAAGACGTCGCTAGTGACAGCCAGACGAACATTCATTTCCCATTTAGGTAGTCTTCGGGCTAGCCTTAACATCACAAACAATATATAAATATCAGACAAAGCAAAAAACAACACATAAAATAACCTAAAAGAACCAAAATAGAATGCCACCTTGGGACAGCCAGCAATGAAACCAGTGGGAGGGTGGGGGCGGGGGGTGGGGGGGGGAGTTTACTTGTTTTGCAGTCGACCAAGCCTCGTCCTTGGCTCATCTGATACTTAGTTTTTCGGTTTTGGTGGAAGATTCCAAACCGAGTAAGCTGAGCATTGTAAACCTTGTAAGTGGTAAAACAGAACGTCTCCGTCCAAAAAAGGAAAGTTTTGTGTATCAAACTTCATGTTATCGCGCTTACAATGAATCTCGGATGATTGAAACAATCGAAGTACATGTATATTTCTATAACTCCAAAAATACGGCTGCGGTATCCGATGTATTTGCTTTGTTTGATCACATTTCAGTTGTATAAGTATAATTGACCAAGCCTTCGAAGTTTGATTGTCATAAAGTTTTTTATCACATGACGTCGCTGTTATTCAGTGGATAACGTTGTGTCATAAAATCATATGACCACACGTGTAGTAACATTTTGGCACGTACGCGTAACGTCATTGGCAACGTCCGTGTCAACAATGCGTTTCTTTATTGAAATAATGTACAGTTTGAAGGCGTTAAGATCCCATTTTAAAGGGTCATATGCTAAACAGAATCTTACACTCGTGGTCATTTCACATGAAATTTATGAAACTCGCTGAAGGCTCATTTCATAAATTTCATATGAAATGACGACAATTATAAGGTCCTGTATTTATCATATGACGTCGCATCTGAGAGTGTAATAAAGTCATGCATTAAAAACGATAATCCACTAGTGGGTTAAATATGCAAATACATCGTACGTTATGTGTTGACGTCCATAAAAACGTCGCGTTTTCTAATGGCGAAATCGTGCCGTTTTAAGCAAAGTTTGCTAATAAAATGCGATTGCAGTGTCATAGGATAAATAGAATCTTGCATTCGTGCTCATGTATTATCGACTTTATTAAACTCGTTGGGGAAAACGATAAGATGCTCGACAAAGCCTTGCATCTTATCTTTTTCCCCAACTAGTTTAATAAATTCAATAATACATGCGCACTCATATAAGATCCTCTATTTATCATATGACGTCGCTGTTATTCAATGGATAACGTCGTGTCATAAATTCATATGACCACACGTGTAATTACACTTTTGCGCGTAGACGTAACGTCGTTGACAACGTCCATGTCAACAATGCCTTATAGAAACAATGTTCAGTGTGAAGGCGTTAAAATCCCATTTTAAAGGGTCAGTTGTTAAACAGAATCTTACACTCGTGGTCATTTCATATGAAATTTATGAAACTCGCCGAAGCCTCGTTTCAGAAATTTTATATGAAATGGCCACTCGTGTAAACTCCTCTATGTTTTATCTTTTAGAATGTTATACTTTGCCTCACGGCAAAATATCTACTCACGTTCTATTGATCAGATGGAATATGGGAACATAAAAACTGGTGTGACGGCAACAAATCTAATCATAAGTGGTAAGTTGCAACGCTTTGTCACCCCGCAAAATGTTATAAAAACGCAAAATGTTATGAATTTATAACAACGCAAACTATTATAACTTTATAACATTTTGCGTCGAATTCGACGCAAAATGTTATAAAGTTATAATATTTTCCGTTCCTGTAATTGTTACAACATCTTGCGTTGTTATAACATTTTTGCGGGGTGAAGAAATTTATAACATTTTGCGGTTCATTAGTATTTAGATTTGACGCAAAATGTTATAAAGTTATAACATCTTGCTTTCCTATAATTGACTCGACGCAAAATGTTTTAAAGTTATATGCGTTGCTATAAATTTTATTACATTTTGCGTTTTTATAACATTTTGAGAGGTGAAAACGCTTCTTTTCATTCTGAACCGAGCGCAGTGCTTATAGTGAGCTGTTATCTTCCATCACCGTGCGCCGTCCGAAGTTCGTCTGTCGTTTTCTTCAAACAACATGTCATCTTTTTAAATCTATACCCAGGCGGCTCTTACCTAATGTCAGTGGCGGCTTTGTGTGGCAGATTACTGGCGGATTACGACAGGAAGACCTGCTCGAGGAGTCGAGGAGGGATGCCTATTGCCTGCCGAGACCCGTCCATCATCTTTTTAATACCCCCGGCAAACGAAGTGTGTCGCCGAGGTGAATGTCTTTTGCCATTTAGTCCGTTCAACTGTTCGTTAGGTCGGGTTAAAGTCCTTCGCAGCTCGATGCAACGTCTCGACATGACTGAAATATGGTTTACTGGGCGTTTAACAACAACAACTTACCATACAGACAAACGTTATGTTCGTCCATACGTCAGTTTGTCCACCCGTTAGTCAACTTTCACCCCAAAGTTTGCTTTTCAATTCCTCATATATGTGATTACATGTCATTTACATGCCTTAAACAGGTTTGTTCTTTGATTCTCTGTAATTGTTTTTCAGCTTATTTTAATATTTGATTCATAATATCTCCATGATAGTATTTGCTCTGGCATGGCACAGCTTAACGTTCGGTTGGGCCCTTTGGATGGCCTGGCCCCGAGGTGATAAAACTTGAGTATAATCTCAAACTCAAAATAAAGCACACTGACTGGCTGCTTTTCAATTCCTCATATATGTGATTACATATCATTGATATGCCTTAAACAGGCCCGAAGGTGATAAAACTTTTTTCATGCTCAACTCAGCTGAGCATGAAATTTTACCTGCTAATAAATAGCAAATTACTAATAAGTACAGCTGTTTTCTTGCTTAGTGTAGCTTAGTATGAAATTTTCTCTACTAATAAATATGAAAATGCCAACATCAGTTGGCATTTTCATATTTATCAGCAGATAAAATTTCATGCTTAGCTGAGTTGAGCATGAAAAAAGTTTTATAACCTTGGGGCCAGGTTTGTTCTTTGATTCTCTGTTACTGCTTTTCAGCTTCTTCTAATATTTGTTTCATAATAGCTTAACGTTCGGTTGGGCCATTTGGTTGGCCAGGCTTCTATAATGACGACTTGGGGTATCTACTGTGAATGTTTGCTTATAGTGTCAGTTTACTGGAATGCAGTCTTTTGATTTGTTGGTAAAGTTTGCTATCTTTTTATTTGAAATTTATTAGTTGGCATCATCTGAATGCTATTACTGCCCTAAAGTAAAGATCACATACTTTGAAAGTTATATATATTATACATGTATATAAGATTCGCGTTAAATCGGCGACAGATAGTTAGATCCTTTGTATCTTTGTTTCCAGTTGGCGTACTTCCAGGGGCCAGAGGTATACGGAGCCTCAGGCTTGCTCTGGGCTTCAAACTTCGGCGAAACAGAAATATCCATCAATAGCACTTCATTTGGTGAAGGTACATTTGTACTGTAGGCTCAGAGTTTAAGTCATAATACTTTCGTTGCGATTGCATTTGTTTAATGTTCGGTGCTGTTTGGTTTATTGTGTTATCATTTTAACCCGTCTGTGATAAAAATTGAAAATAGGTAAAAGTAGTTGTTAAATGTTTTTCATATAGTTTGCTTAGTCTGTTGTAACCCTTCTGTTGGTCTAAATTATTTAGTTTGGTAAAGATAGCTGAGTTGCCACCTATTTGGGAAAGAGCTGCTGACTCGGCTTATCACTTGTAATTTATTGTCTGTTGGGATGTCTTTGTCAATCTTTCCTTTTGATGTTGGGGATAGGGTTTGGGATCTGATTCAGACAGTTCCTGAAGTGTAGTTACTCTTTAAATTTGTCAGTATTTTGTCTTTCCAGACTCTGTGCAAAAACTATTCAAATCAAGCGCATCTGGATAGAACATTCTTAGCAATGTGAAATCTTTATCCAAATGGAGAGTCGTCCAAATGATTATGAAAATAGGCTAGCCATTTCTTAGGAGGCGGTTGTTATACCAAAACTAGTCAAGCCGATACGAGACAGGGATTAAGTCATCTTATACGTTTATTATGAAAACTAAACTTGTCTGAACCTTTTCAAGATTGAAACCCGTTTTGGGGACATACGCAAACAGGGCAGAGCCAGTTCAGACGCCGTAGAACACGTCGTCTATATTGGACCTGCACTATTTGATTACACGAATTTCTGTGTAAAATACAATAAAGAAGGAAACATCCACCAAAAAACCCTAAAATAGAGGATACATCCAAATAATAAAGATAGGCAAATCCACCAGTCAAAACCACAAGTTTTAGATGGATAACAGTTAAAATCAGACTAGCGTTTATCTGATAAATTTATCGAGTCTTTTCGAATCTGTTTAGCTCGGTCTACGTATATTGTTATACCCCGCCACACGTTAGTGGCGGGGTATTATGTTTTCACGTTGGCCGTCCGTGTGTCCGTCCGTCCGTCCGTAGTACGTACGTCCGTCCGTCCGTCCGCACTTCGTTTCCGTTCGATAACTTAAGTATTTATCAACTGAATTTCTTCAAATTTTGCTTATGCGTTTGTACCAAGAATGTCTCGCATGGGATTGTTAATGGGCAAATTTCAATAATTTCTGACAGAGTTATGGCACTTGTCAATGTACTAAAAATGGTTTCTGGCCTCTAGTTCCTTTACTACTGGGAGTATCATGATGAAACTTCATAAACATGATCGAAGTAACATAAGCTTTGTATTATCCCGGAAATAATATCATCAGGGGTTATCTGCCCCTGCCCTGGGGCTATATACATGTATAAAATCATGAAAAATTCCTATACATGAAAAATTCCATATAAAATCAGAGTTTGAAGCGATTCTTCTGAAACTTACAGTAAATGATCCGAGTGATGAAAGCCTCCAGTGATGCTCAAATTTACCCCATTGGAGTTATTTCCCCTGCCCCTGGTCCATATACATGCATAAAATCAGATGATAGGGGTAAAATCTATATAAAATCATGTGAAACTGATTCAGAAATTTACATCTGATGATAGAAGTAATAAAACCTTCTTGTGGTGATTAAAATTTGACCCTCAAGGGGTTATCTGCCCCTGCCCCATGGCCACATGTTTAAAATCACTAAAATTGTATTTGATCGAAGTGGTAAGTGATTTATTTGAAGCTTATTTTAAGTGATCAGAGACTTTTATCCATGTTCAGTGGGGTTAGGCTGCCTCTGCCCTGTGGTTATACAGAGAAAAGATAAATCTGGAAAAATTGGTTTGCGAAAATGGTTTGCAGTGGCGGGGTATCACGCAGTCGTTTGCGATGCTTTTATTCACAGATGCTTTCATCATCTGTCTCTATAGGTCTCGTATATGACTGGGTTGATCGGTATAATTTGTATTACTCAACAACCATTGGCTACATCTATGCCAAAAACGTTAAAGATACAGCCGTCAGGGCAGTTATAAAAAGTCTTACGTCTCTGATGAAAGATCTAGTGTTGATGCCACATGACAGGTAAACTATTTTTTATGATTGATATTTGAACCACGACACGACAAAACCAACACAGTGGCATGTGCGTCCAGCGAAGACTCAAATCAGCTTGGGCATCCGCCCAGTCTGATCGGAGTCTGCGCTTTCCGCATGGAGCTAGCTTAGACCCTTGGCTATCTTTTAAGCGCACAGCGAAGACACTAATCAGACTGTGCGGATACCCAGGCTGATCTGAGTCTTGGCTGGGCGCACATGCCACTTTGTTCGTTTAGACAAGTCGCGGCTCATTTAGATTTGATTGTATTGCGTACGGGTACACCTCGATGTTTTCTACCATTTTTACCACTTTTTTGGCCTCCTGTTTGCTTCCCTGGAGGATAAAACCCTTTCTAAAAGGGTTTCTTTTTCAATTGAAAGAATCCTCAAACGAGGATTTTTTTCTTTTGAAATAGATCTCCATAGAGAAGGGAGACAAAAGTGAAATTTCCAGAGATTCTTCCTCTGAAAATGTTCCCATTCTGCTTAATCCTCTGTCTCTAGGTCTCGTGTATGACTGGATAGATCGATACAATTTATATTACTCTACAACCATTGGCTACATATATGTCAAAAACATCAAAGATACATCAGTCAGAAGAATAATACAGAGTCTTACGGCTATGATGAAAGATCTCGTGTTGATGCCACATGACAGGTATATTGGATTTTATGATGTCGAGCTGATGTCTTACAAAAGATCAGCTTTAGTTCAGTCATTCGCAGTTGATATACATCATGCTCAAGGTTTGTGCTTTTGTCGTAAGATACGAGTACATCAGTATGAGGGAATCGATTGGTTAGTTTTAGACAGTGCGAATGAACAAAGCTTCAAATACCCTATCCTGTCTCTAATATAGTCCATGTCCTGTTACCATCAATGCTTACAATTTGATTGTCATGGCAACCAGTGGCTCATACTAGGGGAATTAATTTTATCCTAGCTTATTTCTTCTGATTTATGTCCGACAATGACTGGGAATGGGTAAGGGACTGGGAATTCAGAGTAAGATTTAGTACTGACTTCTATTAAATTTTGAGCCGCGACTCGACAAAACCAGTAAAGTGGCATCTGCGACCATCAAAGATTCAGATCAGCCTGGGCATCTGCCCAGTCTGACCAGAGTCTTAGCTGTCCGCATAGTTAGTTTAGATCCTTGGCTACCCTTTAAGCGCACTGCTAAGACTCTGACCAGACAAGGCAGCTGGCCAGGTTGATCTGAATCTTGCTGGGCGCATATGCCACTTTGTTGGTTTTGTCGTGTCGCGGCTCATTTATGTCCGAGGATGACTGGGAATAGGTAAGGGAATGGGAATTCGGAGTATAAAATTCAACACGTACTATTATAATCATGTCGTGGCTCTTTGTTAGAAGAGGTGTGATTTCATTCCCATATACAGCACAGTGTATACTTTATTTCATACCCATATACATCGCACTACGTACACTTTTTGATTCTTTATATTTCCTCATCATTGCTAGCTGCATCTGAATTTCTGCTTGCTACATTTTAGAAAATGTACAATATTGTGGCATACAAAACGTACTGAATGAAACGTTTTCTATAGATATTCTACGCACATGTTGATGTAGCACTTTTTGTACGCAACGATTTTGCCGCTAATCAGTGGTCGAATTTTCGTTTTCTATATCTAAACAACCACAACATTATCATTTACATGAGGGAAATGCTCTCTGTGGCAGGCAGAATTCGTCCATTGCGATGTTATAGGCTGCCGGCTCCAAACAATTTTGGCGTGCCAAATGCAATACAGTGAGAGTCACAGTTGGTCATCTTTGAATTTGTAAAGTCTCTTTTGGCCTGTTGAAAGATGCTGAGTATACTAGACGCAATACAGCGGTGAAATGACACAGGCTTGACTATCAAATAATGTACTGGATGCAGGCTAAATGTTTCTTTACATCTACCCATGGATTAAGCGAGTGATGAGCCTATTTGACTTAGGTCTTTAGGGATGTTCATCTGAGCTTTTTAAGGGACTCTTTCGGACTGCCATTATTTATCTTTTAAAGATAGGGATGTGCATTGTATGCCAAGACCTTCCCATCATATTTTTGCTCCAACGCGTGCAAGCTTTTTCGGATCGGCGACACTACATACTGTATTAATCGTTATAAAGGCCTCTGCTCTAATAAACTTCCCCTGCCTCTTTTCCGGAAATAATGTTATATAAACTTGCATCAATTCCTGTTGGCTTCTCAGGATAAGATAGCTCTTTGAAATTGGGTCTACTCTTCAAGGAAAGAATTTGCTCCTAGAAGAGCAAATTCTTTCCTTTAAGAGATGACCCCCTACTGAAAAGGGAGGCAAAGCAGTAGAGTTTCTTCCTTTGGAAGTATACCCATCACCTTTATTTTGCTTATCATAGTTCTTTTGGCAGTGGTTGATTTACTATAATTTAGGATCTAAATAACACCCCCTTTCGCAAAAAGCAACGCCCCGGGGCGTTTCATAGGGTTAATACGGTAGTTGTGCATCTGTCGTTCTGAGTTTGGTGAGGGTGAATCTGTATTAAAACAAATTATCAAGGAGAAATACTTTATTGCAGGTTCATAATACATGAATGTGGCCCTGTACATTTCTGAATCGATTGCCCATCCATTTTATGGCCATCTTTTTACGAGCCTTTCTGGTCATGCGCGCTGACAGTGTGGAAAAGATCAACTGAACCCATTCGTACCTGTAATAAAATATACAAAACTGGTCGTGCATTCTAGCATAGGTAGGACGATGATACGCGACAAGAGAAAACAAACAAAGTGACATGTGCCCGCCAGCATAGACTTAGATCAGCCTTGGCATCTGCTTAATCTCATCAGAATCATCGCTGTCGACAGGTTGGTTGGTTAGACCCTTTGCTCTCCTTTATGCAGACTGCAAAGACTCTGATCAGAAGGCTGAGCTGAGTTTTCGCTGGGCGTACGTGCCACTTTGTTGGTTTTGTCGAGTCGCGGCTCAATTATAGAGTAATTTGGAGTAAACGTATCTTACAACTTTCAGGAAGCTTGCATGGACAGTTACACATAACGGAGGAAGTAAGATTCAAAGTTCTGCACTAGACGGAATAGGGGAAGTCGAAACCATGGTTGACAATCGATCGCCTATAAGGGCTTTGACATACGACCAACATACGAAAACGTTAGTATATAACTGTTTTGAGTCATTGTGGGCATCTTTAAAAACTGTCACCTCGAGTTGCCGTTGACGATCAAATGCACTGTTGGCAGAGGCTTGTCGGCTTTAGTCAGCAGTGCCACGGGCTGGCCATGGTCGGATCTCGAGGACGATAATTTTACTTGTTGCCCCTACAAATGAGTTTTGTCTTGCCTGCGACTGGCAGAAGCGAGACATAGGTATAGCTTTTCCTTTGTCGTCGATAGTGGCGGCACAGCGATTTAAACTTTGCGTCGAGTTTTCTGGTTTAGCTCTGTTTTGTGACAATGTGCATTCTTGTTCGTTACCCGTTTAAAAACGTTCCGTTCTGCCATACAACTGCACGAAAGAAAGGTGCTTGGTTTTGACTAGTCAACGATAACCGCCCACTTCGTACAAGTTACTTTCAAAAGATTTTTGTTTTTGTTCCCCGCCTTTTCGAAGAAAAGTGGAGGGATATAGTCTTCGGCATTCCATCCTTCCGTCCCCCTAAAGAAGTAGGTACCTTGTGTGCGCAACTCCTCCCACAGTTTTATTCACAGGTATTTTGGTCATGGTCTGAAGATATGCATGTGGTTTGGATATAATCCTGACGTTATTTTTTATTACTTTTTCGCAAATTGAACTTAGCCATTTTTCATACATTTTTACTATCAAAGTGAATAGATAGTGGGTACCTTTTGTGTGCAACTCCTCCTACAGTTTTATGCCAATTCCTTTGAAACTTCAATAATGGCGGGGGACATAATTCTTTGAATTTGCTTGTTTTTATTGGCCAAGGTACGATGAAAATTCCATAATCGTGCATAAATTACAGTAGCAAGTCATACTCGTATGCTACTACTCTGCATGTAGTTTATTGAAAATTATGTTTTTTCAGAAATTGTCCTAAATTTCAAACGACATGTAGCCTTCACTTTTCAAACTTCCCGAACGAGCTTCGAAAACATTTGTGGTCGAATATTTTATATTGTCTTCAATCTATTTCTGTTGACTCAAATGCAGGCATTTGCTACCATGCATCTGTTTTTCTGAGACAGTAGAGTTATAGTAACAGTGATGATGTCCATATATAGGCGCTAGAATTTCTTGAGAGTGGATACCCGTTTTAAGGAAGGCTGCAAGCATGCCCGGCCGCGTAACGCAGTCAGTAGCGCATCTGACTCGAAAGGCCGAGGTCCCGGATTTGATACGGTCACTTACACAGCAGTGGTCAGTTACGGACGTCAGTATATGCACTTCGTACTGGCTAACCGCTAAGAAGGTCTAAGCCTGCCCAGGAATAGTGTGGTTAGGTTAACTGACCGTCCCGACATGACCATAGCTGTTTTCCGTGGACGTAAAGCAATAAAGCAACAACAACAGTGTAGACCTAGTTTAGACGCCGCAGAATGTCCCGAGTCTGAACTGTTTGCATACAGGGATTTCTATGCAAAATACAATGAAACACATCAATGCAAGACAACACCTGTGAAATTACAAAGACAAAACTATCAAATCCAGGGGTCGCAGGTTCGATCCCCTGCTTCTCCGGTTTTCAGATGAGACTTTAATCTGAGGTCCCATCTTCGTAAGACCTACATGCTGGTGGGACGTTGAACCCAAGATCTCTCACTCACCATTCGCCATAAAGAGTCCTGGTAATGCTGGTACTCGGTTTCTAGTCAGAAGAGATTGACAACACTACATACGATTATACTTGTTTTATAGTCAAACCTGTCTTAAGAGGTCGCCCAATGGAAGTCCATAATTTGGCTGCTTAAGACAGATGACTCTGTAATACAGGTCCATTTGCATAGTATTTTGGTTTTAGTGACACGGGAAAGGTGGCTTTTAAAGGCAAGTGACCCCTTAATAGAGGCGACCACATAAGAGGTTTGACTGTATTGTACATATATCTGCAATGAAAGCTGCACATCGAATATTTTAAATCTAAAAGTCTCAAGTTTTCAAATCTCATTTAAAAACGCACCAGATCTCACGAATTGCGGTCAAGACTAACTGCCATGTATGACGTATAGTAATTAAAAAAAAACTACAATAATGTCATATCAACGTGCATGGTGTTGCATCCACGTTGATACTATGTTTTTTTAATGCCAGATAAGAAAACATAATACTTCTTCTTTTGCAGATTTTATTGGGTGGAGTCAGTTTATGTGTATATGTATAAGCCAAACAGCGACATGACCTCTCCGAGAATAATAAGGTACCAGGCTAATTTTGAGGAGACAACGTACCTCCTGCAAATTTACAAGGTAATTAAAACCTTTTTTTTTATTAGTGGACTTGTCCATCCTTGTCATTTGGATGGGTCCATTTCTAGTTTTAGGGGGTTTTCGTGAAAGTTTTTTCTTTTACACTATTTTGCATAGAAATTCCTGTAAGCAAACAGTGTATACCCTGATCAGACGCCGCGTTTTGCGGCGTCTGAAGTGGGTCTGCACTATTTGCATATGTCTCCAAAACGGTTATCTGGTCTAAAAGGGTTAAATCTAGAAAGGTAGGCACTGACCAAGAACTAATACAGTCAGAATCTATATTCCGCCAGCACAACCAAAAGGATACATAAATTGACAAGAGTACACGAAAAACGCTTACTTGTCGCCGCTCATACCGTATCCTAGCGACATAAGATATCCCACCTCAGTGGGTTAAGCGTTTTATTATGAAGTAATCACAGAAGAGTTTAATTTCAAACATGCACCATATCTTCAGCAAACTCATTTTTTTTCAAGATTACGGTCTGTGTTCGATGCCTGCTGGAAGCGGAAATCTTTTTATGCGCAAACCAGCTTTAATCGTCCTCAGACCTTGCATGCTCTGGTTAGAGATTAGTGCTATTGTTAAGTTATTGACACCGTTATTCACAAACTTTAAAACGTTTTTTCGTTTTATCCAGTTCTCATAAAAATGTTGCCAGGAGGCACAGCGGGACGAATGTCTGCGTCAGTTACAAAAACGAGAATCAGTTCGCAGATTTTAAAACATGCTCGTAGATATGCCATTTTATATCTTTGATGTGGTCACTCAGATTATGACGACAAAATATTCCTGACTATTCAAGAAGACCAAGGAGCGGCGGTAGTGTAGTGGATAACACGCTGGACTACCAATCCAGGGATCGCAAGATATATCCCCCGCTTCTCCGGCCTTTCGGATAAGACTTTAATCGGAGGTCCCGTCTCCGTATGGCCAAGTTTTTAATGGGACGTTAAAGGTAAAAAGTATGCAAAGACCAGGAACTGAAACAATCAAAATCCAAATCCAGCCCTCAAACCATAGTTGGAAACAACTAAGATACAGAGAACATATGGCCAACCGAGTGAGCAGCTTGTTCCCAAAAGGTGGCCACTCAGCAACCCAAACCGAACCAAAAATAATAATAACATACATAAGGTAAAACATCACAGAAACTCTGACACCAAAAACAGGCAACAAAGAACCACAACAGAACTCCCGCCTTGGAACGGTCAGTAATGAATTACTGGGGGGCTTAAATCGATTTTACAGGCCCAACCTCACCCTCAGTTTCTGAAGTGGTACAAAACATTTAGGTGGTTGTTCGGTTCGCATGATAACCCTCTAACTCGTCAATGAATCATCACGGTAAACACATAAATCAAATTTCAACACCATGAAGAAGCAAAGACGAGGACTAAACAGATACAACGGGCCGTCTGACAGGTGGAGATCCCTGTCCTGCCAAACAACCCCACTGGAAATCTGAAGCAAAAGAAGGTCACCAGTTGAGCCCCGGTGGACCAAGCAACAGACAAAAAGGCTCCGGTCCCAACCAACTAAAATATATAGCTTTAGGTCGGGGCCATCATAGAGTCTGACGACCGATCCCCCGGTGTGCAATTAAAGAGTGCAGCAAAGCTATCAACCGTGATTGGGTTAATCACTAAGCATGCAGACTGTCGCATAACATTTAAATTATAGCCAATACGTTTGTGACGTATTATTATTTTTCGGAATAAATCAGAAAAATCAGTCCGACCCTTAATCTTTTTGAATTTGTATACTAAGTCACCATAAAATTCTGGTTCCGATAGGCCTTGGTGTAAAAGAAATTTTAATCCGACATCAAATTTTGAAACCAATTCATGGTGTCTGCGATAGAATTTAGAAAAAGCCTTTCTAAGCTTATGATACCGATAGCCCTGTTGAAGAAGTTTAGCAGTTAAACATTTATTACGAGCATTAAAGTCATCTACATGACTACACACTCTAGCAAATCTTATAAGTTGAGAAATATACACTCCATAAGAGGGACGACGTGGAACGTCACCATCCAAAAATGGAAAATTAACTATATCAAAGTCAAAGTCATCACGTTTATCATAAATTTTAGAAGATACAAAACCGTTAAAAATAGATAGATGTAAATCCAAAAAGGGGGCCTCGGTATCTGAAGTATTAGCTTTATTCAATTTAAGTTCAGGTGGGTAAATTTGGTTAACCATGCTTTCAAAATAAGGATTATCAATATTCAGAAGATCGTCTAAATATCTAGAGGTTGAGTTAAATGCCTCAATGATATCAGCTTGATTATCAACAGAAAGAGAAGTCGAGTTCACTCACTCAAGAAGACCATGCACTGATCGATCTAATATGATCCGCGACACGACAAAACCAACAATGTGGTTGTGCGCCCAACGCAAACTCAGATCATCCTGGGCATCCGCCCAGTCTGATCAGAGTCTTCGCTATCCGCATGTAGGTAGGTTAGACCCTTAGCAACCCTTTAAGCGCGTAGCGTAAAGTCTAATCGGACTGGGCGGATGCCCAGGCTGATCTGAGTCTGCGCTGGGCGCACAACCACATTGTTGGTTTTGTCGTGTCGCGGCTCTAAGTCTCCAGAAAAAAGATGACTTTACTGAAGCTAATTGTGGGCATATCTTAATTTTGCTGAACACTGGAAATAAATTTCACTTTCTGTGATTACCTGATAAGGAAATGCGCGAGAGTAAACCTTTAAACCAGAAATACTATAACTCGGAATACCCGAGTCTGCTGTCCCCTGTTATTTCAGTCTGCTTGTTCTATCGAATAACGTATTTATATGGCTGTAAGACAGTTTTTCTCTGTCTAAAAGTCCCCAAAATATGTAAAAATGTCATTTGTAATTCTGTTGTTGGATAAGTTTTTATACGCCCGTAAACATTCTTGTACGCGCCTTAACTCAGTAACCATTTGGGATAGCTTCATTAAATTTGGTAGACATATTTATTAGGCTGGGTGAACGTGTCGCGTAGAAGAATGGTTGCTCCCCCTTTCTTCATATCGAAGTTATGCCCCTTTGATTAATTTTTCCCTGTAAGTCTTGTACGCCCCATAACTACATAACCGTTTTGGATATCTTTTTAAAACTTCAAAGCAATATGTTTGAAGTCCTAACGATGTGTTGCGTACAATAATGGCTGCTCTCCCTTTCTTCGTTTTAAAGTTACATCCATTTCATTAGTACTTTTAGGCTATTTTTGTGTATACTTATCTAGTGCATGCCATAACTTGGTAACTATTTGGAATATCATGATGAAACTTTTTAGCAATGTGCATGATCACAAGACAATGCGTCATATATAAGAATGGTTGCTCCCCCTTTCTTGATTTTGGAGTGACCTCCATTTGATTAGTATTTTTAGGTGTTTCTCATTCACTCCATATCTCCTGAACATTTTGAAATATTAGAATGAAGCTTTGTAGGAATGTGTATAATAATGGGTCAATGTATCCTGAACAAGAACCACAACTCTGACTTACTGAATTATTTGCCCTTGCATAAATTTCCCGTTTACTCTAACTCTTATTTAAATACAACTCAATGGTGATATTATAAATCATGCCAAGGGAATGTAATGGAACCAAAAATGGTGTATCTAGTATATTTAGGTAATCTCCCTTGTTCCACTTAGGCAAGAACTTACCTTGGAAGCTGATTTTTGGTATACTAATAAATATTTTTTTGATGTGTTAAATATTTAAATAATGTTGCAGTCATTAATTATAGAGTGGTTGCCCCTGTTTGTCTGCCTGTCTATCCTTTTGTAAGCTATCTTGTTCATTCTGTAACTGCTTTATGACATTTTAACGGGCGTATAATGCGCCGCTTGCGAAGCCTATGTCTCTTCTCTTTTCCAAAACAATCCTAAAATTGTATTCATGTGAGACAGTTCTGCAAGAATTTTGTAAGACAGATCTAGATTTTCAAAACAATCCCAACAATACGGAAACGTCTTGTAAGACGGATCTAGATTTCAGGGATTGTTTTGGAAGGGAAAAAGCCTTTGTCTGTCAACCTAATAAATGAGGTACAAGAGACTGATGTCCGTAGTTATTTAAATGAACTTTTTCAATCAAATCAGATTTGTTTTATTACGTTCTTTCAGAATTCTCTAATTATTGGGGAGAAGGAAGGCAATACAACATATTTTGGTACCGTTGATATAGCCTCAACCGCTGCTGAAAAACCAGTGAGGGCATCTGGATTCTTCAGTAATGTGCTTCACGTTAACAACTTCAAAATTCTAGATACTGAGCTCCAGCCTGAAGAACCAAGTAAGTACCGTATTCACTCCAGCCTGAAGAACCAAGTAAGTACCGTATTCATTGCTCAAGATATGAAAGGGTAACGGGGGTAGTTTAGGGATAATTTTTCATATTGCTTCATAAAAACTTAAGTTGTGACCCTTCATTAGAACTATCTCATGGAGACTTTTTGTCGCACCTGCTTTAGCAAGGTGCGATATAGGAGTTCACTTTTCCGTCCAACCGTCAGTCCACCCGTCCGTCCATCCACAATTACGTCGACCCTAACGTTCGTGTCCGTTATTCTCAATCTATGATACCTACAATCATCAAACCTGGTATCAATCATCAAACCTGGTATAAAGTTTCTTCTTAGAATGGTCCCGAGGAATCTTGCACTTTGTTTGACCTTTGACCTATTTTCATGCTCTAATGACTCTGTAAAATTTTATGTAAAAAATTATGACGACCCTAGTGTTTTAGTCCATTTCTCTCCATCTACGATACCTGCAATCATCAAACCTGGTAGAAAGTTTTTTTCTTAGAATGGTCTAAAGGATTGTTGCCTTTATTTTGACCTTTGACCTATATTTGCTGCTCTGCTGACTTAGTAAACTTTTACCTCAGAAATTATGTCAGTCCTAGCATACTGGTCCATTTCTCTCAATCTATGATACCTACAGTCATCAAAACTGGTATAAAGTTTCTACTTAGAAAGATCTAGAGGATTGTTGCATTTATTTTGACCTTTGACCCATATTAAATGCTCTGCTGACTTTGTAAAATTTTACTTAAAAAATTACGTCAACCCCATCATCTAAGTCCATCTCTCAATCTATGATACCTAAAATCATGAAACCTGGTATAAAGTTTCATCTAGAATGGACTCGAGGATTAATGCACTTGTTTCAACCCTTCTTCTGGGATGCTGCTTTTATTGGTACCCTTGACCTATATATCATGCTCTGTTGACTTTGGAAATTTTATGTCAACCTGGCAACCATGATTATGCGGACAAGAGCATTCAAGTCCATTTCTCACTAACAATGCCACAAACAACCATCAGAGTTGGCATAAAATGTTTTCTTAAGCTGGTGTCCTCGAGTGTTTGACTACTTTATACTTTTAACCGATTTTTTAACTCTGTTGACTGTATAACTTTATGTAAAGAACTGCTCAAATTTCTAAATTATTCATTAGACCTAGTGTACACTTTCCTCTATCCATGGTATCTACTACTGAGAAAGCATATGGCAGGTGCGACATAGCATTCCGCGGAATTCTTGTTTAATAATGGGGTCACAACATATGTATTCATTTATCACTGTTAGCCCTTGTTATCTGGGGCACTGAGTATTTATTCGACTAGAAGACGGGATCTTCTCTCCCTCTGTCCAAAACTATCTAAAATATGGAAATCAGTCCTGTATAATTCGACTACCAGATAGGCTTTTCTATTCCAAAAATCTAGATCCGTCTTATAAGACGGTTTCTGGATTGTTTTGGAAGGGGAAACCCTTTGTCTTATATCTGAATAAATTTGGTAGGAGAGTCATTCCTCACCCCCTGAATTAGGTGTCAATATGCTAATTATAAACACTTTCCACTGACTTACCCAGCTATAGGAGATAAAAGCGTGACGTCACTGATACGATACCTGGGGGAGTCCCCGAGTCTGGTTGGCAGAAAGGATGATACAGCATTATATATAGTTAATACGCGTGATTGTTTTTCTGTAAATTATTAATTTAAAACAGCAAAATGTTAATGTTTTAGACAGATAATATGTAAGGCTTACATTTTCTTTAATGAAATTGAATTTCATGAGTTATTTGCGTGCTAAGATGCTTCAAAAATGTATTTTGTTTTTCCTTTATATCACAAATGTTCATTGCGCAAATTTATAAAGTCTAGATGATGTTGCGTGTAAAAGGGGAAACGAAAAATACAACGAATGAACGAACGGACAAACAAACCATTAAATGAATGAATGACTGAATAAATGGCAGTGAATCGTTGATGAATGACTAGATGCATATCTTTTTCTTTTATATTTCTTAGTTCAAGCTTTCGAACTTCATGTAACTTCCAAAAAGTACTGTTGGCTTAGCTCTATTATAGAATTTTATAAACTGTTATAAAATCAATATGTTAGGTGGCATTTACTTGTTTTAGGATACACTGAAACGAGATGAAATGCGAAATTCAATTTTATCATCGAATTTTTGTTAGCATTAAACTGTTCTTAACTTGTTAGATCTCGTATTCACAAAATACAATTATATACTTTTTATCATAGATACTCTAATAAAAAGTATCTGAGTCTGTATCCTTTGTTAATTTTCTGAATTGAAAATGTTTGTTTCCTATTGTATAATAGTATATTCGCGGTCTTTAGTGGATCCTTTGATCAAGGACGTCTTATTATAGTTCAAAACACGCCGCGGGTGTCCTGTGGTGACAATTTGAAATAAACATGTACATAAAATAAACTGTGCGCCGAGTGCAGCTAATTATCCGTTAGCACAAACGTATGGCTTCCTCTATTTTATTTATTTTTCTTTCTTTCTTTATTGTCCACAGAATTTTAAGAAATCGCAACCATCGATATATATTATTATTATTTTTATTTTCAATTTTCTTGTCCCAAAATCCGATCGACATTTTACAGTAATTCCGCTTAAGTTCTCTTAGATATAATATTCTATTTTTTTCTTCGTCTTATCCTATTTATACTAATAAATACAATTTATAGTAGAAAAGATTAAAATACTGATCTGCAGTATTTTCATTTTATTCTGTTAATATTTTTTCAGTCGTAGTTATTGAGAAAAAAAGTCCGGTTACGTTAATGGGTTTATCCAAACACGCGTTTTACTAGATGAATTCAATTAAATGATTTCTTTTTCATATGACAGGTGACTAAGACCTTATTATGTCCCCCCACCAAAGGTGAGGGGGGACATATTGTTTTCAGTGCGGATCCCGGGCGTCGGCGTCAGCGTCGGCGTCCCTGTGACAGATTTCTTGTATGCGCGATATCTCTTGAACAAATGAATGGAACTTCACCAAACTTGCATGGATACATTATTGGGACAAGTTTAAGAGCTGATTAGATTTTGGTGACCTTGACCTCATTTTCAAGGTCACTGGAGGACATAGATGACAATTTCTTGTATGCGCAATATCTCTTGAACCAATTGATGGAATTTCACCAGACTTGCATGGATACATTATTGGGACAAGTTTAAGAGCTGATTAGATTTTGGTGACCTTGACCTTATTTTCAAGGTCACTGGAGGACATAGATGACAATTTCTTGTACCAGTGATATCTCTTGAACCAATGGATGGAATTTCACCAAACTTGCATTGATACATTATTGGGACAAGTTTAAGAGCTGATTAGATTTGGTGACCTTGACCTTATTTTCAAGGTCACTGGAGGACATAAATGACAATTTCTTGTATCCACTATATCTCTTGAACCAATGGATGGAATTTCACCAAACTGGCAAAGATACATTATTGGGACAAGTTTAAGAGGTGATTAGGTTTTGGTGACCTTGACCTCATTTTCAAGGTCACTGGAGAACTTAGATGAAAATTTCTTGTACCAGTGATATCTCTTGAACCAATGGATGGAATTTCACCAAACTTGCATGGATACATCATTGGGAATAGTTAAGAGGTTTCCAGATTTTGGTGACCTTGACCTTATTTTCAAGGTCATTTGAGGACTTAGATGACAATTTCTTGTAACCACTATATCTCCTGAACCAACAAATGAAATTTCTCCAAACTTTCAGGGATACATCATTGCGACAAAATTAAGAGCTGATTAGATTTTGGTGACCTTGATCTCATATTCAAGGTCACTGGAGGACTTACATGACATTTTTTTGTACCCACTATATCTCCTGAACCAATGGATGGAATTTCACTAAACTTGCATGGATACATCATTTGGACAAGTTTAAGAGGTGATTTGATTTTGGTGACCTTGACCTCATTTTCAAGGTCATAGTCATCTATGTAGGATAGCTTAAGAACCAGTGGATGGATTTTCTCCAAACTTATCTAGATATTTTACTTGTTCAGGCTTTTTATCCATTAGAGGGGATGGGAAATGGGCTGGTGGGGGGACATCAGTTTTTCTCTGAAAAACATTTCTAGTTTCCAATTGTTTTAAATCAGTAGCTATTTATTCGCACTTATTTTACGCATTTTAGTGATTACACTTCAGACTATCCTATAGAAAAACACTGTCCGCTGGCTAATCTTTTGCCAACCAAGCTACCCACGTGATCATCCGATGACGTCACTGCGGGGATTCCCGTTATCTCCTATTCGATTTATTTTATTTCGTGGCCCATTTTTATTTTCATTGCCAACCATTGAGCCTGGTGGAATCTGGCTGCAGCTGAATGGCAATGTATACGCTCCTGAACTGTTATGTCTTAGCTCCAGTGCAATAAATACCACACAGTTTACCAGTCCAGGGGCGTAACTAGGGGCAATTTCATAATACGCACAACCATGTATTATTCTCTACTTCTTGAAGGGAAAGCTAGTATTTCAGCCACTTTGGTAATTGGTATTGAAATCTTGTCTAATTTATAAATTTTCAGCATGCAAATATGCAGGTGCGTTTTGAAATTTTGTCAATTTTGACAAAATTTCAATACGCACTTGCGTATTTGCCGTATAGGTAGCTACGCCCTTGAAGTCTATCATCCAGATTCGACATTGGCCATTTTTACTGACATATCCTTGCTGTATATTTATCAAACATTTTGTGAAGGCAAGTCAGCTCTATCTAATGCGGTTAGCGATTCTAATAATGCTGTCTTACTTAAAAAGTTACTTTCGGCAAACAGTGTTCTCCTGAGTGTCAGGTGGCCACTTTCGGAGATACCACATAAATATTTGAGAAAATATGACAAGGGAGTAAACCATGCGGTAACACCATCTTGAAATCGCGTCGCATCAACGTCGATTCAACGTCAAGACGTTGAATCGACGTTGGTGAGACGGGATTTCAAAGTTTTGTGCATTGGCGTTAATCATTCTTTTACAGGTTTCTGCAAACATGATAATGGAAATTGTCAACAGCTGTGTTTGACTACACATGACGGGAATGGCCTTATGCAGAAACGATGTGACTGTTCATACGGGTTCACACTTGAAGATGATTTACTCAGTTGCAAATCAGGTATGAATTTTTTAATTAAATGAATCACGTCATAAGAAAATAACTTCAGTTATGGTTAGCCAAAAAAGTCCACCCCGCCTCCCTCTAATAAAGGCTCCTTCTTATTTTATGGAAAGAAGGTTTCCTTCTATAATATCACAGCAATCGGAAAGAGGGAGTATCTATCTATCTATCTATCTATCTATCTATCTATCTATTATTATTATTATTATTATTATTATTATTATTATTATTATTATTATTATTATCCGGCATAAACCCTCTTTCGAGTATTTGATGATAATTATGGGATTTTATTTCTCGCGAAAAATATATTTTGACAGCTAGTCCAAACTGACTATTTCAAAAAATAAATCACAATTATACCGACAGTGACCCCTAGTTTATTTAGTCAAAATCTAGAATCACTAAACACAATTTGTCGGTTACAAGGTAAACAAGTGTAACCAAAAAAGGCCACCACTGGTCGCCCACCAGCAGTTGTTATAAAATACTCTGCTTCATCTGCACTCTGGCCATATAAAAATTTTACGAGCTTAGTAAATGAATTAAGTAAATGCTGCATGCTTGCTCTCGGCCCGACCGTAGATATTCAGACAAGCAGAACCGTTCTCGCGTAAGGGTCATACTAAACACCGTAGAGAATGGAACACCCGAACGAGTAAGCGCACAATCTCTTGCCCTAGACGTGTATTAACGAAAATCATCTTAGTCGGCCAGTCAGAACGGCCCACATCCAGCATTTTTATAAATTAATGAGAAATATAAACTGCCGGCAGATATTAGAATCTTGTCATTGCATCGCTAGCCTCCGATCCACACGGACAGTATTTTCCGAAAACTACTACAGACTCTCTCCGTCGAACCAAGTTGTGTTTAACCCTTAAAAAGCGCCAAAAAATGAAAAAATGTTGAATTTGCAAACAGTGTAGATCCAGATGAAGTGGCTCATAATGAGCCACCTCATCTGAATCTACACTGTTTGCCCTACAGTGTTCGAATTCTCAATATGATATCGCTCGGACGAGAATTTTTTTTGAAATTCTGCAGATGTAAATTTTGTCGTCTGCTTTTTGGCGCATTAAGGGTTAAATGATATTCAATTCGATCGGACTAGGGCATTTTTATAGAAACAACATTGAAAACAAAATATGTTAAGAGCCACATGCTATGGTAACAGAGCTTTGACGTCATTTGTATCAGAACATGGCAAACAGTGTGTGTTATGCTGTGCCAGTTTTCAGTGACATTACAAATTGAAGTTCTTTCAACAGAAACTATAGAGTTTCTCAAGCAAATAATTCTTCTCGAGTTATTTAATGCCGTCTTATATATTGTATTGAGTATCAAGAAAACATATCCCTAAGTTCTTCAAAGCCCGGCCCTTATTTGGACCTTTACGTGGGTCAAAGAGTAACGTTTGTTTCAATGTTTCTTTCTCTCTCTCTCTAAACAGATGTGAAAACGGATATCGATTTTCTTCTGGTAACTGACTGGACACATGATCAAATAAACCAGGTTGATTTGATAACTGAACAATTCCATGCTATCAACCTTGATCCGGCTGGAACTCCAAGAGCTCTGTTGTATAACCCACTTACTGATCTTGTTATGTATACTCTGGATGGTTCTAATGATGTATACGCCACAAAACTTGATGGGGAATCGTCTGACATTTTTGTAGAATTGGGTAAGATTTCTAAAACACCGTATTTATTTAAGCAGCGACACGACAAGACGAACAATGTGGCATATGCATTTGCGCCCAGCGAAGACTCAGTTCAGCCTGGGCATCCGCCCAGTCTGATCAGGGTCTTTGCTGTGCGCGTAAAGGCAAGCTGAGGGTCTAGCTACCTTCATGCCGACAGCGAAGACTTTGATCAGACTGTCTGAGTAAATGACAAGCTTGACATAGCTCAATTATTTTTATTAGGGCGAATGGGTACACTTTCAGCGGAGGCTGATCTGTCAGTTTCTTTTTGCTTCCCTTCACAATGCAGGTCGGCTCTTAAAATATAGAATTCCCTCCCTTAGGACCAAATTATTTCCTTTAAGAGTAGACCCATTTTGGAAGAGGTCATGGGAGGAAAGAGGAAGTCACAAAAGTTGTTTCCCTCGGTAAAATGGCAAGGAAAACATAAGGTGTGTCCATTTACGTTAAGGTCATGGATACATATCTAGGGCAGACCACTCTGATTAAAAAATGAGCTGCGACACATAAAAACCAACAAAGTAGCATGTGCGCCCAGCTAAGATTCAGATCAGCTTGGGCATCCGCCAAGTCTGATCAAAGTCTTTGCCATGCACTTAAAGGGTAGCTAAGGGTCAAAGCTAGCTCCATGCGGACATCGAAGACTTTGGCCAGACCGTGTGGATGCCAAGGCGGATCTGAGTTTTCGCTGGGTGCACATCTTACTTTGTTGGTTTTGTCGTGTCGTTGCTAATTAATTGATTTGCTACTCGCAAAGGCTAACTGCTCGTTGTAGAGAAAATATTAAAATCCATATTGAGTGTTCATGTTTCAGAGGGAAATCGCACATGAGGGGCTGGAATTTCAATCAGGGCTTGATGAGTCTCTAGTTGCATTTCCGACTCAGAGGGTTAGATTTAGCTGGTGAGGGCGAGATTTCTACTTTTACTAGTTCACGGTGGATATTTTTCCAGCCGTTTTAGCAAATCATGAACCAGATCTGATTAGCTTTGATACCCCATTATTCCATCTTATTACTATGTAACTGCAGGAACAGTGAGGTATAAATATAATCAATACCCTACCATTCTATCTTATTTTCATGTAAGTGCATGAACGGTTGGATATAGATCACTAAGTAGATGTGGGAACAGTGGGATATAGAGGATCTTACACGAGTTCTCATGTATTCTTGAATTTATTAAATGAGTTGGGGAAAAAGATAATAAGATGCGAGGCTATGCCGAGCATCTTATCGGTTTCCCTAATGAGTTTAATACATTCAATATTACAGGAGCACGAATGCAAGATTCTATTTATCATATGACACTAAAATTGCATTTTATAAGCAAATGTTGCATTAAAACGTCACGATTTCGCCATTAGAAAACGCGGCCGCGTTTTGATGGACGCCAGCGTATAAGGTTACGACGTAATTTGCATATTTAATCCACTAGTGGATTATCGATTTTAATGCATGGCTTTATTACACTCTCAGATGCGACGTCGTATGATAAATAGATGATCTTACACGAGTGTTCATTTCATATGAAATTTATGAAACGAGCCTTTGGCTCGTTTCATAAATTTCATATGAAATGACCACGAGTGTTAGATTCTAATTATCATCTGACCCTTTATAATGGGATTTTAACGCCTTCAAACTAGACATTATTTCAACAAGAAAAGCATTGTTGACATGGACGTTGTCAATGACGTTACGTGTACGCGCCAAAGTGTTATTACACGTGTGGTCATACGATTTTTATGACATGGCATTATCCACTGAATAACAGCGACGTCATATGATAAATATACTTAATAGTTACCTCACTTTCCATCTTATTACTATGTGAGTGCAGGAGTAGTTTAATATAGATTTAATCGATACTCTACCATTCCTCCTTACTACTATGTAAGTGCAAGAACAATGAGGTATTGATTTAATTGATACTGCCCCTTTCCATTTTATTACTATTTGGGTGCAGGAATAGTGGGATATAGATTCGATACATATTCCAGTATTCTATCTCATAAGTATGTAAGTCCAGGAACAATGGGATTGAGATTTAATCAAGACCCCTCTTTTCCATCCTATTACCATATAATTGCAAGAACATTGGGATATAGATTTCACGGATGAGGACGGGGGAAGGTGTGGGTGTCGGAGGAGGGTACCTGCTTTCCATAATATTATAGTTTGACTCTGGACTCTGTTTTTACATGTTTCTTTTTTCAGACCCATATTCGAGCGCCAACAGATTTGCTCTAGATTATACTACTGGAAATATCTACTACATTGTAACCACATATAACCACCATATTGGTATAATAACACCTCATCGGACCTACATTGATCTGAGGGTGGTGGGTCTCCCATATTACGCAGATTTAAAAGCCATTGCAGTTCATCCGGGTAAAGGGTAAGTATTAATATGCCGTATTTTCCCTTATAAAAGCACAACCCCGCGGGCACACATTGTCAAAATGACTTGGCATTGAAATGACTTCGTTTTGATATTGTGTGCCACATGGAGGATAACTTGGTTATGAGATACGCTATTTTTATTGTCCACGCCATTCGAAGAAAAGCAAGGGAACATAGCTTTCGGCTTTCCGTGTTTCCGTGCTTCCTTAACGCTAGGTACCTTGTGTGCGCAACCACTCTTACAGTTTTTCATGAATCATTCGTTTAAAGACCCATATCTCCTGAACCAATGGCTGGATTCTTTTGAGGTGTGCACTGTAGTCAGATATTAGTCCGAAGTTTTACAGACTACTACCCCAACCCCGCTTAGTGACCCTTATGTCCAGGTCATGGACTTAGGTAATTTTGGTCTTTATTAAAGTTTTGTAGTTGCATACTGATTCATAATGCTTGGCATAGATTTAGTTTACACTTGAACTCATGTTAGACACTCTTTTGAGTTTTTACAAAACACTCTATATTTACCCCACTGGATGACCTTGAAGTCAATGTCATTAACTTAGAGAATTTTGTCTTAAAGATTTTGTTTAAAGTTTTATGTTTCTGAACGACAAAATTTTACAGTGCAATGACTCAGTTGTTATTGATATTTGGACTTATGTTAGATAATAGTTCAGGTTTGTGATACACCCGTCCGTCCGTCCGTCCGCTGTACGTACGTCTGTCCGAGAGACTTTCGTTGCCGTTCGATAACTTGAGTACTTTTTGACAAATTTTCTTCAAACTTGGCATGTGCATTGGTCTATGAAATGTCTAGATTGGGATTGTTAATGGGCAACTTTCGATATCTTCTGACAGAGTTATTGCCCTTGCCAATTTCTCAAAAGTGGTTTTTGGTCTGTAATTCCTTTACACTTTGAAATATCTTCATGAAATTTCATAGAAATGATTGAAATAATATAAGCTTTCTGTTACAAGCAGAATTTTGTTATCTGCCCCTGCCCCTTGGCTATATACATGTACAAAAAAACACGAAAAAGTCTATATAAAATCAGGGCTGAGAGGGATTCTCCTGACACTTGCAACAAACTGTTGAAACAATATGAGCTTCCTGGCATGGTCGAAATTTTGTCCACAGGGGTTATCTGTTCCTGGCATTGGACTATATACATGTATAAAATCATGAATAAAATGTATATAAAATAAGAGTTTTGGTATATCTTTATGAAATCTCACAGAAAAGATGAAAGTAAGAATACTTTTTATACAACCAAAGTTAAGTCCAACTAGGTTATCTGCCACTGCCATGGGGAAAAACATGTATAAAATCATGATTAATTCTAAATACAGAATTGAAAAGGATTTTCCTGAAACTTGCAGCAGATTATCAAAAAATATGAGCAACCTGTTCTGATAAAATTTTATCCCCAGGGATTAACTGCCCTTATCACAGGCTATATACCTGTATCAGATTGAGAAAAATCAGTATAAATTCAGAATTGAACAGGATTTTTATGAAATAGACAACATATTGTCAGAACAATAAAAGCTGCCAATGATGGTTAAAATTTTATCATAAGGAGTTTTTCCATTCCTGTCCCGGAGCTATATACATGTATGAAATGATGAAAAAAGAAAAGAATCTTTGAAGGACTGCAGTGGCGGGAAATTACGCAGTCGTTTTCGATGCTTTTAGTTTTATACTATAACGTAGTAAGCGTAATGACAGGTCAAGTTTGAAAAGAGCTTTGTTTTCCACACTGTGTATATACAGTACAACATCCAAAGTTTTAGAATTGGAAACAAAGCTTGTTGCTTATTAGGGCCCCTCCAGACGAAGTCTGTTGAGGCAATATAGTAATTGTTGAGGCAATATAGTAATTACCTTGCTCGTCCGTCCGTCTGTCTGTCTGTGCATTCATCCGTCCATCCGTCATGATTTCGTGTTTGTTCCATAACTCTGAAACTATTTGAGATATTTTCACGAAACTTGGTACACATGTGAAAGCTTCATCAAGCAATGCGCAAAGAACAAGAACCGTAGCTCTGCCTACATTTTTACTGAATTATGCCCCTTTGTAATTTATAGTGCGGAAATCGTGTCCGCTCCATAACGCTGAAACCATTTGAGATATTTCAAGAAACACTAAACAAATGTAAGGCATTATCAGACAATGTGAAGAGAACATGGACCTTAACTCTACCTACATTTTTGCTGAATTATGCCACTCTGTAATTTTTAGTATGGCAATCTTGTCTGCTTCGTTCCTTTGAAAGTGTTTGAGATATTTTCAGGAAACTTGGTACAAATGTAGAGCAGCATCAGACAATTTGCAGAGAATAAGAATCATGACTCCATATACATTTTACGGAATTATGCCCCTTTGTTATTTTAGTACGGAAATCGTACCCGCTCCATAACTCTTAAACTGTTCGAGATATTTTTCCAAAACTTTGTACAAATATAAAACATCATCAAACGATATGCAGAGAAGAAGCATCCTTACTCCACCTACATTTTAACGGATTGACGCCCCTTTGTAATTTTAAGCACTATATAGTGCTCTATAATTTTAAAACTCTCAAAGATATTTTCATAAAACTTTCTTCAAATATAAAGTATCATCAGGCGGTGTGCTGAGAATAAGGACCATAACTCCATCCACATTTTTAAAGAATTATGCCCCTTTGTAATTTTAAGTAAAGAAAACATGTCTGCTCTATAGCTTTAAACCCCTCAAAGGTATTTTTAGCTCACCTGAGCCAAAGGCTCACAAGGTGAGCTTATAGTATAGGCTTGGTCCGTCGTCCGTCCTCCGTCGTCCGTCCACACTTTTAAGTATTAATATCTGCTAAAGTAGCTGGCCAATCTTGATCAAATTTTATGTGTAGCATGGTTGGGGTAGAGGATTGATTGCATATAGTTTTGGGACAGATTGGTTCAAAACTGTGGTTACCATGGCAACAAAAAGGTCCCATAGACTTGTAATGGGGAAAATGTTGTCCGGGCCCTAACTTCTTCATTTTTAATTGCAACTTCTTCAAACTTGTAGATAAGCAGGACAGTCAAAACATCTCGGACCAGTTTGAATTTGGGTCAGGTTGGATCATTCTTTCCAGAGTTACTTGCCCTTGAGTGATAAAATATTTTCCCATAGACTGTATAATGGGGAAATTGTTGTCCGGGCCCTAGCTTCTTCATTTTTGATCGCAACTTCTTCAAACTTGCAGGTATCCAGGACAGCTAAAACATCTCGGACCAGTTCGAATTTGGGCTAGGTTGGATCATCCTTTTTAGAGTTACTTGCCCTTGAGCGATAAAATATTTTCCCATAGACTTATAATGGGGAAAATGTTGTCCGGGCCCTAGCTTCTTCATTTTTGATTGCAACTTCTTGTAACTTGCAGGTATCCAGGACATCTAAAACATCTCGGACCAGTTCGAATTTGGGCCAGGTTGGATCATTCTTTTCAGAGTTACTTGCCCTTGAGCGATAAATATTTTCCCATATACTTATAATGGGGAAAATGTTGTCCGGGCCCTAGCTTCTTCATTTTTGATCGCAACTTCTTCAAACTTGCAGGTATCCAGGACAGCCAAAACATCTCGGACCAGTTCGAATTTGGGCCAGGTTGGATCATTCTTTTCAGAGTTTCTTGCCCTTGAGCGATAAAATATTTTCCCATAGAATTATAATGCGGAAATGTTTTCCGTCATCATTCTAGTGCCTTCATGTGTGGAATGATTTAAATTGTACTTCACACAAGTGATGAGTATGACAATATCTTGGACAAGAAGGCGTTTCAACGTTTGTGGGTCAAGGTGAAGAACACAGTCGCTATTTTTAGAAAAACTTTGTCATCGCTGTAGCGCATCAGTTTGTGGACTGAATTCAGTTGGATATCACACAAGTGATAAGTATGACAATATCTTGGGTTAAGGTCAAGGTCACAGTGGCTATTTTTAGAAAACTTTTTCATTGCTCTAGAGCCTTCATTTATTGACCCATTTTGAATAAAACGTCACACTAATGTTTAGTATGACAATATCTTGAACAAGCTTGCGTTTCAGCATCCTACGGTCAAAGTCAAGATCACAGTGGCTTTTTATAGAAAAACTTTGTCATCGCTCTAGCGCTTTCATTTATGGACCAATTTCGATTTAACTTCACACAAGTGATAAGTATGGCAATATCTTGGACAAGTTTGTGTTTCAGCATTCTTGGGTCAAGGTCAAGGACACAGTGGCTATTTTTAGAAAAAACTTTGTCTCGAGCCTTCATTTATGGACCGATTTTGATTTTACTTCACACAAATGTTTAGTGTGACAATATCTTGTACAAGTTTGTGTTTCAGCATTCTAAGGCCAAGGTCACAGTTGCTGTTTTTAGCTCACCTGAGCCAAGTCTCACAAGGTGATTCTATAGTATAGGCTTGGTCCGTCGTACGTCCACACTTTTAAGCATTAATAATTGCTCAAGTAGCTTGCCAATCTTGATCAAATTTTATATGTAGCATTGTTGGGGCGGGATCTTGATTTAAAACTTTGGCTACCATGGCAACAAAAAGGTCCCATAGACTTATAATGGGGAAAATGTTGTCCGGGCCATAGCACAGTCTTTAGTTTTGACTGCAACTTCTTCAAACTTGCAGCTATCTAGGACAGCCCTTAAGATATCGGACCGGTTCAAATTTGGGCCAGGTTGGATGATTCTTGTCTTTTTCATTTTCCACCCTGAGGGTCACAGGTATGATACCACCTATGTGTTCAATTTGCCTTAGAGTAACTTACCCTAGAGTACTGAGGCTGAATGGACTCAGGTGAGCTACAGGACCAATGGTCCTCTTTTTTTATGATTTTCTACAAATATAAAGCATTATCAGACGATGTGCAGAGACTACGAACTGTAACTCCATCTACGTCTCAATTCTGCAGAATTATGCACCTTTATAATTTTTAATATAGAAATCGTTCCGCTCTAATACTTTAAAACCGTTTAATATATTTTCACAAAACTTAATACAAATATAAAGCATCATCAGGCAATGTGCAGAGAACAAGAACCATAACGACGCCCTCACTTTTAACAGAATTATGTCCCTTTGTAATGTTTGATATGGACAGTTTATCCGCTCTATAACTTAAAAGCCTTTGCAGATATTTTCACAAAACTTGGTACAAATATAAAGCATCATCAGATGATCTGAAGGTGTACAGAGTGCAAGAATGGTAACTCCAGCTTCCTGCTTCACAGACGTGTTGCCCTTGTTGTAATTAGTCAATGAATTTGTATTTTGCCCATATCATACTGACTCTACCAGAGGCTTAATTCCAAACAACATAATATGGTGGAATAACATGACAATAGAGAGCTGTTATTAGTATTTGTGGTTTGGGACATATAACTTAAATGCCACCAACAGTCCCATAAAGGCGGGGCTCTATTAGTTACCATGTTTCTAGTTTAGTTCTCCTATGCATGGATCCTGACGAGATACACTGATTTTGTTCGATGGTGTTATCTTGTGAAACCATTTTGTAACCTTTGCGAGGGTATCTTGTATTGTCATGCTTACAGCCGGTCTATTTACGCTATGCTTGCGGTCCATAGAACGCCATAGCGCTATACGTTAAGTAAAAGATATAAGAATATTCGTCCGCCTCTACGGCGATGTAATCCGCGAGCTTAAGCTCGTGGATTATATCTCCGTACAGGCAGACGGTCCATGCTCTTTCTCCGACTTATAACATAATATCTTAAGTGGACTTTGCTCGTTATGGAGTATCTTGACGTGCTAAAGTTTGGGTATCTGGGGAAAGTGCTATAATGGTGTTATGTTGAGACTTAACTACAGAGGAATGTAAGAGAATTGAGCTTTAGCAGCTCATTGGTCTGAAATCCCATTTATTGTTACATATTAGGATTATAACCAAAAAAGCAGCATGGTAATGAGTATGTTTTTATTGACGTTTTCTGTATTTTGTGCATGTGAAAATACTTAAATTGTTTTTCTTCCAAGGTATATGTACTATGCAGTCCAAGACTACCGACATACATACATTGGACGAGCTTACATGGATGGTAAAAATGATGGCGTTTTAATTAACGACACAAACATGGTATGGCCAGAAGGACTTACCATAGATTACAGGAGTAAGTTACAAGTTGACCCATTTATGCCTAGTGGACTCTTCTGAGTCCAATAGTCATTTAAGCGGTGTCGGGTTTATTTTTCTTCTTATTATTGTCTTTTGCATAGAAGTGCCCATGTTTTTCTTTTACAAACATGGTAGACTGTTGCATTTTGCCATGTCTGATCTGGATCTGCACTGTTTGCCTATGTCCCTTGTATGGGGCCCTAGGCATGAATGAGTATATTCTATTCTATTCTATTCTATCCCATAACCTTACTAGGTCGTTGGGGCACCACAGCTGACTTCAAAACAATCCCTTTCCACCTTGTCCTGTCTTCAGCTGCCCTAGTTGAGCTGGCAAAATCCATTCCAGTCCACTCCTTGATATTGTCTTCCCACCTCTTCTTCTGTCTACCTCTTCTTCTTTTTCCTTTCACTGTGCCCTGAAGAATTGTCTTTGCTAAACCAGAAGACCTTGTGACGTGGCCAAACCACCTTAGTTTCCGTTTCTTGACCAGTGTCAGGAGTTCATCATATTCTCCAATGGCTGCTTGGATCTTCTTGCGAACCTCCTCATTGGTTATATGGTCTTTGTACGAAATGTTCAGTAACCTTTGGTAGCATCTCATCTCAAAGGCCCGAGTTCTTTTCTCTAATTCTGCTGTCAAGGTCCATGATTCACAGGCATACAGAAATATGGAAATGACAAGGGAGCGCATAAGTGTCACCTTTGATCCAAGAGATATGTTGTTATCTCTCCAAATTGGTTTCAGCTTAGCAAGAGCTGAAGTGGCTTGTGCTATCCTTGAGAGAACCTCCTGTTTTGAGCCATCATCTGAGACAACTGCTCCAAGGTATTTGAAGCTGCTTACAATGAGTATATAGATGATATTTTATTTTCTTCATTTGGATTTGATTCATACAGCAAAGGGTATTTAATATGGATGTCCCTCCTAAATTTCCTTTTGCTATAGGCATATTCACATATGGTTGGGAGAAGCTGCTGTATTATCCCAGTTCTGGAATATATTCAATTTCTCTTGATAAAACACACTCTGTAACCCTCTCATTATGACCGTGTTAATGAGGGGCACACGATCATTGTTTCGTAGAGAATGAGCCGCAACATGAGAATAGAGAATGAGCCGCAATATCGCGATATTATTATGCTGATCGGCCGTTTACGGAGCTGTAAACCAGCCGGCACATAAAATTTTAATGACGTTGTATTGACGTCGATACGACGTCATGACGTCGCATTGACGTCAATACACCGTCATATCGACGTCATCCCGCTATGGTGGTACTGAACATAATGTACACAGAGAGTCTTATTTAGCGTGCTGTACACACAGAACCCAGCAGTAAATGGGTACGTTTTTCGAATTAGGGAAGGATAAGGCTGCGAAAAGAGAAAGATGGGCTCCGCCTTTCATTAGCTGTGCCCAAGAAACAGTGGGTCTATAACCCCCACTGCTATAACCCCCACAGCTATTAGGCTATGGGAAACCTTTACTTTTACCTTTTACACACAGAGTCGTATACATCGTATTTTTTATTTCAGGGGGTCATTTATATTGGTCAGACAGATATTACGATACCATTAAGCGGTGCGACCTTGATGGAAATAATTGCGAACTATTTCTTCAGGAACCCGGTGCAGACATCAGCGATATAGTGACCGACGGTGTTTATCTTTATATTATCTCATACCGCAATGGGTAAGTCATTGAATTTTTTTTTACTCATGTTCATGAAAGTATAACGACAGCGCGTCGAAAGGCTCGTGTAAACTAGTAATCCACCACCTTTCATACTTTGTCGACGTTAGAGAACAAATGTTTGTCACCTGTATTGTCGTTATTTTCCTCTCATAATATGGCAAAAACTTTGCACAAAAGTTTAAATTCAAAACACGATAAATTGTTTTACAAAGTCATTGCGACATTTCAGACATCATCGTAGCACTGCAGACATCTAATCATGTGACTGATAACCACTCTTCCTTGGACATAACGTATAAAGCATAACCTGATGTAATTAAAAATGAACTATGTTAACCTTCAAGTATTAACTAATCTGGGCCCTGAAGGTTCATACATTATAAAGCTTAACGTTGCAGATGTAAACGATAGGCGTCATGTGAAAAGGCACTCGGACGCGCGTTTTGTAAATATTAAAATTAGTCTGTCCTTCAGTTTAACTTTGTTTTTATGCCCCCCTCTTCGAAGAAGTTGAAGGATGTTGACACGAGAAAACCAAAAAGGTGATTGTGCGCCCAGTCTGATCAGACTCTTCGCATAGCCCTTTAAGGGTAGCTAAGGGGCTAAGCTACTTCCATGCTGCCAGCGAAGACTCTGATGAGACTAGGCGAATGCCCGGGCTGATCTGAGGCCGGGCTGAGCGCACAACCACTTCGTTGGTTTTCTCATGTCGCGGCTCATTTGTAGTTTCGCCTTGTCCGTTCATCAGTTCGTCAGTTCGCACGTAAGGAACACATAAGGATATGAAGATCAATGTTCTGCAATTTGCATACTGAGTAAATTCTTGAACGTGAGCTGCCGGGATTTTCAAATAATATTGAAAGGTAAGATAAACATGAGTGAACAGACATTTGTGGACATGACATTATATCGAAACTTCGTCATGAACGTCAACAGCATCATTGGCGTGAGGCGCTTGTCGTTACCATGCCTTCTGCCTATCTCGCTATTTTGATTACTGTTCACTATATTTTTATGACTTTTCCAGACCAAAATGCAAAAAATAAGGCACTTGGATACGAAATTTTGTTGCTCTCTTTTCATTCCAGACGTATTATAGCTGCAGTGACATTAATTCTGGATCAACACTCCAGAATTACAAAAATTGATGCTTTCAGATTTACAAAAGTATCTCTTAGTGATGCGGATAGGACAACCGTTCGTCACATATATGTTGTGTTATTTTCAGAATTACAAAAGTATCTCCTAATGATGCTGATAGAACAATTGTTAGGAACATATATGTTTTGTTATTTTCAGACTAACAAAAGTATTGCTCAATGATACTGGAACAAAGGTTGCAGTTGGTCAACAGATAGACCCGGGAAGGTTGGAGACCCTCAGTATCTACAGGAAAAATATGCCTAATACACAACCAGGTATTTACAGCTCTTGGGGACAAAAATATTTGAGCCGCGACACGATAAAACAAACAAAGTAGCATGTGCGCCCAGCAAAGCCTCAGATCAGCCTGGGTATCCGCCCAGTCTGATCAGAATCTTTGCTATGCACTTAAAAGATAGCTAAGGGACTAAGCACCTTCATGCAGACAGCCAAGTCTCTTAACAGACTGGGCGGATGCCCAGGCTGATCTGAGTCTTCGCTTGGCGCACATGCAACTTTGTTGGTTTTGTGAAGTTGCGGTTCATTTGCTCCAACAGAGGATAGGCCAGGAGAGTTTACCTCATGGGAGACTGTTCGTCCGTTTGTCCATCTGTAAACTTGTAATGTTAGCGCATTTTCTCCGACACCTCTGATTGGAATATTTTCATACTTGCCTGGGACATTGCCTTTATGGTCTACTTCTGCCTAAAAGAAATTGGTGCTAGTCGTTCGACTGATATCGCCGCTGGTGACCGTCTTTTATTTTACTGTTTATTGCATCTCGTCTGAAACTACTGGAGAAAAATGTGTCGAAACTATGTGCATACGCGCATTCCTCTCATGCTTTAGTTGTGTCGAACGAAAACCGTTCCGGCATACTGTATTTATACTGTCCCTCAAATGTATGCTATTGTTGCTTTTGGTGTACGAAGTGAACACGTATGATGTAAGCAAAAATGATCATTTCCAATGGTACGACAATTTTACTTCTGGTGAAGGTGCATTTGACTACCAAATGGTACCAATGTATCAATAATCGGTTCTGATGTAGTGCTGCTTTTTGTGCTGCAACAAACAATATTCAAGTGATGCCTTCCAATATTTTGTAAACGCGCAATTCCTTTCCCGTCTGGAAACTAAAAAGTCCTGCTTCTGCAAGTAGCGTCGAGTCAGGTAGCTTCGGAGCAGATAAAATCGGACATACCATCGCAAACAGTGAAAATCCAGATCAGACGGCTCATCAGGATTTGTGCTGTTTGCCCAGTTAATTTTGAATTGACATATTAAGGAAACAATGCGACTGTCCGAATTTACCTGCTGTCCGAATTTACCCGACTTGACCCTATTTATCCAAAATGAAACAACGCTATTTTACTAACAAATATCTCTAAAGCACATACATGCACAGTTTTTTCTTTTAAAATAAAACTGTTAGTATCACGAAACTCCTGAAAGTGACCATACCGAAATTTTGGTTTGGCCACTATCAGGAGTTGTGTTACATAGAGGATCATACATGAGTGCTCATGTATTATTGAATTTATTAAACGAGTTGGGGAAAAGATAAGATGCGAGGCCCTGCCGAGCATCTTATCGGTTTTCCCCAGCGAGTTTAATAAATTCAGTAATACAGGAGCACGAATGCAAGATTCTATTTATCATATGACACTAAAATTGCATTTTATAAGCAAATTTTGCATTAAAACGTCACGATTTCGCCATTAGAAAACGCGGCCGCGTTTTGATGGACGTCAGCATATAATGTTACGACGTAATTTGCATATTTAATCCACTAGTGGATTATCGATTTTAATGCATGGCTTTATTACACTCTCAGATGCGACGTCATATGATAAAATTAAGTTAAAGTTCCTGAACATGGCCGAACCAAAGCCACTTTCAGGAGTTTTCTGAGAACTGACTGCTGCAGCAACAGTCTGAAAAAAACTGCCATTTTGTACAAATAACCTTATTTTAATATTAGTCGAATGACATGGTTATATTTCGGCAAACTATTTGCAGAAGCAAGAGTTTTAACGAACTTTCGGAGAGGAATGAAATTGCGAGAGTACCTGGCATGACTCAGTTATACAGTCTTAGTTACACATACTCAGTTACACAGCTTATAGAATAAAGTGATGAGATGTTTCTGTGTGAGATTCGTGTGAAATTAGGATGTCGGCTGTTTGCCAAATAGCAGCGACCATTATACCAAGTTACAAGCTTATACGCATTATTGCTGAATGTCTGTACGAATATTCGTTTTATTGTGTGTAACAGTTTCAAGTGTATATCTTTCTTTTTTCGTGAAGCCCCTTTCTTAAATGTCCTTAAAGTCTCTCCTTATAAGTGACTACTATAAAATTTAATTAAAAAACATGATCGTCGCATGTCCTGACCAGGCTTGGAATACTCTTTGCCTGTTCTGGACAAGAGCAGTTGAAAAGCGTATTTTCACTATTCGTCTCTTAAAGTCTTAAAGAGTTCACCTACAATGAGTGCAATTCTGCTAGTATCATCTTTACTCCCTACTGAAAGGGCGTGGGCTATTGAGAAAAAATAATTTGCGCTGATAGGAGTGAATTCTTTCCTATAATAGTAGACACCACTTTAGAAGGTTTCCGTCGTTCAGTTGGAAGCAATCAGGTAGAAACAAAAGTTGTAACACTTTGAAAAAATGGCGGAAAACGTAGCGGTATACCGGTGTACCTGTACACTTAAGTTCACACGAATGCTTTAAAGATATTTTGTTATCATGGCAGTAAGCGACGGATGCAAAGACAACAATGGAAGGGGCCCTTGCAGCACTATATGTCTACCACAGCCGTTTGGTAAAGCTGTATGTGCCTGTGACAAAGGAATAAACTTTATTGATGACGCGATGAGAACCTGCAATGACGGTAAGTCGTGTTACCTACGGTGAATTGATCCACTTGAAGGGAAGCAATTCTGCATTTTCACTATCTTGTCAGCGTTTACCTTGGGAGTCGATCCTTTAAGGAAAGAATTTGCTCCCTAGGAGCAAATGTTTTTCTTTTAGAGTATACCCATTTGGAGTGGTAGTGTTAATACAGGGAAGCCAGTACTAGTTCCCGATATTTGTCTCCATTTGACTGTTTGAAAAGTTTGGATGCCCATCTATTCATATCAAATACTACTGCGTAGTGTAGATATACTTCTGCTTTTGAGATTTAGCCTACTCAAACAGAACGTACTTGTCATCGGGTCTGTCCATCTGTCTGTAAACAGCTCTTCATATGGCTACTAAAAAAAACGCTGAACTCATATTTAGCATGGCCAGACTGTCCAAAGTGCAATAATATGGATGGCCGTCATCATTAAAAAGTAGCAAAACAAACTGAATGTTGGGCTGCCCTGAACAAAATACTATAAAAATACTCAAATTTGAAACAGTTAACATTATTATCTGGCATTATCTAAAAATAAAAACAAACTAAAGGCCCTGGTAAAACTGTGGTCTTTGTGCCTTCTGTGTTTGTTAAGGTTTTGTTGTTAGAACGTCTGTTTGGATAAATGAGTACCGTAAAAACTCTATATACATGTATTGGGACAGTTAGGTCAGAGCAAACAGTGCAAACCCAGATCAGACTGCTCCTGGAGGAGCAGTCTGATCAGGGTTTACACTATTTGCCATCCCATTTGCATGTTATGGACACATTACTGCACTGTAAAACCAAACTGTTCCAATTTTAGGACAATTATGGTACTTATTTTTGGTGTTCCAATATTTAGAATTTTTACGATGAACTTTCAGGGGAAGTATCTCTGCAATTTCCATGCTTGCCTCCTTTCTCATAATGGGTGTCATAGAGGATCTTACATGAGTGCTCATGTATTATTGAATTTATTAAACGAGTTGGGGAAAACCATGCGAGGCTATGCCGAGCATCTTATCGGAAAAAGCGACGTTTTTATGGACGTCAACGCGTAACGCTACGACGTAATTTGCAAATTTAATCCACTAGTGGATTATCGATTTTAATGCATGGCTTTATTACACTCTCAGATGCGACGTCATATGATAAAACGTTTTAATGAAAAAGATTGGACCTCTTGGTGCAGAATCTTTCCTTTAAGAGTAGACACCCCTTTGGAATAGCTTCATCCTCCATTGAAGCTAACAGGAGTCGTATTCATAAAACGACTTAAGTGGTTGCTATGCTGTTGCTAAGGCTAAATGTCTTTGAATGAGATTCCCTACATCTATGAAATTTGCTCTGGAGGAACAGTCTTACAAAGACTGTTCCTCCAGACCAAATTCATAGATGTAGGGAATCTCCTTTATAGATATTTAGCCTTAGCAACAGCATAGCGACGACTTAAGTGGCTTTATGAATACAGCCTCTGGAAGTCACGAAAATGAGTAAAATTGGTAAAAGACATGGAGGTTCACTCATCATGGACTGCCTCTTGATTTACTTTAATGCAATTTCAACTAATTTCAAGTTTAGGACTTGAAGGGTTAGGTTTGCTTTTTTTATCTGTATGCAAGAATCGGTTAATAATTATATGCAGAATTTGTTTAGCTCTGCCTAAAATAATGAAAAAGCAAGAACTGCATTTTGAAAAAAAAAGTGAGTTTCGATATCTTATGGAAAATGGCTCTTAGAAATGCATTCTTACTGAGATTGGCATGTGTTACAATTCGAATCCTCATCATATTTTTCAGCGTTCCAGTGCGAAACCTATGTCGGCAATGCTCAAGCGCCCAAAACATGTTCACGTCATGTTGAAACTTATTGTGAGCTCGAATGTCAAGATGGATACATGCTGGCCGATCCTTCGACAAACATGACTGCCTACTGCGGCAAAGTGGGCTGGGAAATAGACACAAATGGACAGTTATGCATAGGTAATCGGCTTTTTCATCCAGAGTTCGAGGTAATAAAACTTGAGAATACTCGCATTCTCAAAATAAAGTACCCTGACTGGCTGCCTCCAAGCATGTGCTCGGAAGCAGTCAATCAGTGTGCTTTGATTTGAGTTTGAGAATGTTCTCAATTTTTATAGCCTCTGGGCCAGAGTGTCACTCAGAGCTCCAGATAAGGCGTGGTATTGAGGATAATTCTGAGACGATTTTCTTATTTGTCAACATACAGCATATGTTGTGATTATTTTAGCTCACCTGAGCCAGCGGCTGGGGGGGGGTCTTATAGGATGTTAAGGCTCCGTCGTCCGTTTTCGTCCGTCTTCCGTCCGTCCGTCCGTCCACAATTTCAAACGACTTCTCCTCTGAAACCACTGGGCCAATTGTAACCAAATTTCATATGTGGCCTCCAGAGGAAGGGGGAACGAAAAGTTGTTCAAACGGTCCTGGTCACATGACCAACATGGCCCCCATGCCCATATATGGTAAGAACCTAAATAATCGTCTTCTCCAGAACCAATAGGCCGATGACCTTGAAACTTGGTATGTAGCATTGGGTACGCGAGTACTATAAAGATTGTTCAAATTATGACCTTGGGTTGACCTTGACCTTTTTTACAGTAAGGTCAAATTTGCTTCCTTGTGCTTTTATATGGCAAAATGCTACAATATAAGATATCTTGGAAACTGTTGAAGATTTGGGGCTAAAAATTGGTATCTACAGTCAATCTTAATGAGTACATGAAGATTTATGAGTACAAGAAGCCAAGGCCATTCTATGACCTTTGACCCAGAACTCTCATATATTGACAGTTTCAAACAATCTCCTCAACAGCCACTGGGCCAATTGAAACCAAATTTCATATAGAGCCTCCAGGGGTTGAGGGATCGAAAATTTATTCATACCGTCCAGGTCACATGACCAACATGGCCGCCACATCTATATATGGTAAAAACGTTTAAAAATCTTCTTCTCCAGAACCAATTCACTGATTGCCTTGAAACTTGGTTTTTAGCATTAGGCACTGGAGTACTATCAAGATTGTTCAGATTTTGACTTTGGGTTAGCCTTGACCATTTTACTGCAAGGTCAAATATGAGAAAATGCTAGGACATAAGATTTCGTGGAAAGTTTTGAAGATTAAGGCCTAAAAATCGGTATATGAAGTCATCTTAATGAGTTTATGAAGATTCGTGTGTACAAAAGGTCAAAGTCATTCTTTGACCCAGAACTCTCATATTTTGACAATTTCAAACAATCTTCTCAAAAACCACTAGGCCATTTGTATCCAGATTTCATATAGAGCCTCCAGGAATGAATGGAATGAAAATTTGTTCAAACGTAACAGGCAAAATGACCAACATGGCCGCCATGCCCATAAATGGTGAAAACCTTTAAGAATCTTCTTCTCCAGAAGAAATTGACCGATGGCCTCGAAACTTGGTATGCGTAGCACTGGGTACTCCAGTTCTATCAAGAGTGTTCAAAATGAATACCTTGGGCTGACTTTGGTTATTTTATGGCAAGGTCAAATATGGGAAAATGTTAGAACATAGATTTCATGGAAAGTTTTGAAGATTTAGACCTAAAAGTTTGTGAATACAGATTCATGAGTACAAGAGGTCGAGGTCGTTCTTTGACCTTTGACCCTGAATTCTCCTAGTTTGACAATTTTAAACTTGTTCTTAAAAGCCAATGAGCCAATTGTAACCAAATATCATATAGAGCCTTCAGGGATTGAGAAAACGAAAATTTCTTCAAATGGTCTTGGTCACATGACCAACATGGCAGCCATCACCATATATGGTAAAAACCTTTAGAAATCTTATTCTCCAGAACCATTTGACCGATGGCCTTGAAACTTGGTATGTAGCATTGGGTACTCGAGTACTATCAAGATTGTTCAAATTATGACCTTTGGTTGACCTGACCTTTTTTACGGCAAGGTCAAATATGGGAAAATGCTAGAACATAAGATTTCATGGGATGTTTTGAAGATTTTGGCCTAAAAATGCTAGATCATAAGATTTCATGGGAAGTTTTGAAGATTTTGGCCTAAAAATTGGTATATACAGTCATGAGGTCATGAAAAATTATGAGTACAGGGCCTCCAGGGGTTGATTGAACAAAAATCCGCTCAAACAGTCCAGGTCACATGACCAAAGACATACCCATTTATGGTATAAACCTTTTATATTTTTCTTCTCCAGAACCAATATGCCTATGGCTTAGAAACTTGTTAAGTAGCATGGAGTACTAGAGTACTTCCAAGACTGTTCAGATGATGACCTTGGGTTTACCTTGACCTTTTTTGCGGCATGGTCAAATATGGGAAATGCTAGAACATGAGATTTCAGGGAAAGTTTTGAAGATTTTGGCCTAAAAATGGTATATATGGTTGTCTAAATGAGTACATGAAGATTTATGAGTACAAGAGGTCATGGTCAGTCTTTGACTTTTGACCCAAGACTCATATTTTGACAATTTCAGACATAAGAAAAGAAAAAGCCACTTTGCCAATTGCTCAGGTGAGCAATACAGGGCTTCATTGTCCACTTGTTTAGAACTGTTTCTGCGAGGCAGTTCTGATGGAGGGTCATTTCATCTGTTGGTATGCAAAAACATGAAAATTTATCCCTCAATTATCACTGTTACGCCACATAATCTGGAACATAGGGAAGCATTCTATACTTTTACAATTTAAGTGTATTCTATAGTTTTACCATTGAAGTAATCCATGCGAAAGGTGCTACAGAGAAATTTAGAACAAGGAAGATTCGCATTAACCTGCGAAATATGTGAAATTTGCTTAAAGTAAACTCACTTCTGCAGTATATTTTTTGAAGAAAAAGGATTACAGAAACGCCATATTTAACAAAGAAACCATTTGCCAAACACTGGGATTATAGGAATCGGCTCCTAGGGGGCTAGCTTATTATGAAAATTTGAATCGCATTTTCTGACACTTGGCATGTACTTCAATGTGCTATATTTTTGTCTGACTTTCTTATTCTAGAGGCGAAGTGCCCCTCCATACCTAATGTAAAATTTGAAAATTCGTGTACAATGAAAGAAAATGAAGTTTGTAATTATGAGTGTCTTCCCGGTTATTCGCCCATCCAGAATCCAGCCACTGTGAAATGTCGCTCAGGACAAGTATGGAATATCAGCACTGATTTCTGTAAAGGTAAGCTCATTATACAGTGTTCCAATTAAAATATCAGATGATATGCAGAGAACAAGAACAAAAAAATCAATCTGCATAATTTACAGAATTTGCCCCTTTGTAGTATTAGTATGGATATAGAGGCCACTTTATACATAAATACCGTGGAAGATTTTTTTCATGATTTTTTATACAAATACAAAGCATCATGAGACAATTTGCAGAAAATAAGAACGGTAACGCCATCTACAGTTTTCACAAACTGATGCCCCTTTGTAATTTTCAGTATGGATATCGTATACTGTCCATATCTTTAATAGCGTTTAAGAAATTTTTATAAAACTTGGTACAAATATAAGGCATCATCAGACAATGTGCAGAGACGAAGAACCTGAACTCTCCCTACATTTTGGCGCATCTGCATTAGCTGGGGCGCTATAGGCGTGCACGGACCCGTCCATTCGTCCGTCAATCCGTCCGTTCGTCCGTCTGTCTACAATTCGCAGTAGGTGTCTTGTGAGCACAACACCTACACTTTCTGGCCAATCATTTTGAAACTTCAAAGATGTTTGGGCCATGATCTGTAGATAATCATATTGTTTGCACATAATTCCCAGATTTATTTTTACCACTTTTTCACATGTTGAACTTAGTCAATTTTTTACACAATACCTTCCATTGTGAGTGTCTTGTGAGCGCAACTCCTCCTACACTTTTTGGCCAATCATTTTGAAACGTCACAGATGTTTTGGCCATGGTCTGTAGATGTGCATATTGTTTGCACATAATTCCCTGATTAATTTTTGCCACTTTTTTCACATGTTTAACATAGTCAATTTTTTACATAATACCTAACATAGTGGGTGTCTTGTAAGCACAACTCCTCCTACCTTTTTGGCCAATCATTTTGAAACTTCACAGATGTTTTGGCCATGGTCTGTTGATATTGTTTGCACATAATTCCCAGATTTAATTTTACCACTTTTTCACATGTTGAACTTAGTCAATTTTTTACACAATATCTTCCATTGTGAGTGTCTTGTGAGCGCAACTCCTCCTGCACTTTTTGGCCAATCATTTTGAAACTTCACATTTGTTTTGGTCATGGTCTGTAGATGTGCATATTGTTTGCACATAATTCCAAGATTAATTTTTGCCACCTTTGTCACATGTCTTACTTAGTCATTTTTTACATACCATAATACCTTGCATAGTGGATGTATTGTGAGTACCTCTCCTCTAAAACTTTTAGATCAATCATTTTGAAACTTCAAAGGTGTTTTGTCATGGTCTGAAGATGTCCAGATTGTTTGCACATAATTCCCAGATTAATTTTTGCAACTTTTTTCACATGTATAACGTCATTTTTGTCACACCTGCTTTTGTCACACCTGCGTTAGCATGGGCGATATAGTTTTCACTACCAATTAGAACTCGTGTGACTTCACCCCCGCAGGTGCGCCACCGCTTTCCGCGGATTTCTTGTTTACAGAATTCTTTCCCTTTATTATTTTAGCATGGAAACTGGTCCTCCCTAACCGTTACAGATGTTTTCTCAAAACTTGGTTTAAATATACAGCATTGTCAGTTGATGTTCAGAAAATAAGAATCATAACTTTACCCTATTTTTTAATAAGGGGATGGGGAAGAATAGGGATTTGGGGGGGGGGAATTTTTTATACAAAACAACATCTGGTTGAATATTACTTGTAAGTTGGATGCTTCTGAAGCATCTAGCTACCAGTAACTATCACATAGGCCTTATCTCCACGAACATACATTGCATGTCCTTGTAGATAGGAATTGATAGTAAGATGAATTTCGGATATAAAAAGTTTAAGCGGTATCGAACTATTAATTTGTAGTTATTATTATTTTTATTTATCAACTCAAAGTTGTAATTCGTTGGATACTTGTTTACTGATGGTGTAGTTACAGAACACTCAGTTGAGGTGAATGGGTACACCTTAAGGAGAAGCAACCCTGTATACTTTTCATTTTTACCTCCCTTCTTAGTTGGGTCTACTCTGACAGGAAACATTTTGCTGTTAGAGGAACAGTCATTTCCTTACAGAGTAGAACCCATTTTGGAAGGGCTACGTAGTCCAGGGAACCAAAGAGGAAATCACGAAAGGTGTTTCCCTTGGTAAAATGGCAGAAAAATATGGAGTTGTACCCATACTCCTTCAACGCATTTTCAGACTCGTGCTGCCGCTTGCAAACATTTAGATATGTTAAAACCCTGAGTTGAATACAACTAAAACAAAACAGCTTCGGTATTTCAAATATGTGACGAGGAATAACTTAACTTACCTGCGACCCTTGAACGGTGGTGTAGCATGTTATCCACTACACCACCAACGCTTCTATCTGAAAATGTTATAAATTATTCTTTCTTTTTTTTCGAGTAAAACTTAAAAGGTTGCTTGCTTTATATCTGCTACTACGAAAAAACATGAAAAACAAATTGTATGGCATTATTGCCTCACATATTGACAGTTAACTTATATTTGTTATTATTGTGTTTGTGCACTATAAATAGTATCAAATGGTAAGTTGATTCCCGTTGTAGATGAGTGGAAGGGGTCAGTGGTCATTAGATACATAAACACGGCATTTTATTGTACCTTTCCAAAGCACTTGAAATTCTAGGAACTGAGTGTTTCTGAAGAAATAGCAGAAATATTCTCTCCGGCAAAAGCTCGGTATAAGAGAAAGGCAGAAGTAAATACTCAGTGTGTCTGTGGTCTGATTTACCTTGCCCTTCTATTGTTCGCCATCATATTACTTGATCTAAAGCAAAAGAGAACAAACAATAAGACTGTAAGTCAGGTCATGTGAATGCGCGTGTTGTGTGATTTTATAATTCACATACATAGTCTCACGTTATGTTTTCTCATGTACATGTGAAATCAAATTTGATTGACTGGCTCCTTCCACGTCGGTTTATTTCCCTAGATAATGCATTAAAACTGGTTTGGTATACCGTTTTAGTCACATTGATTCTGTTGTTTTTCCACCTGTAATACTTAGTTTTGATTTTCCATCCAACCAAACGATCATTTATACCACACTGCCTTAGTATGAAGAACAAATTCACATGGTTACTGTTATTGGTATATTTTAACATAACAACGGCTTGCCATTCCACACAAGAATAAGTTGTCAAATAGTTTAATGTAAGAATTGCACCAGAAGGAAATTAAGCTTGCGTGCATTAAATCTATTAAAGCATGGTAATTTTACTCCTGAAGGTCCCAAGACATTTTAGCTCGCCTGAAGGTCCCAAGACATTTTAGCTCGCCTGAACGAAGTTCAGGAAGAGCTACTGTACTAGCCCCGGCGTTGTCGGCGGCGACGGCGTTAGCAAAATGTTAAAGTTTTACTTTAAAGTTTTTAAGATCTTATATTTTCTAAACCCTGTGATCGATTTAAATAATATTTAGTATGCTGATAGATATTGGTCCAAAATTTTATTCTGCATCATCCCCACTTCTGGTTATGACCTATAGGTCAAGGTCACGGACTTAGAAATTTTATGTTAAAGTTTTTCGTTAAAGTTTTTAAGATCTCATATATCCTAAACCCTTTGATTGTTTTGAATTATATTTGTTATGATTATAGATATTAGTTCAAAATTTTATTCAGCAGCATCCCCACCCTGGTCATGACCCATAGGTCAAGGTCACAAACTTTATGTTAAAATTTTACGTTAAAGTTTATAAGTTCTCATAGTTTCTAAACCCTTTGATCGAGTAGAATTATATTTGCTATGATGATAGATATTGGTCCAAAATTTTGTTCAGCACCATCCCCACCCCTGGACATGACCTACAGGTCAAGGTCGTAGACTCAGAAATTTTATATTGATCATTCGTGCTGTCATTAATGTTTATGTCTGCTATCGCATATGTGACCCTCCGTTCTGTCTTTTATGTTTGTCTTTGATATTGATTATGTGATCTGTTGTGTCATTTATGTTTGTATTTGCTATCGCATATGTGACCACTCGTTCTGTCATTTATGTTTATGTTTATGTCCACCAATATGTGGTCCTCCGTTCTGTCATTTATGTTTGTGTTTGATATCGATGATGTGATCTGTTGTGTCATTTATGTTTGTGTTTGCTATCGCATATGTGACCACTCGTTCTGTCATTTATGTTTATGTCCACCAATATCTGATCCTCCGTTCTTTCATTTATGTTTGTCTCACTATCGCATATGTGATCTTGTTTGTGTCATTTATGTTGGTCTCTATATCGCACTATGGGATCTTCCGTTCTGTCATTTATGTTCGTGCTTGCTATCACATATGTGATCATTCATTCTGTTATTATGTTTGTGTGTCTATCGCAAATGTGATATTATGTTGTGCCATTTATGTTTGTGTCTCTGTCGCATATGTGATCTTTTGTTGTGTCATTTATGTGTATGTCTCTTTCACAAATGTGATATTCTTTATCGCATATGTGATATTTTGTTGTGTCATGTCTGTATCTCTATCACAAATGTGATCTTTTGTTGTGTCATTTATGATGGTGTCTCTTTCGCGTATATGATCTTTTGTTATGTTATTTTTGTTTGTGTCTCCATCGCATATGTTATTTTTTCGTTGTGCCATTCATGTTTGTGTTTCTATCACAAATGTGATCTTTTGTTGGGTCATTTATGTTTGTGTCTGCTATCGTATACAGGTATAAGTGATCTTTTGAAATGTCTTTTATGTTTGTGTCTCTATCGCATGAGTGATTTTGTCGAGTCATTTGTGTTTGTGTCTGCTATTGCATATATGATCTGTCGTTCTTTCATTTATGTTTGTGATTGCTACTGCATATTAGATCTTTTATTGTGTCATTTATGTTTGTAACTGCTTTCGCAGATGCACTTATCCATTCAGTCATTCATTTATTTTTTACCTTCTTTTGCTATCTTAGATGGGCTTTTTTTTGTTTGTTGAGCTTTCTAAGCGTAGCTTCATTTAGTCGGCTTTTTCTTTTGACCCTACACAGCATGAACACATGTTTAACATAGCACGTGAGTCGATGTTGATTCGCCGCTCATTTATTGTTGTTTTTATACGCCCGTTTTGAAAAAACGGACGTATTATGTCGTGGCGCTGTCCGTCCGTCCGTCCGTCCGTCCGTAAACATTCTTGTACACGCCATAACTCAGTAACCAATTGGGATATCTTCATGAAATTTGGTAGGCATATGTATCAGGGTGGGGGAACGTGTTGCGTACAAGAATGGTTGCTCCCCCTTTCTTACTTTTGAAGTTATGCCCCTTTGTTTATTTTTTCCCTGTAAGTCTTGTACGCGCCATAACTAGATAACCGTTTGGGATATCTTTATAAAACTTCATAGCAATGTGAATGAAGTCCTAACGATGTGTCGCGTACAAAAATGGCTGCTCTCCCTTTCTTCGTTTTAGAGTTAATCCCTTTCATTAGTTCTAAAAGGCTGTTTTTTAGTTTTCTTGTACAATATATTGTCAAGGGAAAAAACTAGAACTAAAAATGCTGTATCTAGTGTAGTTAGGTTATCTCCCTTGTTCAACTACCTTGGGAGCTGATTTTTGGAACAGTATATCATGTGTTAAATATTTAGATGATGTTGCAGTCATTATACCCCCACTTTGAAAAAGTGGGGGGTGTACTGGTTTACATCTGTCCATCCGTCCGTCCATCTGTCCGTCCTTCCGTCTGTCCTTCCGTTCCCCATTTGATCAAATTTTTCATCAAAGATTTCTTCACAACCATACAAGCTAGACTGGTCATATTTGGCATACAGGTTGATGACGACATGTTGTATTGTGGGATTGAGAACCAGCCTTCTCCTGCTTATTCTTCCCTGTATTTGTCCGAGTTTCTTTCTTTCCATACTTTGAATAATGAAATTTTTCGTCAAAGATTTCTCCACAACCATGCAAGCTAGAGTAGTCATATTTGTTATGCAGGTTGATGAAGATATGTTGTATCGTGGGATCGAGAACCAGCCTTCTCCTGCTTATTCTTTCCTGTATTTGTCCAATATTCTCTCTTTCCCTACTTTGACTAATGAAATTTTTCGTCAAAGATTTCTCCCTAACCAAGCAAGCTAGAGTAGTCATATTTGGTATGCAGGTTAATGACAATATGTTGTATCTTTAGATAGAGAACCAGCCTTTTGCTGCTTATTCTCACCTGTATTTGTCCAATATTCTTTCTTTCCATACTTTGAATAATAAAATTTTTCGTCAAAGATTTCTCCACAACCAAGCAAGCTAGAGTAGTCTTATTTGGTATGCAGGTTGATGACGATATGTTGTATCGTGGGATTGAGAACCAGCCTTTTTCTGCTTATTCTTCCCTATATTTGTCCAATATTCTCTCTTTCCATACTTTGAATAATGAACTTTTTCATCAAAGATTTCTCCACAACCATGCAAGCTAGATTGGTCATATTTGGTATGCAGGTTAATGATGACTTACTGTATTGTGGGATTGAGAACCAGACTTCTCATTTTTTTATTCCCTGTTTTTGTCCGATTTTCTTTCTCTCTTTACTTTGAATAATGCATTTTTTTCGCAAAAGATTTCTATGCATCTGTAAGTTAGAGTAGGGATTTTTGTATGCAGGTTGATGATAACTTGTTGTATTGTGGGATTGATAATCAGTCTTCCCCTGCTTATTCTTCCCTATATTTTGCCAATTTTCTTTCTCTCCTGACTTTGAGTAATGTAATTTTTTGTAACAGATTTCACAGCAACCATTCATATTTGGTATACATGGTAACAATGATTTCTCTCCCTCTTTATGCTTTTTGTTACGAAAATAACATCATTTGATTTAAGCAATTAAGCGGGGGTATAGTCGGATTCGCTGACAGTTCTAGTTAATTATAGAGTGGTTGCCCCTGTTTGTCAGCCTGTCTATCCTTTTGTAAACAATCTTGTTCATTCTATAACTCCTTTAGGACATTGAAACGGGCGTATTATGCGCCGCTTGCGAAGCCCTTGTTAATGGGTACATTCTTTAATCTCTACAAGTTCAACCATAAAAGTGCTCTGTATAGTGGCAAGACAACTCAGACTACTGTGACTTGACTTTGCACACTAGCAGTTTGCAAACTACTGAAGGGGACGTTTCCATAGGCTTTCCTACTGTTTTTTGTTTTCAGTTGGAATTACCGTTTCCGTAGTTAATTTTTATGTACATACAAAAGTGTATGTTTACTGACGTTGAAGATAGGTCGCAAAGTAGATAAGTCCTTCGACCAAAAGCTATTAACTTTTTACTACATATTAATGTTTTTCATGTATTTCACTAGTTTTCAGTAGTGCGTTCCATAATTCCTTAGCCATGGTGTGTGTTTCATTTTGATAAAAAGATGAATCAATGTGCTAATATGTATTGTTGCGAATATCTATGGTTTCATGACGAATACATTCGATTGTGTATAGCAACATAATAAACACCTTAATGCAGTTTTGGGGTTTTTTTTTTTTTCATTTTTCATTTCTGCATAAATCATATAGTACCTCACCTGACAGTTTTCCCCAGTCTGTTCAATAGGGTTATCAGAGCTGATTTTCCGGTGTAATCAATTCTTATGACAGACCAGAAATGTGTTTTAATGAATAATGAATATATCGAACAGAATTGCCAAAAGTTTAAGCTAAAACTTTAGGAAATATTTTCTGGGATATTTTGCAGCTGATAATACCCTAAGAATATGGAAGATATTGGAGCATAGTTACTTAAAGTATATTTTTCTTGTATGTTACAATGTGAAATGAACCAGTTCTATAGTGAAAAAACTATATTGAAACAGAAATGCATGATCGAGTATAGACTTATATGTGAAATGGACGGAGGGATGACTTGCGACTTAACATCCTTTTCAACACTATTTCAGTTTTATCAGGACGATGGGAAGGTTATAATAAAGACCGTTTGCAAAGGGTCACCGTTTACAGTTGAAATCAAATCCAGTTACAGCGGGAATCGAATCTGGGACCACTAGATCAGCAGAACAGCGATTAACCCTCTGAGCTACCGTGGCTTCTACTAATATTTGAAAAGCAAAAACACTTTTCTGCTCTTGATGTCATGCTCTGCATTTTCTTGTTTCATAAGTGTTAATATTTGACCGCGCTTGATTTACCTCTGTTTTGTAGTTTTGTACCTGTAATGGCAACACATATGCAAAATCAGTAATTATTGCCAAAGACTGAAAAGCATCGTATTCTGTTGTTGCATCTTCGTTTAACATCTTGCCTTTTCCAACTTTGTTTTACATTGGATTACCGGCGTTAAGGTGTATGAGTAAACTTCCATGTTTTCCGCCTTTTTACGAAGGGTAATAACTGACTTCCCGTTTGCTTCCCTGGATGACAAAATCTTCCAAAAGGGAGTCTACTCTTAAAGGAAAGAATTTGCTCCTACAGGAGCAAATTGTTTCCATTAAGAATTGACACCCATTGAGAAGTGAAGCAAAGTTATAAAAGACAGAGTTACTTCCCCAGAAATTGTATTCATTCACCTCCTGAAATAAAATTTGCGACGGCAGAATACGTTTGTTGATAATTGAAGATGTTTGACGGCATTAACCAGTTTATTGTACTTGCTGTTATGAGTTTAGAACTTTAAATAATTTTCTTGACAGAGACCACCTGTCCTGTTCTTGATGCTATACTAAATGGCGAGTTCATCAGTTGTGAAGGGAAGATAAACATGGTTTGTAATTTCCAGTGTGGCACATATTTCGAACCGTCTTTCACCCCTGCAAGTATGACATGTCAGCCATCCGGGTCTTGGAACAGAGATCTTAATTCAGCTTGCGCAGGTAAGGTTCCTTTATACTTCTTAAAAATCCTAAGATATTGAAACAGCTGCTGGTAGTATAGTAGGGCCCCTTTTATGGCTACTCATTAAAAATGTGCTTTTGGATATAACGCTGTCGCCTCGGCCTCGTGGCACTTATTGTGACGTAAGAATATAAGGCAAATGAGCGTTTTAATGAGCTTACGAATACACGTATAACACGAATTTTGGTTGGATAACATAAACAGATTGCGATAGTATGCCTTGTATGGAACTCTTAAGTGAAACTGTTTGGTGGTTTTACCTTTTTAGAATTTATTAAATCAAATAATACTGTTCGTTACAAATATGTTTGCAGTGGATTTACTGCTCTTTCGGCTCTAAATAACGCCCCATTTTTGTAAACTGCAACGCCCCTGGGACGTTTAGTAGGATTAATACGGTATGACGAAATATTCTTGTCAATCTGGCAGAATACTTTGATGGAGTGGCAGTCAGTCCAGACACTGACCACATTGCAGTTTGATTTTTGGGTCTACGCCCTTGGCTGTGGCAATTGTGTTCCAGTTACTTTTGTCTACCTTGCTAATGTTATCCCAGCGACATCAGTTTCAGAGCCCTTAACATTAAAACCAACTTATTTAATGCATATGCAGAAGGACTGGCCCAAAAATGTATTTACATCCTCTGTAATGTTGCACTCACCATTTTGCTTGTCCTCATAAAATATCTGTACAGTGTTAAAATCATGGGTATGTATTGGATGAGACTACGTATTTTCGCTTATCCTTTAAGCGCGGTATGTGTTTCAAAGCTCCTATTTAAAAATTTTAAATCGTATTTGATTTGCTCAGGAAAAAGTTTGGGTCTCAGGAGTTAGAATATCACTGTTGACACCATATAATGAAACGTGTAGATAATCAGTCGAACCTTCGTAAGACGACGATAATAATTTTTAGACAGCATGCCAACCTTTGGCGCAATGACTGCCTGTTTTCAGAGTTGTCAACCACCTATGTCTCAATTTAGAAATTTCTAAGCTTTCTCCAAGCTTTGTAACAACTTGACCTGGTGACATTTACTGCAAATAAAAATAAATTTCGATAATTACATCTCAGATTATGAACAAAAACAATACATCATACAGTTACATGTCTTTCTTTTGGAAATAAGGACCCCCCTTGTCAGAAACGTTTTTGAAAAAGACAAACCTACAAATAGTGAACTCCTACTTTCACATAACATTGAAGATATTATGCACAACTTTAACAGATTGTAAGGTTCTCTTACAAAAGTTTACCGGTTAGAGAAATTCGGGGGTTACAACAACAATAACAAAAGTGCATTAGGCAAAATGGCTATTTAAAGCACATAATGTTTTGATTTTTAAATTCGTCTTTCCCAGACGACAGTTTTGACCATTCCTTATTATAGTGAGGAAATAACCTTCAGCAGAATACAAATGAGCCGCGACACGACAAAACCAACAATGTGGTTGTGCGCCCAGCGCAGACTCTGATCAGCCAGGGCATCCGCCCAGTCTGATCAGAATCTCCGCTGTCCGCAGGCATGTAGCTTAGACCCTTAGCTACCCTTCAAGCGCTTAGCGAAGAGTCTGATCAGTTTGGGCGGATGCCCAGACTGATCAGAGTCTGCGCTGGGCGCACAACCACATTGTTGGTTTTCTCGTATCGCGGCTCAAATGTCAATAAATTTTCTCAGCATGAATGCTCTACAATATGCAGTCTATGGTCATAGTTCGGACTCTGAAACACATACCGCGCGGAAACACATGCCGGGACGATAGTAAATTAATACCTGCTACCTTTATTTCTCTACCAGCTGTGTCATGCCCCAGTACTATATCAAATGGTGCCATTGCTGCATCGTGCACAGGAGCTGTAGGTGCTAACTGCCATTACACCTGTAGTAGGCCAAACTTTGTGGCGGCTGCTGAGGAAATTGTTTGTAAAGCAACTGGAGCGTGGTCCCCGGATCCTGCTTGTAAACGTAAGTGTGGGAGAGTTCAAAAAGCATTTCACCTGTCTTCATTTTACACCAGACTGTGCATAACTGGGCCACCATTTACGCATATTCAGTGCATATTTTAGCCAAGCTTAAAACAATTCTGTATCTATAAATAAGATATACGATATGATTGATTTATGCACAAATATATGTAGGCTAAATGTATTCTTTTGAACTGAATCTAATTTTGTTAAAAGTAGGCGCACAGCAGAAAAAGACAAACTTGTTAGTACATTTGATGTCTGACATACATACACGGTCCTTAGCACATAGTTAGGGACTCAGGTTCTACTTCTGCATTGCCAGCCAAAGCATTTGTTGTTATGTTCAAAACATGGGGATCTATAACGAAGATGCTCAGGAACTGACGCAATCACAGATGACAGCCCACCAACAGTGTCAAGAAAAAGAGTAAATGAACGAACAATTAATGTTGTACACATCACACTAAGGACACTATACGTGTCTATTCTCTATTCTATCCTATCCCATAACCTTACTAGGTCGTTGGGGCACCACAGATGACTTATTATTAATCCCTTTCCACCTTGTCCTGTCTTCAGTTGCCCTAGTTGAGCTGGCAAAAATCCATTCCTGTCCACTCCTTGGTATTGTCTTCCCACCTCTTCTTCTGTCTACCTTTTCTTCTTTTTCCTTTCACTGTGCCCGAAGAATTGTCTTTGCTAAACCAGAAGACCTTGAGACGTGGCCAAACCACCTTAGTTTCCGTTTCTTGACCAGCATCAGGAGTTCATATTCTCCAATGGCTGCTTGGATCTTCCTGCAAACCTCCTCGTTGGTTATATGGTCCTTGTATGAAATGTTCAGTAACCTTCGGTAGCATCTCATCTCAAAGGCCTGCGTTCTTTTCTCTAACTCTGCTGTCAAGGTCCACGATTCACAGGCATACAGAAATATGGAAATGACAAGTTTCACCTTTGATCCAAGAGATATGTTGTTATCTCTCCATATTAGTTTCAGCTTGGTAAGAGCTGAAGTGGCTTGTTTAATCCTTGAGAGAACCTCCTGGTTTGAGCCCTCATCTGAGACAACTGCTCCTAGGTATTTGAAGCTGCTTACAGTACCCAGCTATACGTGTGTCATTGCTAAATCTCAGTTATTGTGTATCATAGGAAGGAATTTTATTTGTGTGTTTTAATCAATGTGTAGAGCCTAGCGAATCACTCACAAACTGAATAAAGCACAAAGGGCTGTTTGTAAAGTCACTCACAAACTGAATAATCACTCACAGACTGAATAAAGCCCAAATGGATTTTTCGAAAGTCCCTCTCATAATGAATAATCACTCGCACACGCAGTAAAGTCCAAAGAGCTATTTGTAGGGTTTTTGTGTGATTCCGCCATTTTTTGTACATCCATAAAATCCAGAAAAATAAAATCCGTTTCTTATAATTCCAACTCGGCCATCTTTATCTCAGAACAGTCACTCACAAACTGAATAATCACTCACAGACTGAATAAAGCCCAAATGGATTTTTCGAAAGTCCCTCTCAAAATGAATAATCACTCGCACACGCAGTAAAGTCCAAAGGGCTATTTGTAGGGTTTTTGGGTGATTCCGCCATTTTTTGTACATCCATAAAATCCAGAAAAATAAAATCCGTTTCTTATAATTCCAACTCGGCCATTTTTATCTCAGAACAGTCACTCACAAACTGAATAATCACTCACAGACTGAATAAAGCCCAAATGGATTTTTCGAAAGTCCCTCTCAAAATGAATAATCACTCGCACACGCAGTAAAGTCCAAAGGGCTATTTGTAGGGTTTTTGGGTGATTCCGCCATTTTTTGTGCATCCATAAAATCCAGAAAAATAAAATTCGTTTCTTATAATTCCAACTCGGCCATCTTTATCTCAGAACTGTCAGCCTTACTGACCTGGGGCCGTATTTATAAAACGTAAGTGGTTGCTATGTTGTTGCTAATGATAAATTTCTATAAAGGAGATTCCTACAACTATGAAATTTGCTCTGGAGGAACAGTCTGAAAAAGAGCAAATTTCATAGTTGTTGGGAATCTTCTTTATGGAAATTTAGCCTTAGCAACAGCATAGCAACGCCTTAAGTGGTTTTATAAATACGACCCCAGTATCTTAGAAACCGTGCTAATTTAGTATTAGAAAGTTTGAGTATGAATTATTTAAAATATTCCAGGCAAACAGTGCACCACAGCAATTACAAATGGAGCATTTCTTGACTGTAGTGGCGAGTACAATAAGGTCTGTAACTTTACCTGCAATACTAAGTACCGACCATCCGTGTTTGCAACAAAACTTTCCTGTGGCGCCGGGGGACAGTGGAAGAATGGTCAGACTAACATCGACACGACAACTTTATGTACAGGCAAGCATCTTTGATTTATTTGATTTCTGACGTTTATGTATGAAAGTATCAATGAAACCTAAAGGGTGTCATAAGCTTTGTAAGCGATCCACTGTCGTTCATACTGTGATCTTCTCGAGCAGGGGTTCATTCACTTGGCAAGCGACCCTCTGTTAGTAAATGTTTCATTAACACCTGTTAAGTTCTTATATTTATGTATTCTTTTCTCATAAATTCGCAAAAAAAATCTTAGTACAGCTCACGAAACTTTAACACTGTTTTCACAGAGACAGCGCAACGGCACCGACGTCACGATAATTCTGCCGACCTCTATTGGGTCATTGATAGCAACACTTGTTTTGGACTATAATTACGTCTCGATTTGATTATCGCAGTTCGAACTAGATTAGGTATAAATCGCATATATATATATTGGATGCTTCTTTGCAGAAAATTTTGAATTCATAATTTTCATAATGGGCCCTTGCATTCTTGCCCCTTTCCTTCTCCTGAATGTATTCTCTGCTCCTGAAGGAACTATTTCAGATTTTAATTTAAAAAGTCATATTTTTTTCCAAATGAAAAGCATGCGCAGTTGATCTATATGGAGCAAAACATACAGTTTGTGTCATGAAGTGTTCTTGGTTTTACTGTCGAACTGTATGGCTACCCTATTATGCAGTGACTTAGCATCGTTACATAACTTTCGATACGATTATACGTTGGTTACACGTATATAGAGGATCTTACACTCGTGGTCATTTCATTTGAAATTTACGAAAGGACCTTTCGGCGTGTTTCATAAATTTCATATGAAATGACCACGAGTGTAAGATTCTGTTTATCATAAGGCCCTTTAGATAGGATTTTTTGCCTTCAAAATGGGCATTACTTCAATGAGACACGATCGTTGTCAATGTTGTTGCATGTACGTGCCAAAGTGTTATTACACGTGTCTGCGTGTTGTCATACGATTTTTATGACAGGATGTTATCCGTTGAATAACAGCGACGTCGTATGATAAATATGATTATGATGCATAACCTAATATGGAATTTAGGAAATTCGTCCTACGCTCTTTTTGTAAATGTCTTGTCCAATGAAATGCAGTATGTGTTTGCATAAGAAATAGTATGCTGTAACGCTATATGATACCCTCTCATATTTTGACCCACAACCATTTATTTTGTTGTCTTTAAGATATCTTATATTGTTTCCTAATTTTTCAGAGATATTGTGCAATGACGGTATTCCTAATGCTGCTCTTGTAAACAGCTGCGACGAAAAAGTGTTAAGTTACTGTGATTTTACCTGTAAAACCGGATACCAGAAAAATATTGGAGTGACTAAAGCTCTGTGCATGGAAACCGGGGTTTGGAATACGAACGATATACAAGATGCTTGTGTTCGTAAGTAATTAGCAATCCGACACGCTCTTACAACATTGCGCAGCAGAATTCGTTTACTTTAAGTGAGTGATCTCGGGTTTAAGGTGCCGCCGATACGAATGTCATATGGAGACGGACTATCACTATGACTGAAGCTCACTGACCGTGATGGAAATATGCAGCATACAGGTTCGGGCAAATTTTGTAGGAGTGAAATAGCGTTTACATACAAAATTTGGCAGGGAAGAAGCAGCTCATAATGAGATGGCTGTCTGGTTTGGTATACACCGGTTTCTATATGACAAATAATACACAAGTTGAAGAAGAGTCGTTTCATATGTCTATATGTGAATAGAGGATTTGGGTGACTGTCCGTCCGTATTTTGAAAAGAAGGCAAGCATGGTTTCATTTCTGTATAACCGTGGAATCTTTACTTCAGACTGTATATAGTACCATCAATGTTTATAAGATGCCATATCAGTGCCATTGCCCACCTGCTTGCTTTTCATTTTTTCCTCTTATTTTAAGGTTCATGCGGTGCTGGTCAGTTCCGTTGTAACAGTGGACAATGTATTCCGAGTGCAAAAGAGTGTGATGGAACAAACGACTGTGAAGATAAAAGTGATGAAGGCGTCAGATGCGGTAAGGGTTTAAACCCTTCTGTCTTTTTATGCCCCCGTGACGATAGTCAGGGGGCGTTAAGATTTGCCCCTGTCTGTCTGTCCGTCCGTCTGTCTGTTCATCACGCTTTATAGTATAGAGTTTGTGTAATCAACTCCTCCCACAGTTTTCAATGGATCTTTTTCAAACTTTGCATACATGTTGTGGACATATTGAAAATGTGCATGTGGATTTTTGATGGAGCTAAAATTAATTTTGACAGAATTACAGCCTTTTGAATTTAGTCATTTTAGGCAATTTTTTGTATTGTAGGGTATAGAGTTTGTGTAATCAACTCCTCCCACAGTTTTCAATGGATCTTTTTAAACTTTGCATACATGTTTGGGACATATTGAAAATGTGCATGTGTGGTTTTTTTTGGACCTAGAATTAATTTTGACAGAATTACAGCCTTTCGAACTTAGTCATTTTAGGCAAATCTTTGCATTGTAGGGCATAGAATTTGTGTAATCAACTCCTCTCACAGTTTTCAATGGATCTTTTTCAAACCTTGCATACATGCTGTGAATATATTGAAGATGTGCATGTGGGTTTTTGTTGGACTTAGAATTAATTTTGACAGAATTACAGCCTTTTGAACTTAGTCATTTTAGGCAAATTTTTGCATTGTAGGGTATGGAGTTTATGTTATCACTTTGCTCCACAGTTTTCAATGGATCTTTTTCAAACCTTGTCTGCAAATTGTGGACATATTCGAAGATATGCATGAGGCATTTTGATACATCTAGAACTAATTTTGACAGAATCACAGCCTTTTGAACTTAGTCATTTTGGGCAATTTTTTACATGGTAGGGTATGTTTTCAGTGGATTCTTTGTAGGTGCTTTATGGATATACATCATGTGACAGGCTCTGCACGAGGGCATCATTAGTGTCTTACAGACACTATTTTCTAGTTCTTTTACATTTTACCCCTTGTCTATCTAGTTTGCAGACACTGTTAACATGCCTGGTAAACGCGCAATTGCATTCCCGCCTGTAAATTGAAAACTCAAGCTTCTGCAATAAGGCCCCACGGTTATAAAACGTTTTTCATGCTCAACTCAGCTGAGCATGAAATTTTACCTGCTAATAAATAGCAAATTACTGATAAGTACAGTTGTTTTCTTGCTCAGTTTAGCTGAGTATGAAATGTTCTCTGCTTATGAATATGAAAATGCCAACATTAGTTGGCATTTTCATATTTATCAGCAGAGAACATTTCAGCTCAAAAAAAAGTTTATAACCTCGTGGCTAGTTTGCCGATTTATAGCAATGCTTTTCGATCCATGTATATGTGAAGCATAGGAGTACAAATTTCAGCTTTGTGGAAGATAGATTAGTGGAGTTTTACGATACTTCCACTAGTTGTTATACTTTAAATCTATTTTGCAAAAATATGCTTTTATACCTACAGGTCGAAAAGCATTGTTATTTATTAGCTAACTATCTGCCAAAGCTTAAATGGTTATTAAAAGGAGTTGCCCGTTTACCTAGCGGGGTCAAAACAATGTCGTATCAACGTCGATGCAACATTGTTGCATCGACATGGATTCGATGTTGCTTTACGTGGTTACCCTTGTATTGTAGATAAACTATTTTATATTACTTGTACAGTCACTTATTAGCCCCACAAACTTTGTAAGCACTTCATATACCACTTTTCCCCTGAAATCCATAAGCCTACCCACCAACACATACTAACACTGTCATAATCAGCTATATCAAAAATGAACTGTGAAATTGATCAGATTAAAATGAATCTGTCCGCAGGCTGGTTCGAGGTTACTATGATTGTACATGTCACCAGACAGAGCACCTTTTCAGTTCATTCCCAAAACTGAGCTAAACCGGTTATAAATTGCTTGAACCATTGGCGGTTATGTAGAGATGTACTCCGAAATGGTGGACGATGCTTTCCGCCATGTGTGACATTAACACTTAAAGCGCCAGAAATGAAAATAGTTGAATTTACAAACAGCCTATCTCCAGATTGGGCTTCTCATGATGAGCCGCTTCATCTGGATTCACACTAATTGCTCTCTATTCTTTCAATTCTTGGTGTGATATAAATGGGACAAACATTCATTTTGAAAACGTGCAAACGTAAATTTTATCTAATGCTTTTTGGTGCTTTAAAGGCCAATATATTTCACAGATCCCTTTGTACACAGTGGACAATCCTTTCCCTTTGTGTGACTAAAATGTATATGTAGAACTAATACCCTTGTTTCAGTGGCTTGTCAGGGTACAATACCCTATGGAGCGCTGTTGAATTGTACCGACTACTCTGTTGGGAGAAGTTGTAATTACACTTGTAATAAAGGTTACCGCAAAACAGATGCCGCTGTTGTGTGCGTAATTGGTGGAGAGTGGAGCAATAAAAATCCATGTGAAGGTATACTTTCAATACTTTCCCAGCAGGCACACAAGGTTGAATCAACCTTGAATCTACCTTGATTCAACGTCGTGACGTTGAATCAAGGTTGATTCAAAGTCGATTAAACCTAGTGTGCCCAGTGGGTTTTGCAGTGGAGAGATCTTCCTCTGACTGTCCAGTAGCAATCACTATAATAAAATCTGAATCGTTTGTCATCTTGAATTATTATCTAATAAAAGATTTCTTTGCGTTAAGAATGAAATGAGTATAGCAAAGACCAACAGTTATTTTAGATGCAATGTTCCCAAATCATCAGAAAAGATAATACTAGTTCAATGTAAACATCAGTAACAAAAGAATTATGAAGTTTTTTTTTTTTTAAGTTAAATATTTGTTCAAGACCTATCAGAGATTATTCTTATTTACAGCCTTCACTGTTACAAATGTACGCATTTCGTCATATCACAAAAATGTTAATGGTAATTTTACTACATAGTCGGCGCATTTTGACATTTTAAACGCTTGAACATTTTAATTGCTAATATTTCCATGTAGAAAGAAACATGGGGCTTATTTTTTTAAAGTAATTGGTTGAGATATTTACACTAAGTTCCAACAGCCGTACTTTTGTCTCCTTACTGCTTATCATTATTACATACAACACGTGCAGTTAATCGTATATAACTCTGCTTTATGGGAATGTGCATTTGCCACCTTAAAGTGTGTATGTGACAGTCCAGGTATTTATGTATTAAAAATATTGTTCGTACACAAATTTCAAGAAAATAAAGGTGTATCGATTTGAGTGCAAAGTGACTAGTTAAATGCATTTTGAAAACTTTACTTATAGGTGTACATATTATAAAAATATTCTTATTGAAATCTCCAAAATACGTAGTATGTTCGAAGGTGTATAGTTTTAGTCAGTCCTTTCGTTTATTCTTCCGTTCGTACGTCTGTAGGTTGTTACGTCAAAGTTTTGCATTAAACCTTTCTGTTTGCTCATATCTCTGTATCTTATTATAGTTTGGTTCATGATATCGCTGTAGCATTATCTTTGCTTAAGGTCCTGGCTCAGGCCCCTGGATTGGTCTGTGGCAAATAAATTTCACACCAACGTTTTGCATTAAACCTTTCAGTTTAATTGCTCATATGATTCATTCCACATTTGTATCATGATATATTCGTAGCATTACCTTTCCTACTGAATATCTAAGCTCAAGCCTCTTGGTGAGGCAAGGGTTCAAACATTTGTTTCAGTTGTTGTCTTTTAGCGAATGGACCCTAGTGATACATGGCTAGGTTAATGTCATAAGCTAAGGATTAGTTATTAATGGTTGAAATCTTTTCGTATCACTGATGCAAAATAGCATCGTGTCTGTGTTACTTTGATGCACATATATCTTTATTATGATTGTGATATTATTTTAGTCCCAGCATATACCTATGTTTGGGGGACAAGAACTATCTTGGCAAGGCAGTTCTATCAGGTTCTGTACCATATATTTTATGTAAACTTCAAAACAAACAAAACATTTGGCATTTTAATAAGTATTGATGTGCGTTTACTAAATTTTGGGAGACGAATGCACATTGCTGTATGTAACTTCCTGATGTCTTTGAAAACAATGGTGATTGGCAGGTCTCAGCAGGCAACGGACATCCCTTCTGATGGAGAATTTAATTATTTGAGAATGAATTATTGGTCAGAGAAAATCACACTTTTCCATCGTAAGAATTTCAGGTAGCATCTCACTTATAATTTCAGAGGAGCATGGCATACATTGTATGCCATGTTCTTCCCAAATCATAAGTGAGATGACGTCATAGATCTGTTACCATAACAACAACGGCATTGCCAACTGTTGTGCATAAGTGCCTACTTAGGCATCAGTATGAACTCTTAGTTGCTATGGTAACAGATATATGATGTCATTGGTTCCGGAGCGTGGCAAACAATGTATGCCATGCTCCACAAAATTTTTAATGATATTGTAACTGAAATTCTGTCAACAGAAGCTGCAGATTTTCTCAAACAAATAATTATTCTCAAGTTATTTAATTCTGTGTTACTTACTGACGTAATCCGCGAGACATAGCTGCCACAGACATCAGGTAAGAAATGCATATGTATTAACTCGCGAGCGCAGACATCCCCTGGAGCGAGCCACCTAAAAAGCCATGGTCCGAGGAAGGCGACTGACAAGGACATCAGGACGGAAATGGCTGGTGAAGCGAGAACCAATCTGCAACACGCTAAAATAATTCCCCAAAACTGGTAGCCAAACTTTGCTACGATTCATGTCACTTTGACGAAAGCGGCTTTGGTTTGGAATATACGTATTAACAAGAAATAGGTTAAGAGACCTTATTTCAGATCAGTGTTTAAGCACTGACTTTAATTCTACAGAAGCAGAATCGGGTCCGAAGCACTGACCACCGGATTGATGATGCCCGCGGATACAAATTGCATACCAGCAGAGATATCGGCTTAGTGGTTTCAATATAAATGTACATTTACCAAACTATCCGAGCATATCCGAATACATTATTTTTTTTCTTCTTCTTCTTTTCAGAAATATCATGTAAAGATGGAATTCCGAATGCTGACCTTGCAACTGGTTGTAATAATAAGGTGTCCTCTGTATGTGACTTTACATGTAAAACTGGATATGTAAAAAACAAGGGTGTATCAAAAGCCACGTGCACGGACAAGGGAGCATGGTCTACTAATGGTGTAACAGCATGTGTCAGTAAGTACAAAGAAACCTGTGTAGTATACAAAGGCCATCAAGCTAGCACTGAGCAGTCCGCGTAATAAGCCACTGTGAATTGGATTGCAGTGGTATGTTTGTCACTGGTAGCAATGAGCAGTGATTAATGGCAGTGTTTGTCATTGTTATTAGTAATGAGCAATGAATGCTGGCAGTGACAAACCAATAAGCAGTATATTATATCTTCTGAAGTTTGTAATTGTTATCCATGCAGAGCCGGTCTTTCGGATGAGACTATAAACCGAGGTCCCGTCTCCGTATGACCTTGTTGTTGGTGGGACGTTAAACCCGAGTTCACTCACTTACTCCATGCAGAGCTCCAATTAAGGTGGGGTTTTAGGATAATTCTTAGATTCTGCGTTCTTTGATGGGTGATAAACTAAGCTTTTCCCTAAATTTTCTGTCACAGTATAGATAGAACCAAATAGTTCTGAAGATGGAAAAAGATATGCAAGTGAATCATGATCTCTGACTTTCTAAGATTTCACTCATCTTCATGGGTTCTCTTTCTTTCGTAGACATCTGCTTCTTTTTCTCATGGGCTGATTCTGTTTTGATTTTTATTTCGCAATCAGTTTCCATGACTCCGGTGGTAAATTGAATTCCTTTAGGCTTTTTGGGTGTAGCGTTTTGTATGTCCTTGGGGGCGTCAGGGATTTTTAGCTCACCAGAGCCGAAGGCTCCGGGGGAGCTTATAGTATGGGCAGTTCTCCGTCGTCGTCGTCTGTCGTATGTCGTCGTCTGTCGTCCGTCAACACTTTTAAACAACATCTCCTCTGAAGCTACTGGGCCAATAAGGCCCATATTTCATCTGTAGCATCCTTGGGCAGGGGGATTGTAAGTTTGTGTATTTTATGAAAATCGGACCATTAGTTTGGTTGCTATGGTAACTTAGAGTTCCCATAGACTTATAATGGGGAAACTTGAAAAATGGCATTTACTGCCAAGCCATTGCAGATATGCTGACAAAAGTTATATAGAAATAATAGAAGTCTTCTATCAGCTATATGTTTTTTTGCCCACTGCTACTTTTATTGGTTGCCATGGAAACCCAAATAGAAAAAAAAAAAATCTTAAAAAATTATCTGCTCTGAAGCCACTTGGCCAATTTGGCCCATATTTCATCTGTAGTATCCTTAGGCTGGTGGATTGAAAGTTTGTATTTTTTATGAAAATCGGCTTTTAGTTTGGCTGCTATGGTAACTGAGAGTTGCATTGACTCATAATGGGGAAAATTGAAAAATGGCATTTACTACTGCCAAACCATTGCAGATACGTTGACAAAACTTTTATAGAAATGTTCCTTGAGAAGTGTTTTATCAGCTATATATTTTTGGCCCACTGCTCCTTTTATTGGTTGCCATGGAAACCAAAATGCAAAAAAATGGAAAAGAAATACTTAAAATAGTATCTCCTCTGAAGCCGCTTGACCGATTAAGCCCATATTTCATCTGTAGTATCCTTAGGCTGGGGGATTGAAAGTTTGTATTTTATCTGAAAATCAGCTTTTTAGTTTGGTTGCTATGGTAACTTAGAGTTGCTTTGACTCATAATGGGGAAAATTGAAAAATGGCATTTATTGCCAAGCCATTGCAGATATGTTGACAGAACTTTTACAGAAATGTTCCTTGAGAAGTGTTCTATCAGCAATATGTTTTCTGGCCCACTGCTTCTTTTATTGGTTGCCATGGGAACCAAAATGCAAAAAATGGGGGGAAAATGCTTAAAAAATTATCTCTTCTGAACCACTGGGCCGATCGGGCTTAGATTTTATCTTTAGTATCCTTGGGCTGGGGAATTGGTTTTTTTTTTATGAAAATCGGCTCTTTCGTTTGGTTGCTATGACAAATTAGACTTCCATTGACTAATGATGTGGAAAACTAAAATGGCATTTACTGCAATCAAAATGTGGGAAATAGTTATATATTTTGTTATCAGCTCAACAGACTGTCAGACTGAGATTTTGTAGTTGTATATTTTGTATTAGCCTGTACAAATGTGGCAGCAATTTTAAGCCTATACAAATTTGATTGCAATTTTGAGCTAGAGATCTGGTGAGCTTTGTGGCCCATGGGCCTCTTGTTTTTATAACCATTCGTACGCCGTTCTGGTGATCAAGCCTGTAAGTCTCCAAGTTTAGAAGCGTACTTCAAAAGAATGTATATCCTTTGCATACAGCTGTTACACTACCTCAGTATTTTTGGTTGTGATTGTGAGGTTGTCGTAGGCATGTGAAACTCGATCCATACCGTTTTTGTCAACCCCACTCCTCTGGTTGGGAGACATATGGTTTACCTGATAGTTTTCAGTCCATCTGTCTGTCCGTCACATGTATGTTCCATGACTTTTTAAACGGCTGAAGGTGTATTCAAGAAAATGAGTACAAATATAAAGCATCGAATCACGATATATATAATATTCAACGTACAACAGAGATTATCCTGTTGAACATTCTTCTATCAATCATTATGTATACGTGATTTAATCATTCCATATGTGATTGTATCTAATTCACAGCTTCATATATTTTCAGTGTTCTGTCCCGCTAACATTTCCAATGGTGCATTGGTCGACTGTGACAGGTTACCAGGGAAACGGTGCAACTTCACTTGCAATGTGGGTTACAGCAGGCCCAGTGGTGTGGACCAGCTTATTTGTATGACTGGCGGAATATGGCACACCACTAATCCCTGCCAAGGTATCTTGTCTCTGTATGATTGGATAGAACCAAAATATCTCTCAAAACTATCTGTAAAATTCCAATTACCGATTTTAAGAAACCGTCTGCTAGATAGCTGATTTAAGGTCGCCCATCTATTTCAATCTTGTATAGATTTGTTTTTGGAGAGAATGATATCACGAGAGAGGAGGACACATTTGAAGATTGCACTAAAGATTTAAAGTAACTAATTTGCCATTTAAAGGAAAACGTGTTGACTAAAACAAAATATTGTATTTTATGTGTTTAAGAGTTAGGCAGTTTGTTGTATGTAGTTATTTACATATCAGGTGAATGAAATCCTATCATATAGCGCATCCTATCATAATCCTATCATACATCTATTGATAGGTAACATCAGCTACTAAGGTCTAATAAATCGTAGCAGTCACAGAATGTTTAAATAAGCGTAATGGGTACACTCTACTATTGTCATGATGTCTTACTTCTAAAGGGGCATCAGCTCGTAAAGGAAAAAATTTGCTCCTGTAAGAGCAATTTTTTCCATTAAGATTAGATCCCATTTTAGAAGGGCTTTCATACAGGGAATTAAGCAGAAGTCACAGAATTGTTTCCCTTTGTAAGCCTAACGGAACAAATAATTGAGCCGCGACACGACAAAACCAACAATGTGGTTGTGCGCCCAGCGCAGAATCAGATCAGCCTGGGCATCCGCCCAGTCTGATCAGAGTCTTCGCTGTCCGCATGAAGGTAGCTTAGACTCTTAGCTACCCTTTAAGGGCATAGAGAAGAGTCTGATCAATCTTGTTGGATGCCCAGGCTGATCTGAGTCTACGCTGGGCGCACAACCACATTGTTGGTTTTCTCGTATCGCGGCTCAATTATAAACCTTAAAAGTGTATCAGCGCTGATGTAGCGCTATGCTGTTGCATGGCTAGAATGAACTTTATTTTGCTTTCAGTAACACAATGTCCGAGAAATATCCAAAACGGCAAGATTAGCAACGACTGTAAGGTTTTGACAGTAGGCAGATCCTGTAAAGTTGTGTGCAATACCCATTACGAACTAGTGAAGAATCAAATGGTCACGTGCCAAGAGTCGGGACTGTGGAGTGTCTCAGATAACATATGTCAAGGTAAGTACATTGGTAGCTGAGTCATAACTTTTGATATAAAGTAAAGATTGCAATATTATTGTTATACTACAGACTGCAAACCTGGTGGTAAACCCGGTCGGGGTTGACAGCATTGCCTGTCTCTTGTAATACACAGTTCCGAGCCACACCCAGAAAGTCACTCAAAATCACATGATAGCGTATACCTGGCCAATGCAACGACAGCTTAGCACGTGACATAGTCTCACAAACAAATCGCACGTGGTCAATATCGAACATGAGTCCGTGATTTTACCTTACAGTAATGAAGGAATGTATACCTGTTTAAAGAAAACAAACTAACACCACTATTGATAAACTTACCCTGCTCTGCAAGAACAGAACGCATCGGAAATGCATGATGCACCAATTGCCATGTGTAGGTCATGAGGAGGCTGATTCTTCGCCATAGATCGCCAACATTTAGCAGACACTTGCATTTGCCATTTGTTTTTCCGCCATCTTTGTGTAAGCTTGTGAGACGTAGTAACAGTAACTAAGCAGGCGGAGCTAAGCGGCTATTCTCGGAACTGTGTATTGCAATGGTGAGTTAGGCTTTTGACTAAATGACGACTTCCTCCTAAATCTGTTCAGGAAAGCTGGTGCCAGGCCACTGATCAATGTCTTTGGTCGAGCCCATCGTGGTCCGACTGGTGGCTTTTTCCCTTTTTGCACTAGCTTCGGATTGCATTAAGTCCTCAGCTGCGTTTCATCATTGTTTTTTGATGATGTATGTTCTACTTTGATATTGTCTCATTGATGAATTGAGCCACGACACGAGAAAACCAACAAAGTGGATGTGCGTCCAGCGCACTCAGATCAACCTGGGCATCTATTCAGTCCAGACAGACTCTTTGCTAAGCACTTAAAGAGTAGCTAAGGGTCTAAGCTACCTCCATGTGGACAGCGAAAACTGATCAGACTGGGCGCATGCCCAGGCTGATCTGAGTCTGCACTGAGCGCACAACCACTTTGTTGGTTTTGATCAGGGTCGTTGGAGAGGATTTAAACGCTTTAAGGAATAGCCAAATATAATTGGTTAACAATATCGTAATATCTATGTTTACTATGTTTCTGAGTACATAGAAGCAAAGCATGGTGTTATGTTTCTAAAGTTATAACCGTCTAAACATTGTACAGTTGCCCGAGCAAATGATAATGAAGGGAACTAAATGGCAAGGGGAAAAGGAGATAGCATTTTAGTTTTTTTACATGCAAAATTGTTAGGGAATATGATAGAGCTTGCACGAATTTTCGTCGGCTTTTTGCGCCTTGAGGTTTATATGGAGGTAAACATATAATTTGTCCCATTTTCTTGTTTTTAGCCATAATTATCAAACCACAGAAGCAGACACAGAAAACGGGTCTTGAAAGCGGTGCCGTAGCAGGGATCGTGGTTGGTGTCATCATTCTATTGATAATAGTTGCTGCTGTTGTAGCCTTTGTTATCCTTTATAAAAGGTAAATTGTTTACTCGTTTCATTAACTATCATTAAAATTAAAGATTTGATGTACAAAATATCATTTTCAATACCATTTAAATTGTCAGTTTTGATGTGATTAGTATGTTTTTCCTGCTACAAAAGAACGGCAGTTTAGGCGGTAGTTCAGTGAAATGAAGTCGAAGCAAACCTTTTCATATTAAGTACCATATAGGATTGTTGAATCTGAATGACTAAGCGCAACTCAGATGACAAATTTAAAGAGTAACTACATCTCAGGAACTGACAGAATCAGATCCCAAACCCTATTCCCAACATCAAGTTTTCATTGGTATGCTAGATTTTATCATTTATATCACTTAAGATTCCAAATTTGATCATTTTATACATAGTTGCATGTGAGTCATATACGCACATAGTTCTGCCCAAGTTAAAGGAGACGGTAATTTTGAGATTAATTCTGTTCCGTCTTCGTTCATAGTGGAATTGTATTGTGCATGCACATGGAATACTGGATTTTAGCCGCGAAACGACAAAACCAACAAAGTGGCATATGCACCCAGCAAATGGGCATCCCCCTGTCACATCGAACTCTTTGCTGTGTGCTTAAAGGGTAGCTTAGGGTCTAAGCTACCTCTTTGTCGACAGCAAATGTTTTGATCAGACTGGGTGGATGCCCAGGCTGATCTGAAGCTTTGGGTGGCGCACATGCCACTTTGTTATTTTTCACGTATCGAGCTCATTTTATCCCTATTGATGAGGTGTGAAAGGTTACCTCATGGCAAATGCACACTAAAATCGTTCAGCGCATCCAAACAAACTAATCAGAGTTTTCCCTTATTCCATGTGCAATGTATGAAACTAGAGAAATCTAAGATATTGAAAAAAAGAGCCTGATCAGTTTACCCAGATGTGCAGGTTGATTTAAGTCTTAACAGTACGAACATGGCTTAAGATCCCTTTCTATGCTCCGATCAATTATTATCATTGTTATAATGCTGCTGAACTTTATGTCTAAAGATGATTATACCCCCTGCATACGAAGTATGTCGAGGGATATATAGTTTTCGTCTTTCCGTCCGTTTGTCCGTCTTTCCGTCCCTTCGCCCGTTCGTCCGTACGTACGTAAGTTAAAGTTTTGTGTTTAAGTTTTTGATTTTGCTTCTTTTAACCTGAACTTGTTCTATGCTTCTTATTTTAGTAGAGGATGGAAACTGATTAATTTGCATCATCTAGATGCTGCTGCTGGCCTAGGGTCAAGGTCACAGACTTTGAAATTTGTACAATAGCAGCGTTAAAGTTTTGCGTTAAGTTTTTGCGTTTTCTCGGTTTTTCTGAAATACTTAATTGTAACTTGTTCGTATGTGCTCAGTGTTAGTACAGGATAGATAGATATTAGTTTTCATCATCTGGATGATGCTGCTGACGTAAGGTCAAGGTCAGACTTAGAAATTTGTTTACCATTTGCGTTAAAGTTTTGTGTTCAGTTATATTTTATGCTTATATTTTGAATATACTTGAATAAAACCTTTTTCAATGCTACTAGGTTAACTTCTAGGTTGAAATTGTCCTCCTGTCTGTCTGTTTATTAACATTTTCTTTAAAGCTTTGTATTAAATGTGTTTTAATTAGGGGTTGGCGCTGGCCGGGGGTATACGTGAGCCCCTGCTCACTTGGTCTAGTTCAAAATCAACTTTTAATGCTAAATTAGCGCAGTAAGACTGGTCACGAGTGAATGAAAAATGGTTAATAATAAATGGATCAGTCCCTGTAGTGGAACTTAGTATTTGATTTTTATCTTTCAGACGATTACTTCCAGGAAGATTTGGCTCAAGTCCGTCAGCCAAATACAGCACTTCAGACATTGCTATTGAGAATCCAGGCTATATGACTGCAAATATAAACGTAACGGATGATTCAAGGTTGGTACCCTAATATGTATACACTTTGGGACACATAACAATAGTTAATTTTCCATTTGTTCCAAATGGAAAATAATTATTTTTAAGTGTCCTACTATATATGCACATTATTTTGTCATATTCAGCATACGAAATCTGACATCATTGCTCAGTGTAAACACTCGATTGAGGAGAATGGCCACACTCCCATGATGTAGACGCCTTTTCAAAAAGGAGACATTTTAGGGATAAGTATTTGCTTCCTTGGAAGATGAATTCATTTCTGAGGGGCTAATTCTAAAAGAATAATTTGCATTCTACAGAGAGCAAATTGTCTAAGAATAATCCCCTGTGAAAGTGGTGGCAGTTATTTCCATGCTGGTGTGATCATATTGAATGTGCATCCATATGACGTATTCTGTAAGTCATGAAGTCCAGGCATATCAAGTCTGGCGAGGGATTAACGCTTTTGACTTTCCATACTATTTACTGATGAGGTTGCATAACACATTGGTCCTAGAGGAGACTTATTATTTTTTTCCTTAAGACTAGCTAGTTCTCTGAATAGTTCTCCTTAAAGTTACCTTCTTGAGAAGCAAATTATATCCTGTTGAACATTGTCTCTCTTGTTAAAAAAGGTGCCAAACCCATGCGATGTCGCCATATACCTTAAATGAAAAGAAAATGTAACAGTGCCATGAGAAAACCGGTCTTTTGGAACTGCTCTTGAAGGAACTTTTTAAGATTTTAATTTTTATTGTTATAGAAACGTATTAGCAGCGAAGACTGGGTTCTGAAGAATTTATGAAACAAAAACTGTAATATCCTATTAAGGTTTTGCAAGGATACGCTGGTTGGTTGTCTTGGCTTGATCACACATAGCACTAATGTTGCCTGCCTTATGGCACATGCAGCTAGCTATCTAGCCTTCCTGCCAATATTTGATTGGTTCGTATGCTTCCTTTTGTACATTTTCTCACGTAGGGCTCCATTTATATTACAGAGAGGACAACCCATACAGTAATGCCAATGATTATCAGCCTTCCGGCTACAGTAATGGGCCGGAGCCACTGGACACTGGGTACATCAATCCCATGTACAAGACCAAAATTCAAATAGGGTCACAAGAGCCGCTACCAGAGCAGAGTGATATTGCCATCAGCCAAGATGACGTTGTCCTGACAACGGACTCCTGGCGACAGGAACAGCTGAAGGGACCAGAAGTGTAAAATAGGACCAATTTATATATATAGTTGCTCAAACCAAGCAGCGCACGTGATATACTATGCAAAGATATTGCAATTTTATACTCTCACAGATTACATATCATTTTTCATTGTTGTGTTGTTCATGTTTCAACTTGGTTTACTAGCATGACCTAACGAAAAATGGAGACGTACGAAATTTCTAAACATGGAAATGGTGATCAGCATGCCAGTCTGGGCAACTTCATCAAATTCCTTCTTGTATGCATCGGTAGTTCATTTGTCATGACAAACGTATAGCTAAAGGCAGAGCAATGCAGGCGCATGACATCGAAAAGATGTGATACTGACGTCTATGCGACGTTGTTATGTCGCATCGTTGTAAACATGACGTCATTGAGACGCCATGTGCCGGCTGAGAGGATCTGTTTAGCGTACACAAATATGCAGTCGCATGAGAACGTTGAAGTGACTGGGTATATCTCCATTTTTTCTGTCATTTCTCAAAGGGAACCAACTTTCATGTCATCAGCTTTTTTCTCTCTTTAGTTAGACTGGATTTGAAGGAACATTGTGGACACAACTGAATATGCTAGTAAGACGTTTTGCTGGAGATAAAAATCAATATTTTGAATGCATTGAGAGTTTAAAACTTAGTCACTCCATGCAAAGAATTATCATGAAGTATTCCAGAGTTTGTTTGAAATATTCTAAGACACTGAACTAATATTGTAGATGTACCAAAGCTGTGCATATAATGTTTTATCATATGACGTCGCATCTGAGAGTGTAATAAAACCATGCATTAAAAACGATAATCAACTAGTGGATTAAATATGCAAATTACGTTGTAACGTTGTGTGTTGACGTCCATAAAAGTTCGCGTTTTCTAATGGCGAAATCGTGACGTTTTAGTGCAAAATTTTCTAATAAGATGCGATTTTAGTGTCATATGATAAATAGAATCTTGCATTCGTGTTCCTGTATTACTGAATTCAACTCATTGGGGAAAACCGATAAGATGCTCGGCATGCCTCGCATCTCATATTTCCCCCAACTCATTTAATAAATTCAATAATGCACGGGCACTCGTGTAAGATCCTCTATTTGTATTGCGATAAAATCCGATTTATTCAGATTATAGCATTTTGAACTTAACCGTTTTAGAGTCAGCGTGGCCAACAAATTGTATACACACGAAATAGAAACGCTATACTTTTTCAATGAAAATACAAGGAACACTGTTCAAAGTGATAGATAGAGATAATGGGTCTTCTAGTTTACAAGATAAGTGTAAAAATCTAACAAAGCATTCCTCAGAATGATTATCAATAAAAATTATGCACAGGAATGTAAGAAAAACGTCATAATCAGCTTACGTTAACGACAGTTAAGTTACTACGTTTCCGGCATTTCTGAACGTAAAGAAATATTCTAGATTTCCTTTACTAACTAAACAAATGTCTGCGGTATGACTTATATCATCCCGATTTCGCCTGGCCGCGTAGCGCAATCGGTAGGGCACCTGACTCATAAGTCAGAGGTCCTGGGTTCGAAACCCGGTCTGGCCACACACTTTCGTTTCTCCTTCCGCTGATTCAAGAAGGGCAGTTGTTAGTTACTGGCGAAAGTATGTGCACTTAGTACTGGTTAACCGCCTAGGAGGTCTAAGCCTGCCCAGGAATAGTGTGGTTAGGTTAACTGACCGTCCCGACATGACCACAGCTGTTTATCGTGGACGTTAAGCACAAAATCAATCAATCTATCAATCATCCCGATTTCCTCATATGGAATACCTTTGGCAAAATCAGTAAAGTATGTTCCCATCATTATCAACCACCGAAAAAGTAACAAGGAAAATCTAAAATAATTTCATTGGCTAAAGCATTAGCAAGACTGGATCCAGAACGTCTAGTCTTTTGGGTAGTAAATTGTCTGATGCGATGCCGCACCGACGTAGTAACGACGCAGTTTCGGCATTGTGTGCCCAGTGAGGTATGTGAAATCTACCAATGAAATCCCTTTACGCATATGGTACGTGTGTGCTACGGTAATTGTTTAAGTATAGTGCATGTATTGTTATTGCTTGACACAGAAATCCGTTTAATTAGTTATGAAAATATTTATAATCAGTGATGCTTGTCCTATTATTATTTGTGGAGATTTAATGAACATGTGAAAATACTTTTATGTGCATCATCACTCATATAGCATATCTATATTTATCCGTACATGTGCTTTACTAAAGAATACTTATACTGCAAACACTTCTTGTCATAATACTGGAACTATTTCTTATAAATTGATGTGAAACCCTTTTAAATGACTTTTGATAACTTTACAATATTTCCCCCACAGGATAGACCCAAAATTCGGTCTCATTTGGAAGGGACAATGTTTAGAATTTATAAAATGCCAGGGTAAATTAACTGCGCTTCTAAAATAACTGTTTTGAGCTAGTTTAGGTAACAGGGTATTTTTAACTCTGTTTTTCTTTTTGGCATGCCAGGGTAACATGGTATGTAAAGATGTAAAGATAAGGGTCAGTACGTGTAAGATGCAGCCCTTTTGATTAAAACATATGTTCTAGTGACCATTGTTGGGTAACAACGGGTAGCCTTGGAGTTTAAAAATCATGGCATCTGAGGATGATTAACTCCAATCAAAAGCCCAATGTGAAGCAGAAGGCTGTATAGGATTCTAGGTCTTATAAAACCCTGTGTGTTATGGTAGAGGACTGGAGTGGAGAAAAAATCGTATTTTAATTTATCGGTTAAAAAAGATAAAAATGCTCGTTAGTATCGTATAGTATCTCGCACATTAGTTCTTTATGGTATTTTAACTATCTTCTTCCAAACATCAAATGTTTTGAAAAGATGTTGAAATGCATGAAAGAATAAGAGACAATTACAAATAATTGCTGCATCTATGCGATGTTATTACGGTAAACGTCATCAGTGAATATTGTGCAAAGATATTAACGAAATCCACTACTTATGTAGAAGAATTCAGTGCTACAGATAAGAAGGGGAGACAGGGATAATTTATGAGTAATATTCCATACTTCTTCATGAAAACAGGTTGTGCCCCCTCATTAAAACTCTCTGAGACGGTTCTAATGAAAGGTCACAACATACGTTTTTGTTGAAAAATAAGTAAATTATCTCAGAGTTATCCACGGAACCCCAACTAATCTGGAGCTCTAAATTATTATTGTGCAAAGATATTAATGAAATCCACTACTTATATATATGAAATGTATTTCTGTCTTTATTTTTGTACATATTTACATGTATGCTTACTTTTTGAATGTTTCAGTTATTTGTTATGTTTCTTTTTAACATTCCAAATACTCATATTTACCCCTCATTTTCCAGATTTTGTAGTTTAATGTGTATTTCTAAGACTGACTGGTAACATTTTACATAATCGTGTTGCAAACACTTGCGATTGTTTTTTTGAAACGGTTTCACAGCTTGTTCTAGATGCCATGACATTGCATAGATGTTGTTCCTGTGTTATGTATGTGCTGGCTAGTCTAGTCTAGTCTAGTATATCCCATAACATTGCAAGGTTGTGGGAGCAAATTCCATCCATGTCCACTCTTTAATATTGTCTTCCACCAATTCTTCTCTCTACCTCTTTTTAGCTCGCCTGAACGAAAGTTCCGGAAAGAGCTATTGTTGTCACCCTGACGTCAGCGTCATATATTGGATGTTTTGGTTAGTTTTTTAAAGACCTATATCTCCTTAACCCATGGATGGATTCTTTTGATACTTGCACTGTAGTTAGATATTGGTCCAAAGTTGAGCAGGGTACCACCCCCACTCCACTCAGTGACCTTGATATCAAGGTCCTAGACTTAGAAAATTGGGAGTTTTTTGGACTGGATGTTTTGGTTAAAGTTTTTAAAGCCCAATATCTCATTAACCCATTAATGGATTCCTTAGATACTTGCACTGTGGTTAGATATTGATCCAAGGTTTTCTATGGTACTACCCCCACCCCCTCAGTGATCTTGATGTCAAGGTCATGGACTTAGAAAATTGTCTTTTTATTGATTGGATGTTTTAGTTTAAGTTTTTTAAAGACCCATATCCCCTGAACCCATAGATGAATTCTTTTGATATTTGCACTGTAGTTCGATATTAGTCCAAAGTTTTACAGAGTACTACTCCAACCCCGCTCAGTGACCTTGATGTCAAGGTCAGGCACTTAGAAAGCCCAAAATCTCCTAATTACACACTGATTCATAATGCTTGGCAGAGATTTAGTTTACACTTGAACTGATGTTAGACACTTTTTTTAATTTTTACAAAACACTATACACTTACCCCACTGGATGACCTTTAAGTCAAGGTCATCGACTTAGAATTTTGTCTGTAAGATTTTGGTTAAAGATCTATATTTATGAAGACATAATTTCACAGTGCCACAATGGACTCTGTTGATATTAATACTTGGATTGATGTAAGATATTGGTTCAGGGTTTTGATACATCCTGCCATCCCCTCCCCCCCCCACACCCTACCCTTCCCCCTCAGTTCTTTGACCTCTTTGATGTTAGATATTGGTTCAGGGTTTTGATGCATCCTACCCCCCCCTCCCCACCCCCACCCCTGCCCCTCAGTTCTTTGACCTGAAGCTCATGGACTTTGAAACTTCATGTGGATTTTTTTATTTTAATTTTATTTTAACACTTATTTCTGAAATAGCCTTTGTTAATAAATGTCATTATAGATATGCTTGCTTGAAGTTGTATGCATAGCAGTCCACACCCTCGTAGCGATTGTGCGATAGGCAAGCACCAATGCAGGCGAGCTATGCTGTCAGGCGACAGCTCTTGTTCTTTTTCCTTTTTCTGTTTTCTGTAAAATCATCTTTGCTAAGCCATAAGACCTTGACATGTTGCCAAACCACCCTAGTAAAGCTAAGTTTCAGTTTCTTGACCGTGATCAGGAGTTCGTCATATTCTCCAAAGTCTGCTTGGATCTTTTCAGTAACGTCCTCTTATATAGTAGACCTAGAATACCGGGATAGTACAGTATTCAGACTTCAAAAATGTTTCAGTTACTAGTATACATTTACCAAATCTTGTTGGGAGCATTTCCAACAAAACACTTGGTTGCCTTTAAAAGTGTAAAAATAGGAGTGTGAGTTATTATCACTGAAATAGCTGACAATTTCATGAAACACCTGATGGATCATGTGCTTAACATACATTAAGACCTCAGTAATGTGCATTCTGTGCCTATTATATAAAATGATTTAATGCTTTAGATTATGCAAGGTTTTGTTTCTATTAACATACACTTTGTTTTCGAAAATAAACCAAAAGGGGAGTTTGTAAGAGCGGAAGCGTATATTGGAATGAATTTTTGTTGTCTAACCACCCCCATCCCACCACCCCCATAAAATTATGCAATTAATTAGTTTTAACCGTTTGAAATGGTAATAGTTTGCACATAAAATGCTGCCACATAGTTTTAGAATACACTTTAAATTGTCATGTTTACGATATGGCATGTGTGACATGTCATTATTTGTATTGTTAATACTCATGGTAAGATTAAGGAGACAATTTTATATTGCATAATAAAAGGTTTGCAGAAATTGTCTTATTCCTGTTTATTTCTCCGCAAAGATATGACTGCTTTACCATTAGTACCTTATTTATTCGGTTATAAGGTAAAAAGGTAAAAGTAAAGATTTCCCACCGCCAAATAGCCGTAGGGGCAGTGGGGCTTAGAGACACACTGTATCTTCGGCACAGCTGATGATAGGCGGAGCCCATCTCTCTCCTTCCGCTGCCTTATCCTTCCCTGATTCGAAAAAGGTACCCATTTCCAGTCGTCGGAGGGCGACGGTGAGCCGCGAACTCACGACCTTCCGGTGACTTTCTGCACAATAACCGAGCCACTCTAACCACTCGACTACGGTGCCTCTCTGTCGGTTATAAGAAGGAGGTTTATTTCTTCCAAAACAGTTCCAGAAATCTAGAAGACGGATCTAGATTTGGGGGATTTTTTAAGAAAACCTCTTATGCTATGGTTTCTTAAATATACTCAACCGAATTAAAAACGTAACAATTTATCCAATACTCTATAGCTCAAGTTTTATGCAGATTATTTTCTTAAGTGGATAGCGATTAGTGTTTACTGTCCCAGAAATTCAGTTCTGTTGATGAAATGGTTTACGCTTGAGAAAGCACTACTTATAGCGACCCGTTTTTCAAAAGCTTCAAAAAGAGGCCTATCGCGTGACAGGATGTATGCGTCGCATCGAGCACAGGGTCTATGATAATCTTTGGTCTCCCAAGTGAGCCGAACTCATTCTACAAGTCTAAAAAACATTGATAGGTGGTAACGGAAATACTTGGATTCCAACTGTGGGCTTACATCAGCATGCAACATTCCAAGCGCCTTGGAAGATATATCCCTTATTGAGACTTTTGAAAATCGGGTAGGTCTTTGTAGTGGTCTCTCAAGCGTGAACCGTTTTATCAACAGAACTGAATTTCTGGGACAGTAAACATTAATCCCTGTTGACTTCAAAATTAATCTGAAAATGGTCTGCATATGGCATGAGCTATGGAATATTGAAAAAAAATAGGTGTTGCGTTTTTTAATTCGGTTGAGTATAGTTATTTCCTTCAGAATAAACACATAAGTAATGCAATAATTTACCCTTTTTCGACCAGTGGACTTGTCTGTTCTAATCATTTGATGAGTCTGTTTCTAGTTTTAGGGCTTTCTGGTTGATGCTTAATATTGTATTTTGCATAGAACAAACAGTGTTGACCCTGATCAGACGCCGTGGTCTGCGGCGCCTGAACTGGGTCTGCACTGTTTGAATATGTCCCCAAAACGGGCTTCCAGTCTTAAAAGAGGTGATGATAATACAAAGGATTACCAGAGGCATCTCTTTAACGTATCACTTTGAATTATAAGTATTCATAGGCTTTAAAGTGAATGGAGAACTCCAGGTCAACACTGTTGCATTGGTTTTCTCTTAACAATGCTGAAAGGTGTCTCTCTTGGAAGACACTGATACGAAGAGACTGAGCCCACCAGCCTGGGTCCAGTCATTATTATATTTAACCCCTTTCCATTCATACGGTATAAAAAAATATATGTAAATACTGACAATTTTGACGATTAAATCACACCCACACCCACCCACATCCACGAGGCGTAGCCATATTATTTCGTTTTGGTGCAGCAAAATTTAGCACCGAAGGTGCGAAGCCTCGCTATAGGTATGGGGGGAGGGGGGAGGGGCATGCTCCCGTGGAAAATTGTGAAGAGGGTAACTCAATTACTGAACCAATTTTCCTTTAGGGCCTCTTTTAAGCTACATATACATACTAGTACAACAATACATGTTACTAATCAAAGAAATATCTCTCTCTCTCTCTCTCTCTCTCTCTCTCTCTCTCAGACATATACAATATACATGTACATACATTATAATATTGTAATATATCTATAGAGAACAAGTATTTCATTCTGAGGGATTGAAATAAGCATCGGGGCATATATGCCTTTTTGAGTTAATTTCTCAACCAAGCCGAACATTTATTTACGAATAAATGTATAGTTGTTGCATTTTAAATATCTATATCATACCGTATAAAATAAACATCAAATTAGGCAGGAAAAAGCAAAAGCAAAGACCAGTAAAAATCTATAAAAAGACAGACTGGAATAGTTTTAAAAACGAAATGCATATTTATCCGTCAAAATTTTTTTAATTATCCCAGAACCTAAATACAAACGGCAAATGGAAATAGTTTAAAACAGCTCTAAAAGACATGTCAGAAAAATTCATCCCAACAAAACTGTGTGGCCCAAAAGATGGCCATCCTTGGATTACCCGTAATATTAGACGTCTCATGAGAAAGCGTGACAAATTATACGCCAAATTTAAAGTAAACAGGTCTAGTAGAATACTTAAAAATAGATTTACCCAGTTGAAACACACTATTCAACGGAAAATTCGTGAGTCATATAATGAGCACCTGCATACCATCTTAACAGACCATCCTGAAAGTACAGAGGAGACCCCCAGACCAAATAAGAGATTTTGGACATTTATTAAACAGAGAAAGTCTGACACTAAGGAAATCAACTCTCTCAAATCTAATGGGGTCACCTACACTAAGCCAACTGATAAAGCCAATATACTTAACAATCAATTTCAATCAGCCTTCACTAGCTTGGTTCCTCTTAAACTGAAACACCTTGCTGAGCTCTTAATGCCCCGTTGTATTATGTCTCCAGTCATGCCGGACATTACCATCAATATCTGTGGAGTGTCAAAACAACTTTCTTAGTTGAACCCAGGGAAAGCTGCAGGTCCAGATTGGATAACCTCTCGTATCTTGAAAGAACTACATGTTGAAGTAGCTCCTATTCTTAGTGACATCTTCAACTCCTCACTTCATGAAGGTAGAGTACCAGATGACTGGCGGCATGCTTTAGTGACCCAAGTCTATAAAAAAGGACCAAAAACGAAGGCAGAAAACTATCGCCCCATATCCTTAACTTGCATCTGTTGTAAAGTTTTGGAGCATATAATAACCTCTAACATTATGACCTATCTTGACCACCACAATCTTTTATTTTTCAATCAGCATGGTTTCCGCAGTAAACTCAGTTGCGAAACCCAACTCATTCAGTTTGCTCACGACCTCTCTGACTTACTAAATGAAGGGGGGCAGACCGATGTGATTGTTATGGACTTCAGCAAGGCCTTTGATAAGGTAGACCATCAGAGGTTGTTGCTGAAGCTCCATCGTATTGGAATAAACATTTCAGTCTTCAATTGGATAAGCTCTTTTTTTTCAAATCGGTCTCAGCTTGTAGTCCTTGATGGCGAGGAATCAGGGTCGTGTCCAGTCCAGTCTGGTGTTCCTCAAGGCTCTGTTCTTGGTCCTTGCCTATTTTTAATTTACATAAATGACATGCCGGACACAATACGCAGTAACATCAGGCTGTTCGCTGATGACAAGATCATGTACCTCGCCATCTCAAATCAATCTGACTGTCAAGCCCTCCAAGCAGATCTCACCAGGCTAGAAAAATGGGAAAAGGAGTGGTTAATGTCATTTAATCCTGACAAGTGTGAGGTGATAAGAATAACAAAAATGAGAAAACCCACTATTTTCAAATATATACTCCACGGCAAAGCCCTAGCAGCAGTCAGTTCAGCTAAATATTTAGGCGTCACTGTCTCACAGGACTTGTCATGGACTAAACACATTAATCAGGCTACAACAAAAGCAAATAATGCTTTAGAATTCATAAAAAGAAACATCCAGACCAGCAGCTGTAAGTTAAAAGAAATTGCCTATAAGACCTATGTTCGACCTCTTACCGAGTATGCTGCATCAGTTTGGGACCACTGGCAGAAAAAGTACATTTACCAAATTGAAATGATCCAGCATAGAGCTTTAAGATTTATTTTTGATGATTACAGCTATACAAGCAGTGTTAGCTCCATGCTGTCAAAATTAAACCTGCCTACATTAGAGATAAGAAGAAAAATTTCTTCCCTGGTTATGCTTTATAGAATTCATCACAACCTAGTCAAAATTTCTCTTCCTAAATCCATACAACCCTCCCTGAGACACACATTCACCTTCCCCTTTTCACGGATTGACTCACATAGGTACTCATTCCGCCGCCGCCCCCCCCCCACCCCCCCCCCCCCCCCCCCCCCCCCACCGTACAGCTAAAATCTGGAACAACCTTCCTCCTGACATACACGTTAGCCCAGACCTCGGATCATTCCGAGCAGGGCTTCTGAAAACCTCATTTTGATCATCTTTAATCATACTTCATTATTCATCATATCATCCCTCATAATTATCATCAAACACTAAATCAATGTTTTTGCAAATTTCACAGCAGATACAATTCTCACAAAATTCTAAATTGAACCTAAATCTAAATAAAATAACATCAACTTTTTTATCTTTCTTGTTGAGATTCCGGCCATTCGCGCACGCACTCCATGTAATACTCTTTTAGAGGCGTTTGGAGTATCTGGCAGATGCAGAGGAATACTATTCCAGATAAGTGCACCAGAATAAAACAGGCTGCTTGTAAATAGGCTTATGTAAGGAGTTCTTGTTACAAAGTTGTTGTAAGTTCATATTAAAAGGAAAAAGATCAGAAACTAAAAGATCATTACCACTATCTCAGCGTAATGATCAGAAAAAATGAAATAAGGGTGTCATTATGACAAGACTAATGGAGAAGATAAAACTTAATACCATCGCATGGTTAGCGACAGGAAGAAGGCAAAATAATGTTACAACTCAATAGATTTAAAGGTAAAAAAACAAAGGAACTTAATTAAACAGAAATAAACTAAATATAGTATTAATAAAAAATGCTGCCAGATGTATGACTAGTGCAATAGTGTCCACGTGTTCCATGGTGTCGGAACTAGCAAGCACTTCAGGGAAGCAACTAGGTGCCTCAGAGAAGCCGCAATGTGCTGTGTTGTACGTCTGGGTCTTAGCCATGTTTGAAGAAGATTAATCTCATTTGCAAAATTGTGTTTTCTATCAAATCAGAATTAAACTTTTCTGAATAATCAAAAGCAACCAAACTTTCATTAAATCATATAACTATAAGAGTGAGATACCTCAATTCCATATTGACATCAGTTTTGTTAGAACTGCAGTGGTTTGTGCAATCCTTTCAAGGTTATGGGATGGACAAGGTCTTTCAAAGAAAATTATATTCAATTGAATCATACAACCATAGGTGTGAGATAGTTATTCTGAAATTTGAATGGCTTTAAATCGTATGTCTGTCTACAACACGGACACAGATATGTCTATCTAGCTTAAACAACTTTTGTTGTAAATCACATTTAAAGGAAAAAAGATCTGAAACTAAAAGATCATTACCACTATCTCAGCGTAATGATCAGAAAAAAACGAAATAAGGGTGTCATTATGACAAGACTAATGGAGAAGATAAAACTCAATGCCATCGCATGGTTAGCGACAGGAAGAAGGCAAAATAATGTTAAAACTAAATAGATTTAAAGGTATAAAAACAAAGGAACTTAGTTAAACAGAAATAAACTAAATATAGTATTAATAAAAAATGCTGCCAGATGTATGACAAGTGCAATAGTGTCCACGTGTTCCATGGTGTCGGAACTAGCAAGCACTTCAGAGAGGCCACTATGTGCCTCAGAGAAGCCGCAATGTGTTGTGTTGTACGTCTAGGTCTTAGCCATGTTTGAAGAGGGTCAATCTCATTGGCAAGATTGTTTTTTCTATCAAATCAGAATTTTCTTAATATTAAAAAACCAATCGTTCATTAAATCATGTAACTATTAGTGTGAGATACCTCAATTCCATATTGGCATCAGTTTTGTCAGAGCTGCAGTGGTTTGTGCAATCCTATCAAGGTTATGGGATGGACTTGATCTTTCAAAGAAAACATATCATCCATTGAGTCATACAACCGTAAGTGTGAAATACATCATATTCCATACTGGCTTTAAATTTATCATACTTGCTTCAAATAATCAGAGCTGCAGTGGCTTGTGCAATCCTTTCAAGGTTATGGAATGGACTTGTTCTTTCTATAAAATCAAATATAAAGTATCTTCTACTGAATGAAACAACTATAAGTGTGAGATACAACATCATTCTAATGTCCTCATTACTTCACATACATATGGCGCACCACATCTCAGCACTGAGATGTAATTTGGCATATGTTGCAACACCATCAGACAGTAGAAACATCTTTTGATATCTAAATATAATGTGCACAATACTATATCAACCATGGCTGATAATTTAATACTACTAGACAGTGAAACTAGTCACCACGTGCCCTCAATATGATTTTTATTGCTAGCCTGATCAGCACCAGTACTGCTCAGATATCTGCATGAACAGCCTCAGTTTAAATGTATCATCTTAACATCCTTCTTATGTCGGCGGAGCAGGTTATTATAGCTACCGACATGTTAGTTATCATTGAATAACCACACTGTGATCGCGGACTTGGGACCGCGTTGGTTCAGCCATGAACACCCCGGAGACAAGTAGTCACCAACCTTTCATGACAAACCAATGACCCTTAACCGGTTTACAGGCGCCCAACCCTCGGGTCACCACAATGTGTTTATTATAATAACCCTGCTCTGTTTGAAGGACACATAATTATGTTAGTATTTTTATCATCAGCATTGAGTAACTCGAATCAAAGGCACGAAGGACCATTATTCCACTATCTTAATTGGTAAATATGCAATTCATATTTTACTTACTTCTGCGTCTATGATCATCTTTCCGATATTAGCACCCCTCTGTCTGGAAGATGTAAATACAAAAAAACAAAAACATTTCCATTCCATTTGATTTAAAAAATATTATTTAAAGAAATTTCATTATTTGTGGATTAATGTAACCTTATATTAACTAAACGCAGCCCGTAGCATAGCGGAGGGCTGGGGTATGATCAAATACTGACTGGGTATGACACGAGACCGAGCTAACCCTGTACCCTCTTCTAGCAGATGGGATTTTTACAATTACACAATATGCAATGCTGTGAGCTGTGTGGCGCACCATTGTACAAACAGCACAGCCCACAGACAACACATTGTTTGCAAAGCATTTTGTAAAATTACCCCAAATCGCATTTGTCAGCAATGTATTTGGTGGGTGGGATAAAAAGTTTTCCGATCAAAAGCTTCTGTATCCATTAATATAAGTTCCCATTGATGCTTTACGGTTGTCTTTATTGAAGGTAATATAAAACAATATTTCTATACCTGATTTAACTCATACCTTATGAAAGAATTAATAATATTTCCAAATATTTATGGTGACATGAGTCGTCTGCTTTTTCAGTTTACACCGCTGCTTACGTCATTTATTTATTTCCGGTACAACTATATTCCGAAACGGACTGGAAGTTTCGCCTTGCTGGAATCACCTATGTTTGGAGTATAATGTGGAGATAGTTATTCTGAAGTTTGAATGGCTTTAAATCGTACGTCTGTCTACAGCACGGACACAGATAAGTCTATCTAGCTTAAACAACTTTGTTGTAAGTTCATATTAAAAGGAAAAAGATCAGAAACTAAAAGATCATTACCACTATCTCAGCGTAATGATCAGAAAAAATGAAATAAGGGTGTCATTATGACAAGACTAATGGAGAAGATAAAACTTAATACCATCGCATGGTTAGCGACAGGAAGAAGGCAAAATAATGTTACAACTCAATAGATTTAAAGGTAAAAAAACAAAGGAACTTAATTAAACAGAAATAAACTAAATATAGTATTAATAAAAAATGCTGCCAGATGTATGACTAGTGCAATAGTGTCCACGTGTTCCATGGTGTCGGAACTAGCAAGCACTTCAGGGAAGCAACTAGGTGCCTCAGAGAAGCCGCAATGTGCTGTGTTGTACGTCTGGGTCTTAGCCATGTTTGAAGAAGATTAATCTCATTTGCAAAATTGTGTTTTCTATCAAATCAGAATTAAACTTTTCTGAATAATCAAAAGCAACCAAACTTTCATTAAATCATATAACTATAAGAGTGAGATACCTCAATTCCATATTGACATCAGTTTTGTTAGAACTGCAGTGGTTTGTGCAATCCTTTCAAGGTTATGGGATGGACAAGGTCTTTCAAAGAAAATTATATTCAATTGAATCATACAACCATAGGTGTGAGATAGTTATTCTGAAATTTGAATGGCTTTAAATCGTATGTCTGTCTACAACACGGACACAGATATGTCTATCTAGCTTAAACAACTTTTGTTGTAAATCACATTTAAAGGAAAAAAGATCTGAAACTAAAAGATCATTACCACTATCTCAGCGTAATGATCAGAAAAAAACGAAATAAGGGTGTCATTATGACAAGACTAATGGAGAAGATAAAACTCAATGCCATCGCATGGTTAGCGACAGGAAGAAGGCAAAATAATGTTAAAACTAAATAGATTTAAAGGTATAAAAACAAAGGAACTTAGTTAAACAGAAATAAACTAAATATAGTATTAATAAAAAATGCTGCCAGATGTATGACAAGTGCAATAGTGTCCACGTGTTCCATGGTGTCGGAACTAGCAAGCACTTCAGAGAGGCCACTATGTGCCTCAGAGAAGCCGCAATGTGTTGTGTTGTACGTCTAGGTCTTAGCCATGTTTGAAGAGGGTCAATCTCATTGGCAAGATTGTTTTTTCTATCAAATCAGAATTTTCTTAATATTAAAAAACCAATCGTTCATTAAATCATGTAACTATTAGTGTGAGATACCTCAATTCCATATTGGCATCAGTTTTGTCAGAGCTGCAGTGGTTTGTGCAATCCTATCAAGGTTATGGGATGGACTTGATCTTTCAAAGAAAACATATCATCCATTGAGTCATACAACCGTAAGTGTGAAATACATCATATTCCATACTGGCTTCAAATTTATCATACTTGCTTCAAATAATCAGAGCTGCAGTGGCTTGTGCAATCCTTTCAAGGTTATGGAATGGACTTGTTCTTTCTATAAAATCAAATATAAAGTATCTTCTACTGAATGAAACAACTATAAGTGTGAGATACAACATCATTCTAATGTCCTCATTACTTCACATACATATGGCGCACCACATCTCAGCACTGAGATGTAATTTGGCATATGTTGCAACACCATCAGACAGTAGAAACATCTTTTGATATCTAAATATAATGTGCACAATACTATATCAACCATGGCTGATAATTTAATACTACTAGACAGTGAAACTAGTCACCACGTGCCCTCAATATGATTTTTATTGCTAGCCTGATCAGCACCAGTACTGCTCAGATATCTGCATGAACAGCCTCAGTTTAAATGTATCATCTTAACATCCTTCTTATGTCGGCGGAGCAGGTTATTATAGCTACCGACATGTTAGTTATCATTGAATAACCACACTGTGATCGCGGACTTGGGACCGCGTTGGTTCAGCCATGAACACCCCGGAGACAAGTAGTCACCAACCTTTCATGACAAACCAATGACCCTTAACCGGTTTACAGGCGCCCAACCCTCGGGTCACCACAATGTGTTTATTATAATAACCCTGCTCTGTTTGAAGGACACATAATTATGTTAGTATTTTTATCATCAGCATTGAGTAACTCGAATCAAAGGCACGAAGGACCATTATTCCACTATCTTAATTGGTAAATATGCGATTCATATTTTACTTACTTCTGCGTCTATGATCATCTTTCCGATATTAGCACCCCTCTGTCTGGAAGATGTAAATACAAAAAAACAAAAACATTTCCATTCCATTTGATTTAAAAAATATTATTTAAAGAAATTTCATTATTTGTGGATTAATGTAACCTTATATTAACTAAACGCAGCCCGTAGCATAGCGGAGGGCTGGGGTATGATCAAATACTGACTGGGTATGACACGAGACCGAGCTAACCCTGTACCCTCTTCTAGCAGATGGGATTTTTACAATTACACAATATGCAATGCTGTGAGCTGTGTGGCGCACCATTGTACAAACAGCACAGCCCACAGACAACACATTGTTTGCAAAGCATTTTGTAAAATTACCCCAAATCGCATTTGTCAGCAATGTATTTGGTGGGTGGGATAAAAAGTTTTCCGATCAAAAGCTTCTGTATCCATTAATATAAGTTCCCATTGATGCTTTACGGTTGTCTTTATTGAAGGTAATATAAAACAATATTTCTATACCTGATTTAACTCATACCTTATGAAAGAATTAATAATATTTCCAAATATTTATGGTGACATGAGTCGTCTGCTTTTTCAGTTTACACCGCTGCTTACGTCATTTATTTATTTCCGGTACAACTATATTCCGAAACGGACTGGAAGTTTCGCCTTGCTGGAATCACCTATGTTTGGAGTATAATGTGGAGATAGTTATTCTGAAGTTTGAATGGCTTTAAATCGTACGTCTGTCTACAGCACGGACACAGATAAGTCTATCTAGCTTAAACAACTTTGTTGTAAGTTAATATTAAAAGGAAAAAGATCAGAAACTAAAAGATCATTACCACTATCTCAGCGTAATGATCAGAAAAAATGAAATAAGGGTGTCATTATGACAAGACTAATGGAGAAGATAAAACTTAATACCATCGCATGGTTAGCGACAGGAAGAAGGCAAAATAATGTTACAACTCAATAGATTTAAAGGTAAAAAAACAAAGGAACTTAATTAAACAGAAATAAACTAAATATAGTATTAATAAAAAATGCTGCCAGATGTATGACTAGTGCAATAGTGTCCACGTGTTCCATGGTGTCGGAACTAGCAAGCACTTCAGGGAAGCAACTAGGTGCCTCAGAGAAGCCGCAATGTGCTGTGTTGTACGTCTGGGTCTTAGCCATGTTTGAAGAAGATTAATCTCATTTGCAAAATTGTGTTTTCTATCAAATCAGAATTAAACTTTTCTGAATAATCAAAAGCAACCAAACTTTCATTAAATCATATAACTATAAGAGTGAGATACCTCAATTCCATATTGACATCAGTTTTGTTAGAACTGCAGTGGTTTGTGCAATCCTTTCAAGGTTATGGGATGGACAAGGTCTTTCAAAGAAAATTATATTCAATTGAATCATACAATCATAGGTGTGAGATAGTTATTCTGAAATTTGAATGGCTTTAAATCGTATGTCTGTCTACAACACGGACACAGATATGTCTATCTAGCTTAAACAACTTTTGTTGTAAATCACATTTAAAGGAAAAAAGATCTGAAACTAAAAGATCATTACCACTATCTCAGCGTAATGATCAGAAAAAAACGAAATAAGGGTGTCATTATGACAAGACTAATGGAGAAGATAAAACTCAATGCCATCGCATGGTTAGCGACAGGAAGAAGGCAAAATAATGTTAAAACTAAATAGATTTAAAGGTATAAAAACAAAGGAACTTAGTTAAACAGAAATAAACTAAATATAGTATTAATAAAAAATGCTGCCAGATGTATGACAAGTGCAATAGTGTCCACGTGTTCCATGGTGTCGGAACTAGCAAGCACTTCAGAGAGGCCACTATGTGCCTCAGAGAAGCCGCAATGTGTTGTGTTGTACGTCTAGGTCTTAGCCATGTTTGAAGAGGGTCAATCTCATTGGCAAGATTGTTTTTTCTATCAAATCAGAATTTTCTTAATATTAAAAAACCAATCGTTCATTAAATCATGTAACTATTAGTGTGAGATACCTCAATTCCATATTGGCATCAGTTTTGTCAGAGCTGCAGTGGTTTGTGCAATCCTATCAAGGTTATGGGATGGACTTGATCTTTCAAAGAAAACATATCATCCATTGAGTCATACAACCGTAAGTGTGAAATACATCATATTCCATACTGGCTTCAAATTTATCATACTTGCTTCAAATAATCAGAGCTGCAGTGGCTTGTGCAATCCTTTCAAGGTTATGGAATGGACTTGTTCTTTCTATAAAATCAAATATAAAGTATCTTCTACTGAATGAAACAACTATAAGTGTGAGATACAACATCATTCTAATGTCCTCATTACTTCACATACATATGGCGCACCACATCTCAGCACTGAGATGTAATTTGGCATATGTTGCAACACCATCAGACAGTAGAAACATCTTTTGATATCTAAATATAATGTGCACAATACTATATCAACCATGGCTGATAATTTAATACTACTAGACAGTGAAACTAGTCACCACGTGCCCTCAATATGATTTTTATTGCTAGCCTGATCAGCACCAGTACTGCTCAGATATCTGCATGAACAGCCTCAGTTTAAATGTATCATCTTAACATCCTTCTTATGTCGGCGGAGCAGGTTATTATAGCTACCTACATGTTAGTTATCATTGAATAACCACACTGTGATCGCGGACTTGGGACCGCGTTGGTTCAGCCATGAACACCCCGGAGACAAGTAGTCACCAACCTTTCATGACAAACCAATGACCCTTAACCGGTTTACAGGCGCCCAACCCTCGGGTCACCACAATGTGTTTATTATAATAACCCTGCTCTGTTTGAAGGACACATAATTATGTTAGTATTTTTATCATCAGCATTGAGTAACTCGAATCAAAGGCACGAAGGACCATTATTCCACTATCTTAATTGGTAAATATGCAATTCATATTTTACTTACTTCTGCGTCTATGATCATCTTTCCGATATTAGCACCCCTCTGTCTGGAAGATGTAAATACAAAAAAACAAAAACATTTCCATTCCATTTGATTTAAAAAATATTATTTAAAGAAATTTCATTATTTGTGGATTAATGTAACCTTATATTAACTAAACGCAGCCCGTAGCATAGCGGAGGGCTGGGGTATGATCAAATACTGACTGGGTATGACACGAGACCGAGCTAACCCTGTACCCTCTTCTAGCAGATGGGATTTTTACAATTACACAATATGCAATGCTGTGAGCTGTGTGGCGCACCATTGTACAAACAGCACAGCCCACAGACAACACATTGTTTGCAAAGCATTTTGTAAAATTACCCCAAATCGCATTTGTCAGCAATGTATTTGGTGGGTGGGATAAAAAGTTTTCCGATCAAAAGCTTCTGTATCCATTAATATAAGTTCCCATTGATGCTTTACGGTTGTCTTTATTGAAGGTAATATAAAACAATATTTCTATACCTGATTTAACTCATACCTTATGAAAGAATTAATAATATTTCCAAATATTTATGGTGACATGAGTCGTCTGCTTTTTCAGTTTACACCGCTGCTTACGTCATTTATTTATTTCCGGTACAACTATATTCCGAAACGGACTGGAAGTTTCGCCTTGCTGGAATCACCTATGTTTGGAGTATAATGTGGAGATAGTTATTCTGAAGTTTGAATGGCTTTAAATCGTACGTCTGTCTACAGCACGGACACAGATAAGTCTATCTAGCTTAAACAACTTTGTTGTAAGTTCATATTAAAAGGAAAAAGATCAGAAACTAAAAGATCATTACCACTATCTCAGCGTAATGATCAGAAAAAATGAAATAAGGGTGTCATTATGACAAGACTAATGGAGAAGATAAAACTTAATACCATCGCATGGTTAGCGACAGGAAGAAGGCAAAATAATGTTACAACTCAATAGATTTAAAGGTAAAAAAAACAAAGGAACTTAATTAAACAGAAATAAACTAAATATAGTATTAATAAAAAATGCTGCCAGATGTATGACTAGTGCAATAGTGTCCACGTGTCCCATGGTGTCGGAACTAGCAAGCACTTCAGGGAAGCAACTAGGTGCCTCAGAGAAGCCGCAATGTGCTGTGTTGTACTTCTGGGTCTTAGCCATGTTTGAAGAAGATTAATCTCATTTGCAAAATTGTGTTTTCTATCAAATCAGAATTAAACTTTTCTGAATAATCAAAAGCAACCAAACTTTCATTAAATCATATAACTATAAGAGTGAGATACCTCAATTCCATATTGACATCAGTTTTGTTAGAACTGCAGTGGTTTGTGCAATCCTTTCAAGGTTATGGGATGGACAAGGTCTTTCAAAGAAAATTATATTCAATTGAATCATACAACCATAGGTGTGAGATAGTTATTCTGAAATTTGAATGGCTTTAAATCGTATGTCTGTCTACAACACGGACACAGATATGTCTATCTAGCTTAAACAACTTTTGTTGTAAATCACATTTAAAGGAAAAAAGATCTGAAACTAAAAGATCATTACCACTATCTCAGCGTAATGATCAGAAAAAAACGAAATAAGGGTGTCATTATGACAAGACTAATGGAGAAGATAAAACTCAATGCCATCGCATGGTTAGCGACAGGAAGAAGGCAAAATAATGTTAAAACTAAATAGATTTAAAGGTATAAAAACAAAGGAACTTAGTTAAACAGAAATAAACTAAATATAGTATTAATAAAAAATGCTGCCAGATGTATGACAAGTGCAATAGTGTCCACGTGTTCCATGGTGTCGGAACTAGCAAGCACTTCAGAGAGGCCACTATGTGCCTCAGAGAAGCCGCAATGTGTTGTGTTGTACGTCTAGGTCTTAGCCATGTTTGAAGAGGGTCAATCTCATTGGCAAGATTGTTTTTTCTATCAAATCAGAATTTTCTTAATATTAAAAAACCAATCGTTCATTAAATCATGTAACTATTAGTGTGAGATACCTCAATTCCATATTGGCATCAGTTTTGTCAGAGCTGCAGTGGTTTGTGCAATCCTATCAAGGTTATGGGATGGACTTGATCTTTCAAAGAAAACATATCATCCATTGAGTCATACAACCGTAAGTGTGAAATACATCATATTCCATACTGGCTTCAAATTTATCATACTTGCTTCAAATAATCAGAGCTGCAGTGGCTTGTGCAATCCTTTCAAGGTTATGGAATGGACTTGTTCTTTCTATAAAATCAAATATAAAGTATCTTCTACTGAATGAAACAACTATAAGTGTGAGATACAACATCATTCTAATGTCCTCATTACTTCACATACATATGGCGCACCACATCTCAGCACTGAGATGTAATTTGGCATATGTTGCAACACCATCAGACAGTAGAAACATCTTTTGATATCTAAATATAATGTGCACAATACTATATCAACCATGGCTGATAATTTAATACTACTAGACAGTGAAACTAGTCACCACGTGCCCTCAATATGATTTTTATTGCTAGCCTGATCAGCACCAGTACTGCTCAGATATCTGCATGAACAGCCTCAGTTTAAATGTATCATCTTAACATCCTTCTTATGTCGGCGGAGCAGGTTATTATAGCTACCGACATGTTAGTTATCATTGAATAACCACACTGTGATCGCGGACTTGGGACCGCGTTGGTTCAGCCATGAACACCCCGGAGACAAGTAGTCACCAACCTTTCATGACAAACCAATGACCCTTAACCGGTTTACAGGCGCCCAACCCTCGGGTCACCACAATGTGTTTATTATAATAACCCTGCTCTGTTTGAAGGACACATAATTATGTTAGTATTTTTATCATCAGCATTGAGTAACTCGAATCAAAGGCACGAAGGACCATTATTCCACTATCTTAATTGGTAAATATGCAATTCATATTTTACTTACTTCTGCGTCTATGATCATCTTTCCGATATTAGCACCCCTCTGTCTGGAAGATGTAAATACAAAAAAACAAAAACATTTCCATTCCATTTGATTTAAAAAATATTATTTAAAGAAATTTCATTATTTGTGGATTAATGTAACCTTATATTAACTAAACGCAGCCCGTAGCATAGCGGAGGGCTGGGGTATGATCAAATACTGACTGGGTATGACACGAGACCGAGCTAACCCTGTACCCTCTTCTAGCAGATGGGATTTTTACAATTACACAATATGCAATGCTGTGAGCTGTGTGGCGCACCATTGTACAAACAGCACAGCCCACAGACAACACATTGTTTGCAAAGCATTTTGTAAAATTACCCCAAATCGCATTTGTCAGCAATGTATTTGGTGGGTGGGATAAAAAGTTTTCCGATCAAAAGCTTCTGTATCCATTAATATAAGTTCCCATTGATGCTTTACGGTTGTCTTTATTGAAGGTAATATAAAACAATATTTCTATACCTGATTTAACTCATACCTTATGAAAGAATTAATAATATTTCCAAATATTTATGGTGACATGAGTCGTCTGCTTTTTCAGTTTACACCGCTGCTTACGTCATTTATTTATTTCCGGTACAACTATATTCCGAAACGGACTGGAAGTTTCGCCTTGCTGGAATCACCTATGTTTGGAGTATAATGTGGAGATAGTTATTCTGAAGTTTGAATGGCTTTAAATCGTACGTCTGTCTACAGCACGGACACAGATAAGTCTATCTAGCTTAAACAACTTTGTTGTAAGTTCATATTAAAAGGAAAAAGATCAGAAACTAAAAGATCATTACCACTATCTCAGCGTAATGATCAGAAAAAATGAAATAAGGGTGTCATTATGACAAGACTAATGGAGAAGATAAAACTTAATACCATCGCATGGTTAGCGACAGGAAGAAGGCAAAATAATGTTACAACTCAATAGATTTAAAGGTAAAAAAAACAAAGGAACTTAATTAAACAGAAATAAACTAAATATAGTATTAATAAAAAATGCTGCCAGATGTATGACTAGTGCAATAGTGTCCACGTGTTCCATGGTGTCGGAACTAGCAAGCACTTCAGGGAAGCAACTAGGTGCCTCAGAGAAGCCGCAATGTGCTGTGTTGTACGTCTGAGTCTTAGCCATGTTTGAAGAAGATTAATCTCATTTGCAAAATTGTGTTTTCTATCAAATCAGAATTAAACTTTTCTGAATAATCAAAAGCAACCAAACTTTCATTAAATCATATAACTATAAGAGTGAGATACCTCAATTCCATATTGACATCAGTTTTGTTAGAACTGCAGTGGTTTGTGCAATCCTTTCAAGGTTATGGGATGGACAAGGTCTTTCAAAGAAAATTATATTCAATTGAATCATACAACCATAGGTGTGAGATAGTTATTCTGAAATTTGAATGGCTTTAAATCGTATGTCTGTCTACAACACGGACACAGATATGTCTATCTAGCTTAAACAACTTTTGTTGTAAATCACATTTAAAGGAAAAAAGATCTGAAACTAAAAGATCATTACCACTATCTCAGCGTAATGATCAGAAAAAAACGAAATAAGGGTGTCATTATGACAAGACTAATGGAGAAGATAAAACTCAATGCCATCGCATGGTTAGCGACAGGAAGAAGGCAAAATAATGTTAAAACTAAATAGATTTAAAGGTATAAAAACAAAGGAACTTAGTTAAACAGAAATAAACTAAATATAGTATTAATAAAAAATGCTGCCAGATGTATGACAAGTGCAATAGTGTCCACGTGTTCCATGGTGTCGGAACTAGCAAGCACTTCAGAGAGGCCACTATGTGCCTCAGAGAAGCCGCAATGTGTTGTGTTGTACGTCTAGGTCTTAGCCATGTTTGAAGAGGGTCAATCTCATTGGCAAGATTGTTTTTTCTATCAAATCAGAATTTTCTTAATATTAAAAAACCAATCGTTCATTAAATCATGTAACTATTAGTGTGAGATACCTCAATTCCATATTGGCATCAGTTTTGTCAGAGCTGCAGTGGTTTGTGCAATCCTATCAAGGTTATGGGATGGACTTGATCTTTCAAAGAAAACATATCATCCATTGAGTCATACAACCGTAAGTGTGAAATACATCATATTCCATACTGGCTTCAAATTTATCATACTTGCTTCAAATAATCAGAGCTGCAGTGGCTTGTGCAATCCTTTCAAGGTTATGGAATGGACTTGTTCTTTCTATAAAATCAAATATAAAGTATCTTCTACTGAATGAAACAACTATAAGTGTGAGATACAACATCATTCTAATGTCCTCATTACTTCACATACATATGGCGCACCACATCTCAGCACTGAGATGTAATTTGGCATATGTTGCAACACCATCAGACAGTAGAAACATCTTTTGATATCTAAATATAATGTGCACAATACTATATCAACCATGGCTGATAATTTAATACTACTAGACAGTGAAACTAGTCACCACGTGCCCTCAATATGATTTTTATTGCTAGCCTGATCAGCACCAGTACTGCTCAGATATCTGCATGAACAGCCTCAGTTTAAATGTATCATCTTAACATCCTTCTTATGTCGGCGGAGCAGGTTATTATAGCTACCGACATGTTAGTTATCATTGAATAACCACACTGTGATCGCGGACTTGGGACCGCGTTGGTTCAGCCATGAACACCCCGGAGACAAGTAGTCACCAACCTTTCATGACAAACCAATGACCCTTAACCGGTTTACAGGCACCCAACCCTCGGGTCACCACAATGTGTTTATTATAATAACCCTGCTCTGTTTGAAGGACACATAATTATGTTAGTATTTTTATCATCAGCATTGAGTAACTCGAATCAAAGGCACGAAGGACCATTATTCCACTATCTTAATGGGTAAATATGCAATTCATATTTTACTTACTTCTGCGTCTATGATCATCTTTCCGATATTAGCACCCCTCTGTCTGGAAGATGTAAATACAAAAAAACAAAAACATTTCCATTCCATTTGATTTAAAAAATATTATTTAAAGAAATTTCATTATTTGTGGATTAATGTAACCTTATATTAACTAAACGCAGCCCGTAGCATAGCGGAGGGCTGGGGTATGATCAAATACTGACTGGGTATGACACGAGACCGAGCTAACCCTGTACCCTCTTCTAGCAGATGGGATTTTTACAATTACACAATATGCAATGCTGTGAGCTGTGTGGCGCACCATTGTACAAACAGCACAGCCCACAGACAACACATTGTTTGCAAAGCATTTTGTAAAATTACCCCAAATCGCATTTGTCAGCAATGTATTTGGTGGGTGGGATAAAAAGTTTTCCGATCAAAAGCTTCTGTATCCATTAATATAAGTTCCCATTGATGCTTTACGGTTGTCTTTATTGAAGGTGATATAAAACAATATTTCTATACCTGATTTAACTCATACCTTATGAAAGAATTAATAATATTTCCAAATATTTATGGTGACATGAGTCGTCTGCTTTTTCAGTTTACACCGCTGCTTACGTCATTTATTTATTTCCGGTACAACTATATTCCGAAACGGACTGGAAGTTTCGCCTTGCTGGAATCACCTATGTTTGGAGTATAATGTGGAGATAGTTATTCTGAAGTTTGAATGGCTTTAAATCGTACGTCTGTCTACAGCACGGACACAGATAAGTCTATCTAGCTTAAACAACTTTGTTGTAAGTTCATATTAAAAGGAAAAAGATCACAAACTAAAAGATCATTACCACTATCTCAGCGTAATGATCAGAAAAAATGAAATAAGGGTGTCATTATGACAAGACTAATGGAGAAGATAAAACTTAATACCATCGCATGGTTAGCGACAGGAAGAAGGCAAAATAATGTTACAACTCAATAGATTTAAAGGTAAAAAAACAAAGGAACTTAATTAAACAGAAATAAACTAAATATAGTATTAATAAAAAATGCTGCCAGATGTATGACTAGTGCAATAGTGTCCACGTGTTCCATGGTGTCGGAACTAGCAAGCACTTCAGGGAAGCAACTAGGTGCCTCAGAGAAGCCGCAATGTGCTGTGTTGTACGTCTGGGTCTTAGCCATGTTTGAAGAAGATTAATCTCATTTGCAAAATTGTGTTTTCTATCAAATCAGAATTAAACTTTTCTGAATAATCAAAAGCAACCAAACTTTCATTAAATCATATAACTATAAGAGTGAGATACCTCAATTCCATATTGACATCAGTTTTGTTAGAACTGCAGTGGTTTGTGCAATCCTTTCAAGGTTATGGGATGGACAAGGTCTTTCAAAGAAAATTATATTCAATTGAATCATACAACCATAGGTGTGAGATAGTTATTCTGAAATTTGAATGGCTTTAAATCGTATGTCTGTCTACAACACGGACACAGATATGTCTATCTAGCTTAAACAACTTTTGTTGTAAATCACATTTAAAGGAAAAAAGATCTGAAACTAAAAGATCATTACCACTATCTCAGCGTAATGATCAGAAAAAAACGAAATAAGGGTGTCATTATGACAAGACTAATGGAGAAGATAAAACTCAATGCCATCGCATGGTTAGCGACAGGAAGAAGGCAAAATAATGTTAAAACTAAATAGATTTAAAGGTATAAAAACAAAGGAACTTAGTTAAACAGAAATAAACTAAATATAGTATTAATAAAAAATGCTGCCAGATGTATGACAAGTGCAATAGTGTCCACGTGTTCCATGGTGTCGGAACTAGCAAGCACTTCAGAGAGGCCACTATGTGCCTCAGAGAAGCCGCAATGTGTTGTGTTGTACGTCTAGGTCTTAGCCATGTTTGAAGAGGGTCAATCTCATTGGCAAGATTGTTTTTTCTATCAAATCAGAATTTTCTTAATATTAAAAAACCAATCGTTCATTAAATCATGTAACTATTAGTGTGAGATACCTCAATTCCATATTGGCATCAGTTTTGTCAGAGCTGCAGTGGTTTGTGCAATCCTATCAAGGTTATGGGATGGACTTGATCTTTCAAAGAAAACATATCATCCATTGAGTCATACAACCGTAAGTGTGAAATACATCATATTCCATACTGGCTTCAAATTTATCATACTTGCTTCAAATAATCAGAGCTGCAGTGGCTTGTGCAATCCTTTCAAGGTTATGGAATGGACTTGTTCTTTCTATAAAATCAAATATAAAGTATCTTCTACTGAATGAAACAACTATAAGTGTGAGATACAACATCATTCTAATGTCCTCATTACTTCACATACATATGGCGCACCACATCTCAGCACTGAGATGTAATTTGGCATATGTTGCAACACCATCAGACAGTAGAAACATCTTTTGATATCTAAATATAATGTGCACAATACTATATCAACCATGGCTGATAATTTAATACTACTAGACAGTGAAACTAGTCACCACGTGCCCTCAATATGATTTTTATTGCTAGCCTGATCAGCACCAGTACTGCTCAGATATCTGCATGAACAGCCTCAGTTTAAATGTATCATCTTAACATCCTTCTTATGTCGGCGGAGCAGGTTATTATAGCTACCGACATGTTAGTTATCATTGAATAACCACACTGTGATCGCGGACTTGGGACCGCGTTGGTTCAGCCATGAACACCCCGGAGACAAGTAGTCACCAACCTTTCATGACAAACCAATGACCCTTAACCGGTTTACAGGCGCCCAACCCTCGGGTCACCACAATGTGTTTATTATAATAACCCTGCTCTGTTTGAAGGACACATAATTATGTTAGTATTTTTATCATCAGCATTGAGTAACTCGAATCAAAGGCACGAAGGACCATTATTCCACTATCTTAATTGGTAAATATGCAATTCATATTTTACTTACTTCTGCGTCTATGATCATCTTTCCGATATTAGCACCCCTCTGTCTGGAAGATGTAAATACAAAAAAACAAAAACATTTCCATTCCATTTGATTTAAAAAATATTATTTAAAGAAATTTCATTATTTGTGGATTAATGTAACCTTATATTAACTAAACGCAGCCCGTAGCATAGCGGAGGGCTGGGGTATGATCAAATACTGACTGGGTATGACACGAGACCGAGCTAACCCTGTACCCTCTTCTAGCAGATGGGATTTTTACAATTACACAATATGCAATGCTGTGAGCTGTGTGGCGCACCATTGTACAAACAGCACAGCCCACAGACAACACATTGTTTGCAAAGCATTTTGTAAAATTACCCCAAATCGCATTTGTCAGCAATGTATTTGGTGGGTGGGATAAAAAGTTTTCCGATCAAAAGCTTCTGTATCCATTAATATAAGTTCCCATTGATGCTTTACGGTTGTCTTTATTGAAGGTAATATAAAACAATATTTCTATACCTGATTTAACTCATACCTTATGAAAGAATTAATAATATTTCCAAATATTTATGGTGACATGAGTCGTCTGCTTTTTCAGTTTACACCGCTGCTTACGTCATTTATTTATTTCCGGTACAACTATATTCCGAAACGGACTGGAAGTTTCGCCTTGCTGGAATCACCTATGTTTGGAGTATAATGTGGAGATAGTTATTCTGAAGTTTGAATGGCTTTAAATCGTACGTCTGTCTACAGCACGGACACAGATAAGTCTATCTAGCTTAAACAACTTTGTTGTAAGTTCATATTAAAAGGAAAAAGATCAGAAACTAAAAGATCATTACCACTATCTCAGCGTAATGATCAGAAAAAATGAAATAAGGGTGTCATTATGACAAGACTAATGGAGAAGATAAAACTTAATACCATCGCATGGTTAGCGACAGGAAGAAGGCAAAATAATGTTACAACTCAATAGATTTAAAGGTAAAAAAACAAAGGAACTTAATTAAACAGAAATAAACTAAATATAGTATTAATAAAAAATGCTGCCAGATGTATGACTAGTGCAATAGTGTCCACGTGTTCCATGGTGTCGGAACTAGCAAGCACTTCAGGGAAGCAACTAGGTGCCTCAGAGAAGCCGCAATGTGCTGTGTTGTACGTCTGGGTCTTAGCCATGTTTGAAGAAGATTAATCTCATTTGCAAAATTGTGTTTTCTATCAAATCAGAATTAAACTTTTCTGAATAATCAAAAGCAACCAAACTTTCATTAAATCATATAACTATAAGAGTGAGATACCTCAATTCCATATTGACATCAGTTTTGTTAGAACTGCAGTGGTTTGTGCAATCCTTTCAAGGTTATGGGATGGACAAGGTCTTTCAAAGAAAATTATATTCAATTGAATCATACAACCATAGGTGTGAGATAGTTATTCTGAAATTTGAATGGCTTTAAATCGTATGTCTGTCTACAACACGGACACAGATATGTCTATCTAGCTTAAACAACTTTTGTTGTAAATCACATTTAAAGGAAAAAAGATCTGAAACTAAAAGATCATTACCACTATCTCAGCGTAATGATCAGAAAAAAACGAAATAAGGGTGTCATTATGACAAGACTAATGGAGAAGATAAAACTCAATGCCATCGCATGGTTAGCGACAGGAAGAAGGCAAAATAATGTTAAAACTAAATAGATTTAAAGGTATAAAAACAAAGGAACTTAGTTAAACAGAAATAAACTAAATATAGTATTAATAAAAAATGCTGCCAGATGTATGACAAGTGCAATAGTGTCCACGTGTTCCATGGTGTCGGAACTAGCAAGCACTTCAGAGAGGCCACTATGTGCCTCAGAGAAGCCGCAATGTGTTGTGTTGTACGTCTAGGTCTTAGCCATGTTTGAAGAGGGTCAATCTCATTGGCAAGATTGTTTTTTCTATCAAATCAGAATTTTCTTAATATTAAAAAACCAATCGTTCATTAAATCATGTAACTATTAGTGTGAGATACCTCAATTCCATATTGGCATCAGTTTTGTCAGAGCTGCAGTGGTTTGTGCAATCCTATCAAGGTTATGGGATGGACTTGATCTTTCAAAGAAAACATATCATCCATTGAGTCATACAACCGTAAGTGTGAAATACATCATATTCCATACTGGCTTCAAATTTATCATACTTGCTTCAAATAATCAGAGCTGCAGTGGCTTGTGCAATCCTTTCAAGGTTATGGAATGGACTTGTTCTTTCTATAAAATCAAATATAAAGTATCTTCTACTGAATGAAACAACTATAAGTGTGAGATACAACATCATTCTAATGTCCTCATTACTTCACATACATATGGCGCACCACATCTCAGCACTGAGATGTAATTTGGCATATGTTGCAACACCATCAGACAGTAGAAACATCTTTTGATATCTAAATATAATGTGCACAATACTATATCAACCATGGCTGATAATTTAATACTACTAGACAGTGAAACTAGTCACCACGTGCCCTCAATATGATTTTTATTGCTAGCCTGATCAGCACCAGTACTGCTCAGATATCTGCATGAACAGCCTCAGTTTAAATGTATCATCTTAACATCCTTCTTATGTCGGCGGAGCAGGTTATTATAGCTACCGACATGTTAGTTATCATTGAATAACCACACTGTGATCGCGGACTTGGGACCGCGTTGGTTCAGCCATGAACACCCCGGAGACAAGTAGTCACCAACCTTTCATGACAAACCAATGACCCTTAACCGGTTTACAGGCGCCCAACCCTCGGGTCACCACAATGTGTTTATTATAATAACCCTGCTCTGTTTGAAGGACACATAATTATGTTAGTATTTTTATCATCAGCATTGAGTAACTCGAATCAAAGGCACGAAGGACCATTATTCCACTATCTTAATTGGTAAATATGCAATTCATATTTTACTTACTTCTGCGTCTATGATCATCTTTCCGATATTAGCACCCCTCTGTCTGGAAGATGTAAATACAAAAAAAACAAAAACATTTCCATTCCATTTGATTTAAAAAATATTATTTAAAGAAATTTCATTATTTGTGGATTAATGTAACCTTATATTAACTAAACGCAGCCCGTAGCATAGCGGAGGGCTGGGGTATGATCAAATACTGACTGGGTATGACACGAGACCGAGCTAACCCTGTACCCTCTTCTAGCAGATGGGATTTTTACAATTACACAATATGCAATGCTGTGAGCTGTGTGGCGCACCATTGTACAAACAGCACAGCCCACAGACAACACATTGTTTGCAAAGCATTTTGTAAAATTACCCCAAATCGCATTTGTCAGCAATGTATTTGGTGGGTGGGATAAAAAGTTTTCCGATCAAAAGCTTCTGTATCCATTAATATAAGTTCCCATTGATGCTTTACGGTTGTCTTTATTGAAGGTAATATAAAACAATATTTCTATACCTGATTTAACTCATACCTTATGAAAGAATTAATAATATTTCCAAATATTTATGGTGACATGAGTCGTCTGCTTTTTCAGTTTACACCGCTGCTTACGTCATTTATTTATTTCCGGTACAACTATATTCCGAAACGGACTGGAAGTTTCGCCTTGCTGGAATCACCTATGTTTGGAGTATAATGTGGAGATAGTTATTCTGAAGTTTGAATGGCTTTAAATCGTACGTCTGTCTACAGCACGGACACAGATAAGTCTATCTAGCTTAAACAACTTTGTTGTAAGTTCATATTAAAAGGAAAAAGATCAGAAACTAAAAGATCATTACCACTATCTCAGCGTAATGATCAGAAAAAATGAAATAAGGGTGTCATTATGACAAGACTAATGGAGAAGATAAAACTTAATACCATCGCATGGTTAGCGACAGGAAGAAGGCAAAATAATGTTACAACTCAATAGATTTAAAGGTAAAAAAACAAAGGAACTTAATTAAACAGAAATAAACTAAATATAGTATTAATAAAAAATGCTGCCAGATGTATGACTAGTGCAATAGTGTCCACGTGTTCCATGGTGTCGGAACTAGCAAGCACTTCAGGGAAGCAACTAGGTGCCTCAGAGAAGCCGCAATGTGCTGTGTTGTACGTCTGGGTCTTAGCCATGTTTGAAGAAGATTAATCTCATTTGCAAAATTGTGTTTTCTATCAAATCAGAATTAAACTTTTCTGAATAATCAAAAGCAACCAAACTTTCATTAAATCATATAACTATAAGAGTGAGATACCTCAATTCCATATTGACATCAGTTTTGTTAGAACTGCAGTGGTTTGTGCAATCCTTTCAAGGTTATGGGATGGACAAGGTCTTTCAAAGAAAATTATATTCAATTGAATCATACAACCATAGGTGTGAGATAGTTATTCTGAAATTTGAATGGCTTTAAATCGTATGTCTGTCTACAACACGGACACAGATATGTCTATCTAGCTTAAACAACTTTTGTTGTAAATCACATTTAAAGGAAAAAAGATCTGAAACTAAAAGATCATTACCACTATCTCAGCGTAATGATCAGAAAAAAACGAAATAAGGGTGTCATTATGACAAGACTAATGGAGAAGATAAAACTCAATGCCATCGCATGGTTAGCGACAGGAAGAAGGCAAAATAATGTTAAAACTAAATAGATTTAAAGGTATAAAAACAAAGGAACTTAGTTAAACAGAAATAAACTAAATATAGTATTAATAAAAAATGCTGCCAGATGTATGACAAGTGCAATAGTGTCCACGTGTTCCATGGTGTCGGAACTAGCAAGCACTTCAGAGAGGCCACTATGTGCCTCAGAGAAGCCGCAATGTGTTGTGTTGTACGTCTAGGTCTTAGCCATGTTTGAAGAGGGTCAATCTCATTGGCAAGATTGTTTTTTCTATCAAATCAGAATTTTCTTAATATTAAAAAACCAATCGTTCATTAAATCATGTAACTATTAGTGTGAGATACCTCAATTCCATATTGGCATCAGTTTTGTCAGAGCTGCAGTGGTTTGTGCAATCCTATCAAGGTTATGGGATGGACTTGATCTTTCAAAGAAAACATATCATCCATTGAGTCATACAACCGTAAGTGTGAAATACATCATATTCCATACTGGCTTCAAATTTATCATACTTGCTTCAATAATCAGAGCTGCAGTGGCTTGTGCAATCCTTTCAAGGTTATGGAATGGACTTGTTCTTTCTATAAAATCAAATATAAAGTATCTTCTACTGAATGAAACAACTATAAGTGTGAGATACAACATCATTCTAATGTCCTCATTACTTCACATACATATGGCGCACCACATCTCAGCACTGAGATGTAATTTGGCATATGTTGCAACACCATCAGACAGTAGAAACATCTTTTGATATCTAAATATAATGTGCACAATACTATATCAACCATGGCTGATAATTTAATACTAGTAGACAGTGAAACTAGTCACCACGTGCCCTCAATATGATTTTTATTGCTAGCCTGATCAGCACCAGTACTGCTCAGATATCTGCATGAACAGCCTCAGTTTAAATGTATCATCTTAACATCCTTCTTATGTCGGCGGAGCAGGTTATTATAGCTACCGACATGTTAGTTATCATTGAATAACCACACTGTGATCGCGGACTTGGGACCGCGTTGGTTCAGCCATGAACACCCCGGAGACAAGTAGTCACCAACCTTTCATGACAAACCAATGACCCTTAACCGGTTTACAGGCGCCCAACCCTCGGGTCACCACAATGTGTTTATTATAATAACCCTGCTCTGTTTGAAGGACACATAATTATGTTAGTATTTTTATCATCAGCATTGAGTAACTCGAATCAAAGGCACGAAGGACCATTATTCCACTATCTTAATTGGTAAATATGCAATTCATATTTTACTTACTTCTGCGTCTATGATCATCTTTCCGATATTAGCACCCCTCTGTCTGGAAGATGTAAATACAAAAAAACAAAAACATTTCCATTCCATTTGATTTAAAAAATATTATTTAAAGAAATTTCATTATTTGTGGATTAATGTAACCTTATATTAATTAAACGCAGCCCGTAGCATAGCGGAGGGCTGGGGTATGATCAAATACTGACTGGGTATGACACGAGACCGAGCTAACCCTGTACCCTCTTCTAGCAGATGGGATTTTTACAATTACACAATATGCAATGCTGTGAGCTGTGTGGCGCACCATTGTACAAACAGCACAGCCCACAGACAACACATTGTTTGCAAAGCATTTTGTAAAATTACCCCAAATCGCATTTGTCAGCAATGTATTTGGTGGGTGGGATAAAAAGTTTTCCGATCAAAAGCTTCTGTATCCATTAATATAAGTTCCCATTGATGCTTTACGGTTGTCTTTATTGAAGGTAATATAAAACAATATTTCTATACCTGATTTAACTCATACCTTATGAAAGAATTAATAATATTTCCAAATATTTATGGTGACATGAGTCGTCTGCTTTTTCAGTTTACACCGCTGCTTACGTCATTTATTTATTTCCGGTACAACTATATTCCGAAACGGACTGGAAGTTTCGCCTTGCTGGAATCACCTATGTTTGGAGTATAATGTGGAGATAGTTATTCTGAAGTTTGAATGGCTTTAAATCGTACGTCTGTCTACAGCACGGACACAGATAAGTCTATCTAGCTTAAACAACTTTGTTGTAAGTTCATATTAAAAGGAAAAAGATCAGAAACTAAAAGATCATTACCACTATCTCAGCGTAATGATCAGAAAAAATGAAATAAGGGTGTCATTATGACAAGACTAATGGAGAAGATAAAACTTAATACCATCGCATGGTTAGCGACAGGAAGAAGGCAAAATAATGTTACAACTCAATAGATTTAAAGGTAAAAAAACAAAGGAACTTAATTAAACAGAAATAAACTAAATATAGTATTAATAAAAAATGCTGCCAGATGTATGACTAGTGCAATAGTGTCCACGTGTTCCATGGTGTCGGAACTAGCAAGCACTTCAGGGAAGCAACTAGGTGCCTCAGAGAAGCCGCAATGTGCTGTGTTGTACGTCTGGGTCTTAGCCATGTTTGAAGAAGATTAATCTCATTTGCAAAATTGTGTTTTCTATCAAATCAGAATTAAACTTTTCTGAATAATCAAAAGCAACCAAACTTTCATTAAATCATATAACTATAAGAGTGAGATACCTCAATTCCATATTGACATCAGTTTTGTTAGAACTGCAGTGGTTTGTGCAATCCTTTCAAGGTTATGGGATGGACAAGGTCTTTCAAAGAAAATTATATTCAATTGAATCATACAACCATAGGTGTGAGATAGTTATTCTGAAATTTGAATGGCTTTAAATCGTATGTCTGTCTACAACACGGACACAGATATGTCTATCTAGCTTAAACAACTTTTGTTGTAAATCACATTTAAAGGAAAAAAGATCTGAAACTAAAAGATCATTACCACTATCTCAGCGTAATGATCAGAAAAAAACGAAATAAGGGTGTCATTATGACAAGACTAATGGAGAAGATAAAACTCAATGCCATCGCATGGTTAGCGACAGGAAGAAGGCAAAATAATGTTAAAACTAAATAGATTTAAAGGTATAAAAACAAAGGAACTTAGTTAAACAGAAATAAACTAAATATAGTATTAATAAAAAATGCTGCCAGATGTATGACAAGTGCAATAGTGTCCACGTGTTCCATGGTGTCGGAACTAGCAAGCACTTCAGAGAGGCCACTATGTGCCTCAGAGAAGCCGCAATGTGTTGTGTTGTACGTCTAGGTCTTAGCCATGTTTGAAGAGGGTCAATCTCATTGGCAAGATTGTTTTTTCTATCAAATCAGAATTTTCTTAATATTAAAAAACCAATCGTTCATTAAATCATGTAACTATTAGTGTGAGATACCTCAATTCCATATTGGCATCAGTTTTGTCAGAGCTGCAGTGGTTTGTGCAATCCTATCAAGGTTATGGGATGGACTTGATCTTTCAAAGAAAACATATCATCCATTGAGTCATACAACCGTAAGTGTGAAATACATCATATTCCATACTGGCTTCAAATTTATCATACTTGCTTCAAATAATCAGAGCTGCAGTGGCTTGTGCAATCCTTTCAAGGTTATGGAATGGACTTGTTCTTTCTATAAAATCAAATATAAAGTATCTTCTACTGAATGAAACAACTATAAGTGTGAGATACAACATCATTCTAATGTCCTCATTACTTCACATACATATGGCGCACCACATCTCAGCACTGAGATGTAATTTGGCATATGTTGCAACACCATCAGACAGTAGAAACATCTTTTGATATCTAAATATAATGTGCACAATACTATATCAACCATGGCTGATAATTTAATACTACTAGACAGTGAAACTAGTCACCACGTGCCCTCAATATGATTTTTATTGCTAGCCTGATCAGCACCAGTACTGCTCAGATATCTGCATGAACAGCCTCAGTTTAAATGTATCATCTTAACATCCTTCTTATGTCGGCGGAGCAGGTTATTATAGCTACCGACATGTTAGTTATCATTGAATAACCACACTGTGATCGCGGACTTGGGACCGCGTTGGTTCAGCCATGAACACCCCGGAGACAAGTAGTCACCAACCTTTCATGACAAACCAATGACCCTTAACCGGTTTACAGGCGCCCAACCCTCGGGTCACCACAATGTGTTTATTATAATAACCCTGCTCTGTTTGAAGGACACATAATTATGTTAGTATTTTTATCATCAGCATTGAGTAACTCGAATCAAAGGCACGAAGGACCATTATTCCACTATCTTAATTGGTAAATATGCAATTCATATTTTACTTACTTCTGCGTCTATGATCATCTTTCCGATATTAGCACCCCTCTGTCTGGAAGATGTAAATACAAAAAAACAAAAACATTTCCATTCCATTTGATTTAAAAAATATTATTTAAAGAAATTTCATTATTTGTGGATTAATGTAACCTTATATTAACTAAACGCAGCCCGTAGCATAGCGGAGGGCTGGGGTATGATCAAATACTGACTGGGTATGACACGAGACCGAGCTAACCCTGTACCCTCTTCTAGCAGATGGGATTTTTACAATTACACAATATGCAATGCTGTGAGCTGTGTGGCGCACCATTGTACAAACAGCACAGCCCACAGACAACACATTGTTTGCAAAGCATTTTGTAAAATTACCCCAAATCGCATTTGTCAGCAATGTATTTGGTGGGTGGGATAAAAAGTTTTCCGATCAAAAGCTTCTGTATCCATTAATATAAGTTCCCATTGATGCTTTACGGTTGTCTTTATTGAAGGTAATATAAAACAATATTTCTATACCTGATTTAACTCATACCTTATGAAAGAATTAATAATATTTCCAAATATTTATGGTGACATGAGTCGTCTGCTTTTTCAGTTTACACCGCTGCTTACGTCATTTATTTATTTCCGGTACAACTATATTCCGAAACGGACTGGAAGTTTCGCCTTGCTGGAATCACCTATGTTTGGAGTATAATGTGGAGATAGTTATTCTGAAGTTTGAATGGCTTTAAATCGTACGTCTGTCTACAGCACGGACACAGATAAGTCTATCTAGCTTAAACAACTTTGTTGTAAGTTCATATTAAAAGGAAAAAGATCAGAAACTAAAAGATCATTACCACTATCTCAGCGTAATGATCAGAAAAAATGAAATAAGGGTGTCATTATGACAAGACTAATGGAGAAGATAAAACTTAATACCATCGCATGGTTAGCGACAGGAAGAAGGCAAAATAATGTTACAACTCAATAGATTTAAAGGTAAAAAAACAAAGGAACTTAATTAAACAGAAATAAACTAAATATAGTATTAATAAAAAATGCTGCCAGATGTATGACTAGTGCAATAGTGTCCACGTGTTCCATGGTGTCGGAACTAGCAAGCACTTCAGGGAAGCAACTAGGTGCCTCAGAGAAGCCGCAATGTGCTGTGTTGTACGTCTGGGTCTTAGCCATGTTTGAAGAAGATTAATCTCATTTGCAAAATTGTGTTTTCTATCAAATCAGAATTAAACTTTTCTGAATAATCAAAAGCAACCAAACTTTCATTAAATCATATAACTATAAGAGTGAGATACCTCAATTCCATATTGACATCAGTTTTGTTAGAACTGTCAGTGGTTTGTGCAATCCTTTCAAGGTTATGGGATGGACAAGGTCTTTCAAAGAAAATTATATTCAATTGAATCATACAACCATAGGTGTGAGATAGTTATTCTGAAATTTGAATGGCTTTAAATCGTATGTCTGTCTACAACACGGACACAGATATGTCTATCTAGCTTAAACAACTTTTGTTGTAAATCACATTTAAAGGAAAAAAGATCTGAAACTAAAAGATCATTACCACTATCTCAGCGTAATGATCAGAAAAAAACGAAATAAGGGTGTCATTATGACAAGACTAATGGAGAAGATAAAACTCAATGCCATCGCATGGTTAGCGACAGGAAGAAGGCAAAATAATGTTAAAACTAAATAGATTTAAAGGTATAAAAACAAAGGAACTTAGTTAAACAGAAATAAACTAAATATAGTATTAATAAAAAATGCTGCCAGATGTATGACAAGTGCAATAGTGTCCACGTGTTCCATGGTGTCGGAACTAGCAAGCACTTCAGAGAGGCCACTATGTGCCTCAGAGAAGCCGCAATGTGTTGTGTTGTACGTCTAGGTCTTAGCCATGTTTGAAGAGGGTCAATCTCATTGGCAAGATTGTTTTTTCTATCAAATCAGAATTTTCTTAATATTAAAAAACCAATCGTTCATTAAATCATGTAACTATTAGTGTGAGATACCTCAATTCCATATTGGCATCAGTTTTGTCAGAGCTGCAGTGGTTTGTGCAATCCTATCAAGGTTATGGGATGGACTTGATCTTTCAAAGAAAACATATCATCCATTGAGTCATACAACCGTAAGTGTGAAATACATCATATTCCATACTGGCTTCAAATTTATCATACTTGCTTCAAATAATCAGAGCTGCAGTGGCTTGTGCAATCCTTTCAAGGTTATGGAATGGACTTGTTCTTTCTATAAAATCAAATATAAAGTATCTTCTACTGAATGAAACAACTATAAGTGTGAGATACAACATCATTCTAATGTCCTCATTACTTCACATACATATGGCGCACCACATCTCAGCACTGAGATGTAATTTGGCATATGTTGCAACACCATCAGACAGTAGAAACATCTTTTGATATCTAAATATAATGTGCACAATACTATATCAACCATGGCTGATAATTTAATACTACTAGACAGTGAAACTAGTCACCACGTGCCCTCAATATGATTTTTATTGCTAGCCTGATCAGCACCAGTACTGCTCAGATATCTGCATGAACAGCCTCAGTTTAAATGTATCATCTTAACATCCTTCTTATGTCGGCGGAGCAGGTTATTATAGCTACCGACATGTTAGTTATCATTGAATAACCACACTGTGATCGCGGACTTGGGACCGCGTTGGTTCAGCCATGAACACCCCGGAGACAAGTAGTCACCAACCTTTCATGACAAACCAATGACCCTTAACCGGTTTACAGGCGCCCAACCCTCGGGTCACCACAATGTGTTTATTATAATAACCCTGCTCTGTTTGAAGGACACATAATTATGTTAGTATTTTTATCATCAGCATTGAGTAACTCGAATCAAAGGCACGAAGGACCATTATTCCACTATCTTAATTGGTAAATATGCAATTCATATTTTACTTACTTCTGCGTCTATGATCATCTTTCCGATATTAGCACCCCTCTGTCTGGAAGATGTAAATACAAAAAAACAAAAACATTTCCATTCCATTTGATTTAAAAAATATTATTTAAAGAAATTTCATTATTTGTGGATTAATGTAACCTTATATTAACTAAACGCAGCCCGTAGCATAGCGGAGGGCTGGGGTATGATCAAATACTGACTGGGTATGACACGAGACCGAGCTAACCCTGTACCCTCTTCTAGCAGATGGGATTTTTACAATTACACAATATGCAATGCTGTGAGCTGTGTGGCGCACCATTGTACAAACAGCACAGCCCACAGACAACACATTGTTTGCAAAGCATTTTGTAAAATTACCCCAAATCGCATTTGTCAGCAATGTATTTGGTGGGTGGGATAAAAAGTTTTCCGATCAAAAGCTTCTGTATCCATTAATATAAGTTCCCATTGATGCTTTACGGTTGTCTTTATTGAAGGTAATATAAAACAATATTTCTATACCTGATTTAACTCATACCTTATGAAAGAATTAATAATATTTCCAAATATTTATGGTGACATGAGTCGTCTGCTTTTTCAGTTTACACCGCTGCTTACGTCATTTATTTATTTCCGGTACAACTATATTCCGAAACGGACTGGAAGTTTCGCCTTGCTGGAATCACCTATGTTTGGAGTATAATGTGGAGATAGTTATTCTGAAGTTTGAATGGCTTTAAATCGTACGTCTGTCTACAGCACGGACACAGATAAGTCTATCTAGCTTAAACAACTTTGTTGTAAGTTCATATTAAAAGGAAAAAGATCAGAAACTAAAAGATCATTACCACTATCTCAGCGTAATGATCAGAAAAAATGAAATAAGGGTGTCATTATGACAAGACTAATGGAGAAGATAAAACTTAATACCATCGCATGGTTAGCGACAGGAAGAAGGCAAAATAATGTTACAACTCAATAGATTTAAAGGTAAAAAAACAAAGGAACTTAATTAAACAGAAATAAACTAAATATAGTATTAATAAAAAATGCTGCCAGATGTATGACTAGTGCAATAGTGTCCACGTGTTCCATGGTGTCGGAACTAGCAAGCACTTCAGGGAAGCAACTAGGTGCCTCAGAGAAGCCGCAATGTGCTGTGTTGTACGTCTGGGTCTTAGCCATGTTTGAAGAAGATTAATCTCATTTGCAAAATTGTGTTTTCTATCAAATCAGAATTAAACTTTTCTGAATAATCAAAAGCAACCAAACTTTCATTAAATCATATAACTATAAGAGTGAGATACCTCAATTCCATATTGACATCAGTTTTGTTAGAACTGCAGTGGTTTGTGCAATCCTTTCAAGGTTATGGGATGGACAAGGTCTTTCAAAGAAAATTATATTCAATTGAATCATACAACCATAGGTGTGAGATAGTTATTCTGAAATTTGAATGGCTTTAAATCGTATGTCTGTCTACAACACGGACACAGATATGTCTATCTAGCTTAAACAACTTTTGTTGTAAATCACATTTAAAGGAAAAAAGATCTGAAACTAAAAGATCATTACCACTATCTCAGCGTAATGATCAGAAAAAAACGAAATAAGGGTGTCATTATGACAAGACTAATGGAGAAGATAAAACTCAATGCCATCGCATGGTTAGCGACAGGAAGAAGGCAAAATAATGTTAAAACTAAATAGATTTAAGGGTATAAAAACAAAGGAACTTAGTTAAACAGAAATAAACTAAATATAGTATTAATAAAAAATGCTGCCAGATGTATGACAAGTGCAATAGTGTCCACGTGTTCCATGGTGTCGGAACTAGCAAGCACTTCAGAGAGGCCACTATGTGCCTCAGAGAAGCCGCAATGTGTTGTGTTGTACGTCTAGGTCTTAGCCATGTTTGAAGAGGGTCAATCTCATTGGCAAGATTGTTTTTTCTATCAAATCAGAATTTTCTTAATATTAAAAAACCAATCGTTCATTAAATCATGTAACTATTAGTGTGAGATACCTCAATTCCATATTGGCATCAGTTTTGTCAGAGCTGCAGTGGTTTGTGCAATCCTATCAAGGTTATGGGATGGACTTGATCTTTCAAAGAAAACATATCATCCATTGAGTCATACAACCGTAAGTGTGAAATACATCATATTCCATACTGGCTTCAAATTTATCATACTTGCTTCAAATAATCAGAGCTGCAGTGGCTTGTGCAATCCTTTCAAGGTTATGGAATGGACTTGTTCTTTCTATAAAATCAAATATAAAGTATCTTCTACTGAATGAAACAACTATAAGTGTGAGATACAACATCATTCTAATGTCCTCATTACTTCACATACATATGGCGCACCACATCTCAGCACTGAGATGTAATTTGGCATATGTTGCAACACCATCAGACAGTAGAAACATCTTTTGATATCTAAATATAATGTGCACAATACTATATCAACCATGGCTGCTTGGATCTTCCTGCAAACCTCCTCGTTGGTTATATGGTCCTTGTATGAAATGTTCAGTAACCTTCGGTAGCATCTCATCTCAAAGGCCTGCGTTCTTTTCTCTAACTCTGCTGTCAAGGTCCACGATTCACAGGCATACAGAAATATGGAAATGACAAGTTTCACCTTTGATCCAAGAGATATGTTGTTATCTCTCCATATTAGTTTCAGCTTGGTAAGAGCTGAAGTGGCTTGTTTAATCCTTGAGAGAACCTCCTGGTTTGAGCCCTCATCTGAGACAACTGCTCCTAGGTATTTGAAGCTGCTTACAGTACCCAGCTATACGTGTGTCATTGCTAAATCTCAGTTATTGTGTATCATAGGAAGGAATTTTATTTGTGTGTTTTAATCAATGTGTAGAGCCTAGCGAATCACTCACAAACTGAATAAAGCACAAAGGGCTGTTTGTAAAGTCACTCACAAACTGAATAATCACTCACAGACTGAATAAAGCCCAAATGGATTTTTCGAAAGTCCCTCTCATAATGAATAATCACTCGCACACGCAGTAAAGTCCAAAGAGCTATTTGTAGGGTTTTTGTGTGATTCCGCCATTTTTTGTACATCCATAAAATCCAGAAAAATAAAATCCGTTTCTTATAATTCCAACTCGGCCATCTTTATCTCAGAACAGTCACTCACAAACTGAATAATCACTCACAGACTGAATAAAGCCCAAATGGATTTTTCGAAAGTCCCTCTCAAAATGAATAATCACTCGCACACGCAGTAAAGTCCAAAGGGCTATTTGTAGGGTTTTTGGGTGATTCCGCCATTTTTTGTACATCCATAAAATCCAGAAAAATAAAATCCGTTTCTTATAATTCCAACTCGGCCATTTTTATCTCAGAACAGTCACTCACAAACTGAATAATCACTCACAGACTGAATAAAGCCCAAATGGATTTTTCGAAAGTCCCTCTCAAAATGAATAATCACTCGCACACGCAGTAAAGTCCAAAGGGCTATTTGTAGGGTTTTTGGGTGATTCCGCCATTTTTTGTGCATCCATAAAATCCAGAAAAATAAAATTCGTTTCTTATAATTCCAACTCGGCCATCTTTATCTCAGAACTGTCAGCCTTACTGACCTGGGGCCGTATTTATAAAACGTAAGTGGTTGCTATGTTGTTGCTAATGATAAATTTCTATAAAGGAGATTCCTACAACTATGAAATTTGCTCTGGAGGAACAGTCTGAAAAAGAGCAAATTTCATAGTTGTTGGGAATCTTCTTTATGGAAATTTAGCCTTAGCAACAGCATAGCAACGCCTTAAGTGGTTTTATAAATACGACCCCAGTATCTTAGAAACCGTGCTAATTTAGTATTAGAAAGTTTGAGTATGAATTATTTAAAATATTCCAGGCAAACAGTGCACCACAGCAATTACAAATGGAGCATTTCTTGACTGTAGTGGCGAGTACAATAAGGTCTGTAACTTTACCTGCAATACTAAGTACCGACCATCCGTGTTTGCAACAAAACTTTCCTGTGGCGCCGGGGGACAGTGGAAGAATGGTCAGACTAACATCGACACGACAACTTTATGTACAGGCAAGCATCTTTGATTTATTTGATTTCTGACGTTTATGTATGAAAGTATCAATGAAACCTAAAGGGTGTCATAAGCTTTGTAAGCGATCCACTGTCGTTCATACTGTGATCTTCTCGAGCAGGGGTTCATTCACTTGGCAAGCGACCCTCTGTTAGTAAATGTTTCATTAACACCTGTTAAGTTCTTATATTTATGTATTCTTTTCTCATAAATTCGCAAAAAAAATCTTAGTACAGCTCACGAAACTTTAACACTGTTTTCACAGAGACAGCGCAACGGCACCGACGTCACGATAATTCTGCCGACCTCTATTGGGTCATTGATAGCAACACTTGTTTTGGACTATAATTACGTCTCGATTTGATTATCGCAGTTCGAACTAGATTAGGTATAAATCGCATATATATATATTGGATGCTTCTTTGCAGAAAATTTTGAATTCATAATTTTCATAATGGGCCCTTGCATTCTTGCCCCTTTCCTTCTCCTGAATGTATTCTCTGCTCCTGAAGGAACTATTTCAGATTTTAATTTAAAAAGTCATATTTTTTTCCAAATGAAAAGCATGCGCAGTTGATCTATATGGAGCAAAACATACAGTTTGTGTCATGAAGTGTTCTTGGTTTTACTGTCGAACTGTATGGCTACCCTATTATGCAGTGACTTAGCATCGTTACATAACTTTCGATACGATTATACGTTGGTTACACGTATATAGAGGATCTTACACTCGTGGTCATTTCATTTGAAATTTACGAAAGGACCTTTCGGCGTGTTTCATAAATTTCATATGAAATGACCACGAGTGTAAGATTCTGTTTATCATAAGGCCCTTTAGATAGGATTTTTTGCCTTCAAAATGGGCATTACTTCAATGAGACACGATCGTTGTCAATGTTGTTGCATGTACGTGCCAAAGTGTTATTACACGTGTCTGCGTGTTGTCATACGATTTTTATGACAGGATGTTATCCGTTGAATAACAGCGACGTCGTATGATAAATATGATTATGATGCATAACCTAATATGGAATTTAGGAAATTCGTCCTACGCTCTTTTTGTAAATGTCTTGTCCAATGAAATGCAGTATGTGTTTGCATAAGAAATAGTATGCTGTAACGCTATATGATACCCTCTCATATTTTGACCCACAACCATTTATTTTGTTGTCTTTAAGATATCTTATATTGTTTCCTAATTTTTCAGAGATATTGTGCAATGACGGTATTCCTAATGCTGCTCTTGTAAACAGCTGCGACGAAAAAGTGTTAAGTTACTGTGATTTTACCTGTAAAACCGGATACCAGAAAAATATTGGAGTGACTAAAGCTCTGTGCATGGAAACCGGGGTTTGGAATACGAACGATATACAAGATGCTTGTGTTCGTAAGTAATTAGCAATCCGACACGCTCTTACAACATTGCGCAGCAGAATTCGTTTACTTTAAGTGAGTAATCTCGGGTTTAAGGTGCCGCCGATACGAATGTCATATGGAGACGGACTATCACTATGACTGAAGCTCACTGACCGTGATGGAAATATGCAGCATACAGGTTCGGGCAAATTTTGTAGGAGTGAAATAGCGTTTACATACAAAATTTGGCAGGGAAGAAGCAGCTCATAATGAGATGGCTGTCTGGTTTGGTATACACCGGTTTCTATATGACAAATAATACACAAGTTGAAGAAGAGTCGTTTCATATGTCTATATGTGAATAGAGGATTTGGGTGACTGTCCGTCCGTATTTTGAAAAGAAGGCAAGCATGGTTTCATTTCTGTATAACCGTGGAATCTTTACTTCAGACTGTATATAGTACCATCAATGTTTATAAGATGCCATATCAGTGCCATTGCCCACCTGCTTGCTTTTCATTTTTTCCTCTTATTTTAAGGTTCATGCGGTGCTGGTCAGTTCCGTTGTAACAGTGGACAATGTATTCCGAGTGCAAAAGAGTGTGATGGAACAAACGACTGTGAAGATAAAAGTGATGAAGGCGTCAGATGCGGTAAGGGTTTAAACCCTTCTGTCTTTTTATGCCCCCGTGACGATAGTCAGGGGGCGTTAAGATTTGCCCCTGTCTGTCTGTCCGTCCGTCTGTCTGTTCATCACGCTTTATAGTATAGAGTTTGTGTAATCAACTCCTCCCACAGTTTTCAATGGATCTTTTTCAAACTTTGCATACATGTTGTGGACATATTGAAAATGTGCATGTAGATTTTTGATGGAGCTAAAATTAATTTTGACAGAATTACAGCCTTTTGAATTTAGTCATTTTAGGCAATTTTTTGTATTGTAGGGTATAGAGTTTGTGTAATCAACTCCTCCCACAGTTTTCAATGGATCTTTTTAAACTTTGCATACATGTTTGGGACATATTGAAAATGTGCATGTGTGGTTTTTTTTGGACCTAGAATTAATTTTGACAGAATTACAGCCTTTCGAACTTAGTCATTTTAGGCAAATCTTTGCATTGTAGGGCATAGAATTTGTGTAATCAACTCCTCTCACAGTTTTCAATGGATCTTTTTCAAACCTTGCATACATGCTGTGAATATATTGAAGATGTGCATGTGGGTTTTTGTTGGACTTAGAATTAATTTTGACAGAATTACAGCCTTTTGAACTTAGTCATTTTAGGCAAATTTTTGCATTGTAGGGTATGGAGTTTATGTTATCAACTTGCTCCACAGTTTTCAATGGATCTTTTTCAAACCTTGTCTGCAAATTGTGGACATATTCGAAGATATGCATGAGGCATTTTGATACATCTAGAACTAATTTTGACAGAATCACAGCCTTTTGAACTTAGTCATTTTGGGCAATTTTTTACATGGTAGGGTATGTTTTCAGTGGATTCTTTGTAGGTGCTTTATGGATATACATCATGTGACAGGCTCTGCACGAGGGCATCATTAGTGTCTTACAGACACTATTTTCTAGTTCTTTTACATTTTACCCCTTGTCTATCTAGTTTGCAGACACTGTTAACATGCCTGGTAAACGCGCAATTGCATTCCCGCCTGTAAATTGAAAACTCAAGCTTCTGCAATAAGGCCCCACGGTTATAAAACGTTTTTCATGCTCAACTCAGCTGAGCATGAAATTTTACCTGCTAATAAATAGCAAATTACTGATAAGTACAGTTGTTTTCTTGCTCAGTTTAGCTGAGTATGAAATGTTCTCTGCTTATGAATATGAAAATGCCAACATTAGTTGGCATTTTCATATTTATCAGCAGAGAACATTTCAGCTCAAAAAAAGTTTATAACCTCGTGGCTAGTTTGCCGATTTATAGCAATGCTTTTCGATCCATGTATATGTGAAGCATAGGAGTACAAATTTCAGCTTTGTGGAAGATAGATTAGTGGAGTTTTACGATACTTCCACTAGTTGTTATACTTTAAATCTATTTTGCAAAAATATGCTTTTATACCTACAGGTCGAAAAGCATTGTTATTTATTAGCTAACTATCTGCCAAAGCTTAAATGGTTATTAAAAGGAGTTGCCCGTTTACCTAGCGGGGTCAAAACAATGTCGTATCAACGTCGATGCAACATTGTTGCATCGACATGGATTCGATGTTGCTTTACGTGGTTACCCTTGTATTGTAGATAAACTATTTTATATTACTTGTACAGTCACTTATTAGCCCCACAAACTTTGTAAGCACTTCATATACCACTTTTCCCCTGAAATCCATAAGCCTACCCACCAACACATACTAACACTGTCATAATCAGCTATATCAAAAATGAACTGTGAAATTGATCAGATTAAAATGAATCTGTCCGCAGGCTGGTTCGAGGTTACTATGATTGTACATGTCACCAGACAGAGCACCTTTTCAGTTCATTCCCAAAACTGAGCTAAACCGGTTATAAATTGCTTGAACCATTGGCGGTTATGTAGAGATGTACTCCGAAATGGTGGACGATGCTTTCCGCCATGTGTGACATTAACACTTAAAGCGCCAGAAATGAAAATAGTTGAATTTACAAACAGCCTATCTCCAGATTGGGCTTCTCATGATGAGCCGCTTCATCTGGATTCACACTAATTGCTCTCTATTCTTTCAATTCTTGGTGTGATATAAATGGGACAAACATTCATTTTGAAAACGTGCAAACGTAAATTTTATCTAATGCTTTTTGGTGCTTTAAAGGCCAATATATTTCACAGATCCCTTTGTACACAGTGGACAATCCTTTCCCTTTGTGTGACTAAAATGTATATGTAGAACTAATACCCTTGTTTCAGTGGCTTGTCAGGGTACAATACCCTATGGAGCGCTGTTGAATTGTACCGACTACTCTGTTGGGAGAAGTTGTAATTACACTTGTAATAAAGGTTACCGCAAAACAGATGCCGCTGTTGTGTGCGTAATTGGTGGAGAGTGGAGCAATAAAAATCCATGTGAAGGTATACTTTCAATACTTTCCCAGCAGGCACACAAGGTTGAATCAACCTTGAATCTACCTTGATTCAACGTCGTGACGTTGAATCAAGGTTGATTCAAAGTCGATTAAACCTAGTGTGCCCAGTGGGTTTTGTAGTGGAGAGATCTTCCTCTGACTGTCCAGTAGCAATCACTATAATAAAATCTGAATCGTTTGTCATCTTGAATTATTATCTAATAAAAGATTTCTTTGCGTTAAGAATGAAATGAGTATAGCAAAGACCAACAGTTATTTTAGATGCAATGTTCCCAAATCATCAGAAAAGATAATACTAGTTCAATGTAAACATCAGTAACAAAAGAATTATGAAGTTTTTTTTTTTTTTTAAGTTAAATATTTGTTCAAGACCTATCAGAGATTATTCTTATTTACAGCCTTCACTGTTACAAATGTACGCATTTCGTCATATCACAAAAATGTTAATGGTAATTTTACTACATAGTCGGCGCATTTTGACATTTTAAACGCTTGAACATTTTAATTGCTAATATTTCCATGTAGAAAGAAACATGGGGCTTATTTTTTTAAAGTAATTGGTTGAGATATTTACACTAAGTTCCAACAGCCGTACTTTTGTCTCCTTACTGCTTATCATTATTACATACAACACGTGCAGTTAATCGTATATAACTCTGCTTTATGGGAATGTGCATTTGCCACCTTAAAGTGTGTATGTGACAGTCCAGGTATTTATGTATTAAAAATATTGTTCGTACACAAATTTCAAGAAAATAAAGGTGTATCGATTTGAGTGCAAAGTGACTAGTTAAATGCATTTTGAAAACTTTACTTATAGGTGTACATATTATAAAAATATTCTTATTGAAATCTCCAAAATACGTAGTATGTTCGAAGGTGTATAGTTTTAGTCAGTCCTTTCGTTTATTCTTCCGTTCGTACGTCTGTAGGTTGTTACGTCAAAGTTTTGCATTAAACCTTTCTGTTTGCTCATATCTCTGTATCTTATTATAGTTTGGTTCATGATATCGCTGTAGCATTATCTTTGCTTAAGGTCCTGGCTCAGGCCCCTGGATTGGTCTGTGGCAAATAAATTTCACACCAACGTTTTGCATTAAACCTTTCAGTTTAATTGCTCATATGATTCATTCCACATTTGTATCATGATATATTCGTAGCATTACCTTTCCTACTGAATATCTAAGCTCAAGCCTCTTGGTGAGGCAAGGGTTCAAACATTTGTTTCAGTTGTTGTCTTTTAGCGAATGGACCCTAGTGATACATGGCTAGGTTAATGTCATAAGCTAAGGATTAGTTATTAATGGTTGAAATCTTTTCGTATCACTGATGCAAAATAGCATCGTGTCTGTGTTACTTTGATGCACATATATCTTTATTATGATTGTGATATTATTTTAGTCCCAGCATATACCTATGTTTGGGGGACAAGAACTATCTTGGCAAGGCAGTTCTATCAGGTTCTGTACCATATATTTTATGTAAACTTCAAAACAAACAAAACATTTGGCATTTTAATAAGTATTGATGTGCGTTTACTAAATTTTGGGAGACGAATGCACATTGCTGTATGTAACTTCCTGATGTCTTTGAAAACAATGGTGATTGGCAGGTCTCAGCAGGCAACGGACATCCCTTCTGATGGAGAATTTAATTATTTGAGAATGAATTATTGGTCAGAGAAAATCACACTTTTCCATCGTAAGAATTTCAGGTAGCATCTCACTTATAATTTCAGAGGAGCATGGCATACATTGTATGCCATGTTCTTCCCAAATCATAAGTGAGATGACGTCATAGATCTGTTACCATAACAACAACGGCATTGCCAACTGTTGTGCATAAGTGCCTACTTAGGCATCAGTATGAACTCTTAGTTGCTATGGTAACAGATATATGATGTCATTGGTTCCGGAGCGTGGCAAACAATGTATGCCATGCTCCACAAAATTTTTAATGATATTGTAACTGAAATTCTGTCAACAGAAGCTGCAGATTTTCTCAAACAAATAATTATTCTCAAGTTATTTAATTCTGTGTTACTTACTGACGTAATCCGCGAGACATAGCTGCCACAGACATCAGGTAAGAAATGCATATGTATTAACTCGCGAGCGCAGACATCCCCTGGAGCGAGCCACCTAAAAAGCCATGGTCCGAGGAAGGCGACTGACAAGGACATCAGGACGGAAATGGCTGGTGAAGCGAGAACCAATCTGCAACACGCTAAAATAATTCCCCAAAACTGGTAGCCAAACTTTGCTACGATTCATGTCACTTTGACGAAAGCGGCTTTGGTTTGGAATACACGTATTAACAAGAAATAGGTTAAGAGACCTTATTTCAGATCAGTGTTTAAGCACTGACTTTAATTCTACAGAAGCAGAATCGGGTCCGAAGCACTGACCACCGGATTGATGATGCCCGCGGATACAAATTGCATACCAGCAGAGATATCGGCTTAGTGGTTTCAATATAAATGTACATTTACCAAACTATCCGAGCATATCCGAATACATTATTTTTTTTCTTCTTCTTCTTTTCAGAAATATCATGTAAAGATGGAATTCCGAATGCTGACCTTGCAACTGGTTGTAATAATAAGGTGTCCTCTGTATGTGACTTTACATGTAAAACTGGATATGTAAAAAACAAGGGTGTATCAAAAGCCACGTGCACGGACAAGGGAGCATGGTCTACTAATGGTGTAACAGCATGTGTCAGTAAGTACAAAGAAACCTGTGTAGTATACAAAGGCCATCAAGCTAGCACTGAGCAGTCCGCGTAATAAGCCACTGTGAATTGGATTGCAGTGGTATGTTTGTCACTGGTAGCAATGAGCAGTGATTAATGGCAGTGTTTGTCATTGTTATTAGTAATGAGCAATGAATGCTGGCAGTGACAAACCAATAAGCAGTATATTATATCTTCTGAAGTTTGTAATTGTTATCCATGCAGAGCCGGTCTTTCGGATGAGACTATAAACCGAGGTCCCGTCTCCGTATGACCTTGTTGTTGGTGGGACGTTAAACCCGAGTTCACTCACTTACTCCATGCAGAGCTCCAATTAAGGTGGGGTTTTAGGATAATTCTTAGATTCTGCGTTCTTTGATGGGTGATAAACTAAGCTTTTCCCTAAATTTTCTGTCACAGTATAGATAGAACCAAATAGTTCTGAAGATGGAAAAAGATATGCAAGTGAATCATGATCTCTGACTTTCTAAGATTTCACTCATCTTCATGGGTTCTCTTTCTTTCGTAGACATCTGCTTCTTTTTCTCATGGGCTGATTCTGTTTTGATTTTTATTTCGCAATCAGTTTCCATGACTCCGGTGGTAAATTGAATTCCTTTAGGCTTTTTGGGTGTAGCGTTTTGTATGTCCTTGGGGGCGTCAGGGATTTTTAGCTCACCAGAGCCGAAGGCTCCGGGGGAGCTTATAGTATGGGCAGTTCTCCGTCGTCGTCGTCTGTCGTATGTCGTCGTCTGTCGTCCGTCAACACTTTTAAACAACATCTCCTCTGAAGCTACTGGGCCAATAAGGCCCATATTTCATCTGTAGCATCCTTGGGCAGGGGGATTGTAAGTTTGTGTATTTTATGAAAATCGGACCATTAGTTTGGTTGCTATGGTAACTTAGAGTTCCCATAGACTTATAATGGGGAAACTTGAAAAATGGCATTTACTGCCAAGCCATTGCAGATATGCTGACAAAAGTTATATAGAAATAATAGAAGTCTTCTATCAGCTATATGTTTTTTTGCCCACTGCTACTTTTATTGGTTGTCATGGAAACCCAAATAGAAAAAAAAAAAATCTTAAAAAATTATCTGCTCTGAAGCCACTTGGCCAATTTGGCCCATATTTCATCTGTAGTATCCTTAGGCTGGTGGATTGAAAGTTTGTATTTTTTATGAAAATCGGCTTTTTAGTTTGGCTGCTATGGTAACTGAGAGTTGCATTGACTCATAATGGGGAAAATTGAAAAATGGCATTTACTACTGCCAAACCATTGCAGATACGTTGACAAAACTTTTATAGAAATGTTCCTTGAGAAGTGTTTTATCAGCTATATATTTTTGGCCCACTGCTCCTTTTATTGGTTGCCATGGAAACCAAAATGCAAAAAAATGGAAAAGAAATACTTAAAATAGTATCTCCTCTGAAGCCGCTTGACCGATTAAGCCCATATTTCATCTGTAGTATCCTTAGGCTGGGGGATTGAAAGTTTGTATTTTATCTGAAAATCAGCTTTTTAGTTTGGTTGCTATGGTAACTTAGAGTTGCTTTGACTCATAATGGGGAAAATTGAAAAATGGCATTTATTGCCAAGCCATTGCAGATATGTTGACAGAACTTTTACAGAAATGTTCCTTGAGAAGTGTTCTATCAGCAATATGTTTTCTGGCCCACTGCTCCTTTTATTGGTTGCCATGGGAACCAAAATGCAAAAAATGGGGGGAAAATGCTTAAAAAATTATCTCTTCTGAACCACTGGGCCGATCGGGCTTAGATTTTATCTTTAGTATCCTTGGGCTGGGGAATTGGTTTTTTTTTTATGAAAATCGGCTCTTTCGTTTGGTTGCTATGACAAATTAGACTTCCATTGACTAATGATGTGGAAAACTAAAATGGCATTTACTGCAATCAAAATGTGGGAAATAGTTATATATTTTGTTATCAGCTCAACAGACTGTCAGACTGAGATTTTGTAGTTGTATATTTTGTATTAGCCTGTACAAATGTGGCAGCAATTTTAAGCCTATACAAATTTGATTGCAATTTTGAGCTAGAGATCTGGTGAGCTTTGTGGCCCATGGGCCTCTTGTTTTTATAACCATTCGTACGCCGTTCTGGTGATCAAGCCTGTAAGTCTCCAAGTTTAGAAGCGTACTTCAAAAGAATGTATATCCTTTGCATACAGCTGTTACACTACCTCAGTATTTTTGGTTGTGATTGTGAGGTTGTCGTAGGCATGTGAAACTCGATCCATACCGTTTTTGTCAACCCCACTCCTCTGGTTGGGAGACATATGGTTTACCTGATAGTTTTCAGTCCATCTGTCTGTCCGTCACATGTATGTTCCATGACTTTTTAAACGGCTGAAGGTGTATTCAAGAAAATGAGTACAAATATAAAGCATCGAATCACGATATATATAATATTCAACGTACAACAGAGATTATCCTGTTGAACATTCTTCTATCAATCATTATGTATACGTGATTTAATCATTCCATATGTGATTGTATCTAATTCACAGCTTCATATATTTTCAGTGTTCTGTCCCGCTAACATTTCCAATGGTGCATTGGTCGACTGTGACAGGTTACCAGGGAAACGGTGCAACTTCACTTGCAATGTGGGTTACAGCAGGCCCAGTGGTGTGGACCAGCTTATTTGTATGACTGGCGGAATATGGCACACCACTAATCCCTGCCAAGGTATCTTGTCTCTGTATGATTGGATAGAACCAAAATATCTCTCAAAACTATCTGTAAAATTCCAATTACCGATTTTAAGAAACCGTCTGCTAGATAGCTGATTTAAGGTCGCCCATCTATTTCAATCTTGTATAGATTTGTTTTTGGAGAGAATGATATCACGAGAGAGGAGGACACATTTGAAGATTGCACTAAAGATTTAAAGTAACTAATTTGCCATTTAAAGGAAAACGTGTTGACTAAAACAAAATATTGTATTTTATGTGTTTAAGAGTTAGGCAGTTTGTTGTATGTAGTTATTTACATATCAGGTGAATGAAATCCTATCATATAGCGCATCCTATCATAATCCTATCATACATCTATTGATAGGTAACATCAGCTACTAAGGTCTAATAAATCGTAGCAGTCACAGAATGTTTAAATAAGCGTAATGGGTACACTCTACTATTGTCATGATGTCTTACTTCTAAAGGGGCATCAGCTCGTAAAGGAAAAAATTTGCTCCTGTAAGAGCAATTTTTTCCATTAAGATTAGATCCCATTTTAGAAGGGCTTTCATACAGGGAATTAAGCAGAAGTCACAGAATTGTTTCCCTTTGTAAGCCTAACGGAACAAATAATTGAGCCGCGACACGACAAAACCAACAATGTGGTTGTGCGCCCAGCGCAGAATCAGATCAGCCTGGGCATCCGCCCAGTCTGATCAGAGTCTTCGCTGTCCGCATGAAGGTAGCTTAGACTCTTAGCTACCCTTTAAGGGCATAGAGAAGAGTCTGATCAATCTTGTTGGATGCCCAGGCTGATCTGAGTCTACGCTGGGCGCACAACCACATTGTTGGTTTTCTCGTATCGCGGCTCAATTATAAACCTTAAAAGTGTATCAGCGCTGATGTAGCGCTATGCTGTTGCATGGCTAGAATGAACTTTATTTTGCTTTCAGTAACACAATGTCCGAGAAATATCCAAAACGGCAAGATTAGCAACGACTGTAAGGTTTTGACAGTAGGCAGATCCTGTAAAGTTGTGTGCAATACCCATTACGAACTAGTGAAGAATCAAATGGTCACGTGCCAAGAGTCGGGACTGTGGAGTGTCTCAGATAACATATGTCAAGGTAAGTACATTGGTAGCTGAGTCATAACTTTTGATATAAAGTAAAGATTGCAATATTATTGTTATACTACAGACTGCAAACCTGGTGGTAAACCCGGTCGGGGTTGACAGCATTGCCTGTCTCTTGTAATACACAGTTCCGAGCCACACCCAGAAAGTCACTCAAAATCACATGATAGCGTATACCTGGCCAATGCAACGACAGCTTAGCACGTGACATAGTCTCACAAACAAATCGCACGTGGTCAATATCGAACATGAGTCCGTGATTTTACCTTACAGTAATGAAGGAATGTATACCTGTTTAAAGAAAACAAACTAACACCACTATTGATAAACTTACCCTGCTCTGCAAGAACAGAACGCATCGGAAATGCATGATGCACCAATTGCCATGTGTAGGTCATGAGGAGGCTGATTCTTTGCCATAGATCGCCAACATTTAGCAGACACTTGCATTTGCCATTTGTTTTTCCGCCATCTTTGTGTAAGCTTGTGAGACGTAGTAACAGTAACTAAGCAGGCGGAGCTAAGCGGCTATTCTCGGAACTGTGTATTGCAATGGTGAGTTAGGCTTTTGACTAAATGACGACTTCCTCCTAAATCTGTTCAGGAAAGCTGGTGCCAGGCCACTGATCAATGTCTTTGGTCGAGCCCATCGTGGTCCGACTGGTGGCTTTTTCCCTTTTTGCACTAGCTTCGGATTGCATTAAGTCCTCAGCTGCGTTTCATCATTGTTTTTTGATGATGTATGTTCTACTTTGATATTGTCTCATTGATGAATTGAGCCACGACACGAGAAAACCAACAAAGTGGATGTGCGTCCAGCGCACTCAGATCAACCTGGGCATCTATTCAGTCCAGACAGACTCTTTGCTAAGCACTTAAAGAGTAGCTAAGGGTCTAAGCTACCTCCATGTGGACAGCGAAAACTGATCAGACTGGGCGCATGCCCAGGCTGATCTGAGTCTGCACTGAGCGCACAACCACTTTGTTGGTTTTGATCAGGGTCGTTGGAGAGGATTTAAACGCTTTAAGGAATAGCCAAATATAATTGGTTAACAATATCGTAATATCTATGTTTACTATGTTTCTGAGTACATAGAAGTAAAGCATGGTGTTATGTTTCTAAAGTTATAACCGTCTAAACATTGTACAGTTGCCCGAGCAAATGATAATGAAGGGAACTAAATGGCAAGGGGAAAAGGAGATAGCATTTTAGTTTTTTTACATGCAAAATTGTTAGGGAATATGATAGAGCTTGCACGAATTTTCGTCGGCTTTTTGCGCCTTGAGGTTTATATGGAGGTAAACATATAATTTGTCCCATTTTCTTGTTTTTAGCCATAATTATCAAACCACAGAAGCAGACACAGAAAACGGGTCTTGAAAGCGGTGCCGTAGCAGGGATCGTGGTTGGTGTCATCATTCTATTGATAATAGTTGCTGCTGTTGTAGCCTTTGTTATCCTTTATAAAAGGTAAATTGTTTACTCGTTTCATTAACTATCATTAAAATTAAAGATTTGATGTACAAAATATCATTTTCAATACCATTTAAATTGTCAGTTTTGATGTGATTAGTATGTTTTTCCTGCTACAAAAGAACGGCAGTTTAGGCGGTAGTTCAGTGAAATGAAGTCGAAGCAAACCTTTTCATATTAAGTACCATATAGGATTGTTGAATCTGAATGACTAAGCGCAACTCAGATGACAAATTTAAAGAGTAACTACATCTCAGGAACTGACAGAATCAGATCCCAAACCCTATTCCCAACATCAAGTTTTCATTGGTATGCTAGATTTTATCATTTATATCACTTAAGATTCCAAATTTGATCATTTTATACATAGTTGCATGTGAGTCATATACGCACATAGTTCTGCCCAAGTTAAAGGAGACGGTAATTTTGAGATTAATTCTGTTCCGTCTTCGTTCATAGTGGAATTGTATTGTGCATGCACATGGAATACTGGATTTTAGCCGCGAAACGACAAAACCAACAAAGTGGCATATGCACCCAGCAAATGGGCATCCCCCTGTCACATCGAACTCTTTGCTGTGTGCTTAAAGGGTAGCTTAGGGTCTAAGCTACCTCTTTGTCGACAGCAAATGTTTTGATCAGACTGGGTGGATGCCCAGGCTGATCTGAAGCTTTGGGTGGCGCACATGCCACTTTGTTATTTTTCACGTATCGAGCTCATTTTATCCCTATTGATGAGGTGTGAAAGGTTACCTCATGGCAAATGCACACTAAAATCGTTCAGCGCATCCAAACAAACTAATCAGAGTTTTCCCTTATTCCATGTGCAATGTATGAAACTAGAGAAATCTAAGATATTGAAAAAAAGAGCCTGATCAGTTTACCCAGATGTGCAGGTTGATTTAAGTCTTAACAGTACGAACATGGCTTAAGATCCCTTTCTATGCTCCGATCAATTATTATCATTGTTATAATGCTGCTGAACTTTATGTCTAAAGATGATTATACCCCCTGCATACGAAGTATGTCGAGGGATATATAGTTTTCGTCTTTCCGTCCGTTTGTCCGTCTTTCCGTCCCTTCGCCCGTTCGTCCGTACGTACGTAAGTTAAAGTTTTGTGTTTAAGTTTTTGATTTTGCTTCTTTTAACCTGAACTTGTTCTATGCTTCTTATTTTAGTAGAGGATGGAAACTGATTAATTTGCATCATCTAGATGCTGCTGCTGGCCTAGGGTCAAGGTCACAGACTTTGAAATTTGTACAATAGCAGCGTTAAAGTTTTGCGTTAAGTTTTTGCGTTTTCTCGGTTTTTCTGAAATACTTAATTGTAACTTGTTCGTATGTGCTCAGTGTTAGTACAGGATAGATAGATATTAGTTTTCATCATCTGGATGATGCTGCTGACGTAAGGTCAAGGTCAGACTTAGAAATTTGTTTACCATTTGCGTTAAAGTTTTGTGTTCAGTTATATTCTATGCTTATATTTTGAATATACTTGAATAAAACCTTTTTCAATGCTACTAGGTTAACTTCTAGGTTGAAATTGTCCTCCTGTCTGTCTGTTTATTAACATTTTCTTTAAAGCTTTGTATTAAATGTGTTTTAATTAGGGGTTGGCGCTGGCCGGGGGTATACGTGAGCCCCTGCTCACTTGGTCTAGTTCAAAATCAACTTTTAATGCTAAATTAGCGCAGTAAGACTGGTCACGAGTGAATGAAAAATGGTTAATAATAAATGGATCAGTCCCTGTAGTGGAACTTAGTATTTGATTTTTATCTTTCAGACGATTACTTCCAGGAAGATTTGGCTCAAGTCCGTCAGCCAAATACAGCACTTCAGACATTGCTATTGAGAATCCAGGCTATATGACTGCAAATATAAACGTAACGGATGATTCAAGGTTGGTACCCTAATATGTATACACTTTGGGACACATAACAATAGTTAATTTTCCATTTGTTCCAAATGGAAAATAATTATTTTTAAGTGTCCTACTATATATGCACATTATTTTGTCATATTCAGCATACGAAATCTGACATCATTGCTCAGTGTAAACACTCGATTGAGGAGAATGGCCACACTCCCATGATGTAGACGCCTTTTCAAAAAGGAGACATTTTAGGGATAAGTATTTGCTTCCTTGGAAGATGAATTCATTTCTGAGGGGCTAATTCTAAAAGAATAATTTGCATTCTACAGAGAGCAAATTGTCTAAGAATAATCCCCTGTGAAAGTGGTGGCAGTTATTTCCATGCTGGTGTGATCATATTGAATGTGCATCCATATGACGTATTCTGTAAGTCATGAAGTCCAGGCATATCAAGTCTGGCGAGGGATTAACGCTTTTGACTTTCCATACTATTTACTGATGAGGTTGCATAACACATTGGTCCTAGAGGAGACTTATTATTTTTTTCCTTAAGACTAGCTAGTTCTCTGAATAGTTCTCCTTAAAGTTACCTTCTTGAGAAGCAAATTATATCCTGTTGAACATTGTCTCTCTTGTTAAAAAAGGTGCCAAACCCATGCGATGTCGCCATATACCTTAAATGAAAAGAAAATGTAACAGTGCCATGAGAAAACCGGTCTTTTGGAACTGCTCTTGAAGGAACTTTTTAAGATTTTAATTTTTATTGTTATAGAAACGTATTAGCAGCGAAGACTGGGTTCTGAAGAATTTATGAAACAAAAACTGTAATATCCTATTAAGGTTTTGCAAGGATACGCTGGTTGGTTGTCTTGGCTTGATCACACATAGCACTAATGTTGCCTGCCTTATGGCACATGCAGCTAGCTATCTAGCCTTCCTGCCAATATTTGATTGGTTCGTATGCTTCCTTTTGTACATTTTCTCACGTAGGGCTCCATTTATATTACAGAGAGGACAACCCATACAGTAATGCCAATGATTATCAGCCTTCCGGCTACAGTAATGGGCCGGAGCCACTGGACACTGGGTACATCAATCCCATGTACAAGACCAAAATTCAAATAGGGTCACAAGAGCCGCTACCAGAGCAGAGTGATATTGCCATCAGCCAAGATGACGTTGTCCTGACAACGGACTCCTGGCGACAGGAACAGCTGAAGGGACCAGAAGTGTAAAATAGGACCAATTTATATATATAGTTGCTCAAACCAAGCAGCGCACGTGATATACTATGCAAAGATATTGCAATTTTATACTCTCACAGATTACATATCATTTTTCATTGTTGTGTTGTTCATGTTTCAACTTGGTTTACTAGCATGACCTAACGAAAAATGGAGACGTACGAAATTTCTAAACATGGAAATGGTGATCAGCATGCCAGTCTGGGCAACTTCATCAAATTCCTTCTTGTATGCATCGGTAGTTCATTTGTCATGACAAACGTATAGCTAAAGGCAGAGCAATGCAGGCGCATGACATCGAAAAGATGTGATACTGACGTCTATGCGACGTTGTTATGTCGCATCGTTGTAAACATGACGTCATTGAGACGCCATGTGCCGGCTGAGAGGATCTGTTTAGCGTACACAAATATGCAGTCGCATGAGAACGTTGAAGTGACTGGGTATATCTCCATTTTTTCTGTCATTTCTCAAAGGGAACCAACTTTCATGTCATCAGCTTTTTTCTCTCTTTAGTTAGACTGGATTTGAAGGAACATTGTGGACACAACTGAATATGCTAGTAAGACGTTTTGCTGGAGATAAAAATCAATATTTTGAATGCATTGAGAGTTTAAAACTTAGTCACTCCATGCAAAGAATTATCATGAAGTATTCCAGAGTTTGTTTGAAATATTCTAAGACACTGAACTAATATTGTAGATGTACCAAAGCTGTGCATATAATGTTTTATCATATGACGTCGCATCTGAGAGTGTAATAAAACCATGCATTAAAAACGATAATCAACTAGTGGATTAAATATGCAAATTACGTTGTAACGTTGTGTGTTGACGTCCATAAAAGTTCGCGTTTTCTAATGGCGAAATCGTGACGTTTTAGTGCAAAATTTTCTAATAAGATGCGATTTTAGTGTCATATGATAAATAGAATCTTGCATTCGTGTTCCTGTATTACTGAATTCAACTCATTGGGGAAAACCGATAAGATGCTCGGCATAGCCTCGCATCTCATATTTCCCCCAACTCATTTAATAAATTCAATAATGCACGGGCACTCGTGTAAGATCCTCTATTTGTATTGCGATAAAATCCGATTTATTCAGATTATAGCATTTTGAACTTAACCGTTTTAGAGTCAGCGTGGCCAACAAATTGTATACACACGAAATAGAAACGCTATACTTTTTCAATGAAAATACAAGGAACACTGTTCAAAGTGATAGATAGAGATAATGGGTCTTCTAGTTTACAAGATAAGTGTAAAAATCTAACAAAGCATTCCTCAGAATGATTATCAATAAAAATTATGCACAGGAATGTAAGAAAAACGTCATAATCAGCTTACGTTAACGACAGTTAAGTTACTACGTTTCCGGCATTTCTGAACGTAAAGAAATATTCTAGATTTCCTTTACTAACTAAACAAATGTCTGCGGTATGACTTATATCATCCCGATTTCGCCTGGCCGCGTAGCGCAATCGGTAGGGCACCTGACTCATAAGTCAGAGGTCCTGGGTTCGAAACCCGGTCTGGCCACACACTTTCGTTTCTCCTTCCGCTGATTCAAGAAGGGCAGTTGTTAGTTACTGGCGAAAGTATGTGCACTTAGTACTGGTTAACCGCCTAGGAGGTCTAAGCCTGCCCAGGAATAGTGTGGTTAGGTTAACTGACCGTCCCGACATGACCACAGCTGTTTATCGTGGACGTTAAGCACAAAATCAATCAATCTATCAATCATCCCGATTTCCTCATATGGAATACCTTTGGCAAAATCAGTAAAGTATGTTCCCATCATTATCAACCACCGAAAAAGTAACAAGGAAAATCTAAAATAATTTCATTGGCTAAAGCATTAGCAAGACTGGATCCAGAACGTCTAGTCTTTTGGGTAGTAAATTGTCTGATGCGATGCCGCACCGACGTAGTAACGACGCAGTTTCGGCATTGTGTGCCCAGTGAGGTATGTGAAATCTACCAATGAAATCCCTTTACGCATATGGTACGTGTGTGCTACGGTAATTGTTTAAGTATAGTGCATGTATTGTTATTGCTTGACACAGAAATCCGTTTAATTAGTTATGAAAATATTTATAATCAGTGATGCTTGTCCTATTATTATTTGTGGAGATTTAATGAACATGTGAAAATACTTTTATGTGCATCATCACTCATATAGCATATCTATATTTATCCGTACATGTGCTTTACTAAAGAATACTTATACTGCAAACACTTCTTGTCATAATACTGGAACTATTTCTTATAAATTGATGTGAAACCCTTTTAAATGACTTTTGATAACTTTACAATATTTCCCCCACAGGATAGACCCAAAATTCGGTCTCATTTGGAAGGGACAATGTTTAGAATTTATAAAATGCCAGGGTAAATTAACTGCGCTTCTAAAATAACTGTTTTGAGCTAGTTTAGGTAACAGGGTATTTTTAACTCTGTTTTTCTTTTTGGCATGCCAGGGTAACATGGTATGTAAAGATGTAAAGATAAGGGTCAGTACGTGTAAGATGCAGCCCTTTTGATTAAAACATATGTTCTAGTGACCATTGTTGGGTAACAACGGGTAGCCTTGGAGTTTAAAAATCATGGCATCTGAGGATGATTAACTCCAATCAAAAGCCCAATGTGAAGCAGAAGGCTGTATAGGATTCTAGGTCTTATAAAACCCTGTGTGTTATGGTAGAGGACTGGAGTGGAGAAAAAATCGTATTTTAATTTATCGGTTAAAAAAGATAAAAATGCTCGTTAGTATCGTATAGTATCTCGCACATTAGTTCTTTATGGTATTTTAACTATCTTCTTCCAAACATCAAATGTTTTGAAAAGATGTTGAAATGCATGAAAGAATAAGAGACAATTACCAATAATTGCTGCATCTATGCGATGTTATTACGGTAAACGTCATCAGTGAATATTGTGCAAAGATATTAACGAAATCCACTACTTATGTAGAAGAATTCAGTGCTACAGATAAGAAGGGGAGACAGGGATAATTTATGAGTAATATTCCATACTTCTTCATGAAAACAGGTTGTGCCCCCTCATTAAAACTCTCTGAGACGGTTCTAATGAAAGGTCACAACATACGTTTTTGTTGAAAAATAAGTAAATTATCTCAGAGTTATCCACGGAACCCCAACTAATCTGGAGCTCTAAATTATTATTGTGCAAAGATATTAATGAAATCCACTACTTATATATATGAAATGTATTTCTGTCTTTATTTTTGTACATATTTACATGTATGCTTACTTTTTGAATGTTTCAGTTATTTGTTATGTTTCTTTTTAACATTCCAAATACTCATATTTACCCTTCATTTTCCAGATTTTGTAGTTTAATGTGTATTTCTAAGACTGACTGGTAGCATTTGACAGGATCATTTGAGCCACGACACGAGAAAACCAACAAAGTGGTTGTGCGCCCAGCGCAGACTCAGATCAGTCTGGGCATCCGCCCAGTCTGATCAGAGTCTTTACTGTCCGCATGGAGGTAGCTTAGACCCTTAGCTACCCTATAAGCGCTTAGCAAAGTGTCTGATCTGACTTAGCGGATGCCCAGGCTGATCTGAGTCTGCGCTGGGTGCACAACCACTTTGTTGGTTTTCTCGTGTCGCGGCTCATTTTGCAAATACTTGCGATTGATTTTTGAAACGGTCCCAGCGGGCACATGACGTCAAAATGACGTTGCATCGACGCACCAACGTCGATGCGACGTCATCACATCGCATCGACATCGGTGTGACGTCATGTGAACGTCATGTGTCCGATGGGGTTTTACAACTTGTTTCTAGATGCCATGACGTTGCATTGAAGTTGTTCTAGTGTTGTGTATGTGCTGGCTAGTCTAGTCTAGTCTAGTATATCCCATAACCTTGCAAGGTTGTTGGAGCAAATTCCATCCATGTCCACTCTTTTATATTGTCTTCCATCTCTTCTTCTGTCTACCTATTTTTCTTTTTCCTTTTACTGTTTTCTGTAAAATCGTCTTTGCTAAGCCATAAGACCTTAAGATGTGGCCAAAACCACCTTAGTAAAGTTAAGTTTCACTTTCTTGACCATGATCAGGAGTTCGTCATATTCTCCAAAGGCTGCTTGGATCTTTTCAGTAACGTTCTCTTATATAGCAGACCTAGAATACCGGGATAGTACAGTATTCAGACTTCAAAAATGTTTCAGTTACCAGTATACATTTACCAAATTTTAAAGTCAGTATCTTGTTGGGAACACTTCCAACAAAACACTTGGTTGCCTTTAAAAGTGTAAAAATAGGAGTGTGAGTTAATTTCACTGAAATAGCTGACAATTTCATGAAACAGCTGATGGATCATGTGCTCAACATACATTGTTTAAGACAGCAGTAATGCGCATTCTGTGTCTATTATATAAAATGATTTAATGCTTGAGATTATGCAAGGTTTTGTTTCAATTAACATACACTTTGTTTTCGAAAATAAACGAAAAGGGGAGTTTGTAAAAGCGGAAGCGTTTATTGGAATGATTTTTTGTTGTATAACCCCTCCCCCATCCCCCACCCCGATAAAACTATGCAATGAATTAGTTTTAACCGTTTGAAAAGGTAATAGTTTGCACATAAAATGCTGCCACATAGTTTTAGAATATACTTTAAACTGTCTTGTTTACGATATGGCATACATGTGTGACATGTCATTATTTGTATTGTTAATACTCATGGTAAGATTAAGGAGACAGTTTTATATTGCATAATAAAAGGTTTGCAGAAATTGTCTTATTCCTGTTTATTTCTCCGCAAAGATATGACTGCTTTACCATTAGTACCGTATTTATTCGGTTGTAAGGTAAAAAGGTAAAAGTAAAGGTTTCCCACCGCCAAATAGCCGAAGGGGCAGTGGGGGTAAGAGACACACTGTATCTTCGGCACAGCTGATGATAGGCGTAGCCCATCTCTCTCCTTTCGCTGCCTTATCCTTCCCTGATTCGAAAAAGGTACCCATTTCCAGTCGTCGGAGGGCGACGGTGAGCCGCGAACTCACGACCTTCCGGTGACTTTCTGCACAATAACCGAGCCACTCTAACCACTCGACTACGGTGCCTCTCTGTCGGTTATAAGAAGGAGGTTTATTTCTTCCAAAACAATTCCAGAAATCTAGAAGACGGCTCTAGATTTTGGGGATTTTTTAAAGAAAATCTTGTGCTATGATTTCTAAAATATACTCGACCGAATTAAAAACGTAACACTTAATTTATCCAATACTCTGTAGCTCAAGTCTTATGCAGATTATTTTCTTAAGTGGATAGCGATTAATGGTTACTGTCCCAGAAATTCAGTTCTGTTGATGAAATGGTCTACGCTTGAGAGAGCACTACTTATAGCGACCCGTTTTTCACAAGTTTCAAAAAGAGGCCTATCGCGTGACAGGATGTATGCGTCGCATCGAGCACAGGGTCTATGATAATCTATGGTCTCCCAAGTGAGCCGAACTCTGTCTACAAGTCTAAAAAAACATTGATAGGTGGTAACGGAAATACTTGGATTCCAACCGTGGGCTTACATCAGCATGCAACATTCCAAGCGCCTTGGAAGATATATCCCTTATTGAGACTTTTGAAAATCGGGTAGGTCTTTGTAGTGGTCTCTCAAGCGTGAACCGTTTTATCAACAGAACTGAATTTCTGGGACAGTAAACATTAATCCCTGTTGACTTCAAAATTAATCTGAAAATGGTCTGCATATGGCATGAGCTATGGAATATTGAAAAAAAATAGGTGTTGCGTTTTTTAATTCGGTTGAGTATAGTTATTTCCTTCAGAATAAACACATAAGTAATGCAATAATTTACCCTTTTCCGACCAGTGGACTTGTCTGTTCTAATCATTTGATGAGTCTGTTTCTAGTTTTAGGGCTTTCTGGTGGATGCTTAATATTGTATTTTGCATAGAACAAACAGTGTTGACCCTGATCAGACGCCGTGGTCTGCGGCGCCTGAACTGGGTCTGCACTGTTTGCATATGTCCCCAAAACGGGCTTCCAGTCTTAAAAGAGGTGATGATAATACAAAGGATTACCAGAGGCATCTCTTTAACCTATCACTTTGAATTATAAGTATTCATAGGCTTTAAAGTGAGTGGAGAACTCCAGGTAAACAGTGTTGCATTGGTTTTCTCGTAACAATGCTGAAATGTGTCTCTCTTGGAAGACTCTGATACGAAGAGACTGAGCCCACTAGCCTGGGTCCAGTCATTATTATGTTTAACCCCTTTCCATTCATACAGTATAAAAAATAGATGTAAATACTGACAATTTTGACGATTAAAACACACCCACACACACCCACACACACAAGGCGTAGCCATATTATTTCGTTTTGGTGCAGCAAAATTTAGCACCGAAGATGCGAAACCTCGCTATAGGTTAGGGTGGAGGGGCATGCAACCGTGGAAAATTGTGAAAAGGGTGACTCAATTACTGAACCAATTTCCCTTTAGGGCCTCTGTTAAGCTACATATATATACTAGTACAACAATACATGTTACTAATCAAAGAAATCTCTCTCTCTCTCTCTCTCTCTCTCTCTCTCTCAGACATATACAATATACATGTACATACATTATAATATTGTAATATATCTATTGAGAACAAGTATTTCATTCTGAGGGATTGAAATAAGCATCGGGGGGCATATGCCTGATTGAGTTAATTTCTCAACCAAGCCGAACATTTATTTACGAATAAATGTATAGTTATTGCATTTTAAATATCTATATCATACAGTATAAAATAAACATCAAATTAGGCAAGAAAAAGCAAAAGCAAAGACCAGTAAAAATCTATAAAAACACAGACTGGAATAGTTTTAAAAACGAAATGCATAATTATCAGTCAACATTTTTTTAATTATCCCAGAACCTAAATCCAAACGGCAAATGGAAATTGTTTAAAACAGCTCTAAAAGACATGTCAGAAAAATTCATCCCAACAAAACTGTGTAGCCCAAAAGATGGCCATCCTTGGATTACCCGTAATATTAAACGTCTCATGAGAAAGCGAGACAAATTATACGCCAAATTTAAAGTAAACAGGTCTAGTAGAATACTTAAAAATAGATTTACCCAGTTGAAACACACCATTCAACGGAACATTCGTGAGTCATATAATGAGCACCTGCATACCATCTTAACAGACCAACCTGAAAGTACAGAGGAGACCCCCAGACCAAATAAGAGATTTTGGACATTTATTAAACAGAAAAAATCTGACACTAAGGAAATCAACTCTCTCAAATCTAATGGGGTCACCTACACTAAGCCAACTGATAAAGCCAATATACTTAACAATCTATTTCAATCAGCCTTCACTAGCTTGGTTCCTCTTAAACTGAAACACCTTGCTGAGCTCTTAATGCCCCGTTGTATTATGTCTCCAGTCATGCCGGACATTACCATCAATATCTGTGGAGTGTCAAAACAACTTTCTTAGTTGAACCCAGGGAAAGCTGCAGGTCCAGATTGGATAACCTCTCGTATCTTGAAAGAACTACATGTTGAAGTAGCTCCTATTCTTAGTGACATCTTCAACTCCTCACTTCATGAAGGTAGAGTACCAGTTGACTGGCGGCATGCTTTAGTGACCCAAGTCTATAAAAAAGGACCAAAAACGAAGGCAGAAAACTATCGCCCCATATCCTTAACTTGCATCTGTTGTAAAGTTTTGGAGCATATAATTACCTCTAACATTATGACCTATCTTGACCACCACAATCTTTTATTTTTTCAATCAGCATGGTTTCCGCAGTAAACTCAGTTGCGAAACCCAACTCATCCAGTGTGCTCATGACCTCTCTGGCTTACTAAATGAAGGCGGGCAATCCGACGTGATTGTTATGGACTTCAGCAAGGCCTTTGATAAGGTAGACCATCAGAGATTGTTGCTGAAGCTTCGTCGTATTGGAATAAACATTTCGTTCCTCAAATGGATAAGCTCTTTTCTTTCAAACCGGTCTCAGCTTGTAGTCCTTGATGGCGAGGAATCAGGGTCGTGTCCAGTCCAGTCTGGTGTTCCTCAAGGCTTTGTTCTTGGCCCTTGCCTATTTTTAATTTACATAAATGACATGCCGGACACAATACGCAGTAACATCAGGCTGTTCGCTGATGACACGATCAAGTACCTCGCCATCTCAAATCAATCTGACTGTCAAGCCCTCCAAGCAGATCTCACCAGCTAGAAAAATGGGAAAAGGAGTGGTTAATGTCATTTAATCCAGACAAGTGTGAGGTGATGAGAATAACAAAAAAGAGAAAACTCACTATTTTCAAATATATACTCCACGACAAAACCCTAGCATCAGTCAGTTCAGTTAAATATTTAGGCGTCACTGTCTCACAGGACTTGTCATGGACTAAACACATTAACCAGGCTACAACAAAAGCAAATAATACTTTAAAATTCATAAAAATCCAGACCAGCAGCTGTAAGTTAAAAGAAATTGCCTATAAGACCTATGTTCGACCTCTTACCGAGTATGCTGCATCAGTTTGGGACCACTGGCAGAAAAAGTACATTTACCAAATTGAAATGATCCAGCATAGAGCTTTAAGATTTATTTTTGATGATTACAGCTATACAAGCAGTGTTAGCTCCACGCTGTCAAAATTAAACCTGCCTACATTAGAGAAAAGAAAAATTTCGTCCCTGGTTATGCTTTATAGAATTCATCACAACCTAGTCAAAATTTCTCTTCCTAAATCCATACAACCCTCCTGAGACACAGATTCACCTTCCCCTTTTCACGGATTGACTCACATAGGTACTCATTCCCTCCCCCCCCCCCCTCCACCGTACAGCTAAAATCTGGAACAACCTTCCACCTGACATACACGTTAGCCCAGACCTCGTATCATTCCGAGCAGGGCTTCTGAAAACCTCATTTTGATCATCTTTAATCATACTTCATTATTCATCATATAATCCCTCATAATTATCATCAAACACTTAAATCAATGTTTTTGCAAATTTCACAGCAGATACAATACTCACAAAATTCTAAATTGAACCTAAATCTAAATAAAATAACAACATCAACTTTTTTATCTTTCTTATTGAGATTCCGGCCATTCGCGAACGCACTCCATGTAATACTCTTTTAGAGGCGTTTGGAGTACCTGGCAGATGCAGAGGAATACTATTCCAGATAAGTGCCCCAGAATAAGACAGGTTGCTTGTAAATAGGCTTATGTAAGGAGTTCTTGTTACAAAGTGATCGTAAATTTGAAGCAGTATTATTTGCGTTGTTACCTCGCAAATGAAACAAATCTGACATGTATTCCGGGGCAATATTATGGGCAACGTTAAAGGTAACTTTCGCCTTTTTGTAAAAATGGTGCGATTTGGTGCATTCAGTGCATTTTCCGGCCCTATTTTAGCCTTCAACTGAATCCATATTTTAAATGATTATCAGTGTAAAAATACTACATTTCAGGATTTATGCCCATTTATCGCTGTCCCAAGAAAGAATGTTACAAAAGTTGAAAAATTGGGTACATTTGCTCGTTGACGTTGACATTGGGTGCACCGACAATGCAATGTCGCTGGCTTGCTGATCAAGTGGCCCATGGTCTAGCGGCCCATGGTTCGAGTCTCGCTGGAGGCGGAAATCGTTCCAACCGTAAATGGAGTTCCATTGCACGTAGCTTTTCATTATCACCCTCCCATCGTCCTGATATGACTGAAATACTGTTTAAAAGCACTTTAAATTGCAAGTCATCCATCTATTCATACAGTGCAATGTCTTCCTGAACTTTCGTCCATGTCAACTTAAAATGAATTAACAAATGCCCATTACTCTTTTTCCCAGTGTTTTTTCCGTAACGTAATGAAACTCCAAAGCCAGGCGATACTACCATGTCAACGTTTCGGCATCAAAACATCCTTTGCTTCCAAATGCTGTCAAATAAATGAATCCTGCGACAAATAATCTGTTGCCTGTCTGGCAGATACCAGCTGTGACCGTGATAGCACTGTCACTGGAAAAATTACCGCTGTTGCTTCAGAACAAATACATGTTTATTTGTAGCTGACTACAATCTTACTAAACGCAGTTTCAAAATTATTGATGCGGCATTTCGCACCTACTAAAGTTATTGGTGCGGCCAATGCCGCACCTGTAGCACCCTTGTCTACACACACACACACACACACACACACACACACACACACAGGTGCGGTGCGGGATTTTGTCAGCCTTTCCGTACAGTTCAGTACATTGACGTAACGTCAGATGTTGGTGACAATTTCATTTTCAAGCCATCTTTATAGTTTTCCCCTGGTACAGTATTTCTAACGGACAATCAAACGTAATAAATTTTATACCATTTATAAGGTTATTTATTGAGTATTTTGAAGATAAAAAGAAACTCTTCATTTATGAGATATAAAATAAATACACAGTCTTATAATACCAATTAACGTCAGTTTTTACGCTGTAAGACGTTGCAACGCACTCGCAATGCAAGTTAGTTATTTCAGCTTAAATTGAAAACCGGTGCTCAAAAACCAACAAAATTTCCCCCGTCGATGCGAGTGAAGTAATGTAAACTGACATCGGAACACCAGCAAGTTAAGCCTTTCCGTCTAGAAGAAAACTTAATATTCAGCAATTCCAGTAAAGGGTAAACTTCAGATTTTTGGCACTAAAAAGCGACATCCTATGAAGATCAAGGGGCCACTAAAGAACTATACGAAGCAGAAGAAGAGTATAAAATTTATTGACATACAATTAATACTTCTTGGAATTTTTGAACTGTGAAATCAGACTTCGGAATGTATGGTCCGATTTAAAGAAATACCGAATTTTCCAAATCTAGCGGTTTTGTCCGCAGCGCCATAATTGTTTATTTTGCTTACTGGGTGGTATTTTCTGAGTATAAGAATCATATCAAAATTTAATATAAAGCAAATTTAAACCAGACGGACATGAAATACCTGTTCCGAATAGTTCTTTACCAGAAACGTTTTTGGAATTTACTTCTGAAAGCCGATGTAAAATACGAATAAGCTAATCTAGCGGTTTTGTCCGCAACTGTATTTGTACGTTAGTAACGTTTTATTGAAATCAATGAATGGATGAATGACTTGCGATTTTACACCTTTTCAACAGTATTTCAGTCATATCCGGACGATGAGAGTTTGATAATGAAAGGCTGTGTGCAATGCAACCCCGTTTACATTTTTGAAAAGATTCTCGCCTCAAGCGGGAATCGAATCCGGGACGGCTAGGTCAGCAGCCCAGCGCTTAACCTACGGAGCAACCGGGGCTCCTTATTGAAATCGAGCAAAATCGTAAGTTGTCCCGAAAATTATTGTCTTCCGAATATATTCTGCTAGCAGTTGCGGTTGGCAATTCAATTCACATTTAAGGTATTTAGATACACAATAACTCTGTATCGACTTATTAAAACACATAACAGAGTTATTGTTCATGGTGAATCAATCAACTATGGAATATATACACACTAACAATGCTTACCATAAAGATCCTAAGTTTTCGGGCAGATACATCTGTATAAACAGTGGAAACCGTGATCAGACTGTTCCTTAGGAACCAGAATGATCAAGGTCTTTACAATTTCAATTCCATCTGCGCATTTTTGAGGCATTACTCTATGGTAGACCCGGAACAACAGGAAAATAAATAACAGGGCAAGGACCGGCTGTGTTTGCAGCAGGTGCAGTACTTGGGCAGTCTTTTTTGGGGATATTTTAGAACTTAAACATTGTTTTTCTAGGAAACAAAACGGTGAAATGTTTGTTTTTTTGTTTTATTCTGTATCATACAATGTAAGTTTTACTAAAACAATATGCATAAGCATGCCCCATCGACTGAATATATTTTTCACGACCTTTTTCATGAAATTCAATTTTCTTGCATTTTTTAAAAAAATGTAAAAATATACTTATAATCAAGATAATTGCAATTTTTCTTACCAGTCTGTTTCAAATACCCTATATTAAAGATTATATGATTTGCAGAAATGAAAGTGCATCCTTGTGCTAGAGACATGAATTTTAATGGAAAATGTGTAAAAAAAAGTATGTATAAATACAAAAGTTTGTTTTTTAGGAAAACAAAACGGTGAAAAATTTTCTTTTCCTATCCAAATGTTTTATAGCCCTTTGGGTTATTCAGCTGGTATAATGAAATGAATGCCCCACCAATATCTTTATTCACCATTCGTCTACCTTAATGAGTATATAGTTAGGAAAATATTGGAAGAAATGCACTGTGGCCGTGGCAATGAACTGGCAACAGAGCTCAAAATCTAACGTTTTCTGACGTTACGCTTATTAGCACCAACATCTGACGTTACGTCATTACGTTAATGTCGAGAGCGTGGCTTTGCGCTCAATCTTTGAAACGCTTACAGCAAGGACATGTTACACGGTGCATAACCACATCGGACGCTATCTTTGAAAACCTGCGTTACTTGACTCTATCTGTGAGTGCTACGGACTCTATTTGTTTCTTGCCATGAACGCTTCGGCGATTCAGTCGAAGAAAAAGGGACAAAACGTCTAAGTACTGGGTTTCATGGTTTCCACGGAACACATACCTTATTTTTTCCTAATATTTCCGTCGATATTATTCAGCTAGAGTTGTTCAGTGCTTGTCATCAGTGAAATCAAATGCAGCGTGATAGTGCAGGAGTGTACATGGTCCATGAAAACAAGGAAAACTCAGTGTTTTTATTTGTAGGTAATGAACTTTGTCCTTAATTTTCGAAGATAATTATGTTCTTGATAATTTACACATGGCGTTAGGTGCATAAATAAAATTTTACGTTAATATCAATGTTTAAAGGACACCACGCATTATTTTCAATAATCCGGATTCTATTTGTGTCTCCAAAATAATGTAATTTTATGCCAACGGACAGATATTGTCCTCAAGGCAACGGACTTTACTTGTGAGCAGCGGACCTTACTTGTGATGTTTGTTTTCCTTTTTCAGCCAAAAACGTCGTAAAAGATCAAACTTGTGGTTGCATCAACCGAAACGGCGAAGGCTAAGTCTCGAATTTGAAAAAAGTCCTGCGGCGCATGCTCAATTCGTGTCCACAGTAGATTGCCAAAATGAGGCCATGTCACCCACAACGGTTCACTCAAAAGGTGTGAAGGAAGTTGACAGTGCTCTCTCCATTTATGGGTTTCTTTGACCTAATATCATGCATATAGTTACACCAACCTTTAGATGTTGTTCATAATTAACCGCAACTCTAGGTGTCCACCACCGTTTGTACTTATAACTATTCTAGTCATTGTATTCTATCCCATAACCTTACTAGGTCGTCGGTGCACCACAGATGACTTCGAAACAATCGCTTTCCACCTTGTCCCGTCTTCAGCTGCCCTAGCCGAGCTGGCAAAATCCATTCCTGTCCATTCCTTGATATTGTCTTCCCACCTCCTCCTCCGGCCAAACTACCCCAGCCCCCGCCTCCCGACCAGCCTCAGGAGCCAATCATATTCTCCAATGGCTGCTTGGATCTTCCTGCGAACCTCCTCATTGATTATATGGTCCTTGTAAGAAACGTTCAGTAACCTTGGGTAGCATCTCATTTCAAAGGCCTGCGTTCTTTTCTTTAACTCTGCTGTCAAGGCCCACGATTCACAGGCATACAGAAATATCGAAATGACAAGGGAACGCATAAGTCTCACCTTTGATCCAAGAGACATGCCGCTATCTCCAAATTGGTTTCAGCTTGGTAAGAGCTGAACTGGCTTGTGCAATCCTTGAGAGAACCTCCTGTTTTGAGCCATCATCTGAGACAACTGGCCCAAGGCATTTGAAGCTGCTTACAATACTCAGCTTCTGCCCTTCTACCTTGATCTCCCTCTGGATGCCATCTGCGCTGTTCGTCATCAGTTTGGTCCTCTCAGCGCTGATCTCCATCTTACACCTTGTGCAGGTTTGGTCGAGACTTTCAACTAGAGCCTCTAGTTCCTGCTCTTCCTCAGCTAGAGCGTCTATATCATCGGCAAACCGCAGATTGGCAATGTCTCTGCCGCCCATGCCTACCCCCCCCCCCTCCCCCCCCCACCCCGGCCACATTCTTCCAGAGTATCAGACATGATCGGTTCGAGAAAAATGTTGAAGAGGGTGGGTGACAGAAGACATCTTTGTCTTACTCCAACTGTTGTTCTAAACCATTCTCCTATGCTGTCATTGATCAGGACTGCACTTGTAACCTTGTCGTACAGCTGCTCAATGGTGCGAACTAGACTTGCACCGACATTGAACCTCCGCATGGTGGCCCATAAGGCTGCATTCCATAGCCTGTCAAAGGCTCTTTTGAAATCAATGAAGACTCGGCACAGATTCTGCTGATGTTGGAGATACTAATCACACAGGACTCTAAGGCTGAAGATCTGTTCTGTGGTGCTCCTTCCCGCTCGGAACCCAGCTTTTTCCTCGGCGATTATCTCTTCGGCTTGTGGTTTAAGCCTGTTCAAGATGACTTTCAGCATGACTTATAACTGCAACTGCAAAAATATGTAAACGCGCGTATTGAAACGTTGATTCATTTCTTCGGCTTTGAGAAGACCAAAACTCTCTGAAAAGTTTTAAAATGTGTGCAAGAAGAGGACTCAATCAATCATGAACGCTATCTAAATAGAAATCTGCCTCGTCTTGATACCATTTTCGGATCACTAGACAAATGTAGTAGTCCGAGAGCTCGTGGTAGGTTTATTCATGTGGTCGAGGCCAAAAGGTTTGAAGGTGTTTTCTTATGTAAAAAAAGTGTGCCGCATTCAAAAATCAAAGTCTTAAAAAAATCCATTGATGCACAAAGTCGGTATACTCAAAAGATTACACATGGGGTGCCCCAAATCTCGATAGAGGGTCAAAATGGGGGAACCCTTATATTTAGTAATATTTTCCGCCTTTTGCATGCACTGGAATATTAATTTTGACATCAAGCAATACTTAATAGATGTTAAAACAGATCAAATAACAATTTCTACATTTTCTTTGCCATATTATGGGAAGCTCTACTTTCAAAATGAAACACATTGAAAAAAAGCCACGAAAACAGGTGATTTCAATATTCAACTCATAGGTAGATAAAAATATTGATAAAAACACCGAAAGTAGCAGTAATTATACCCCCGGCAAAATAAGTATGTCGAGGGGTAAATTGTTTTTGCCTTTCCATCCGTTCATCTGTCTGTCCATCCGTCTGTCTGTCCATTTGTCCGTCAGTCCTTTCGTCCGTTAGTTAACAGTTCGTTAAAGTTTTGCGTTAAGTGTATTTTCTTTGCTCTGTTTTCCTACAAGTCTTTACGGGAACTTGTTCATATGTACTAAGTGTTACCACAGGATAGATATAGATCAGCTTGCATCACCTGGAAGCTGCTGCTGGCCTAAGGTCAAAGTCACAGACTTGGGATATATGTACAACAGTTAAGTTAAAATTTGCGTTAAGTTTTTTGCTCAGTTTTCTTGAAAGATTTTACTTGAACTGGTTCATATGTCTATTGTTACTACAAGATAGATACTCATCAGTTTGTTTCATCTGCATACTGCTGCTGGCCAAAGGTTAAGGTCACAGATTTAGAAATTTGTACAAAAGTTGCATTAAATTTTGCGTTTAGACTGATTATTTTGCTTTTGCACTGTTTTCCTGCTAGTCTTTACTGGAATTGAATGAATGAATATGTGTTAAGTGTTACTATAGGATAGATACTGATCAATTTGTGTCACCTAAAGGCTGCAGCTGACCTAATGTCAAGTCACAGAGTTTGAACTTTATATACATATAAAATATATCTGTAATAGTTAGACTTTCAAGAGTGTAATCTTTTGCTTATTGCCAAATCTTGGGATGGAATCTTTTGATATGTGACTGGGTCTATTGCTGTGTAAGATTGAATGTCTGCCTGTCTGTTTCTTAACATTTTACATTAATGTATTATGTAAAGTTTATTTTCTGTAGGCGGTGGCCCTGGTCGGAGGTATACGTCAGCCCCTTCTTATTGCACTAAGGGGATTTGAAAAACATTTCTAGCAACAAATTATTCGAGTTATTTTTCTTTGGGCTTGGCTTCAGTCATTTGGGGAAGAATGAGCTCCGAACGAGGTAAAGTCTGACAAATTGGCGATATGGCAACCTGTGTTCTTTTAAATTGTTCGTCCATGCCGTATATTCTTTCAAAGTCATTTTAAATACGTTTCAAATACATTATTACTCTTTTAAGGTAAAATGGTGGAGACAGTAGTACAGAAAGGAGGATAATCAGTTAAAAATGAGCTAAATTGGGCCTTGCCAACCGAACTCAAAAGAACAGCGAAGGGTTTCAAAGTGAGCCTGTGCATATGGTCAGTCTCAGATGGACGTTTGGTCTGCTGACATACACTATTGGCCTTCACAAAACTTCGACCAAAGACAAAGATCCCCGATTTCTGTGAAGGGCCGCGCCTGCGCATTTAAATATCTACCTGATGGTTTCTGTAAAAATACTTGTTCCCTCAGCGAAGTCCGTGTACATGGTAATATCGTTCCTCTTTTTTCTTTTCAGGTAGAAGATGAAAAATCAATAAAGCGTGAGTGCATTATGTATGGCGATTCTAAATAGAAAAAAATGCTCTAGATCTGATGGCCTCACCCAACAGCCAGGACCTGGAATGAACATTGCTTGGGATAATTACGTTGAAAGCATTGAAACATTGTCTGGGATCGGTGCTCTTCATGATACTGTCGGTTTATTTTATCAGAATGTTTGTTATCAGAATGTTTGCAAATCCAAGTGTCAGATCCCTCAAAAAAAAAGAAAGACATCATTTGATTCATCACTTAAAACAGAGCCTCCGCCATATTGAAAGAAACCTAAGATCAGGTCCTTTGATTTCGAATCAAGACTTCAGCTCAGCCTGAACATATTCTTCAGCTGGAAAAGCGAGACCAAACATGACCTGTATTGTGATCTTTGTTTGATGGTACCCAAAAAGGGACTGTAAAAGGGACTATCTTCTGCATCCGATTTCGTTTAGAATCGCCAATATAATACTCTCAAGTTTCACTATTGCGTAGTTCATTTGTCTGATCAGTTGTTTCCATCTTCTTACTGAAATGAAAAAGGAATGAAATTGTAGACGTCCTTGGATATCACCATATATGCGGACTTCGTCGAGCGAACAAGGTTTTTTAACCATTAGGTGGCTATTTAAATGCGCATGCACGGCCTTTTACAGCAATCAGGTGTCTTTGGCCGAAGTTTTGTGAAGGCCCATAGTGTGTGTATACAGACATTAAAACTACAGATGAGACTGAGCAGATGCACACGCTCACTTCAAAACCCCTCCCTATTCTTTTATGTTCACTTGGCAAATCCCCATTAAACACATTCAACTGATGTATTTAAAATGACGGGATAAAGAATATGTGGGTGAACAATATAAAAGTACAGAGGTTGCTATATCGCCAATGTGTCAAACTTTATCTTGCTTCAAACATGTTCTTCCCCCAAAATAATTAAAACAAAGTCATAAATTATCACGAACAATTTGTGATCAGAAGTTGTTTTTCCAGCCCAACTACAGCAAGTGAGCAAGGGCTAACGTATTCTCCCGACCAGAGCCACCGCCCATAGAAAATAAACTTTGCATAATACATTAATGCAAAAAATGTCAACAAACAGACAAGCAGACAATCAGTCAAGCCCAGCAATAGACCCAGTCACATTTCAAAAGGTTCTATCCCAAGATACACTCTTCAATGTAAAACTTTTATAGAGGTATTATATAAAGTTCAAAGTCTTTGACATTAACCTTAGGTCAGCAGCAGCTTCAAGGTGACACAAACAGAGCAGTATATATCCTGTAGTTACACTAAACACAAAATTATGTAACAGTTCCAGTTCAGACTTTCAGGAAAACAGTGCAAAAGCGAATATTTAACGCAAGCGTTAACGTAACTATTATATGAATTTCTAGGTCTGTGACCTTGACGCAGGCCAAAAGCAGCATCCAAGTGATGCAAACTGATAAGTATCTATCCTTTAGTAACACTGAGCACATATGGACCAGTTCCAGTAAAACACTATAAAAAAAACCCTGAGCAAAAGCAAAAACATAACGCAAATTTTAGTGTAACTGTTTTACAAGTTTCTGAGTCTGTGACCTCGACCTTAGGCCAGCAGCAGCTTCCAGGTGATGCAAACTGATCAGTATCCACCCTGAAGTAATACTAAGTTCACATGAACAAGTTTCCATGAATTCTCCCAGGAAAACAGAGCAAAGATAAAACTTAACGCAAAACTTTAACGAAAATGTTAACTAACGGACGGAAGGACTGACGGACAAATGGACAGACCGACGGATGGATAGACAGATGAACGGATGAAAAGGCAAAAACAATTTACCCCTCGACATACTTATTGTGCTGAGGGTATAATAACTGCTACTTTCGGTGTTTTTTATCAATATTTTTATCTACCTATGAGTTTAATATTGAAATCACCAGTTTTCGTGGCTTTTTTCAATGTGTTTCATTTTGAAAGTAGAGCTTCCCATAATTTGGCAAAGAAAATGTGGAAATTGTTATTTGATCTTTTTTTAACATCTATTTAGTATTGCTTGATATCAAAATTAATATTCCCGTGCATGTAGAAGGCTGAAAATATTACTTAATATAAGGGTACCCCCATTTTAACGTTCGTTCGAGATTTGGAGCGCCCCATGTGTATATTTTGAGTATACCGACTTTGTGCATCAATGGATTTTTTAAGACTTTGATTTTTGAATTCAGCACACTTTTTTACATAAGAAAATACCTTCAAACCTTTTGGCCTCGACCATATGAATAAACCTACCACGGGCTCTCGGACTATTATACTTCTGAAGCACAGATAGTTTCCGATGAGTCCCGTGTGAAGCACGATTAGCCGCTGATAGAGTCTTATGCCGGGCGCATATAGCATCCGGTGCCATTGTAAAAGATAAAATAATCCGATTTTCTTCAAAAAGGAAATATTCTTTCAACTCAGAGCCTTACAAAATTTTTAATTCATTCATTAGGGTCAAACTTATCCAACCGATCTGTTTTCTTTCAATTGCGTTCGCAACTGATCAGCGTTCAAAGTGGACACACTCGTCAAAATTGTCAAATCTTGACTTTCATTCCAGCTTGTAGACTCGAAAGTAAATATGAATTAGGCATAACATCTATAGATACTGGAAGACACGGATGTCTGATGTTCCGTGCACATTATGCCCCATAAGAAAATTTGTTGTTTACAATTATATTACAGTTTATTAACACCCACCCTTACCTCGTTTTCCATTTTGGGACTGATAGAATCCTAAACTAACGCAAATAGACTCCGAAATACACAGATAGAGTCCAGTTTTCACAAATAGCGCCCGATATGGTTATGCACCGTGTATTAGAGCGCGTGGAAGAATGGACGTGTATTTTCATCAGTTTGCTGCGTTCCTGAAAATGTTCGATGAAGAATGAAATTTAAAATCAGAAATTCAAAAGCTTCAAGAATTATTTTAATTTTACATCAGAAAAGAAGGAAATTTAACGCTTTATATTTTCAATATACGTTCCCATGTACCTCAATGATAGATTTCAACAGATTAGATTGGGACCTCATACTAGTACTTGGGGAAAGCATTTTAAAGGGGCTCTACAAGGATCCGTTTTGGGACCGCTTTTATTCTGTGCTTTATAATAGGCATGTTTCATGTTATTGTTCAATGGGTGTTATACAACTATGCAGATGATAATACTTATCTTTTATTCCGAAAGATCTTAATTCTCTAAAATCAATTTTGGAACAATAGAGCCTCTTTTGTATTTCATGTTTTAGTAACAATCTTTTGAAACAGGCTATTTGTGTTAGGTTGGGCAGAAATCACGTGACAATATTGAATCATTTCAAATTGGTCATAATATTAAATGTGAGGATAATGTTACATTTTAGGTATTAACATTGACTATCTTTCAGAACTAAGCAAGAAAGCTTCTAAACAGGCGTGTTAAATCGTTTGGGTCAATATTTAACCGAACAAGGAGTACTTGTCATTTATAATCCTTTTATAGCTTCAAATTTTAGCTATTGTCCGCTTACGTGGCACTTTTGCAGTACATCAAGCACCCAACAAGATTGAAAAATCCAAGAGAGGGTCCTGAGATTTATATACGAGGGGCGTTCGAAAAGTAATGCAAATGGCCTCATAACTTTGTTTATGGGAAAACTGGGTACAAATGCTATGCATATGCTGAAAACACTACATTTTGTCTTTACAATGACACCATACGCTGTACAAAGACACCTTTCCATGGATATTAACTTACAACGCATTTTCTTAGGCCCCAATCATACCACTGGGCTAATTTCATATGTAAAATCTTTTCAGTGTTGGCCATTCAAGTCAAATATCATTGCAAATACAAAACTAATCTTTGTCTGTTGCTTGTCCATTGTTGCCTACAATATTCATACAAAAGTTAGAAGGCTGGCAACTGTTATCGATTTATTCCTGGCAAAGCAATGCGCAATTCTTATGACGTTATTGAAATATACGTTAACGTCATTTTTAAAAGCTTCTAGAGGTTTCGTTTTTGGCATTAATTTGAATTTATTGACAGGTTTTCGTTGACCCATGTAAATGCTTTTGCTGACAAGATTTTGAATGCGAATACACTTGTTTTCATTACGAAATCATTTAACGTTTGGTAGAAATGGGGAATTTGCTATTACATAATCCATATTCCCGGGCCAGTATGGAACCCAGATTAAAAACAATTTCCGCGATATTTACAGGACAACATTGCCTGGGCATTGTCTTTAAGTAGCAAAAATAAAAACAAATCAAAGACTGACGATATATAAATTACGGCCTACTAAACTAAGATTCTGCAGTGTCTTTAGGGTATACCTCTTTCAAAGAAGATAAAAATGCGCCCTTTTTAAAACAATGCAATCGGAAGTTCTGTTTTTATATTGGTTACCGAGAAATTACTTCATTTGCATTACTTTTCGAACGCCCCTCGTAAATGATAATTTATCTTCCTTCCTTAAAATCTTCCAATACCCAGGCACTTCATGTTAGCAAGCAAATGACAGGTAAAGTATTCAGATAATTAACAATATGTCACATGAATATATGAGAAACCTTGTCAAAATTAAATCTTCTACATATGATTTCAGGGCTGAGAGACAGGCATATTTACCTAGAGTGAAAACAACCAGGTATGGTCCGAGATCCACTCCTTTAGATCTGAGGCTGCTCGGGTATGGAACAGCCTTCGAAATGAGCCACGAGTGGCAAAATCCTAACCCCAGTTTCGAGGGCTGATATGAGCCGCAACACGAGAAAACCAACAAAGTGGTTGTGCACCAAGCGCAGACTCAGATCAGCCTGGGCATCTGCCCAGTTTAATCAGACTTTTTGCTTAGCGCTCAAAAGATAGCTAAGGGCCCAAGCTACCTCAATGCGGGCAGTGAAGACTCTGATCAGACTGGGCGAATGCCTAGGCTGTTCTGAGTCTGCGCTGGGCACACAACCACTTTGTTGATTTTCTCGCGTAGCAGCTCATATGTGTCTGGGAAAGCCACAGATGTACGAGGGGCGTTCGAAAAGTTTTGCAAATGGCCTCATGACTTTGTTTAGGAGCATGTTGGGTACAACTGCTATGCATATACTGAAAGCACTGCATTTGTCTTTACAATGATACTAAACATTATACAAAGACACTTTTCCTTATTGAGTTACAACGCATTTTAATAGGTCCCAGTTATACAACTGGGCTAATTTCATATGTAAAATCTTTTCAGTGTTGGGCATTCAAGTCAAATATCCTTGTAAATACCAAATTAATCTTTGTCATATGCTTGTCCATTGTTGCCTATAATATCAATACAAAAGTTAGAAGGGCGGCAACTGTTATCGATTTATTCCTTGCAAAGAAATGCGCAGTTCTTATGACGTTATTGAATTTTACGTTAACGTCATTTTTGAAAGCTTGCAGAGGCTTCATTTTTGGCATTAATTTGAATTTGTTGACAGGTTTTCGTTGACCCATGTAAATGCTCTTGCCGACAATAATTTGAATGTTAATACACTTGTTTTCATTACAAAATCATCAAATTTTAGTAAAAATGGAGAAATTGCTACAGCATAAAGTACGGATAATCCACATTCCCGGCCCTGTACGGAAGCCAGATTAAAACTAATTTCCGCGATATTTACTGAACAACATTGTCTGGACATTGTCTTTAACTAACAAAGATAAAAAGATATCAAAGACTGCTGATATATTAATTACGGCCTACAAAAGTAAAATTTTGCAGTGTCTTTAGTGTATACCTCTTTCAAAGAAGTTGAAAATGCGTCCTTTTTTAAAAAATGCACCTTGTTTGCAGACTTCTCTTCGCATAATATAGCTTTATGTGTTTTTGCAATCAGAAGTTCTGTCTGTATGGTGGTTACCGAGAAATTATGTCATTTGCAAAACTTTCCGAACGCCCCTCGTATATTCCTATGCGTTCATCCTAATTTCAGTTTAGTTTTGTTTCAGTTTAGTTTTGTTTGTTTTATTTTCTGTTTCACATTTCATTATATAGTCTGATTGGCTTAATTTTTGCTCATTTGCTTTCGATAAGTAAGACACATAAAACGTGCCTTGCTCGTTTACGATGTCGTTTCGCTTTAAATATATTCATTATACAGATTTTAACACATTTGAAGAGTTAAGAAGCACTGACTTTCCTCCAGTTCCTCTTAAGAAAACGGTATCATCTAGGCGCTTTCCTAGTCTTTTTTATTCTTGTTTTTTTCTTTCTTCTGATTTTGTTTTTAAACAACACAAGCCATTTATTGAATCTGTAATGTATGACAATGTACAAACTAATTTCGTATTAGTATATAAAGATGACTGATTTTAAATGTTTAGACAAAACTGTTTCATTTATGGATATTTTTCAGAATCCCGTGATTTGTACGTACTGTAATATAACTATTTATTTTAATCTTGCATGCACTGTGATAATTGTTTCTCTTACTCTTGTTTGTCGAAAAAAAAATCTACAGGGCTTATATTATAAAGTTTCTTATCAACAATATACAAGAGTTGTAAGAAGACAACGAAGCGCGCCTCATGTGTGTCTGATTCTTACAGTTAACAAATCCTACAAGTATAAAATTATGAGGTCATCTGCAGTGTCAGACTGAACTTTTATCCTAAGTATTTGATGAAAACCTAGAAAAAGTACTCAAGATATGAAGCAAAGTCACTGAACCATGACATGTATGTCAGAGTGACCTCAAATACCACGAGGTCCTTCAAAGTGTCAGGCTAATCCATGTTGCCAAGTACGATGTTATTCTATTAAACTATGTTGGAGATACAAGGCAAAATCAGTGAACCATTGGATATAGGTCACAGAGACTTAAAAATAGTATGAAGTCATTTGCAGAATCAGGCTGGATCATTATCCCATTTATGATGGAAATCTACGAAATAGCAAAATAGTGCTCAAGATATTAGTCAAAATCATCGCAACATAAAATGTAGGTCACAGTGATCTGTAAAAAGTATGAGGTCATTCGCAAAGTCAGACTGACCCCCTATACCAGTTATGATGTTAATCCATCAAAGTGTGTTGGAAATATAAGGCAAAAATGACTGGACCATGAATAAAGGTCAAGGGCACAGGAGTCAGCATGGACGCTTTGCAGCTGCTGCAATTATAGGGATATGCTTTTTTACCAAGTATCAACTCTCTTGTCTCAAAACTATCACCAAAACTGAAAATTTTGCCTTAAAACAGTGCCTACAGTTATGTCAGTCAACCGCAGCATCTAGGTCAAGGACCCACATGTGCGTGACGCTGCTGCTGCCGTCTTACAGATGTACAGATGTACCAAGTATGATGGTTGTTGCTGCCGTAGTTTGTAAGATACAGAGTCAAACATCGAGTTAAACGCAATGGTTAACCTTGGTTAACTGATCTCGTACAACGCGAGGACGCTGACGCGGGCGCTGACACTAATGCATACTTGGACTACGATGCCGGGGGTATAGCATAAGCTCTCCTTTGCATTCGCATAGGCACGTTAATAAATGTTCTGTTCTGTTCTGCTCAACAGCTACTGCCTATTAAGATCTACACGTCTGCATATGCCCTTTACGACTCTTAATGACAGGGGTGGTACTATAGAAGGAGGATTAAGTTCAAAAGTGTCATTATTGGACGGACACACGGCGCCAAGTGCGGGCAACTATGGTTACGTACCGCTGAGCCACTTGGGGAACGTCGTTAGGAAAATTGAATTGAACTGAGCTGAAGAAAATGTGTCATTCTGTCTTTTGATCACATAGTGTCAACACCTCCGGTCAGCCAATAGAATGATCATAACTGGTATTCTGGTCCACTGATTGGGTGAATAAATTTTCACACCTATACCTGTACAGGTAAATCTACTGTGAGATGGGAACCAACCCCCACCCCACCCCAACCCCGGCAAACAATTCCTGTCTTTAGGACTTTTAAACATGAAGCTATGGGTCCGTGGAAACACCCCAAACCACCCCAAAACACCCAAACCAACCGAAATCATCACTAGCCTCCCCGGGTTCAGATTACCCTGTGTCCCCTCCACACACTCACCAACACCGCCCCACTCGACCCCAAACAGTATCTATATATATTATAAATAAAAAGACTGCTTCAGCAAGTGGTTGTCCCATGTATGTATGTATGTATGTATGTTAGTATATACAAGCACGCTTTGTGATTTTTCTCAAATGTACTGAATATCATTTCATGCTTTTGGTTCGCTTCAGCTTGTCACGTTAGCCTCAGGATAAATTCTTATCCTCAGTTTCAAGCTGGTATCGCGCAAGCACATTATATATGTCATATGTACGTTTGGATATGACGCACGGCGGCACATTAATTTTAAGAATGAAGGTCAGGGTAGGGGGAGGGAATACACAGGGTGTAGGTATTTAGGTATATCATACACTTCTACTGCCTTGCGGTACAAGCCGGCTTTTATAGCGACGTGGTAGAGTGCTCGACTTTAGATGAAAGGGTCCCCGGTTCGATCCTCGGTCTCGGCATTGAGATCTTTTAAGAGTCCGTGGTTCGATCCTCGGACGGGGCGTGAGATTTTTTAGGAGTCCGTGACATTTGGCGCCCAACGTAAAATCCAGCCTGACCCCTGTGCAGTAATTCCTCGAGCATATTTCTATATGCAGCTCTTTAGTCTGGAACTTCGAGGACGAAGTCCAATTTGGTGGGGGAGAATGTCACAGGGTGTAGGTAATTTAGGTATATTCTGCACTTGTACTGCATTGCGGTACAAGCCGGCTTTAACAGCGACGTGGTAGAGTGCTCGCCTTTAGATCGAAGGGTCCCGGGTTCGATCCTTGGTCTCGGCATTGAGATTTTTAAGAGTCCGAGACAATAAGTTAAATAATATTCCCCAATTGACATCTACATCTACATCTACCAATTAAGTGCATGGTCAATATTGGCATAGTCGCACTGTGACCTGAGATGTTGGTGTCTTGGTTGGTGCAGTGCTAGTTTGTATCCGGGGAGTCTGGTTTTGGGTCAGAATCAGAATCAGAATCAGAATTGTTTACTGGTGACACGTCCAAGGACAATCATTCACCAGGACCTGTGAATCAGGGATGCTAGTCCCTAGCCCTTATAAGAGAAGTAAACTTAGTAACTGAATCCTCTGCACACTAAGCAGCAGAAATAAGTGAATCTTCCAGGGAATTCCAATCTCTAATAGTCTGGGGAAAGAAACTGGACTTGTAAATGTCAGTCCAAGCCAATGGGATTTGAAATGTCAGGGAATGATGATTCCTGGTACGCCTACTTGGGGGAACAAGGTCGTTTATGGGTATACTGGCTGCACCCCTCAGACCTTTGTAAAGCATTATGAGTCTACTATCTTTCCTTCTCTTTTTCAGGGATTCCCACTTAAGTTTCTCCAGAATGCCAGTCATACTCCCAGTTTCATATGTATAATTTCCCGTTACAAATCTAGCTGCTCTTTTCTGCACCTTTCTCAAGTTCATCTTGAAGAAGTATACTTTGAGGGTCCCAAAGTGAACTGCCATACTCCAGGACTGGGCGCACCAGTCCCTTGTATGCTGACTCTTTAACATCCTGTGGACATGCTGCCAAGTTACGTCTGAGAAAGCCGAGGGTCCTATTAGCCTTTGTGCAAATATTGCTGACATGTGTGTTCCATTTCAAATCATTGGTTATGGTTAAGCCGAGATACTTGATAGTTTCTACATTACTGAGGACCGTTCCCTCTAAAGTGTAGGAAGCATTGATCTTCTTGATCCGTTTCCTTGTAATTTGCATTATATTGCATTTAACAGGTTGAAATCTCATGTCCCAACTCCTTGCCCAACAACCTAAATGATCTATATCCTCCTGAAGTTTCACCGCGTCTTCAATATCTCTGATTTCACGATAGCAAACACAGTCGTCAGCAAAAAGTCTTAATTCCGAGTCAATATTTTCAGTAATATCGTTAATGTACAACGAGAACAACAACGGTCCAAGTACGGTGCCCTGGGGGACACCCGACAAAACCGGGGCCCAATCCGACTTAACTCCATTTACCACCACACGCTGCTGCCTGTAACAGAGAAAAGAATCTATCCATTTCAGAGTCTTCCCACCAATACCATAGCCGTATAGCTTACATTTAAGTAATTCATGTGGGGGAGTGTCGAAAGCTTTTTCAAAGTCCAAGATAAAAGTGTCAACCTGACCGCCCTTATCCAAGGTTTTAGCCCAGTCATTTATAACCGTGATCAATTGAGTTTCACAACTATGTTTCTTCCGGAAAGCATGTTGTCTGTCTGACAAAAGTAAAAAGTATGCAAAGACCAGGAACTGAAACAATCAAAATCCAAATCCAGCCCTCAAACCATAGTTGGAAACAACTAAGATTACAAATAATCAAGATACAGAGAACATATGGCCAACCGAGTGAGCAGCTTGTTCCCAAAAGGTGGCCACTCAGCAACCCAAACCGAACCAAAAATAATAATAACATACATAAGGTAAAACATCACAGAAACTCTGACACCAAAAACAGGCAACAAAGAACCACAACAGAACTACCGCCTTGGAACGGTCAGTAATGAATTACTGGGGGGCTTAAATCGATTTTACAGGCCCAACCTCACCCTCAGTTTATGTTCATCCAAATGTGCCATAATATTAGAGCAGACAATGTGTTTGAGTAACTTGCATGGTACACAAGTTAGAGAAACCGGTCGGTAATTTGCAAGCCAAAGACCTATCTCCTTTTTTGAAGAGTGGGCATATATTTGCAAGAGACCATTCCTTGGGGATTTCACCCGTGTCAATAGATTGTTGGAAGAGATGAGCAAACATTGGGCCTAATTCAGATGCTAATTCTTTTAATACTATAGGATGCAATTTATCAGGTCCTAAAGCTTTCGATGGGTTCAAGCCCTTAAGAAGTTTCGTTACACCTTCTGCCGAAACATGAATGTCCTCCATGAAAGGAGCCAAGCGATTAAGAAGGGGGACTTGGGTATGTTCACTTTTATTAAACACATCCGAAAACTGACCGTTAAATTCATCAGCCTGTTCCAACTCTGATTCGGCAACACCACCACCATTTCTCTTCTTTAGGGGTGGGATACCTTGAGTATCTTTCTTTTGGCTATTAATGTACATGTAGAAGTCTCTGGGATTAGCTTTTATGTCACCAACCAGGTTATTGACATACAAATCCTGTTGCTTTTTCACATCAGCTTTAATTTCTCTTCTCAAAGATTCAAATTTTGACCTAAGTTTGCTACTGCCAGTCTTTTTGGCCTTCGCATGTGTCTTATTTCTTCTACGAATCTTTCTTCTTATCTCAGGGGTTATCCAAGGAACAGAAGAGGTTGACCTACTGGTTTTTGAGGGGATATGCTTTTCAGCAGACTCCTGAATAAAGGAGGTTATCAAGTCAAAGTTTTCCTGAACTGAGCGATTGTCTGAGTAACCATTGAAGTACCTATGTTCCTATGTTTTGCGAAGTCTGACGCTTCTTTCCTCATTGATTCAAAATCTCCCTTTTGGTACAAAAACACTTTCCTCCGAGGTTTCTTTTTTTTTTTTGGGGGGGGACATAAATTTTCAATGTTCCTGATATTACATCATGATCACTAAGTTTGTCCGGGGAATGTAGTTCTTGAAACTGACCAGGAAGCGAAGTGAGAATTAAATCCAATGTGTTTTTCTCTCGAGTCGGGAAATTCACCAGTTGTTCTAAACCATGGTCATTCATGACATCAACCAACATTTGTCCCTCTGACTGACTTAACACTGTTCCTGACTTATTAAGTCGGTCTGGCCAAGCAATATCTTTGAAGTTGAAATCCCCTAGAACGTGAACTGAGGGGAGCTTATTTCCCTTGTGCTTTTTCCTAATATGATCTAACTGGTCACGAAACAATTGAAATTCCTCACTTGAGCCACCAGGCTGACGATACCAACTTGCTATATAATGGGAAGTTTTGTTTGCCAAAATTTTAACCCAAACTGATTCTGAGTCGTTTTCTATTTCTGACAAGGGCATGTGCAGAATGTCCTTATGAATGAGAAGCATCACTCCGCCACCATGAAGGTTTCTGTCCTTCCTGAATACATTGTAGGGGAATGTTTCAGGGAACAATTCTGAAGTTGCAACTGAACTGTCCAGAACTGGGTATTTATGAAGGCTGTTTGGGGTGGTTTGGGGTGTTTCCACGGACCGTATAGTAAGGTATGGGTTTTACCCATAAAACGGCGTGGAAATTTTGATGCGCTCATCCGACACAGATCACCACCGGCACGGGGAAAATAAAAATCGATTTTTAACAAATTGTCCTAAGATTTGCCTTTTTAACCATGACGAACAAAGGCAAAAAGGTTTCATTCCTTTGCTTAAACTTTTATTCGCCAAAATATACATGTTATATACAGTATATACGCTTTAAGTCTTTCACATGCATGTTGCTTTTGTGGGAACCTGTACCCCACCCTTCTAAGTTTCCTTGTTCAGATTATTTTTTCCGGCTTCAGCCGTATAACCTTACTATTGACCTACATTTTAAGTATTTCATTGGCCAATATAGATACACCCGGGATTTTGATCTAAGCAGTTTACTTTCTCTTTCTACTTTCAGTTTCATTTTGTAAAAGGGTAAAGGTTTCCCATAGCCTAATAGCCGTAGGGGCAGTGGGGATTAGAGACCCACTGTATCTTGGGCACAGCTGATGAAAGGCGGAGCCCATCCCTCTCCTTTCGCTGCCCTATCCTTCCCTAATTCGAAAAAGGTACCTGTTTACTGCTGGGTTGACACAGTTTTCCAGTCGTCAGATGGCGACGGTCAGCCGCAGCTCACGACCTTCCGGCGACTTTCTGCACAATATATGAGCCACTCTAACCACTCGGCTACCTCCCCTCTCATTTGACTTGGCCTATAAACAGTGTCGTGATGAATTTAGATATTTCGATTCAATTCGTTCTTTGCCAAAGAACAATTCCCGTTATGTCAATCATTTAAAATATGAATCCAGCAAAACAACTTGACACAGCAATCAAAATAAAAAATTTAGTTATTGTTGCTTTCTCAGGGTTGTCGTTAAAAGCCGGCAAAAATCGGCGCCTACTTTGACATCTGCGCCGGCTACTTTTCCCGAACGTATTTTGCGTCTGTTTTTAAAAGTTTTACTTGTTACGATTTGGTTCCGGTTCTGTTGGATCGCAAAGAACCAATTGCATACATGGACCTATCATTCTCTGGATCGCAAATTTTCTTACTCAGCGTAATTGAGTGTTGTTGTCAAGGGTTAAACTTCTCATGAAGTGGATGTCGAATCAGGAGTACCCCAGGGAACTGTATTGGGACCATTATTGTTTCTCTGCCATATCAACAACATGCCTGAATGTGTTAAGTCACAAATAAGACTCTTTGCTGACGACTGTTTGTTATACCCAACCATCAAAAACTTTGGAGACCATGTTATATTACAGCAAGATTTGAATAACCTTATCAATTGGACAGAAAATGGGGTATGAAGTTTAATGTGAAAAACTGTTACCATCTCAGTGTAAAACAGTGCTCCAATTTCTACACCATGAACGGTCATATTCTTAAACAAGTAGAAGAAATCCCTTACCTGGGTATCACATTCTCAGACTACATGAAGTGGACCACTCATATTAATCAAGTTAGGAAAAAGCTAATTCTACTTTGGGTTTTCTAAGGAGAAATCTTCATCATACTCCACAATCATGCAGGAAAAACTCTTATTTGGCATTGGTACGATCAAAAACGGAATATGGCTCAGTGATTTAGGACCCTTATACTAAACAGGATATTCAAAAACTTGAAGATGTACAATGTTCAGGGGCCAAGTTCATCATGAACATGATTATTACTCAAGACAAGAAGGATATGTGACCGAAATGCTGCAAATTAAAACCTCCCACATTACAAGATGGCCGTAGAAACCAGAGGCTGACATTGATGTACAAGGTGGTGGAAGGGCTTGTACGGGCAATCAACAAAGATCACTACATCCAGCCACAGAGACAAAGGTGGGCGATACGGGCTACTCATTATACAGATTATGAGCATAAAAACATTGTTGAAAACTACTCTACCAATAATTCAAAGTGCTTCAAACCAATTCTAGCTAAAACAGAAAATTTCAAAAACTCATTCTTTGTTAGAACAGTCTGTGATTGGAATAAACTGGATGATAGTGTGATCAATACAGACAGTGTAAACAGCTTCAGAAAAGAACTGTCAACAGCTCATTTTGACTAAATGCGCAGTCATCCCATCATGTTAAAGCCAGCAGAGGTTACTACGACTTACAGATTCAGATTCAGAATCATCCTTACAAGTGGAGTGTTGCCGGGACCGGAAACTGATCTTGCGGGGATGGTGAAACAACAAAATCTCTTCCTGATTTTGGCTTATGTAAAAAGCAAAAGCTGATAGCAGCGACAGGCGAACACATTAAATGCACACAACATATCCCAGTGTAAAATTGTTTGCCCTTGCCCAGAGCTGTCAGTCACTTGCTGTTTTAAATCACAGTCCAGAGTCAATTCATACCCTGTACATTTCGTATCCGAGTCGATTCATACCCAAGCCTGGACGTTTCGTACCCTTACCCTGGAGAGTTAAATTTATTTTTTCATTGAAATTCTTTCTCCAGAATGAGTATGAAGAGAGAAACTTGCAATAGGCTGATTTGCTGTTCTGAGCCTAAAACTTCTGAAAGGCCTTGGCAAACAGTGCCTACCCTGAACAGTGCTACAGTCAGTGTAGCGCTGATCAGGGTAGGCACTGTTTGCTCATTCTCAGTGTTGTTTACTTGTGTTTGCTATTCCACAAATAGACTAACTTGGTGTGGAAAATTTCATGAAAATAATTTTTCAGCTGTTATTTTAGGGTATTATGTTACTTCATCTTTCTTAGCAGCAGGGCATTGTCTAAGCATAAAACTGAAACAAAATGACTGGTATGGGCATTAAGAAACCATGCAAACTACAACTTCAAATTTTCATCAGCTGTTTTATTCACAACATTCTGACAAAGATTGTTTGAAATACAAAACAATAATATAAAAACTGCCTGAAAACAAAAGCAAATTTAGGCCCTCAGAGAGGCTGAGATAGCAGGAAATTGCACCGTTACGCCTTACGGTTTACCTCAGAGCTTCAGGGGGCCTAGGCATCCCCCGGACTCCCGACCTTGAATATACGCTCACTGCGCTCGTGTTCACTCGCTCACTGGCTGCCAGCTACTTTGAAAATCTTGCCAGTTACTGTAAAACTTAGTGAAAACCCTGTTTCTTAGTTGTTGATGTTGTGTTGGAACTGCAACACTTTTAGGTTATAAATACATTTATGTGGGGTGGTCAGCCAACCAATCCTTATTGTTATGTGCAACATAGACAGACCCCATTCAAAATTCAACAGCATTTCTGAAATTGAAACCCCAACACCAACAACAAATATGCATACCAACATGCACATCCATACAATCTGATCAGCACATTCTTACATGTATAAAAATGTACCTGATTTGTGCATATTACAATACCCACTTCTATTTAATCTAAGCCAATTATCATTTTTAAAGATATTTCTTGTTCGAGGTCAGTTTGCCATTAGGTTAAAATCTGTATTATTGAACAGTTTGGTATTCTGTCAAACAAAAAGTTTTATCGGTGAGGCTTTTACATTGTGTTCGTGTAAACAGATTTTTGTTCTTATAGTTGCCAGTGTCATCTGATGATGTGGTGTTGCCCAAAGCTCTGATTTGCCTTGCCACACCTGTGCCCCATCACAGTTAAACTTAAGCAATAACAGAAGGTAATGAAGGTTTCAAGTCCTGTTTTCATAAACCATTGTAATATGTTTCTGGATACGATAGACAGATCAAATGTAGAGTGAGCGGTTGCAGATTCGTACAGTTTTATCAGGTATTTTCAAGTTTTATCATGTAATTTTATTGTATTTATCATACAGGTGAGAGTTTCCTTTTTGTGCGTCACTGTCAAGCTAATACATATTTGTTGTTGATGTTGGTAATCTATAATTAGATTCTGCTTTGGTATCCAGCTTGGGAGGTATCATTGTTCTGTTATTGGAAAGCGGTGATTTTCAGTTTGCAGATAGGTACACAGCTGTATTTGCATAAAAGGCAAAAGCCAAGTGAAAACAACATTTTGAGCAAAAACAATATATTTTCATAAGATGTGGAAAAAATCATTTATTTCAGTAAGATGTGGAAAAAATCAAGACATTCTGCAAAAAAAAAAAAAATCAAACAAATCAAACAGCTGGTAGAATGAGTAACCATAAACATAAATTTGTAAGAATAGGAGAGCCGATTATAATCAGAGTCAGAATGACGTTAGCAAGTGGGGCTTAGCTCTAAATATGGAAATTTAAATATTTTTGGCATTTTGCACCAATGCAAGGACAAGTGGCATAAAGTAGGATAACTTTCTCACCATCTGTCATTAATATCAACTATGGATTTTGAAATTCATCTCCATGAGCACGAAATGAAATTTCCATATCAAAAACGCTGGAGCAAAATTGGTTGGAAAAACCCATCTGCAATGACAGCAATTTACAAGTCATACACAAATATAGAGCTGTCATTGATTGGACATTTGGTTTTCCATATATCAATAGAAAATATCGCGATATATGGATATAAATCATTATTGATAAGTGTTGAAGTTTTTGTGAAAACATGCATGTATTTCAGGCTCTTGCTCCTCTTTTATGCATGTTTTGTATATCAAATAGTGAGTAAAAATGAATCCAATAGTCTGCTAATCTTTCCAACTTTTAAAGCAAAACCAACGTGTTTCTTCACCGACCTGACCAGCTAACGAGAATGAGACAAAGGCATAGAATCACAACTGGCATCTACCTACAAACTCGAGATCAGGGATCTAAATAAATAAATTACACAAATTATGCAACAGAATCATGCAAAGATACAAGAAAATAACCACTGGTAACTGTAAGAATAAATTCTATTTTTTTTCACAAAACATCAATATTTACTTTTTCAAAATCGATTTAATATTGATTCAATATCGCAGCATATTTTTTATCGATACATCAATATCGACAATAGCTCTAAAATATAGACTGAAAATAATTGACATTATTGCTTGTTAATTGGTTTGTGTAATTAATTTTTTTTAATTGATATGCTGACAGAATGCAGCAGAGGTCCTAAAACCTCAAGTGAACAAATCCGCAACCTGTTGGACTCTGCAACCTATCACTCTATTTTTTTTTTCAGAGTAAAGCACAGAATACTTATTTTCAAATATTTAGACAAAATTGAAGTAAAATTTAAGATAAACAAGAAATCCCTTTATTTTCTTCATGGGACCCTGAAAAACAAAAATGAGTGTCCCAAGGACTCCTCAGTTTCGGAACTGAGGAAAAACCAGGTGCTTCTGTCCCTTATTTGTTCAGCAAGAATGCAGCATCAAGGGCTCTTACTTACTCAATAATATCTGTTCATTATTTTAACATCAAAATTGTGGCACTTAAGGCTTGTGAAAACAGGGGTGGTTCTTATAAGGATGATTTTCCTGACAGTATCAGTCTGTCACTGGTAACATAGTCAGAACCTCTGGTTGGCCAATAATAATAGTTGTCTGAAGATTCTGATCCACTGATTGCTTGATTAAATTTTCACACCTTTATCTATACAGGAAGCTTATATGCAAAATGCTGGGAACAGACCCCGTGGCAGAGGAATCCTGTCTTTAATTATCCAGTAATGTCTGTCCTTTATTTTAGCACAAAGAACGTGGCATCTTCTACAAAAGGTCTCACGGTCCTAAACTAACTAAGGCTGAGAAAAAAAATGCAAGGACGCTCAGAGTAAGTGTGCTGGGCTGTAATTACCCTAAATATTGGAACACCTAAAGGTGAATGGACACCATTTCAGGGATAGCAAGTCTGCCAAATGTATAATCATTTTTGCCTCCCTTCTGAATGATGGTTGGCTCTAAACGGATTGCTTTCACTCTGTAATTTGTGGACAAACCTGGAAATTTATCCCTGTAAGCCCTTTTTAACTGGAGCACTGAAGTCACCATGCATTAAAAACATGCTGTTTATTATATCTTTTAATAACTAAAGTTAGTAAAAATCCAAGATAACTCTTTTTTCAAACTGCCATAGATCTATCAATACATATCCACATTTCACTGCACAGCCATGTTTCTTTTACTAGTCTGAAACCCAACAGCAATCATTCTACTAAAGTTAAAGCAACTTGATTATACATGTACCATTCTTCCATATGTAAAAATTGCCAGTAGAATGTCAAACAGTACAGACCTTCGAGAGCAGTCTGATCAGGGTCAGCAGTTTTCAGCACCATTTGCGCAGGCCCTACTTTCCCAATATTTAGGGTCATTGCAGCAAATCTTTTCATTACCATATTTATTTGATTATAAGACAGTAGTTTATCCTTCCAAAATTACTGCAACTTTGTAAATCAGTCTTGTGTAATCGAGCTATAGAATAAGTTTTTTTCTTCCAAAATAATCCCAAAGATCTAGACATGTCTTGCAAGACAGGGCCCAGTTGTTCAAAGCATCGTTAGCCTAACGAGCTCGTTAAGAGGTCAACTCGTTAAGTGTTTTATGACTTTATAACCAAATACACTGATATTTTTTGTTGATAAAATGTGAGAAGCTTTTGCAGTGCAAAAGCTTTTCACATTTTTTCAACAAGAAATATTGGCTTATTTGAGATATTAACGGTTGAAATTTTAACGAAACGTCGTTAGTTTTGAACAACCGGCCCCTGATCTGGAAATATAAGATTGTTTTGGAAGGGAAAAATATCCTGTCTTATAACCGAAGAAATATGGTGGATTAAGAACTCTGGGTATTCTTCATGTCTAGTTAATATGCAGTTCCATCCCCATCTGGAAATGAAAAATCCAAGCTTCTACAAATATTTAGCCAAAACGTTATTTGACTTGTATATGAATAAAAAGAGGAGCTTACATGAGTGCTCATGTATTATTGAATGTATTAAACAAGTTGGGGAAAAGGATAAGATGCGAGGCTCTGCCAAGCATCTTATCGGTTTTCCCCAACGAGTTTAATAAATTCAATAATACAGGAGCACAAATGCATGATTCTATTTATCATATGACACTAAAATTACATATTTATTAGCAAATTTTGCACTTTAACGTCACGATTTCGCCATTAGAAAATGCAACATTTTTATGGACGTCAACGTATAACACTACGACGTAATTTGCATATTTAATCCACTAGTGGATTATCGTTTTTAATGCATGGCTATATTACACTCTCAGATGCGACATCATATGATAAAGCATATTTGTGCACATTATTTGCGTAGGGTAAAAGAACTGTTAGAGGTAGCACAAAACTCCTGAAAGCGGACGGACCAAATTTTTCGTTTAGCATCTTTCAGGAGGTTTGTGATAATTCCACTAGTTTAGCTTTCACAAAGCTGAAATTTGCACTAGTATGCTTTTCATACATATGAGTGACTTCTGGCAATCCATTTGCAGAAGCCTGGCCCAGAGGTTATAAAACTTGAGTACATTCTCAAACTCAAAATAAAGCACACTGATTTGCTACTTCCGAGCACATGCTCGGAAGCAGCCAATCAGTATGCTTTATTTTGAGTTTGAGATTATTCTCAGGTTTTATAACCTCGAACCCTGAATATTCAGTTTTAATTTGGGAATGGAATTGTGCGTTTACCAGGCGTGTTCTTTAAATTGTTAAAACCAGTTTCATGGTGAGATTTGGATATTTTGTTGTGGACGTCAGAGTTTGAATCAATACTAACAATATCTGTTACTAGGGTGTTTGGACTCATAATATGCAGTTTCGGGTTAAAATAGCACCTTTATCAGGTAAAGTCAGTCTACTGGTACTGCAACTTTCCCTTGCCTGATCTGATAGCATAGGTGGGCTGGCTGTAAATGCACTTGAGTATGGAAAAAAAACACAAGCCATAAGTTTAAACAAAAAGACTTCCTGAAATGAAATCTGACTGTTCTGAAATATCTGATCAAGACGAAGATGAAAGTAGTGCTTCATATTGCATTGAAGGTTGCCAGTTTGAACAGGTTCAAATCTGGTAACATCTGTAACCTTCAGTGATTTCTGGCACCCTGTTCTGATGCAAAATTATGAGTTGGAAGAATGAGCGCATAGAAGTGTAAAAGTACTATGAGTGTGGATTTGCCTGAAACCTAGTTGGTATGATCATTGAAGGATGATTGCATAGGAATTCTCAAAGGATGCATATAAGAATTCCTAAGAAGGCATAAGAAGGCAACGGTCTAGATAAGGTCCGATTTCGAGGATGATTGCAACTGGAAAACTCTCTGTCAACCCAGCAGTAAATAGTTACCTTTACCACAGGGTATAATTGATTCCACTAATTTTCGCTTCCTGCAGAGACTGTACATCATATTTGGCTTCCACCGAGACTGTCCGTGAACTCTTGCTTCCTGCGGAGACTTCTGTACATGATAAATAGCTTCCTGCAGAGACTGTCCGCGTGATTCTGCTTCCTGCCGAGGCTCTCGGCAGGAAGCAGAATCACGGGGACAGTCTCGGCAGGAAGCCATTTTTCGAGGACAGAAGTCTCGGCAGGAAGCAAGAGTTCGCGGACAGTCTCGGTGGAAGCCAAATATGACAGACAGTCTCTGCAGGAAGCGAAAATTAGTGGAATCGATTATACCCTGTGTTTACTGACTGCTCGATTTTGGTGCTTTCAAGTGTTAAAAATTGTCTGATAATCATCCGAGAAATCCCTTCTTTTCTCAATCAAGGAAGAATAAGGCTGCCAAATGAGAGGCATGGGCTCTGCCTTTCATGTGCTGTGTCCAAAATACGGTGGGCCTCTAATGCCCACTGCCCCAATGGTCACTGGACTACGGGAAACTTTTACATATAATATGTTGTAACTTGTCACTAACGAGGGATCACAACATAATTTTTTAATTAAAATAAGAAAGAAAAAAAAATCCAAGAATTGTCTGTACAGCCCACCTTCAAATGGAGTTCTGATAGGAATAGTAAAAGGCCCATGGATACTTCTGTAAAAAAAAAAAAAAAAGAAGGAAAAAAAAAAAGCTTTTTGCATCAGATCTGTTATTTTCAACCAGTGAATGAAATCTAGACTACTATATTTCTTGCTTGAAACACCTCTTCTGTAATAAATGCCCCCATCATTTCTGTAAAAGTGGTGACTTATATCCCAGCAAGGCTGTCTCTGGACCACCAAAACGTGTTATTTGATGTCCAGTTTTTGTCTAGGAGTGCAGTGCCATTTATAAAACCTATGAAATGCCATGTTAGAAGAAATACTGTAACAGTGCAAGAATAGCTACAGATTCCTATTGTAGCATGACGCTACATCATTTCTGTCAAGTGAATTTTTTGTTCAGGTCTTCAGGCTGTCTAAAGCTATAGCCTCAAGACATTACTATGTAATACTTTCCCCTTAGTTATGTTTCTTTTCACCTGCTGCATTTTATGAATTCAAAAACTCTGTTTATTGTTGTAGTGATTCTTTGAGCGTGGGAGTTTCACAATAAATTTCTTACACTGATGTCCATATTTCATACCAAGATACGTTAGTTGCTAACTATTTCTCAAGATATTCACCATGAAGCTTGTTAAAATACCGAGTGGAGTTCTTTGTCTGAAGAAAAGAATTACAGCGCACTTACTTGGTTTAAATTATAGAGAACTTTACCCCAGAGCTCGACACTATGTAAATAGTCTAGTAATGCTTGTATTACTGCCGAGGAGGAAAGGGCCAAGAACAAATATCAGTGCTCGAGATAAGCTGGGGTTTTGAAGATAGTTCAGCTATAATTTTATGTTTATTTTTTCTCAGTGAAAACATGTTGTGACCTCTCATTAGAAATGTCACAGTGAGATGGTTCTAATGAGGGGTCATAATATAAGAAAACATACGTTTCATATGTTATGACCCATCACTAGAACTGTCTCAATGAGATGGCTCTAATGGGGTCACAACGTATGTTTTTGTTGAGGTATATGGAAAATTATCCTCAAACCCCCCTCTTATTTGGAGCTCTTTATACACCAACAGCCAGGCCAGTAAAAGAATTGGTTGCAGTGTCCCAGTGGGTATGGTGCAGTCTCAGGTTAAAGTAAAAATAAAGGTTTCCCATGCCCTAGTGGCTGTAGGGGCAGGGGGTTTAGAGGCCCACTGTATCTTGGACACAGCATATGAAAGGTGGAGCCTGTCTCTCTCCTTTCACTGCTTAGTCTTCCTTGATTCGAAAAAGGTACCAGTAAGGCTATAAGACTTGTTTTTTCTCTTCCAAAGTAATCTCAAATAGATTCTGGGATTGAAGACAGAGCTAGATTTTTGGGATTGTTTTGTAAGAGAAAAACTTGTCTGATAGCTGCATTACACACAACAGCTTTACATAATTGAGCCGCAACACGAGAAAACCAACAAAGTGGTTGTGCGCCCAGTGCAGACATAGATCAGCCTGGGCATCCACCCATCCTGATCAGACTCTAAAGGGTAGCTAAGTGTCTAAGCTACCTCCATGTGGACAGCGAAGACTCTGATCTGATCTGAGTCTGCGCTGGATGCACAACCACTTTGTTGGATTTCTCGTGTCGCAGCTCATATTTTGGGTATGTTTGTAGAGAGAAACAGAAAAAATACAGTAAATTACAATGTCTTTATTTTCCAGAGGATGCAGCAGCCCTCAGACATCACCATTGCCAATGCAGAGAGTCGGATGTCTACTTTCATCAAATACTACAAGGTGAGAATGCAGTTCTTCAGATAACTGTGGGTTTTGATAATTTATGCAAAATCTTTTTAAAAATGATTTCCGAATCCATGTAAGAATTGTCTCATGAGACAGTTCTGTTCAGGAGTCACAACATAAGTTTGTGTTGAGAAGTGTAAGAAAATTCTTTTAGTATTCTCAAAATCCACCTTTATCTGAAGCTCTAGAAGGATGGATGATTTGCGATTTAAGTCCTTTTCAACAGTATTTCCATTATATCAGGAGCCGGGGTAGTATTGTGGATACCACACTGGGCTACCAATCCAAGGATTGCAAGATCAATTCCCCGCTACTCTGGTCTTTCGGATGAGACTTTAAACCAAGGTCCTGTCTTTGTATGACCTTGTTGTTGGTGGGACATTATACCCGAGTTCACTCCCTCCATTATATCAGGACCATGGGAGGGTGATAATAAAAGTGGAGTGGTGCTCCGTTTATGGTTGGAAAGGTTTCCACCTCCATTGGGATGCTCGAACTCAGGACTGCTAGATTAATAAGCTGGTGCTTAACCTATTGAGCTACCAGGGCTCCTGAAGCTCTAGAACAAAATTGTTTATTTAAGGTACAATCAGTGCAGACCCAAATCAGACTGCTCTGATTAGGATCTACAAACGACCACAAATGCTAAATTCTGCAAATGTACAGTTGGTCAAATTAAAAGTTGTGACATGCAAAAAGAGTGGATAATATATATATGCAAATAGCAAAGTAAGCATGTACAATGAGGTGCCTGTCCCTTATTTATGCATGTGAATTCCTCAGGGACCACATATATTGCTCAAACTCCAGCTTTTACTCTAGGAGCCAAAATCGCCTATCTTGCCAAAATAAGGGTCAGAGGTGGCACCCTCTGCTATACTTAGTTCGAATGTATTTTTGAATAGTCTAAACCTTCAGAAACTAGGTTTGGTTGTTCTGCTTGTTAAATTTTATTGTCAAAATAGTCAAATTAAGCGATGGATATGACTACCTATAGTTGAGCAAATATGATTCCATAAGTGGCCTAGAAAAGAGAGATAGTTGTCTACGAGGTATAACATTTGTTTTTATACAGCAAAATGATTGTCTTGATCTGTATTAATCAGATTCAGCATTAGCCACCTTGGCAAACCTTGCATAACTCTGTAATGGGCAGTTATTTACGTTACACTATTAAATTATAAGTATGTAAAATAAGAATCGACGAGAAATATGATGTAACGATTTAACTGTATCAAATGTAAATATTTTCTTTATGAATAGTTAATATGCTATAAATTAAGCTACACAGAGAACAGTTAAGAGCCTCGTGGCTGTTGTTTTTGTTACAAAAATTCATGTACCCCTTGAAAATTTAAAACAGAATTTAAGGTGTCGCTTTTTTTACAAAGACTGTGATAAAATGACCCCAATATTGAATTTTAAACTGTCTAACTGGCCCTTTTCAATAACTATCTAATAAAGTTAATTTGGGACCCGTAGTTTTTATAGTTGGTCAACCTCGTACTGTTGAACAAAGGCACACCTATTCATTGTTAATGGCTTCAGAACCATTTTTCATGCAATTGTTTGACATAACATAGCTATTAAGCTATCCAAAACTGAAAAATTTGACCTGTTTCATTTAGATCATACTAAACATAATACAGCACAACAGTTTAAATCTGTTTTAACCTTACATAACTTAAGCAAAGTAACGTACTCAACAGATTAACATGCTTGCATAAAAAGACTATCATTCGCCCAGAAATACACTCTTCTGAAACTTTGCCTGATAAACAACACAACTGTGCTAAATATATGTATTATTTATCAAAATATTTAATTTTTGCATAGTTTAGTCGCCTACTCAGACAGCAAACAATGTTGTTTACATGACAAGAAAAACTGAAATCTTTCCAAAAAATAAAACAGAAGCACTCGTGAATTAATCTGTACATGGAAAAGTTCTGAATCTATCTATATTCATTAATATCTTAATGATTTTTGAGAATCACACAATACAAACTAAGTTTTAATAAATTACAGCTTTGTTCTCAGAAAAGTAACGTTTGTAACGTTTATTTGAAAACATTCCTTGAGATTTAATGTTGCAAATGCAAAATTTGCCAAAGCCTTATTATATTGTACATGTAGTTTGAGTTATTTTTACATGCATGTGAAGTCCGTGAAGACCTACCGTATGTACTTTATCAATTATATTTCGAAGGTAGTGCATCGATTGCGGTGTATCGATGGTAAAATTTGTGCTGTCAACTTTTCTGCTTTCTTCGAAACATTGGTTTATTTTGTCTGTTAATTCGCCATTATCCTATTGAAAATACATGTTGTGTGCGTCCGATTATGTTGGTGTGAGGCTAGCTTTGAATTAATATGCATGGAATGGGCTGCATGTTTATTTTGCTTCTTGCTAGTATTATTTGAGTACTTGTCTTTTTACTTACTATTTCTAGTTTGGTGTCATGGGAGGGTTGCGGCACCGATTGAATCCATTCCTGGTCGCTGCCCGTTTACACTAATTTATCTGTTTTGACATTTTCTTTTAAAAGCAATGTTAAAACCATGGTTAAAAATAGTTTAGCCGTTTAGCATATATTTAAACCAAAGTAACGTATATAACAGGTTAAAAAGTAAGTGCTATTATTACTCCACTGCATCTAGTGTAAAGTGCCGTTTGGCTTCTGAAAAAAAATGATTCCCTGTACTTCATTTAATTAAAAAAATATGTGTTTTTGGTAGTAAGGGATAATTAGGGCTCATTTGGAGTCAGTTTAAAAAAAAGCCGAAGCTGGTGCTAGGAGGCTTTGGCAGTGTTATAACATTTTATTCTCGGACATCGAGTTTGATGTCTTTGTTCTCTGTGATGCATTCCTTGCGCCCAAAATATAATTATTCAGAATTAAGTTAAGCTCCTATCATTTCAAGAATTTTAGGTGAATGGATACAATTTTACGTGAAATAACTGCCAAGTTTACCTTTCCTTCTGTTATCCACTCGGGTTGGCAATGGATAAGTAGTCATTGACTTCATAGAATTACAAACATCAGATTTCAATTATGGCTATCTTTATCAAAACTGAACTTAGGTCAGCAAAAGTTCTGTTAGCTAGTTTGGCTTTATTTTATTTGTTAAATTTCTTATCCTTTTATTTTTCCAAAGTTTGTCAAAATTGTTTGTTCCTTAAGCATTTCCTTTTAGTTTCTCAGTACTGGAGTAAAATTACTTTTTGGCTCAAAAGTTGTCTCCCTTCTTGTACAGAGAAATCTGTCAGTTTTTCGAATGATCCCGCCACAGAACTGTTGTCTTACTTATATAGGGTAAGGACCCTGACAAAGCAGCCAATCAAAACAGGGAAAAATGTCATATGATTGCCATCTGACCTTCAATCCACCAATCAGATGCCAGCCAGGAGACACACATTCTGTCAGAAATCTTTCAATATGGCCGCTCTGTCAGTCCGGTTGCAGTTGTTTACATACAGATTTCAATGGTTTAAATCTAAAATAAAAGATCTTTCTTGGATTGTACTAATTCTAAGGATTAATTAGATGCTGTAAGACCCCTTTAAGGTAAGGAAAACATCCTCTGTTTGATGGAATACAGCATTAGAAAATCTGTCAGGGGACAGATTTTCTGACATTTCAAGGATCGCGCTTCTGAAACTTTTCTGTCACCCAAGAAAACTACACTCACTTATATCTGTCCTAGGCTTTCTATATATCAAACAATAGGGTTTCTTATAAGGTTTTGGACTGAGCAGGTCTAAACAGTCTCCAAAAAGGCTCTGAGTTGAGAAATACAAAACAATCTCGAGAGACGCTCAAAGATGTTCGCAGTGATAAGGCAAAAATATAGTTCGCTGTCAGAAGCTGATTTGCTTTGAGACCGCGAACTTCCAGCAATAAAGCCTCATCCTAGCATGACTACCGAACAAAAATATAGATCTTTCTCAACTCAGTGACACTCCAGACCACAGGAGTAAAAGTTAGCATTTTTGGCTTAGCTTAGCAAAGGAAAGATACTAGTGTCCGTGTGTAACCTAATTCCGGAATGGCTTAACACTGGTTTGACTGAACTAAAACTCTTAAACAGAAACAGTAATAGCCACAGATATTACACTCTCCCCCACTTTAAATATTATACTCCGTTATAATTTCTTAATTTAGCACTATGATCACAGTGTAGGAATTCAACTCTGTTTCTGGACCACTTTTCGTACCTCACACCTTGCTGGAGGGGACAGCGGCGCGGCCCTCAAAGTTAGAACACCACCAATCTCTATTGAATGTTATAGTTGAATAGCTGAATTTCCTTAAAGTTCCTTTTTCTGGAGGGGACAGCAGAGCGGCCCTCAGAGTTATACCACAATAATGTCCCTTGAACTGTTATAGGTGAATATGTTTACTTTCCAAGTCACTATTGCTGGAGGGGACAGCAGCGCGGCCCTCAAAGTTAGATCACAAATGTACTTTCTGAATCCCTTTTTCTGGAGGGGGCAGCATGACGTCCCCTCAGTCTTCCCAAGATGCTGCGGGGGAACAGCAGAACGTCCCCCGCCATATCTGTATCGTGCTGCTGGGGGCAGCCTGGCGCCCCCAGTATGGTGTCCATTCATCGTTCAAGTCGTAGAGGAATGCCAGCCCCATCGACGATCCGGATGAGATGGTCCAACTCGTTGTCTCTATCTTGGCTGGCATTCTTGTACATCTTGAATAGACGAAGGTCCCGCTCCTCACCAGTGGCAATGGCCCTGAGTTGCTGATAGTTTGCCAATCTCATTGCAGACTTTGGGCCTGGCTGGGGAGGCATTGATCCCGGCAGAGCCATGAAGTTGTACTTCTCCAGCAGGTCAGATCTAGAGGTGACTGGGAACCCCGTCAGGTCAGCATCCAACAGGCCTGCAGCGAATTCAAAAACCTGCAGGCGTCTCTCTGCCGTGAAGGTCCTCCATCCCGAAGGTGGCCACTTCATGGTGTTGTTCCTGCCTATCAGAGTGACGACCTCATCTTTATCCCAATTTCTTCTGCACGGTGGAAGCAGAGGCAGAATTCCCCAAGACAGGAGTTGGGCCGCTTCATGTTCAGGCTTCCTGGCTGCTTGTAGATTGGAGGGTGGTGGCAGGGGTGCTTGTGTCACAGGTCGCATTGGCTGGGGCTTGCACGTTGGAAATGGCGTTGGCAAGCGCCCAGGAGCTGGCTCCAACCTCTGGACCCGGTCCACAAACACCTCTGATATCCCTAGTTGCTGGCTGACCTTGTTGGCGACGTCTTCGAAACTGGTACCTTTTACCTCCGTTACCGTCCCTACTGGCCGGGGCTGCTTAGCAGAAAGAGATTGGCGGAGCTGACCCAAGGTGCTCGATCTTTTGACACTTGAATTTAGAGTTATGATCAGATAGGAGCCATCAAGTTGAGTGTCGACTTGGACCTTGTCCTCGCTTTCGTCCAGATTCTTTATGACCAGGTGGCTGGCTGTCATCTCCGGGTGGGAGGGGCTGTAAGGCTGAACTGGGGTTCCTGGAACCAGGGAGGCTGGAACGGCTGCAGTTGGCTCTTCCCATAGAGGTGTCGCACTCCCCAGGTTCCAGCCTGCCTCCCACTCACTAGCTGATCTGGATGGGTTGGCCGCTCCTCTCAGCCAGAGCCTCATTGCATGGATGGCTGTCTGGGCTGTGGGTGATGCCATTGGAATAGGGTTGATTACTCTTGCGTAGTCAGCCGGGTTCAGCGCCAGGTAGAAGCCACTTGCCTCCGAAAAGAAGTCGTTGGAGACTCCAACTCCAGGATGCTTCAGCATGACATGCTTCTTCAGGTCAGCCATCCGGTTGCTTGTGTGTTCACTGCTCGGACACCATGGACAGACCACTCGTAGCCGAAAGTGTGGCGCCGATGCAATGTGAAGGCGCAGCTCTCTTCTGTTGCCAAAGGTCCCAGGACACAACCAGCAATGTGAACTCATCCTGAAGAATAGGTAAAAGACCATACTAAGAAAAATGTCCCAGCAGTACTCGAAGTTAGGGAAGACACAGTCAGTTTATTGTCGGAAAGATCTGTTGCTAGCATTGTCAATGAGTATGTTACTTCATCCAACTAATTTCAAAAGTTTTTTTTTTTTTTTTTTTTTTTTTTTTTTAGATACAGTCAACAGTGCAAAATTTGGTATAGTTAATACTTTGTACTTATTGCTCTTCATTTCAGCTTACAGTGTGTGCAGTAATTATTATAACCTAACACATCATTATTTTCTTCTAATTTCAGGTACATATTTTCACCAGGTTTTACAGTCTTAACACCTGCCCTAGCTGGGGGTATAACCTATCAAGTGCTTGTGTGTCCCTATCGCGAAGTATATACAACAGTGCAACATCTGGGTGATCAGGCCAGATCACACTGCCACGATTCATCACATTCATATTTTCTCTAGAGTTACCATATGGCTTTATTGTTTATGATACTAATAATCAGCTACACAACACTAAGCGTTTCTTGTCCTTTTAGCTAGGCACAAAGTAATAATTTCTTCCAGCTTCTGTTTACTAGAGCACAGTTGAACTACTGGATACAGAGAGATGAAGAAGGTTCCTCAACATATTTCAGTTTAGGTTTCCCATATCATAATTTTGATGAAACTTCAGAGTTGTTAAATATGACTTATACAAGCGGAGAGACTGGGCTATTACTGCTTTTACAAAGTCTGAATGAGTAAATTTCCTAACGATCATTCATACACTATCTTGCAATCTTATGATAGAAAATAATCTAAACCGTAACTTCAAAAATGCAACATTGAATTCAAAGGCGAAATTTAACTAGAATATCTACATATTTATACAATTGTTGAAATTACGTTTTCCCATATCTTGGGATTTTTTTTCTTTCAATATCAAACATATGCACCAGGACATGAAACATGCTTTTGATCAACCGAAACAAACCATGGCAACGTAAGTAGTAAAATCTCACTGGTTATGTTACCGTAAATTGCCTCATTTTATCTTGTTCAACATCTTGCATGTTTCACGTCTTGAAAACATGTTACAAAATGTCACATCAAAGAAGAATTCATTGCTTTCAGATGATGCTAAGATCGAATGTCAGTAAGACTTTTTCCTAAAACTACATAAATGAATATTAGCACAAATTAACTTGTGCCAATTTTAAGTGGTTTACGGTAATTTTACGTTTAAATCGAACATTTGTACACCTGCCTTTCTTTGGCAGAATCTAAAGATTCTCTCTCTTGTCAAACAACATTTCATACCTTAACCTTACAACTACCATATATTGGGATCTTTTACTGCATAAAGTCTTATAAAGGAAAGTCACTGCCTCTTCAGACACCATAAGAGGAATGAAGTGATACACATGACAAATGCCATACACCACCAAATTCCTTATCATTGATTAAAACTCCTGAAATTTAATTGCTGCCCAAAAGTTCCCATTATACAGCATTAACAATGGCTATTATGCAACTTCTACCTTAGCTACTATCAACATGCATGGTCCTACATTTCCTATAGAGAATCTGCTTGCAAGAAGCACATTTTCCATGGAAAGCAAACTTAAAGTCTGATGCAGATCTGTGTAGGACTATCCTTTAGCTTAATTTGTAAATAGCGCTATCCTTGAAACTGTATATAACTATGCATCAAATACATTTTAACTAATTAAGTTGAATAATGCTAAATCTTATCTCAAGTTGAACAGTAACTAAAGTTAAGTTTGATTTGATATGAGATGAGAATGTTTGCAGGCAAAAAATGAAACCATGAATATTGAATTTCCTACAAAATGTATGAATAACGTTTTTCCTCTTTTACAGTTTATACAGTTTCCTTTAGACTGTCCTGCGCTTAATGTTAATTAATGTGCGCTATGATTTTTTAATGCCCTGGTAAACCATTTTGGTGTTGAATTACCGCGATAGGCCATTAAACGGTCAATGTGGTAAACCTTAGCAGGTGTATTTAACTTGCGTTTCACCAGATAGGTTAAGTCATCTAGGCGCTGTAGAACTAGAAATGGTCCTTTCCACCTTGGGGCTAGTTTTACGCATATTCCGGGTTTCTTACTGGGTTCGTATAACCATACAGCTTGTCCCGGTTGAAGAACTCGCTTCGCACTCTTTATGTTATAATGTTTCTTGCTGTACATAGCATTCTTTTTCAGGTTTTTTCGTGCAAGCTCATGGGCTTGTTGCAGTTTATCTTGAAGATTTTTGAGATACTCATCCACAGTTATGTCTGTTTCTGCCATAGGTTGTCCTACTATAGCTGCCATCGGTAGTAGGATTTCTCTGCCAAAGACCATCTTGTTTGGTGTGAGTCCAGTACTCGAATGAACGGATGCCCTGTAGGCCATCATGACCTGGGGCAAATAAAGATCCCAGTCTTTCTGGTCACTGATACAGTACATCGTTAACATAGTAGCCAGCGTGCGATTAAAGCGTTCTGTTACACCATTGGCTTGAGGTATCATGACTGATGTTTTAACTTTTTCAATTTGTAAGAAGTTACACATTTCCTTAAACAGTTTGGATTCAAAGTTAGTGCCGCCGTCTGACAGCAGTAGAAGAGGCGCACCAAATCTCGATACGAAGGCATTCACAAAGGCTGTTGCTACAGTGGATGCCTCCTGATCAGGCAGTGCAACCGCTTCTGTCCATTTAGTGAAACAGTCTGAGATTACTAGAATAAACCTATTCGAATGATGACTTAGTGGTAGTGGTCCCAAGATGTCAATAGATACTTTTTCCATAGGCTCTGAAACAGGATCTTGTCCTAGAGGTGCCCTTGTGAGTTTGGAAGGTTTTCTGGACTGACATAAATCACACTGTTTACAATAGGATTCTATTTTGTCCTTCATTGCAGGCCAGTAGAAATGTTCCTGTATACGTGAGAGCATTTTCTCTGCGCCCAAATGACCTGCACTGGGAATATCATGATAATTCTTTAATATGTCCACTTGTAATATTTCAGGCACTATTAACTGAAATTTAGTCTCTCGTAACTCTTCAGGTACCCACTTTCTGTATAGCATTCCTCCAATTATGCTAAGTCTGTCCCATTGTCTCCATAATGTTTTAGTAAATGAAGTAGTCTCTGAGATGCGCGTCCATTCGGGTCGTGACTGAGATTCTACACCGACAATGATATGGCTTATTACAGGATCCGACAGTTGTTGCTGACGTACATTGCTCGGTTCCCAGCCTTCTAACAGGAATTGACTATGTTTCAGCTGAGCAGTAGCTTCGCTTTTCTGTTGCCCTCGTGTTACTGCTCGGGATAAGTTGGTTGAATCATGTGCTTCAGAGTTTACGTTTTCTTTATGCCATTCAGGATTATGGCCATCAGGGTCATTATTTTCATTTTTTTCTTGTCGCAAACAAACTTTGCATGGAACGCGTGATAAGGCGTCCGAGTTTCCATGACATCTTCCGGGGCGATGAGACACTGTAATGTCATAAGTTTCAATATGTTGTAGCCACCTGGCAACTTGACCAGAGGGATTTCTCAAATTTCTCATCCAACTTACTGCTGCATTATCTGTTCGCAGTTTTACTTTCTGACCTAATAGATAATGATGGAAATGTTTGAGAGCTGTCACAACTGCTAGTAGCTCTTTACGTGTAGTACAGTACTGTAACTCATGCTTATTCATAGTCTTACTCATGTACGCGATTACCCGTTCTGCTCCGTGTTGTTCCTGTGAGAGTACCGCTCCTACCGTAAACTGTGACGAATCGCTGTCGAGAATAAATTCATATCCCTCTAGAGGATACGACAGAATTGGAGCTGTAGTTAACTTTTCTTTCAGAGTGTCAAATGCTTTTTGGCAGTCAGCGGTCCAGACAAATTTTCTGTTCTTTTCACACAGCTGATAGAGTGGTTTGCATATTTCTCCGAATGAAGCGATGAACCTTTTATAGTAGGCTGCCAATCCTACAAAGCTTCTAACCTGTTTCACGGTACGGGGTACCGGCCAGTCTTGAACATCTTTAATTTTGTCCTTATCTGTGTGAATTCCATTTTGAGAAACTTCATGTCCAAGGAATTTAACTGATTTTTGAAAGAAAATACATTTTGATGGCTTTAATTTGAGATTAGCATTTTGAAGTCTTTGAAAGACATGTTCAAGTCTCAGTAATGTTTCTTCGACAGTTTTGGCAGGAACTATTATGTCGTCCATGTATAACAGACATTCTACCCACTGCATGTCACGGAAAACGTCTCCCATGAGGCGGCAAAATTCTGATGGTGCTGCAACCAAACCAAAAGGCATTTTAATAAATTGATAGAGTCCCATGCTTGTAGCAAATGCGGTTTTCTCTCGATCTTCTTTGGCGACAGGGATTTGCCAGTAACCAGCGTTTATGTCCATACAACTGAAATATACAGACCCTGCAAGTGCATCTAAGCATTCGTCGACACGTGGAAGAGGATAGGAATCTTTCTTTGTGACAGCATTTAATTTTCGATAGTCCACACAAAATCTAGTGCTGCCATCTTTCTTTTTAACCAGGACTATGTTGCTGGACCAAGGACTTACAGACGGCTCAATTACACCTTTCTGAAGCATCTTCCGTACTTCCTCACGCTCAATATCTCGCTTGACCATGGGTAATCGTCTCATTGGTTCTTTGATAGGTTCAGCGTCCATGGTATTTATACGATGCTCGACTCGATCCGTAAAACCTAAGTCATCAGATGACTGAGCGAACACGGACTGATATTTTGTCAGTAACAACTTCAATTGATTCTGTTCATTTTCACTCAAATTGATGGAGCTTCGACGAAAAAGGTCGCCTAAGTATTCTGGGAGCTCTGCAGTTGAGGGCTGTTCCACAACTGTTTGTACATTACGAGATGTTACTTTAGTATTTTCATTCTCTTTGATCGATGTACAGGTTCCCAAGGTAGTATTTGGATAGACTGTGACAGTTTCTTCACTACAGTTTATAATATTCAGGGCCCTTAACTCTTCAGTATCTTCTGTTTGTATTACTCCAGGAAGAAGTTGTGTCGGAGACTGCGGCTTTACAGACTCAATAAAAGCTGTCTTAGTTTTTAATTGCTTTTGATTTGGAATTTTAACAGTTACCCAAGCACTTGAGTTTGCAGGAATACTTGTCTTTTCTTCAGCTATAACTCTACAAGTCATTGAGGAATTGCCACCAAGCCAGCAAGAGATCTGGTCAGTCTTAGTATGCAATATGTATTTCTCATAATCAATTTTCTTGACATGTTCAAGGAGAAAATCTTGACCTAAGATACCATCTGGAGAGATGTCACAGACAATAACCTGGTGAATATAATCTGTTTTCCCTAATCTAATTGTAATATCAGCATGTCCATATACATTTATGTCTATGCCATTTACATTTTTCACCTTAAACTTGTTTTCTTTCAGCTGAGGCCTTAAACTGAGGTCTATCTTTTGGTAGATTCTATGTGACAAGAGAGTTGAAGTTGAACCACTATCTATTAAGTAATGTGAACTGACTCCACAAATTTTACAGTCTGTGTAGAAGCCATTGTCAAATGTTTTTGAATGTTCATAAATTTTCCCAATCAAACAAAGTTTTAATTGTTCATCTGCTTGAGTTGTAGGCCCTTCCACTTCCATCGGCCTTGGGCCTACTGGGTCGATGGACGGCGGTTTTCCTGGTTACCATTGTAGTTTGGCTGTTCGTGCTGTTGTTGTCTGTGCGGCTGCTCATACCTCCTGTTGCGCTCATTATTTGGGCAGTTACGTTGTAGGTGTCTTGGAGAGAGGCATATATAGCAAAGTCGGGAACCATTCCTGTCTCCAGGGCCTTGGTTACCACGAGCCTGATTATTATATTGTCTTGTTAGTCTCTCTATGCAGAGCTGCAGCTGTTTTATGGTGTTTTGCAAGTTTGGAATGTTCACATTATTGTTAGTGGCTTGTCCAGTGGATGCTTGGCTGTCCTCATGATTCGCTGTAGCTTGGCGGACAAACTTCTTTTTTCCAGTTTCAGCTCCGAGAATTCCCTCGTACATTTCTATGATAGTCACGGCTTTAGTCACTGAGGTACAGTTATCTGAAATACACTTGTACTTCAACTCTGGGGAGACAGATTTGTATAACTGATTCAAAGCTAGCATCTCTCGGGCATCATGGTTCATGTTGCTGTAGGCACGTTGAGCCAAGCGGCGTAAATCATCACCTAGTTCTGCTATTGACTCATTAGGGCGGCGTGTCCTTGCTTCAAGTCTGGAGATCCACATTGGCTGTTGTCGAGTGTTCCCAAATCGTTGACCCAGTTTCAATGTTAAACCATGATAGGAGCTCCTTTCTGCAGGCTTTAATGTCATATAGTATACTTGAGCATTTCCCCTTAAGCATGCAGCCAGTGACAGTGCTTTATCTTGGTGAGACCATCTCCCAAGCTCTGCGCATATCTCAAAATGGTTCAAATATGCCTCCCAGTCTTCATCTCCATTATATGTCTGTGGTTTCATGGGTAATGACTTCAAGACAGAGTTCCTAGCACTATCAATGATATCTCCTCGAGCATTAGTATCGATAGGGATCCCCAAGTACTCCCCTTCTAAGGTTCTCCTAGATCTTGGTTGCTGCACTGGTAATTCCATAAGATCTGGCATATCATCTATAGAGGATAAGTCCGCTGTAGACCTGTCAAGTACTTCATTGCCCTGAGGGTGCTCCTCATCTTCCATGTCCTGCCTAACATCTCCCCCTGCTGCATTTTCAGGTTGCTGGTTGAGTTCTATTTCAGAATCACTGTCTGCCATTATGATATTTTGTAGTACCTTTTAATTAATATTTTCAGTTGCTTTAAATGTTTGTGATCTGTGCTTGTTTCAGATTTAATGTTTCAGTTTTCTGTTTCGTTATTTTTCTGTTTCAGTTTTCTGTTTCGTTATTTTTCTGTTTCAGTTTTTCTATTTTTTTTATTTTTTTTTTCTATTTCCTGTTTTACAATTTTTATTTCATTTTTCCTTGTTTTTCAATTTTTATTTTTATTTTTTTTTTATTATTATTATATCAGTTATTTTGTTGAGTATCAGTTTTCACCGTATTTATATTTCAGATTAGAAGGCTTTATATCAGAATAAATTTATAAAATGAACCAGTGTTTGTTCTTATTCTGCTTTCCAGAATTCAGAGTTTCATACTAATGAATTTGTTGCAATGTCACCACATATGTTTGCTTAATGTTAAAAGTCCTGTCCGGCAAGGATTCGTATCACAGGATATACTTTAGAACTAGCATATCCCACTTCTGACACCATTTGTTATCCACTCGGGTTGGCAATGGATAAGTAGTCATTGACTTCATAGAATTACAAACATCAGATTTCAATTATGGCTATCTTTATCAAAACTGAACTTAGGTCAGCAAAAGTTCTGTTAGCTAGTTTGGCTTTATTTTATTTGTTAAATTTCTTATCCTTTTATTTTTCCAAAGTTTGTCAAAATTGTTTGTTCCTTAAGCATTTCCTTTTAGTTTCTCAGTACTGGAGTAAAATTACTTTTTGGCTCAAAAGTTGTCTCCCTTCTTGTACAGAGAAATCTGTCAGTTTTTCGAATGATCCCGCCACAGAACTGTTGTCTTACTTATATAGGGTAAGGACCCTGACAAAGCAGCCAATCAAAACAGGGAAAAATGTCATATGATTGCCATCTGACCTTCAATCCACCAATCAGATGCCAGCCAGGAGACACACATTCTGTCAGAAATCTTTCAATATGGCCGCTCTGTCAGTCCGGTTGCAGTTGTTTACATACAGATTTCAATGGTTTAAATCTAAAATAAAAGATCTTTCTTGGATTGTACTAATTCTAAGGATTAATTAGATGCTGTAAGACCCCTTTAAGGTAAGGAAAACATCCTCTGTTTGATGGAATACAGCATTCAGAAAATCTGTCAGGGGACAGATTTTCTGACATTTCAAGGATCGCGCTTCTGAAACTTTTCTGTCACCCAAGAAAACTACACTCACTTATATCTGTCCTAGGCTTTCTATATATCAAACAATAGGGTTTCTTATAAGGTTTTGGACTGAGCAGGTCTAAACAGTCTCCAAAAAGGCTCTGAGTTGAGAAATACAAAACAATCTCGAGAGACGCTCAAAGATGTTCGCAGTGATAAGGCAAAAATATAGTTCGCTGTCAGAAGCTGATTTGCTTTGAGACCGCGAACTTCCAGCAATAAAGCCTCATCCTAGCATGACTACCGAACAAAAATATAGATCTTTCTCAACTCAGTGACACTCCAGACCACAGGAGTAAAAGTTAGCATTTTTGGCTTAGCTTAGCAAAGGAAAGATACTAGTGTCCGTGTGTAACCTAATTCCGGAATGGCTTAACACTGGTTTGACTGAACTAAAACTCTTAAACAGAAACAGTAATAGCCACAGATATTACACTTCCCTTCTTAATGGGAGTAAACTTTTAAACGAAAGAATTTGCTTCTGTGGGAGAAAAGTGTTTCTGTTAAAAGTAAACATTTTTTGAAAGTTTGATCAGCCACAGAAGCAAAATGGAGGTCGAAAATATTGTTTCCATTCTAACGATTTGCTGTAAAACATTGAGGTGTGTCCATTAACATTAATGCAGTTTTATTTCCATGACATGTTTGAAGATCATCTAGAAGTAAGGAACACACGCGAGAAAGAACATAGCAGAATCCTGGCAAGTATAGACGATATTGTCTAGGCACGGATGGTATGATAATGACATTATCAAAATGATTTTATATTAATCGAGTCAATGATAGTTCACTTACTTTGTCTCATTTGTTTGATAGATAAAAAAGGTAACGCATACAACATGTATATGTAAACGAATTGTCAGATTAGATATTATGGCTTTTAGTACCACCGGTGTATTCTGTTTGAAATTCAATAAGATGAGGCATAGAAGGTTCCTCAATTCTCGGAACAAACCCTTTTATTGTTAAGGAGTTGTTGTTAACGGTCATCTAGCAACACGGTCACATGAATAACCGCCCACTTTGCTTTCTGTTTTGTTATGTAATATCAAATATAGAATATGTTAAATATATGTTCTGGCTGTTTTCGATTGGGGTTGCTGAATGACCGCATGATTAGGAAAGAGCTGTTCATTCAGTTTACCGTGCATGTCTTTTGTGAACGTTTGTCAATTTGTGTGTGTGCTTCTTTCCCTTTGGTTTAAGGGCGGGATGTGGGATCTGACTGTACTAATTCCTGATCATTGCCTATCTTTTACTTTTCATACTAGTGCTCGGGTTACCGTGCAGAAAATAACCATTTAAGCAAAATATCTTAAACAGGCATAATACCAATGCAAATTAGGCGCTATAGAGACATTTTATGTGTATCTATGCTACTGTTACACGTTTTGTTTGTTACAGCTGCAATTTTAAGCAACGAAATGGGTACATCAAAATAATTAAATCTCTTCAGAGATTTATGGTTATACTGCTGTAATGTTAACATTCGGAAGCCTAATGTTTTGCTGTCAACATTTTAGGATTACTGTAGGACGGGTTACTTTCTGTTACAGGTTACTCAATCATAAATATAAAAACATCTTAACAGTAAAATGGTAATCTAATAAATCTTTTAATGTTGAATGTTGTATACGTTACCTTCTTGACTACTAAACTAGGAGTTTATATAAGTATTTTTTCATTGACAATTTAAAAGTCATTTTCATAATGATCTGAAAGTAATGACAATATCTCATAGCCATATTACCCATGGCTAGACAATATCATCTGCACTTTCAAGAATAGAATCAATGAAACCAAATCTGCTTTGTTCTTTCTCGCAGATGGTCTTTGCTTTTAGATTATCTTCAAGCATGTCAAGGAAATAATAGTGTAAATGTGAATGGGCACACCTCTATCTTTTATTGCCATTAGTTTGATAGGAGACAACGTCTGTTACTGCCTATTTGCTTCCCTAGATATGAAACACTTCCAAACATGGTCAACTCTTTACCCCCCTCGCCCCACCCCTCCCCAATTTATTCAGAAGGGAGGCTTAGATGAAAAATTGGCAGAGTAATATTGTAAGACAACATATAAGTTCTCTTTCTTTAAATTCTGGTGGAATGATAGAAGCTTAACTAAATTCTAAAGAAAAGTTCTCTGAAAGCAAGTTATGCATCAGAGAAAATACTAAATTAATCTCGGTTTAGCTGAGTGTGTGTACAGACATGTAATGTTGCTACACTGCCAACCCCCACCCCACACACACACTCGACCCTTAGTAATAGCTTGAGCTAAGTTTCTATTTTTTCAAACTGATTCAGAATGAGTTCAAATGATCCTAAACATGATTGATTTTCATTATGATGAAGTAAAAGAGAGCTTTTCATTCTAGCCACACGTCACTTTACACAAGTGGCAGTAGAGAAAAATAACCCTTTCTTTATAACCTGTAATATACGTTACTTTGGTGAAAATACATGCGATAAGGTAAAACAAATAATAATCTTTGATGTTATGCAAGGTTTTTGGGAAAAGGTCAAAATAGATAAGTATTATTAGTAGTAGTATTACGGCAAAGAGTAGGCGTTTGACCAAAAATGGTGTTTGTTTACATGTTTCATTCAAATATTATATTTACATATATATTTGTATATATACACATTACCATGCCAATCAGCTTTAAGTGTGGAATATATTTTGTTAGTTTCTTGGACATTTAAATCACCCACTATGCCATTCAATGGACAAAATCATGGAGGGATATCTCTTTGAACAATTAAGCCTACATGTTTCTCAAGTGGGTGGGGTAAATTCATATAGAAAAATGCTTAAAAAACAAAGCAGAACGTCGTTTTGATGCATTATGGCTCTAATTAGTAATACCTGTATTGGAACGATATCCCTAGAGCGGAAAAATAATGGCACTGGTTCAAAACATGCCTTTCATTGAAGCGTAACAATGCAACTTTACATGCCATAATAGTGTTGGTTTCAGCCATAGGGTACCAATGAACACATGTGAATTAAAGCATCATGACAATAAAATTTTGAGAGCAGAACAATCAAACCTCCTATCAGAAGGTTATGGCTAATAGAAAACGCAATCAAACCAAGGATAGCAGAGGGTGCCACCTCTTTCAATTTTTAGCTGACTTGGCTCCTAGAGTATTTACTTCACAAATTCACAATTTTTGCTGTTTGTTGATATGCTAAGCCAGTGTTTGGTGAAGTTTTCTCGTATAACTTAAGATTCTGATTTACAATATCTAAAGCTCTATATCTTTTCTACCACAGGGCATTGAACTTGTACCTGAAGAAGAGTTCAAGGAGTTCCTTACAGCCCTTCTGAGCCCTGTGCCACTGTCCTTCAGAATATGTCGACAAAACCGCATCTGTAACAACTTTCTCGAAGCTGGCAAAGGGACAATAAGGTAAAAAATTGTTAATAGATGGATCCATTCAGGGGTCAGTTTCTGTAGAGTTATATGTATTTTCAAAATAACAATTTGCATTTATTTGTCAGTCATTTTAATAAGTACAGTATTAACCCTTAATGCGCCAAAAAGCAGACGACAAAATTTACGTCTGCAGAAATTTCAAAAAATTTTTAGTCCAAGCTTTATCATATTGAGAATTTAAAAACTATAGGGCAAACAGTGTAGATCCAGATGAGGTGGCTCATTATGAGCCACCTCATCTGGATTTACACTGTTTGCAAATTGAACAATTTTCATTTTTGGCGCTTTAAGGGCTAATTGCCGTTTCATTCATTCAGGACATATTTTGGTATGAACATATTTTATTTCAAAATGTCTAACATTCATGGCAGTACCAATATTGTGATATACATAAACATTATAGGATTAGAACGAAAGCATTAGCTTATTTAGTTCTTCTCCTAAGAAGCAATTTTCTTAGGATCATTCAAGAAATAACTTGAGAGTGTTATATTTGGGAAATCAGATGAGAAATATACATGAAATACAGTCATTTGACCTATTCCGACGCACGTTTTAGTCGACCGTGCGCTACAGTCTAAATACACTGTCGTTTTTTAATTTATTTGTGTCAGTAAATAAATAATAGCCTCTTGTTTAAGGCACTTTGTTTGGGTTCACAAACTATTTGAGGAAGATAGGGAAATCTGACGACAACCAGACGTTGTCTTTTATCCTATTTCGACGCACCTTCTTTTATTCCCGTGGATCTGTAATTTTTTTACAATACATCGAAAGAACCACCGAGGGGCGCCCCAAAAGTAAACTGTCGGATTACTACTAGCTCGATGAAAGATGATTTTATGCAAACAAATGTTTATTTGACATAATTGATTATTTAAAACATCTGATTATGCACACGGCTTTACTGAAAAATTATTTCGGTGATTCAGTGCCCGTAAGTACAATGTTTGATATTTTTATCCAGGATTCTATGATAAATGACAATTCAAAATAAAGCCTAATGGAGTTTTACTTACATATTCAAATTGCATGACGAGAATGCAGCACTAATATAGATTTTAGAACTCAGAGACATACCCCAAATATACAATCCGCCGGAATAGGCTAAATGAGCTAATAAATTAAAATTTCAATAAACCTTAGTAACTGATTTTATTTCAGTTTGATATTTATCGGTTTAGATACCTAATAAAATGAGCAATCGACAGACATATAGGTTTACGACATATTTGTTTACACAAATATTGTCCGACCCTATTTTCACAGTTGGCCTGAAAACATCTGTCATTTTTTCTGTTAAATATGCATTACCAACCACTTTTAAACTCAGTTTTCCGTATCTTTGATTGATAAATGAGATCCTTACTATATGTGGGTTTGACAAATAAATATTGAAAGTAATTACCTAGAAATCATTTCGCTTCTAGCTTGTTTCGTTGCAGAGAAAGAAACAGGATGCAACGGAATAGGTGAATCCACCGGAATAGGTCAAACGAGTGTACCTTATTTCCTCTTTCCTTTATCATGCCTATTGGAAGTTTGCTTTGTCACGGCTTCATGCAGACAAACGTTTTTATGAGTTTTTTTTTATGCTGCTTTCTTCGGAAAAATACATTTCTTTATAACTATCCCTATTACATATTTCAGCCAGTCAGACCTGATGAGGGATTATATCAAAGAAAATTACATCTCTAAAATTGAAGAAGTTGAGCTAGATGACACAAAATTGGAAGTTAACAGTTTACCTTGGTAAGTATCAGAGTACCAGTACCTTGGTAAGTATCCTTTTTAAGACAGATCTAGATTTTTGGGATTGTTTTCCAAGGGAATCGTTAGTCTGATTCGTCCGTCAGTCCTGCTCATCAAGGCCCTATGGCTGCTGCATGCGTGGAAAAGGAGTACATTAGCAGGGTTAATGTGTTGTTTTAGTTCAGTTCAGTTCAGTTCTCCTATCGACGTTCCCCAAGTGGCTCAGCGGTACGTAACCATAGTTGCACACACTTGGCGCCATGTGTCCGTCCAAATGTGTTGTTTTATGTCAGCTGGTGACTTTATATAATGCAGATTCGCACCTTAAGATTACTCAAAGTGTTTATTTTACTCATTGATCTTTTAAAACAATTGATCAAACACGGTAAAGAAACTGCCGAAGTAATCATCATTCCGCACCGCAACAGTGAAGACCAATTAAGTGTTGCACTTTACAAACACAGCAAAACAGATTTCTTTTTAACTATCAAAACATCAAAGAGTCTTTAAACTTCAGTAATAGCTAATTACTTTCTCATGACCACTGTAATCTTGCGAGATTCGAAATAACATGATGAACTACGAGATCTCAGGTAATTTGGTTACACAACTTGACTCGAGGCGATTATTGGATTAGTCGTGTAATTAACGGATTGATATCTGAGCTAGGTAAGAATATCAGACAGAATCGGAGAAAATTTCCTAAGTATTGGGCCAGTATGGGACCGATTTTTTGGGGCTTTGGGCTGTTTCCAATCGGTCCCAATTTCTGAATTTTGGTCTGGGACTTAAAGAAATGCGGTTTTCCTGAGCCCTGACCTGGTGTGATGGCTTTGAATTGAAAGAAGTGAATTGAAAAGCGTATGATTGTTAAACTATAACAAGACTCATCAAGCGAATATGCTTTATGGTTGGCAGTTTGTAATTGACAAACATATCACTCAAGATTAATTACCTAACTGCTACCTGTCTTGCAGTATGTTTTACTCACAAAAGAAATCATAGATCATAAAATCATTCTCAAACTCCTTATCTGGAGCTCTAAAATTATTCATATTTTGTAGGTACCCTAATGAGTATGGATGGGTGGCAAATTTTGCCAACAGTGACATGAAGAAAAAGGAGGTCCTCAGGAACTTCAATGATCTGCTTCTCACAGAGACAACTGGGGTATGTGTAATAGGACTTTGAGTTCTTGCATGCATGATGCCATTACCAATCATCAAATGCACATGGATAAGCTTGTGATGCTGCATCACAAGCTTATCCATGTGCATTTGATGATTGGTAATGGCTGGATTGACTAAGCCTTATGACATAAGAAAAATGAACCTGACATCATTATTTGCATTTGGAATACCTGTGTAAATGTTTGATAACTGTGTGCCATGGTTTTACTGGAGCAAGAGACACTTCCACAGTTCTCCAGATAAGAAGGGGTAACAGATAATTTTCTAAATTTCTCCATAAAAAGGTATGTTGTGACCCCACATTAGAACCATCTCGAGGTCACAACAGTTTTGCTAAAGAAATAAAAAATTTATTCTTGTTAACCCTTCTTATCTGGAGCACTGCTGTCATACCAGCACTGGCAGTTATTTAGGTACATGGTCTCCTCCATTTCTACCCGCAAGTTTCACAAAGGGAAACAACTTTAATGACTTCCTGGTTTGCTTCCTTGGACAAGGAGGAGCCATGTTAGCTCAGTGGATTAAACGCTGGCCTGCTTGGGCTCAATTCCTGCTGAAGATGGAAATCTTTTCAGTTGTATGTGTATATATCATTTCAGTTCCATGTCCTTCGTCAAGATATTTCCACCCTGTTACCAGTAGTTCTGATGGATTTCAAGCCTAACCACAAGGTATGTTTCACAGTTAGACTTGTCAAAGATGTCAGTAAAGGTATGGCATTGGGGCATCGTACTGATACTGGCTTAGGATAGGGCAGGAGTGTGGTTTGCTTGCAGTAGGTGTGGGATTGGGGTTGTATGGATTTTGTATGGACTCTCTCTCCTTTCTCTCTCTCTCTCAGATGTCTCAATATAGGATGAAATATGGTCTCAGAGGGTGGTTAATCCCAAAACAACCATTCACCATTGAAGAAATGAAATTAATTGATGATAAACTAACGTTTCAGACAATAATAAACAAATTATCTACTGCTGTTCCGAATTTTAGGTACCATGTCTTCAAACTGAGCCTTGCCTGTAGCCTTACTTTCCTTCTGGCTCTGTGTTCACTGAACAGTCTTCAGATGCTGATGAATGTACATGTATATGTACCAGGTCCTGCAAAATGGGGATGAAATGTACATGTATTTGCCAAGATACATGACTCAGATTGATCTGTGAATTCCTGCATTTTTGCTGGAGCTTTCATTTTGTACCTGTAGATTCCTCAGGGTCAGTATATGTTGTGTGTGAACAGCAAAAGCTCTGATCAGACTGTGTGGATGCACAGGCTGGTCTGAGCTTGTGCTGTTTGCTTATGCTTCAAGCCCCCTTTTTGCATGTTCCAACTCATAATATGAGCTTGGACACAACAAAACCAACAAAGTGGCATGTGCACCCAGGGATGACTCAGATCAGCCTGGGCAGCTGCCTAGTCTGATCAGAGTCTTCGCTGTGCACTTTAAGGATAGCTAAGTGTCTAAGCTACCTCCATGCTGACTCTGATCAGGCTGGGTGGATGCTCAGGCTTAACTGAGTCTTTGCTGGGCACACATTCTACTTTGTTGGTTTTATCGTGTTGCAGCTCAGTTATAATGGTGGTATATTTTGAGCAGTCTTCATAGAGGCACAGAGTGGTCTGAGTCAATGCTGCTCAGAAATGCCATTTTTGTCTGTTGTGACTCATTTGTTTGTCATGTTTCAGATCCTGGACATGTGTTCAGCTCCTGGTTGGATGGCAGCTCAGATTTCAGAACAGCTCTACTCTGATCCCGGTAGACTACCAGGTTAGTCACTTAGATATGGAAACTTAATGGCAGCTTTGTGTTATTAGAGGGGAAATCCCACTCATATATAGTAAAGATATTTGTGAAGAGTGAGGCTTGTTGGAGGATGTAAACAGCACATATTTTCGCCCGAAGGGTGGTATTCATGTCTCAGATAATTTGTTAGAGATTTTATTGACAGATGAACAAACAATTGCAGCACTGCATTGCACCTGCCTTCTAAAGCAAGCTCATCATAATGGTTGAATTGTTCATTTATCCACATGTCTTAGCATCTGTAAAACTGAAGTGAAATGTTTTAGAAAAATTGTTTCTGTGAAAAAAAATATCCAAATTTTGATGTTCAAATTTCATATAACTGTTTCATCTGTGTGCCCTTGCAGACTGGAATTGACAATGAAATGGTCCAGGCTGGGTCACCAGTCAGGGAATAACATCTTGGCCCGTTCGCCGTTTAAAACAGTGTGGTTAGTTAACAAGACGTTAAATTTACAAAAGCATTATACACAAAACACTGCCATTTTTTTTTGAAAAATTATGAGAAGTTTTTGCAGTGTAAAGCTCTTTCATGTTACTGTACTTGATTTTATGAGTACATGTACTGTTAGACTTAATAAATCCTTGACTAGTGACTTCATTAAGCTAACAAATTTTAAACAACTGGGCCCTGGAAAATGACTATTTCCTGATCAGGGAGTTTAGTGATTGGTCAGGAAAATTTGGAAAGGTATTTAAAAACTTATTTACCCTTGTTTCAGATGGTTTCCTGGTGTGTAATGATACTGATACCAACAAGTTCCAATGGCGATGGACGCAGGGATCCAACTGTTTATTTGTGAACAAAGATGCTAGAGCATTTCCAGACCTGTATATGGCTGAGCCGGTAGGTCTTTGGTAGGGGTGACTATTGCAGGCCAAAATGACTATTGCAATACTATTGCTATTGCAGAAATCCCTATTGCAATACTATTACTATTGCAGGTTACTATTGCAATGCATTGCAATAACTATTGGAGACGGCATTCTTAACCAGAAATTCTGCTTTTATGTATAAAAAAAGTTGTTTGTTCACATAAGTTTGTGGCTAAAAAGCATTATTTAATGACTGTCATTTCACAATGTGCACAACATGACAACAAAATACAAGAAAATGTTATATTTTCCATTCTTTGAAATCCAATACAAGCTAAAACACATACTTTCCTATTATTCTTTAATAGTTAAAAATACTTCCTTCAAGAAATAAATGCATGTCTAGAAACTATTGAAACTATTGCGATATTGGAAAAACTATTGCCGATAGTATTGACATTGCAGCTTTCCCTATCGATAGTGACTATTGCCAGTGTCACTATTGCGATATATCGATAGTCCGATGTATTGTTACACCCCTAGTCTTTGGAAGCTGTAGCAGCAGTACTCTAGATATTTGGTCAAATAGCATATCCCTATAATTGCAGCAGCTGCAAAGCTACCATGCTGACTCCTGTGCCCTTGACCTTTGTTCATGGTCCAGTGATTTTGCCTTATATTTCAAGCACTGTTTGATGGCTTAACATCATACCTGGCATAGTGGATCAGTCTGACATCGCAAATGACCTCACATTATTTATAGATCACAGTGACCTATATTTTATGGTCCATTGATTTTGCCTTATGTCTCCAAAACTGTTTATAGATTAACATATCATATTTGGCAGTTCAACACTTTGAATGACCTCATAGAATTTGAGGTCACTCTGACATAAATTTTATCATTCAGTGAGTTTGCTTCATATTTTGAGTTGTATTTAGTATGTATTCATCATAAACCTGGGATAATGGCTCAGTCCGACACTGCAGATTACCTGATATATTTGTAGGTCTTTGTGATTGTGAGAATCAGGCACCCATAAGGCGCGCTTTGTTGTCTTCTGACAACTCGTTAAAAACAAAACTGTAATTGCTCCGGCACCTTTATTTATGGACAGATTTTGAAATACACTGGAGCGCCGTTATACCGCAGACCGATATATCGTGGAAATCGGTATAACGCGGTTGTCCTGTGTCGCCAATTATTTTTCAACAGATCCCGGATTTTTCGGCGGTTTCTGTCAGTGTTCACGACATTGGAATAGAAAATAACCATTAAAAGTTAATTTGGTTGTTTACATAATTTTAATCAACAGCGCGTCAAAAGTTATCACAGACAATCAATGTGTCGGTTGTCTTGCCAAGGTGTGAACACTGGTTATTGTTTTAGAAGACTTCGATAATTAGCGCATATCACGTGTCACCAATGTGGCCAACAGCGAAGGTCACCTCATATACACAATACACAAGCCGACACTCGTGAAAAAGGCTGTGCATAGCAGTCAGTGATTACTTCCAAAGAAATCATTATAAAAGAATTTTATAAATGGAAAAAAAAAAGCAACAACAAAGCTGAAACCCAATTTGGTTATCTGTAGGCTGATTAGAGTTTTTAGGCGACGTCAGTACATGCGCAAATAAGTATATTTTATTCGTTCGAGGGTACCTTTTTGCAAGTGTATATACAAGGGAATTAACTCAAACAAGTCTACTTTTGCTCAGTCGGACATCCTTGTTGATACAGGTTTAATTCAGGATACGGAATTGGCCGATGTGTTATGATTGTACTTTCGCTTTGTAAATGGTTTTTCAACCGTTTTGCAGCGCATTTTTCACAATAAGTAAGAACATAGGGACTGAAAGGCTACTTTAGCGATGACTTTCATTGTGTCAGGTAAGCAGTAAACATGTCTATCTACCTCGTTAGGGCTAAATACGCGCTACGGACATGTAAACATGGGGTTTTTCATTAGTGGGTGGGGTATTACCGCGGAGATCGTTATAACGCATGATCACTTATAACGAGGTTCGATTTTATATCTCACGGCACCCGCGTTATAATGGCGCTCCAGTGTACCATCACACAAATATGCCTAAACACATTACTCATTTATATTTTGAGCACTGTATTAATTGTAACAAAGATCTAATATTTTAATTATTTTCCTATTTTACACAGAACACACCCCGGAACAGGATTGTCTATGACAGAGTCATTTGTGATGTTCCTTGCAGGTAAGAAATGGCAAAAGCATGTTGTTCTGTCTTAGCTGAGTTCTGATGCTTGTCTTTGTTATGACTCTCCAGGCTTTCCTGCCCTCAACCAGCCACATGTGGTGTGTAAATAAAGTAAAAAAAAGTAAGTTATTGGAAAAAAATATTCAGTTATCGGAACACTGCATGTATTGAAAAAAATCTTAATCATGGACACAAATGGCCCAGCCTGAAATTATACTCTTATGAAGAAGTATAAAAAGATTAACTATAAATTTTCCTCTTTTAGATGCTACTTAGATGTTTAAAAGCATGGAAGTATTTTGTCTGTGGTCTTCTTCCAAGCTGTACTAAGTAAGCTTTATATGTGCTTGAGAAATGGCTGCTTACTTTGAGCTATGTTATTTGCAGTAATGATGGCAACTTGAGAAAGAACGAGGATCTGCGAGACAAGTGGGCTGTGACAACGGCACTGGAACTGCATAAGTAAGTGTTAGAGTACGACTATACTATAATTAGCATAACTATTAGAAAGTGTAAATCAGAGCCTAGTTGTTCAGACTATCGTTAGCCTAAAAAGATGGTTAGTCGGGTATTTGTTAAGTCTTACAGTACTCATAAAATCAATTATGATAATTTTTTTTGCCGAAAAACGAAGAGGAGCTTTTGCACTGCAAAATCTCCTCACATATTTTCCTGCAAAAATGGCAGTGTTCTTGCATACAGAATATTTGAAAGTTTAATGTCCCGTTAACTAACAAGGTCTGTAGTTTTCAGCAACCAGGCTTAGTTATTTTAGTGTGATTAAAAAAAAATAGAATGTCAACTTTATTTATTTTACATCAATTGCATTGAAAGCTCACACAAACTTATTTAAATACTCTCGATGGCGTGGATGTTGGTGCGTTTGTGGTCCTATACTGGTGGGGGAAACCGGAGTACTTGGAGAAAACCAACAATCTCGGACGAGTGACCACTACCCTCCCATATGATGACGCAGGGAATCAAACCCGGCATGTGATTAATTGGTTAGGTTGACCTGGACCCAGGATGGCAGCTAAGGTGACCTTAACTTTAAGGGAACTAATTTTATGTCATGAAACCTAGCTATTAACCTGTATTTTAGCTCACCTGAGCCTTTAGACTCATAGGTGAGCTTATAGTATAACCAGGCATCCGTCTTCTGTCCGCCCGTCTGTCCATCCGCCCCTCCTTCGTCAGGATTTTCAAACATCTTCTCCTCTGAAACCACTGGGTCGATTGAAGCCATGTTTCGTATGGAGCCTACCTAGGTCAGGGGAATGAAAGTTTGTTTGGGATATCTGGGTCACATGACCAAGATGGCCGCCATGCCCATATATGGTACAAACCCTTCAAAAATCTTCGTCTCCAGACCAAAGGGCGTATACCCTTGAATCCTGGTATGTAGCATCGGGCATTCGAGCCCATCATAGTTTATACAAATGATGACCGTAGGTTGACCTTGACCTAATTTACAACACGGTCAACTTTGATGCGTTATGCTTTTGTATGGGAAAATGCTTAAACAGTGGATTTCTCAGAAACTATTTAAGTTTAAGGTATAATATTTGGTATATATGGTCAACTAAATTACCAGATGAAGATATTATATTGCTAAAGGTCAAGGTCATTCTTTGACCTTTGTTCAAGGACACTGAGATTCTGTCTCCCGTAACATTTTCAGTCATCTTCTCCTCTGAAGCCAATGGGCCGTTCGAAGCCATATTTCATTTGAGGCTTCAATGTGCCAAAGAAATTAAAATTTGTTTGGGGTATCTGGGTCACATGACCAAGTTGGCTGCCATGCCCATATATGGTAAAAACCTTTCAAAAATATTCTTCTCCAGAACCGAAAGGCCTATGACCTTGAAACTTAGTATGTAGCATCAGGCATTCGAGCCCATCATAGTTTATACAAATGATAGGTTGACTTTGACCTAATTTATGACACAGTCAACTTTGGTACGTTAATGCTTTTTTATGGGAAAATATTAAACAGTGGATTTCTCAGAAAGTATTTAAGTTTAAGGTATAATAATTGATATATATGATGAAGTAAATGACAAAATGAAGATACTATGTTGCTAGAGGTCAAGATCTTTCTTTGACCTTTGTTCAAGGACACTGAGATTCTGTCTGCTGAAAACATTTTCAGTCATATTCTCCTCTGAAGCCACTGGGCCGATTAAAGCCATATTTCATATGGAGCTTCAGTGGGCCAAAGGAATTGAAGTTTGTTCGGTATATCTAGGTCACATGACCAAGATGGCTGCCATGCCCATATATGGTACGAACCCTTCAAAAATATCTGTCTCCAGAACCCAAAGGCCTATGACCTTGAAACCTGATATGTAGCGCTGGGCATTCGAGCCCATCATAATTTATACAAATGATGACTGTAGGTTGGCCATGACCAAATTTACGACTAGGTCAACTTTGGTACCTTATGCTTTTGAATGGGAAAATGATTAAACAGTGGATTTCTCAGAAACTATTTAAGTTTAAGCTATAATATTTGGTATATGAAGTTAACTAAATGACCAGATGAAGAAATTATGTCACTTAAGGTCAAGGTCATTCTTTGACCTTTTTTCAAGGACACTGAGATTCTGTCTCCTGTCAACTATTTCAGTCATCTCCTCTGAATCCACTGGGCCGTTTGAAGCCATATTTCATATGAAGCTTCAGTGGGCCAAAAGAATTAAAGTTTTTCGGGGTATCTTGGTCACATGACCAAAATGGCAACCACACCCATATATGGTAAAAACCTTCAAAAATCTTCTCCAGAGCCAAAGGCCAAATGGCTTTGTGGCATGGTATGATGCATTGAGGACTCTGTACCACCATAATTTGTACAAATCATGACCTTGCATTGTCTTTGACCTAATTTATGGCAAGATCGATCTTGGTATGTTACACTTTTGTATGGGAAAATGCCTAAACAGTAGATTTCTCCGAAAGTATTTAAGTCTAAGGTATAATATTTGGTATATATGATTAAATAAATAAGCAAATGAAGATATTATGTTGCTAAAGGTCAGGGTCATTCTTTGAACTTTGTTCAAGGTCACTGAGATTCTGCCACACGTCCACATTTTCAAACAGCGTGTCCTCTAATGCCACTGGGTTGACTGAAGCCATATTTTATATGGAACTTCACTTGGTCAAACAAATTAAAGGGTCCAGATGGTCTTGGTCACATGACAGAGATGGCAGTCATGCCCATATATGGTAAAAACTCTTCAAAAATCTTCTCCAGAACCCAAAGGCCAGAACCCAAAGGCCTATGACCTTGTGGCATGGTATGTAGCATTTGGGACTCAGGCTCATCGTAGTTTGTACAAATCATGACTGTGCATTGACCTTGACCTAATTTTTGGCAAGGTCAACTTTGGTATGTTGTGCTTTTTTTGGGTAAAATGCTTAAACAGTTGATTTCATGGAAGCTCTTTAAGCCTAGATATAATAATTGGATGATATGGTTAACTAAATGAATACACGAAGACTTAAGGTCATCAAAGGTCTAGATCATTTTTAGCTCGCCTGAACGAAAGTTCAGGAAGAGCTATTGTTGTCACCACGGCGTCGGCGTCAGCGTCCGCGTCGGCATTCGGATTGGATGTTTTGGTTAAAGTTTTTTAAAGACCTATATCTCCTTAGCCCATGGATGGATTCTTTTGATACTTGCACTGTAGTTAGATATTGGTCTTAGGTTTAACAGGGTACCACCCCCACCCCACTCCGTGGCCTTGGTGTCAAGGTCATGGACTTAGAAAATTTGTAGTTTTTTTGGACTGGATGTTTTGGTTAAAGTTTTATAAAGCCCAATATCTCCTGAACCCATGGATGGATTCCTTTGATACTTGCACTAAAGTTAGATATTGGTCTAAAGTTTTCAAAGGTACTACCCCCACCCCCCTCTGTGACTTTGATGTCAAGGTCATGGACTTAGAATATTGTCTTTTTATTGATTGGATGTTTTGGTTAAAGTTTTTTAAAGACACATATCTCCTGAGCCCATAGATGAATTCTTTTTATATTTGCACTGTAGTTAGATCTACAGAGTACTACCCCAACCACGCTCAGTGATCTTGATGTCAAGGTCAGGGACTTAGGAAATTTTTGTCTTTTTTAAAGTTTTGTAATTGCATACTGAGTCATAATGCTTTGCAGAGATATAGTTTATACTTGAACTGATGTTAGAGTCTTTTTTTAGTTTTTACAAAACACCTTATACTTACCCCACTGGATGACCTTGAAGTCAAGGTCATCGACTTAGAATTTTGTCTTAAAGATTTTGGTTAAAGTTTTATATTTATGAAGACGTAATTTCACAGTGCCACAATGATGGACTCAGTTGATACTAATACTTGGACTGATGTTAGATAATGGTTCAGGGTTTTGATACATCCTCGCCACCCCCCCCCCCCCCCCCCCCCCACCCCCCACCCACCCACCCACCCACCCCCTTATTTCTGAGATAGCTTTTGTTTTTATAAATGTGTTTTCCTTATGGACATGCTTGCATGAAGTTTTATGCATAGCAGTTCACATAGCCCCCCACCCCACCCTTCCCCCCAACCAGTCAGTTTTTTTTACCATAAGCTCATGGACTTTGAAATTTCATTTCATTTTTTTTATTTTGATTTTATTTTAAGACTTATTTCTGAGATATATTTTGTTTATAAATGTGTTTTCATTATGGACATGCTTGCATGAAGTTTTATGCATAGCAGTACCCACCACCATAGCGGCTGTGTGATGGGCAAGCACCAATTCAGGCGAGCTATGCTTTCAGGCGACAGCTCTTGTTAACTTTGCTGAAGGTCACTGAGATTTTAAAATTAAGATATGCACTCCTTATGAGCCACTGGTTTGTAAATAAGCAAAATGACAAATTGTATCTGTTGACAGAAGGTGTCAGGTGTGCTACAGGACCATTGGTCCTCTGGTTTTAAATAGTTTTGTGTTTAATTGATTGAGTACAACCCAAACAGGGTCACAAGCTCAAAATCTCATGCTTATTATCATTATACAAGTATAAAGCCAGATCTAGAAATTCAGACCTTAAAGTTAAGGTGACCTTAACTTTAAGGAACGATCATAATTCTGGACAGATATTTAGGGTGATTATACCTGGCATACAAGTATGTTGAGAAATACGTAATCTTCTTTTAGCCTGCCTGCCTTAAACTTTAATGCCTGAAAACAAGCTTGCAGAAAGGACCTCTGACGGTTGTAATGTTAATTTGCCTATAAAATTTGTCAAAATTAAATTATTAATATACCCAAGAATTTCTCTTGATATTTGTTGCTCTCAACTTCCCCTAACTGGCTATGAATTTAATTTCTGATTTTTTCGCACATAGACTTCAAATTTTGGTGGAAAAAGCCAAATTTTATCATTAAACGTAATGGAAACAGGGAAAGTTTTTTAAAGCCTCAGCTAGCCACTTTGCATGTATGTGTGTACTATCATAATACAAAATATATGTGAGTGCCTTGCTGAGGCACGGGGGGAAAAGATAGTCTACAGCTGAAAAACTGAAAAAGTGGGTGGGGTACTTACACCTTTTATATCTAAAAATAGGCTAAAGTCCTTATTATTGAAAAAAATATTGCATAATATCAGTAACAGTAGTGTGTACGTCAGTATTGGCATAGTTATCAATTAAAATTTCGATACATTAGAAAACCAAAAAATTGACTTATTTTCAGAGACTGAAAAATTCACGTACCCCTCTTGATAAAATCGGTTTAAGTTAGTCTAGAGGCATGATAATTTTTCAAAATCACTGTTAAAATGTCTTTATGGTACTCAAGTCTACATATTAATGCCAAATATTTTAACTTTTGCTGCCCGAGGAAGGTGCAATAATTTGTCGAAAAATAGGCAAATATGCATTGATACTGTCAGAGGTCCTTATACATCCTATAGCAGTGCTCTAGAAAAGAAGGGGTCACAGGATAATTTAGGGATAATTATCCTTATTTTCTCATAAAAGCATACGTTGTGACCCGGTATTAGAACCATCTTGCCGAGACAGCTCTGATGAGGGGTCACATCATATGATTTTGTTGAGGAATAAGAAAAATTCTCTCAGAATTAACCTCAAAACCCTTCATTATCTGGAGCCCTGCCTATAGCACATTCACTAAAAACTGATTGTAAGTATTCCCTTGCAGAGTACAGAAGGGTATCCTGAAGCGAGGCCTAGAACTGTTGGGACTGAAGGGACAGCTATTGTACATGACAACTTCCCTAAATCCTGTGGAGAATGAGGGGGTTGTTGCTGGTGTACTGAAAGAAGCTAAAGGTTAGAATCTGCTTTTCTCATGGCACTTCAGTTTTCACCTACTTTTGATGAACTATCAGCTTTATGTAAGTGAAGGTGTTTTTCAAAGGGCTGTTAAACTGAAAGCAGTAGAAATAAAACTTGTTGGTTTGGGTTTTTCCCAGCTGAAAAGTCTTCTGAAATCTCCAGATGAGCCGTGACACGACAAAACCAACAATGTGGTTGTGCGCCCAGCGCAGACTCAGATCAGCCTGGGCATCCGCCCAGTCTGATCAGAGTCTTCGCTGTCCGCATGAAAGTAGCTTAGACCCTCAGCTACCCTTGGAGCACTTAACAAAGAGTCTGGTCAAACTGGGCGGATGCCCAGGCTGATCTGAGTCAGCACTGGGCGCACAACCACATTGTTGGTTTTGTTGTTTCGCGGCTCAAATTATTTCGTCATCATCCTCTTATTCAGACAGACCTGAAATATTGGTTGGTTGGTTAGTTTTTTGGGGTTTCACGGCTCTTTGAGACATTATTTTAGACTATATTGAGCCTTTCTCCCAGAGAGAGGGAGGAAAAAAAAGGGATATGATAAGAGAGAGAAAGAATATCCAAACAAACCCCACCAGCACCTAGCGCCTACTGCAAGCACAGTATTCCCTTGCCATACTATTAGCCAAGCCTGAAATATTGATAAAAGGTTTAAACTCAAGCTCACCCATACGTACAATTGATTGTTGTCTCGGTCCTTTTGGAAAGGGACACACCTTCCAGGTTTAGGAAGGTCTTTTCTATAAGAACACCCCCTCAAAATGGATCTACTCTTGAAGGAAAAAATTTTCTATAAGGGTAGGAAATTCTTTCCTTTAAGAGTTGATACCCATTTAAAGGGAGTTAAAAGTGAAAATGGCATGAGTTTCTTATAAAATGTGCCCATAACAATAGGTGCCCTGATAGCTAGCACTTAGTTTTCAAATCCTGCTGGAGGTGGAATTCCTTTCAGCTGTAAACAGGGTTACATTTCACACAGCCTGTTATTGTAACCCTTCTAATTGCTCAATATGACTGAAATATTCATTTGTTGAAAGGGACATAAAACTGCGAGTCATCCATCATCCAGCCATTCAATAAGCATAATCTTGAAAACTTTTTTTTTCAGGAAAGGTAGAGCTTGTGGATGTCAGGAGTAAGCTAAAAGATTTTACTGCTAGAGGAGGAATGACAACATGGAAGGTAAACATACAGCTTACACTGTTTCAGTATACCAATATCACACCTCTTCAGATAAAGAAATTAGTCTGTTGTTAATACTGGGATAAGTTGTGAAGGGCAGTCACTTTAAAATCAAGATCATTGCTTTATAATTGTCATGTTCGGCCACGTAGCCATGGATTGTACAATTGTATAAAATGCATTCATTTTCAGAATTTTACAGTGTTTAGAAAAAAAAAATAGAAATGTAAATGGACATTGCAGACTTAGTTAAACCAAGTCTGATATTTACATTTCTTTAGTGTATTCCTTACTTTCAAAGGATGAGCCTTATCAGAATTTCTCGAGCCTTTATTCTAGAAAGTCTACAAGCATGTATCTTCAATAATCATCTTATTTCCAATCTCTATAGACAATAATTTTGTACTTTTCACAGCAAAAAAATTATTTTCGATTATAATTATGAGTTTTACGTTTGATGATCAGAATCAGTTGCATAAACCAACTAACATTCCATTATATTCTCTCATTCGCCCACCACTGGGGATAATTTTCTGTAATAGAAATATATGCAGTGGCCCCTCAAAAGTTGAGACCAGTATGGGCATCTGCTTAGCTTGTTCTGACCTTTACTTCTTTGCTAATTGGCTTCGTGGTTTTTGTTCTTTTAATACTTGAGACTGTATGGGAAAATCCTCTCAGACTGCAAGAAGGCCTTGAATTATCTGTGCCGTTGCTGTCTGCATATTATATACTTTCTCTGGACAAAGCGGAAAATGGCTTTGTATAGCTATTCTATAGCTATTCTTCTGAAGCTATCCTGTTTCATTTAAAATTGAAGGCAGACTTTACTTGGATGATATGTGCAGTCTGATCATGGGTTATCATATTTTTATTTTACTGGTTTTGTTACAATTGGCCAGTTTGAATATGACACAACATTTTGTCTTATTTAACAGATGGTTGTGGGATTTTCGTATCTTTTACAAACAGTTTCAATAGTGCATGTACAGAAGATAACATTGGGTAGATACTGATATTACCATGGTGTTGTAAGATATTACATTGGGCATACACTGATATTACCATGGTTGGAAGCAGATATTACTGCGTAGACACAGATATTACCAAAAAAGTTAAGTTGTCACTCGTCTTGCGTCAGAAGATGTATAGTGAAATTAATAAGTTACCTTGGCTTAAAAATATTTATTAAACATATTTATTTTGAAAAATTTATGTACATCATATATTGTGACAATATCTATATAAGGTAAGGATACGAACGGAAGCAAAATGCTTATATAGTTCTTCTCCTTAAGTCTTCTCCAATTAGTTACCTTGGCAGTACTGAGAAATTCTACTCATCCTGTAGCTTGAAGCACTTGCCATGGCGAGCGGACAAGTGGATTTTTCCAGCCCTAATGTGGCATAAGATTGTCTTTTGCTTCTTCAAAATGAAATTTAAAAAAAACATCATTCTTATAAATAGACTGATCAAAATGTTGTTTTGGCAGTCCTTGTTGATCAAAATGTTATTGTTTCGGCAGTCCTTGTTGAAACATTTGATGGAGAAGATGATTTTCTCCTCTTAAATAAAGGAATGATGCAGAGCCCTAGATAAGAGGGAGTATTTGGTGATAATTAGGGATAATTTTTGTTAATTCTGCATAAAAACATACGTTGTTACCCCTGATCTGAACCGTCTCGATGAGACGGTTCAGATGAGGGGTCACAACATATGGTTTCAATGAGAAATTTAAAAAAAATATTCCTCAATTATCATCAAATACCCCTCTTATCTAGGGTTCTGAAGATGTCATAGTCATTCCACAGTTCTATACTTTATTAAATGTTGTGGCTTTTGATCAGCAGAATAGTGCTGAACCAAATTTTACAGCAAGAAACATAATTGGCTTTTTACTGCCTGTTGATGAAGTGTTAAGTCTGTTGTTTAGATCAGTAACAAATTGGTGTATTGTGTAGTATTTCAACATAAAGACATTCAGATGCCTCAAACAGTTTGTCAGAGCAGAAGCAGCATTCTTATTTCCACCACACCCCTTTGGTTTTCAGAAATAAAATAGGTTTGATGTAGTAGCAGATATGGAAGGTTTAGATTTAAAAAAAACCCCAAAACATGCTACTTTGAACATTTTGTAAATTTCATCTCAAAAAGATATTCCTTGTCTTGTTGGAAAATTACCTTAATACTGAAGAAATGTGGGTGGCATACCATGCATATTACCTTTTATCTTTTTTGCTATGAAGAGTTCAGATATTAAGGAGTGATTGTCAGTGTGACTCCATAAATATGATAGCTCTAACTGTATGTGAGTCACGAAATGACAAAACCAACAAAGTGGGATGTGTGCCCACTGAAGACTGATCAGCATGGGCATCTGCCCAGTCTGATCAGAGTCTTCACTGTGTACTTAAAGGGTAGCAATGGGTCTAAGCTGCTTCCATGCTGACAGAGAAGATTGATCATACTGGGCAGATGCCCAGGCTGAGTTGAGTATTCATGTGGCGCACATGCCACTTTGTTGGTTTTGTCCTATCACGGCTCATGTGATTTTTTAAAGAACAGGCAGTATCAGCAACACAGTATTGAAAAAACTTTTATCAAACAAAAATCATAATTGGCCTATAGTCATTTATTGATGAAGCATTAAATTTTGTTATTTGGAACAGTAACCCATTGTTATCTCGACAATTTTAACAAACTGATACACCATTTGTTGGAAAAGAACCAACATGGTGACCCTAGTGAAGTTTTAGATGCCAATTAGAAGGGGGCATTAAATATGGACAAATTCATACCTTGACTTGTAGTTCAGTCAAAGGAAAGATTTGTCCAGAAACTCTAAAAAGATGCTCTTTTCTCACAAGCAGATTATGCTGTAATGGCAGAAATACAGGGGATAAAGACCACCATTGGGTGTGTACACACATTACAATGGGCATGTACGGATATTGTAATAGGTTTTGCACACATACTACTGTGATACACTTTACCATTATATTTGTGCATACAGGATTGTTTTGGATAAATATTTTACACTGTAAAATATAATAAAACAGCAGTTACTCTTACTTCATCCCCCACACCCCCTAAAATTGATAAAACAGAAAGTGTGTGAATATTAAGTCATGGAATACATTATATTATAAATATTTATGGGAACACAAAATTTAATGTGCATTTAGTCTTTTTACATCTGACAGTATTTTTCTTCCTATTATTTTTTTTCCATAATATTGATATATATTTGCACATTCTTTCTTTAAAAGTTGTTTATATTTTTGTTTATCAGGTGAAATATCCTAAGGCCATCCAATGTATGACATCAGGGGCTTGAGACGACCATTTGACAGTGAGTTCATGTGGGTTCTATTCTGTGCCATGACAGCCTGTAAATTTCACATTTAAAGTCAGCTTTTTGATTGGTCCATTCTACCATAATGTCAACCAGTCACAAAGCTTGAAGCAGCAGTACACTTGCATTAAGAGATAGATAAGTTTTGATTTAGTAGTGCTGCTTAGTATGATAAAAAAAGAGAATATTGATATGATAAAAAAAAGAGAATATTGATATGATAAAAAAAAGAGAATATTGCTTTTTATAAGTCAATTTTGGCATAGACAGAAGTCTCTTTGAAATATATTGCTAGCTCATGGTAATAGAGTGAGGACATAAAAACCGTAGTCAGACGCCAGCTTGAGAGAACAACAGTTTCTGACTGACAAACTTTGCGACAGACGATCATACCTAGGAATAGTTGACTGACTGAACTTTACACTGTCATCAAATACTGTAACTGTTGAGAAAATGCCCCGAAATGACTGATACTGGGAAGCCCCTTTGGAATCTCATTCTTTATTATCTGTGTCACTCTTGTTTCACAGTAAACTCACATTTCACACATTTCCATTATTGAAAATATTACAGTGAGAGAAATAATAATTCCATGTCCGAAAGAGACTAAATGTCCCTTTATTTCTCACTTACATTTATTTTCTTCTCTCTATTGCATTTGTAGAAAGCATTTATGTGATACAAGGTACAAATATAGGTGCTTGTATCATTGGTTTGTTCATTTATTCAGGCTCGATTGTAAAGGCAGGAAGTCAAGCCTTATGACATGTTTACTGACAGATCATGTTGCATTAAAGGTCCCTACATAATGTGCTTGTCACATTCGGTACATTGTTATGTAATAATAACATACAATAATTACATATTTTGGTTGCATGGTAAACACTTCATGATGAGTCATATCATGTTAAGTTATGGCTTGTCAATTAAACATTTTGTGCTTCCAGTATTCTAGATCAGTCCTTCAATTTAGATAATAGCTTATCAGCTAAACATTTTGTACTAGTATATGTCTAGATCAGCCATACCATTTGAGATTATGGCTTGTCAAATATCTTCTTATGATTGAACATGTTCATACTTAGTCTAAGAAATCCCCAAATTACCAAGTAACAGTTCAATAACAGCTGTGACTGTTACCTAGGAATAAACCATCATATAGCAAATGAATTAGTGTGTAGAAATGATGTATTCACCATGACAACAGAAGACAGGTACATATAAAGTACAAACCTTGTTGTGTTCATTTCAACATGGTTTGGCCATTTGCTATTATATTTGTTACGGACAAAAGCAGAAAAATAAACTTTGAAATGGATGAATGCTTCTGAGGGTAAGTAATTTGCATATTTCCTAGTCAGTCTCTCAGGGTACCAGATAAGCCAAAACCTTTTGGTTAAAAAAACAGATTTCTCTGTTTTCAGAGAATTGCATTACCATTTAGTCATATTATAACTATAGCATCTTTTAATTTTGATCCATAATAATATTATATTCTACACAGAATTTTAAAAGGTAAATTGGTAGGGGAAGAAACTCTGCCGTTTTCATTTTATGCCTCCCTTCTCAATAGGGTCAACCCTCAAAGGAAAGAGTTTGCTGCTCTAGGAGCAAATTCTGTAGAATAGACACCATTGTGGAAGGATTTCCTCATGCAGGGAAAGAAATTGGAAGCCAAAAAGGTTTTTCTTAAAAAAAAATGTGCACATATTTGTTTTGGGATCATTAGAATTTCCTTAGAGATTCTAATGAAATCCCACAATATTTGTTTTGAAGGGAGAATAAGAAAAGTGCTCAATTCTCATTATATGGCTTATCTGGAGACTTGACCTTAGGGAGTTTTTGCACGTGAGTGAGGCTAGTTGAATGGATAAACCTCAAAGGGAGATAATTATGATCATGATGGATGTTTCTGTCTTCTCTAGGGTGCTGCATACAAGGGTAATAAAATGCACTCAGATGAGAGCTAACATTTCCTTTAAAGAATAGCTCTGTGAGAATGGATTCAGATACAAGACCGTTAAGTTAAGAGTCAGCTTTCTTACCTACGAGACAGAGTTTGTTCTATTTTTAGCGGTGCTGGAAAATTCTGTCTTGCCCATGGGCTGGGACAGCTCACACGAGCTTGAATTCTGTGTACCACTACGCGCTCCTTGAAATACAGTGCACCCGGCTTGGCGATTCCAAACTTCATGCATTATTCTTTCATAGGAATGAATTACCACATCGATAAAATCCTACCCAAGAAAGGATATTCATTCTTTATAATCCCATTATAGCCTGTTTCAAGGTCTTAAAGTAAAAATAGCCAATGTTTCACCGTGACAAACGCTGTCGAAGAGGCAGCCATTTTGAAGACGTTACCAACTGACGTTTGAAATGATGTTGATGTTACGTCACAATTAACGTCATACACACGCTTTCTGTAGTCGTCTCAATACAAATTTTGTTCTTTGATATAAATTTCAATTAGAAAATCTAAAAATGCGGATTTGTCAAGGACCTATTTTTTACTTGTCTGTTCACTATGTACAACAGCCATGAGGGTGACACGGTTGTACTACTGACACTTGTACACGTTCGCATGAAATAGGCCTATTAGTTCCCCGTTCAATTTGAAGTAAATATTAATGTAGGTAAGAAATATAATCAATCATTGGTCTTCGATGCGGACAGAAATCCCAACCCTCGGGCACACGGGTGTGTTGGAAACTCGGCAAGCCTCGTTTCCGACACTCCCCGTATGCCCTCGGGTTGGGATTTCCCTGTCCGCATCAGAGACCAATGATAGATTCTATTTTTCTTATTCAGAATAGTAACCCTTTTAAAAAGTAGACAAATGCATCAACTGAAGGTATATTCTGAGGTTTATCCATCCACCCTTGGATGCAACAGTATCATATTTATTTGGTTATGAGATGGGAGATTAACCTTCCAAATTTTCCACAAATGTATAAATCAGTCATGTGTTATGCAGCTGTAAGATGTTTTTTTTTCTCTTCCAAAACATTCCCAAAGATCTAGATCCATCTTACAAGACAGATCTAGATCTTTGAAATTGTTTTAGGAGGGAAAAACACCGGTCTTATAAGTGAATGAATATGATAATTTGTTTTCCACACCAAAGATGAACTATTTTGAGCTCTTATTGGCTCAAGTGAGATGTATTATGTAGTTTGAATCAAATTCTTCAGCACTAGAATGACGACTGTTACTGCGTTGAAGGCAGGCAGGTTTGTATCTTAAAGAGAGTTTAGAGTTCTTGTGGGGCCAAATAAAGCCCTTCCACGGAGGGAAATTTTTTCCCAGTCTCACTTTTCATGATTAAACACACTTCTGTGACTTTTTGCCATCAAGCATCATTTAACATGCACATTGGCTTCGTTACAACTTTATAATCTCATAACAACATCTTTGTAAGAAATCAAGGTGTGTTAGGTTCCTCTTCAGAATAGACCTTAATCATATCTGATAAGTAGGCAATTTCTGTTACAGTGTGTAACAAAATCCAAATTTGAAGGTTCTGTCCTTCATTTGAAAAGAGTTCTAGAAACGTCCTTGAGTAAATCATAATGCCAGAAGCATTTTTAATTTCCTGTAGATCTTCTTGCTACTTGGGCATCACTGTTTTCAAAGGCCTTTAACAACAAATACTTCAGAGGAGATGTCTACTCACAAAGTTGAAGTAAGGCATACCTTGTGAATTGTTTAAATAGAAACTGTTTATCTCTTTCAAGTACCACCTTTGACCATGATGTTCTCCCTTGTATTCATGGAATTTATGTGTATTGAGAATGATACATGTACTTATGCTGATTTAGTCATAGGTTGAATGTTGATCCCATTTGTAATTTGCCATGCTTCTTTAACACATTTTGCAGTTCATGTCATTGTTATCTAATGCTGCAGTTTGTTCAAGCTGGATACTGTTACCCAGTGACTATCAGTGGTATCATTTATGGTCGTATAAATTGTGTCAGTCTTTGCTTTGTGATTTGGCATAGTATGTCCTGGCACATCTGTTCCTAACAAACTTGTCAACCGATGGCTTTGAAAAAAATTTGTGTCAAGTACATCACATATCCTGATGTGTTCTGCTGAAAAATGTGGTACAGGTTTTAATATCATGTTAGTTTGACCGAACAGGTCCTGATTATTACTAGCTTGTATGCAAAAGTTGCTTAAGTATAGTAACAATATCTTATGCCTTACTTCAAAAAGTCAAAAACTTAATTTTACATGTACCACATCTAGAGCTAATGTTGGTATAACTAAAGCTCAAGATTTGAGTAGTTGATGAGAATTCAGGGCTAATTTTGTCATTTTTACCGTCCCTCATTAGAACCGCTTGGTTGAGGCAGAGTTCTAATGAGGGGCACAACATACATTTGTTATGAAGAATTAGCAGAATTGTCATCAAATACTCTTATTGTGAGCGTTGTGACAGAAGTTTCCTGTTTACTAGGTGATGAGCAATGGCTTGGTGTTTTACGAGTCGGAGGCTGAGGCGCCAGACTGGTTTAAGGAAGAGAATGAACTATCGGTGTTTCCTCCAGCAGCGTCGGAAGTAGCTGGCCTGCACCTTGATAGATGGTAAAATACCTTTACTACGCTTTATATTTCGACCTTTTTACCCGCTATATTCTATAATAGACTCATCTGACTCTGGACAAGTCCATTTGTCTTGGTAAATGTGTATTGTTTCAGAGGAAGTAACTCTGCTCTGCCAACTTCATTTTCTTTCAGAGTCTACCCCATTTTGGAAGGGCTTCTTCCTCCAAGATAGCAAATAGGACTTTAGGAATGTTGTTCCTCTTTGTAAAATGGTTGAAAAATGTGAAGGTGTATGCAGTCACCTTCAAAAAATAGTTTACTGACTGAAAAATAGTATAAACCCTGATTGGACTGCTCCTGGAGGAAATGATAAGAGAGGTTTATAAGAAGTTTAAAACTTGAAGGACCAGTCAAAACCCAGACCAGCTTGCAGATGCATACAGTCTGATCAAGGTCTTTACTGCTCACTGCTTAAAGATTTTATGTGTGTAAAGAATACATGATGAAGCCCTTTCATAAACATATCATAAGTATACCATATTTTTGGGCTAGAAAACAATGTTTTTCCATCTCTAGAATGACCCTAAATATCTTATCGAATTCTGTTTTGAGATGGGTTTTTCCTCTCTAAAACAATCCCGAAAAAATCTATATCCATTTTATACGACAGATCTAGATTTTAAGGATTGTTTTGGAAGAAAAACTGAAGAAATAGGTACCAACAAGAAATAATCTGAAAACACTGTTGATCACCACAGTCTGGTCGCAGTATTTGATGATTGAACAAAAAGAACCAGGTGAAATGGCAAACTGGGAGGACCCTAATCAGACTGCTCCTTAGGAGCAGTCTGATCTGGGTCTGCACTGTTTGCTTAGACCTGTCTGTCCCAATCATTAGAATTTTTATGGGAAGCACCATTTTTATGCTCCCCGAAGGGTGAGCATATAGTTGCCGCTTTGTCCGTCCGTCTGTCCGTCCTTCCGTCCGTCCGTCCGTCCGTCCGTCACACTTTTGTCCGGAGCATATCTCTGAAAGTATAAGGGGGAACTAAATGAAACTTCACACATTGATAGAGGTCAACAAGGGGAAGAGCAGTGCACAAGAACCGTAACCCTGTCTCAAGTATTTACGAAGTTAGCTCCCTTTCTAGTTTTTTCAATATTTTCCTTGTCCGGAGCATATCTCTGAAACTATAAGGGGGAACTAAATGAAACTTCACACATTGATAGAGGACAATGAGAAGAATTGCAGTGCACAAGAACCGTAACCCTGTCACAAGTATTTACGAAGTTAGCTCCCCTTTCCATTTTTTTCGTCCGTCCGTCCGTCACACTTTTGTCCGGAGCATATCTCTGAAAGTATAAGGGGGAACTAAATGAAACTTCACACATTGATAGAGGTCAACGAGGGGAAGAGCAGTGCACAAGAACCGTAACCCTGTCACAAGTATTTACGAAGTTAGCTCCCTTTCCAGTTTTTTCAATATTTTGCTTGTCCAGAGCATATCTCTGAAAGTATAAGGGGGAACTAAATGAAACTTCACACATTGATAGAGGACAATGAGAAGAATTGCAGTGCACAAGAACCGTTACCCTGTCACAAGTATTTACGAAGTTAGCTCCCTTTCCATTTTTTTCAATATTTTGCATGTTTCCGGAGCATATCTCTGAAAGTATAAGGGGGAACTAAATGAAACTTCACACGTTTATAGAGGACAATTAGAGAAAGTGCAATGCACAAGAACTGTAACCCTATCACAAGTATTTACGAAGTTAGCTCCCTTTCCATTTTTTTTCAATATTAAGCTTGTCTGGTGCATATCTCCAAAAGTATTAAAGGGAACTTAATGAAACTTCATACATTGAAAGAGGGTAATAAGAGAAAATGCAGAGCACAAGAACCATAACCCTGTCTTCAGTATTTGTAAAGTTAGCTCCCTTCCTATTTTTTAGTAATTTGCATGTCCAGAGCATATCTCTGAAAGGATAAAAGGGAACTTAGTGAAACTTCACACACTAATAGAGGGCAATGAATGAAAGTGCAGAACACAAGAACCATGACTCTGTCATAAGTATTTACGCAGTTAGCTCCCTTCTTAATTTGTGGTTTACTGTGCTTGTATAGAGCATATCTTAGGAAGTATTGAAGGAGACTGAATATAATTTCACACATTGATAGAGGGTAATGAAAGAAAGTGCAGAGCTTAAGAACTATAACCCTACCTTTAGTAATTACGGAGTTAGCTTCCTTCCTAATTTTTTCAGTTATTTAGCTTGTCCGGAGTATATCTCTGTACATATTTAAGAGAACATGAATGAAACTTCACATATTGATAATAGAGGGCAATGACAAGAAGTGCAGAGCAGAAGAACCATAACTGTATCCCATGTTATTTTGGAGTTACTTCCCTTCTTATTTTTTCTCAGTTGTATGTATGTCTAGAGCATTGCTCTACAAGTATTGAAAAGAATTTTTTTTCCATTTTAAATTGCATTTAATTTACACAGAAAATCACTCCTTCACCAGGATACCCATTCTCCTATTCCAAGCCTTCGGGGAGCATCCATCGGTTCCACCGATTTTCTTGTTTGGTATTAAAGCAACTAAAATGGTTTTATATTGTTTTCCAGCATGCGTGTACTTCCTCATGATAATGATACTGGTGGGTTCTTCTGCGCAGTATTCACCAAGAAAGGAGTTCTAGCTAAGGACTTTGGTGAGTACAATGTGCTGGAAAAGCGTAGAGTTGGGTAACTTCGGACAGCGGGTAAATTCGGACATACCATAGCAAACAGTGAAAATCCAGATGAGACGGCTCATAATGAGCCGTCTCATCAGGATGTTCTCTGTTTGCCCAGTCAGTTTCGTTTTAATTCCAAACGACTAACTTATAAAGGAAACAATGTCACTGTCCAAATTTACCTGCTGTCCGAATTTATCCGACTCGACCCTAGCATGCCTGCAAAGGCAGACCAAGGGAAGGAGTAGATCTGTCTTCTGTATGGATGTTGTCATTGTCATGGTCAGAGAAAACATTTGGAAAAAGATATTTTTGCAGGTTAGGGAAATATCAGAGAATTATATGATTGGTGAGGGATATTCTGAAAGGACTACTTAAGTCATGGAGTACATGTATATTATTAGTAATAATGGATTGGACCCTTTTGGGCAGAGTTATGCCTTTTCTTGAATATGAAAAGAGTCAGCTCAAGTTCACAGATATTTTTCTTTGAAACATGGTAAGGAGTCTTGCTATGATGTGTAGATGAGCATTTTACTAGGGATTTTGGATTAGATTTAGGACCTCCTTGGCCATGATAAGAGCACTGACTCTGAAACATTAGGTCTCCCACCACTGTGTGTTAAAGCCTTAGCCATGCACATGTGAGACAGCCAAGTTCTGTTTACGGAAGGTCAGGTGGTTTTCGCCCAGGACCTCTAGTTTTCACCCACCTCTGCTTAACAATCGGCTCAACATGTGTGAAATATTCTTGAAAGGGCAGTAAAACCCATAAAATAATTTAAAAAAATGGATTTTCTGAAATTTGGTATGATTCCTGGCTATGGATGTGTTAATATGAATTTCAAAGTGAAAAGTGATCCTGGCAAGGGCATCTGTGGAATGTGTACAGATTTCTGCCTACCAGGAGCTATGTTAAAGGTAGGTTCCTGTACTAGCGATAACAATTATGTCCACAAAATAATTTCTTCTTTTTCTGAGCAGTATTGAATTCTCTTATTTTTCTGAATTTGTTGCTACTGAGAAACTCGTCAGATGTTGAAGAAAATAGTCGTTTTCCCTTTTGTTTTATTTTCTTTCGTTGGAATTCCAGTTCTAAAAATAACTATGATTATTATGTCTATAAGTGCGTGATTTCTGATGCCATTCTCCAAAGGTCAATTTTCCCTTGTCGTGAGCTCTCCTAGAGGTCCTGGCATGGTGGATGGGTTAAAACTATCCCAAAAAGCAATGCAGCATGACCTCAGCTGCGTTATCTATTTTTGGCGCGAACTAAAAATAGCGCTTAACTGGTGTGCGAAGCAGAGTTAGGAAATCCCTTGCAAAACAACTTTTCTAATATTTTTTTGATTTACACATTTTAGTGAAACTTATTCATTCCCTTTTATAAGTGCTTTCCAACAACTTGGATGAAAGATCATCAAAATTATGATGCATTTGAAAGTACAGGAACCTACCTTTAAACTACCAGGGGAGATAATTCATACCAGGAGAATTCGTCTTCCATTTCATTGGGCATCTGCCCAGTCTGATCAGAGTCTTTGCTGTCCCCATGGAGCTAGCTTAGACCCTTAGCTGTCCTTTAGGCAAACAGTGAAGAGTCTGATCAGACTGGGCAGATGCCCAGGCTGATCTGAGTCTTTGCTGGGCGCACATGCCACTTTGTTGGTTTTGTCCTGTCCTGGCTCAAATGTTTTTCTATTTGTAAAAATATGGCAGAAAAACATTGAAGGGGTATCCATTCACCGTAATATTAAAAACATTATGCATATCCAGCACCCCCAATGGAGGCTGAAGCCGCTGCAGGAGACTCCGCCGACCATGATAGACAGAAGTATGTGAAGCCGATACGCTGTAACACAGACATCACAGTGACAATGATGGAGTGGACCACTGAGACTACTAAAGAGAATGGGGAGACTGACAGCTCCTCCGAGACTAAGAATTATGATGTTCCTGAAATGACTATTTCGGCCTGGTAAGTTGATATAGTATAGTATAATTGGCATGAATATTGGGGCACCTTACCCAAGTACATCGTATTTTTGATTGCAGTGCTTAAATAATCATGTGCCTCAGAAATACCCATGATGTGCTCTTATTGGGGCATGTGGCGTAATCAGGTCAATTGGTATGTTTGTATTGTTTCAATGATGTTGGACATCACTCATATCAGATAATGTTTGATAATATATAGAACACTTGAGTTTGCTCAAACTTTACCCACAGAGCCGCGTAGCGCAATCGGTAGGGCACCTGACTCATAAGTCAGAGGTCTTGGGTTTGAAACCCGGTCTGGCCACATACATTCGTTTCTCCTTCCGCTGATTCAAGAAGGGTAGTTGTCAGTTACTGGTGAAAGAATGTGCACTTAGTACTGGTTAACCGCTTAGGAGGTCTAAGCCTGCGCAGGAATATTGTGGTTAGGTTAACTGACCATCTCGACATGACCATAGTTGTTTACCGTGGACGTTAAGCAACAAATCAATCAATCAACCAATCAAACTTTGCCCTATTTCTTCGGTTATGAGACAGAGCTTTTTTCCTTCCTAAACAATAGAAAAATCTATATCTGTATTTTAAGTCAGATCTAGATTCTTAGGATTGTTCAAAGAGGAAAAACCCATCTCATGGCTGAATTTTTGTTAAACTGATTTAGATTTTTGGGCTCAGTCAAGAAATAGAAAACACTGTTTAATTGCCAGATATAGTATAGCGGACTGATTTAGATTTAAGGTACACATATACACATCCAGGGAAACAGCTCTGCTATTTTCATTTTATTGCAGCTTTCCAATTTGGGATCAGCCGGGCTGGGTAGTGCAATCGGTAGGGCACCTGACTCGTAAGTCAGAGGTTCTGGGTTCGAATCCCGGTCTGGCCACATACTTTCGTTTCTCCATCCGCGGATTCAAGAAGGGCACTTGTCAGTTACTGGCGAAAGTATGTGCACTTAGTACTGGTTAACCGCTTAGGAGGTCTAAGCCTCCCAGGAATAGTGTGGTTAGGTTAACTGACCGTCCCGACATGACCTTAGTTGTTTACCATGGACGTTAAGCATCAAATCAACCAACCAACCAACCAGTTTGGGATCAACTTTTAAGGGAAAGTATTTGCTCCCGTTGGAGTGATTTTTTTAGCTCGCCTGAACGAAAGTTCAGGAAGAGCTATTGTTGTCACCACGGCGTCCGCATCAGCGTCAGCGTTCGGATTGGATGTTTTGGTTAAAGTTTTTTAAAGACCTATATCTCCTTAACCCATGGATGGATTCTTTTGATACTTGCACTGTAGTTAGATATTGGTCTAAGGTTTAACAGGGTACCACCCCACCCCACTCCGTGACCTTGATATCAAGGTCATGGACTTAGAAAATTGGTAGTTTTTTTTGGACTGGATGTTTTGGTTAAAGTTTTATAAAGCCCAATATCTCCTTAACCCATGGATGGATTCCTTTGATACTTGCACTAAAGTTAGATATTGGTCTAAAGTTTTCGAAGGTACTACCCAAACCCCCCTCTGTGACCTTGATGTCAAGGTCATGGACTTAGAATATTGTCTTTTTATTGATTGGATGTTTTGGTTAAAGTTTTTTAAAGACAAGCCCATAGATGAATTCTTTTTATATTTGCACTGAAGTTTGATCTACAGGGTACTACCCCAACCCCGCTCAGTGATCTTGATGTCAAGGTCAGGGACTTAGGAAATTTTTGTCTTTTTTAAAGTTTTGTAATTGCATACTGATTCATAATGCTTTGCAGAGATTTAGTTTATACTTGAACTGATGTTAGACTCTTTTTTTGAATTTTTACAAAACACCTTATACCTACCCCACTGGATGACCTTGAAGTCAAGGTCATCAACTTAGAATTTTGTCTTAAAGATTTTGGTTAAAGTTTTATATTTATGAAGACATAATTTCACAGTGCCACGATGATGGACACAGTTGATACTAATACTTGGACTGATGTTAGATAATGGTTCAGGGTTTTGATACATTATTTTTTTTTTTTTCATTTTTATCTTATTTTTATTTTAAGACTTATTTCTGAGGTAGCTTTTTGTTTATAAATGTGTTTTCATTATGGACATGCTTGCATGAAGTTTTATGCACAGCAGTCCACATAGCTTCCACCCCCCCCCCCCCCCCCCCCCCCCCCCCCCGCCTTGAAAATTTCGTTTCATTTTTTTTTTTTTTTTTTTTTTTTTTTTTTTTTTTTTTTTTTCATTTTCTTTCTTTTTTTAAGTATTTTAAGACTTATTTCTAAGATAGCTTTTGTTTATAAATGTGTTTCATTATGAACATGCTTGCATGAAGTTTTATTGCTGTGTGATGGGCAAGCACCAATTCAGGCGAGCTATGCTGTCAGGCGACAGCTCTTGTTCCTTTATGAGTTGACTCTTTCTTGAAGGGCTTTGTCATCCAGGGATACAAACAGGAAGTGACGCTTCAAGAAAAAGAATTCTAACATCCTTGCCAGACCAAATATTTGGCTGGTTTGGACATGCAGTTTGCAGACACTTTAAGGCATGTATTCTTATAACATGGCTAATTTGTGCTCATTATTTTTTCAGCTCATATCCTAAAGGAAAGCTTCCAGAAAAGTATGTTGATGAGATGCTGCAAGCAGACGACAAAATCTGGCAAGAAGCAAAGTAAGTTAGCAACAGATACCCTATTTCTTCAATTATAAGACAGCGTTTTTTCCCCGGCCAAACCAACCCTGAAAATCTAGATCTTATTATCCAAAACAATCCCAAAAACCTAGACAGACTTAGATTATATCCCATCCCAAAAATCTAGATAGACCTAGATACTTGGTATTGTTTTGGAAGGGAAAACCAATCTTATAGCAGAATTTCATAAGATTGATTTAGATATTAGGGACCCTTCTAGAGAGGGGAAAACCCTGTTTATAGCTGAATGAGTATGGTAACTTTGAAAGATTTCCAGATACATTTCTCTAAGCTGTACATACAGTGAAACTTTATTAGCTCAAACACGTTTTAATAGGACCATGAAAATTAGTTTCGGCCATGGGTAGTTCTAGCAATCTAGGGTCAGTTTCTATATAAAGTGACATCCAGGGACCCAGAACAGAGTTCTGCTCAATCAGGGAAGAGCCATCAGGAATAGAGCCATTGAAGTTATACTGTATTTGGCTCCCTTCTCATAGGGACTGGTATTAAAGGTTGTTATTTGGAGTTTAGTAGCCATTTTGATTTTGCTGATATTTTTTTCTAAATTGTCTGAAAGCAGTTATATAAAGGAAACTAATAAGTTGCTCTAAAACGTATAAAGTGAAAATTATTAGATTAGTTATTTTGGTTCTTGTTCTTAAATTCCAGAGCACATTTCAAGATAAGTGACAAGATCAACCCGAAGTTTGTTCTGAGACGAGGCAAGGAGAACTGGCCCGGCTACTACTACATGCATCCCACAGTTAAATCTATCATGGACTCAAATGCCATCTTCAAGGAAATGGTATACATCTGTTATATCCTATGTTATTAGCATGTGACATTTGTAAGGTCTTGTGTTAGGGATTTGGCATTAAATCTTGTATTTTTAAAGCCTCAAAAAGGCACTAGATTCACCAGACCTGTTAACAGTAAAACAGTTTCTTAAATTGTGTTGAGTTTGCAAATGTTTCATCAAACTTTTTTCACCCATAATTGATGTTTTCAGTTTAGATATATTTTTCTAAAAATTGGGACACCTTAAATGATTACCTAAAAATAAAACAGCCTTGTGATGCCAATTAGTGACTCCCCTGAAAGATTTTTCTATCCACACCATACACCCATGAAAGATACTTATATACTATGCACAATATATATAGCAATTTTTTGTATGTGTCAGATCCACCATATCAGGATTTTATTGTCACTTTATTGCATAAAGATACAAAGGCCGATCATTCGAGATGGACTGGCAGGTATAAGATTTAAGATTGTTCAATTGAAGCGTTTGAACTACCGTGACGTCAGTATTTATGACCATTGTATCTGAAGGACAGTTTTGATCATGTACAAAAGTCAAAACCATAATGAGGCGGCTGATTTGCTGTTAAAATAAAGGAAAACGCTCTAAAACATTTGAATATGCTACGAGTATGAGGTTTACAAAGTTCGAAAATTTGACGTTTTCCCTTGTTTCTACGTTATCGTCTTAAACAGTTGTTTCTAATCGGTTTTTCTTGAATCCCTTCCGAGTGTATGATTGTTTAGTATCTACCAATATGATAACGTAAACAATTCAGAAAGAAAATTCTTCCCGGTTACTGAGCATAAGTCAAAAGTCTCAGACTAACGTCATCATTTTCTCACAGTTACGTTACACTTCAGTGAAGAAACTTCACAGTTAAATTAATCATGGCGTGACCTTTAATTTTACCTTTTGGTTTTTCTCGGGTTTTTATTCTGCATTGAACTGAAGCACCCGTGAATCAATGCTCAATGGACCAAATCACAACGTTTTAACGTCAATTGCGCATGCTAAGATTCGTCAGTTGTTAAGCTTAACCATATGTTTTACGCATTCAGTAGCTTTGACAAGAAAACTGGGCATGAAAATGATGAGAAAGACCGTACAAAAAATCACATGCATGCCATGTTTATGTTGCTTTTCAATGGGTGTGAATTTCGACTAATGACCCCTTTGGCGCTTATCGCTTTTCCCCAATAACATTTTTAAAGATGACTTCTGTAATCCCATGGTATCTGAAGCACCAAATACGGTTCCCTTCGATGCAATTTAATTTCGCGCAGTGTTACACCTCAGTAATGAGAAAAATTGCAAAATATAAAAAAAAATGCTTAATATATTTTGCATAGTATATTCTCTGAAAAATAGAATTGTCTCTGAATTTTCACAAAACCCACTTACCTAGAGTTATACACAGTTTGTAACAGGTAACATGGTTGATATGAAAGATAGACCGCTCATGACAACAGAATGACAGTGAATATTTTATTGTTGACATATCCTGTATGCAGACAGGTGCTGTTTAAGACTGGCCTAAGGAGGATTTAATGATGCTTTTTAAGGCCAATAAAAAAAATTATGCAAACTTTATTTTTCAAATTCTTGGAGGTTGGAACTCTGCTTGTACTAAATATATGCTGCTAAGTACATACAAGCCATGATGAGACAAAACCAACATAATGGCATGTTCCCCCAGCAAAGACTCAGATTGGCCGGGCAGCCGCAAAGTCTGATTAGAGTTTTTGCTGTCCCCATGGAGCTAGCTTAAATTCTTAACTACTCTTTATGCCCACAGCTAAGACTGATCAGACTGGGCAGATGCCCAAGCTGATCTGAGTCTTGGCTGGGCACACAAGCCACTTTGTTGGTTTTGTCGTGTTGCAGCTCATACATGTATAGTGTCTACAAAAGGTGTTTTCTTTTTGATTGACCAGAGTTAACCTGTGGAAATTCTCCAGCCTAAATGAAAAAATTCACGGAAGAATTTCCAAGAGAATGCTTTTATTTTCAGAAAAAGTTCAAAAACTTTGGTCTGAAGATCTTTGGAACTTACAAAAGTGACCTTGTGAAGGACTGCGAACTGGTTCCTTGCGAATCGGTAAAGTATTGCTTTTATACTATGACATAGAAACATTTTGAGAAAGATATTGTACCATTTCCGGGTCTGTTTGACCAGCCCACTTGTATTTTGGATTTATGACAGCTGTTTGAAACTTTGTCACAGAACCATTATTTGATAGGTTCACATAGTTTTACTTAGTAAATTTATAGTTAAGTGACTAAAAATATGTGTGTATGACCAGACCACTTAAAATTCTAGTCACTTAGCTATTAGTTTTTCAGACAATGTCACATAACCATCGTTTTGTTGCAATAACTGTAATAGTACACTAAAGCTTGATTTACATGCAGATTTCTTGTTCATTTGTTTAATGCTTAGCAAATTCCTGAAGTTCTTTGGGCAACTTCCAAGATGAATGTGTGTTATACCATATTAATCCTATTAAACGCTCTGGGGGTGTTGCGTTTTACATAAGGGACATATTAATTAGAGCCGAAATTGTAGTAAATTAGCCACTGCCAAAATACCAAGGAACACTGCCATTTTTTGCAGTGCAAAAGCTCCTCACAATTTTTCAGCAACAAATATTACCACATTAGATTTTGTTATTACTGTAAGACTTAACAAATCTGGGACTAATGAATTTGTAAAGTGAGCTGGGCCCTGTGGTCAATTATCAAGATAATGGATTTCATTTTGGTTTATTCTTTTTAGAAATGGTAACATACATACATACACATATATGTAATATACAATACAGGCTTTGGATTAGAACGAAAGCTGGGCGCTTATAGAGTTCTACTCCCTAAAGCATTTTGACACATATCTCCTTGTTATTAACCAGGTCCACAAATCACTATGACTTCTCTTGAAGTAGGGGTAGGCTGTATTCTGCTGCTCTTTTTTGCAGGGCATTGTGGGTATTCTGCCATACATTGGGGCACGAAAGGTTGAGGTTACTAAGGAGGACCTGATACTGATGTTACAGGAAAAAACAGTGGCCCTGGACAAACTTGCTGAAACTACCAAAACAGCCATTGAAGAGACAGGTTGGTGATCAGTACCATTTTCACTGTTACATGTTAACAGACATTTGGGGTCATTCCAGAGACGGGAAGATCCCGTCTTATAGCCATATAGATACTAAAAGACAGGGTCTTTCGCTCTCTATAATGACCTCAAATGTCTAAATCCAGGGTGTCCATGGTCAGGGAAAAAGTCAGGAAAAAAAAAAAAAATTTCAAGGTCAGGGATTTGTCAGGGAATTTTGAAATTTGTCAGGGAATTTTGGCAAAAAGTCAGGGAATTTTGAAATAACAAGTCTATGAATGATAAAAACATCAAAAATAAAGGCCAAGGCAGAGTCTTCGTGTTTGGCTATTATCATAATAATAATAATTACAATGCTACTAATAATAGTAATAATAATAACACTAATAATAATGATAACAAGTATTACATTTTTTCGAATTATTCTTTGAGAAGAAACTGAAGGGAGTAGCGCCCCTTGCTTCCCCAGCTGAAACTTCTTTCTCAAAATGGACAAAATACATGCTAACCTAATAAGATTTATATCTCTTCATAAGTATGCACTTCAAAATGAAATTGATATAAGTCGTTTTAGGCACTTCAGAATTTAATTATATAAAAAAGACCTGTATCATTAAATTTTGAAGTGCTTATATCATTTCATTTTGAAGTGAGATATAAATCTTATTTGGTTATCTTGTATTTTTGTCCATTTTGGCATGCATCTAATTTCAAGCACCACATCCAACAGTATAGATTACTTTTGTAAATGCCTGTAGATGTATGTATGTAGAAAAAATAAAATAAAAAAACTAAATCAAAGAAAAACAATTAAAAAAGAAAAATAAAGATACAAAGAGTAATACAATGGCAGTTGGTAGTAAAAAAGGTGGTAAGAGTTGGCTGTAGGGGAGGAGGAGGCCAGCAGATTTCCCTGTATTATGACATGCATCTCATCCAACAGTATAAATAACATTTGAAAATACATGTACATGTACATGTATGTATCAGGAAAAGGAAAAATAGAAAATCAATTCAAAGAAAAAAAAAATAAATAAATAAATAAAAATACATGTATAAAGAGTAATACAAAAAAATTATTACAGTTGGTAAAGTAAAAGGTGGAAAGGGTTGGCTGTAGGGGAGGAGGAGTCCAACAGATGTCAGAACTTTGTGTGCAAAATACAAAAACGTTAGTCAGGGAAATTTGATTTTAGTCAGGGAAAAGTTAGGGAAATTTGCTTCACTCAAATTGTGGACACCCTGAAATCAGAATTATGAAATTCTGCTATAAGAAGAGTTTTCCCCTTCCAGACAGTCTGAAAAATCTAGATCCATCTTATAAGACAGATCTAGATATTTGATATTGTTTTTGATATACAGTATTTCACAAACAATGACATACCGTCACATAATATAAATGATAATGGCATTATGTACCATTTCATAATATCATGTATATGCAATTTATTTGGCCTTTCATAGAATTATCATATAATGAAATATTTATTGACCTTTGAATGAATATGCAGTTTTGTTGACCAGCAAACTTAACACATTGACATGCCTTTTGCTCTGGTCATGTAGTTTGCTGATCAATAAAACTGCATAGTAAGCTCAATAAAGGTCAGTATTTGTTTAATATTATTTCAGAACCAGGATGCCTGATCTTCCAGTACAAGCCAGATGGAAGGTAATTTTGCGCACTATAACCAAATCCCAAGATAGCAAAACCTGTATCAGCTTACATGAATCTGGCATGCCAACATTTTATATCTGCTGTAGTTAAAATCTTCAGTATTGAATTATTGTCCAGAGCTGACTCTATGTACAGGGTACTGCAGGGACATTTTGCCTATTCCTTATGATAAAAGATTTCATCATGACATAAACCAGTCCACTTACAATTTGACAATTTCACATTAAAGGTGTGTGGGTACACATCCATACTTATCCGCCATTTTGATAATAGGAAACAGCTGTTTTGATTTTCCATTTGCTTCCTCGGAAGACTAAGCCCTTCCAAAATGGGGTCAACTCTTAAAGGAAAGAATTTGCTCCTAGAGAAGCAAATTCTTTCCTATAATAGTTGACTGCCAATGAGAAGGGATGCACTTAGCAAATGGTGGAATTGCTTCCCCTGAGAAGTTTGCTAGAGCCTTGTGAATTAACTAAAATCTGGTTTAATGCAGGGCTAATTACTTCACCTACAGGTCACTTATTTCTGGAACTGGTCATTTATTTCTGGGCTGCCCTGAACAAAGATCTGAAAGTGAACATTTTGTTAAGAATTGATCATAAAGATTGACTCTGTGTCACTGTTAATCTGTGCTCCAGATATGGGAAATGTTGATAATTGGTAGATAAGTTGTATGTGATGTCTCTGGTTGCTCAAATTAACATGTTGTGACCCCTCATTAGAGGCAGTTCTAATGAGAGGTCACAAAGGATCAAAAGGAATCAACAGGCCAAATGTGAAGGCTTGGGGCATACTGCGCAAATACAAATACTGTTTGAGTCTTCGTGTTTGTAGATTTATACATGTACATAAAGCGAATTTGTGCATGATATGGCTCATAAGATAAATGTTGTTCAAATTTCACCCAAAAGTTGGGCTTGTTTTGACCTCTGTATTTTTTAACAGTGAAGGGAGCCCCAAGTGTCCAATAGTGGTGGTTGGGTGGAGAAACAAGACATTTATTAAGGACCATATTGAGAGCAAGGTAGAGAACTACCATCTTCAGAGACTGTGTGGAGTTGAGCCCCTTGAAAAGAGTAAGTCATTGACATAGAACACTGTATTATAATGTTTCAGTAACTATATTTTAGCCTCTTGACAGGAGTAAGTCATTAGCCTATAAAGCTGTATTCTAATGCACTTACAAATATAACACGACGTCTGATTGAATAACGTCAAAAATTTGCGACAGTATTATAAAATTCAGCGATATACTGTCGCAAACCCGACGTCATTAAGAAACGTCACTTCTCATTGGCTGACGTATGGTTTTACGCATCTGAAAGCGCTTGCAATGGGGGCAAAGTATCACACTTTTAAAGGTGAAAATGTGAAAAGTGCATTAGAATGGGATAACTGTATTGAAAATTGTCATTTGGGGAGGTAAATCATCGGTTTTATGGTCGCAAATTGCGTTTTACGGCTCGCTGGCGCGTCGCCGTAAAACGAAATTTCCGACCATAAAACCAACAATTTACCTCCCCAAATGACAATTTTGAGTAGTCATCCCCTAATTATATTATCTGAGTAAAAACATTTTAGCCTCTTGAGATGTCAGAGTAGGTCGTTAGTGTATAAAGCTGTATTAATATTTGAGTTATTTGAGCCTCCTGAGAAGACTAATTCATTAGCATGTACTAAGCTTCAAGTTTGGTTTTCCAGGTTCATGTGACCTTTCCATTGTGAATTCCAGACTGGAATTGACAGTAAAATGACATATAACATGGCAACTTAGGGTTCATGTTTAGCATCTGTTTGTTGACTGTATACTGGTGGCTCTGAAATGCCTTGGTAATGGAGCTCTGGCATCACTACATTTGCAGTGGCAGATGTTGTATGCTCTTGTGGACTGGGATTTACTTGCATGCCCTTGCTGATGGGAATTTAGTGAATGGTATAATGAAACTACACACTGCAGGGCTGTGAATTTTCCATGGATTTTCGGAAATCCAAGGTTTTCGACACCCTCTTGGTCATTTCTGCGATTCATATAAATTCGAGGAGAAAATTTGGAGGGGGACCCCCATGGAACGAACGTTTAAAGAGTGTTTGTGTCATCTTTTCCACCAAACACTATCGGAGAATTCTGAATGCTACAGAGGTTTTGATTGCATAGAGCCAATAGAAAAAGCAATAACAACTTTGATCAGTCCCAGCATATAGAATTTTTACAGTAAAAGCAGCTGCAACATAACCTTTCAGAGAATTCCTGTTATTTATTCATGAAACTTTTGTGATTTCAGAGGGTGCAGGAGGTTACAATCTTACTAGCCAGGTGAAGATCAAAAGAGTGAAGGATTTGACATACGAGGAATCTGAGACTGTTGCCATGGTCACTGCTAACCTCAAGCCAGTTGGGAAATAAACATGTCATCTTCATTACTTAAATTTTTCATCAATTATCATCAGCGTCCAGTTTAAGTTAGCGAAATTGGATTTTATCCTTGTGAGCTATTGGAACGCAATCTAGATTACATGGTCTAGCTATGTTCAGTCCAGTCTGTATCCAGAATTGAACTTAAAGGTCAAATAATTACATTCTGATCACCAACAACACGCCACTGTGATAAATTCCAGTTTTGCTTGATTTTTTGTATAGTGATTTTTCGTGTTGTAACACAAGTAAAATGACTTTAGAGACATTTCTTTCACATGTGGTTTGGATATTAACATTTGAAAACATTGACACTTTAAGTGTAGGCTCATTCAACAAGCAAGTTGCATTCATATACTGGAATTAGCCTTTTTGAAAACTTACCATGGGATCTTATAATTGTCACTTCGATGGTGTCTAATGAGATCTGACAAAAATATGTGTTTATGAAAAAAAAAAACAATCTAAGTTTAGTACTTTACCAAATCATTTTCGAATATGAGAGCTGATCTGATCAGGATCAGTGTTATCTATATATAAGCTGCGAGACTACAAAACCAACAAAGTGGGTGTGCACCCGGGAAAGACTTAGATCAGCTTAGGCATCTGCCCAGTCTGATCAGGCTTTGTTGTCAACATGGCGGTAGCTGAGACCCTTAGCTACTCATTACAACAAAGACTCTGATCAGACTGGGCTGATGCCCTGGCTGATCTGAGTCTTCACCGGACGCACATTTCATTCTGTTAGTTTTGTCATGTCACTGCTCATATTTTTTTTTCGACAAAGAAATCATACAGACCAGCAAAGGTCATTAATAGACTATGTGAATGTGCTTGCTGGTCAGGTCAGGGCCATTGTTTTGTATGTGCAAAATTATGCTGTTTCACATTATATTTATTTGGTTATACGACATGTTTTTTCCCTTGATAAACAACCCCAAAAATAAGACAGATCTAGATTTTTTGATTGTTTTGGAGGGAAAAACACATCTTATAGCAGAATAACACAATACTAGTTCAGATTTTGTGGTAATTCTAGAGGAGGGAAAACCTGGGGTGGTAATTATGTATAAAAGCACTTAAGTCGTTGCTATGCTGTTGCTAAGGCTAAATTTCTATGTTGGAGATTCCCTACAACTATGAAATTTGCTCTGGAGGAACAGTCTGAAAAAGACTGTTCCTCCATAGCAAAATTCATAGTTGTAGGGAATCTCCTTCAAAGAAATTTAGCCTTAGCAATAGCATAGCAACCACTTAAGTCGTTTTATAAATATGGCCCCTGGTCTTATAACCAAATAAATATGGTTTTCTCATTTTTTGTTGGTTTAATAATCATTGTTTCTTGAGTATATGATGCTCTTTTAATTTGATCATGGAAAAACTTTTGTAACTTTTCAATAAAATCATGCAGTTCATACAATCGTCATATAATAAACCCCCGTTAACTTACATTTAGGTACAGAAATCAGTCTCATTCTTTTGCTGAAATAGTGTTCAGAACTCCAGATAAGATGGGGTTTTGAGGATAATTCTAAGATAATTTTCTTATTTCTCGACAAAAACGTTGTGACCCCACCTTAGAACTGTCGAAAAGACAGTTTTTATGAGGGATAATAACATGTTTTATGGAAGATTATCCCTAAATTATCCCTGTAACCTATTCTTGTCTGGAACAAATTAGGAGCCTGTTGTCCAATATAGAGCAAAGCCCTGGATAAAATCATTCAAACTGTTGTTTCTGGGTACACTCATGCTAGAAGGTAAATTTTCAGCTGGCACGACTCAAGATTAGTTACAGTGGCCAAAAGTACGGTGTATAATTGAAAGTCAAGGATGGATTTTGATGGTGAATCTGTGACTATTTCTGTGATTCTCCAAAAAAGCCCTACATTGTGACCCCTCATTAGAACTGCTTCAGAAAGGCAGCTCTAATGTGGGGTCACAACATGGGTTTTAATAGAGAATTAAGCACAGTTAATCAACATTCATCATCAAACCCGCCACTTTATCTGAGCCACTGACGCTGAAGAAAAATATTGATCAGTGTCAGTCTTGTTTGACAGTTTGTAGAGATAACTCATTATGAAGTTTGAGATTGTAGGTTTTTTTTAATTAAGTTCATGTCCTCATTTCCAGAAGTATTTGTTAGAAAAAAGGAACATTACAAGAAAAGAAACTTCTTGTCTTCGTCATGGTTCAAGTAAAAATTTGTATAAAAAGGATATTCTTCATGTGTCTTTATTTAGAATCCCAGAAATGTCATCATAGCCCATCTGCGACAGAGACTGCCAAGCAGTCAGCTGAGCAGGCCTGTTACAAAATGGATATTCTTCATGTCAATTTATTGAGAATCCAAGAAATGTTATTACAGCACATCTGTGACAGAGATTGTCAAGCAGTTACCCGGGGCCGAGCAGGCCTGTTCCATAATTTCACAACATATCAGGGCTGTCAGCGTCTGGGAAAAACCTCTGTAAAGTGGATATTTCTTCCAGCTCAGGGTAGGGTCAGGACATTTTGTGATTGGTCATGGATATTTGGAAAGGGCTTGAGAAGTTGGGGAAATTGAAAATCTCGGGAAATATACTTATTTTACTCAAGGGGAAAGGATACACTTTTAAGAAAAGATGATTCATACACAAAAGTATTTATCTCCCTTCTCATAGGGGGCTCCTTTTAAAGGGAGGAATTTGCTCCCCTTGGAGCAAATTCTTTCCTTTAATAGTAGCCCCCAGATTTTCAAGTGATAGCTTTAGCACTATCAGGATTAAGTCTATACCGAGTTTAATTTGTTAAAGGATATTGGAAATTGAAAAATATAAAAAGTCCGGGAATTATGAAGTGGAGGAAGAGGGGCAACCCTGATACTGTTAGTCCCAATTATTTTCTGGATTATTATACCTGTCAACTCTCCCCAATTAACAATGAGTCTCCCTATTTTGGCCAGATTTTCCTATTTTAAGGACATTTCTCTGTTTTGTTTGAATTTCAAGATTTTTCTTTTAAAGACTATAAAACTTCTGAACATCTCCCCCATGGAAACTGACTTTGGGAGCATGCACAATTTTGCTTAAAAATCTGTTGAAAATGATTATTTTCATGCTTTCTCCTCTTCGAGATTCAAAATGTTGACATGTATGATATTATATAATCATAAAAAGTATTCTTGAGACTTCTGACAAAGCATGCTTCATTTGCCTACCAATATTTAATGAGAACTGCTACTAAAAGAGTATGTAATAAGGTTTCAGAGATACGCAGATTTCTATCAACAGAACCTGTTAGTGGGACACGATAGCTTGCCTGACAGCGCCTTGCCCATCACTTAAAAAACTAATGTAAAACTTTAACATTTGGCTAATGCCGCCGACCCCGGGGGTAGTGCTATAGCTCTTCCTTTACATTCATACAGGCAAGCTAAAAATAAAACAAACACAAAATATAATGTGTTTTAAGTATTTATTTTGCATATTGCAACAATAATCACAGCAATTTGTATAACTGTTGATGCCTCCAAGTCTTGCTAAAAAGGCATCAAAAATCATGTTTGGCAGTTCTATGGTATAAAGTTACTGCCAGAGTGTTCCCTACATCCCTCCAACTTGCTAAAGCAGTTTCCATAAAACACTAAAATTTCCTCCCACAATTTTTACTTTCAACTGCTTTTGTCTTATTCCTATCATCTTTCCTTTTCCTTTTACTTTTTCTTTCTTGCATTTCATATGTTTGCATCTGTCTTTCTCATAACTTTTGCTAAGTATAGATGGATGGATGGATGGATGACTTGCGAGTCTTTTATAAGTCATATCAAGATGATGGGTGGGTGATAATAGAAGGCTGTGTGCAATGGAACCCGTTTACATTGAAAAGATTCCTGCCTACAGCGGGGCTCGAACCCACAACTACTAGATCAGTAGGCCAGCGCTTAACCTACTGAGCTACCAGGGCTCCTCTTTTGCTAAGTCTGTAGCATATAGACACACTGTAATAAATGCTCTTGTCTGTATCATGTTCAACCTGTGTATTACTTTTATGTCTGCCATATTTATTAGAATTTTCTGTATCATCTGTATCAAGAACACTGCCAATCACTGCTCTCCGTATCTACAGGAGACAAGATTACAGAAAAGGGAAGTAACTATTCTGCTAAGGCAGGCAAGGAATTGCCTACCTTTGCAAAATAGCTTCCCTTACCTTTTGAGCAGGGTTAAGGGAGGGCACTGGCTAATGTCACCTACTGCTGCTGTTGTTTTTGTGTTTTTCATTGTCTTTTCTGCGATGCTTCTTTTTGTGTTTATCATGTTTCCTTTTACTCTTTTTATTGTGTTTAGTATTTTTATCACTCTTTCCTGAATGTTTATCACTCTTTACTGAATCTTTATCTCCCTTCTTTGACTCTTTGCTGTGCCTTGTTTTCCTCCGTTTCCTCTTCCTGTGTTCTGAATCTGATGATGAGTCAGTTTCATGATCTCCCTTAGAATGTTTATGATTATCTCCCTTGCCAGGTTCTTTGCTGTGTTTCTTCCTATGTTGTGTATCTGATGATGAGTCAGAACTGTCACTGTCAGAAGAACTGGAAGAGGAGGAGTCTAACAGGGCTTGCAGTTCTTGAACTCTGAAATAGACACACACACTTTATGTTTTTTGGCCATTTTTACATATAGGGAATAGCTTTTGTAAATTCCTGTTGAAGATGAAGCCCTTTTAAAATAGGGACTGAAAGAATTTGCTCCTCTAGAATCTGCTCCTAGAAGAGCAAATTATTGATCCCCACAGAGAGAGGAGGCAAAAATGAAAATGACAAGTTACTCCCCCTGAAAATGTGCACATTCATGTTAACTCTACCACTGTCAAATGCCTACTTAAGCAGGCATGACAAGAACTAGAACAAAATGCACAACTAGTCTGCAGATCAATTAACCTTTGTTGTAGGCCACTGTAATATATTATGAATAACCAGGCAAATTACTGAGCAAACAGAGTACAGCAGTCTGACCCAGATTTGCAATGTTCATCACCAGTCACTAAAATATCCTTGAGAAGACAAAATGACTTGCTAAAGTTTGTAGATGAAAGAATTGTTGTGATGTCAATTTTTTTCCAGAAGAGATAGAATGAAACAAGAATTCAGCAAAACGCAGTGTCTTGTCTTTCAGCGCACCATCACAAAACCTGAAAACTTTACAAAAGTTTATGCTGCTGACACCAATGACAACACCATGAAAGTAATACAGGTCTCACTAGTTAGTCTTGGCTAATTCTATGCACCACTTTTAGCTTTCACCTTCACCTCAACAATCATACAGCCATTTAAATCACAGAATATCATTTACCTCATCTCTTTGTCTTTTCTTTCTTGGTCTTTGAGATAGCAATGCATAGGATCCTCTTGACTCTATGAAATTATTTTAGAATGTCATTATACATAGCCCCTTTATAACATAAAGATTGGGGTTGTCCCGTTGACAGAATGCCACAGTATTTTAACCGAGCAGCATCATACTGAGACTTATACCCTATGTATTTGGTTATAAACTGGAGTTTACCCTTCCAAAATTACCACTAATACATACATATGTATGTAAATTGGTCGTGTAATTTGGCTATAAAATGGGTTTTTCTCTTCCAAAACAATCCCAAAGATCTAGATCCATCTTACAAGATGGATCTAGATCTTTGAGATTGTTTTGGAAGGGAAAATCCCCATCTTATTACTGAATGAATATAATGTATGCACTTGCAAGTGAAAACCGCTCAGTTCCCCGTCTACAGCAACTACTATACTGTATATAAATCAGAGCTCAAGAGAAAAGGCAATACATGTATTTGGTGATCATCAAAGATAATTTCTGCTAAATCTGCATAAAACGTTATGATGTGATCCCATCATTTGAACTGCCTTGCTGAGAGATTTAAATGAGTTACAACATGGTTTCAAAATAATTATTATCCCACACTTTATCAAATACATGTCTTACCTGGAGCACTTAAGATATGGGCGCCATGACTTTGTGGCATTATATTCAAAATAGTGATATAATGAACAGCACTGTAATGAAGCTGTGCTGTAGTAAACTGTGAAGGCACACATCAGGGCCTGGTTGTTCAAAACTTATGACAGTTTGAATAAAAATTTCCCTAAATATAAAGATGCTCTGTGCTTACGCGTATACCTCAAAATTCTGCAAATACCAGTCAAGACAGAAACAGCAAAATTTTCTGCCCTTATATGGCAGGTGAATGAATACACTTCCATATTTTCTGCATTTTTTTTTTCAGACTACAGGCCAACTTCGTTGTGTCAAACTTGCTTATCTCGAAAACCCTGCTGGTGTCGAAGTGATCTCCCATTCCCGAACATTCCCCCCATATAATATTGCATTTCGACCTCCGTTGTGTCGAACTCGCTTATAATGAAAACACTGCTGTATCGAAGTGATTTTTGATTCCCCTCCGACACTTTCCATGTGTTTTACCACTGTTTGTGTTGAAGTCAAAATGTATCGCCGAAACGATGGAAAGAAAATGACGGCCATTTTGTGTAGACGTTTTGCGGTAATGAAAAACCTGCATATTTTTGTCTTTAAGCAAATTGGTACAAACATCGAACAATAACAATGAAAAAGAACGATTTACAATTGTCTTTAATTGATCGCAGTTCAATCAATTATCCCAAATTATCCAATAATTATCCAATGATTGCGCGAAATGATGCAGAAATTGTTTTGTTGATCAGCTGTTTTTGTGTGTAAGTTAATTGACCTTGAACCACGTATACGTCACAGGTCAGGTGCATTTGATTGGAAAGTTCTGTCAATTAGGCGCCTTTGAAATTTAATTGATTGAACAGTATTGAGCTGCGCTCTTTGATGCGGGCTATTAGTAACAATCCCGTTTTCGGTGGAAACAGTTTTACTATGTTCGTGCTGCACACGTTTTGTAGAAATACTGACTCTACGAAAGTTAAGATATTGTACATGTATAGAACAAAAATTTTGGTGACGTCACAATTTGCCTATCTCGAACTTCGGAAAACTCGAAGTGGGTTCTCCATTCCCTTGGAATTCGAGATATCGAACTTGGCCTGTATTTAACTTTTGTGCTTTAATACTGGCTTCCTAATTAGAAGATCTGCCATTCAAAATGGGTCTACTCTTAGAGGAAAGAATTTGCAGAGTTATGCCCCACTGAGAAGGGAGGCAATAATAAAACTGGCAAGAAATGCTACCCCAAACATTCTGCTCACCCATCTAAACCTCTCTGTTTGCATGCTACCAGAAACAAACATAGGGCACTCTCTGTCTCCTGTTCGATGACCGAAACCCTTACATCTCCAACCTAGAAAATAAAGTAAAACAAATATAAGCATATTTTCAATACCATATTTATTCTGCTACAAAACAAGGTTTTCCGCTCTCTAGAATGACCCCAAATATCTATATCAGTCTTATGAAATTCTGCTATAATATGAGGTTTTCTCTTCCAAAACAATCCCAAAAATCTAGATCCATCTTGTAAGATGGATCTAGATTTTTGAAATTGTTTTGGAAGGGAAACACCTCTGTCCTATAACTGAAGAAACACAGTAACTATCTGGAGATGTCAATCAGTCTTGAATTGGTTTTGTCAATCTTCAAACTGGATGTTTGATAAAACAGTTACTATAACATCATAATTGGCAAACAGTGTACATGTATCTCCTGGTCATGGAGCAGTCTGATCTAGGTCTGCACTGTTTGTTTTAGGTACCACTGTCTAAAAACTCTAAATATTTATTGTAAACTTGGTAGCATTATTTAGCCAGAAGTTCTATAAACTATTAACTGTTTCTTGATCTCCCGACTGAGATTAGTATCGGGTATGTTAAACACTGTGTGTATGTGCACAGTGCAGTGTGCTCAGAGCCTTCATTTAAGGTGTCACCTGCCTCAAACATTTTCCATGGCTAACCACTTACTAAAGGCTTGGTTTAAACATATTTATTTGCTTCCATATTTACAAACAAGACACAAATACAGGCTTACAAGTGGCTTTTCATGAAAAAGTAGGAAAAAAGTAGGAATCATTTCATGAAAAATGTAGGAAAAAAGTAGGAATATTATGATAAAAAGTAGGAATTATTTATACAAACTTACCAATAAATCCCGTATATATCAACTCACTTAAACGCTGCAGAACAGTTCAGAAAAACTCCAGTCACAAGATATAAGGGCTGTTTATTTTCAGGAGGCTCTGAAATCTTACTGTCCATGCTGCTGTAAACCTGAATTTTTTTTTTATTTATTAATCAAATAATTGAACATTTAAACAAACCATAAAACATAGTGAAAGAACTGTTCAATGTTGTTCCAGAGAGAATGAGAACCAGGTGGTAAGATGCTTGTATGAAAATGCTGCTTTGAACAAGATATAATGGTAGTTTAAATGAAATAGAAGGACCTGAGTGTGATCTGTCAGGGCACAAGGAATGAGAGCAGTCAGAAATTCAATTTCAGAGCAGAATGGACAGCGTCCCAATGTCTTTCTGTGGAACATGCATTAGAATGAGTATACGATTAAAAACACCTTACTTTGTAAATTGACTAACAAGCACAACAACTGCAAGATGAGTAAAAGCAGTCATTTCTACCTCTAGTCAGCTCCCGAAATGCTAGCCTTTGCAAGTCTGAATGCCCATCAGAATTTGTTTTGGCTTAAAAAGAATGACTAAAATGATATCTATTCATGTATAAATGGGGGGTCTGGGGGGCTGTGCCCCCCAGAAGCCCAAAACAATTTAGAAAATCACATTCTGACAGTGCTCCCCAGCGCCTCAAAATTAAGAGCTTGCTTCCTGGCGCCCTGAAAATAATTGCTAGTGCTCCCCAGCTCCCTGAAAATAAATGGCCATGCTCCCCAAAACCCTTGGGAGGGCCTCATCATTTACATTAAGCAACATGCATGTTCAAAATGTTCAATACATTTCCAGAAAGGCACCACTGCATAAGAGATCAACAGTAGCATATTCAAAGACTGTAAGAAACTCATCAATAGAATATACCATCAGTCCTTATATCATGTAGCATGTTTCATTCTGCAACAGACTAAAATATTTTGAAATATACATTTTTTATTTTCATTTTCATTCAAAAAGTAGGAATAGTAGGAATATTTTAGAAAAAAGTAGGAAAAAAGTAGGAACAGGGCAAAAAAGTAGGAAAAGTAGGGAAAAGTAGGACTACTTGTAAGCCTGCAAATATATACTTGGAATAAGTTTAAGGATGGGAATGGAAGCAGGCACTGCTTATTTAGTTCCTCTCCTTTACTAAAGGTTTGACCGTCAATCCTGTCTTAAGATGACAACCAAGTGCCTGTACAAGACAAGTTACCCCTCCTCAAGTTTTAGTGTAATGGATCCTGAAAAGGTGGCTGCTGATGAAAGATACCCACCCTATAGAGGTGACCCAATAACCAGGTTTGACTGAATTTCTACTTACATTGCATCACTTTCACCTCTTTCCCAAGAGGCATCCAGAGACCCTTACTTGGGGCTTGAGCCAGGAAGTCTCTAGCCTGCTTGTTCTCTGGTAGGTCAGGTATGCTGTCTTCTGGTCTGTCTCGCTGTTCCTGGAACAATGATCCATGGTGTATTAATACCGTAAATATTCTAGAAATTCTAACACCTAAAAACTTACAGTAACTGTCCTAAAATTGGAAAAGTGTGGTATTACTATAATGTTATTAAGTGATTTCGTATTGGCCCAGTTACAGGTCGAAGGTTAGCTGTACTGGCCCGAGGCCGAAGGCCGAGGGCCAATATAGCTGACCGAGGACCTGTAACTGGGCCCATACGAAATCACTTGATTAATGACATTTTTATTAATCAACTTTTAATACATCTGCACAATTACACAGTTAACTGGCCGCCGCCATTGATGTTTACGCCGCTGTCATCCAGCCTGGAGAGCGCCCTCGCATGACCAGAACTTTTAACCAATTGGATGTGTGGATTTCCGTATAGGTCGAAGGTTTTAATCAATATGACAGGAGGTCAACCGAATAGGTAGGAGGTCAAGCTGTATTAAGCAGAGGTCATACTGTATGAAAAAAGAAACGTCACCAGTATGATACAGACCGATTTCCCAGTAAAAGTGCTATATATTACTTAGTTAATTAATAAAATGTAGTTATGCCTTTTAAAGATACAGATGGAATGCAGGGATCATTTTTGGCTGAGATTTTGAGAGATTTGTTCCATATTTTGCTAAAAATCTCACTGGAATCTCTCCACTGGGAGGAGAAATCTCATGCAAAATTATAATAATGGATGGTACCTAAAATTCCCACTGTGGAGCATTTCTCACAAATTCTGACTAACAACATGTCCCTATACTGAGGATGTGTTAACAGCTATCCTAAAATGCAGTGCAGCATGCCTTCAGAGGCATTGTCTGCTCAAGGCATGAAATGAGCCGCGACACGAGAAAACCAACAATGTGATCGTCCGTCCAGCGCAGACTCAGATCAGCCTGGGCATTCACCCAGTCTGATCAGACTCTTTGCTAAGCGCTTAAAGGGTAGCTGAGGGACTAAGCTACCTTCATGCGGAAAGCGAAGACTCTGATCAGACTGGGCGGATGCCCAGGCTGATCTGAGTCTGTGCTGGCCGCACAACCACATTGTTGGTTTTCTCGTGTCGCGGCTCAAATATAGTATAGCCCTAACTGGTGTGTGAGGCAGACTTGGGGAAAACCTCGCAAAACAACTTCTGAACTTTTGTTCAGGCAAGCTAAACATGATTTCGTTGAGAAATAAGAAAAATTATCTCTGAATAATCCTCAAACACTCCTCTTATCTAGAGCACAGCCTAAGATTTTTGACAGACGTACCTTTATCATTCCTGGAGGGGCTGATGCATAGCTGAAAAAGAAATCAGATCAACTAGAACTCAGCTCCATAACTGCCTTTTTATGCTTCATGGAAAACCGACATAACAGTCTTAAGCTGATTTTTCATTGTACATATTATTAGACGTTTCTCAGCATGTGTTGTATATGTCCACTTAAATGCATGGCTGAAGAAGAGCATATAAGGAGTTTTGAAAGTAAATAATATCATTCTCTATGAAAACTGTCTTTAGGCTGCATGGGAGTGCAGATTCGGAAACAGTTTGCACTATGAAGCATGACCATGGCTGCAGGGTATGCACATTTCAACTTGCTTTAAAGACAAATATTCTTGTTTACTGGGTACCTCAATCCTATAACTTCGAAAGAATAGCATATTAACTGGACAGAAGTGCCACTGTGGGTTATTGATATAAATTAACCTGAGTCAGAAAAATTATGACATACAAAAATAAATTATTTCTTTTTCAGTAATAATAGATTGATTCATAATTAGTTTACAGTAGCACTTCAGTTTGGCGTCCTCATTTTTTCACAAGCCTAAGTATAATTACAGTAAGACGGTGGTGATCCAGTTTTAACTAACAAAGCAGCCGCCAAGATCAAAGGATTATATAAAACTGTCATCATGTTTACTCTCACAGTCGCTTTAATTTACACCCGGCAATGTCATTTCTAAATGAGGGCAGAGCTTAGGCTATTGTTGTATTAATATAACACTTCAGACTGGACAATAGGTGGAGCCAAATACATAGTCACAATTCTCGCTGACAAGCGTCAGTCAACTGGTATTCACAAAGCCCATAGGACGCATGTCAAAGATAATACCCATTAAATTCTTCAAACATTCTTATCTGTTATCTCAAGTTATCAGATTAACAAGTAATTAAATCAAAGTGTCATTACGAACTCTTAAGACCCCATATGGAACTTTTGTACTGTGTTACATGACAAAAATACAAAGTGTTAGGTGTAAGAACTGTAATATTGAAATTAGTGTTAAGGTTTTGAGACTATAGTCTGTAGTGATAGCCATTTTAAAGCCATCTGATGATTATCTTTAGTAGGGAAGAAATAGGGCTATTAATTCCAGCACCAAACATATTTGTCACAAAAATCCTGAAAGTGACCAAATGACTAAGTCTTAGGCCAACCAACCAATAAAAATAACAATATACCAGTAATGTATTGACCGGGGCAGTTATGACTGGTTAAAACCGGGGGGGGGGGGGGGGGGGGGGGGGGTTAACCGCCCAACCTTGAGGATGAAATAATTTCTGAAAATTGGCGTATGTCAGAACACCTGACTTGAAATTATTGTGCGCCATCTGGCAACAGATTTACATGCTGAAAATGGGAAGATTTTATGACATATTCAGACGTTTAGGGTATTGATTTTGGATGAACAAAGGAAATGTCAGATGGCCACTGCAGTGGCGGATCCAGAGGGGGTTCTGGGGGGTCAAATGAACCCCCTCTTCAGCCTTAATTATTTCATTTTCATGGGGAATTTCAGGAAAAATTGGTCAAACTGCACAAATCGAACCCCCTCAGCTAATTTGAACCCCCTTTCAAAAATTTCTGGATCCAACCCTGCACTGTAGTTCTTGGATGTTCAATTTGGACGTACAGAGGCAATTTCAGGATGTAATTTAAGCCGTACATCCATTGAACCGAACCTTGATTGCTTAAGTCCCAATTATTGACCCCTGGCCCCACCTTGAGGCCTGACCCAGGAGCTTAGCTAGTTTACAGCAAGGGTATTGCTACTGAGATATCATGAACCAAATATGAAAATAATCTGATGTGTGGTCAGAGATACGAGCAATCAAGAAAGTAGAGCAACGAAATTGCACTCTGGGCATTGTTTTTTTCATTTTGTCATTTTCTGAAATACCGGTAACGGAGATCAGTCAAAAAATAAAATCGGAGTTACGTCAAGTTATTAACCAATCAAGAAAGGTTCAAGGCAAATTTTGATGTAAATTTGATGAAGGAATGGACAGATGAATGGATGGAATGACAAAAACTATGTCCGGGGTATAAAAAGCTCTTGGCAAGGCTATCACGGTTGCTACCATAACTGGTTACCAACGAAATTTTAGTCAAATGCCACTGCTCCTTTAAAAAAAAGCCTCGGATTCCTATATGGAAATCAAATGCAATTACAAGGAATCGAAGTGTTTCTTCTTGGAAATTTCTTCCTCCCTTTTTCGTTTCTTCTTATGCTTTCCCATGGTCAAAAAAACGTGAAAAATTTAGTTTTTGTTGAAATAATTGTCTGAGCTCTAGATATACACGACGACAGTGCTGAAACTACATTGAACTGTTCATTCGGTTGCCGTGTTTTTTGGGCGGTTACTAAAACCTTGTACCGCACCGCACTGGGGTAAAGTAGAGTACCGCACCGCCGAAGATTTCCGAACCCTACCGATTTTAACGGTCTCTACCGTAGGCAAAGGATATGTTACTTTGTATATGCTGATTCTGAAAAAGAAGGTTTTTTTATTGGACACGTTAATGTATTGGAAGACTACATATTTTTATAATGCCAAACCTATATTGCCCAACCTCAAAAAGGATTTTTAAAGTGTCGCTTTATCCTATTCAATAAATTCTCAGCATCACTACCACATGGTGGTCCTTGGCGTTTAGATTTGGTTGATTTTACTGATAAAAGAAAAGACTAAGATATACTTTCAATCCGATTTTTTTTTTTTTTTTTTTTGCCTACAGGGGTTGGAAGTAACTCTTTAAAGTATGTCTGTGTTGCAATCACCAGAGAAATACATGTATATTTTTTGGAGAAAAAGCCTTGACAGTATAATGTAAATTTGCCATATTATGCATGCAGAGAAGTCAATAACTTGGTTGGTGACATCAAGGCTAATCCCAGAGATTCCGGGACAACTCGGCCCATAACAAACTCGGCCTATAACAATCTCGGCCCATTACAAACTCGGCCCATAGCAAACTCGGCCCATGGGTATAGAAAGGTATCGTTTTGCAGCTTTCACAAAGTACTTTTCATTTGTAAAGGCTTGTCAGACAATAACTAGATACAAATGACGTATGTAATAATCATAAGGTATAATGTGTTAAACAACATACTAGTATAGCCATCCAAATGGACTAGGAACATAAGAAAGCCGCAGCATAACAAGCTCGGCTAATACGTTAAATGTATAAATAATCAACTGGGGGTTTTGGGGGTGAGGATGATATTCAATATACTTAAAACTATTATATCTAGATAGAAGATAAAATTAAAACAAGATTCATATTTTTTTTATTTATTTAATGCTGGCTGCATATAGATTTCCTTTTATCATTTCTCCATTGTCTAATACAAGAGACATGTATGGGAATAATTGTCCTTTAAGTTCAGGCCAAAAATGTTTCTGAGACGATTATCAAAGTTTGCTCTCGTACACCTGACATCATGCATATGTCAATGCTTTTCCCATAAGGATGGCAGATTTGGAAATTTGGCCTGTCTCCCTCCCTCATATCGCACCCCCTACCACCACCCACCAACTCATACTAACAACTTTGGAATTTGTTCTCTTCTAAAAGTAGCAACCTCCGTGAGTCCCTGTGAACATTTATGCATACATTTTCTACGATATTTTTTTATCAACGATATGTAACCCCAAGACCAAGTTTGGTATAGGACGAGTGTCTATACATAAGCCGGCTATGTTACACCATATCGTTTTGGGTAACCTCTGGGACTCAGAGAATGCAGATTCTAGTCTGTATGGTCATCATATTTCAGAATCAAATTGATGAAATAAATTGGTGAGAAACAGCATTAACACAAGGCGCAATTTTGTGTATGTATCGACCGAGTTTGTTATGGGCCGAGTTTGTGTAGGCCGACTTTGTTATGGACCGAGTTTGCAATGGGCCGAGTTTGCTATGGGCCGAGATGTCCAGTTACCATCCCAGAGACCTCTGCCGGTACATTAAGGTGAGGTGGGAGTAATTGACAAAACACATGATTTTATTCATACTTCCTAATTGAACATTTTCAGTCCCCCTTTCAGAAAATGTAATAAAAAAGGGGGGTCGCCGGTGTCGTTTTCAAGATATCTGACCTCGAAAACGTCATTTTTTTCCACTTTTTCGACCCGACGTTATAATGGCGTTCTATGGAAAACGCACGTTTTTTTGCTCGTCACTCTTGGATAAAAACCTTCATTCTGACAAAAGAAAACACATTTTTTTTCTTCAAAAACTAACATTGTATGACTAAATGATAGAAGTTTACATTAAAGTAATAAAAATAGTAGGTCGCCGACTTAACATTCGAGCTAATGTGTATAAAATGCCCGGCTTGCCGTCTCTTTAGACTGAAATGTTAACGTTGCGCATGGTGACGTTAACGTTACTTGACTTTTCGTGCCACATATCAGCCATCACTTTTTGTAGGCTACCAGCAAAATTTATCTAGGACTTTCACCACTCATGGTTGTCATCGTCGGGGAAGTGCAGGGTGAAGACAGATGTAATACTTTTCTCTCAGTCTCTGCACAAGCCGTCTTAACTAGATATTTTTTAATAAGAAAATCGAAAATATTGCCACTATGCCCTCCCATCATGAAAGTTGACGCGCACCCGAGTTTACAAACTCTCAGACGCAACAACTTTAGGGCGGGCTTCCACGTATTATAACATTTGAACAATTCCCTTAGCCACTTGTCGTTTGTACAGTGTAAGCGAGTGAAGTTTTCCAGCTCCTGACCCGACCCCAGAAAGAACCTATAATATTCTGCACTATAACCTAGCGTTTCAATAACCGGACTTCGGTGAACTCTCTGTCTCTCTCTGTAAAAAATGAAAGGCAGCTTGGATTCACTTTAGTGTCTAGGAGGTACATTAAAACTACTCTTTGATATGCACTTGAAACATACAGAAGAAATGAAAGACAGAAAGTGAGAGAAAGGCAAGTAAAAATAAACGCCAATTTGTTTTCAGCTTATTGTCAGAACAGATCGTTGAATTATCGTATCAACGTCGATGAAAGATTCTGACGACATTGCACCGGCATTAATACGGCTGCCTGGCGTTTTTCGAATGCTAGAAACAGTCTAAGAATTTTTGATATCACTGAAATTTGGCATAACTTTTACTGATTAGTATTTTAAGTGTGGGTGGTATGAAAACGAATGTCTGTGGCTGCTACCATGTTAAATGTAAAGTGCGTGGTCGAAGTGAAAACAGTGTTCTGGATTCAATTTCACGAGGATTTGTAGTCGTATGAAAATTTATAACAATTTTATTATAAATTTTCATACGACAACAAATCCAAATTACTGCAACTCAACAGCTGCGAACTCCGTCTAATAAACTGATAAGAAACTGTCAGCTATCCCGCAAGTAGTCTGCCGCACGGAAAACTAACTATACTTTTTTCAGTTTCAGCTCTTCGGCACTTTTTATTTCCTTTAAATTTCACTCGGCGCTCAGCCTCCTTGCGTTTTGTGAGCAGACCATGTAGTGATCACAGAAGCGGCTAACGTTGACGCCATCTTGTTTTTATCAAACGGAACGTTCGACGTCATTGCGTAACGTAGCGACAGAAACTGTCGCACGGGGGCGCTGAATTACTACCACCTCACCTTAATAGTCAAAAGAAAGATACTCAAGGTATCCCACCACTGAAGAAGAGAAATGGTGGTGGTGTTGCCGAATCAGAGTTGGAACAGGCTGATGAATTTAAGGGTCAGTTTTCGGATGTGTTTAATGAAAGTGAACACACCCAAGTCCCCCTTCCTAATCGCTCGGCTCCTATCAGATCGAGGACATTCAGGTCGCGGCAGAAGGTGTAACTAAACTTCTTAAGGGCTTGAACCCATTGAAAGCTTTAGGGCCTGATGAATTGCATCCTAGAGTCTTAAAAGAACTATATCTGAATTAGGACCTATGTTTGCTCACCTCTTCCAACAATCTATTGATACGGGTGAAATCCCCAAGGAATGGTCTCTCGCAAATATATGCCCGCTCTTCAAAAAAGGAGATAGGTCTTTGGCTTGCAATTACTGACCGGTTTCTCTAACTTGTGTACCATGCAAGTTACTTGAACTCATTGTTTGCTCTTATATTATGGCACATTTTGATGAACATAAACTTTTGTCAGACAGACAACATGCGTTCCGGAAGAAACATAGTTGTGAAACTCAGTTGATCACGGTCATAAGTGACTGGGCTAAAATATTGGATAAGGGCGGTCAGGTTGACACTTTTATCTTGGACTTTGAGAAAGCTTTTGACACCCCCACCCCCTTATGAATTATTTAAATGTAAGCTATATTGCTATGATATTGGTGGCAGGACTCTGATATGGATAGATTCTTTTCTCTGTTACAGGCAGCAGCGTGTGGTAGTAGATGGAGTTAAATCGGATAGGGCCACGGTGTTGTCGGGTGTTCCCCAGGGCACCATGCTTGGACCACTGTTGTTCTCTTGTACATTAACGATATAACAGAAACTATTGACTCGGAATTAAGACTCTTTGCTGACGACTGTGTTTGCTATCGTGGAATCAGAGATAGTGAAGACACGTTGAAACTTGAGGAGGATATAGATCGTTTAGGGTGTTGGGCAAGGAGTTGGGGCATGAGATTTCAACCGGTCAAATGCAATATAATACAAATTACAAGGAAACGGATCAAGAAGATCAATGCTTCCTATACCTTAGAGGGAACGGTCCTCAAAAACGTAGAAACTATCAAGTACCTCGGCATAACCATTACCAATGATTTGAAATGGAACTCACATGGCAGCAATATTTGCACAAAGGCTAATAGGACCCTTGGCTTCCTCAGACGTAACTTGGCAGCATGTCCAAAAGACGTTAAAGAGTCCGCATACAAGGGACTGGTGCGTCTAGTCTTGGAGTATGGTAGTTCAGTTTGGGACCCTCAAAGTATACTTCTTCAAGATGAACTTGTTGGGGATAGGGTTTGGGATCTGATTCAGTCAGTTCCTGAAGTGTAGTTACTCTTTAAATTTGAGAAGGTGCAGAAAAGGGCACCTAGATTTGTATCGGGAAATTACACGTATGAAAGTGGGAGTATGACTGGCATTTTGGAGAAACTTAAGTAGGAATCTCTGAAAAAGAGAATGAAAGATAGTAGACTCATAATGCTTTACAAAGGTCTGAAGGGTGCAGCCAGTATACCCATAAATGACTTTGTTCCCCCTAGTAGGCGTACCAGGAGTCATCATTCCCTGGCATTTCAAACCCCATTGGCTGGGACTGACATTTACAAGTCCAGTTTCTTCCCCCAGATTACCAGGGATTGGCATTCCTTGGAAGATTCCATTATTTCTGCTGCTGAGGATTCAGTTACTAAGTTTACTTCTCTTGTAAGGGCTAGGGACTAGCTTCCCTGATTCACAGGTCCTAGTGATTGATTGTCCTTGGACGTATCACCAGTAAACAATTCTGATTCTGATTCTGATTCTGAAGATATTCAGGGTATTTAAATATTGAGAGTTTGCTAGCAGAAAAAAAGAAAAGTTTTTTTTTGTATTATAGCGAGCATCGCGAGCGGGCCCGAAGGGCCCGCTAGCCCGAAGGGCGAGCTCTTATGGTAGGACATTAGTCAAAAGAAAATGTAGACGATGTTGCATATGTTGCTTCAGAAAACCATCGTTCGGTTTCTCGACCGGAATTTACCTCCATATGGGGGCTGCCATTATGATTAAACAGGAAGTTTGATCGATTTCATGGTTGCTATCACGGGGGGGGGGGGGGGGGGGGGGGGGGGGGGGTCACTTGGCCGCTGAAAGGGTATAGATGTGCCGCTGAAACTTTGAAAACCCACCCTATTCATGTATAACACAAATGACAAAATATATACCTATTCATGTATTCAGTATCAAAATTAAATCCTATTCATATATTTAAGAAGGAATTATTCAGCGGCTTCATGGAAGCCAAATTTCTGTGAAAAAAAAAGAGTCTTAATCTTCACTATGTTGGTTGGTTGGTTGATTTGATGCTTAACGTCCACGGTAAACAACTAAGGTCATGTCGGGACGGTCAGTTAACCTAACCACACTATTCCTGGGCAGGCTTAGACCTCCTAAGCGGTTAACCAGTGCTAAGTGCACATACTTTCGCCAGTAACTGACAACTGCCCTTCTTGAATCAGCGGAAGGAGAAACGAAAGTATGTGGCCAGACCGGGATTCGAACCCAGGACCTCTGACTTACGAGTCAGGTGCCCTGCCGATTGCGCTACCCAGCCCGGCTCAATCTTCACTATGTCTTCATATAATTATATTGTTTTTGCTTGTTGTATTAGGACAAATATGTTATCTTTGTCCCAGTCCTTTTGGCTCTTTCTCCTGCCATCCTCGGCTGCCTGAGTTGGCTCAGTTTTTTCATAACATAGTCGCTGTATTTAGCTGTAAATTGAATTGCAAATAAAGCAGCGACTGACACAGCATAAAAACATATATTTACATTGTTGGTGTATTTACTGAAAAGCCCTATAGTAAACCATTGGAACGTAATGTAGTTTACATTCCAATAATTACATTGAGACACGCGACGTCGATGACGTCAAAATAAACAATGGCTCTCTCCAACCTGATTGGACGTCAGCAACGTCATGACGTCATGCACGCCGTTCTGCTGTTAGCAGAAAAACTGCGTGTACATTTTTATCGCTTCAATTTTAGCGCTTATATAAGATTTTTTCATAAAAGATTTGATTGAAACGAATGTAAATATAAGCAATGAACTTAATTTTTCTGATGTTTAAGGAAGTGAAAACTACATTGGGTCACTAGCAAAGTTTAAATGAACCCCTTCGGGGTTCATTCACTTTGCACGTGACCCAATGTAGTTTACACTTCGATAAACCTCAGAAAAATGAAATTCATTCCTTAAATAACAGGAATCAAAATGATCATAAATTTTCTGAACTCTTGATTTTACAATGGACCAGTCCTGCTGTCAAAACATCATGTGTAAACATTCTTGGCGATTTGATTATAATAGCAGGTCATTAGGTAGAATTCTGTGAGTAATTGAGCCATTAAGATTATTCAGAGCTCATGCATGCTGAGACAGTGTGCTGAGAGTATTTCAGCTGGTGCATTAACCTGTTGATTTGGTAATTGATATTTGTTTCTCTCTAGTAATAATAATCAGATATGCTAACTATTTATGTATAGAGCCTGGAGAAATAAGACCTATTCCTGTATATTGGCCAATTAAACCATACCTATAGATGTATCTGGGAGATCAAAAAGGAGGGCTATTCCAGCGGCACATATGTACCCTGTTTTATAATGGAAGTGACCCCCCCCGTGGTTGCTATTCTCCGTAGACACAGAGATGTGTATGTAAATAATTTCAACGTTCGACCGGAAGTTGAAAAATAAGCCGTGATGCAATCGTAACACTTCGGTCAATTCCATAGGCGAGGATGTCCGATTGCTGCGACGTTGACGGGTTACCGTAAAAAAATCCTGCATCGACATAGAACAGAATAGAATATACGGCCTTTATAAGGGCTACAGCGATGCTCGCCAATAGGCAGTGCCTATTTTCATATTATATTGTGATGGAGGAGTATTTTCTTTGACATAAATTCGACATAAAGTAAATATTTATTCATAGATTCATTATTTACCCTCACAAAGAAAGACTAGAACAAATTTGTATATATATATAGATAGCCTGTAACGCGAGTGCGGTAAGGTTCGGAATTTACTCGATACTTTACGGAAATTTCCGTGAGTGCGGTAAAAGGTTTTAGTAACAGCCGTAACCCTTTCAGCACGACTATTATACAACTAGATCCATGTAGACGGCTGAAGATTTCTTGCGAGGGTTTCGTTACAAATACAACGGCGTTTTGTTAAACAAACTCGATTTAAAGAAACAGACGACTTTTCCACACAAATAAGAACAATTTCACATCAAGTTTACAAACTGACGTGATGTCTTTCCGCGATTAAAGTTGGAAGTAAGGAACTCTACGGCTTTTATTTCGGTTGTATCTAATAGTCGTATGCCCTCTTCTCATAGTTTCGTGAAGCTAAACCGGGTTCCCGTACCCGCCGGAAAAACGCCATGATCAAAACTTAGTCTTTGCATACAGAATGATGAAGTATTCAGTCAACTACATTATGCAGAAGTGGAAACAAAATTCAATAAGCATAAGTAGGATAAACTCACCTTCAAATGTCGGTCATCGTCAATCGGATATCAGGGGTAGCTGTATTTACCGAAACGTACCGAAATACCGAAACGAACTGGAAATACCGAAACGAACAATTACATATATAGGGAAATGGCATTTCGGTAATTGATTGTTTATACAGGTATAGAATAGGTGTTAAAGAATGTTTTGCACAAGTGCAATACATAGGTTAAAAAGATTAAAGAGATTAAAGGGACTGTATAATTAGTATCTCCTAACTCTCATATATACATATATATGCATTATTGCATAAAGTATACAATAATTGCACTTATAATTCTATGCAAGTATACAGTCCATTCTGGCCAGAGCTTTTGCAGTTCGCACACACCCTATATTGACGGATTCACAGACTGGTTTGAATCTTCGCAGTTCGAAGATACGTTAAGCTCCCGATTCTGAGTCTTGCGTATTTGCAGCTGTATTTTTCATTTGAATCCCCTATGAAAAAAATCTCGGTGGTGGTGTATACCTACCTAAACACACTGGTTCTATCTATCTATCTATCTATCTATCTATCTATCTATCTATCTATCTATCTATATCTATCTATCTATCTATCTATCTATCTATCTATCTTTCTATCTATCTATCTACTATCTATCTATCTATCTATCTATCTATCTATCTATCTATCTATCTATCTATCTTCTGGCTCAAAGTTTATGATCTAGCTGTCGTCCGTCTTCTGTTCGACCGCCCATGAGAGGTAAGCCATATACTAAACCTGACCCATGAGAGGTCCGCTATGTACTAAAATCAATCTCTATTTTGAAGTAATATTTTAAACACAAAGAGCCACTTTAATCTACCCCTTTGATCACATCAACCTGTATATTATACTTATGAAAACATCTTCAACACCTTTTCTATACCTGTACAAACAATCATTAACACCTATTCTTTACCTGTATAAACAATCAATTACCGAAATGCCATTTTTCCCTATATATTTAATTGTTCGTTTCGGTATTTCCAGTTCGTTTCGGTATTTCGGTATGTTTCGGTAAATACAGTCACCGGGATATCAGGCAGAATGTTTTCATAGTTTCGTGAAAGTTTGTTGAAAGGGGTCCGAGGCATTCCAAATGAGAAGTCACAAGGTCATCTACAGTATATGCCCAAAGGTGAGAATCTGCACTATCACATAGCAGGTTTGGCTTCAAAATTTTTTAGCTGAGTTTTTTTTCTGTTAGGTTTTAAAAGTTTGTACTGATGATAAAAATGAATACCAACCACCCAAAGTGATTATCATTTGATTATTGAATTAATATGCAGCAATAAAAGGGAATATTCAAATTAACAGGAAAAGAAAAAAATTAAATTAACAATAGATAAACATATGTACAATGAGTTTTGACTGAACATTTAGTTAGAAACAGTGCAGTGGGGGCAAAGAAATTCTCCATGCCTCCTAACAAACTTAACTTCTGAGCAAAACTCTAAATGTACCCAGTGACTGCATTTGTCACACTGAGCCCACTTCACAATCACCAAGTAAGGCATCTCCCTTAATTTGGGTGGGGTGAAACATTTGCACTGGCAACATTTTTCCTCATCTGGAGTATCCTCTGATCCTGAATCTAACTCGGAATGATCTTTATTTTGCAATAATTGCATCCCACTTGTTGAAGGTTGTTGGGAATCACATTTTGGTTGAGCCTTCTTTTTTCCTTTCATTACTTTTTCTTTACACTTCTGGCTTTTCTGTTTAAGTTTTGAGATTTTCACTGTGTCTGAATTTGTACTGCATTTGTTTATCTTCTTTGCTGGCACTGTCTTTTTCTCTACATAATCATTAAGTCTCTCTTCAAAATCTCCTTCAGTTATCGCCAGTCCCCCAGGACTTGGTCTTTTGGTAGCTCCCTTTTCTTCTTTCTTTTCTGAAATGTTATGATTCTCATTTTGGTTAGTACACATTTTTTCAATCTTCTTCTCTAGAAATGTTTGAACTTCCTCCTTTCCACCTTTGATTGCCATCACCTTTTTAACCGGTTCTTTCTCTCTGAATGCTTCAGTGGGGAACAAATTTTCATCTGAAATAACCTGTCTGCAGAACGGATGGATGCCAGTCTTGCGGAAAGATGATTGGATATTAGTGGGGGTCATGGCTTTGAGATATGCCTTACAGGCTAATTCGCTCATTTCATATCTGGTAATCTTTTGGCCCATGTGGTTTCGCATGAAGAGGCTGCACTCAGAATGATAATAAGACTTGAATGGTCCAAATATACCAACGTCTAGTGGCTGCAGAAGATGGCTAGTATGGGGTGGCAAGACGAAGAGGATGATGTTGTGACTTTTGGCCCACTGGATGAGAAAAGGAGAAATATGGGAAGCATGACCATCATAAAGAAGCAATACATGCTCTGAAGAGTGAATATCAGGACGAACAAGCGGCAGAAAGTGATCTTCAAGGTATTGTCTGAAGATGGTGGCATTAGACCAGCCAGAGTCTGACATCACAGCTTTAGCACCTGCTGAAGCACCTCTCAGCAATTCAGGCATAAAACGTTTGCCCTTGAACACAAAATAAGGTGGGAGACTGTTGCCAATAGCATTTGCACATCCGATTAGAGTGACTGTGGTGGACCTTGGAGAGGTGATAGCCTGTGGCTTACTCTGGGTTGGAGCAATAACATTAGGTGGTCTATGTTCTGGCTGTAGTCCAGTCTCATCCAGGTTATAAATAAGCTGCGGTTTGTCGTTCAAACCATACTTCGACAGAACTGACTCTAGCTCAGAATAGTATTTATCAATTGTTTCTGGAGTGGAACCCTTCGCCCTCGTAGTTTCCAAACTTCTTGGGTTTAACGAACTCAAACGGTCATTCCACCGCCTCAGAAATCCATACAACCAATTATGGCTAAGTGGTTTACTGGTGGGTCTTCTCTCCAAACTATAGGCAAGTTCACCTGCAAGATGCTGTAGCTGAATATGAGTGTACCCATATCCCATCTGGGCCATTACTTCAACATGTTCAACTAGCACTGTTTCTTCTTCTTTAGATAAAAGTGGGTCAGCCCCAGGTGAAGAGTCAGGATCCACTACACCTGTAAATCTATCTCTCAGTGTTTGAGGTGGGACACCAAACATGATGGCTGCTGATCTGATGGGCAGGCCTCTGTCCTTTACTGCAGCGTATGCTTTGGCCAGATCATCTGGGGTGTAGCTTGTTCTGTAGGACTTCTTCACCTGTTGAGGATTTGCCTGAAGAAAATAATATGTGAAGGCAAATGTACATTTATTTACAGATAAATAGGACTGCATATGCAGATAATTAGGACCAATTAGCACCAATATGTTGGTGTAAACATGGTAAGGCCATGTTTACACTGACATATTTAGTCCTAGCAGTCAATAGACAATAAAGGACCATGCATAAAACAACAAAAAAAAGATGGTAGCAGTCTAAAATAAATGAAGACAAAATTGTGGTTTTTCATTTTTTTAAAAAAACAAAAGAAAACTTGACTTATGGGCAGGTACTGTAGATGGAAGTGTCAATCAAAAAAGGTCACGTGACTTTGTTGATAAGGACGCCAGCGGCTGAGCAGACGCCGGTTTTGCCGATTCACAGCCATTTTACAGGTAAAGTAAAGTAAAAATGGACACGTGACTAATTGAATTGGGTGACATAATTAATAATTTGTATGTTTGCAAGGTATGATTGCAAAGTTTCATTCAACTTACCTGTTTTTTTCTCATTTCTTTGGACGGAGTTTTTTTTCTCTGATGTAAACTTCCGGAAAAGACCTGACAGGTGGCGCTAAAACCCGCGCGTGCTAAGAATAACGGCCTGAACGAGAGTTCACGAAATTATGTGAATGCACGAAACTATGAGAAGCGACCATACACGCACATATTTTTTGTAGTGTACAGTAGTGACAGTTGATTACATATAGAGCATATGCCGTGATGTCACAGAACAGGTATTGATCAAGCGATGCCTATATTACTGTCTGTTAGTGCAGGGTTCCAAGTCTAGATAGTACATCTACATGCTTCCCTAAGAGCCCAGCAACGATTCTTAAGGTATGTACCACACGCTATGTAATCACGTGACCTAACTGTACTACGACAGATGCTGCTTTGGTAACCGTACTGCTTAATTGAGACGACTTCCGCAGAACGGCGTTTGCACCATGTGAGTATTTTGAAGAATTCCTTCTCTAATATAGCCAGAAAGGTGAAAGTTCTTGCACAAATAATTACACCATATATGTTGGTTCTTGCAGCAGAGGTGTCGTTTTGAATGGATGAAAAAGAAATGAGAATATCGCATTTTAACGGGTTAGAGTTAGTCGTTTACCACGATTGTTGTACGAAAAAAAGTATTTTTTTACCTAGAAATACAACGAAAAAGACAGAGAAAAGTCTGCCTATGGTGCGACAGAAAGTGCATTTTCCAAATTAAATAGAGTTTAGCTGGACTAGATGAATATTCTATGAGAAAAATAGGATTTTGCGTAGGAAAAAGTGAACTGCTTTCCTAGCACGAAACAAATCCAACTGAACTGCATTTTTGGTTTCCAGGAGACTGTTACTGTGACTACAGAATGACCAAAAGTTATCTAAATAAAACAGAATAAACTGCAAAATACCTAAAATTTACAGATTACAGTTCTGAGTATTGCTGTAAGTGTACTAATATAGGGTGACATGCGATGATGCATGTGTTTGTGCATGTGTTCCTGTAAGTGTCAAAACTTGCTGGGAAAGGTGGTGTTTTCCCTTTTTTGTCTTGCTGATTAATATTTCAGCTTGAAATAAGGGCAAATCTGGATAGTGAAGCAACATTGTATAAAGGGCGGGACACTGTCAAAGGGAGTAGGGGTCACTATAGAAGTCTATGGTAGAAACAATTATAGTTCACGATGCCCTTTATGGGCACCCCTCATGTAAGGAGTAAAACTTTTCTTCATCTGCACAAGTAACACGCGAAAATATACGTTTGCTATGGTTACGCCTACATTAAGTGACCTGGCAGGGTGGGGGCTATCGATTTGTTTCAGTGCAGTATAAAACAGGTAAAGCAACATGTTCGTAACCAATCAGGGAAAAGATATTGCATGTATGTACATGTATATGCTCAAGGGCTACATAACCTATAGCACTTCAGCACTTGAATAAACATTCTTCTTCTTCACAATATAGACAGGAATTTACCTCCTGTAGAACTTCTTGCCTGTAGCAAATATGGAGTGAGAAAGATATGAGACCTAGCATATAAAATACTAATAGGCTGCAATATTCACACCGTTCTGCCATTATAAGAAGTACTTAAATAAAGCAACGGTGGCTCATTAGGGAGAGCAGTGTAGAGGCAGTACAGCATAGGCATCTTTAACCATACTTTAAGGCTCAAGTCGAGGCGAATCGCTGTTACAGTCAAACTTGCTTATGTGGTCACCTCCATTAAGGGACCACCTGTATTTAGCAGCCACCTTATCTTGGTCTCTTGAACCAAACTACAGTGCAATTGAACCTGTGTTAAGGAGTCACTTGTTTTAAGCAGCCAGTTTTCATTTGGGTGACCCCTTAAGACAGGTTTGACTGTACTTTGACTTTTTTTTAATTTTCAGGCCGATACGGTAGTCTGAAGTCCTAAACTGTTATACATCGTTTTACGAAAAGCAGTACAGTTGATGGAATGTAATACCTAAAAAGCAGTTCATCACAACAAAAAGCAGTACAGTAAACAAAACATGCAAAACGGCCCCCTGTTCTTTTCACGTAATAAATACCAGTATTTTTACAAAACATCAGTATAACTGATGTATAATACATATGTGATCATTCAAAAATAACATAATAAATCGAGAGAAAACACAAATATTTGAGATGACAACAAACTGAAGCACATGACCGATGCTGATTTCTTCAGATTGTCGCTTAAATACCGTATCCACAGATTATTTGTCAAAGTACAAAGCAGATTATTCACTGATACCACTTGCTCGATGTAAATCATTTCAATTTTGAAATAATTAGACAAGAAATAAACCAGCTTACCGTCACAACGAAGCGCGTGACCACCATTTTCCTTTACAATTAAGCAGTACGGTTACCAAAGCAGCATCTGTCGTAGTACAGTTAGGTCACGTGATTACATAGCGTGTACCATACCTTGAGAATCGTTGCTCAAGCATGACTGTTAGCACAGTCATGCTTGACTATTATGCAACGGCTGACTATTATGCAACGCGCTGTAACTGTAACAAATAATTAAAATCCAAAATATGCGCATTTAGCAGCTGAAATGATTGAAATTATGTCAAATAATGAGGAAAATAGAACAGTTCATTGTATTAATTTCTTAAATATGGTCTGTTGGTTTAATGAAGTACATTACAGCAGTGATTTTTTTCTCTATAAAAGTGGTGCCCATAAAAGGCACCAGTCGCAATTCAAAATAGTATCTTTTTTTTCCCAACTGCAAGTTGAAAAATTCCCAATTGTGGGAAGAATTTTTCTAGGGACCATTCTACAAGCATAAATTTACTTGCTTGCTTAGAACTGGCAGATATATAGCTATAAATGAATGTATTCAGTATCATGCCCCCTATCCCACCACTTGAGGCTAAATAAAGGTGTTTCTGAAATTCCAAATTTTTGGAGATTACGACGTGATTTTTCCCAATTCCGTGGGCACGGGGACCATTCCCAAAATAGTGAAAAAAATCACTGATTACAGTCAAACAACCTATTTATCACATTCAGTCTGATGTATATATTTGCAGATTAGGGAGCAGCTCAAACTAGCTATATAGCCCGATCAAGCTATATAGCCCGATCGAGGTATAAAAATGAGTGGAAATTAAAGCATTATTGCTTCTGCATCTGCAATGAAGCTGAACAGCAAAATTTGGTATGAACAACAGCATAAAGGGTGACAGGCCTTTTATAATTTTGTAAAAAAACTGAACTTCCACCATTGCGTTTTTAGCTCACCTGAGCCAGTGGCTCCGGGGGAGCTTATAGGATGGTAAGGCTCCGTCGTCGTCCGTCTGTCCGTCCACAATTTCAAACGACTTCTCCTCTGAAACCGCAGGGCCAATTGTAACCAAATTTCATATGTGGCCTCCAGAGGAAGGGGGAACGAAAAGTTGTTCAAAATGGTCTGGTCACATGACCAATATGGCCGCCATGCCCATATATGGTAAAAGCCTAAAAAAATCTTCTTCTCCAGAACCAATAGGCCGATGGCCTTGAAACTTGGTATGTAGCATCGGAGTACTACCAAGGTTGTTCAAATTATGACCTTGAGTTGACCTTGACCTTTTTTACAGTAAGGTCAAATTTGCTTCCTTGTGCTTTTATATGTCAAAATGCTAGAACATAAGATATCTTGGAAACTGTCGAAGATTTTGGGCTAAAAATTAGTATCTACAATCATCTTAATGAGCACATGTAGATTTATGAGTGCAAGAGGTCAAGGTCATGTTTTGACCTTTGACCCAGAATCCTGATATTTTGACAATTTCAAACAATCTTCTCAAAAGCCACTTGGCCAATTGAAACCAAATTTCATATAGAACCTTCAGGGGTTGAGGGAACAAAAATTTATTCATACGGTCCAGATCACATGACCAACATGGCCGCCACGCCCATTTATGTCGAAAACCTTTAAAAATCTTCTCCGGAACCAGTTGACCGATGGCCTTGAAACTGGGTATGTAGCATTGGGTACTGGAGTACTATCAAGATTGTTCAAATGATGACCTTGGGTTGACCTTGACCTTATTTACGGCAAGGTCAAATATGGGAAAATGCTAGAACATAAGATTTATTAGAAAGTTTTGAAGATTAAGGCCTAGAAATTTGAGTATGCAGTCATCTTAATGAGTACACGAAGATTCATAAGTACAAAAGGTCAAGGTCATTCTTTGACTTTTGACCCAGAACTCTCATATTTTGACAATTTCTAACAATCTTCTCAAAAACCACTGGGCGAAATGTAACCAAATTTCATATAGAGCCTCCAGGGTTAGAGGGAATAAAAATTAATTCAAACGGTTCGGGTCACATGACCAACATGGCTGCCACGCCCATATATGGTAAAAACCTTTAAAAATCTTCTTCTCCAGAACCAATACACAGTTCCGAGAATAGCTGCTAAGCGCCGCCTACTTAGTTACTGTTACTATGTCTCAAAAGCTTTGCACAAAGATGGCGGTGAAACAAATGACAAATGCAAGTGTCTGCTAAATGTTGGCGATCTATGGCAAAGAATCAGCCTCCTCATGACCTACACATGGAAGTTGGCACATCATGCATTTCCGATGCATTCTGTTCTTGCAAAGCAGGATAAGTTTATTGAAAATGGTGTCAGTTTGTTTTCTTTAAACAGGTATACATCCCTCCATTAACTGTAAGGTAAAATCACGGACTTATGTACAATATTGACCACATGCGATTTGTTTGTGAGACTATGTCACGTACTAAGTTGTCGTTGCATTTGCCAGGTATACACTATCAGGTGATTTTGAGTGACATTCTGGGTGTGTCTCGGAACTGTGGATTGACCGATGGCCTTGAAACTTGGTATGTAGCATTTGGCACTCCAGTACTATCAAGATTATTCAAATTATGACCTTGGGTTGACCTTGACCTTTTTTATGGCAAGGTCAAATATGGGAAAATGCTAGAACATAAGATTTCATGGGAAGTTTTGAAGATTTAGGCCTAAAAAATTGGTATATACAGTTGTCTTAATGAGGTCATGAAGAATTATGAGTACAAGAGGTCAAGGTCATTCTTTGACCTTTAACCCAGATCTCTCATATTTTGACATTTTCAAACATTTCCTCAAAAGGCAAAGAGCCAGTTGTAAACACATTTCATATAGAGCCTCCAGAGCTTGATTGAACAAAAATTTGTTCAAACGGTCCAGGTCACAACCATTGAATAAACCTTTAATATTTTTCTTCTCCAGAACCAATACACCGATGGCCTGTAAACTTGGTGTAGTAGCATGGAGTACTAGAGTCCTACCAGGACTGTTCAAATGATGACCTTGGGTTTACCTTGACCTTTTTAGCGGCATGGTTAAATATGGAAAAATGCTAGAACATAAGATTTCATGGATAGGTTTGAAGATTAAATTGGCCTGAAAATGCTATGTATGGTTGTCTAATGTGTACATGAAGGTTTATGAGCACAAGAAGTCATGGTCATTCTTTGACTTTTGACCCAAAACTCATATTTTGGCAATTTCAGACATACGAAAAAGCCACTTTGCCAATTGCGCAGGTGAGCGATTCAGGGCCTCATGGCCCTCTTGTTATGCAAATTGAGGGAAATTTAGATAACAGGATATCTTTGAGATGCCCCTTCAAACTGGACTGATATATCCCCTCCTGTGTCATGATTTACATGCCTGCTAAGCTGGGATCATCTCAGAGGTATCATTGGACTGCAACTATAGAAATGACAGGGGAATGGGAAGAAACATGTGTACATAAACATGTGGTTCTTTCACAAAAACACAAATGCAGAAAAATCAAATTGCTTTGCATTCCAACATGATTTTCATCAATATTGAAAGCACAGTACTCAAGAATTTGCAATCAAAATGGATTCAGGTGAAGAATCTTCAAATTATAATTCAATTTCTATACCTCGATCAGGCTATATAGCTTGATCGGGCTTTATAGCTCCATTTGAGCTTCTCCCTAACCTGATTTGGTTATTTTGTGCAAATAATTGCACTCCGGTGCATCGGGATCCTTTTTGTTTATTTTATTTATGTATTTAATTTTTTTTTTCATTTTATGCCAGAATGAGAATTGTTTACTGGTGATATGTCCAAGGAAAATCATTCACCTGGACTTGTGATAAGGGAAGCTAAGTCCCTAGCCCTTACAAGAGAAGTAAACTTAGTAACGGAATCCTCTGTACACTCAGCGAATCCGGGTCATTTCAGTTAGGCCAGGTCGTTTCGGCCTGGGTCGTTTCGGCCCGATTTACAGGGTGAGTCATTTCAGCCCAATTAGGGTGGGTCGTTTTGGCCCAGTTTCAAAGGTGGATCGTTTCGGCCTGATTTTATGGGTGATTCGTTTCGGCCTTAATTATTTATTTCTGGAAAATCTGTAAGATAATAGGCTGATTACACCTTAATTAATTCTTTACCGGATCAAGTAGCGCAGCAAAATTACCTATATTTGCACAAAGTAAGAGACAAGTAAGACTGGGTTTGGGTATCCTGTAGACCATTTGAATAAAGCAAAGCAATAAGCATGAAAAGGCAGACATGCACATAAACATGATTAATGAGATAAAACATTTCCATTGTAACTGGAAATGTGATATCTGCCACTAGGCAAATATAGAAATTGATCTCCCAGCTAAAGTCTAAATCCATAAAGAGATCTGAAAATGGTATTGTTCCTTTATTGAGGCTATATGTGCCTGAGCGTCTGGTTAGTGGTAAGTCACACAAGTATCACAAGATAGTCACCTAGAGCCTTAAGGGCACACACTATTGTCACTGCAAGGCCCAAAGTGTCACAGAATCACATCCTTGTCATGTCCAGCTTAATTATATAGTGTGCAGTATCACAAAACTAGAATTTGCACCAAATAACTTTCTACTCCTTTAATTGTTTTAACTTAATAATATATTGATAAAGCTCCAGATTTAAAATTATGCCACATTACAGTAATAGTCACTGTCCGTATATTATCGCGCAAATATTGCATAAAATGGTCTACCTAGTCTAATGTAACTAAATCTACAAATTTCTAACAAAAAAATTACAATATGAAAAAAGAATCATGAATGTAAAATGGGTTTGGGTGGGCGGGAAAATAAATTGAACACAAAGTGCTGACTTCGTAAGAGATGCTGCTTGCTATGTGCTTTAAGGCTGAATGAGACTGCCGCCAGACTTTGGCTGTCTGCAATAGGATGGCAGTGGAACCAAGTTTAAACTGACTGGATAACCAGAACCTGGTCACGCGGGTCAGATAGGGACCTGCCTGATACTGATAGGCTACAAGAGGCTGACCATGCACAGCAGGCATGATCAGACTAAGGGTTACATCAGCGAGTGTCTGAAACACTATGAAGGGGTAGCAGGTAAAAAGGAGGCTTACGCCAACTTAGAAAAAAGGTGTCTTACGCCACCTAGTTGAAGGCATCCTACATAATTAATATCAGATTAAAAACAGTAATCAATACATACCTGCTTGTTTTCTTATGAATTACTTCAGGTACATATCTATTTTTACAAAGCACAAGTAGCTATAAAATGTGATTTTCTGTTAGCTCCACTGGACGGGGCAGGGACTGCTGTCCTCGAAAAATGGCTTCCTACCGAGACTGTCCTCAGCAGGAAGCAGTATCACTCAGACAGTATCTGCAGGAAGCCATTTTATCATGTACAGAAGTCTCAGCAGGAAGCAAGTGTTTGCGGACAGTCTCGGCAGAAGCTAAATATGACAGACAGTCTCTGCAGGAAGCGAAAATTGACGGTCTAGTTTATACTCTGTGTTGATGTGAATCGGAAATGGGTGTATTTTCCAAGGTTGTGATGCTGAAGTGTGTCTGTGTAATTCAATTCTTGTTTTGCCCCCCCCCCTGCTGATACGCTGATACGACAGAGGCTGAAAGGGAATTGGGCCGAAACAAAAATAGAGATGTAAAAAAAAAAAAAATAGAGATGCACTGCGATGACACTCATCAGACTGGGCAGTGGCTAGGCTGATTTGAGTCTTTGTTGGGTGCACAACCACTTAGTTGGTTTTCTCGTGCCGTGGCTCATATGTTTTTATGGAGAATTAAGGTGAAGGGATACACTTTGAGGGGAAGCAACTCCACTGTTTTCTTTTTGCCTCCATTCTCAATGGAGGTCAGTCTCTCTTTGTGGGGCCCATTTCGGAAAGTATTGTCGACCAGGAAAGTAAACAGAAAGTCACAAAAGTTGTAACCCTTTGTAAAAATGGCAGAAAAACATAGTTGTGTCTCGTTCTCCTTAAAAAATATAATAATGCCAGAATCCCTGTATTAGTCGGGGAAATGATCCCAATTTTGAGGCGAAAAATTGGCCCATCGTTCGAAAGAAATTTGTTGACTGATTTGTAAGCAGGAAATACTGAAGTTTATGATTCCGGGTGTTGTCGCTCTCCAAAGTGGTGCCAAAGTGAATTTTTGGGGCAAAATATTTAATTTATGAATAGAATCGTGGATTTCTGGAATTTCTATGGAAACTCCATAAAATTTATTAAAACTCTTCGACATGTGAATGATACTTATGCGTAACATAGCAAAACCTTTGATATAAGTTTATACGCGAAAAACTATAGAAATTTGCTGTTACTATGGTTACAGAATAAGAATTTATGGGGCTAAAATGCATTTTGGGGGGCTTTTTTATGAAAGGGGGTCATTTCTTCACAAGTATCTTATTTAAAACAGATACGTAATTTCGTCATAGTATATCATTTGTAGTGTTTATTATGATCTTTTAAACTGAAAAAGTACGCTTACGAAAGTTATATTTAAAAATGCTTGTTTTATCGAAAAATTATTTGTACCGTATATACGTACCTAAAGTAGTATTTTAAGTCGATTGTCGGCTGTTTGAGTTTAATAGAGAACCCATCGCTAAAAATAAATCTGATTTCTAACAGGACAAATGGAAGGTTATGCTTAAGAATGAAGAACAGTACCAAAGTCAATTTTTCGGTGAAAAGGGGGCAGAGGGTAGGGGTGGCGCGAGGGGGGAAAGAAGGGTGTGTGGGGCCGGGGATGGGGTGGGGGTATAAGATTTACAAGTTAAACAAAATGGCCGATTGCTGTTAAATCTGTCTTAAATTAAGAAAGTCATTTGCATGGTATGACTGATGTGTACATACGTTGTACGCATGTCAAAAATATCTTTTTTGTTAAAAATAGATTGTTTTATAATATTTTAAGAGAGATATCACAAGTACTTTATGATTAATGTCGAAACAATTTGACTTAGAAAAAAAACGAACTATTAAATACTGCTCGTATCATTTTTGCCATAATAAAAAGGGAACAAAAATGCAAAGTTTACATAGAAATACTTCTTGTGTCTTAATTTAATATTTATTCCAGTTTAAAAGCATTTAGCATGTTTATTTCTGTAGTCATTCTTCTTGATTTGTAGTCAAATACGTTACTTAACGGAAACATGCGAAAGAAATTGTCTATAAGCTGAAGGAAGAGTAGAAATGTGCTTAAACGCGTGAATTTATTTTTGTATGCCATAACTTCTAATATTTAACAATGCATGTTTATCTCCAACACAATTTTAAACATTTACAGCTTCACGTGAAACCTTTTGTTTTAAAGAATTAACATTTAACACTGTTTGTTGTCTTTAGATTTTTATCTAAAACCGTTGCACTCTACAATTAATGTGCAAGATTGCATCTGTAATGATTCTTTCTACTTGGATTATCAAACGGATAATCTAAACTTTAATATTTGCAAAGGGGTTTTCTTGTTGAGCTCAAATGACTGGCTCAGTGACGGTACCGTAACGTATTTTACAGCATCAGACGTAAAACATCGAAATAACAAGTCGGAAGAAGAATTTCAAGTTTGGAAAAATCTTAAAAATATTAAAGCAATGTTAAACTGAATTAACGGGCTATTCAGGAAGCTAGTTGTCTTACAATCATATAATTATTTGGATTACATTGCTGTTTGTTAACAATCAACAGAAATAAGAATTATATTTTTTAACTGAGCTGCTACAAATTTTTATTTGCTTAACAGAAACATAGTAAAGCGTATCCATCCTTTACGAAATAAGCAATTAAAAATATTTTATAAAATCGGGAATGTTACGGAAGAAACCGAGTCAAATGGAAGAATTTAAAACGCTCGACAAATCAAAATAAAAAATCTTAAGAAGTTCCTTCAAGGGCAGAGAACCCATTGTTTCAATCATGAACAAATGACAGAAGACCGGGACATTTATCAGAAAACTACACGTGAGTTTGACGTTATTATTTTGTCTTAGCGTATATTACTGTACAAAAATGTAACTTATAACGTTGTTTCCAAAGGATATAAAGGCTTTTACAACATGCAAATGCAGCCTGCAAAGGGAGAAAAAAGTAACGTAAAATCTATATTTTAGTATTTTATATCAGTGACATGCTCGGTCGAGTGGTTAGAGACGCTCGGCTATGGTGCAGGAGATCGCGGGTTTGATCCACGGCCAGGCCGGTCAGCAACTGAAAAATCTATCAACCCAACAGTAAATGGATAGGTACCTTCTTTTGAAGGAAAATGCAGCGAAAAGAGAGGGATGAGCTAGATGAGTTGTGCCCCTATGGTCATTAGGCTGTGAGAAACTTTTGCCTTCTTTTAGTCAGAGACATGTTTCTGAAATGTATTCTTTTTCTGGACTTCTCATGTATCTTATGTACTTTTATTCTTAATTTTTAAAGGATTTTAATTGGAATATATTACATACGGTACTTGAAAAACCGTGTGTGAAGCCTACCAACAGATACAATCCTTTCTTGCAGCACAGCTTGATATTTGGAGTACTCTTTTGTTTTTCATTTTTTATTACAAAACGAACTCTTTGTCTATCATTGAGAATTATGCAAACAAGTACTGACTATTTATACACGGCGTCTTCTTTTTCTATCAGACCTATGGATTGTTGTGCGTTTTCTGTGTTGTCTACGCTACCATGTTCATAAGAAACACCTATGTAATTACTCTACATGTTGTTTGTATCACAAATAACTGTAGAGAAAAAAGTAAACTAAGAAATATCTTTTTTGTAACGATTATTTAAAAGGATTTAGAAAAAACAATAAACCATCCTCAATTTCCTCTTTTTACTTTAACACTCTAGGATGTAACTGTAACAGTTACATATTGTTTTTGTTTTTTGTCAAATAAGAAGTTGTTCTCTTGTTTGGCGAAAGATTGAAACTTTCTTATAATTTTAGCCGCTTTTTTTTTTTTTTTTTTGAGAAAGAAAAACCCACAAAAAAAACTTCCTCTTAAGTGACGAAAGATACTCTTAAAATAGTAATCACATTTTCAATATCGGGACTCTTCCAAAAAGGTAATGCTTACGAAAAACTATAATACAAAACTGTCATCAGTCGAAGCATAATAACAAAATTGTTCTTATCGATAAAAATAAGCGTTTTGTTACATATTGATATGCAAGCAAACGGCTTATAATATCAGGATGCTTCAGAAATGTCAAATCTCAATATACCTCCACGCAAGTCACTGTTTTGGTTATTTACAATACTATGGTAAATATTTGATGTTGCATTATGGAAGCATTGCTGTAACAATTTCATTTGAAAGAACCATTCAATAATTGTGAAGCGGCTTAACTCTGTCCAACAGTTACATTATTTTTAATCTACAGGATTGCTGCGGTGTTTGATACTGAGCATTGAAGGGTGGGGGTGTGTGGGGGAGGGGAGGGGATTCTTTTATTTTTTTTTTTCGATTAATTATTCTGTAATTGACATGGCAACTTTTAAAATTACACACTTGTCCAAACATGATGACTTTATATAATATAAGGTAAATTCTAGTAATAACAATAAGTGTTAAGTAATAGGACTGAAATTTTGTATGTCATTAGAAACGACGACTAAGACATGAACCCTAAAAAGTCTTAATATCTCTAATTCTATTCTATTATCTTATTTTATTTTTTTTTCTAATCAGAACTAGTTAAGTGTCTCCTTATTACAGACGCAACTGGGAAAACTGATAGAATCTGATAACTGACAGTACAATGCAGACTCACCTTTGAGTTTCCAGCCAATGTATGTAATTTCTCTGCCTACGGAAGAGACATTTGTGTGTGAACTGATAAAACACTCCAGATATGGTAGATAACATATGTAACTTTTAGAAAGATACATGCTTATAACCCTATTGTATCGTTGCAGACAAAATCATATCTTGGGCCTGTAAATATGCGCATTTGTAACCACATTCTATCTTCTAAATATACGCATGTACGCCAATTTTAACTGACATTTTTACCCAGTGTTCTTTACATCTACCTACATCTTCTAAATAAGTTTGCAATTTAAAATGCAAAATATTAGAGAGAGACACACAGAGAACAGAGAGAGAGAGAGAGAGCTCTGGAGTTATACCGGGAAGACTTCATGCTAACAAAAATTATACAGAAACTCTACATTTAACAACGTGAAAGGTGATACTGCAAAGGTTAGACAATTGACTCATGACTACAATAACTGAGAATAAGAAACAATATAAGGTAACGTATAAATTAATGCAAATATTGCTTCAGTTCTAGACTAAATGGGACTTTGGCCCATGGATTAGTATAACAGTAACTGTGCATCTGCACTGACAGACTCAAAATTATAAGATGATCTTCATGAAATGGAAACAATTCTGCATCACTTAAATGAATTTAAGTAACACTTAATATTTTATATACGTTACCATTGTGAAACGTTTGACAAGTTGCTTCGTGTAATAGTTATATAATCTTCTACGTATTGGCGCTCAATATTGCATTGCAGAGACAGGTTATAAAAAGACTTCAAAATGGTTTGAACTACAATAGCGACGGATCATACATTAACGAAGCACATGATAAGTAAAAATAATAGATAATTTTCAGTTTATGATTTCGTCAGTTATTTTGACAATAAAAACTGATCAGACTAAACAGTAACAAGATAGGCAATTATCAGGAATGAATACAATCAAATCCTACATCCCCTCTTAAAACCGAAAGGAATAGAAGCACACATACCAGGCTAAAGTATGATCGAAAACCTAACTTTAGACTGTCTACGCCCAGGCGCGTAGATACGTATAAGTGGCGCTTCCTTATCATATATGTAATAGGAACAAGCTGTAAACAATACTGTTTGGAACGGAATAATGCTTTTTATACATCTGTAACTAAATATTTCTAAAGCATTCTTTTCTTCTATATATTCGATTAAGTAAATTTTGTTGTAAGCAAATGTAACGTATATTGCTGAAATTTATATCTATAATTACTTGAACGATTACTCTTTTTTAATAATCTGCATTGTACTTACGACGGTTATCAAGCTTACATATTTGAAGGGCTTTTCTCTTCAAAATTTGCCAAAAAATAAGTAATTGGGACATTATAAAGGTTTTCTTTTGGTCACGTAATGTATTTGTGTCAGAACACCCTCAATTTTTCTCGAAGAGATCATATTTAAAAAAGCAAACGTTAATTGTTTTAATTGCACAGTATTAAGAGTTCATACAATGTAAACATAAAGTGTTTAATTATGATGCAAGCTTCCTTATGCAGTTTCTAGACGACAGTGGTGGTTTAAAAATCTTTTTGTTTGAACGCTAGGGTACAGAGTTATCTCCCCACTTTCTGACTTACGGCACCACTTGCAAAGGCGACAACACCTTGTAGATTAAAGCAGAGACAATAAGCTTTCAAATGATACCAAATTTGTCCTTTCGAACGATGGGCCAATTTTTTTCACTTTCTAGACGCCTTTTTGCGTTTCATTTCCCCGACTATATTTACAGTTCTGATTATTTGAACCCTATTATGCTTAAGTATTTGGCCATCTAAAAATAATGTTCCATTTGTACCAAATGGGAAATCAATTATTTTTAGGTGTCCTAAAATTTAGGCACATTGCAGTAGTTCTGTTTACTTACAGATAAAACAAAAATGGTGATAGCGATAGGATTTGAGGGGAGTGCTAACAAGCTTGGAGTTGGAATTATAAAAGATGGTGTTGTTCTGTCAAACCCAAGACATACCTATATTACCCCACCAGGACAAGGTATTCTGTACTTAAAATAAATTTCTGGGCTCATTTGTTCAAAACTAACATTTTTAGTTAAGGAGAAGTTAGATTTCCAAATGAATTGTACACAAACCCACCCACACACACACACAAAAAAAGTATGAGGAGCTAATGCCAAGCAAAAGCTCCTCACATATTTTTTCAGCAAAAATATTGCACACTTCATTTTATATGTACATGTACTTGAAGACTTGATGAATTCTGACAAACTTTGTTAAGCTGACAATGCTTTGAACAACTGGGCCCTGGACGCCACATCTTCACTAGCCAAGGGTACTGAGTCCACTACATGCCTTACGTACGTAAGGAACATAGTGGACTCAGTATCCTTGGCTAGCGAAGATGTGGACACCATTGATGATAGGAAATGTTACATCTTCAGTATTTTCTGACAGGGGATGGAAAATAGAGAATACAATGTTAGTGTCTTTTGATATCAAGTTCATCAGGCAAGACCAGAAACAGTGTAGGAATGGCGAGGCTTGCCGAGCCAGTCCGACGTGTTTCTGGTCGAGCCTGATAAACTTGATATCAAAAGACACTTACATGGTTTTCTATTTATCATGCATCATTAGAATATTTTCATGTGTAAAGAGTGTCAAACAAAAGAAAAGTAAACACAGTTTTGTTTGAACTAGTTGACGTCTCGAATGCGTTATGAAGTAAGTTGGTGACATCATTTAACCAATCGAATGTTGTTATCACAGCCAGCGTTATATATGTAGCCAATTGCCTTCAGAGATCGCCTATGTTGGCATCGCCTGATAACATTCGCGCAAGCGCAGCTCTAAAGTGACATGATGTCATGTTATCATACTCCTGTTATCAGGTGAATTTTGCAGCATATGCATAATAAAACAGGCAAATGTTTCGGACATTGATCAGACTTACCGAAAGAACATTCACTTCATGGACCACGGTTGATGGAGTTGTGACCCAGCCATCATGACCCGCAAAATGTCCGAGCTCAGCAAAACTTTTATTGCAAAATTGGATAATAGCTGCATTCATTATATATAAGGTAATAAAATAATGAAACATATACATACAGTTTACTTACTATTGCACTTATCTGAACTCAGGGCCCAGTTGTTCAAAACATTGTTAGCTTAACAATTTTGTTAGTCAAGGATTCTTTGAGTCTTACAGTTCCCATGAAACTAAGTGTGACAATATTTTTTTCTTAAAAAAAAAAATGGCATTGTATTGTATTACAGTATCTTAGAAAGTTTAATGTCTCCTTAACTAATGACATTGTTAGTTTTGGACAACTGGCACCTGGTATAGGCTGACAACTTAGTGTTATCATTTATCATAAGGCATATCCTGATGTAAAGGATTTAGTGACATTCCTCCCTTCAATAGTAAAGTCTTTACTGTATTCAGGTTTCCTGCCCCGGGATACGGCAAAACATCACCAAGAAGTAGTCCTAGATGTTCTGCACCAGGCTCTGAAACAAGCACAAGTAAAGCCAGAGGATATCGATGTTGTCTGTTACACTAAAGGTAACCCTTAGCAGGGCCCCAGATCAGATGGGGTAACAGAAATAATTTAGGGATAGTTTTCCTTATTTCTCCATACAGCATATGATGTGACACCTCATTAGAACCATCTCACCGAGATGGTTCTAATGAGTGGTCACAACATATGTTTCCATTCAAAAATAAGAAAAATTATCTCAGAATTATCCTCAAAACTCCACTTAAATGGAGCTCTGCCTAGACATGCTGGATATGCATGCCTTGGAAATCTATGAAGTAGCAATTCTTAGTAGAAAAATGAGAAGCTTCATTATGCATGTGGTAACATGAAACTGTCCTCAGTATTACTTATTAGTGTAATCATATTTTATTTCAATTTTAAGCTCGCCTGTACAAATGTACTGGAAGAGCTATTGCACTACCCCCGGCAGCGGTGGCGTTAGCAAAATGTTAAAGTTTAACGTTAAAGTTTTTTAGGTGATGGGCAAGGTGCTGTCAGGCGAGCTATCCTGTCCCACTGACAGATCTTGTTGCACAAATTACGTACTGGTTACAAATAGTATACAATAGCAAAAGAATCAGAACGGAAGCCAAGGGCTTATTTAGTTCATCTTGTATCCACACTATTTGTTATTCAGTCCACAGTTTAATATGAAATATCTTTATAGGTCAGGTTGACTTGACCAGATTTACTTGGTGTACGGGTACACTAGAGTTTCCTTAAGGGAAAAAACTTTTTTGACTCCCTATTTGCTTCCCTGGATGATGAAATCCTTTCAGGAAAGAATTTGCTCTTACAGGAGCAAATTGTTGTTTTCTTTTCAACAGTTAACCCCATTGAGAGGATAACGGGTTTAACTGTAAATGCAGTGACAATTTAAGCAGGTGAGGGTCTACATGATAACTTTTAGATAATTCTGTTACCAGTAATTCTCCAGTTCCTTTCCAGGTACTTCACTTTGAAAATATACTTTGCGATCCATCATAATGAGGGGTTACAACATACATTTTTACGCAGATATAAGAAAAATTTTCCTAGAATTATCATCAAACCAACCTTTATCCAGAGCACTGTCAGTAATAATTATTATATTAACAGGTCCAGGAATGGGAGCCCCTCTTGTCTCCACAGCACTTGTGGCTCGAACAGTTGCACAGCTGTGGGGTAAACCGATAGTAGCTGTTAACCACTGCATTGGACGTATCCTTTGTTTGCATACATTACTGTCTTTGAGATGTTTGGAAGCTGTAAAATCTGTTGCCATAGACACTGGACTCTCTTTAGAATGACAGTATTTGTTTCCTGAAGATCTTGCTGTTAAACTGAATTTGCTATTGTAAAGAATCTAGTTTAAGAACCAAAATATACTTTGGTGCTAGTATAGCCACATCGATAATCCTTCATTAGCTTGGACTCACGTATATATTTTGCAATTACAGATATAGTCTATTATATTCTACTCATTATAAAATCTGTACATCATTTCAGTGCACTTTAAGCCTTTTCAATATCTTTAAGTTCATTCAGAGTGGACACAAAAAAAGAATATCTAAACATCAAATAAAAAGATCCCTGTTTCTGAATATATACTGATCCTTAACACGGATTAGATATAGAAATGGGAAGACTTGTTACAGGATCTGAGAATCCCACAGTCTTGTATGTCAGTGGAGGCAATACTCAGGTACACAATTTCTCCTGAACTCAATTTCTGGAGCTTTGCACTCACATACTCAGGTCTATGCTCCTGTTCTTCTGAAGAATTGTTACAAAATTATGTTGATACTGCTATTATATACCAAAAATTCCATGAACCCTCATGTTGCATCTGTCTTACCCTTTCATAAGCTATGGAGTAACAGTTTCAAAGCAATATTCTTTTACCAGATAAACTATGGGAAGATACATGTACTTTGAGGTAGACATGTACCTTGATGCTTGTAATACTTTCTGACAAAAAAGAACCAAAGGTCCATTTCTGACAGAAATGGACACTGAAATGGAACTAATGACAAGGCCATCAGACCATGGTTAAAAGGTCTGAAAATAGTACTATACATTGTTGAATTCCATCTTAGATGGAAACATATGCCTAGTATGATGACTGAGGGTCTTACTGTCGCTCAAACATGGAGTTGAATGTTACAGTTGATGCAAAAAGTGACAAAGTCATTAGATTATAGATAGGTCAAGGTTATAAGCTGACATCACAGTTTTTAAGTCAGTGCTAGGGAGGCAGCATAGTACATTATGATGATTGTAGTCAATGAATGAGTGAAAGTTGTAAGACTTTTTAAAATTTGTCTTATATTTGACAGGTTATAGCATATCTACAGAGACGGTACAGAATATTTGGTGAAACAATAGATATAGCTGTTGGTAACTGTCTGGATAGGTTTGCTAGAGTTCTGAAGGTATGTACAGCAGTCAACTCTCCATGAACTGTGACCTCTCAATGTCAGCCATCTCCCTATAACAGCAAGTTTTTGGATTTCCTACAGAGCATATCTGTATAAGATTTCTCCTGAAAGTTTGTACAGATATATATATCGGACAATATGCAGAATAAAAGAACGACAATCCTCTTTGGATTATGACTCATTTATTCCCATTTGAATATTTCTTACAGTGATTTTGTGTCAGCTCCCTAACTTTAAAACTAAGATTTTGCTATGAAACCTTGTACTGATACAAAGTACTATAGGATGATGTGCAGACTAAAAGAACCGTAACCCTACATTCAGACAGCATTTCAACCCGTTATAGAATATTTATAGTGATTTCATATCTGCTCCCTTACTGAAGATTTCAGTTACTCACAAAAAGTTCTAGTCATTTATTGTTTCCTTCCCTACTATAAACCCAAATGGGCATATATTGCCCAGCTAAACTGAGCTCTTGTTTAGTTTTTAGCTAACCTGAGCACGAAGTGCTCAAGGTGAGGTATTGTGATTCGGTCTTTGTCTGTCGTCAACTTTTGCTTTAAACGACTTCTCCTCCAAAACTGCTAGACAGATTTTAAAATAATTTCACAGAAATGTTCCTTGGGGGACTCTCTACCAAAAGTGCTCAAATGGTTCCGCTCCACTGAACAATATGGCCGCCAGAGCTAAAAATAGAAAAACCTTTAAACGACTTCTCCTCCAAAACTGCTGGGCAGATTTTGAAATAATTTCACAGAAATGTTCCTTATGAGACTCTCTACCAAAATTGCTCAAATGGTTCTGCTCCACTGAACAATATGGCCACCAGAGCTAAAAATAGAAAAAGCTTTAAACCACTTCTCCTCCAAAACTGCTGGGAGAATTTTGAAATGATTTCACAGAAATGTTCCCTTAGGAAACCCTCTACCAAAATTGCTAAAACGGTTCCGCTCCGCCGAACAATATGGCCCCAGAGCTAAAAATAGAAAAAAAACTTTAAACAGCATCGTCTCTGAAGCCAATGGCTCGATTCAAAAAAAAAATTCACAGAAATGGTTTACTCATGGCCCTGAACAAAAATTGCTAAAACGGTTCCACTCCGCTGAACAAAATGGACGCCAGAAGGACACAGAGGGCACAGTTATGATCCAATCATCATGAAACTTTGTCAAAATGTTTATCTAAATGAAATCTATACCATCTTTGAAATTGGGTCATGTGGGGTCAAAAACTAGGTCACTGGATCAAATCTTAGAAAACCTTGTGCTCACTCTAGAGTGCACAGTTATGATCCAGTCTTCATGAAACTTTGTCAAAATGTTTATCTATATAAAATCTAGGCCAAGTTTGAATCTGAGTCTTGTGGGATCAAAAACTAGGTCACTAGGTCAAATCTTAGAAAAACCTTTGTGCACTCTAGAGGGCACAGTTATGATCCAATCTATGTGAAACATTGTCAGAATGTTTATTTTTATGAAATCAGATTTGATTGGAAACTGGGCCATGTCAGGTCAAAAACTAGGTCACTAGGTCAGTTCTTAGAAAAACAGCGTGAACGCTTTAGAGGACACAGTTTTGTTCATTTTCCATTTAATCTTTGTGAAACTCTGTCTGTGGGTCGTATGGATCTCTCTGAGGTTAAGTTCAGGTAAGCGATCCAGGGCCATCATGGCCCTCTTGTTAAATTATTGGCAAGTTTTAAATTTGCCACCAAGTAAGTGTCAATTTGCAGTTCATAACAACTTGGGGTTCTATTTTACAGAAATAGGCCAGATTCTTGAAATCCAGAGCCAGTTGTATCACAAATACTAGGGAAAATAAAACTCTCACAAAAATTAAATGATCTCAGATATTAAGATTGGTTTTACTTGTTGCTCTGTATTGTGCTTCTTCTGTTTTAGTTATCAAATGATCCCAGCCCAGGATTCAACATAGAACAGTTGGCCAAAAAGTAAGTCAGACTCAAAAGACATTCATTGCATCCCATAAAAGTTCCAAGTAGTGGGACAGGTATGTTTGAGCAAATAGTGCAGGCCCAGATCAGCCTGCTCATAAAGAAGGAGCAGGCAGTATTAGCACGGGCTAATACTGTTTGCCATTCCACCTGCATCATTTTGATGCATTACTGCCTTGTAAAATCAAACTGTTCCAGTTTTAGGACAGCTACAGTAATTATTTTAGGTGTCCCATTTTTTTTAGAATTTTTAGGGTAGGCACACCTATAAGGTGAATAAATTTAGATTATGGGAGAAATTAAAGTAAATCTATAGCTTTCATTTAGTCAGTTCTGTCCAGCTGCTTAGGGTTTACCCTGAAGAAAAAGTCAAATGATTTGGGTAGATGGGGCTCATGATCTTCCCTTAAGGGCCCCTTACAGAAAGAGATCCAAACAAAATGGTAACAACCTATTTGCTGTGGTGGGCTCTCTTTGAATAGGGGGTAGAAAAACTAAAGAGTCCAATACTTTTAGGTGTAGTCTTTTATCTTAAAGAGGATAAGATATTTAAGATGAAGTAATAATATTTTCATGTCATTGAGTCTGAAACATAAAAGCTTTAGGGCACATAGTATAATCTATGTATAAGTTATGGGGAGTTTATGAAAATGTGTCCTTCACTTTTAGCTGGCATGTACCTTGGTGTCGGCATCAGTGTCCACTTCAGTGTCATCCAAATTGAATGTTTTGGTTCAAGTTTTTATGTGATAGGCAAGGTCAAGCAAGCTATCCTGTGCATGGGCAGGTCGTGTTTTCATTCAAAAAAGTTAATGACTGCAATAGTTGTCAGATATTAAACTTATTTGATTCAAAGAGAAGAGATATAGGTTCAGGAAAGAGATAATCCATGCACAGAAGTATTTATTATCTCCTCATTGGGGCTAGTCATAATGGAAAGAATTTGCTCACAGGAAAGTTAACAGTAACCCCCAATTTTCAAGGGAGCGCTGTTAAAGTTATGAGTTATGAGTATAATAAACTTTTGAACCTGTAAAATGCATGAAAAATTGGCAAACTTCAGGGAACAATGGGAATTTGAAGTGGAGGATAAGTGGCAACCCTGCATTGGAATTGCAAGAAAACTTGTTAACATAAAGAAAACTAAACTATTCATATTGTTACAGGGGAAAGAAGTTTTTGGAGTTACCATATGCAGTAAAAGGGATGGATGTCTCATTTTCTGGTCTGCTATCATATATTGAGGTAAGCTGCAAAAATTGAGAACTGAGAACACCAGGCAGCAGCACAGTTACAGCAGTCAGTTTTATGCTGTGGGATTTTGTGGAATCTCAGTACTATATTTATTTGGTTATAAGACCGGGGTTTTCACCCTCCAAAACAGCTGAAAAATGTAGATCTGATTTATGGCAGATTCCATAAGACCAATTTAGATACTTCAATCTAGACGAGAAAAATCCGTTCTACAGCCAAATAATTACTGCACATTATTCTGTGTAGACATTACAGTAAGAAAAATATTCAAATTTTCGCACACTCCCTCTAGTCCCCACTTGTACACCTTCCCACTCACCCACCCACCCTTCTTTAAATATATAGAGGCTAATGCTCTTTGAGTTTACAAAACAGGAAATATTTCTCTGAGAGTTGCAAATTGGATAAACATACAGGGGTTGTAGCACAAGTTTGTCGATTTGTAAGTTGTGAAGGAAATATTTCCTGTATTTTAAATTCAAGGTGTAGTAACTTGCATATTTCTACAGTTCTAATTATTTTCTATTACAGTAAACCCTTAGTGGCCACCTCTATTAAGCAAGCAACTGTAGTAAGCAAGCATGTGTTCAGTTCCCAAAACTGGCAAATACATGGAAATGTACCTGTATTAAGCAAGCACCTGTTTTAAGCAAGCACATTTTGTTTATCCCTTAGGTGCTTACTTAATACAGGTTGGACTGTATTTTCATTATTTAATCATTATTCAAATAAAGACTTACCATAATTAATAGGCTGGATTGCACTTATGTACACGTAGTTGATGCACATGCTGTTAATCGCTCTTATATCACCATTTTGTCTCAGCTGCGGCTAACAGAAAGGAGACATGAGCCATGACAAGAAAAAACCAACAAAATGGTTGTGCGCCAAGCACATGCTCAGATCAGCCTGGGCATCCGCCCAGTCTGATCAGAATCTTCGCTGTCCGCATGGAGGTAGCTTAGACCTTTAGCTACCCTTTGGATACTTAACGTAGAGTCTGATCAAACTGGGTGGATGCCCAGGCTGATCTGAATCTGCACTGGGTGCACGACCACATTGTTGGTTTTCTCGTGTCGCGGCTCACATAGCTATTACATATCCAGTGTCATCAGCAGCAGTGTTAACTTTGCTGTGAGTTTTCTTGTTAAGCTCTGTTTTGTGAAAAAGCCCAGACAGGCAAGACACCGTATTCCACGGAATTCTTGTTGTCAACCATGAACAGCGTCCCATACATAGTATGCAAGTTCAGTTATACAATGCAATATAGGATTGACTTTTACATTTCCACATGTAGATGAAGTAATAATCGTGTTCAAGACTTGAGTATGTTGTTGTTTATTCTTTCATTGTGAAAACAGTGGAGAACTTGACTTAACAGACATGAAGGGAGGCATTTAATACAAGTGGTGAACAATAAATAGAAAAGAAAAGAAAAAAAGAAACATGCTTTAAGCTGGCAAAATGGTTGGAACAAAAAATAAACAGATAAAAGGCACAATTGCTGAACAATCTGTGACTATTTAGAGACATACCAGGTCATTCTGGCTTTTGAAGTAGTTCCAGATACTGCAAAATCTTAACACCCAGGAAATAACATTTTTATTCAGTCTAGAAATAAATGTTTCCTCTCTAGAAATATGATAAACATCATAATTTTGGCATGTCTGATGTACCATAAAAATTCTAAGTATTGGGACAGATAGGTCTGAGCAAATGGTGTAGACTCAGTTAGGCCTACACAATTTGCCATTCTATCTGCATCTTTTGGATGCATTACTGCATTGTAAAACCAAACTGTTCCATCTTTATGATATTATGAGTTGTGGTAATTACTTAATGTGGCCCATTTTGTTTTACTGCTGTAAATCTGGTTTCAGGAGAAGGCTCCAGGGTTGATAGAGAGTGGTGAATATTCTCCAGAAGATCTGTGTTTCTCTCTGCAGGAGACTGTCTTTGCTATGTTGGTAGAAATTACAGGTAACCAAAATTATAGGTTAATACATGGAAAACCATGTTTGAGCCATATGTTCACAAATATTAGTACTCCTCTCTATCTTTAGCTTATTATTACATAGAAATTGTTGAATTGATTTATTGCACATATTGGACTGATCAGGAAAACCATGTTTGAGCCATATGTTCACAAATATTAGTACTCCTCTCTATCTTTAGCTTATTATTAAAATGAACAAGGTTATCTGAGTTTGTCTTGTTGCAAATTATTAAGAGTTATTTGATATTAACTTGCCTGTACAAATTTGAACAAGTTATTTTGACTTTGTTAAATTTGACCTGGCTGACAGCTTTGTTAGCTCAAAGCAATATCTAATTTTTCGACATTTTTTTTCTCCTTTTTCAGAACGTGCTATGGCCCATTGTGGCTCCCAGGAAGTTCTTATTGTAGGTGGAGTTGGCTGTGAGTAGGTTATAAATTTGATCTATATTCTCTGCAAGTGTCAGAGGTGGAAGATTTGAGCCCTGACACAACAACACAAACATAATGGCAAGTGCACCCAAAGAAAACTCAGATCAGCCTAGATGTCCACCCATTAGGGATGGGTATTGCCTGAATTTTGGTATTGCATTATATTGCAGTATACTCACACTGTATCACAAGGATTCCGCGGAATGCGGTGTCTCGCCTGCTGGTGCTTTGTCACAAAACAGAACTAAATCAGTAAAGAGGTATGCATGAAGCAAGTTTCTTGGCTCTAGCTCTTATAGTTTCTGAGAAACAGACCTAAATGTGAAAACTCAACAAAAATTGCAAAGTCAGTCAACCGTAAAATGTTGGTTAAGACTCAATACTGATTATGACTTTAAGCTCTTCTCTTCCAGATGTATGCAGGGCCTGACAAATCAAAATTTGATCTACTTGTCCGGTAGACAGCTTCTGCCGAAAAAAGCTGAAATACATGAGTTTTCCCTATATAACCTATACATTTTTGGGGCAAGTAAGAAAAAATTTTACTTGCCCAGCAAAAATTTTAACTTGTCCCGGGCAGCCGGACAATGGATTTGTCAGGCCCTGTGTATGCATGACCCTTATAGTTCCTGAGAAACAGGACCTAAATGCGAAAACTCAACAAAAAATTGCAAAGTCAGTCAACTGTAAAATGTAGGTCAAGACTCAATATTGATGATGGCTTTAAGATTTACTTTCCCAGATGAATGCATGTACCAAGTTTCATGGCTATAGCCTTTCTGGTTTCTGAGAAAATGACCTAAACGCAAAAACTTGACAAAAAACTGCAAAGTCAGTCAACCGTAAAATGTAGGTCAAGACTCAATATTGATGATGAATTTGATATCTGCTCTTCCAGAAGTACGCATGAACCAAGTTTCATGGCTCTAGCCCTTATAGTTTCTTAGAAAATGACCTAAACGCGAAAACTCGACAAAACATTGCAAAGTCAGTCACCCGTAAAAAGTAGGTCAAGACTCAATATTGATGATAGCTTTGAGATCTACTCTTCCAGATGTATGCATGAACCAAGTTTCATGGCTCTAGTCCTTATAGTTTCTGAGAAAATGCCCTAAACATGAAAACTCGACAAAAAATTGTAAAGTCAGTCAACTGTAAAATGTAGGTCAAGACTCAATATTGATAATGGCTTTGAGATCTACTCTTCCAGATGTATGCATGAACCAAGTTTCCTGGCTCTAGCCCTTATAGTTTCTGAGAAAATGACCTAAACGCGAAAACTCGACAAAGTTTACGCCGCCGCCGCCGCCGCCGCCGCCGCCGACACCGGAAAAGCAATACATATAGTCTCGCCTCTGCTTCACAGGCGAGACATCAATATGTATTGTGTTAAGTTGTGTGTGTTATGTGTTATTGTGTAACGTCCAAGGTAAACAGCTATGGCCATGTCGGGACTGTCAGTTAGCCTAACCACACTATTCCTGGGCAGGCTTAGACCTAAGCGGTTAACCAGTACTAAGTGCACTTACTTTCACCAGTAACTGACAACTGCCCTTCTTGAATCAGCGGAAGGGGAAATGAAAGAAAGTGGCCGGACCAGGTATCAAACTCAGGACCTCTGGCTTACAAGTCAGGCGCCCTACCGACTGCTCTACGCTGCCTGGCTTCGCAATACATATCACGATATATTGTGACATCTGTTTTCTACATGTAAAGTACACTGGAGGGCTATGCATGAACGGTTTGCTTACAAATTGGTAAATTATTGCAGCCTATTTTGTTACGAAGAACCCATGGGGTAGTTGAATGATAATAAAGCATTCTTAGCATGATTCTATTTATCAGAAAGAACAATGTAAAAGCTTGAAGAACTCGGCACTACAAAAACTGAATGAATTAGTTTTGAGACTTTCAACATCCTTAGGAGCTAAAATCTTGTCAGCATATCGATACGGGGCAGATCCTATCAAGATACACATCTTTTTCTGATCATATTGCAGTAAACCGGTATACAGATTTTATTGCACATCCCTACCACCCAGTCTGATCAGAGTCTATGCTGTGTGCTTAAAGGGTAGCTAAGGGTCTAGGCTAGCTCCATGTGGACAGCCAAGATCAGCCTGGGCATCCACTCAGTCTGATCTAAGTCTTTGCTGGGCACACATGCCTTTTTTGTTGTTATTTTCATGTTGCAGCTCATTTGAGTAGTCAAATTTATATACTTATTATTACACTTCAACCTCATTATAATGCTTCTCTTTGGGTCCATGGAAAAAGACTGTGTTATAAATGAAACAGTGTTATAAAGAGGTTATTAACAACCATTTGGGAGCCAAGACATATCCAAATCAGCGTTATAGCGAGGCATGTTATATTGAGGTAGAAGTGTACTTCAGTAAGTCTGACCCTTTGGGGGCACATGCCACTTTGTTTGTTCTGCCTGTCGTGGATCATGTAATAATGATATGATCATTGTTGCTTTTTGTCGCACCTGCTTTAGCAAGGTGCGATATAGGCATCCGGTTTTCCGTCCGTCCATCCGTTCGTCAACCCGTCCGTTCACATTTACGTCGACCCTAAATTTTAAGTCCATTCAAATGACTTTTTCTCTGAAACCACTGCACCCATGGTTCTCAAATTTCACATGCTGCATGATCAGACTGCAGAGCTTCTGAATGACAAAATTCAGCATGGTCCAGAATCCAAGATGGCCGCTGTTATTAAAAATAGCAAAAACAATAAAATCATATTTTTCTCTAGAACCACTTGGTATATTTGGCTAAAATTTTACATGGAGCATTAATGGGACCTTGGTTTTAAATATTATCAAAATGAAAAAATCTGTAGCGGAATTAGGTCACGGTGACCTACTTTCTGTTTACGAATCCGAGTTTGCAAAAACGCCAATATCTCAAAAAAACTTGAACAGATTTAGGTCAAATTTAGTCAGAATGGTCCTTAAATAGAGTTCTTTGAAATTTAAATGAATGGAGACCATCCAAGATGGCCGCCAGCCACCGTTACTAAAAATAGAAAAATATGAAAATGACAATATCTCAAGAGTCCCTGAATGGAATTGGACTTAATGTGTATCAAAAATGATCCTTGCATGAAGCTGTTTCATGATTTTTTTTCAAATTAACAGTCCAAGTTGACACCCATCCACCGTTACTAAAAATAGCGAAAACATGAAAACAATAATATCTCATAAACTACTGAATGGATATCGACCAAATATGTTTCAAAATGACTTTTATCAAGTTCTTAAAGTGAAGGTGCAAAGCAGGGTTCTGTTTACGAGTCCAAGTTTGCAACTACGCCAATATCTCAAAAAAACTTGAACAGACTTAGGTCAAATTTAGTCAGAATGGTCCTTTAATGGATTTCTATGAAATTTAAATGAATGGAGACCATCCAAGATGGCCGCCAGCCACCGTTACTAAAAATAGAAAAATATGAAAATGACAATATCTCAAGAGTCCCTGAATGGAATTGGACTTAATGTGTATCAAAATGATCCTTGCATGAAGCTGTTTCATGATTTGTTTCAAATTGACCGTCCAAGATGGCAACCATCCACTGTTACTAAAAATAGCGAAAACATGAAAACTATAATATCTCATAATCTACTGAATGGATTTCGACCAAATATGTTTCAAAATGACTTTTATCAAGTTTTTAAAGTGAAGGTGTAAAGCAGGTGCGACAACTTTCCGCGGAATTCTTGTTATCTGATTAACATATTTCCTGCTTAAACATATTTCCTAAAAATTAGATTTCAGGACTGTTAGCCTATACTTCATGTTGGTTGACTTGATGTCATTACCTTCTTGCGCCTGATTCCTGTGCCTGTGATACTTGTAGGAATGATGATTCTAAAGCAGTAACTTGTACAACAGCTTTGTTTGAAAGGCTGATGATATGTAAACAGATAGCATCACTTACTATGCATATGATTTACTGACCTTCACTCTTTACTGAATGTCAGAAAAACGAAAGATACGATTTTGGTGAAAGAAATATTTCTGGAATTCTGACTTGAAATCATTTATAACAATTTATTTGGTGATAAAAATAGCTGTGCCTTACATCATCTGTTTCTTACAGACACAATTTTTCTAGTTAGAATTTTTACAGTACATTGAATTTTGTTCATTATCTTGGTGTTATATTGTATATCAGGTAATGAGAGATTACAAGAGATGATGGATATCATGGCCAAAGAGAGAGGTGCAAAGTTATTTGCCACTGATGAGAGGTAGGAGATTTTGAGTTATAAACAATTTATGTGTATGGATAAGCCTTTAAGGTAGTTCAGCTTTGTTGGGCTATATTTGCTTCCTTTCTTAAAGTGAACGGGTATGCCTCCATGTTTTTCTGCCATTTTACGAAGGGAAACAACTTTTGTGACTGTGTGATGAAATTCTTTCAAAAGGAGGTCCACTCTTAAAAGAAAGGAGCAAATTCTGTTCTTTCAGCGTTGACCTCATAGAGACGAGAAGCAAAAAACCCCATTAGTTTATCCACTCACTGCAAAGGAAAGAATGCTAATTCTTTCTTTTAAGAGAAGGGCTCTTTGGAGAAGGTTCAGCTACCAGAGAAACAGTTGCTGTCATTTTGAATTGTCTCCCTTGTCAAAGAGGCAGATGTGTTGAAGCTGTATACCGTAGAAAATTTTAAGTACTGGGACAGATAGATCTTAGCAATACTGCACCCAGAGCAGACTGCTCTGAAAGGATATTGTTAAAGAGATGATAATTCTGGGATATATTTTTCTGATCTTCTCCGTAAAAATTCTGTATTTTATGTGCCCCAATTAAAATGGCCATGTAAGATAAAAGATAAAATCCTGTAATAAAAATCACCATCAATTTTTGGCTAGCCTGTGCCTAGGAGAATGCGAGACAGGTATTGCTAGCGAGGTTGTTGTCTGCATAAACTTTTGCCCTGTTTTCTGGTTTAGCTCTGTAAATAGTATAGGAGCCTCTTTTTGACAAAGCACAAACAGGCGAGACACAGCGTTCTGCAAGCTTCTTGTAGTTTGACTATTTAGGGTAAATAAATTACCTCTTTTGTAGATTTTGTATAGACAATGGTGCAATGATAGCCCAGGCTGGTTATGAGATGTTCAGGTCTGGTCAGGTCACGCCCCTGGCTGAAACATCATGTACGCAAAGGTAAGTTTTTGAATATTTGCGCAGGGCTACAAATAAGTTGGGTTTTGAGGATAATTCTAAGATAATTTTTGTATCTCTCAATAAAATCATTATGTTGTGACCCCTTATTAGAACCCTCTTGGTGAGACAGTTCTAATAAGGGGTCAAGATCAAGGTCACACTGGGCACATGAACTTTTTGCATAGGATGTGGTGAAACATGTCCATGTCCAGCATAGTACTTTGTTCTGAATGATGGGATTTCAAAATTATTTGCCAGATATAACTATCATGAAAAGACAGCGTGTCTTTTGCAAGAACCATGTCGCTAGCTTAAAGGTCAAGGTCAGTTTGCACTTAAATTTTTTGCATAGGCATCAGTGAAAGGTGTTTGTGTTCTGCCCATAACTCTATCCTGCATGGTTGGAATCAAAATTATATAGCATAAATGATCATCATGACAAACTGCTAGCTTGAAGGTCAAGATCATAATGCACACTTAAACTTTGTGTATAGGCTAGAGTGAAAACATTATTGTGTACGGCCTATAACTTTGTTCAGCAAATTGGGATTTCAAAATTATTTGATACAAATAATGATCATGGCAAGACCATGTGTCATGTGCAAGAGCCTTATTGCTAGCTCAAAGGTCAAGGTCACAGTCTGTACTTTAACTTTATGCATAGGCTAAAATTAAAACCTGTTCGTATTCGACCCATAACTTTGTCCTGCATGGTCGGATTTCAAAACTATGTGGCAAGACAATTTGTTGTGCACAAGGAATATGTCACTAGCTTAAAGGTGAAGGTCACAGTGCACACTAGGCTGTGTGAATAGGCTACAATGAAAACCCGTGTCATGTCCAAGGTTTGATTGAAAACATAAAATAAATAAATAAAAGTCTTTTTGACCTATATTTCATGTCCCTTGATTGGCCAATTATATACTCAACCGAATTAAAAACGCAACACTTAATTTATCAAATATTCCATGGCTCACGTCTTATGCAAATTATTTTCATTTTAATTTCTAAAATCAACAGGGAATAATGTCTGCTGTCCCAGAAATTCAGTTTTGTTGATGAAATGGTTCACGCTTGAGAGAGCACTATCTATGGCTACCCGATTTTCAGAAGTTTCAAAAAGAGGCAGAACTATTGTGACAGAGGATGTATACGTTGCAATGAACGCCGGGTCTAAGATAATCTTTGGTCTCCCAAGTGCGTCAGTCTCTTTCTACAAGTCTAAAAATCATTGATGGGTGGTAATGGAAATGTTTGGCTTCCAACCACAGGCTTACATAAGCATGCAACATTCCAAGCGTCTTGGCAGACATCTCCCTAATCGAGACTTTTGAAAATCGGGTAGCTATCTGTAACGCTCTCTCAGGCGTGAACCATTTTATCAACAGAAGTGAATTTCTGGGGCAGTAAACGTTAATCCCTGCTGAGTTAAGAAATAAAACTGAAAATGATCCGCGTATGACATGAGCTATGAAATATCGGAAAAATAAGGTGTTGCGTTTTTAATTGGGTTGAGTATATTATAAAAGTCTGCCTGTATGAACCTAGTTATCCTACAAGTGCCAGTAACTAAGTCAAGGCACCATCTTACTCAAGGCACTAAGCGGGGGCATCCGTGTCCTGTGGACACATTTCTAGCCTTGACTTGAAATTTGGTTGTTGATAACCTGAGAATATTGTAGAGTCCCCAAATAAAAGAAAGTAAAGCAAAGACTCAGATCAACATGAACAGATAGGTTTATGTTGCCCAGGAAAGCAAACAGAAAGTCACAAAAGTTGTCTCTCTTTGAAAATATAGGGATAAAACAGTATCTATTCACCTAAACATAAAACTAAAATTTGTTTTCAACAGCACTGATGCCTTTGCTGATGTCTAGGAGAGTGGGAAGCTTTTTGGCTTTTATTTAATAAATGTGTATTTTAGATGTATTAAAAGGTATGATTTGGATTGCAGATACAGAACTGATGAAGTGGAAGTGACATGGAGGGATTGAAGTTGAGGTTCAAGATGAGAGTATACTAAATGATAAATCCAGGAGGACTATTCTTGTTTCTCAAGAAAAGCATATGTTGTCATATCCATTAAGTTGTATAGGTAAACCTGTTTTTTCCGCCATTTTCTGCAAAGGCAAACAAGTTATGTTACTTGCCGTTTGCTTCCCCCGGACAAAATAGCCCTCCCAAAATGGGGTCTTCTAGGGAAGAATTTGTTGCTTGTAGGGGAGCAAACGAAAAGGGAGGCAAAAATGAAAATGGCAATATTTCTTCCTTTAAACATTCACAGGGACGGAAAATGAAATTGGCAGAGTTGCTTCCCCTGAAAGTGTACTCATTTGCCTTTCATTCACCCTCATGGTATGACAGGGCATATGTCTATTGAGAAATAAGAGTAATTGTCTCAGAATTATCTTAAAATACACCTCTTATCTGGAGCCTTGCTCTGAAGCATATAGATCAGGCGTGGGTGACAGGACCAGCAGACTGAGTGGACTTTCGGGATGAAAAAAGTGTTCAGTGTCACCTTGTGATTTGTGATGACTGAGGCTACATTAAGATTCCTACTGGCAGAGCTATTGAAAAGGTTCAACTGTTTGGGGTGTAGTGTTTTGCCTTCATTCTGCATGGGATCCTAGTTAAGGGCTATAAGTGTTCTGCAGAGAAATAAGAAAATATCAGTAACGACTGGGCTTTTTTGGAACACTATAAAATTAGCCTCACATTGAAGAGAAGCTGTCTGGCAAACCATGAAGGCATACTTCCAGCATAGAACAATCCTGTACATCTTACCTTTTTTGTATACCTCACACTTTGGACAAAAGCAAGGTGCCTACAGGCCTCAGGTTAAGGATGAAAGTTCTGCATGGATGTTAAACTAACGTCCTTCAAACATACTTCAAAAGAAAATCTTGAACCAGGTAAGACAATAAGTTATATCTAAGGTCTTACGAGGCGGATTTTAATGTCTGGAAAAGTAGTTACCCCATACTACGGTCATTTGAGCCTCAACGCGAGAAAACCAACAAAGTGGTTGTGCGTCCAGCGCAGACACAGATCAGAGTCTTTGCTGTCCGCATGGAGGTAGCTTAGACCCTTTAAGCGCTTAACAAAGTCAGATTGGACTGGGCGGATGCCCATGCTGATCTGAGTCTGTGCTGGCGCACAACCACTTTGTTGATTTTCTTGTGTCGCGGCTCATTTGTCACTTACGAGGACACTTCAGAAAAAACGATCTCATAGTTGGGGAAAGTCCCCTCTTTTGAAGTGTCCTGATAGCTGACTTCATTTCATAAAATGATGACATTTGGTGTAAACAAAGGACATTAGTACAAGGTAATTGAACTTTATGATGTTAAAATCGGCCTTGTAAGACCTGACTTATAGCTTAATTTCTAGTTTTGGTTCAAGATTATTTCCTTTCAAAACTTGAAATATTTACCATTATCTGACATATTGGCCCCCTTTAAGTCGTAAAAATAAATAGCTCATAGAATATAACTTAATGTGCTTAAGTATTGGGACACCTAAAACCATTAGTTCTCCATCTGTCCCAAATGGAAAATTAATGGTTTTAGGTGTTCCAATATTCAATCACATGAGGGTAATAGATTCACAGTAATCATACTGAGAAATCTAGGAGCAAGGCCATACATAAGGCAGCATATAAGTAAACACCAAACTTTTAAAAAGCTGTAACATTTTTTTTTTCACATCATAATTTTTTCTACATCATGATCATTCAGAACTTTTATACATATTTACAACAGTTTAAATAAATCCTTTACTGAAAAAAAAAGAAAACATGCCTACCTTTAACATTGGTAAACCATTACCATTTCACGTAACTGTCTTAACCCCTTAAAGTGTAAAAAATATGTTTCATCCAAGCTAGATAATACTGAAAATTCAAAGAAAAGAGGGCAACAAGGGTAGATTCAGATGAGATGGCTCGTTATGAGCCGCCTCATCTTGATCTACCCTGTTTGCAAATTCAACAACTTCCATTTTTGGCGCTTTAAGTGTTAAAATTGAACAGGCTGATTTTACTGTCTGGCACTACTTTAAACACAGAATTAAAGGACTTGAGAATAATTATTTGAGAAAATCTGAAGTTTCTGTTGACAGAATTTAAGTTTGTAATGTCACTGAAATATTGGCGAATTGGTTATTCCATAGTTGCTATGGTAACAGATCTATGATGTCATCTCACTTATAATTTGAGAGGAGCATGGCATACACTGTATGCCATGCTCCTCTCCAATTACAAGTGAGATGCCTAAAATTCATACAATGGAAAAGTGTGATTTTCTCAAACCTATAATGCATTTTCAAATTATTTAATTCTCTGTTTTTTAACAGAAAATGGCTAACAGAATGGCAAACAGTGCAGACCCAGATCAGACTGCTCCTCAGAGGCAGTCTGATCTGGGTCAGCACTGTTTGCCTAGTTACTTCTGTCTGAATATTTATGGTCATTACAGCATCAAGCAACCAGAAAAAATGTTATTAAAATTCACCTTTCTGAAGCCACACCTACTTTAAACAGGTATGCATCTCTTCATTAACTGTAAAGTAAATTTGTGGAGAGGTGCCATGGTTAAGCAGTTAAGAGATACAGATACATATGGTACAGAAAATAGCAGGAAGGTCCTGAGATCGAACCAGGGCTTCGCCATCCGACGACTGGAAAACTCTGTCAACCTAGCAGTAAATGGGCACCTGCATTGAATTGGGGAAGGATAAGGCAGTGAAAGGACAGAGATGGGCTCCGCCTTACATATGCTGTGCCAAAGACAGGGGGCCTCAAATCCCCACTGCAATTTAAGCTGATTTTCTGTCACTTAGATCAGCAAAACATGGTATCTAAGACAGAACTTTAATTCTGGCACTTCTTAACTCATAATCTTTTCTGAAAAAGATCAGTTTAATAGAAAATTGGGTATTCCCATTGACAGAGACATCCTGCATATATTCATTTTGTGGTTGAAAATGGTATGTAAAATAGTACAAGTCGCCCAAGGGCAACGATCGCTCACCTGCCAGTATATGCTCAGGTCAAGTGGCCAAAATGCAAGCTTTCGGCTCAGGCAGACTAATAAACAGGCTGCAATTCTAAAGGATTGGATAGTGAGTGTGTAAACTGTTCCACCATGGCCACTTCTATAAAATCACAAAATGACCTTGACCTCTAGTATTTATAGAGGTTCAAGTTGACTGCATTTCCAATGCACTTTCTCATCTTTTCCCATTCAAAAGCCTAAGGGACCAAATTTGACCTTGCCATATAATATGTCAAGGTCAACCGAATGTCATCATTTATATAAACTTGTAGTACTATAGTCCATGATGCTACATACCAAGTTTCAAGGCAATCGGCCCAGTGGTTCTTGAGAAGAAGATTTTTTAAGGTTTTTACCATATATGAGCATGGCGGCCATCTTGCATGGTGGCCATCTTGGTCATGTGACCTAGGCCAAATATATAAACTATCGTTTCCTCATCCTGTTAAGTCTTTATATGAAATTTGATTCAGTCCGCCTAATGGTTTCTGAGGAGAAGATGTTTGAAAAAGATGACACCCAATGGCCAAATGACCTTTGATCAAGGTGACTAAATGACCTTGACCTCTCATATCCATAGGTGTGGAAATTGCTACATTTCCATAACACAGAGCACAAAAGCAACAGAAAAATGCCCTTTTTCAGATTTTCTCATTCAAAAGCCTAAGGGACCAAATTTGACCTTGCCATAAAATAAGTCAAGGTCAACCCAAGGTCATCATTTATATAAATTTTGTAGTACTGGAGTCAAGGTGCTACATACCAAGTTTCAAGGCAATCAGGCCAGTGGTTCTGGAGAAGATTTTTTAAGGTTTTACCATATATGTGCATGGCAGCCATCTTGGTCATGTGACCTGGGCCAAATATATAAACTATCGTTCCCCCATCCTGTTAAGACTCCATATGAAATTTGGCTTCAATCCGCCCAGTGGTTTCTGAGAAGAAGATGATTAAAAGTGTGAACGCCGACGACGGACCAAGGCTATATTATAAGCTCCCCTTGACAGGTGAGCTAAAAATATGACTTGTTTTTCTGGTAGCAAGAATCATATTTCATGAAGTTTCAGTATTATCCAATCTACAAAAGCACCCGAAAAATTAAAATTCTTCACAACAGACTATTCATTTAACTCATAAGTCTCGTAATGGCCATCATTTTCACTGACATCAATAATCTTGCACTCGACCAAATTTCCATCAGACTCGGTGTTTACCTGCATTTGGAAGGGATCGGGCGTGACTTGTGCATGAAGGTGATTTTCCATTGGTATGGGTCAAGGAGAAGCTTTTTCTTTGGCTCAGTATCCGATTTAAATGCAAATTTCACCAAATAAATATGAAATTAAACCGAAAGTAGCGAGAGTTTATAAACCGGAAATTGAAAAAAGGAAGCACATGTTTGAAACAAGTCACATCTTTAAACTAGAAAATTGTGTCTGTAAGACACTAATGATGCCCCCGTGCAGCGCCTGTCACAGGACATGTGTACCTCCCTAAAGCACCTTTCAAGCACAAATGCTATTTACAAAGAATCCACTGAAAACATTTCACAAACTTTATACCCTATAGTGCAAAATGCAGCCCAAAATGACTAAGTTTAAAAGGCCATAATATCTTCAGAATTATTTTTTTCCTATCATAACCAACATGCACATCTTCACTGTGTCCACAACAAGTCTCCAATGTCTGAAAAACAGCCAATGAAAATTGTGGGAGGAGTTGATTACACAAAGTACTTACCCTACAATTTGTCTAAAATGACTAAGTTCAAAAGGCTATAATTCTGTCAAAATCAATTCTAGCTCCAACAAAAACCCACATGCACATTTCCAATATGTCTCTAACATGTATGCAAAGTTTGGAAAAGATTGATTGAAAACTGAGGGAGGAGTTGATTACACAAACTCCTCACCCTACAAATGTAAAAATTTGCCTAAAATGACTAAGTTCAAAAGGCCGTAATTCTGTCAAAATTAATTCTAGCTCCAACAAAAACCCACATGCACATCTTCAATATGTCCACAACATGTATGCAAGGTTTGAAAAAGATCCATTGAAAACTGTGGGAGAAGTTGATTACACAAACTACACACCCTACAATGCCAAAATTTGCCTGAAAAGACTAAGTTCAAAGGCTGTAATTCTGTCAAAATTAATTCTAGCTTCAACAAAAACCCACATGCACATCTTCAATATGTCCACAACATGTACACAAGGTTTGAAAAAGATCCATTGAAAACTGGGGGAGGAGTTGATTACACAAACTGCATACCCTACAATGCAAAAATTTGCCTAAAATGACTAAGTTCAAAAGGCCGTAATTCTGTCAAAATTAATTCTAGCTCCAACAAAAACCCACATGCACATCTTCAATATGTCCACAACATGTATGTGAAGTTTGAAAAAGATCCACTGAAAACTGTGGGAGGAGTTGATTACACAAACTCTATACCATAAAGTGCGACGAACGGACGGACAGACTGACGGACGGACGGACAGACAGGAGCAAATCTTAATGCCCCCTGACTATCGTCACGGGGGCATAAAAAGGATCAAATGGGTGGGCCGATATGACGAAATACCAAGGCGGGGATGGACAGAAAATATGCGCCATACGGAATTCTAGTGCATCAAGTCGGCACAGGCAACGTTTTTTCTTGCGCCATATGGAATTTTCATGCGCAATGGCGTGGCCCAAAATGATCCCTGTAAGAGTAGACTTCATTTCAAAGAACTACCTCATACAGAGAAGCAAACAGGAATTTATGCAAGTTAACATGACCATATTTTTAACAGAAGCAGGGGGCTTTCATTAGGATTAATACAGTATTTCATTACCCATCCTGAAATTCTCCATAAAAAAATATTTTAAGACTCCTCATTCCAGCCACCTCATCAAGGTGCCCTCACGAGGGGACACAACACTTTACTGTGAAATAAGAAAATTATACAGTTAACTCTCAATATCTCAAAGTCAAAGTTTATCCCAAACTACATGTACTAATATCTTAAAGTAAATTTGCTGATTCCAGAAAATTTACTTTGAGAAACCTGTAGTTTGAGATAACAGGAGTTGAAATGTAAATAAAAATGGGTGTCCAAGCCAAATTCTTTGATATAAGAGGTACTTTGAGATATCAGTGTTTAAGATATCGAGAGTTGACTGTATTGCAGAAATCTCATCAGATATTCTCCTTATGTATAGCTCTGTGTCACAGTTTCCTTGTTAAAAAGCTTGCACATCAACATTTTAAATATCACAATTGAAAAATGAACAGTATTCTGTCCAGGAACTGCACAAGTTTTCTGTGGAACTCTGACTCCTCTGTCTGCACACGGCTAGAAATAGACGTAAATCTAAGAACTAGACATAAGATTACACAGCCAACACCGTCGACTGTATGCCAGAAACACGATACTTATGTCCAGCTTCTACCTGCTGCAGGCCAAACAATAAACAGGCACACTGACAATTAAGATATAAGTCCTCCAATTGAGGCTTAAGGTTCTAGCTCTTAAATTCTGAACTTAAGTTGTTTGTTTCCTTTCCACTGGATTATATTTGTATGTCTTCACTAAAGGTCCTTTGCCTGAATTTTCCCACTTCTCTCGCTGCACACGATCACGGTCCTTCATACGTGCTATAGTCTTCTGTTCTTCCCAACCTGAAAGGTAGATGAGTCACAAGTCATGAGTCTTCTAAGGTACCCAAATGCTTGAGAAAGGTACTGAAAACCTTTATGTATTCGAACTGAAGTGCCAGGCCAAGATCAGCCTGCTCCTATAGATGCATGGGCATGTACTGTTTGTGATTTCCCAAAAGCTTTTTCTTGCATACCAGACAAGGATTTCCATAGTTTTAACTGGTGCTAGAAATTAACCCCCCCCCCTTTATCCAAAGGTACAAAATAAACAATCAAAAGGATCAAGATCTGTCTTACAAGATGGATCTAGATCTTTTGGACTGCTTTGGAAGAGAAAACACCATTTTATAGCTGAATTACACAGGAATAATTTATGTATTTGCAGTTATTTTGGGAGGATAAACTGTCTTGCAACCAAATAATTGAGCCCCGACACGAGAAAACCAACAAGAGGGCCATGAGGCCCTGAGCCGCTCACCTGAGTAAAAGGTCAAAGGTAAAATGAGGATCATCAACTGAACAAACCTGATAGTTTGAAACTGTCAAATATGTCCACAACAAGCATGCAAAGTTAGAAAAAGGTCCATTGAAAACTGTAGAAGTTGATTACAAAAACTCTATACCACAAAGTGTGACAAAAGGATGGACAGATGGTCAGATGGCAGACAGACTATCGTCACGGGGGCATAAAAAAAATCTGTCCATAAATGAGGGCACTTGAGCGATGACAAAGTTTTTCTAAAAATAGCCGCTGTGACCTTGAACTTGACCCCAGAATGCTGAAACGCAAACTTGTCCAAGATATTGCTATACTTATCACTTGTGTGAGGTTAAATCGAAAATGGTCTATAAATGAAAGCACTAGAGCGATGAAAAAGTTTTTCTATTAATAGCCACTGTGACCTTGACATTGATCTTAGGACGCTGAAAAGCGAGCTTGTTCTAGATACTGTCATACTAAACATATGTGTGAAGTTTTAATCCAAATCGGTCAATAAATGAAAGAGCTAGAGGGATGACAGAGTTTTTCTAAAAACAGCCACTGTGACCTTGACCTTGACCTCAGAATGCTGAAACGCGAACTTGTCCAAGATATTGTAATACCAATAACTTGTGTGAAATTAAATCAAATTTGGTCCTTAAATGAAGATGCTACAGCGATGACAAAGTTTTTCTAAAAATAGCCACTGTGTCCTTAAACTTGACCCCAGAACGCTAAAACGCGTTCTTGTCCAAGATATTATCATACTTATCACTTTTGTGAAGTACAATCAAAATCATTCCATAAATGAAGGCACTAAAATGATGACAGAGGTTTTCTAAAAACAGCCACTGTGACCTTGACAATGACCTTAGTATGCTGAAACGCAAACTTATTCAAGATATTGTCATACTAAACATTTTTGTGAAGTTTTAATCAAAATCGTCCCATAAATGAAGGCGCTAGAGCGATGACAATGTTTTCTTAAAATAGCCACTGTGACCTTGACCTTGACCTCAGAACGCTGAAATGCGAACTTGTCCAAGATATTGTAATACCAATCACTTGTGTGAAATTAAATCGAATTTGGTCCATAAGTCAAGGCGCTAATGCAATGACAATGTTTTTTCTGAAAATAGCCACTGTGACCTTGACCTTGACCCCAGAACGCTGAAATGCAAACATGTCTAAGATATTGCCATACTTATCACTTGTGTGAAGTTAAATCGAAATCGGTCCACAAATGAAGGCGCTAGAGTGATAAAGTTTTTCTAAAAATAGCCACTGTGACCTTGACCTTGACTCCATCATGCTGAAATGCAAACGCGTTCGAGGTAATGTCATACCCAATATTTGTGTGAACTTCTATCAAAATTATATAATAAATGAGGTAGCTAGAGTGATGACAAAAGGTGAACATACGTGCATACATACAAACGTACATACGGGACAGACCCTATATCCCCTCCACAACTTCGTTGTGCGAGGGGATAATAATCCAACCTGGCCAAAATTCGAAAAGGTCCGAGATGTTTTGGCCATCCTGAATACCTGCAAATTTCAAGGAGCTGCGATCAAAAATGAAGGAGCTATGGCCCAGACAATATTTTCCCCATTATAAGTCTAAGGGAAAATATTTTATCTTTCAAGGGCAAGTAACTCTAAAAAGAATGATCCAACCTAGCCCAAATTCGAACCGGTCCGAGATGTTTTGACTGTCCTGGATACCTGCAAGTTTGAAGAAGTTGCAATCAAAAATGCAGAAGCTAGGACCCGGACAACATTTTCTCCATGGTAAGTCTATGGGAAAATATTTTATCGCTCAAGGGCAAGTAACTCTAAAATGAATGATCCAACCTGGCCCAAATTCGAACTGGTCCGAGATGTTTTGACTGTCCTGGATACCTGCAAGTTTGAAGAAGTTGCGATCAAAAATGAAGAAGCTAGGGCCCGGACAACATTTTCTCCATTGTAAGTCTATGGGAAAATATTTTATCGCTCAAGGGCAAGTAACTCTGAAAAAAATGATCCAACCTGGCCCAAATTCGAACTGGTCTGAGATGTTTTGACTGTCCTGGATACCTGCAAGTTTGAAGAAGTTGCGATCAAAAATGAAGAAGCTAGGGCCCGGACAACATTTTCTCCATTGTAAGTCTATGGGAAAATATTTTATCGCTCAAGGGCAAGTAATTCTGAAAAAAAATAATCCAACCTGCCCCAAATTCGAACTGGTCCGAGATGTTTTGACTGTCCTAGATACCTGCAAGTTTGAAGAAGTTGCGATCAAAAATGAAGAAGCTAGGGCCCGGACAACATTTTCTCCATTGTAAGTCTATGGGAAAATATTTTATCGCTCAAGGGCAAGTAACTCTGAAAAAAATGATCCAACCTGGCCCAAATTCGAACTGGTCCGAGATGTTTTGACTGTCCTGGATACCTGCAAGTTTGAAGAAGTTGCGATCAAAAATGAAGAAGCTAGGGCCCGGACAACATTTTATCCATTATAAGTCTATGGGACCTTTCTGTTGCCATGGTAACCAGAGTTTCAAACCAATCTGTCCAAAAACTATATGCAATCAATCCCCCACCCCAACCATGCTACACATAAAATTTGATCAAGATTGGCCAGCTACTTTAGCAGGTATTAATGTTTAAAAGTGTGGACGTACGACGGACAACGGACCAAGCCTATACTATAAGCTCACCTTGTGAGCCTTCGGCTCAGGTGAGCTAACAATGTGGTTGTGCGCCCTGCGCAGACTCAGATCAGCCTGGGCATCTGCCCAGTACGATCAGACTCGTCGCTAAGCGCTTAAAAGGTAGCTAAGGGTCTAAGCTACCTTCATGCGGACAGCGAAGACTCTGATCAGACTGGGCGGATGCCCAGGCTGATCTGAGTCTGCGCTGGCCGCACGACCACATTGTTGGTTTTCTCGCGTCGCGGCTCAAATACGGTAAGACTTGACCAGTATCTAACAACAGCCCAGACATCAAATGAATCTAGCCCAGCTTTGTGACACTTTAACCCATAAAATGCCAAAAAGAAAGTAGCTGAATTTGCATTCAGCCTGTATCTAAATGAGGCGGCTCTGGGTCTACGCTGTTTGCCCTTTAGTCTTTTGAGTTCTTAGTGTGATATAGCTTGGACTAACATTTTCTAAAATTTTGTTGTCTGCTTTTATGAGCTTATAGAGAAGAACAAGGTGTACTTTACGGTGGGTAAAACTGTTGGAGGAGTTGATTACACAAACTCCGTACCCTACAATGCCAAAATTTGCCTAAAATGACTAAGTTCAAAAGGCTGTATTTCTGTCAAATTAATTCTAGCTCCACCAAAAACCCACATGCACATCTACAATATGTCCACAGCATGTCTGCAAGCTTTGAAAAAGATCCACTGAAAACTGTGAGAGGAGGTGCTCACACAAACTCCATACCCTACAATGCCAAAATTTGCCTAAAATGACTAAGTTCAAAAGGCCGTATTCTGTCAAAATCAATTCTAGCTCCACAAAAATCCACATGCACATCTTCAGTATGTCCATAGCATGTACGCAAGCTGTGAAAAAGATCCACTGAAAACTGTGTGAGGAGTTGATTACACAAACTCCATACCCTACAATGCAGACAGACAGACAGACAGAAGCAAATCTTAATGCCCCCTGACTATCGTCACGGGGGCATAAAAACGTGTCAGAATGTGCCAACCCATACTTTAACGATCAACAGAGGTACATTTGTTGTGTGTAGTTCGTTTGCAGAAAGATGTGATTACACAAAGAACCAGCATTCACTCTGACCATGCTTTGCACCTGTGTCTTGAACAGTCAACAAATATTGTAGGATCTTCAGGGCAAAATCTTTAGACCCTGGTCAAACAGCATGGATGCACAGGGATCTTGTTTCTTTTTTTTATCAGCCTTGAGTCACCCCACTCTTTTTGTAAGTTTATGAACATTTCCTTCATACAACCTGACTGCATTTTTATTTCTTATCTTAAGGAGGACGATCCCGGAAGAACTCTGTTCTTGCTTGTTTAAAAAACAAACAGAGTTATTGTTCATCATCAAATCAACTAACTGTGGAGTAAATACAGTTATAATATACACTTACAATATCTACCGTAAAGATCCTAAGTTTTCGGGCACATAGGTCTGTACAAACAGTGGAAACTGAGATCAGACTGTTCCTTAGGAACCAGAATGATCAAGATCTTCACAGTTTCCATTCCATCTGCGCAATTTTGTCGACATTACTCTATGGTAGAACCGAATAACAGGAAAATAAATAATAGGGCAAGGACCGGCTGTGCTTGCAGCAGGTGCAGAATTTGGGCAGTCTGTTTTGGGGATATTTTGAACTTCAACATTGTTTTTCTAGGAAACGAAACAGTGAAATGTTTGTTTTTTTGTTTTATTCTTTAACATACGACGTAAGTTTTACTAAAATAATACGCATAAGCATGCCCCATCGATTGATAATATTTTTCATGACGTTTTTCATGAAATTCAGTTTTCTTGCATTTTTTCAAAGAATGTAAAAATATACTTATTAACAAGAAAACTGCAATTTTGTGTTATCAGTTTGTTTCAAATATCATATATTACAGATTATATGATTTGCTGAAATGAAAGTGCATTCATGTGCTAGAGATATGAATTTTAATGGAAAATGTTTAAAAATAATATGTAGAAATACCAAATATTGTTTATTAGGAAAACAAAACGGTGAAAATTTTTTTTTTCTTATCCAAATGTTTTATAGCTCTTTGGGTTATTTAGACGGTATAATGGTTTGAATGCCCCGCCAATATTTCTATTCAGTATTCGTCTACCTTAAAAGATTTTTGAGGCCCTCAATCACTCACCTGAGTAAAAAGGTCAAAAGTCAACCAGGGTCATCGTTTGAAGAAATCTGAAAGTATATGAATCCCAAATGCTGTATACCGAGTTTTAAGGTCATCAACCACTTTGTTCAGGAGATGAGTTTAAAGGTTTCTATCGTACAGGGACATGACGGCCAAATTGGTCATGAGACCTCAACTATTCAAACTTTCATTTCCCAGACACATGAAGGCTCCATATGAAATTTCGCTTCAGTAGGGTCAGTGAATTTGGAGAAGCCAAGTACTATAGTTGAAAAACGAGTAACCTTAGACAAAGATCAAAGAAGGTACTCAGAATTCTTCATGTTCTCATTTTGTTGACAGTATCTACCAACTTTTACACAAATTTCTCCAACAATTTCTAAGAATTCTAATGTTATTGAATTTTCTCCTAAAAGCTCCAAAAACAAATATGACCGGACCATTTAGCTCCAAAAACAAATCTGACCTTGTCAATTCGAGGTCACCATTTTAACAAACTTCATAGCACATGAGTACTCAATGTTACCTTCCTAGTTTCAAGGCCATCAGTCTTTTGGTTCTAGAGAAGAAGATTTTTAAAGGTTTTTACCATGTATAGGCAAGGTGGCCATGTTAGTCATGATCACAACTGTTTGAACAAACTTTTGTTCTCCCTGGAAGCTCTTTAAGAAATTTGGTTTCAATGGCTTTGGAGAAGATATTAATTTTGAAAGTGTTGAAATATGAGTGACTTCAGTCAAAGGTCATCAAATGACCTTGACCTACTGTACTCAGAAATCTTCATATACTCATTTAGTTGACTGTAATACCAGTACTAGCTTTTACACTAAGCAAAGGTTTGGATCAGTATCTAACTTTAATCTATGTATTGAGTAAATCCATCAATGTGTTATTTTATAGAGATGGGACTTTAAATAGAGGATCTTACATGAGTGCTCATGTATTATTGAATTTATTAAACAAGTTGGGGAAAAAGATAAGATGTGAGGCTTTGCCGAGCATCTTATCGATTTTCCCCAAGGAGTTTAATAAATTCAATAATACAGGAGCACGAATGCAAGATGACAGTAAAATCGCATTTTATTAGCAGATTTTGCACTAAAATGTCACGATTTAGCCATTAGAAAACGTGACTATTTTATGGACGTCAACGTGTAACGTCACAACGTAATTTGCATATTTAATCCACTAGTGGATTATCGCATTTATTGCATGGCTTTATTACACTCTCAGATGCGATGTCATATGATAAAATGTTTAACAACATTTTAATGCTGAATGGGATGTCTACGATTGCAATAACTTCTCCAGTACCTCTAGATAGTGAGTGGTAACACAGGGTAAATTTAGGGATTATTTTCCATATTTCTCCACGAAAATATATGATGTAACCCCTCATTAGAACCGTCTCATCGAGATGGTTCTAATGAGAACTGAGGGATCACAACATGTTTTCATGAAGAAATAAGAAAAATTATCTCAGAATTATGAGCTCTAGATAAGAGGGGTATTTGATGATAATTGAGGGATAATTTTTCTTTATTTCTCATTGAAACCATATGTTGTGACCCCTCATCTGAACTGTCTCGTCAAGACGGTTCAGATGAGGGGTCACAACATATTTTTTATCCACAATTAATAAAAATTATCCCGAATGATCACCAAATACTCCCTCTTATCTAGGGCTCTTGAATTATCCTCGAAACCGCTTCCTATCCAGAGCACTGGTAAAGGTGAGCTAAAACGTAACTTACTCTCTTTGAACCCTTCAATAAATGGCTTCTTCTCTGTTTTACGCTTGTCCTTTGGAAGCGTTTCAGGAATCCCACATGCTTTCCGAATGGCTGGAACCTTCAGAATCATGGCTTGGCACAATGAAAATGAGTTGCTTGTAAACCAATATACAAGCAATGCCTGTGAGAAGTATACAATAACACATTAACACTAATGATTCCCCTACAGAGGTTTAGAAGGGTGCTGCACCCTTCTGCCTTTTGGTCTTACCCTTCTGCCTTTTGGCCTTACCCTTCTGCCCTCCATTTGTGGAAGGTAATTTCATTCATATTTATGTTATATTTTCACTATATACAGATTTCTGTGTAAAACAGGTCTTTTAACATGCAAATATAAGTATCTCCCTGCTAAAGGAAGATGTTTATCCTGTTAGAAAGTGTTAATTCCCTTAGTTAAATTGTCTTTGTTGAAAATAATAGCTTCAGAAAAGTGCCCTTTGGATAGTGTGCCACGTGCTAAAAGTGCCCTTTTTCTGGCCAGCACCCTGCCCTTTTTTCAGGCTGGGGGAACACTAAACACACCCATTATATGAATGAGCAGACCTTCAGGGGAAGTAATCCTACCATTTTCTTTTTTCCCTCCCTCCCCAGAGGAGGTCAAGTCTTAGAAAATTTTCTCCCCTAGTAGACCTCTATTTGAAAGTGGTGTGGCTTCTATGGAAGCAAACAGAAAGTCAAAAAAGTTGTCCACCTTTTTTAAAATGGATGAAAACATCATGTATTCATTCACTTTATGGTTAATTTAAATTTTACCTATATCAAAACTTATTGAGCCACAACACGACAAAACCAACAATGTGGCATGTGTGCCCAGTGGACTCAGATCAGCCTGAACATCCCCCAGTCTGATCAGTCTTCTTTCGCTGTCTGCACAGAGCTAGCTTACAGCCCTAGCTACCCTTTAAGCGCAAAGTGAAGACTGATCCGACTGGGCCGATGCCCAGACTCATCCTGCTGAGGCAATTCTTCTGCCATTCAAAAATATAGGTTTTGAGGGAGCATAAAAGGTACATCATCCGCTGTAAAAACTGGTAAGGATGGTGAAGTTTGAAACCAAACCTTCAGTAACTGCACAATCAAAACATCACAGCATGAAAAAATATCTCATAATACCCTCACTTCAAGGAATTTTACCGACTCAGTTTTCTATATTCTTCAGCTGCTAGCCCATACATATCTTAAACTACTGTAATATCCAAGTTTCTTTTGGACTTTGAGAAGCATATATGAGCCGTGACACGACAAAACCAACAATGTGGTTGTGCGCCCAGCGCAGACTCAGATCAGCCTGGGCATCCGCCCAGTCTAATCAGAGTCTTCGCTGTCTGCATGGATGTAGCTTAGACCCTTAGCTACACTTTGAGCACTTAACGAAGAGTCTGGTCAAATTTGGTGGATGCCCAGGCTGATCGGAGTCATCGCTGGGAGCACGACCACATTGTTGGTTTTGTCATGTTGCGGCTCATATATACCCATTTTCTCCTTCACATGTTATGCACATCTCTGTTTGTCTAGCTCATAATGAATCACCTCATCTTGATCTAAACTGTTTGCCCTCTAGTCTTTGAATTCTTAATACGATATGGCTTTGGCATTTTTTTCTTTTTAAATTTACATACAAAATTTTGTCATCTGCACTTTTGGCACTTTATGTGTTTGGCTCATTCTACCAGAATGACCATATTTAGAAAGATGTACCCAGTTTAACTTATCACATAGTGTTCAGGTGACATAAAAACCATATAACATGATGATCAGGTGAAATAAACCCCATCACATGATGATCGGGTGATGTAAAACCCTTTAACATGATCAGCAAGTGATATAAAACCCTATCAAATGGTGATCGTGTGATGTAAAACCCTATCAGAAGATGATCAGGTGATATAAAACCCAATTACATGGTAATCAAGTGATATAAAACCCAATCACATGGTAATCAAGTGATATAAAAAACTCTATCACATGGTGATATAAAACTCTATAACATGATGATTAGGTGATACAAACCCTACCATATAATGATCAGGTGATGTAAAACCTTATCACATGATGATCAGGTTATATGAAGTTCTTTGATTTTAAAAAGGTGCACATTTCCTGCTGGGCTGAGAGCTTTTCAGTCGCTGGGTAGCCTAACTACGATTTGGACCTATGACCCTCTGCATCATATCTAGCATATATTCTGCACAAGGGCTACAGAAATTCTGAAATCCAAATCGGTCTGCACGGCCGATGATATCATACAAACGTGTTCTACAACGCAAAATAGTCACGAAAACTAATGAGTAATGACTACTGACTTTTCACCCAAAAGAGTATATGCAAGGTATGCATAACAGTACAACACCTCACACATGCAAAATAATGAGGATTTACTCAACTTGTTTGATTGGCCCATCACATAATTGCAGTAACACAAACCTTCAGAGAACTTAATTCACCCCCTAATCATCAGGATCATAATCTGGCTGAATTGTAATTTGTTGCAATCAGTGTTTATTGTCAACCCTTTGAAGACGCACATGTCAGTTTCTAAATATAATTGCCAGGTAATTACTGAGTGGTATGCTGGTCTATCTCTCTTTTCTATAGGTAATAAATTTACAACCTGTCAGCTGTTCAGGGAATCTTAGATGGTGTATCGATTTTTCGATCTGAAGAGTGTATTCGTAGTAACAAATTGCCCACTGAACCAGTCGGCAAGCGTGCTGAATTACCAAAGGTCAAACTAGCTAATGACATGTTGTGTATTGAAAAAATAAACTCCGAATTTTGCATAAAAATTAAGGCGACGTAGTCTCTGCTAATTATGGACAATTGATGGTATGACACTAGGATTAATCCAGGTACTTGTGTAATTATACATCCGCAGATTGTGTTTTTTTTTGGTCCGAAAAAAATGTGCCTTATGCCAACTGAATCTGTTTTTTTAACTCAAATTCGGTCAGAACCGACGAAAATTTGGATTTCTGTATCCCTGTTCTGCACACTTGCCTTCACCAGCACACAAAAACTGTAGGATTATTTTCCTAAATAGCCACAAAATAATAGCAGGCTATTATGAAAGGCCTCTGAAGAATTCAAAAATCACTTACCGATGGAAAATTCATGATAACTGGAATAAATATGATGGGCATTATTCTGAATAACCATTTCTGAACGTGACTCATATTACTGGCTTGCACTGAATCAACACCCAACTGTAAATAAAGAGGGAACACAAACTTTGATTACCATAATACATATGGTGGGGAATCACATGATATTTTGTACCTATATTCGGACAGAACAGGTATGAAATTGATCAGTATTTCTTTAATACTCAATAAATTTTCATGTGGTATAGTGCAGATTCCTTGTCACTTTTGCAGCAAGCAATTGTATAAATTTGCATGCCCGTTGTATTTTTCTATACAACAATGAGCAAGGTATGAAAGTCATAGCTCAAGGTTGTGTGGAAAAATACCGCATGCATGAAAACGACTCTGATACAATGGCTTGCTGAAAAACCGTCAAGGTCTCTGCACTTTACTGCATGAAAATTCATCGATTATTAAGGAATTAGTGAACAATTTTCTTACCCGTTCTGTCCGCATACAGGCACACAATAGAGCCACGTCATGTGACTTCCAACAATGTGGCAATTTTGTCATATGGTATTCAGATCACCCATCTCATTTATACAGGGTAATCAGAGGCCTCACTTTTGGCTCAATAGCTTGGGTCACTTCCATAGAAGGCTGATGTAACAAGCAAAGGCTCTGATCAGACTGCACTTGTGTGCAGTCTGATCAGAGCCTTGGCTTGTCACCAATGCCACATTGTTGGAAATCACATGATGTGGCTCAATAATCAAAGTAAGTCACAGGATTCTCCTCCTTGACAATTCTAAGTGTTGGGACAGACAGGTGAGAGCAAACAGTGCAGACTCAAGTTAGCCTGCTCCTAAAGGAACAGTCTGATCAGGGTATACATTGTCTGCCATTCTAGCTGCATCTTTTGGTGACTTGTTATTTGAGCAGCAGCACAAAAAAACCAGCAAAGTGGTTGTGCACCCAGCACAGACTCAGATCAGCCTAAGCATCGGCTCAGTCTGATCAGAGTCTGCACTGGGTGCACAACCACTTTGTTGGTTTTCTCCTGTTGTGTATCATTTGTTTTCCTGGGAGACAAAGCCTGTCCAAAAAGGGGCCTAGTCTTAAAGAATATAAGGATCTATCGTGGGTGTGAGGTGTGGATAGAAAAATCCGTCACTCGGGATCACTGTTCGGCATCACTAAGCCTTGTGATGCCACACCTCACACCCATGACAGATACTCTTTCTTGCACACCAGTTTTGTTTTAACTTTAGAACTTGTTAAAATCCGTCATTCTAGTGCCTGAGAGGTTTCAATTTGATTTTGAAAGAAGGCGCCGCTTTCAACGACCGCCATTCGTCTCTTTACTTCGACGACTCGCATGCATAAACTGACGTCATTTTTGCCGTCTTCGTGATGTCATCATCTAAAATGCCAACGTCACTTGACGACATAGGTGATTTTTATCTGGTCCTGGGTAAGATAACATGGCTAAGATAAGATTTTCTATCACAGGTGAAAAGAATGGCATTTTCTATCTGGTGTGCAAGAAAAAAACTTACTCCTACGGGAGCATATACTTTCCTGTACAGGAGGCAAGAATGAAAATGGCAGCGTTGCTTCCCCTGAAAGTGTATCCATTTACCTTAACCTTTTACCTGTTTGTCATCTCATCAGCAATTATTACTATTTTAAATACATGTACTTTCTTTTTCTGACACAAAAATCAACTTGTTCAAACCTTAAAATGATTATTTATAGCAAACCTTTGAATGATTATTTACAGCAATTACTGACTGTGTCAGACCTTCAGTATGCTGAATCTAAATATTAGCTGATGGCAACTTTTTTCACAGAAAGCATGGCATTAGATTTGATTCAAATCAGCCCTCAAGTATACCCAGTGGTGTTTTATTTTCCTTTTGTTACAGATATTTCTGTTAATTTCCTTAAAATAAGATGCTATAATCCCTCATTAGACTTCACCCCCTCCCTCCTCCCAACACACACAATTCTTCAATCCCTCTCCCTTCCCCACCACACATATTTCTTCAATCTCTTATGCACAGCACAAAAATATGTAGTTTTTTTTCTTCTCTTTATTGGTCCCGTATTATTTGTTTTAATGAATCTGGATTTGAGGTTATAAAAAGTTGAGAATAATCTCAAACTCAAAATGAAGCACACTGATTAGCTGCTTCCAAGCACATGCTCGGAAGCAGCCAATCAGTGTGCTTTATTTTGAGTTTGAGAATATACTCAAGTTTTATTTTATAACCACTGGGCGAGAATTCAGGGCATACCTCAATTGTGAGAAGCAAAGTTGCAGCAGTCGTAATTGGTAACACATAAAATGGATCCGGCACTGTCAGATCTAAAAACCATAATGCACCACCTGTCTTCATAGTCTCCACAGGCAGATATGCCATGCCTCTCATTCCCCAAAACACAGAAAGAAAGATAGGTATCTGTAAAAGCAAAAACAGGTTTAAACTAGAATGTGTCCATAGGACACGGATGCCCCCGCCTAGTGCCCTAAGTAAGATGGCACCTTGTTTAAGGTACTGGCACTTGTAGGATAACTAGGTTCACAAAGGCAGACTTCTGTGGTACATGTTTTATTGTTTTCCTTAGGCAGATGTATTGTGCTTCTTGGATCAAGAGAAGTGTGTGTGTGTGTGTGTGGAGGGGGGGGGGGGGGGGGTGGGGGGGGGGGGGGGTCACGACTGTGATATGTGATAACATTCTGTATCTTATCACATAAATGGATGCCAAGCTCTTAAAGTAATTGGCGGACTTTACCCTAAATTGAACCTGACCTGTATTTTATAATTATATATCTGTGTATAAAATATGAATCCAATACATTAATCTTTTCAAAAGATAATGAACAGAAACCATAGGGTCTTCTCTTACAGGAATGAATTTGCTCCTGTGGGAGCAAATTCTTTCCTTTATGAAATGACCCTACTGAGAAGAAAGACAGAACAAGAGCTGTCGCCTGACAGCATAGCTCGCCTGAACTGGTGCTTGCCCATCACATACCCGCTATGGTGGTGTGGACTGCTATGCATAAAACTTCAGGCAAGCATGTCCAAAATAAAAACACATTTATAAACAAAAGCTAACTCAGAAATAAGTCTTAAAATAAAATTAAGATACAAAAATGAAATAAAATTTAAACGTCCATGAGCTTGAGGTGGGGGGGGGGGAGGGTCCAAGTATTAGTATCAACTGAGTCTGTCATCGTGGCCTGTGAAATTATGTCTTCATAAATATAAAACTTTAACCAAAATCTTTAAGACAAAATTCTAAGTCATTGACCTTGACTTCAAGGTCATCCAGTGGGGTAAGTATAAGGTGTTTAAAGTGTCCAACATCAGTTCAAGTATAAAATAAATCTCTGCAAAGCATTATAAATCAGTATGCAATTACACAACTTTAATAAAGACCAAAATTTCCTAAGTCCCTGACCTTGACAACAAGGTCACTAAACGGGGTTGGGGTAGTATTCTGTAGCTCTAACTACAGTGCAAATATAAAAAGAATTCATCTATGGGTTCAGGAGATATGTGTCTTTAAAAAACTGTAACCAAAACATCCAATCAATAAAAAGATAATTTTCTAAGTCCATGACCTTGACATCAAGGATCACTGAGGGGGTTGGAGGTAGAATTTCGAAAACTTTAGACCAATATCTAACTTCAGTGCAAGTATCAAAGGAATCCATCCATGGGTTAAGGAGATATTGGGCTTTATAAAACTTTAACCAAAACATCCAGTCCAAAAAAACTCCCAATTTTCTAAGTCCATGACCTTGACATCAAGGTCACTGAATGGGGTGGGGGTGGTACCCTGTTAAACTTTGGACCAATATCTAACTACAGTGCAAGTATTAAAAGAATCCATCTATGGGTTAAGGCGATATAGGTCTTTAAAAAACTTTAACCAAAACATCCAATTCGAACGCCGACGCTGACGCGGACGCCGTGGTGACAACAATGGCTCTTCCTGAACTTTCGTTCAGGCGAGCTAAAAAGTTGAGTTCCTTCCTCTGAAAGTATACTTTTCATCTGAATGCTGTTATTAAAGGTACTTTGACACTGGCTGAGTTAGTACACTTTAAGCTCTAAATAATGCCAACCCCACTTTTGTAAAATGCATCACCCCAGAGGCATTTATTAGGATTAATATGGTATCTATGGTAATAGTAAAACTCAATATGAGTCACAACATGCAACAAAGGTGCTTCACCCATCTGCAACCAGAAAAAACTCAGACCTGCCACTGCACAGCTGTGCAGTCTAACCACAGCGGATTATCAGAGCCTCTACTATCTGCACACATCAAGTTTGGATCCTAAGGAACACATCAAGTTTGGATCCTAAGGAATAACAGCTCCAGGAGGACCGCATGGCTTTTCAGACTGATTTAGTTTAGCTGTTGGCAATTACATGTCAACTCTCGATATCTCAAAGTTAAAGTTCATCCCAAACTACTGATATCTCAAATTAAATTTTCTGGCCCTAATGCATCAACCCAGATTCAAACATGGGCGGCAGAGGTATGTAGCTAGTCGTGAGACAAACGCTACTAACTGAGCTATCGTTGAGCGCCTTTTGACGTGTTTGTTGACATTACATCACTAGTCCCATTTCTCTGGTTCTCGTTTCTACGATGCACCTTAAAAACTAGAGCAAGTGAGCAGGGGCTCACGTATGCCCCAGACCAGCGCCACTGCCTAATGAAACCAATCTTGTACATGGTATGAACCTAGAGGTAAACTTAGTCACCTATCAGATGATTCCATCAAAGTATGTTACAAATATCAGCAAAGAGTACCAACTCAACACAAAACTATAATTTAAACATATAAGTCTGCTTCCATGACCTTACTCAACAACAGCAGCAACACCTAGATGATGTCAACTAATCTTATATAATATAAACAAAGAATGTAGACTTAAAGCAAACCTTTAATACAAATACACAAGTCTCTGACCTTGACCTTTGGTAAGCAGCTATAAATCTAAAAGTACAGTAAACCTAGTCAAATATCAAAAGGTTCCATCAAAGGATACTGGAAATAAAAAAAGAATATAAACTTAACACAAAACTTTAATGCAAATGCTTAAGTCTGTGACCTTGACCTTAGGTCAGCAGCAGCAGCATCCAGATGATGTCAATTAATCTGCATGAACAAATAAGTAAACCTTGTCATATATCAAAATGTTTCATTAAAGGAAGTTGGAAATACATGTATAAGCAAAGAATATAAACTTAACGCAAAGCTTAAATGCAAATATACAAGTCTGTGACCTTGACCTTTGGTAAGCAGCAGTATCCAGATGATGTCAACTACTCTGTATGAATCGTACAGTAACCCTAGTCAAATTTCAAAAGTTTCCATCAAAGGATATTTGAAATATAAAAGACAAATATAAACTTAACGCAAAACTTTAACGCAAAACTTTAAGTCTGTGACCTTGACCTTAGGCCAGCAGCAGCATCCAGATGATGTCAACTATTCTGCATGACCATATAAGTATAGTTAGTCACATACCAACAGGCTCCATCAAAGGATATTGGAAACATAAGCAAAAAATTAAAAACTTAACGCAAAACTTTCACGCAAATGTTAACGGACGGACGGACGGACGGACCAACGGACAAACGGACAGACGGACAAATGGACAGAAAGACGAAAACTATATACCCCTCGACATACTTCGTATGTCGGGGGTATAATGACGCTCCTGGAGCTGGAACTCAGACATAGCCTCGTTTTAAGGGATAGTGATAAGGAGTCAGCAAACATCAGTTTGATACGACTGTCTGTATCAGATGATCAGAAAACAGGCAGTTCAAAGGGTGTATCATTAATAGGTATATAATAATGCTCTTTTGCTGCTGAATAAGTAGACCCAGAGGAAATTTTCTAGCTCCTACCATATTTGTCTTGATAAATGTACAGGCGTGGCTAATTGGGTTAAGGGTGCACCCTTATCATGGTTAACTTCTGCTTCATTCTCTGGGTTATTTCAAGGCCTTAAATGCCACACAGATTTATTGCTTGTAAACTACAACTGTTAAGGCATAGGTCTAAACAAACTGTACACACCCAGACCATACTGCTCATACAGCTGCAGTCTGATCAGGGTCTTAACTGTTTGCCATTCCATCTGCATCTTTTGAATGCATAATGCATTGTAAAACCAAACATTCCCATTTTCAGGAGAATCATGATAATTATAAAGGTCCCAGAGCTCCAGATAAGAGGGGGTAATGAGGATAATTTGAAGATAATTTTTCTTATTTCTCAACGAAAACGTATGTTGTGACCCCTCATCTGAACCGTCTCGTCGAGACGGTTCTAATGATGAGTCACAAAACATGTTTTTATGGAGAAATATGCAAAATTATCCCTAAATTATCCCTGTTACCCCTTCTTGTCTGGAGCACTGAATTATAGGTGTTCCAATTTTTTTTAGACTTTTTATGGTTTGTTTGAGCCACGATGACAAAACCAACAAAACGGCATGTGCGCCCAGCGAAGACTCAGATCAGCCTGGGCATCTGCCCAGTCTGATCAGAGTCTTTGCTGATGGCATGGAGGTAGCTTGGACCCTTGGCTACTTCTGAGTCTTTGCTGGGCACGTGCCACTTTGTTGGTTTTATGGTGTGCAGCTGATTTATACCTGGACTGCTGGTAGTAGCAACATACGTCCCGGTCTGATATCGTGGGTTTTGTTGAAATCTTGGTATTTTTGGTAGGATCTCATGGCTAGAAATGAAATAAAGTAGAAAAATTTTTTTAGATACAAAAAATATAATGCAGACAAGGCATATACCAGCAACTCACTGGCCCCTCCAAATTGTATAATTCATAAAGTTTGGTCAAAACCTGTTACTAGGTTCAAAGATAAAGGTTATTTCACGAAAAGTTCATTGTCAGTTCCCTTTTACATTGATATTGGAGTGATCTTCCTTTCCTACTCCATTTAGCCTTCGCTCCTCTAAATTGTATACTCAGCGTCAATGAAAACGCACCAGTCTTAAAATGCAAAGTTTTTGCTTAAATTCAATGATCATACTGTATCAACAGGGCATAGTGATCATATCGGATCATCTTATTACCTCCATGATGTCATTCTGCCTGAAGGTACGCTGTGGGTGTGTGACGTAACATAAGCTCTGAAATCAAGAAAAACGGAATTCTACCATAATTTCACATGGCAGAAATTCCTGAATGATAGATTTTGCTAGAGTATAGATACCCTATCAAATCGCCATAGAAAAAATCCAGCCCACCGAATGCAACAAAGTGACTTGGATTCGAACATCACTTTACTGTCATGTTCATCAAGCAAGGACAGACAAAAGTAACTAAAGGTAAATTTAAATACATTTTTGCAACCCAAAAAACTGATATAAGTAGTAGAAACAGAAGTTCTGTGGGCCAGACGCCAAACGTTATCCAGCCAGAGCATGACGTTACATGGATAACGTCACTTTTATTTGCCGAACCGTCATAATTCAAAGGAGCAAATGTGGAGTTTATGTCAAGAGACCTTCCAATAAACAATTCATTTGCAATCAAGTGTCTGGCAGAGCACAAAATATGGACTTATTATGCTTTAAATGTGTCATTTGATATCTTCAGTTTTCAAATACATCAGTATGGACGTCATGCTTGATAGACGCTATTTAATTTGCAACATTTTATCTCAATACCAGAATATAAAGATTAACCAAATTGTCTATTACATAAAACCAACATTAAACAAACATAATGTGTCATAAGTTCCAAATTGGTGTGTTTTCATTGACGCTGAGTATATATAATCTATAAAGTTTGGTCAAAGTCTGTTAATAGGTTCAAAAGAAAGGCCATCTTTACAAAAAAAAACTGACACAGTAAGTCCCTTTTTAACTTTGATATTGGAGGGACTTTCCTTTCCTATTGCATTTAGCCTTCTGTAAAACAAGCAGAGCTCTAGATAAGAGGGAGTATTTGGTAATAATTAGAGATAATTTTTGTTGATTCTGCATAAAAACACATGTTGTGACCCCTCATCTGAACCGTCTCATCCTCGATGAGACGGTTCAGATGAGGGGTCACAACATGTGGTTTAATAGAGAAATAAAAAAAATTATCCCTCAATTATCATCAAATACCCTCTTATTTAGAGCTCTGACAAGTCCAGTAGTACTTTGTCTGTGCAGTGTCACAAAACAGAGCTAAACCAGAAAACTCGACAAAAGATTACTCCATCAACAACAATGGTAGGGTAAAGTCGGGTAAATTTAGACAGCGGGTAAATTCGGACAGTGCCATTGTTTCCTTTATATGTCAGATGTTTGGAAATCAAACAAAATTAACTGGGCAAACAGTGAAAATACTGATGAGACGGCAGGAGCCGTCTCAAGGAGCCGTCTCATCCATATTTTCACTGTCTGCAATGGTATGTCCGAATTTACCCGCTGTCCGAAGTTACCCGACTTTACCCTACTGATGCCGAAAAATTTATACCCGTGTCTCACTGCCACTAGCCACAAACAAGACAAATAAAAGTAAACTATCTGTTAACAAGAGGCCCAAATGGGCCTGATATCGCTCACCTGGCTTTTGTATCCGAATGGTCCCCATTCGGATACAAATTGGTCCAATTCCAGAGATTTTCTCAATTTCACATTTTGCTACTTTTAGTAACAGAGGCCAACTTGTCTGGTCTTTATATATTTACTTTTGAAACACCTCAAGGCAAGAATCATTTTGCCACAAATTTCATCAAAATCCATTCAGGGGTTACTGAGATATTGTCAGTTTCATGTTTTGTGCTATTTTTAGTAACGGCAGATGGCGGCCATCATAGAATGCCAAAATGCAAAAAATTGAAAAGCTTTCATGCAAGGACCATTTTGACACAAAATTGGTCCAGTTCCATTGTAATTTTCTAGTTTTCAAATTTTGCTATTTTAAGTAACAGAGGCCAACTTGACGGGTCAATATTTGTTAATTTGTGAAACACATCAAAGCAAGAATCATTTTGCCACAAATTTCGTCTCAATCGCTTCAGCGGTTAATGAGATGTTGTCATTTTCATGTTTTGTGCTATTTTTAGTAACGGCAGATGGCGGCCATCTTGGAATGCCAAAATGCAGAAAATCGAAAAAGCTTATTGAAATGATCATTCTGAAAGAAAATTAGTTCAATTCCACTGAGATTTTCTTATTTTCACATTTTTCTAGTTTTAGTAACAAAGGCCATTATGCTTTGTCTATATTTAATTACTTTTGAAACATCTCAATGCAAAAATCATTTTGACACAAATTTCGTCAAAATCTATTCAGCGGTTACTGAGATATTGTCATTTTCATGTTTTGTGCTATTTTTAGTAATGGCAGGTGGTGGCCATCTTGGAATGCCAAATTGCAATTAATCGAAAAGGCTTCATGTAAGGAACATTCTGACACAAAATTGGTCGAATTCCATTCAAGGGTTCTTGAGTAATTGTCATTTTTATGATTGTGCTATTTTTAGTAACGGCAGATGTCGGCCATCTTGGAAGCCAAATTGCAATTAATCGAAACGGCTTCATGCAAGGAACATTCTGACACAAAATTGGTCGAATTCCATTCAAGGGTTCTTGAGTAATTGTCATTTTTATGATTGTGCTATTTTTAGTAACGGCAGATGTCGGCCATCTTGGAAAGCCAAATTGTAATTAATCGAAATGGCTTCATGCAAGGAACATTCTGACACAAAATTGGTCGAATTCCATTCAAGGGTTCTTGAGTAATTGTCATTTTTATGTTTGTGCTATTTTTAGTAACGGCCCCCATGGTGGCCATCTTGGATAGTCAACTGGCACAAAATTGAAATAATTCCTTTTAAGGACCATTGCTGACCAAATCTGACCACAATCGATTGCGTTTTCTTGAAATACTGACATTTGAGCAAAATCGGTCTTGTAAACGCTAAGTAGGTCACTGTGACCTAATTCTGCTATAGATTTTTTTCATTTTTACAATTTCTAATCCCAAGGTCCCATTAATGTTCCACGCAAACTTTCGGCCAAATATACCAAATGGTTCTGGAGAAGAAGTTGATTTTGTTGTTTTTGCTATTTTTAGTAACGGCGGCCATCTTGGATTCTTGACCTGACCCAATTTTACAATTTTGAAACCCTGCAGTCTGGTCATGCTCCATGTGAAATTTGAAACCCATGGGTGCAGTGGTTTTAGAGAAGAAGTTGTTTGAAGTCGTTTGAATATGTCGTTTTTTGACATTGGCATTTGAGCAAAATTACACTCGTAAACAGAAAGTAGGTCACTGTGACAAAACTCCGCTACAGATTTTTTTCATTTTTACAATTTTGAATACCAAGGTTTCATTGATGTTCCATGCCAAAATTCAGACAAATATACCCAGTGGTTCTGGAGAAGAAGTTTATTTTGTTGTTTTTGCTATTTTTAGTAATGGCGGCCATCTTGGATTTTCAACCTGACCCAATTTTACAATTCTGAGACCCTGGAGTCAGGTCATGCTCCATGTGAAATTTGAGAACCATGGGACCAGTAGTTTTACAGAAGAAGATGTTTGAATATTTGTTTTTAGGTGTTGACGGACACATTCCGTGACGACGCACACCGGACGCATTGGTATGACAATAGCTCACTATGGCCCTTCGGGCCAGGTGAGCTAAAAATGTGTAGGGTCGAGTCGGGTAACTTCGGACATCGGGTAAATTTGGACATATCATTGCAAACAGTGTAAATCCACATGAGATGCAAATCAGCATGAAACGTCTCATCAGGATGTTCACTGTCCAAATATACCTGCTGTCCAAAATTACCTGACTTGATCCTATTATTCTGTATGCAAGTGACCAGATAACAAGGATAACAGTGCTGATTCTGGAATAATTTTTCATATTTTACAATAAAAACATACGTTGTGACTTAGAACTGTCTCAGTGAGACAGTTCTAATGAGCAATCACAACATATGTTTTTATGGAGAAATGTGGAAAATTATCCCTAAATTATGTCTGTTATCCCTTCATATCTGGAGCACAGCAGAGCTCTAGATAAGAGGGAGTATTTGGTGATAATTAGGGATAATTTTTGTTAATTTTGCATAAAAACATATGTTGTGACCCCTCATCTGAACTGTCTCGACGAGACGGTTCAGATGAGGGGTCACAACATATGGTTTAATAGAGAAATGAAAAAAAATTATCCCTCGATTATCATCAAATACCCCTCTTATCTAGAGCTCTGCTGTGATAAATTCATTATTATTCAAAACGATTTTTAGTTATTATAATACTTTTAAAAGATTCTAAAACATGAATTATTATATTTGACAGAATTGTACAGTGCTCCAGATTAGAACAAGTAACAGGGATAATTTTGGAACAATTTTCCCCATTTCTCCACAAAACTATACGTTGTGACCACTCATTAGAACCGTCTCCTCGAGACAATTCTAATGAGTGGGATAACACAACTAATTCAGAGATAATTTTTCATATTTCTCCACCAAAGCATAGTTGTGACCCCTCATAAGAACTGTCTCACTGAGATGGTTCTAATGAGGGGACACAATGTATATTTTTGATGAGAAATAAGAAAAAATATCTCAAAATTATCCTCAATACCCATCCTTATCTGGAGCTCCAACTTAAATCTTTGTATTTACAAGAATTCTGTGGAGGTCTGAGTCTCGCCTGTCTGTGTATTATAACAAAGATAGCCCTATACTTCAGTATTTTTACAAGGGGTAACAACTTTTGTGATTTCCAGTTTCCTCTCCTGTATGACAAAGTCCTTCCAGAACTAGGGCTACTCTTAAAGGGAAGAATTTGCTCCTCAAGGGAGCAAATTTTTTCATCTATGAAAGAGCCCTAATGAAATGGGAAACACATCCTTACAGGAATGAATAACTTCCCCTAGAAGTGTTCCCTTTCACTGAAAAGAAATCAATAAATGAGCCGCAACATGACAACCCAACAAAGTGGCATGTGTGTGAAGCAAAGACTCAGATCAGCCTGGGCTCAGCCTGGGCATATGCCCAGTCTGATCAAAGTTATTGCTGTGCTTTTTAAGGGTACAGTACACCCGTCGCGAATTTTCGACCGTTCGCGCTCGCGCGTGATGCGGGAAATCGCGCGAAAAGGATTAAAGTGCTCGCAAAATCCACGCAAAATCCTCGCAAACTTCGCGCAACTTTCTCGCATTTCGCGCGTGTCAGTTCCAGAACCGTCTCTCACTCTCTCTCTCTCTCTCTCTCTCCAATTTATTCGTGAAACAAACGTGGAATCTCTTTGATACACTCTAAACTGCTTGAACCTGCACGTGCTCAATACACAACAGGTCAATGCGCACGATATAATCTTACAGAAGGAAACAAATGGAAACGATTCTACATCACGTACAAAGTGAAGATTCGTGTCTGTCCGTGCAGGCAGAAGGCTGCTTTAAGTATTTATGGTTGGCCAGCACAAAAAAAAAATCTTCTTATCGTCGGACCCCTCCTTCTACTATAGTTAGAAATCAGGACAACCCAGATCAGCATAATGTATGCGGCAATCATTACGTAACTGGTTTGTCCCAGTATTTAAAATGATTACGGTATAGTTGTACAAGCTATATAAAAAGAGCTGCACAGACTCAGATAATCATGCGTATGTGCACAGACTCTTCTTGTAGATTCTTTAAGATGCTGTAATTGTCACTTTGGTACGTATAATTCGTATTTGTAGAAAAAGAACGGTGTGTTTGCCTTGTTTTCTTTTTTTTCTTCCTTCGACTTCTCGGAAATGATGCTTCTTACCAGACCAGCGCTCAGCTTCAGAAACATACATGTAGGAATTAGTACATGGTTACTTCAGTGAAACTTGCCGTGTAGATTCGGACAGAATCTTGCCATCAGCGAGACTCGCACCTGCGTCCCATACCTCGAAGTCGGGAGCGCCAAAGAACACAGAGTCTTATGGACACTTCAAACATGAATTCATTTGAAAATACCACCCTGCAAATCGAGGTTGCAGCCTGTATGCCTGTGTAAGTATAATCACCCTCGTCCCTATCAGCAATCAGAGGATCACGAGAAATCAAAACAGCTTACAACGAGGACTGCGCAGATGCGCAGGCTGATTTAAATCAACTGTTTGCATAGTATGATTATTTATGTGTATCAGAATAGCGCTATTAAAGTGAATCGTTTCTCCGCCCACTTTGCATATGGTGACAACTTTTGTGATTTCCTGTTAGCTGCCCTGGACGACAAAGCCCATCCAAAATAAAGTCTATTTTTTTCTTTAAGGATAGTCTTCATTTTGGATCGGCTTTGCCCTGTAAATTTTTTTTCTACTGACTAATGCGTCTTTTCCATCTAATTTAAAATCTTGTTGCATGGCACCTCTAATCTATTCCTCAACGTCTTGGATCGTTGTAGCGTCCCAGTCTATATTTCCACCATGTTGTATCTTTGTTGGTTTTTATTCTCTGGCCAAACAGTGACTGCTCCAACCAGACTGCGCATGAGTGCAATCTACCCTAGGCATGCGCAGTTGTACATGTACATCGAAAGAATTATTACCTGAAAAAGGTGTCTTACTACATCTGCGAACCGCAAAGCCTAAGACCAGTCTGCGCATCTGAAAAATGATAATTTTGCGAACAATGCTTGTCGGTTGTTATTCTCTGGACAAACTATGACTGCTCCAATCAGACTGCGCATGAGTGCAACCCACCCTAGGTATGCGCAGTTGGACCCATACGTCGGGAAAATGGGACAGTATTCTACATTTGCGAACTGCACAATAATCAGTCAATTTTTGTAAATGTATACATGGTATGATATGGATATTTGCTGATCGGATGTGTTCTAACGTCCATTTTGAGACGCAGGCTGATATAAATTATTGTACATGCGATTAACGTCGGAGTATCGTAGGTGAATTTAACTCGAAGTTTAAATTGAATTGGAAACTGCATGGTCAAATCAAGGACTCGGGCCAACTATGCCAGTGGACTGCAAACTTTGAATGCACATACCATGCATGTGCGCTGACTGGTTGGTGCTGTCAGTTTAGGCACATGTTCAGACAGTTTGTGAGGGCGTTTTTCATGACGTTCCGACAATTTATTCTTTTTGCAACCCCCGGTTTCTCATCTGCAAACAAATAAAGGGGGGGGGGTTTCTCATCTGCAAACAAATAAAGGGGGGGGGGGGGGGGGGGGGGGGGGCGGGGGGGGAAGAGAAATGGGGAAAGAAGGAAAGTACACAATACCGCACGCACTTAAGCGCACATGCACATTTCCGCTGAATAGGGAAAGTAGACTTAGTTCAACCTGCGCACACCCGAAACCTCATAAACTCGATCGTTTTCGGTTAAATATGTACATGTACATGTAGGTTCCCAAGAGTCCTCGGGATCAACAAAGATGCAGACACAGAGGACGCTAATCAGACCACACACGTGTAGGCTGATCTACGTCTTCGCTTTTCGCACTCAGTACAAAGCACCTTTTCCGACTGCATGACGCAAAAATACTGGAAAAAAATATCCCGACTCAAAATATTAAGAGTCGCACGCGCCTTAACGCACATGCGGATTCCCGCCAAAATAACCACCATTTAATAGTACATGTAGTATAGCTGCGCAGCGGAGCAAAAGTTCTCAGACCGAGATTTTTTGAGTGACTTCTTAGTCTTGGAAGTTATTATAGTGGAGATAAACAGAAATAAAAAAGAAGAAAAAAAAACGATATCCCAAACGTCTGCTTGAAATTTTAGCAGCTGATACTGTTTCAGCCTATTTACTAAAACTTCACAAAGCTTGCATCATTTAAATTAAATGAAATAGGTGGTTAAAAGAAAAAAACCCAGCTTTTATCATTTTCGGGAGAATGGTACCTCTAACGCGAACTTTCCCGCTTCCAGCATGAAATCTTTGCTGTGTCAAAATCGATCTTCTACAGAAGCGCGAAGTTTCTCGCATCCCGCGTGAATATTCACGCAAATTTCATTCATGAAGCTTAAAATCTTCGCGCGAAACACTCGCAAAACACTCGCAAAAGTCACCCGAAACTAGCGCGAAAAAAATAAAAATTTCGCGCGTGATGCGAGATCTATCGAACATTCGCGACGGGTGTACTGTAGCTAAGGGTCTAAACTACCTCCATGAAGACGGGTGCCCACACATGCCACTTTCTTGGTTTTGTTGTGTCACACCTCATTAATGGTAATTTAACAAAACCATGCATGTTGGTCAAAAACTGGAATTATACCTCCAAATTCCTGGGGGAAAAAATGAAAATATGAAGGAAATGTTTAATATTTGAATTTATGATCATGTGCTTAAGTAGTGTGACACCTAAAAATCTTCCATTTGTCCAAATTTGAAACAAATTACTAATCAATTTTAGTCTCCCAATATTTTAGCACATTCAAGTACATGAAGTTACTTACTTTCCATATGATTGCCTGTCATTCTGGACTCTTTGATTCTAGTTTGAAGTCTTTGAATTGTGGGCATATGATTGGTCATATTGATGGTATTTTTTCTTGCCTTTATCATTAATGGAAACAAACATGTGCGCAGAACAACTGTACCTGTAAAATATAACATCAATAACTTATTAATTAGTTTGAGAATAATTATTTTGCTTTGGAAACACATTTCTTTAACTTCCAACTTACCAGCAATATAACATGATATTAAGTGACATGAAACCAGAGCAGGTGAGCAGAAGCTCACATATACAGTCAAACCTTGATAATTCGAACTGACAGGGACCTCACTATTTTATTCGAATTATCCGTAGTTCGAATTTTCGAATTCGGCCTTTCCCGTTCATTTCCGTACATTTTCGGAATTCGTTATTACTGCAGTTTTCAGGCAGGCCCATATTTTATTTCTCTATGCTTGCTGACGTTCATGGATTTACATATCAGTGAAAACAAAATCAGAACGTAGAATAATCAACATTACATACTGAAAACATCCAAAATATCCACGATCATTTAATATCTCATATTTGGCACATGTACATGTGTATTGTCCGAAAGCCGCACAGCTGCCGAGCATTTCCCAGCTCTGCAAATCAATTGTTTATGACAATGCAGCGTCAGCAAAGATCAAAGCCAGACTGAATGGAAACAGGCTAGCCGCTCAATGCCTCGGACATTACTGTACTTTCACTTTCCGTTTATGTTTCCGGGAACTGGGCTACTTTCGTTTCAGAAAAAAACGACTCAACTGGTCATCTGAGCCGTGTCACAGAAAAGGTTCCTCGGTCATTCGGAGTTAATCAGTGACCTCTATTTATATATTTGGGAACAAATACTCAAACCAGCCTCTCAGTCTGCACAGTGTAGCTGGAAACTATTAAGTGCCGTGTGCAAACCTTATGATCAGTGCGCAAACCCGTACGATCACCGACTAACGAAACCTAAGTTCGGATGCGCATGCTAGTCCGATCCTTTGCTTCACATTTGGCCTTTAAATTTACAAACTTCAAACAAGATAATCCTCGACAATTACGCAATTAGACAGACACCTTTTGCTCAACAGTAATTAATGACTTAGTCATCAAAACTTAGCGATAATTACCTATGCAGGCGGCAGTGATGACCTGAGGCTGTTAATATTTGTCTCATCGATGACAAAAAGGTGTTATTTTTCGGCAGGAAATTGGAGCATGAATTTTGATTTCGAATAATAGGGGAGTATTTTTAATGGCTTTTACTCCATCGGGACCTAATTTTTCTTTCGAAAAATCCGATTTTTCGAATTATCGAAATTCGGAATTGCGGAGGTGTTTTTGCACAGAATTAATGGACCTACGATCGGGACCATGATTCAACTTCGAAAAATCCAGTAGTTTCGAAAAATTGGCGTTCGAACTACCGAGATTCGACTGTACCTACCTCCAGCGAGTGCCACCACCAAACTATACCCTAACTTTAAAGTAAATGTTAACAAACACACAGATGGACATTCTATTAACCCTGTTGCACTCAGAACAACCAAAACTCCATAGAGTTTTGGCTGTTCTAAGTGCAATAGGGTTAAAATATTAGAGAAAGGCCTATAAATACATTTCAAAAGCTTCCTTTAAACAAGAGAGCCAGGGTGGCCCTGGATCACTCATCTGATCCATATTGTACAATTGAAACGGTAGGTAATATAAGGTGCATTCCGCTGCTTGTCCTGTTTATCTATCTACCAAGATAGGATTAACAAACTAAGTCATAGGGCACACAAAAATCACCCCTATGTAGTAAGGTTTTTTCTATTTTTCGCTCTGGCAGCCATTTTGTCCAACAAGGCTGAACAGTTTTAGCAATGTTGGTAGAGGGTCACCTAAGGAACATTCCTGTGCAATTATTTCAGAATCTGTCTAACCTGTTTAAAAGAGAAGTTCTTAAAAGTTTTTTTCTATTTTTTGCTCTTGCAGCCATCATAATCAGCAGAGCGGAACAGTATATAGTGTAGTAGCAAGTATAGTTCATGGTCACCCATGGAACATCCCTGTGAAATTATTTCAAAATAATTTCTGTCCACCTGTTTAGGAGGGGAAGTCATTTAAAGTGTTTTTCTTCTTCTATTTTAGCTCTGGTTTACACCTTGTTTTGCCGAGTGGAACAATTTGAGCAGTTCTGATAGAGGGTCACCAAAAACATTCCTGTGAAGTTACTTCAAAATCTGTCCAGCCTTTTAGGAGAGGAGTCATGTAAAGTTTTTTTGTTTTTCTTTTATTTTTTGCTCTGAGAGAAATCTTCTTCAGCGGAGTGGAAAGGTCTTAGCAATTTTGGTAGAGGTTCACCAAAAGAACATACCCTTTAAATTATTTCAAAATCCGTCTACCTGTTGAGGAGAAGTTGTTAGTTTTTTTGTCTATTTGTCGTCATGGGCGTAATCTGGTTCAGTGGAGCAAAATGTTTGGGCAATTTTGTTACAGGGTCACCAAGGGACATTCCTGTAAAATTATGGACTTTAGAATGGGCGAATGACGAAAACTTTATACCCCTTGACTATGTTGGCAGTATAATAAACTATGAATGCCACAGAATGCTGTGTCTGGCCTGCCTGTGGAATGTCACTGATTCATAAACAGAAGAATTCAACTAAAAGCAGAAAACAAGCCACACCATGACAAAACCAACAAAGTGGCATGTGCACCCAGCAAAGACTCAGATTATCCTGGACATCCACCCAGTCTGATCAGAGTCTTTGCTGTGTTCTTTAAGGGTAGCTAAGAGCAGGGCCTGACAAATTTACTGTCCGGCTGCCCGGGACAAGTTATAATTTTTGCTGGGCAAGCAAAATTTTATCTTACTTGCCCAGAAAAATGTATAAGTTATATAGGGAAAACTAATGTATTTCAGCTTTTTCTTGTAGACACTGTGTACCGGACTAGCAAGTCAAATTTTGATTTGTCAGGCCCTGTAAGAGTCTAAGCTAGCTCAATGCAGACAGCAAAGACTCTAATCAGAATGGGTGCATGTCGCACATGCCACTTTATTGGTTTTGTCATGTAGCGGCTCCATTATTAGCTTCCACTGCCAGAAACACTGGAAAAGCAACACCTTTGTCTAGCTTTCTGCTAATAGAGGCAAGTTAAGACATGTACCATATTTATTTGACTATTATACAACAGACTGTTCCCTTCACTAGAATGACCCCAAATATCCAAATCAGTCATTTAAATTCTACTATAATATGGGGTTTTCCTTCCAAAACAATTCCAGTTTTTCCCTTCCAAAACAATTCCAAAGATCTAGATCCATCTTACAAGACAGCTGGATCTAGATCTTTGGGATTGTTCTGGGAGGGAAAACCCTGCCTTAGATCCGAAGAAAAATGGTAAACCTTACACCAGAATTATCACAAAAGCCCCCTATCATTATCTTTAGTTTGGAATACCGGTACTTACTTATAACGATGGCACCCCACCAAGGGCAGTCCAGACTGACATGTAAGAATTCCAGAGCTTGCTGGAATAGACCAGATGGCCCATAACCACCCAGACCCAAACTCTGTAATGTCGGCTCTCCAAGAGCATTTAATTCGATCTGGCTTGTAAAATCAGGGTCTGGGAGGGGAACAGGTGGCTTGTCTGGTATATATCCTGCAGGTAAATCACTTGGGGGCTGAAAAGAGAAACCAGCAAAAACTGCTTATATGCAAAAGTACAGTCATCTCGATACCTCGCAGTCAAACTTCAGCCCAAACTACTGATATCTCAAAGTAAATTTTCTGGTACCAGAAAATTTACTTTGAGATATCAGTAGTTTGAGATAACAGGAGTTGACATGTAAATAAATATATGAAACATATTCTTTGATATAAGGAGGTACATTGAGATATCACTGTTTGAGATATCGGGAGTTGACTGTATTTGGATAAATTGAACCTCAACACACAAAACAGAGGCATAATGCCTATGCAAACAGCCAAGGCTCAGATCAGCCTGCGCATCTGCCCAGTCTGGTCAAAGCCTTTGCTGTGTGCACACATCAAGTTCATCATGTATGAACTATTAGAAACTGACAGACACAAAACGAATACTTCACTAGATTGCATGGGTTCACAGACTATTGGTTCACAGACTATGGGTTCATGGACTGGTCTGAGTCTTGACTGTGTGCAAATAAGTTACGCCCTTTCTCATTTCTGTTTATTTTCCAGACAAAACAAATGCTGAGGTCCCTCATTCAAACTGCTTCATCAAGGCCAACGGGACACACCAGATATTTGAAAATGAACTCATGAAGCAACCCCCCCCCCCCCAAAGCTACAATGAACTCTCAAAAACAAACACTTCCTTAAACTACAGGGATCAATCTAGCGGGTTTTTTTTGTTTTCTTTTCTTTTATTATGGGCATACACGCCATAGTTCTGATATTCTTAGTGTCTTTGAAGAACTGTACGTCACTTACATAAAGCTCTTCAGAGTTCACCTAAATATGTGTACTTACATATAGCTCTTCATAGTTCACCTAAATATGTGTACTTACATCAGCTCTTCATAGTTCACCTAAATAATGTGTAACATGTATGGGTACATCTCAATGCTTCTAAGCACAGTTTCACTCAAGGTTACTATTTTAGAAACACCAATATTTAATTGCTTCTAACTCTAAAACTTTATTCTAACTTTCAAACTGTAACATGTTTATGCCAAACACACAGCTGCAGCAAATGTCTGGCAGTACAATCTTTCATCATGGATCCTTATCCATGATTTGTATATATAAATTATAATCAATTTTGAAGTCTTGCTGCCTTAAATTATTCAAAAGTGTAGTTTTACAAAGAGAGGGTAGGGGTGTGGGGGACATCTTTTGTGACTTCCTGTCACTTCCCTGGATAACCCTTACAAAATGGGGTCTATGCTTACAGGAAAAACTGTTAAAGGAAAGAATTTGCTTTGAGGAGGAAGGGTACAACAGAGTTTCTCCATCAGAATGTGTATCCATAGACCTTTGAATCTTTTGTTTTGTTATATTGCACATGCAACCTATAGCTCCAGATTATATCTGGTGATAACCAGCAAATTGTGTCACCTTTCCGAACTCCTTTAACAAAAGAAGATAAATACTTCTGTATATGGATTATCTTTCCTAAATGTATATCTTTTCCACTTGCCCAGAATAAGTGTATTTTCCCAGGGCTTCCACTAACTTCCAAAATTTGGAAGTCAAGACTTCCACGGTGTCAGTTTTGGACGTATTGAATGAATTTTTTTGAAGTCTGCACTTTTTAGGAATGACTGGATGCATGATTATTTTTTCCTCCCTCATCCCCCCCCCCCCACCACCCATTTTCTCTCTCATACGGTTGGTTCTACAATACGGGGATACTAATAAGGATGATACAGGGAAGCCTGAGGATTTGCGCAGTCTAATCAGAGTCATTCCTGTTTGTATCTGAAAACTGGGGACTCGTCCATGTTACGATGTCTTTTTAACAGTACCCAAACTGCATAAGTTTCCCTTCACTGCCGCAGAAATACGGTGACTTACAGAATGTATGAACAGCGTACATTAACTGGCTTCCATAACACGCCGGGGAAGACAATTAATATTAACAGTGTATCTTCGCTTTGAATCTACTCTTTTCACGGAAGAGGTTCGTATTCCTAAAATCTCCATTGTCGACAGTATGGCTCATGACCCGACCATCTGTTATAAGGGCAAACATTAATTAATATGAATGTTGTGTTCGTAAAACTTCGGATAGAGTTTGTCAATACATCCTTCAGTATTCATCAATTGTTATGAATACATTCACAAACTATAGAAGTCGGCATATGCCCTACACATACAAGTCAGTTACATTCTGAGAATTTCTCGCGATCTAATTTTCTGGTAAGATTGACAACTTCCATCCACGATGATGTTGCAAAACCTGGCGAGATCAAAAGCTCAGTCATCATGATCTGATAAGCTGTTTTGCAGATTATCAATTAAATACTGCCGTAAGAGGATGAATATACGTGTGCGCGTTATTTTGACAATTGTTTTGGACAGGTAGGCAGTCTGACGTGTGCTACCTGTTTCAGTGCTCTATAAGGACTACCTCAACTGACCCGTAGGCGTTTTTTTCATCTGGCTAACACCTGCCTTAATCCGAATAATTATGACACATGCTAGAATTTTATAGGCATTGGCGATATTTCATACGTCGGGACAAGATCAAACAGCCGTACGGTAGCAAATCTTGGACGTAATATACAGCCATGCGTCCGTTAACGAAAGCCCTGTTTTCCAAAGACTGTCACAGCAATTAATTTTCAAATCCCCTGATTTTTCAAATTTCCCTGTTCGATCACAACAGTCCTCAACTTTTCCTTGGAAAAAAATTCAATTTCCTTATGATTTCCCCTGACCATGTCAATCCTGATAAAGTCAGGTTTTTTGACTCCTTATTTATTATACATGTAAGAACTGCCTTGCTAAAGTGGTTCTAATGGGGGATCACAACTTATGGTTTTGTGGAGATATAAGAAAAATTATCTCAGAATTATCATTAAAATCCCTCTCCCAGAAAAGAAGAGTATTTGAAGATAATTTTGGAATAAGTTTTTTTTTATTTCTCATAAAAAACTTATGTTGGGAACTGTCTCGCTGAGACAGTTCTAATGATGGGTCACATCATACGTTTTTATGGACAAAAATGGGACGCTATCCCTTAATTATTCTCTGTTCTATCTGGAGCTCTGTAATATCTGAAGATCACAGCCAATTATAATAAATATTCATGGGAAACAACTCCGTCCTTCTCAATTTTACCTCCTTTCTCAGTGGGGTTTACTTCTTAAAGAATTTAATCCCTTGAAAGTGACCCGTTTTGAGTAGAGTCTCTTCTTATAGGGGCCTGGAGGACAGTGGAGGTTGTCTCTTTTTTCAAGGTCCATCCATTCACAGTAAATCTCAATGTCATGGAAGTGTCATGTAGCCAAGTGGTTAGCACTCCCAGATCACATAGTCACAGGTAAGGTACAGGTCCCCCTAGAGGCGAAATTTTGTTCAAACCTTAACAACACCTTTCAAAATTACCCTCCCATCATCCGGATATGACTGAAATATTGATTCAAAAGGTGTAAAACTGCCAAGTCATCTATCCAGCCATCAATCTCAATATCATACCCCAGGAACAGAGCTGTTATGTCGGATACCAAGAATTCCACAAATATGGGGAGATCTTCCATTCTTCCAAAGGAAAGCTGGACTCTTCTGCAAGATGTGTAATACTCTTCTGTGGTTATGAAAACATCGCTGAGGAATCTGAAAATGACATTTAAAAAGGACAAAATCAACAAAGTGGCATGTGCGCCCAGCAAAGATTCAGATCAGCCTGGGCAATTGCCCAGTCTCATCAGTGTGATTGTTGTGCACTTAAAGGGTACCTAAGGGTCTTAGACAGCAAAGACTCTGATCAGACTGGGCAGATGCCTGGGCTATCTGAGTCTTCCCTGTGTGCACATGCCACCGTTGGTTTTGTTGTGTCACAGCTATTTAAACACAACAAAAGTAGTGAGAAAAAAATGTATGCTTGGCATCATATTAAAAGGTACCTTACAGCATGTGCATACATCAGCCTGGCAGGAAAGTCTCATATCAGCCTGGCAGGAAAGTCTCATATCAGCCTGGCAGGAATGTCTCATATCAGCCCGGCAGGCTGATCTGACTTTCCTGTTAGCACACACACACGATTTACCAGTTATCGGTGGTCTTACACTTCACTTGCAATCTAACTTTTGAATAATAACAAAGTATGAAAATGAAGGCTTCATAGAAATTAGTTGGGTGTTGTCTTTAAATTTATCAGCTAAATTATAGCCGCCGATGACTTTTAATACATACACAGAGAAGACATTATGTTCTGGGGTACATCCAACTCCGGATGACTGGTGTACCAGTTATCGGTGCAGTATCCCAGCGACATCAGTTTCAGAGCCCTTAAGATCCAAATCAACTTCTTCAATGCATATGCAGTAAGGCTGGCCCAAAAACATTATTAAAGTCCCCTGTAATGTTTATTCTACCATTACGCGTGTCCTCATGAAATATTGTGTAGAATTAAAGTCAGGAGTTTGTATTTGATTAGACTACTTATTTTCACTTAGCCTTCTAGCGCGGTATGTGTTTCAGAGCCCTTTTTAAGATTTTGAATTAAAAATTTATTTGGTTTGTTGAGGAGAAAATACAGATTTCAGGAGTGAGCATATTCCAGTTGACACCATTTAATAAAAGGTATCAATCATCAACCAATCCTTCTTGAGGTGGTGGTAATAATTTCAGATAGCATGCCAACCTTGGAGCAATGACAGCCTTTTTTCAAACTTGTCAACCCCTATGCCTCAAATTGGAAATTTCTATAAACTTCCAAACTGCAATGTTAATGATCGATATGCACATTGTGTCACAACTAGACCTGGTAACATAACTGCAAAAGAAAAAATAAATTAGATCTTTGCAACTCAGATTATAAACAAAAACAATACAACATACCGTTACTTACTGGTACTGCTAAACACTTCTTTTGGATATAAGGACCCTCTTGTCAGAAACATTTTTGAAAAGCACTAATGTATTTTCAGTGAACCTCAACTATTGCATGATATTAAAGATATTAACCATACCATTAACAGATGGTAGGTTTGTACAAAATTTTGCTAGTTTAAAAAATTTAGGGGTCACAACAACCATAACAAAAGTGCATTAAGAAAAATGGCTATTTAAAGCACATCACGTTTTGATTTTTAATTTCTTTTCTCATAGATGATATTTTTGGCCATTCTTTATAATGGTAAGGAACAAGACCTTCTGCAGAATATAGATGTCAATAAATTTCCTCAGTGCAAATGCTTTACCACATACAGTTTATGATTATAGTTAGGGCTCTGAAACACATACCGCGCGGAAACACATACCGGGACGATAGTATATACAGACTTATTATCCATGCTAAAACTATATGGTAGCACCGTTTATTGCCATATTATGACGTAACATGGCCTCTAGTCTAGGGAGACTGCGTTTGCAGCAGACGAATTTAAGCATCACAATGCTAGGTTCATGTTTGTTTGTAGATACATGAAATTTATGATTGCTTGGATTTGTTTAGAATGGTAAATATTTATGTTCTTTGTCTGAAATATCCATCACCATTACGTACCTTACTTTCAACGAGTTTTGAGTTTGAAATAAAGCAGGAGTTTCTTGTTCATGTTTATACTATAATAGAAGAAAACCAAACTGCACTCAAAAAATTTGGATTATTTCTGATTGCACCGATAACTGATAACCACCGATAACTGGGTGATTGACCATACTGCAAGGTACCTTCCAGGGTTCCCATGTGGTTTTCGATAATGTTTGAAGCAGTTGTGTATTCCATTTAGATGCATTCATCTATACTGTAAAAATCAAGCCAGTGACAATGGTACTTCCTGCCCAGCAGTCGTGTGCTACAGTGTCGAAATGAAGTAACATTCGGTTTCTGTCACTTCTCAGTATCAAAAAAATGAAGGTCATATACATCATCTCGACAAGAATTTCTTCAAATGAAGCATTAGGAACAAATTAAATATACCAGATACGTTTGGCCTCTGATACTTGCAGCCTGCAGCTTTATTCCAGAGCGACAAACACGTTTGACATTTGCAAAGCACGTCCGACTGCCCAAGGCCGCCATAGTTGTGTAAAGTGCAACACCGTCTCAAGCGGAACTTACCGATTTGTTTTCCGCAAATAGGCTACGGTTCGACAAAGTGTGGTAATGGGCGTATGCAATGTAGTGATCGAGGGTGAACTGACGTGACCTTATCATCCAACTTTATTTCCTCCAGCTTTCTGTTTTTTTCTTTTCGTGTAATATACACGACACAACAAATACAAGTACGACGAATACAAGGAAAACACAGTCCTAAGGGAGTCTTATCCCATCCCATTCTCTAGTCCTTTTCGCACTATATTTTAACCTATATTCAGAAGAACCCTAGATGAGGGTTTTTTACCCACTGAGTGGAAATTAGCCAATTTAACAGCTATATTTAAAAAAGGAGATAGGAAAAAGGCAGAAAATTACCGACCTATAGGCCTAACATCAGTGGTTTGTAAACTAATGGAAAAATTAGTTAGAGATGAGCTTGTAAAACACATGGAAACCAATAATCTATTTTCTAATGCCCAACACGGTTTTATGTCTGGAAGATCATGTACAACTCAACTTTTGGAATTTATAGAAGATGTAACGGAAGCCATCGACAGAGGAGATAACATTGATATTATAAGATAAGATAAGATAAGATAAGATAAGATAAGATAAGAAATTTTATTTTGAGACGGCATGACATAAGGCAACAGGAAACATAAGCCCTTAAGGGCTTTTGACCGTCTATAACATAGTTAATCACAGTGTTTGTTTAAATTCAAAGATAGTAGGACTGTAAAAACATACATACACACTGAAACAGTAAAATTAGCAGATTAATACAGCACAATACTACATAGCAGATTATCATAAATATAAATCTTAAAAGTCAAGAGCACTAAGAAGTTATAAGCACATACATCATAAGCTAACATTTGACTAAGATTCTAAAACTGTTCAAAATAACTATTGTGTTTGGCAAGGGCCTAATCAGAAATTTTGTATGCCACGACATTGTGCTAGATGGCGGCGCTTCGCAAGTATTATATTTCTGGATTTCTGTAAAGCATTTGATAAGGTACCACACAAAAGATTACTGCAGAAATTAAAAGGTTACGGGATCCAAGGAAAAATTTATCAGTGGCTTGAGGACTTATTGTTCAACAGAAAACAAAGAGTAGTGGTAAATGGGGTATATTCAGAATGGAGGCCTGTAACAAGTGGTATTCCTCAAGGTAGTGTCTTAGGCCCTATTCTTTTACTCATATTTATTAACGATTTGCCGGAAGTATTGAATTGCTGTGTAAAATTGTTCGCAGACGACGCCAAAATCTACTCCCCTATAAGATCAATAGACGATTCACGAAGACTCCAGGCAAACATACAAAACGCAGAGGAATGGGCAAGAGTGTGGAGGATGTTTTTAACAGCAAGAAATGCAAACATCTTAGAGTAGGAAAATGGCAGCCTTCTCATCCATATGAAATGTCAACTGCCCAAGGATCTTATGAAATTGAACAAGTTCAGAGTGAAAAAGACTTGGGAGTCATTTTTGATACAAAACTAAACTTTAGAGAACACATCACCAAGAAAGTTGCACTTGCGAATAGGAATCTGGGTCTTATCTTTAAAAGCTTCACATATATTGATAAAGAAATGTTTCTCAGTTTATACAAATCCTTGGTAAGGCCCCACCTTGAATATGCTACTCCAGTATGGTCACCACTGTTTAAGAAAGACTCCATCATCTTAGAAAATGTTCAGAGAAGAGGAACCAGAATGGTAAATACGTTATCTGGTCTTCAGTACGGAGATAGGCTTATAAAGCTTGGTATACCATCTTTAGAATACCGTCGAATGAGAGCAGACGTGATTGAAGTATTCAAAATCCTTAATAAGATAGATAAGATCGACAGAGAAAAGTTCTTTACAATGTCAGAACACTCTACTCGACGAAATGATTTGAAATTCTTCAAAAGGCGTTGCAGATTAAATGTCAGAGCAAACGCATTTTCAAACCGTGTTATAAATGTATGGAACTCTCTACCAAATTTTGTGGTTTTGGCACCTTCCCTGAACATATTCAAGTCGCAATTAAACAAACATTGGCACGGGCACCCCTTAAAGTTCCAACCAACATGCTACATTCCGGGCGAGTCAGTACCAATGAGTAAGACAAGATATCCAAATGGGCCAGCAGAAGCTGTATGACAGCTTAGAAGGGTCTCAAGTATGGTGAGTTATGGTGAGTTAACCTTTAAATCACCTTACTGTCATGCTTTTATCTTCCTTCTCACAACATGATGCACAGACCCTGGCAAAATGCTCGTGAGAACGTAGGCAGTATACGAAAGTAGATAGATAGATAGATAGATAGATAGATAGATAGATAGATAGATAGATAGATAGACTGACTGACCTACTGACTGACAGCCAGATCGATCAATAGAGAGAGAGAGAGAGAGAGAGAGAGAGAGAGAGAGACAGATAGATAGATAATGAAACACAAAGATGTTGTATTAGTTTAAAGTTTGCTTATCACGGTCATTTACAATAACGAACCTATGGTGAGAGGCTTGCAGCGATGCCTTATGATAAAATAATTTACGCTGTTAAAGCAACGGGGCCTTTATCCATAAGCTATCTAGAGCATTCAATCAAGATTTATCGCAAATTTCAGTGTATGTGTGTGTGTGTGTTTTCTTCTTCTTTTTTAAGGATTTCCATTAGTAGCTATACCGACAGGTAAAACTTGTCCCGTGGACATCCTCCGGCGTCCGACTGTCCATCCATATATCCATAAAGTTTCTTGTTTGGGTCTCGTTCTGTTTAAAAGAAACTTGTAACATTCTGTCGACCTATATCGCCGCTGCTGGCCTTTTTTAAATCTATTATCGAGCACCATACCGCTCGCTGGACAACAAAGCAACATTCTCTTAGCCTACCTTACGAACAACTACACTATCCTACTCCTCCACAGCTAACCACTATATTAGTCCATCTCATAACCTTGCAAGGCCGTTGGGGCACCACATATGACTGCAACAATCACTTCCACCTGGTCCTGTCTTTTGATTATATTAATTTCTGATCATTGCCTATCTTAATACTTTGCCCCGAGTCTTTATGTACGCTCAGCTTCAGGTTCACCCCTTCATAATTCTGGAAACTGGTTTTGGACCTTTCTGGCCCGAGTTCGCTGGTCCGATCCCACTCCTGCTGCTTCCTTCGTCCTCTTTAACATTTCTTCCTTCCTCCCTTTCGGCTCAAAACATCTTTTTTACCTCGCCTGTACAAATGTACAGGAAGAGCTATTGCACTACCTCCGGCGCTAGCGTTGGTTGTCACGTGACGTCAGCGTTAGCAAAACGTTAAAGTTTTACGTTAAAGTTATTATGTGATGGACAAGGCGCTGACAGGCGAGCTATCCTATACGTTGACAGGTCTTGTTTTTGCTGATGTGCAGTAAACCCCATATCACTCACTCACTCACTCCTTCCTCCGTATCTTACCCCATCCCACCTGTTCGTGACAAAACAGTCAATTATCCCCGACTCAACTCACCAGCAGATGTCATTTTCCCCTGAAAACTCTCCAGCTGATCCTATCCTATCCTATTCTACTCTACCTTCCTTATCTGATACCATTGTTTTCTCCGCTATCATACCTGCTCTTCCCTGCAGTCCTTTTACTACCCTGTCGTATTTCACCCCTCAAGTAACATAACATGTTCACCGCTATCCAACAAATCTACTACTTTAAAGTCCCATCTCAGTCTAGACCCTCATTGTCCTACGCTGCTCTGTCCACTCCGGCTTATATTAATACCATACTTTGCCTCCCATATCAACTTTGCTCTTCTATTATCATACATGTACAATACAAAACCTATCTTGCGTTACCATACTCTGCCATAGTAGTCATAGTATAATTCGCTTTCCTACTATACCCATTACTTTACTATCTAACAACACCCTTACCTATACAATTAAAATCTTAAAAAGTTCCTTCAAGAGCAGAGAATACATACAGAAGTAGGGACATGGGCCAGACTACGTAGTTTCGGCTAATAAAGCCTCGTCAGTGACCCTGACAAAATCTGCTGACGAAACCAGAAAAAAGCATACTGTAATTTCCTAATTTTTTATTGGGCAGTCGATTCAAAGACTGATAAGTTTCAAAAGGATCCAAATAATATAAAAGACGATGATCTAGAATAGTCTAAATCGATCTCAAATTTTAGATGTCTCAGAATCTATCCTCTCGTCTCAAAGGATGTAAATAAAATATAATCTGCACTATGCATGATGTACGGGGAGACATTTTACGGCCGCCACACGGCACAACACCAGCTGCAGTGAGGTAAAATTAAAATCTTAAAAAGTTCCTTCAAGAGCAGAAAATACATACAGAGGTAGGGATATGGGCCAGACTACGTAGTTTCGGCTAACAAAGCCTCGTCAGTGACCCTGACAAAATCTGGCGATGAAACCAGAAAAAAGCATACTGTAATTTCTTAATTTTAATTGGGCAGTCGATTCAAATTTAAAGAGTAACTACACTTCAGGAACTGACTGAATCAGATCCCAAACCCTATCCCCAACATCAAAGGGAAAGATTGACAAAGTCATCCCAACAAACAATAAATTACAAGTGATAAGCCGAGTCAGCAGCTCTTTCCCAAATAGGTGGCAACTAAGCTATCTTTACCAAACTAAATAATTTAGACCAACAGAATGGTTACAACAGACTAAGCAAATTATACGAAAAACATTTAACAGCTATTTTTACCTATTTTCAATTTTCATCACAGAAGGGTTAAAATGATAACAAACCAAACAGCACCGAACATAAAACAAATGCAACCGCAACGAAAGTACCGCCTTGGGACGGTCAGTAATAACTACTGGGGTGGGGGGGGGGTTAAACCGGTTTAACTGGGCCCAAACCTTCACCCTCACCCTCCGCCGCAGTGCACACAATTAGTTGGTAGTTCGGTTCGTATGGAGGTCCAAAGACTGATTAGTTTCAAAACCGGGATCCAAATAATATAAAAGACGGTGATCTAGAATAACAGTCTAAATCGATCTCAAATTTTAGATTTCTCAGAATCTATCCTCTGATCTCAAAGGATGTAAATAGAATATGATCTGCACTATGGATGATGTACGGGGAGACGTTTTACGGCCGCCACACGGCACAACCCACCATATCCTTTTACCATACCTGATGTAAAATAACCAGACCACGTCCCTAGAATACACATTACATATCCGATACTTATCCTTCCCGGCCTCCCTATCATACGCTGTTCTATATGGGAAAAATTTGAGAATTTTGGGGAGAAAGATTTTGGGGGCCAAGTCACCCTTTGAACCCAGTTCTTTCCTAAACAAGTCTACTCTCTTTACTGCTACGTGCAAACTCAATTAATACTACTATGAAAAATGTTTGGGGAGCAAGTCACCCTTTGAACCCAGTTCTTTCCTAAACAAGTCTACTCTCTTTACTGCTACGTGCCAACTCAATTAATACTACCGTGAAACATTTTATCCTAACTAATATAAAAAAAAGTGTCCGTACCAAAGTTAGTGAGTCAGCTGCATAAATTCTGTATTAAACCTCTTCACTGTTGCAACTATCCAACTCTTACCACACTGCTTTGACATATTTTATACGAGCTGATATAAAATACCCATTTCATTTTCAATAAAAAAGAAGTATGCACATTTCTGTGCTTAAATCTTCATTATTGCATAAAAAGCAGTGCAGTACGCATGCAAATACCCCCTCATGACAGAAGTGGCGGATCTCTTAGAAAAAGAACAGAACAGAACATGGCAAATATATTGTCCCATTTTGAACAAAGCTGATAAAGAAATAGAAAGCAATGTTTCTAAGATGTAATATAAAAAGGGTAATAATCATAATAGAACAGTAGCTGTTTTTATTTTAGTTGTTTTTGTTTTCTTTATTTTTATTTCTTTTCTTTTTTTTTTTCACTTTTTTCTTCTTTTTTTTTTTTTTCTTCTTTTTTTTTTCAAATATGAATTAGTGTTTATGCATCAATTGACTTTTTTCAGAAATATCATTAATATTTTACATTTGAATTTAGATATAAATGAAATTAAAAGTCTGACTAATGGACGTAATTCGATCATAAAATAGTTTGCCGTTTGTTGGAGAAGCAATGGGAATAATGAAAAATAAATAAACTACCACATTAGTTTTCTTTTTTTTTCTATTATCATTAAGCCTTCTTCCCGAAATCAAAATCTTCACTTAAGATAAAGCTGTTTGGTCATATTCCATACAATAACACTAGACCTATAAACCGTATAATTATAAACTATGTTGATGGCAATGTATATATTATACTTAGCATTATAAATGCAAGTTTTACAAAATAATTATTTGATAAATTCCTGTACTTGGAGGGAATAAGTGGTATATAATGTGTTCAAATATACCTAAAACCTTGGGTAGCATATTTGTCACATAATAACATACAAAATTTTATAAGTTCCGTTAAAATTCTGTAATACTGTTTATCATGACACCGCATCTGAGAGTGTAATAAAGCCATGCTTTAAAAACAATAATCAACTAGTGGATTAAATATTCAAATTTCGTCGTAACGTTATGCATTGACGTCCATAAAAACATCGTGTTTTCCATTGGCTTAATTGTGACGTTTTAGTGCAAAAGGACCTGGTATGATAAGGCCCATATTTGGCCCCAGAAAACTCATTTTTCAAAAGTTCTAATTCGATAACTAAAATGCATTCATCGGAAAGTTCTAACCTAAAATGTAACAGCAAATACAAAACCAACCAGCTCTTGCATAAAATATTTGTGTTTTTAATCTTGAACATACCCATACCCCCAGCGGATTCGGACGAAAATGACAATTTTGTTAGCCTTTGTGGCTTTCAAAATTTATGAGCCCGGCCTCTAGCACATTTTATATTTTATATGCAGACATAATTTTGATATATTTACATGCCATGAAAATCTTAAATGTGCTGGAGACCGGGCTCCATGTTTATTTTTAACTTTTTGTTACCAAACTGGCAGCGTTCGGAACATTTTGCCTGTTTTCTCAACACAAAAACACCCATATCTCCGCTCATAGACAAAATAAACATATGTTGTTGGTATTCATTTTCTTAGTTAGAACACAATGAATAATTTGGTACACATTTCATTTTGATCCGTTGGAATTTTTTGGTTAGCGTCTCTGGACTTGCAAACTTGAGTGGGTGGGGTACGTTTACAGGCCTTGTGCAGTGCACATGTAATTAGCCGTGGTATCCAACGTATAAGATTTCATCAAAAGCCTATTATCAATAGCTTTCAAAAGCTATTGTAAATGACTTGTTTCGTTAAAGGAAAAAATTATTAAACTCGGTTTTTCTTGCAATTTTCCTTCATATTATTGAACCAACATAGGCCTGTCAGAAATCATGTTATTCTGAGAATTAACAAAAGTGAAACATATTATTTCTGTTTGTTCCCATACGCACTAATGATAAGCAATAGAAACCATGCAATTTTAAGAAAATTTGAATGGGGGCCAAAAATGGCCCTTATCATACCAGGTCCTTTGCTAAAAAATGTGATTATAGTATTATATAATTACACTCCCTTTGATTTTCCTTAGATGAACCTATTTCGGAGAAACATTGTTCATACTTCCATGAACAACAAACGGTCACGCGACGTCGTTGGTACGCAACGTCACTAGGAAACAAACGACACCATTGGCCGTTGTAAGTTCTATTTGATGTCACGTCATGGTGACGGCCGTTTAACGCTAGCGGCTTACCTGTTGGTTAGTGACAGCTTTTCGTCATATGATTGCTCTTAAAAAACGAAAACGATGCTAAATAATTTTAAAATCAAATGTAATTATAAGAGACAAATTTCATTTTTCCGAAGTTCATGGAAATACGAACACAATGGGTCATGTGCAAAGTAAGTGACGCCCGAAGTATGAACACAATTGGGTCATGTGTAAAGTGAACGTGAACGCCCTTCGGGCGTCACTTACTTCGCACACTGACCCATTGTATTCATACTTCCATGAACATCGGAAAAATGAAATTTATTTCTTAAATCATAAATATCTCTTGCATTCGTGCTCCTGTATTATTGAATTTATTAAACTCGTTGGGGAAGACCGATAAGATGCGTGGCATAGCCTCGCACCTTATCTTTTTCCCCAACTCGTTTAATAAATTCAATAATACATGAGCACTCATGTAAGATCCTCTGCAGAATAAATAGTGTTAAGTATATATGAGCCGTTCTCTGTGAAAAGCGGGCTTAATGACATTACGTTATAATTACGTTGTGAACGGATGAAAAACCCAAAAATTAATGATTTTTCGGACCTCTATTTATATCCATGAAAATACCTTAGGCATTGATGGACGGACGCTCGGCGCCCCGTTACTGCGGCTATGGATACGTTCCGCTGAGGTGCGGGGGTAACGTCGATATGAGAATTGAAATATGATGATGATGACCTTAGGCGTTGAGATATAACAGAAAGCCCATGCATTCAGACAAAATCAAGTCATAAATATGATATATGTTGCCATGACAACGCGTATTCCATGGTAACCCCAAAGCCTTGAAAACAGATGGTATACCATCACAAAGACCTATCATTTGGGAAAGAATGTTAAATCATGCAAATTGTCATGTGTGTGCTATGAAATATACATTGAAAATGAGCAAACACACTTTTTGTCCGAGTTATTTTGTGAAACAAGTACAGAAAGCATGTTCAAACAAACGTAATGACGTTGACGTCAAAACATAATTGCGTGACGTTGATAACGTCATATAAAGAAACTGCACTACCTATGTGCTTCTAAAGTCTATATCTCAGTAATAAATAATGGTAACCATCTCAAATTTTCAGGAAATGTTCAGAAAAGCTACTACTTTTCAGTGATGTAGTTAGTTTATTTTTTATTTTCATGTCATTAAGCCCGGTTTTCACAGAGACTGGCTCATATACAAAAGTGGATTTATAGAAATTATGTTTGAGCAAGTGAGCAATGGCCTACGTATGCTCCCGGTCAGTGTCATCGCTTAATCGCTAGACAGACAGATTAACAGACAGACAATCTTTATCAAACTCCACAGCAGAGCCAGTCAAAAGGTTTGGTTTTTCGTACTAACAGCACATAGAACTCTAATGCCACTTTCATGCACGATATTTCAGAGCCTGTAACCTTGACCTTTGGATGGCCGGATGGGTGGTTTAATATTGATGGGTTCAGAAATTTTCAAATAAAATATCAAACTAAAAGCTGTAATGTTTTTTTAAACAGTTTACTACTAAATTAATTTAGTATGTTACCATATTTACCATATTTCGTACAAGGACCATATAACAAATGAGGAGGTACGCAGGAAGATCCAAGCAGCCATTGGAGAATATGATGAACTCCTGACGCTGGTCAAGAAACGGAAACTAAGGTTGTTTTGGCCACGTCTCAAGGTCTTCTGGTTTAGCAAAGACAATTCTTCAGGGCACAGTGAAAGGAAAAAGAAGAAGAGGTAGACAGAAGAAGAGGTGGGAAGACAATATCAAGGAGTGGACAGGAATGGATTTTGCCAGCTCAACTAGGGCAGCTGAAGACAGGACAAGGTGGAAAGAGATTGTTTTGAAGTCAGTTGTGGTGCCCCAACGACCTAGTAAGGTTATGGGATAGAATAGAATAGAATAGATATTTATCTAGTAAACCAGCCTTTTGGTCATGTTGATATACTAGCTTCTTGCATTATTACAGCAATTATAATTATTAATTTGATAACAGTATTGAATAATTAAATTAGAGTTCATCATACTTCATCATACTAGTGCAAAACAAATATAGTAGCAACAATTGGCCACTGTGTCCATTTTGATTGACAGATCCTCAGTGATGTTTGACTGTTCTGTTTTCACACCTAGATAATCACTGGCACACGTCAGATAATTACCTGTATAAACAAACTATTTAAAGTATTGTTTCAAGAACAACATGTACTTTATGCACACAGATACATTAAGAATGATTATTGAGCTGAAAGCTTCTCTGTTCTGAAGAAGAATTACTAATAAAATTTAGAATTACTGCCAACGAATCCTAAGAGAAATACATTTTCTATACTGCGAAATTAGAATATAATACAAAATATTTAATAACTGCCAACTGTTCTTATGTTTATTACGGCATATACTTTTGCCATTTCTTATTTTAAAAATTATAAACCATCTGTTTATCATATCTGTATATTTCCAACAAAATGATTAATTCGGACGGAAAATACACAGGTAAACTAGCTCTTTCGGAACCTTATCTGGCCACTTGTCATCCAGAGAGTTAGAGATCATGAAATTTATTTTATTGGTTATCACTAGTGAACATTTACATATGGTTATTGGTAATATGGTAATTAATCTTAACATTTTTAGCATAAGTAATTATAATATTGTGGTTGATAATAATAATGATAAGAACAGAAAAATGAATTAAACAATTATCAAAGATATGATATAGGCTATTACCAGAAGAAAGCAGTTTAATGTTTTCTTTACAAACTCTGATTTCAGGCTGATTACGTGTTGCTTTAAACTTAACTTAAAAATTCCTAGTTTATCATCTCAATAACTCAGAACCGACATTTTATATGCAGAAAATAAGAAAATGAAAATAGTATTTTACACGAAAAAGTCAGCCCGCCAAAATTCTTCAACCTGATAAATTGGGATAAATGTCAAAAGGCATATGCTTAAGTATTCCATCTTTCCAAATTTATGAATTAAATCATCGTTTATTTGTTTGCAAATTTTTTGCAGAAATTGTAACAAAGGACCTACAGAGTTGAAATTCGCTAAACTTTTGGCGAGGTGTACATTATGTGACAAAAAACAAAACAGAATATATTAAATGCTTAAAAGAATATCAACTCCATTTTTTCCCTCAAGAGACTACACTTTTTTTTACTATTATCTGCAGTCATTTCACACTTGATTAACAGCCAACAAAAGGTCTATTAACACCTTTTCCTACCGTATGTCCATATTGCTTGCATTCCCTACCATTTCTGCGTTTTCATAAATTTTATATAACGTTAGCTGCATAAAATGCTGCATTTTATACAGACCCATTCTATGGACCGGGTTTGGGTTAATTCGATGGACCCCCCCCCCCCCCCCCCCCCCCGTGTACAGGTCTATGTTTATGTTTTTAACCTGTATATACGATGATGCTTTTAACCATTTTGCTGACGTCACTTGCCCGTGATGCTTCGTGCCCTGCTGGGCAGTACAGAAGTAGAAGTAGAAGTCTAAGTTGCACGCACCTGGCGCCGAGCGTCGATAATTTGGTCGACTGTGACCTCAAACCGTTTTCACCGGAAGCATGTTCGGGCACGAATTTCAAAACCCCGGATGAAAACAGACAACACAGAGAAATTTCACTTTACAAAACACGAAATTCGTATGGGTGAATCGGACAAACCTGAGTGTGATTGAGGTTAAAATTTCAATTTAGAAGTGATCTGTCAAGTGAAACGTAGGAAGCATGGCAGCCAGAGATTTGTCACAAGCGTTTGAAGACCTCGAATCTGGGGAGGACTTGAGTGGTTTTGAAACCTCAGTGCCAACAGATCTTACCTTGTCTCCTGACAGAACTGAACATGAGGACAGACGGGACAGAAAGTCAAAGATTACTAAACAGCTGATAGAAAGAAAGCAGATAATGCATGATCTGCAACTGGTTCGCATTGAGTTATCTCAGAAAAATCTTCAGATTGAAAACATGAAAGCAGAATATCTTCAGAAAGTTGATGAGTTAGAAGAAAAACTTCACGATGAGAGTCACCAGAAGCAGATTCTGCAAGCCCGCTTAGAGTCACAACTGACAATACAACAAGAAGAGTCAAGAAGAAGACAAGAACTGATCAAATCTGAGCTAGATGAGGTCAGACAGAAGCAAAGACATTTGGAAGCTACGAATGAAAGGTTGATATTAAAAAAGAAAAACAGCTACCTCAGTGGACACATCATTAAAACTCAGATATGAGCCATGACACGAGAATACCAACAAAGTGGCATTGCGCAACTCAAAGACGCAGATCAGCCTGTGCAGCCGCCCAGTCTGAATATACTCTTTTCTGTGCGCTTAAAGGGTAGCTTAGGGTCTGAGCTAGCTTCATGCCGACAGCAAAGACTCTGATCAGACTGGGTGGATGCCCAGCCTGATCTGAGTCTTTACTGGGCGCACATTGCCCTATGTTGGTTTTGTTGTGTCGTGGCTCATGTCATTGTCATTGCTATAACTTGGCCCATACCTCTCCTTTCGCTGCCTTATCCTTTCCTGATTCGAAAAAAGTACCCATTTACTGCAATGATTAAAAAAATAGGGGCATGAAAAAGAGGGTCTCCTCGTGGTGTGGCCTGGACACAATTGGATCAAGGCAAAATAAAAGGCAGATAAAAATAACTAGGAATGTTGATGAGTACTAAGTATATATACTTTATCCATTTGTAACTATTTATGGTAATTAAGGTAAATGGATTCTTCTACAGGTTTTCCAGCATTTTAAGAGAGAAACAACTTCTATGACTTTCTGAATTCCTCCCTGGTGGATTCATCCCTTCCAGAATTCTTCCAAGTTTAAGAGGTGGCAAGGGTGGCAAAGTGAAAAAAGGCAGTTGTTTGAAATTTGTTTCCTTTTAAAGTGTAAACATACACCTTAAGATTGTATATTATTTGCCGACTGACATATCGCCAAATTGTAATTATCATTTTGATTTAATATAATTTGTTACATTTTGATTTGATATAATTTGTTGCAGATTACAAGAGAGAGCTGGGAATGTACGGCGGTCATTGAGAGACCTTGACCTAAATGAGGACAGGTTTTATGAGCTGAAAGGTGCCAGTGAGGATGATATTGCACTGAGAGATTATGTTGCCGTAAGTCAGTGTTTGAGATACTGGGAGTATCCAAGGGGGGTCCTATGAAGGCAACAATATTTCTGTTTTTTTATCAGAGCACTAGATAAGAGAGAGTATTTGATGATAATTAAGGATAATTTTTGTTAATTCTGAATAAAAACATATGTTGTGACCCCTCATCTGAACCGTCTCATCGAGACGGTTCAGATGAGGGGTCACAACATATGGTTTCAATGAGAATTAAAAACAATTATCCCTCAATTATCATCAAATACCCCTCTTATCTAGAGCTCTGTTTTATGCAGTCGTCAAAACTCAAGATATATTTGAGGATGTTAATGAGATAATTTCAGTTCATACTCAGTAAAAATAGATGTTGTGACCTCTCGTCACTGTAGCACATTTTACAGCTAAGCCTCCACAGCATGACAGTAACTGTATATGTATTTATCTTCATCAACAGTTGTTGGTCTTTATGATGATGCTGGTGAAAAAGAAAAAAAACAAAACATGTCATTAAAACTGCCTTTTCTTGGTGGTTACGATGAAACAACTTGTTTTAAAGATCCAGCTGAACACATGTATTTGTAATATTTACATAATTGTATTCTGTGTTTTATTATTTTCAGATGCGATTATTTGAGAAGACGAAACCACTAGAAACGGAAGTTGAGCAGTTAAGATTGAAAGTAAAAACTCAAGAAAGTGCTGATAAGTCTCAGTCTAAACAGTTGCTAGATTTACAAGAGGTATGCAACAGAGCCTTAGAAAAGAGGAAGAGTGTGGTCATTGTTATGCCCCCAACTTCTGAGAACAGTGCTGGAAACGGCCAGTTGCCCAGTGGCCAAATGCTCCAAATTTTTGTCTAGGGCCACCAGAAATCTCCAAAATATGACCTTTAGTGGCCCAAATTTATCTTTCTGGCAATACTAAATGAATGGGAACTTTAGATATTGGATAATTTGGGCCACTGAAAGTTAGGTCTGTTAAGATTTGGGCCACCACATAAATCTTGCCAGTTTCCAGCACTGGAGAAGTTGAGGGGGCATATTGGTTTGGGCCTGTCCGTCCGTCCATCTGTCCGTAACGCTTTTTGGCAGCTGGGAAACTCAAGAACTGCTTATGCTAGGATCTTGAAATTTTATGTTTGGCATGTACTTGAAAAATAAGCGGACCCGTATTTTTTCTTTTTTCCGCCGGTCATGTATTTCCAGAGTTATGCCCCTTTTTAGCTCGCCTGAACGAAAGTTCAGGAAGAGCTATTGTTGTCACCCAGGCGTCGGCGTCCGCGTCCGCGTCGGTGTCCGGATTGGATGTTTTGGTTAAAGTTTTTTAAAGACCTATATCTCCTTAACCCATGGATGGATTCTTTTGATACTTGCACTGTAGTTAGATATTGGTCCAAAGTTTAACAGGGTACCACCCCCACCCCACTCCGTGACCTTGATGTCAAGGTCATGGACTTTGAAAATTGGGAGTTTTTTTAACTGGATGTTTTGGTTAAAGTTTTATAAAGCCCAATATCTCCTTAACCCATGGATGGATTCCTTTGATACTTGTACTGTAGTTAGATATTGGTCCAAAGTTTTCCAGGGTACTACCCCCACCCCCCTCAGTGACCTTGATGTCAAGGTCATGGACTTAGAAAATTATCTTTTTATTAGCTCGCCTGAACGAAAGTTCAGGAAGAGCTATTGTTGTCACCACGGCGTCGGCGTCCGCGTCAGCGTCCGCGTCGGCGTCCGGATTGGATGTTTTGGTTAAAGTTTTTTAAACACCTATATCTCCCTAAACCCATGGATGGATTCTTTTGATACTTGCACTGTAGTTAGATATTGGTCCAAAGTTTAACATGGTACCACCCCCACCCCATTCCTTGACCTTGATGTCAAGGTCATGGACTTAGAAAATTGGGAGTTTTTTGGGACTGGATGTTTTGGTTAAAGTTTTCTAAAGCCCAGTATCTCTGTAACCCATGGATGGATTCCTTTGATACTTGCACTGTAGTTAGATATTGGTTCGAAGTTTTCCAAGGTACCACCCCCATCCCCCTCAGTGACCTTGATGTCAAGGTCATGGACTTAGAAAATTGTCTTTTTATTAATTGGATGTTTTGGTTAAAGTTTTTTAATGACACATATCTCCTGAACCCATAGATGAATTCTTTTTATATTTGCACTGTAGTTAGATATTAGTCCAAAGTTTTACAGAGTACTACCCCAGCCCTGCTTGGTGACCTTGATGTCAAGGTCAGGGACTTAGGAAATTTGGTCTTTATTAAAGTTTTCTAATTGCGTACTGATTCATAATGCTTGGCAGAGATTTAGTTTATACTTGAACTGATGTTAGACACTTTTTTGAGTTTTTACAAAACACTATATACTTACCCGACTGGATGACCTTGCTGTCAAGGTCATGGACTTTGAGTTTTGTCTTAAAGATTTTGATTAGTTTTATATTAATGAAGACATAATTTCACAGTGCCACAATGGACTCAGTTGATAGTTATACTTGGACTTATGTTAGATTACGGTTAAAGGCTTTGATACATCCTAGCCCTGCCCTCCTCCCCCCTACCCCTTAGTTCTTTGACCTCAAGCTCATGGACTTTGAAATTTCATGTGGATTTTTTTTTATTTTAAGACATTTCTGAGATAGCTTTTGTTTATAAATGTGTTGTCATTATGGACATGCTTGCCTGAAGTTTTATACATAGCAGTCCACACCACCATAGCGACTGTGTGATGGGCAAGCACCTATTCAGGCGAGCTATGCTGTCAGGCGACAGCTCTTGTTTTTTCAATGTTTTGGTTAAAGTTTTTTAAAGACACATATCTCATGAACCCATAGATAAATTCTTTTTATATTTGCACTGTAGTTAGATATTGGTCCAAAGTTTTACACAGTACTACCCCAACCCCGCTCAGTGACCTTGATGTCAAGGTCAGGGACTTAGGAAATCGGTCTTTATTAAAGTTTTCTAACTGCATACTGATTCATAATGCTTGGCAGAGACTTAGTTTACACTTGAACTGATGTTAGACACTTTTTTGAGTTTTTACAAAACACTATATACTTACCCCACTGGATGACCTTGAAGTCAAGGTTATTGACTTTGAATTTTGGTTAAAGTTTTATATTTATGAAGACATAATTTCACAGTGCCACAATGGACTCAGTTGATACTTATACATGTACTTGGACTGATGTTAGATAATGGTTCAAGGTTTGATACATCCCAGCCTCCCCCTCCCCCCACCCCTACCCCACTCCTCCCCTACCCCCTTAGTTCTTTGACCTCAAGCTCATGAACTTTGAAATTTCATGTAATTTTTTTATCTTATTTTAATTTTATTTTAAGACATTTCTGAGATAGCTTTTGTTTATAAATGTGTTGTCATTATGGACATGCTTGCCTGAAGTTTTATGCATAGCAGTCCACACCACCATAGTGACTGTGTGATGGGCAAGCTCCTATTCAGGCGAGCTATGCTGTCAGGCGACAGCTCTTGTTCAACTTAGTCTATGGAACCTTGTGAACAAAATATCTCAAGAACCCCCGATGCTAGGATCATGATTTTTTTGCAGGATGACATTGCCCAAGGTGTAGATAACCTGATTAACTTTTGGAAAAAATTGGTGAATTTTTGAATGAGTTATGCCCCTTTTTTGACTTAGTGCATTGTAAGCCTATGGAACCTTGTGAACAAAATATCTCAAGAACCCCTGGTGCTAGGGTCATGAGGTTTTGGAGGATGACAATGCCCAAGGTGTAGATGACCTGATTAACTTTTGAAATAAATTGGTGAAGTTTTGATCGAGTTATGCCCCTTTTTTGACTTAGTGCATTGTAAGCCTATGGAACCTTGTGAACAAAATATCTCGAGGACCCCTGACGCTATGATCATGTTTTTTTGCAGGAAGACATTGCCTGAGGTGTAGATGACCTGATTAACTTTTGAAAAATACTGGTGAATTTTTGACTGAGTTATTCTCCTTTTTCGACTTAGTGCATTGAAGCCTGTGGTACAAAGGTATCCTTACATATGGTTAAGAACCATAACAGAAAGGAACTTGAAATCTTGTGTGCTGCATGAAAATGAAAAATAACCGAACCCATATATTTTTTCCTCTGCCGGTCTCGTCATTTAGGAGTTATGCCCCTGTTTCGACTTTTTATATAGGAACAACCTTGTGAACAAAATATCTGAAGAACCCACGGGGGGGTCACTTGGCCGCTGAAAGGGTATAGATGTGCTGCTGGAACTTTGAAAACCCACCCTATTCATGTATAACACAAATGACAAAATATATACCTATTCATGTATTCACGATCAAAATTAAATCCTATTTTTATATTTAAGAAGGAATTAATCGGTGGCTTCATGGAAGCCAAATTTCTGTGAAAAAAAAAAAGTCTTAATCTTCACTATGTCTTCACATAATTATATTGTTTTTGCTTGTTGTATTAGAACAAATATTTTATCGTTAGGACAAATATTTTATCTTTGTCCTAGTCCTTTGGCTCTTTCTCATGCCATCCTCGGCTGCCTGAGGTGGCACAGTTTATTTTCATAACATAGTCGCTGTATTTAGCTGTAAAATGAATTGCAAATAAAGCAGCGACTGACACAGAATAAAGACATACAACAGGAATCAAAATGATCATAAATGATTGTTTTCATTTTCTGAACTCTTGATTTTGCAATGGACCGGTCCTGCTGTCAGAACATCATGTGTGAACATTCTTGGCGATTTCAGGGTTCTCGGGGACGCAGAATTCGGCGTCCCTGGACGCGAAAATTCCGGTCCGGACGCCAATAATTGCCTTCCGAGGATTCCCGCGGACGCGGTATTTTTCCGACTGTACTCCTCTAAAATCTCCTAAAATGTCAGTTTTCACAAGTTGTGAAGTAGACACACGTTTTTTCACACATCGTAAATGCTGCCTGTTATTTACCTGGAATTTCGCACATTCCTAATCCCCACTACCGTAGCAGGGTACGTGTCAGTATTTCTTTCTTAATCGCTAATAACCGGCGATCTTTTGATCAATATAAACAAATTGGGTCAACACGGTATCTTTGTCTTAGATCTACCGCCTCGCATGATTGGTCAGATTAGTCTTTAGAAGGGTACTCGGACAAAACGGACCATGGACAAAACGGACCAGACAAAACGGACCACGGTTAGGACAAAACGGACCACGTTTCAGGACAAAACGGACCACGTTTCAGGACCAGACGGACCACGCTAGAAGACAAACAAGACCATTAATTGGTGCCAATTAAAAGATTTAGGAGTATATAATTACCAAAGACAATGTTAAATGGTCACAACTATTTGACTACTGTTCATGATCTCAACTATCTTTGGTTGTCGCAACTATCTAATTAATTTAATGGTAAGATTTTTATCTTTTAAGCATGAAAATTTCTTTATTAGTGTTGCAACTAAAATAAAACATGCTTTCTCAAGGTTAACGGAAGGTCTGAACGTGGTCCGTTTTGACCTTAAACGTGGTCCGTTTTGTCCTGAACGTGGTCCGTTTCGTCCTGAACGTGGTCCGTTTTGTCCCAAGCGTGGTCCGTTATGTCCGTGGTCCGTTTTGTCCGTGGTCCGTTATGTCCCTAATTCTTTAGAAGTACCGCATCGCATTAAAGGTAGGTTCCTGGAGTAGCGATGACAATTATGTTCACAAAATAATTTCGTCTTTTTCTGAGTAGTATAGAATTCTCTTATTTTTCTGAATTTGTTGCTACTGACAAAATCGTCAGGGGTTGAAGAAAATAGTCGTTTTCCCTTATGGTTTATTTTCTTTCGTTGGAATTCCAGTTCTAAAAATAACTATGTTTATTATGTTTATAAGTATGCGATTTCTAATGCCATTCTCCAAATGTCAATTTTCTCTTGCCGTGAGCTCTCCCAGAGGTCCTGGCATGGCGAATGGGTTAAAACTAACCCAAAATGCAATGCAGCATGACGTCAGCTATGTTATCTATTTTTGGCGCGAACTAAAAATAGTCCTAACTGGTGTGCGAAGCAGAGTTAGGACAGCTATTCTAAAAGTTTTTTGATTTACACTTTTAGTGAAACTTATTGATGCATTCCAAAGTACAGGAACCTACCTTTAATTGACAGAAGGTGGGACTTTTACAGTGGCTGTGTCAGCAAATTAAAATTATAATATATTACTCTCGCAAATGGGATGAGAGCCCGAGAGGGGCAACTGCCGCCTCACAAAAGAGTTCTCAGCATCTTTTACGAGAAAATTTTGATTTTCAGGTAGACCTAGCCTGCCGAAGTATGACCTTTTCTACGGCACGTTGTCTATTTCCCGACTGTTTGAAGTACGATCGTGCGCTGTGCTTGATGGGCGTTACACGTGTGTATTAAATCAGTTTTTTTTAACTTGGAAAATGCAATCGGTAATTTCAAGCTGCTAGAAGCGGCCGTCAGAGGTAATTAAACTATATTTTAGCGAGGCCAGTTGTTGCAATTCCCGGAAACGGGTGACTTTTTAGATCTTCGGTTCGTGCACTTTAAAATTCTTTCCCGCCATTTTTTAGTCTGTTTCCCGCCATATCTCGCGCACCACGTGCTGAACGAGTACCAGTGTAGATCTATAAATAACGTTTTGGGAAATCCGCGAGCTCAACACTCGGTATAGGAACTCTTATTGATACAGAAATGCGCAGAAATTCACAGTTAATGTACAATTCAGTAAACAAAGGAAGATTTAATGACAGGTACACATTCATTCAAGTGTAAATCAAACTCGATTTGGACATAAACAATCAGTCTGTGTCTCAAATTAAGAAAGGCAAAATACATGTAGACGGATTTCTGCGTTTGATGTCAGCGGGTGGGGGTAAGGTGCGCCGAGGGGGGGGGGGGGGTGCTTGAGATAGGCTGTAATTATTACTGAGTGGACTGGACATCACTGAATAGTACTGAACTGTAGCTATTACATATTACACTTCTGCTGAAGGGAAAAGTAAATCAATACCTTCGACTTAAATGGAAGATTTACAAAATAATTGTCAATGTCATATCTTTTTACATTTCTATAACATAAATCATTTGATGTCCAATCACAAAAGCAATGCCCTTCCCCGGTCCAGTCCTGTACAGGCCCGATTCATCTTTTGTATCCCTCAGGGACAATATCAGAAGACAAATAAGATTATTTATAAGCTAAATTTTATGTTAAAACATATGGGACTCCAATTTTTCTGGATGGGACTCCTACTTTTCAGATGGGACTCCTATTTTTGGAAAAGGAGGAGTCCCGGACTCCTATTTTTAAAATTCAAGTGAGAACCCTGGATTTGTTTATAATAACAGATCATTAGGTTAGAATTATGTGAGTTATTGAGCCATTAAGATAATTCAGAGCCCATGCATGCTGAGACAGTGTGCTGATAGTATTCCAGCTGGTGCACCTGTTGATTTGGTAATAGATTATATGTTTCTCTCTGGTAATAAAAATCAGATGTGCTAACTATTTATGTATAGAGCCTGGAGAAATAAGACCTATTCCTGTATATTGGCCAATTAAACCATACCTATTGATGTATCTGGGAGATCAAAAAGGAGGGCTATTCCAGCGGCACATATGTACCCTGCTTTATAATGGAAGTGACCCCCCCCCCCCCCCCCCCCCCCCCCCCCCCCCCCCCCCCCCCCCCCGTGGAAGAACCACATAAACTAGGGTCCTGATACTTGGCATACAGTTACAGATTAGGGTGCCCATGACCTGATTAACTTTTGAGCTTATTTTGTAAATTTTTGGTTGAGTTATTCCCCTTTTTCAGACATACGCATTTTGTAAAGGAACAAGCTTGTGAACAAATATCTGAAGAACCGGATAAGCTAGGATCCTTATATTTGGCATGCAGGTTAAGACCAAGGTATAGATAACCTGATTAACTTAAGAGCCCACTTTATAAATTTTTGACAGAATTTTTTTCATTTTCGGACATAGGCATTTTGTATATAAAGACGCTATATGAATAACTTTGTGAACAAAATATCTGAAGAACCGCTAAGCTATGTTCCTTATATTTGGCATACAATTGCAAGCTATGATGTAGTTGAAACAATTAAACCCCTTTCTGACTTAAACATTATGGGATGAGCCTTCTTTAGAGGCGAGCATATGGTTGGGGGCATAGTGTTTCATAAACACATTTTCTAGTTAATCTCTAAAGCACCAAAACACAGATCACAACATTTACATCTGCAGAATTTTTAAGAAATATTTGGTCCAAGCTATATCATACTGAGATTTCAAAGACTAGAGCCTAGTAGAGGGCAAACAGTGTTGATGGGTTTCTATCTATAACTTACATTTTGGCAAAGATAGGCTTGTACACACTCTAGTACAGCCCTTTGTGTTAAGCTTGGTGACATTAGGCAGTTACAGAGAGCCGCCATGGTTGAGTTGTTAGAGACGCTTGGTTATGGTGCAGAAAGTTGCTGGAAGGTCGTGAGATCGCGCCCAGGTTTTGCCATCTGACGACTGGAAAACTCTGTCAACCCAGCAGTAAATGGGTACCTGCTTGGAATCAGGGAAGGATACGGCAGCGAAAGGAGAGAGATAGGCTTCGCCTTTCATTGCTGTGCCCAACACAGTGGGCCTATAATGCCCACTGCCCCTACAGCTTCTAGGCTATGAGAAACCTTTACCTTTTACTGGTCAAAGGGTTTCTATCTATAGCTTGCATTTTGGCAAAGATAAGGTCAATATGCACTCTAGTACAGCTCAAAGATCTTTTGTCTCTCTATAAATACATTTTAGTTTACCATATTTACTGTTAATATCTAGACCCTGAAACATTCCTGTGATCATGGAATTACTCAATTTTGAAATGGCAGATTGGGCTGATATTGAGTCATGAGGATATGGGTAGAGTGGATACGGTTGGGTATTTGGTGATAACTAGGGATAATTTATATCAAAGCTGCATAACAACATATGTTATGCTCCTCATCTGGACTGCTTATCATGACATGGAGTCAGTTCAGATAAGAGTTACAGCATATGTTTCCTAAAGGAAATAAGACAAATGAGCCGCTACACGACAAAACCAACAAGGTGACATGTGCACCCAGCAAAAGCTCAGATCAGCGTGGGCATCCAACCAGTCTGATCAGAGTTTTTGCTGTGCATTTGAAGGGTAGCTAAGGCTCTAAGATACCTCCATGCTGACAGTGAAGACTCCGCTCAGACTGGGCATACCCAGGCAGATATTAGTCTTCGCTGGGTGGACATGCCACTTTGTTGGATTTTTCATGTGGTGTCTGAATTCATCCTGTAATTATCATCAAATACTTGTTTTCTTCTAGAGCTCTGAATTATAATTTCACATAAATTGTAGGCCCTGGACGAAGAGAGACAGACTCATGGGGAGTTGCGGGTGAAATTTCAGAAACTCACACTGGAACATGCTGATGTCAAGGGTCAAGTAAAACTTGATAATTACAAAGTTGAGAACTATGAAAGAGTTAAAGGGTAGGTTACACAGAGCTCCAGATAAGAAGGGGTAAGAGGGATAATTTAGGAATAAATTTTCATAGTTCTATTGACACCCATTAGAACTGTCCAAAAGACAGCTCTTAAGAGGGTCAAACAATATTTTGTAATAATTTTTCTTAAAACTCAACAAAAGTTTACATGTTCACTTGTAAACTTTTGTTGAAATTTAAGAAAAATTATTACAAAATTATCCTCAAAACCTCACCATTGGGTCTAAACCTTACATTACCCAGTCTGCTTTTGCTTTCAAACAACATGACAACAAACTCACCTTTTTTTGAAATTTTAGTCAAATAAAGAGAGGACGGCAGTGATTTGGAAATATTTTGGACTGAAACAAAAGTCAATAATTGCTTGGTAGAAAATAGAGCTATCAAAGAAACTGTATCTTGTACTGTATTTAAAACTTGTATTAGCGAGAAATGCTGAGTACTACAATTCACCAACTGATTTCTTTTTTCAATGAAGTTGTTAACTCTTAATATCTAGTCTTATTCTCATGATTTCTTTAATTTTCTTATAAATCAGGAAAAGTTTTGGCAATATTTTGAAATATATCACGCTATCAAGTATTGCAATACACGTCTATTGCAATACTGAAATTTCTGGCAACACCCATCCCCAGTATATGAAGCTGTTAGTTATCCTCTGAAATTTCCTTTCACATGTTTACAGGGAGAGAGATAACTTTGAAAGAGATGGGTTGGATGTGCACAGGCAATTATCTACCCTTGAAGCCACCCATCAGAATGTTGTCAAAGAGAGAGATGATTCAAACAGAGAGGTATTTTTATTTACAATTTAGCATTTGGGTTACCACAGTAACCCTGTGTTAAGGGCCCATAAACCTGTACCCTACCAATTCCATTAATGAACTCCTACATTCCCAGTATTGGATAAGCCCATTTCTCCAGTACAGGGTTCTTTATCACAGTGGGCTTTCAACTTAATATAACATTTATTTTCTATCCAATTCTCATAACAATGTTCCCCAGGAGACTGAACGGAATGTATCCATAAGATACACCTCCTGGCACCCAGTCTTTTGGTGTCCTCTTGGATTGGAATAAGAGAATTATTGTGAGTCTCTTTTATACTTTCAAACAAGTGTTATATCAAAGTTCAACATTATTCCAACATTGTCTGTGTACAGGCGTGGAACAGTATACTGAGATGTGGGAACTGCACTATCTGGTAAGCGCATTTGAAGTCACCTAGACAATAAATCTAGATGAGTATTTGAGACAGAAGTACATATAGAGATTTGTTTTAGCATTCCATTTACAGCATATTGTTTTGTACTACTTGTATATACAATATTGATCTGTTGCAAATACAATTTCAGTCTCATATATCAGTCAGAAGGCATAAAATTTTATGTATTAGTATAAATATTTTATTTCAAGTAATTATCACATGCATGCAGAACAAAAATCAGGATACTATGTATTTAAGTAGATTTCCCAGTAACACTATGTATTATATGATAGGACATTGCCAAACTGTATCAGAGTAATTCGTTTAAAAGAGAGGTAAAGTCAGTATAGTTGAATGAAATAACCAGATTTGCGTTCAGAGCTCTGGATTAGAGGACAATGAGGTTGACAATTTCATATTTGACAGGGATGACGGATAGTTTTTCTGATTTCTCAATGAAAGCATATGTTATGACCCCTCGTTAGAACTGCTTTGTTTAGGAAGTTCTAATGTGAGTTCACAATACGTTTCAGATGAGAATTTCAATAAAGTTCGTCAAAAGACTTAATTTCCCATATTAGGAACTCCCTTATCTAGAGCTCTGTGCAGCAGCAGGATTGCATGAACATCTGTTGTATCAAGGCATCTAGGCTGCCTATGCTCAGACCAGCCTGCACACTCGCACATTTTAATTAGAGAAAGCACAGTTTAAAAAAATGAACAGCATAGAGGATATTGTACATTGCTGATCATACTGCACATGTGTACCCTGGTATGGGCATTCACAGTCCAATATGTCACAGAGGTTTCTCTTATGAACAAGCTTGTTAAGCAAAGTTCTGCACATTTTTATCTTAATTGGTCACAAAATTTCTTAAGTGGGTCACCAGTTTCTTAAGACAGTCACAATTTCTGAAGTTGATCATGTGATTTCTCAAGTCAGTCACACTGGGCTTTAAATCAGCCATACAATTTCTTCTTTAGTTGGTTTGCACAAATGTTTTTCAAGTTGATCATTTACACATTCTTTTTAATAGAATTGATCTCATGATTTCATAAGTTTATCACCTACCATGCAATAATTTTTGATTGAAATTATTGCTTAACAAATTTTCACATGCATGTATTTATGTAACACTGAGTAAATGATAGGCATGTGATTCTACCATATTGATTTTTATTCGACTATAAAACAGTGTTTTCCCTTCTCTCAAATGATCCTAAATATCTTAATCAGTCTTATGAAATTCTGCTATAAGATGTTTTTTCCATTCCAAAACAATCCTGAAAATCTAGATCCGTCTTATAAGATGGATCTAGATTTTAAGTATTGTTTTGAAAGATGGATCTAAATTTTAGGGATTGTTTTGGAAAGGAAAAAAACCTCTGTCTTATAACTGAAGAAATAAGGTATACAGATCATTGAAGACTGATCATTCTGTTGGTATGGGTGGATGGATGACTTGTGATTTTACGTCCTTTTCAACAGTCTTTCAGTTATATCAGGACGATGGGAAGATGATAATGAAAGGTTGTGTGCAATGGAACCCTGTTTATGGTAGGAAAGATTCTCGCCTCATGCTGGGCTCGAACCCGGTCTGCAAGATCAGTAGGCCAGCGCTTCACCCACTGAGTTACAGGGGCTCCCATTCTGTTGGTATGTGCAGTCTGGAGATTAATGGATATTCATCACACTTGAGAAGAAAGTGAGCCAATCACTTCTGAATGAACAGTTATACATGGTTCACATATACTAAAGTATAATGAATACTGTATTGCAAAAGCAAAAGGGGCTTATACAGCACTTTTCGTGTGCATCAGTTGGGTGTGCATAATGCATATGGAACTCTGCAATAGCTAAGACTCACAGGCCTCTTACACTGAATAGTTTAAGTTCAGAGGTCAAAAGATAGTGTATACCATAATTTTTGTAAAAATTTGGATACCTTGATCACTGGAATTATCCCCAAATTTAAAGATGGTTTTACTCTCAAGCTTTGTGTCAAAACTGCTGGCAGAATTGAAAACGGTGTTCATGGTCTTCCCTACTCCTGGTCTCCTCTGCTTCCTCAGGCTTTTCTGTTTTATGGTGAATGGGTACACTTTCAAGGGCAGCAACTCTGCCAATTTCAGTTTTGCCTCCTTACTCAGTAGGGCCAACTTTTTGGAGCAAATTCTTTCCTTGAAGAGTAGACCCCATTTAGGAAGGACTATGTCATCCATGGAAGCTAAACCGGCAGTCACAAAAGTTGCTCCCCTTAGTAAAAGTGGTGAAAAAATATGGAGGTGTACCTTAACTCCTTACTGTAATGTGCGTATATATTGGGACACCGAAACATAATGAATTTTTCATTTGGGACAAATGGAAAATTCATTATTTTAGGTGTCCCAATACTTAAGCACATTAGGGTATTTAGGGTCATTATGGTGAAACTTCATTTCCTAGGGCTAGTTTAATTTAATGGGTTTTTTTCCAGCTAACAGCTGCAAGACAGTCATTATCACTACTTAAGCAAGACAAGGATTATTTAACACGGCAAGTTGCAGACCTGGCCAATAGAGCAGCATTTGCAGAGGAAAAGATTCTACAGCTTAATCTTCAGGTTGAGGATGCTAAAAGGTCTAGAGAAGAAATGTATGATAAATATGTGTCATCAAGGTAAGTTTGGGCTGGATGAGTAGGCTGGTCTCCATATTTTCATCCAAAAGTGTTGACTTAATGGGATACCTTTTAAAAAGACTAGGGGCGAGTTGCATAACGCTAGCGTTACGTAGGGCTCACTAGCAATTGGCAATGCAACGGTATGTTACAAAAAAGCGCTTCGTAGCGCTACGTGGCATCCCCGGAGCTGCCTCGCAAAGCGCTTTTTGTAACGTACCATTGCACAGGCAAAGCGCTCGGTAGCGCTCTGTTTACATGTGTTTAAAACGAGGCAAATTTCATTGTGCAACGCACTGCTACAGAAAATCGCTTTTTGAAAGCAAAATCGTTGCATAGTGCTGGCAAAGCGCTACAGAGCGCTATTTTATAGCGCTTTCGTTTAGCAACTCTCGCTAGGTTAAGATTCCTATTTAGATGCTAAAACTGTGTTAACTGTACCAGTAAATGATAGATATTCCTTTTAAAATAATGATAGAAATTGGTGACTGCCTAGCTGGTTTACTGCACACGGTGCAGTCAGTCGGACCTGAGCACATAGCCACCTCAATTAAGGGATGACCTGTCTGAAGTAGCCACCTTTTCATACTCCAGTTAGAATAGATTGCAAGTGTATCAATAGGTTATTTGTCATAAGTACCCATGTAAATTGATTGCTTTAACAAATAGTAAATTTGCTTGATATTTGAAAAAGTTTTATTTTTGCTATTATTCACCAGTGTACTGGCTTGCCCATTCCAGAATTTTGCCATGATTTGACCAATACATGACAGAAAAGAAATTGCATATTTAAAATCACTGGTCACCCATTCCAGAATTTGCCAGTAATCTAAAAAGAAATAAATAAATAAAACAACAGATGTGCAGCAAAGAATATAGAAAAATAAATCAATTAGCCATTAAAGCACCAAAATAGCAGATGACAAAACTTACTTCTGCAAAATTTCAAAAAAATGTTTTGTCCTAGCAAAATCATATGGAAATTCAAAGACTAGAGGGCAAATTAAAGTGCCAAAAAGGCAGACGACAAAACTTACTTCTACAAAATTTCAAAGAAATGTTTTGTCTTGACTAGAGGGCAAACAGTATTGATCCAGATGAGCCGCTTCATGTGGCTCTATGCTGTTTGCAACTTGAACTATTTTCATTTTTGGCACTTTCAGGGTTAAAAGTATTTGTCAGATCAATTTTATTAGCATTCTGATGTAGCCTTTTACTCTGTTTATGCCAAATAATGGTCTATATGGTATTCAACTTCACAGAGAACAGTACAAATCAGAATATGAAAACAAGCTTCGAGAAGAATTAGAGCAGATTAGAGTGAGAACTAATGGTGAAATAGACAGGTTACGGACTAGCAGTAAAGAAATGTATGAAAGAGAAAATAGGTATGTTGTTTGACTATATACTGTAAAGCATTTAATATGTATGAGAGTTTATTTTCGCTAATATTTGCAAATCTGCCATCCTGTGAATTCAAGAATCTTGCCAATATTTGATTTCTTGATAACCAAAGAAAAAATCACAGTAGGCAGGTACTTGGAAAAAAAATGCTAGTCTGTTTTATTCAATGCGTTTGCAGCAATAGCTCCTTTAAAATCATTACAGTTCAGCCATACTCCCTAACTTCAGTGGAAGTGTGAGCTAGGTCAACATGATTCCTGTGCATGTGCAAACATTGATGACTTGGGTCAAGCAGGCTGGTGGCGTTGTCAGTGTATAGATCATGTGAAATACAAGAGACTCTCATCAGTCTGATTTCAGTCATGTTTGCAAAGGACTTAATGTTCTGAACTCATATTTCAGAGGTCACAGATTTGAGTTGAGCCCAGGTTGTGAATCTTCTTCTCTTGCCTCTCTCATCATCTCACTCATTTCCCTATAGGCCCAAAATGGGCACAGCTCATATACAGTGCCTGACAAATCCATTGTTTGTATTTTCTGGGAAGAAAAAATATTTGCTATGCAAGTTTGAAGTAATTTTATGTTTACTATTGTCCAGAAATTTGTAAAAAAAAAAAAAAAAGCAAGAAAAAAAGAATATGAAATCATTTTTGCTGCATCTGATCTGCGTCTACAATGTTTGCCAATGTCCCTTTTATGGGTACTTAGGCATTGATGGGTTTAATGAAGAAATAAGAAAGACTATTTCCCAGATTGATCATCTGATACATCACTGATCTAAAGATCTGTAGACTTAACAGCTGGAGAGTGGAGACATATGTAGGTTTTACTGTTTTTATTGCCAGGAATCTTAGAGAAGCCCGAGACATGGCAATATCAGAGAAGGAACGAGCCCAAATATCAGAAAGAGAAACTAGCACCAAATATGAGCAAGTTCTGCAGGAGTAAGTAGCTTTATTTATTTATCCCTAATCAAATGTGAAAAATATGGCTCAACCCCGCTCACCCTCTGCTTGGACTTTCATGTACATGTCTATCAGTTCTTAACTTCCTTTTTTTCTCCCTCTATCTCGGAGACAAGTCAGTATAGATTAAATACTCATTCTGTCTAAGAGCTGATGAACCCAAAACAGCCAACCAACCAAGTTGGTGCTGTTCAACACACCCCTCAAGGCGTATGGTTGGTTATTTTAGGTTTAATGGCTGTTTGAGACAGTGTTTCAGTCTATATCAAGTCATCTCCCAGAGAGAGGGAAAGAGAGATATGATAGGGGGGGGGGGGGGGGGGGGGGAGAAAAAATGTCCAAACAACCCACACCTACTGCAAGCACAGTAGGCCCTTGCCTTACTTTTATCCGAATAAGTAGAACACCCCGGCAGTGAAAGTTACCCAGCACCATCCTCCGACCATGACTACCCTCTTGAGGTGTATGGATACACTCCTAAGGGGGATAACTCTGATCTGGAGATATTAGTCTCCCTTCTCACAGAGGGCCTATTAAGAATTTGCTCTATTGTGGGCAAAATCTTCTCAGTAAGAGTAGCCCTCATTGAAGAAGGGATTCATCAATCAGGGAAAGCAAATACTACCCAATTTCAGTTGTCTGACTCTCCCTTTTGAAAATGGCAGCCAAAGAATGGAGTTGTATCCAAGATGCCTTTCGTCATGACGTGGTTATTGCCATAGGGAAAGGCATTGTAAAAAGGTGAATGGGTACACTTTCAGGAGAAGTTATGGTCATTGTCTTCTTTGCCTCCCTTCTGAATAGGGGTCAACTGTTAAATGAAAGAATTTGCCCCTCTAGGAGCAAATTCTTTCCTCAAAAGGTAGACTCCCTTCTGGAAGGGCTTTCCTTTAAAAGTAGACTCCCTTCTGGAAGGGCTTTCCTTTAAAAGTAGACTCCCTTTAGGAAGGGCTTTCCTTTAAAAGTAGACTCCCTTTTGCAAGGGCTTTCCTTTAAAAGTAGACTCACTTTTGGAAGGGCTTTCCTTTAAGAGTAGACTCCCTTTTGGAAGGGCTTTCCTTTAAAAGTAGACTCCCTTTTGGAAGGGCTTTCCTTTAAAAGTAGACTCCCTTTTGGAAGGGCTTTCCTTTAAGAGTAGACTCACTTTTGGAAGGGCTTTCCTTTAAAAGTAGACTCACTTTTGGAAGGGCTTTCCTTTAAGAGTAGACTCCCTTTTGGAAGGGCTTTCCTTTAAAAGTAGACTCCCTTTTGGAAGGGCTTTCCTTTAAAAGTAGACTCCCCTTTGGAAGGGCTTTCCTTTAAGAGTAGACTCACTTTTGGAAGGGCTTTCCTTTAAAAGTAGACTCACTTTTGGAAGGGCTTTCCTTTAAAAGTAGACTCACTTTTGGAAGGGCTTTCCTTTAAAAGTAGACTCTCTTTTGGAAGGGCTTTCCTTTAAAAGTAGACTCACTTTTGGAAGGGCTTTCCTTTAAAAGTAGACTCCCTTTTGGAAGGGCTTTCCTTTAAAAGTAGACTCACTTTTGGAAGGGCTTCCTGCTCTAGGGAAGCAAACAGGAAGTGGAAACCATGGAAGTGTACACATACATCCTAGCCATATGGATTGTGGCCTTAGGGCGTATTCGAAAGGTTGTTTGTTGTTTTATTCAGATTACGGCAGCTCCAGGTGAGTGGAGATTCTCGAGTATCAGATGTCGCCAATGAGCTGAAGTTGAAGTCATTTGAGGTAGAGCGACTACAGTTGGTTCACGAGGAGACTGTGAAAAACCTGAAAGAGAGTCAGTTAGATGTCGAGCGGTTGCAGAAAAAGACTGAGGTAAGAAATATAAGAATAGTCAGTAAACAAAATCCAGCTCTCAGTTACAGCATTACTGTTCAGAATAGAAAAATAGAATAAAAAAAATCAAAAAGAAGGGAACATAACACAAACGAGAAAAAGTTGACCCAGGCCCATATACTGTCAACTCTCGATATCTAGAAGTCGAAATTCAGCCCAAACTACTGATATCTCAAAGTAAATTTTCTGGTACCAGAAAATTTACCTTGAGATATCAGTAGTTTGAGATGACAGTAGTTGAAATGTAAATAAAAATAGGAAATATATTCTTTGATATATGAAGATACTTTGAGATATCAGTGTTCGAGATATCGGGAGATGACTGTACTTTGTACGAGAAATCCATCATTGATCAATCATTGGATTTGGTTGGTTGGTTGTTTTGGGTTTAACAGCCCTTGAGAAGGTATTTCAGTCTATATCGGGCTGTCTCCCAGAGAGGGGGAGAAAGAAAAGAGATGATAGTCGATAGAAAAAGTGCCCAAACAATCCCCGCCCGCACTACTAGGGCTGGGCTGGGTAAAGATTTTGTACCCGGGTGTCCGAGTCCCTATTACCCGCGGGTAACCGGGTAGCCGTTACCATAACTTCTTTAGCATATTCATTCACATTAGAAAGTATATAATAATAAGTTAGATGTCTGTTATTTGCACGTGTGTGCATGGGAAGAGAATGAAAACGTAGAAATGTCTCAAATATAATACACCAAAAAAGGTTTAAATACACCAACAAAGGTTTGGCATTATATAATTGCCGTTTAACAAGGCGGTCACACTAAACCTTGCTCTATTTGCTTTGAATTTAATTAAATGAAATTTTATACACTATATAATAATAATCATTGGGGTAACGGGTAGTAAATTTGTACCCGGGTATTTGCTTTACCTGACCTGACCTCGGGTACACGGGTACTCGTCCCAGCCCTAGCACCTACTGCAAGCACAGTGGCCCCTTGCTCTAATCACCCAAATTAGTAGGACACCCCAGCATTGAAAGATACCACAGCACCATCGCCCGACCCATTCAGCCCCCTCAATAATTTGAAAGTTTCAAAGACAGTTTCAGGACAATTAGTGGTTAAGGTGACTTAATGCATGTATTCAGGGTGTTTGTCCAAGAGTTATCATAAAGTGCTTCCTAATAGCTTTGGTATGTAGCTGTCTCATTTTATCCCATTACAGGTTCTGACTAAAGAGTACTATGCCCAGCAGACAGGCCTAGAGAAAAGCATTGCTGAGCTAGAATCTAGACTGCAGGACAAGGAGGGTCGCCTACAGACATACGAAAAGTTAGAAAAAGAACTGGATGATGTTGTCATGCAGGCTGCTGAAGGTATTGTTTTCATGACTGGACATTATGCATTGTTAGCATGCCTGTATGAAAGTACAAGAAGAGCTTGCATAACCCTAGTATCTGTGTCCACGTTAAATTTTCACATTAATTTCGTAAGAACTAATATTGTCCATCTTTGGTGGATTTAAGGTGATGGATAGATAGATGACTTGCAGTTTTATGGCCTTTTTGACAGTATTTCAGCTTTATCAAGCCAAAGGAAGGGTGATAATGAAAGGATGTGTACGGTTGAACCCTATATGGTTGAAAAGATTTTCGCCTGCAGTTGGATTTATTCTAGGTCCGCTGCTTTAACAGGCCAGCAATGAGCCCACTGAAGCTCCTTGATAAAAGGTGAATAGGAACAGTTTTAGGGGAGGTAACTTTACCAAGGAGTCTTTGTCTACTATTTCATTTGGGGCTACTCTTAAATGAAAGAATTTGCCTCCTGAAGAAGCAAATTCTTTTCTCAAAAATTCGTCCCAAATCGATCCATCCATCCATTGCCATTTCTTCATGACATTTTTTAGTTGAGAATGAAGAAGAGGCAGAGAGAGTGTTATTTTCCTATGGTTATGGTGCTAATGTTCCTTCTACCTCCAAAAGAAGATTACAACAGAGGTGAGTAAAATGTTAGATACCCCTGAATTAGGTATTTCTACATACATATGTTGGGGTATGGGAGGTAGGATCAAATTAGAATTGTGTGAAAAAATATTGTTGGATCTTCTTAGTTCAGAGCTCCAGTTAAGAGGGAGTAAATTTTGATGGTTATTAGGGATAATTTTTCTTATTTCTCCTTGAAAACATGTTGTAACTCCTCATCTGAACCACCTTGATGAGGTGGTTCAGATGAGGGATCACAATATGTTTCTGTGCATATTTCACAAAAATTGTCCCTAATTATCAATAAATAGTCCCTCTTGTCTGGAGCTCTGGTAGTTCTGAGCCAGTTCCAGTGAGATTCCAGATGATGTTTTATAGGGAAATGAAAATTACTTGGGAGTATCAGAATCATTATTCTTTTAAAACACTAAACATTGTTTTCCAAAAAAAATTATCTTGCCATGGCTGATTTTCTTGTTATTAAAATCTCCTTTCGTCAAATGTTAAAGCCTTTGACACTTGTCCTGTTTTTCCCTTGCTTATGGGAAAGTGATTTTTTGACAAAAGGGAGGTGTAGCCAAATGTGTTAATTGCACCTCTTTCAAAACTGGTTATAAAGGGCAGATAATTCTGTCTTTTCCTCTGTTTACAGTGTTAATCTAGCAAGATCATACTATATTTCAGTTAAAGAAAAAAAAAAGACATCCCTGAGATAAATAGACTGTATTGCTTTCCTTTGAAGTTTTGAATTGAAAGAAAAAGGCAGATACCATTATTTATTAGGTTATAAAATGAAAGTTTACCCCTCCAAAATTACTGCAAGCATGTAAATCTGTCTTGTGTATTTCAGCTATTGATTGATTGATTGATTTGATGCTTAACGTCCACGGTAAACAGCTATGGTCATGTCGGGACGGTCAGTTAACCTAATCACACTATTCCTGGGCAGGCTTAGACCTCCTAAGTGGTTAACCAGTACTAAGTGCACATACTTTCTCCAGTAACTGACAACTGCCCTTCTTGAATCAGTGGAAGGAGAAATGAAACTATGTGGCCAGACCGGGTTTCGAACCCAGGACCTCTGACTTACGAGTCAGGTGCCCTACCGATTGCGCTACGCGGCCCGGCGTATTTCAGCTATAGAATTAGTTTTTCTTTCCAAACAATCTCGAAGATCTAGATCCATCTAAGATGGATCAAGATCATTGGTATTGGTTTGGAAGGGAAAACCCTCTTATTATAGTTGGATCAATACGACATTGACTGTATTCTTTATTCGTAGCGTTCATCTAGCAAGAAGGGTATTGCAGCTGGAAAAGATAAACACATCCCTGAGACAAGAGGTGGACAGAGAGAAAAAGAAAATTCATCAACTTGCCGATGAGGTATTACAGTTAAACTTCCTTATACAGCCACCTCTGTTATGGAGTTGCCAATCCTCGCACATTGAACCATAATGACAAGTCAATAAATATGGTCAAAAAATTGGAAGTCATTGCCAAACATTGCATTCTTTGATTACTAACTTTGTTTAACATGGACTTGGTGGTGATCAGCAAAGTTGGCAAGGGAAGAAAATTATGGTTATAGGTGTTTGGCTTTATTTATGGATTAGCTTTTGTTTTCCATTGTTGATCTAAAACTTAGCAGCCACATTTTCAAGATGTTTTAGATAGAATACAGTGCCATGAACATTTACTAAAGGGTTACCTTGCCAAGCCAGTTGATTTGCCAGGATGGAGTTCAGATAAGAAATTTTGTCTGACTGGGATTTTAGTGAACTGTTGTGCTTTTGGCAAAATATTGGAATTTTGTCTGACCAGTTAAAGTTGTCTTCCATTTGCAACATTTTCGATAAGCACTAGAAATTCTGAGTTCTTTTAATGACGATCCAGAGATGATTTTCTAATTGGCAATAAAAACATGCTGTAACCCCTCAAATTAACCACTTCACTGAGGCAGTTATAATGAAAGGTCACATTAGCTGCTTTTATTGAGCATTAAGAAAAATTATATGACCCACGACATGAAAAAACAACAAGTGGCATGTGCATCCAGCAAAGACTCAGATCAGCCTTGGCATCCAACCAGTCTCATAATCCTCACTGTCCACTGAAAGGGTAGCTAACGGTTTAAGCTACCTCCATGCTGACAGTAAAGACTTTGATCTGACTGGGCAGATGCCCAGGTTGATCCGAATCTTTGCTGGGCGCTCATGCCACTTTGTTGGTTTTCTTGTGTGCAGCTCATATCTGAATTATTGTCCAATAGTCCCCTTTCCTGCAGCTGTGAATTAGCTGACACCCTGAAAAGATTCATCAAACTACAATGCTTTTGCAGGTTAAGAATGCCAACACAATACTAGACCAGGCCCAGCAGCCCTACAACTACCTCATAGATAGCATGAGAACCAGAGACACTCAGATACAGAAACAGCGGGACTATATTTCTTCCCTTGAGGAGGAAAATCAGTAAGTAGACTAGCAGCTGTAATACATGGTGTCGTAATGAAATACATACACATTATAAGGTCTATGTTGATTTTTCTGCTATTTTTGTTTCACCTTTGACTGGCAGAAGTGAGACTTTTCCCAGTGTCATTGTCTTTGGCTGCGGCATAAACTTTGTGTCGAGTTCAAAAGCCGGCTTAACCTGGTTTGGTGAGATTTTTCAACAAAGTTCAGTCCTAGGCAAAGTACCAAGGATAATATAAACCCAAACAAGAATGCGTCAGAAGAGGCTATTGAGCTGGAGTTCATGCCAACATAGGCATATTAGGTATATCGAGTTTTCTGGTTTAGCTTTGTTTTGTGGCAATGCCAAGACTGGTGAGACATTACATTTTGCAGAATTCTTGTCACAAAGGAGGTCATTTTCTTTCTTTCTTTTAAGAGTTGACCCTTAATGGGGAATGAGGCAAAAATAGTATTTGCTTCTTTTGAAAGTATTTCCAATCCCCTTAATACTGGTGCTGTTTATTAGAGGTATTTGGCAATGGCTGATTTACTACACTTTAGGATCTAAATTACCCCGCTTTCGCAAAATGAAATGCCCCTGGGGTGTTTAATAGGATTAATACGGTACTATGTGGTGGCATAAATGTTGCCTTTATTCTCACTTTTTAGATACTTGAATAAAAGATTTTGTGTACTTTTTTCAGACGACTTGACAAGGAAAAAGCAGAGATAGTAAAAACAAAGAACCAAATGGCCTTAGATCTTGAGAGACTGCTTAATCAAAGAGAGGTAACTACTGATTAATACTAAATGTTATAAATGAATAAAGAAATTTAGATTTAGTTCCAAGAATTACTAAACATCACAGGGTATAATCGATTCCGCTAATTTTCGCTTCCTGCAGAGACTGTACATCATATTTGGCCTCCGCCAAGACTGTCTGCGAACTCTTGCTTCCTGCAGGGACTACTGTCCTCGAAAATTGGCTTCCTGCTGAGACTGTCCGCGTGACTCTGCTTACTACCGAGAGCCTTGGCAGGAAACAGAATCACGCAGACAGTCTGCAGGAAGCCATTTAATATATACAGAAGTCTCGGCAGAAAGCAAGAGATGGTGGACAGTCTCGGTGGAAGCCAAATATGATGTACAGTCTCTGCAGGAAGCGAAAATTAGCGGAATTGATTATACCCTGTAAATATAGCATTGGATAAATAAATAATGATAATTTCGAAAATGACTTGCTGATTGCTTCAATAAAAGCTAATGCAACTATTTGTTTCTTTTTATACAGGAAATGTCTGTTATGAAACAGGTTGTCCTGAACCTATCCACACGTCATCATGGTGACAAGAAAACCTACACAAGAGATTTGGCTAAGCCTAAGAGTGCATCCATCCACCTTCCTGCTCGCAGTTTTGAACCTCATGATGAAATGAATGTCTCAAAGCCTGGATCTATAGCTCTGGTAAGTTCATTTCTGAGGTAATCAAAGCCCCAGATAAGGGTACAATTTTGAAGATAAGGTAACTCCTGTAAATTCTGCATATAAACATGTTTTACCCCTAAAAGAAGCCCAGTTCAGATACTTATGATAATTATGTCTCCCCCCTTAAGGGTCGGGAGACATATTGTTTTTCCCCGGGCGTCTGTCCGTCCGTCCGTCTGTCACAAATCGTGTCCGTTCTATAACTTGAAAACCGCTCAAGCTATATTCGCGAAACTTCATATAAATATCAATCAACATGAGACGACGTGCAGAGTGCAAGAATGGTAACTCTTGCATTTATACTTTTTGAGTTATTTCCCTTGGAACTTAGTCCATCACAAAATCGTGTCCGTCCTATAACTTGAAAACCGCTCAAGCTATATTCGCGAAACTTCACATAAATATCAATAAACATGAGACGACGTGCAGAGTGCAAGAATGGTAACTCTGGCATTTATACTTTTTGAGTTATTTCCCTTGGAACTTAGTCCATCACAAATCGTGTCCGTTCTACAACTTGAAAACCGCTCAAGCTATATTCGCGAAACTTCATATAAATATCAATCAACATGAGACAACGTGCAGAGTGCAAGAATGGTAACTCTGGCATTTATACTTTTTGAGTTATTTCCCTTGGAACTTAGTCCATCACAAAATCGTGTCCGTTCTATAACTTGAAAACTGCTCAACCTATATCAGGCCTCATACTTTTCAGGCTTCTGCAGGATTTCAGGCTTTCATTTCTTGAATTTTACTTGATTTCAGGCTTTGATTTTTAAGTTTTCAGTGTTTTTTCTGCTTAAAAAGGGCTATTTTAGGGTGCGAAAGCAGGCATTTCAGGCTTGGAAAAGCTTTGTCAGTATGAGGCCTGTATATTCGCGAAACTTCATATAAATATCAGTCAACATGAGACGACGTGCAGAGTGCAAGAATGGTAACTCTGGCATTTATACTTTTTGAGTTATTTCCCTTGGAACTTAGTCCATCACAAAATTGTGTCTGCTCTATAACTTGAAAACTGCTCAAGCTTTATTCACGAAACTTCATACAAATATCAATCAACATCAGGCGATGTGCAGAGTGCACAAATGGTAACTCTGGCATTTATACTTTTTGAGTTATTTCCCTTGGAACTTTGTCCATCACAAAATTGCGTCTCAGTCGAGTCCGTCTATAACTTTAAAACCATTCAAGCTATATTCATGAAAGTTCATACAAATTCAACATCAGACGACGTGCAGAATGCACTCTGGCGTTTATCCTTTTTGAGTTATTTCCCTTGGAACTTTGTCCATCACAAAATTGCGTCTCAGTCGAGTCCGTCTATAACTTTAAAACCATTCAAGCTATATTCATGAAAGTTCATACAAATATCAATCAACATCAGACAACGTGCAGAATGCAAGAACCATAACTTTAGCATTTATACTATTTTAGTTATTTCCCTTAGAACTTTGTCAGTCACAAAATTGTGTCTCAGTCGTGTCTGCTCTATAACTTGAAAACCATTCAAGCTATATTCACGAAACTTCATACAAATATCAATCAACATTAGAAGAATTGCATAGTGCAAGAACCATAACTCTTGCCTTTATACTTCTTGAGTTATTTCCCTTGGACCTTTCGCTTTATTACTTGAAAACCAGACAAGCTATAATCACGAAACTTCATACAAATGTCAGTCAACACTAGACAACCTTCAGAGCACAGCATTTATACTATTTGAGTTATTTCCCTTGGAACTTTGTCATTCACAAAATCGTGTCTCAATCATCTAAGCTCTATAACTTGAAAACCGTTTAAGCTATATTCATGAAACTTCATACAAATATCAGTCAACATATAAATAGACGACGTGCAGAGCACTGTAACTCTTGCATTTATATTTTTTGACAAAAACAAAATATGAATATCAGTCAACATTACATGTCATGCAGAGCATAACAACTATAACTCTTGCATTTATACTTTTTACTTATTATGAATCCCTGCTTCAGGGTAGGGAAACATATTGTTTTTCCTTGGCGTCTGTCTATTAGTCTATCACAAAATATCTTTACTGGATACGAGCTCATTGTTTGCATGAAAAATGACCAGTATTTGCATTAGAAATTGTATCTAAAGTTTCCATTTGAAATTGTATTTAATGACTGATCCTTTTGACATCAGAAAGGGGGGAGACATCTGTTTTTTCGTAGAAAAACAATTCTAGTTTTTAGATATTTTTGTTTCTCTATAACGACCCGTGTTGCTCATTAGATGGTTGATTTGGTTGATTTGGGTTTAATGGCCCATTTGAGACAGTATGTCGGTCTATATCAGACCATCTACCGTAGCCAGCACTGAAAGTTACTCGGCACCATTGCCCGACTCTTATAGGTTCCATCAATTTCTATGGAGAATTAACGGAAATTACTATAGAACTGTCTTCAATACCAAATGTAATCATACCTGCCACTGGTCTCAATTAGATACTTATAATGAGGAATGAAGTTCTAAAGAGGTCACGCTAGGGTAGACATAATTGTGAACAGATGGATGGTAAACTAGAGCATGTGAGCAGGGGCTCACGTATACCCCCGGCCAGCACCACCGCCTAAAAGATAATACAAAACTTTAAAATAAATGATATTAATGAATGATAAGCAGAAGGAGGCTCAGATACTCTCTTACTTGATACAACTAGTCATACCCAATGGTTGGCCTAAATATCAAAATACTAGCAATAGTGATTCCTGAGACATCTGTGACAAAAATTAAATTGGAAAGAAAGAAAAAATGAACAAAAGAGGGAATGATACATATATGGAGGCTGATACTCTCTTACACAATACAACTAGTGACACCCAATATTTGTACCAAATTTCAAAATCCTAGCTGTAATGGTTCCTGAGAAATCTTCGACAGAAATTAAATTGGAGAGAAAGAAAAAAAAGAGGGAATGATAAGCAGATAGAGGCTGGTGGTCTCTTATATGATACAACTGTCATACCCAACTTTGTAACAAATTTCAAAAACCTAGGTAAAGTGGTTCCTGAGAAGTCTTTGACAAAAAAAAATAATTGGAGAGAAGAAAAAATGGACAAACAAAGGGAGCAATAAGAGAAGGAGGCTGAAGTTCTCTAGTTATACCAAACATTTGTACAAAATTTCAAAATCCTAGCTGTAGTGGTTCCTGAGAAATCTGTGACAGAAAAAAAGGTTAATTTAATTGGATAGAAAGAAAAAATGGACAAACAAAGGGAATAATAAGCAGGAAGAGGCTGATGTTTTCATACAAATTACAACTAGTCATTACCAAGGTTTGTACTAAATTTCAAATACCCTTACAGTAGTAATTCCTGAGAAATCTCTGACAGAAATTTAATTGGAGAGAAAGAAAAATGAACAAATGAAGGGAATGATAATCAGCAGAAGGCCGATTCTCTCTTACACTGTGCAACTAGTCATACTTAATGTTTGTACCAAATTTCAAAATTCTAGCTGTAGTGGTTCCTGAGAAATCTTTGACAAAAATTTAATTGGAGAGAAATTGGAGAGAAAGAAAAACTGGACAAACTAAGGGAATGACAAGCTGGAGCAGGCTGATACTCTCTTACACAGTACAACTTGTCATACCCAACGTTTCTACCAAATTTCAGATACTCTTCTTGTAGAAAAAAACGAGATATCTTTGACAGAAAATTAATTGGAGAGAAAGAAAAAATGGACAAATAAAGGGAATGATACACAGGCAGAAGGCTGATTCTCTCTTACACCATACAACGAGTCATACTCAATGTTTGTACCAAATTTCAAAATTCTAGCTGTAGTGGTTCCTGAGAAATCTTTGACAGAAGTTTAATTGGAGAGAAATTGGAGAGAAAGAAAAACTGGACAAACAAAGGGAATGATAAGCTGGATCAGACCGATTCTCTCTTACACGGTACAACTAGTCATACCAAACGTTTCTACAATTTCAGATACCCTTACTGTAGAAGTTTTTGAGATATCTTTGACAGAAAATTAATTGGAGAGAAAGAAAAAATGGACAAATAAAGGGAATGATAAGCAGCAGGAGGCTGATTCTCTCTTACACGGTACAACTAGTCATACCCAATGTTTGTACCAAATTTCAAAATCCTAGCTGTTGTGGTTCCTGAGAAATATGTGACAGAAAAAATGTTAACATACACACAAACATATAAACGGAAAAACCAAAAACTATATACCCCCTATATACTTCGTATACCGGGGGTATAACCAGACACCTATATCACTCCTTGCTAAAGCAGGTGGGACAAAAATGGTGAAAAAATATTGAGGCATACCCTTTCACCTTAATAAACATTTTCATAGAATAGAAATTCCCCAAGAATGAACATAAAACCCCACCTTGTCATTTACACTGCATTTTATTAAAATGCAGTGTAAATGACAAGGTGGGGTTTTATGTTCATTCTTGATTTTTTATACATTATGTATTTGTAGACAAGAAGTTCTCCACCAAAATGGGCGAAGAAGTTAAAGCAGAAGAATATGTCACAATCTACAAATTATTCCAAAGTCTACGCCACAGATAAATCATGATACCTGTTACAATCTAAAGATTTCCTAGAAAGAAGTTTCCAACTGCCATTATTTCAGACGTGAGATCCAGGTCGATCCTGGTTTAGTTTGGTTTCACTGCCTAAAGGCTGAAATGACACTCTGGTATTAGCGTTTCTCTGGTATAAATCTCTCAGGTAGAATCGATACCTTTTCAAGGGAAGTAAATCTGCCATTTTCATTTCTACCTCCATTCTGAATAGGGATCGACTTTCAAAACATAATAATTTGCTCTTCTAGGAGCAATTTTTTCTTCAAGAGTACCGTAATGTGCATAAGAATTGGGACACCTCAAAATAATTAATTTTCAATTTGGAACAAATGGAAAATTAATTATTTTTAGATGTCCCAAAATTTAGGCACATTACAGTAGATTCCTTTCTTTGGAGGGTTTCATCATCAACAGGGAAGCAAACAGATCACAAAAGTTGTCTCCCTTATTTTGATGGAGCTGAGTAATTGTGCCCAGGTCATTGAATTTGGCCCTGCAGGGGTATTTATTTTGATCAGACAGGCAGTTTAGTTGTTATATTCTGTGATATTTTTACATAGTTTTATTTTACTTTCATGAATGGTTTTAGTATTCACATGTTTATTCTATAACTGCAATAGAATAGTTGCATTACCACACCTGTTAACAATGTTTTCAAGGATCTTACGAAATGAAAAAGAGCTGTTACAAAACGAAAGTCAGTTACCAAAAGACCTGGACATCAGGTCTTTAGGTAACTATGTCTCTTTTGCGATTTGTAACAGCTCTTTTTCGTTTTGTAACAGTCCTTGTTTATACATTGTTAACCAGGGGTGCTTACTGTAGTTGCAACAACAAGGACTTTGATTAGCCTGCTCAGACAGTTTTGAACAGTATTTTACATGTTTATCGATAGTCATTGCAAAGCTGGAGATAAGGAGACTACTGGATGATAAAATTCTCAGATAATAGAGCCGCGACACGACAAAACCAAAGTGGGGCTTGCACCCAGCGAAGACTCAGATCAACTTGGGCAGCCGCCCAGTCTTCTCTGTGTGCTTAAAGGGTAGATAAGGGTATAAGCTAGCTCTGTGTGGACCGGGAAGGCTCTGATCAGACTGGGTGGGTGCCGTGCCCAGGTTGATCTGAGTCTTCGCTTGACGCATATGCCACTTTGTTGGTTTTGTCCTGTCATGGCCCAGTTTTATTTATGATATATTCTTAGATAATTTTATTTCAGCCCCTTATTGTACCATCTTGTTGAGAGTTCTGACGGGGCACAACACGTTTTAGGGAGAAATTGAGAATGATAAATTAAGGTGTATAGGTACATGCCATGTTTCTAGCCATTTTTACAAAGGGGAACAACTTTTATGACTTCTTGTTTGCTTCCCTACATGACAGCCCAGCCAAAATGGGACCAACTCTTAAAGGAAAGAATTAGCTCCCAGAGAAACCTTTTTTTTCCTTTAAGAGCTGAGTCCCAATAAAAAGGGAGGCAAAAATGAAAAGGCAGGTTTTCTCCCCCCAGGTGTACCCATTCACCCTAATTTCCTTATATACAGCTTTTGTGGAGCATGAGGACTGTTTGAAGTAAACACCTTGATCTGAGCCATTACTGTTAACAAGCTTTAGCATGGACGCTGAGAAATCTGCAAAACAAACAGTGAAGACTGTAACCAGACCTGTATAAATATATAGGCTGCTTTTAGTATTCACTGTTTGCATCCAATATCTTTTCTCTCTGCAGCTTTCATACCCTTTTTATTCGGCTGTAAAACTTTGTTTTTCCATCTCCAGAATGACCCCAAATGTCTGAATCTATGAGATAAGTCTAAAACAATTGCTGTCTTATTAGATGGCTCTATATGTTTAAGATTGCGTTGAATGGAAACCCCTCATCTTATAACCAAAGAAATATGATAATCACATGGGGAAGAACAGTGACGGCATTGAGCCCTGTGGATATTGCGTGATTTTCTGATCATTTTGAGTTAACTTTTCATATTTCTTCCTAAAAACAGTTGTCGTGACATCTCATCTTTGTTGAGGCCATTGTAATGTATGTTTTCATGGTGAATTAAGAAAAATGATCACAGAATTATCATAAATTCACATACCTACAGCTTTGGCCCAGATTAGCCTGACCTTATACCTATGCAGTTTATATCTACAAATGAGCTGTAACACACAAAAAGGTGCTGCTTACTACAAATGCAAACTGAAGTCTCAGGCCAGCCTTCGAATTTCTTATTTTGGTACTTGGTATTGAAAATACAGTGCCCAAATAAGAGACCTTGGCCCACATAACAGTTTCATGCAAGTTGCTGTCAGACAGAATTGACCTACATTCAAATATGAGCCGCGACACGACAAAACCAACAATGTGGTTGTGCGTCCAGCGCAGACTCAGATCAGCCTGGGCATTCCCCCAGTCTGATCAGAGTCTTCGCTGTCCGCATTGGGGTAGCTTAGACTCTTAGCTACCCTTTGAGCACTTAATGAAGAGTCTGATCAAAATAGGCGGTTGTCGAGGCTGATCTGAGTCTTCGCCGGACGCACAACCACATTGTTGGTTTTGTCGTGTCGCGGCTCATATGTACTTTGAAGCCTGCCTTAAATGCTAGCTCTAGTAAGCAAAGACCCTTTTTAAAGAAGTGAATACTGCCTGGAAGTAGTATTTTGTAGAAACAGACCTGTGCAGGTTGGTTTGGATCTTTGCTGGTTAGTCTTGATTAAAAGTACAGAGTTATAGTTAAATGTATATTATTTTTATATACATGTACATGATAAATAAATGAAAAGTATTTCAAATAGCTGTAGATTTTTTCTGCACACCATACATAATAATTCAAACAGTTCTTCTAACCTGACTGCTTTTGCCAGAATAATAGTATACATTATTACCAGGGCAGCTTATTAAGATTAGCAGCCACATTTGGGTCCAGGGTACCAAATTATAGTGGAAATGAGCCTGTGCTGTGAAGTCATCTAGATGTCTTACGCATCTGCTTATTATGTGTACAGCCCTTCTATGTTTGGGATCCAGAAAAGGGCATAGAAATGTAAGGCAAATGGGCATTTTAAAAATTCTCATTCACTTTACATTCCTTTGTAAGTTGTATGTTATTATGTTACGTTCACAGTCAACAGCTATGATTATGTCGGGACGGTCAGTTAACCTAACCACACTATTCCTGGGCAGGCTTAGACCTCCTAAGTGGTTAACCAGTACTAAGTGCACTTTCCTTCACCAGTAACTGACTACTATCCTTCTTGAATCAGCAGAAGAGGAAACGAAAGTAAGTGGCCGGACCGGGTATGGAACCCGGGAATTCTGGCTCTTTGAGTTACGATGCGCTACCGACTGCGCTACGCCGCCCGGCTTTGTAGGTTAATCTCAATGAGAACCATGATGTGATAGTGACAATAGTTTTATATCTAAATTAGCATTATAATGAGTATCTTCTGTATACAATGAGAAGTCTAGTTAAAAAAGATCAAAGTTTGAAATTCAGTTTAGTCCTGTGTTGACTGTAGTCTGCTGTTTATGTTAGATCTCAACACATGTAATTGGTCTAATGCTTTTGTAAGGAATGGCCGCACAGTGTTCAGCTCCATGAGGGTTAGATGGTTCAACTGAAAAAAGAAAAGAAAAAGTTTATTTTCAACCTCGCTGTCTTTCCATATTTTTCTGTTGTTGAATTTGGACAATCTGTCTCCCGGCTCCCTATATGTACCAACCTTAAAGCAGGTATAATCTTACCAGAGCCCAAGACTGTGGGTTGCAGTCACCAAATACTCTTGACCAGACTTGATACAGGCTGTGACTTGGAAAATGAAGTCATTTCAGAACTGGAGATAATCATCTAGAAAGACAAAACTGATCAGATATCTTCTTTCTTACACATTGATGAGGAGCCCCCGTAGCTTAGTTTGAATCCTGATGGAGGTGGAAATCTTTTGAACGGGTAAACAAGGTCCCATTGTGCACAGCCTTTCATTACCACCCATCATCCTGATATGGCTGACATACTGTTGAAAAGGATGTAAAATCGCAAGTCATCCATCAATCTATTCAATAATGAATTCCATGTAAAAACGTCTTTAAAATCATGCAAATATCAGATTATACAGGGGCTATGGTGAACCACATCACATTAATTCCTTAAAACACAGTTTAACTAGGAAACCTAAGTCACTAAAACCAAGGTTTCTAAATGATCACTCATTCTAACATGACATTAACATTTTCCCCATTGAGCCTATAGGAAGAGGCGTTGTGTGAAAGTTTGTGATAAATCAAACCCTTAACGCTCGGCATGCACACTATGCACCTTGATGACATCGGGCGTAAACTTCTAACTCCTGGCAATGTCCGCCTCAAAAGAGTCCATCACAAAACAGTGCAATATCCATGCAATTTGATTGTGTATAATGTTAGAATCGAAATAATTTTTCCTTACCGTTAAATTATCAATGCAGTCATCGTGAATTAACATTTTGTGATCTGCCCTCTAATAACGTGTTTATCTGCGATAATTCACGGGTAAGGAAAAATTATTTCTTAACTGAAAGTTTTGAACCACAGACTGAACTTTTAAGACTTTGAAGGAGCAGTTCTTCATCTTGAAACCTAGGTTGGAAAGTTTTTATTCATTGTTTAAGGCTTTCAAGGTGTATTTATTAACAAATTGAGGTTTTGTAAGTTAAAACTGTGTTTTAAGGAATTTTTAGGTTTCATAAAGTTAAAATCCAATACCAAAGAATTGGAAGGTAGGTTTGACAGTCAAACCCAGCTTTGAAGTTTAAAACTAAGATTTGAAGACTTTTTGTGCATATGACATGTCATACCAGCCAGACTGCTTGCAACCTGGTCATTACAGGGTGAGCACTATTCGTGAACAGTTTTTGACAGCTGTAAAATTCTTAAAAATTTTCACTAGACCACGGATGAATATAATAACAGCTTCAGAACCAAAATATCTGCAAACAGCGAATATTCAAACCCAAAGCTTTGAATAAAGAAGGGGAAAGAGAGATAACTTAGGGATGACTTTTGAATATTTCTCTACAAAAACATGTTGTGACACATGATTAGAACCATCCCACCAAGACGGTTCTAATTGAGGGTCACAACATATGTTTTTGTTGAGAAATATGAAATTTTCTCAGAAATATCCTCAAACCCCACCTCATCGGGAGCAATGAAAACCAGACTGAACTGGTAAAGTTTAGCTATGTCCTTCAATTTATGCCAGGGTCCATATACTGTGTGCAAAAAGTCTGGCTCTGACTAGTCTGTGCCAAAATTTAATTCAAACAAGGAAACCATATTTTTGCTTGTCCTCACGCATGAGGCTGTCATCATGGTAAAAGGCTGAATGAAATTCCAGTATAGGTTTTGTAAAATGCTCTGTGACAAAACAAACAGGTTTATCTGATAATCTGCCATTCTTCTGGCCTACCTTGGCATGAGTGGCTTCACTCTTAACAAATGTGTCAATACTGCTCCGTAATTTAGAAATTCTTATATCCCAGATGTCTTTAATGAGAGTTCTTGTTTCATCAGCATGTGGTATATCATCCATGGCACTGAAAATAAATACAAGGTCAATTATTGTGCTTACACGACTGCGAGTAGGAACACAATAACCATTTCATTAAAAAGCTTTCCCTAATTTTAAGAATCACATATGTTCTTTTCTGGATGCCTTTGTCACTATGACACCTTGTTTTTGCTTTTTTTTTGATGGCAAAATGGTTTATTTGCAGTTAATGATCCCTATTGTATTTGTACCCAAACCGTGCCAAAAGGAGAAAGGTGTTATAGGCCAGCTTTAAAATATGTACCTATTTATTTGGCTATAAAACAGGGCTTTCCCCTCTCTAGAATGACCACAAATATCTAAGTCTTATGAGATTCTGCTTTACGATGGGTTTTTCCCTCCCAAAACAATCTCCAAAATCTAAATCCACCTTATAAGATGGATCTAGATTTTGGGCTTATTTTTACCTTCCAAAACATGTTTTTAAGACAGATCTAGATTACTGGGATTGTTTTGGAAGGGAAAAACCTCTGAGTTATAACTGAAGAAATATGGTAACCTTTGCTGTGTTTCCATTCAGACTGTTTCAAATGACTGTGGGTAGGTACTAGGTAGATTTTCTTTTTCAGGAGCCAGAAAATACTGGTACCACTAAAATGATAGCTTGTTGAAACCTATCACTATCAGGCCTTTGGCACATGGACTTATGGGTATTATCCAGTTTTGGAAAAACATGGCGGACAAAGCTTAAACAAACAGCTGCCAAACTTACCCAAATGCAGTTTCCCAGCTTTACCCATGAAAAATGCAAAATATTGGTGTGTAAGTGGTGACTGTTTAAGACAATGCAGCTTAAGATGACTTACTATTTCAATAATAACTGTGTGACTTCCATGTAGTGTTTACAAGGCATCTCGGTGAAAAATTTAGCGTCTATTTCTTCTTGTTTCTTGTCTTGAAGCTTTTCTGAAACAAAGATCCTGCCATAAAATAAATACCGTAACAACACTTAAAACACCCCAAAAGAAAATAGTTGAATATGCAAACAGCGTAGATCCAGATGAGGCAGCTTATGATAAGCTGCCTCATCTGGATCTACGCTGTTTGTTCTCTAGCCTTTGAATTTGCAATATTATATAGTTTGAATGAAACATTTTTTTATATAAATTTTCCAGACACTTATCTGGCACTTTAAGGGTTAAGTGAGCAAACTGTTGACTAGGGGTGCGCGATATTACCGGTATACCGGTAAATCGTGATTCAAAATTGCCACGATACGAATCACGATACGTTTTGGCCATACCGGTACGCTCGGTAAATTTCGGAAGTTTCCGGACATTCTCGTGAAAACGTTTTATATGCTTTTAATTAACAGTTTCCTTTTCATTTTGTTAGTATTTTTCCTCAAATATTTTTTTTTTTCATGAAACGGATCTAGGTAGAGGAGTCAATCAAAGCCAATATAGTCTTTAAAAACAGGTTTTGTTTATTTACTTTTGCCGGAGACTCGCTTCCTCTCATGTCTTATCTCTCCGTAATCTTCACACACAAAGACAGATGTAAACAAAAATTACTTCAGACACGTGTCAATTCCTTTGATCTTTGACAACGGTTAAAATTCTAGCATGTGTCATAATTAATCGGATTAACGCAGGTGTCAGCCAGACGAAAAGACCGCCTACGGGCCAATCGAGATTGTCCGTATGGAGCACTGAACCAGGTAACACACATGTCGGACCGCCTATCTGTCAAAAACAATTGTCAAAATAACGCCCACTCGTAGATTCAACCTCTTACGGCAGTCTGCAAAACAACTTATCAAATCACAATGATTCAAAGCGAAGATACACTGTTAATATTAATAGTCGCTATTCCCGACGTGTTATGGTCCACGCTCTGGTAATATACATTGTTTTGATTAATGGTACTATTAAAATACGAATACTGAAACGTCCATTTCACCGATTTCCTAGTTGTACCTACATATCGTCTTGCAACCAAGTGCGAAATTAATGCCGTACAGTGTGCACAGAAATAGCGCATTGTGATCAGGGTCTACGCGATTATATATTCGGTATAATACTAACGGTAGCGTTGATATGCAATTACCTGCTCGTTTATGGGTCAAGCACGTTTTCTCTTTGATGTAAAGATCAAAGACGCCGCTGCGAGTATATACGCGTGCCGTACGCAGTGTCATTTTAACCGTGAGACGGCTAAAGGTACCTCAGTACACACACCGATAACTAACAATTGTATCAGCTAGCGCAACTTAGCAGTCACACCGGTCTTTCTTGTTCGCATCTAACATGAATAATAATGAACATCGACCTAGCGACAACCTAATACTTCGGTGGAAGCGTGCCATTATATGTTCCGTAAGTCACCGTATTTCCGACGCGGCACATTCGGCGGCATTGAAAGGAAATATTATGCAATAGCAGACAGTGCAACGGCGAGTCTTCAGTTTTACAAACAAACGGGAATGACTCTGATTAGACTGCGCAAATGCTCAGGCTTCCCTTCGTAGAACAAAAAGTTCACTACAGTATGGGAGAGAGAGAGGGATGTGTAAGGGGGGGGGGGGGAGGAAGAAATAACCATGCAGCATAAGTCATTCCTAAAACCTTCCAAAAATTCTCTCAATACGTCCAAATCTGACACCATGGAAGTCTGGACTTCCAAATTTTGAAAGTTAGTGGAAGCCCTGCTGAACCGGTGTTGAAAATCTGCATGCTTTTTTCATTCTCGACGGGTCAGAGCAGAATAACAAAGAAGTCATGCAACAGATGCATGGACACTAGGGTCATGTCAGTAAGTAAGTCAATTAGTAAAATAAAATGAGATCACAGACTTGTAACAGTTGCATTTTAAAGTACAGGCGCTGGTTATTTTTCTTTTTTGGTGTTAAAATAAACAGTTAAAGAATGGGTGTTCATTTTTTATTACAATCATTTGATAAAAGACAGAAGCAAACGACACAGTAAAAGCAAGTAACATAGAAGTACAAACTGAAAAAGAAGTTGAGATATATCGTGATACATATCCCGATACAGACCAGTGTATCGTGATATATCGCGATACGGTTTTCAGTGGCGATACCCATCCCTACTGTTGACCCAGCTCAGGCAGCTCATAAATATCAGTGTAAATGATTTTGGAAGGAGATGTGTAAACATTATTGCTTGTGTTAATTCAGTTAAAATAGAAGTTAAGTGTAGAGAAAATTTGTTTGTGTTGATTCAGTTGAAATAGAAAGAAGCAGAGAAAATTTGTTTGATTGAAATTCGTTCCTACAGAAGAAGCCATTTTCAGTCCATTTTGTGTCCATTTCATCATTCAAAGAAAGTACCTTTGATCAGCTGACATATTTCCCCCTCACAAATAATGCACACACACAAAATAAACACAATTATTTTTGGTTCAAGTTTGCTTCCAATGGCTTAAGGGAACACATACATGCCCTAAGATTTCAGTCACTGTTCAAAATCTTTTCCCAGCTCTATAAAATTTGAATATTTGAAGATTTCCCTGGAGACAGAAAATTCTTGAGAATGCTCCAGGATATAAAAGGGCAGCAAAAACACTGTCACGAGTGGTAATCAGTGGAACTAGCTCCAAAATGAGTCAGTGGAATTTCGTTCCCTCGTCACATCCGGGAACCCGCGAGCTAGTGCTGTCGACAGAAAATCAGTAAACAAAGGTAGGTCTTGAAGAATTTTATCAATTTTTATTTCTTTATTAGCGATCCCAGGAACCAACTGCCGATGCTATTGTGTGTAGATATGATTCAACTTTATTCCCCGTCGGAGTTCGCCACAGAAATGTGCAGGGCTTGAACTAACTTGTGGCAAATGTTTGAAACACCGAACTAAAAATCCACCAATTTCTGTCAATATGGAGATTTGGGTACACAATTTTTTCATTTTCCGTCCAAACTATAGCGTTCAGACCCTCTAAAGCACCATCCCTGGTAAATTCAAGCATGAAAAGTCACAAATAAGCAAAAATGTGTGGGTGGAGATTACGTACCTGGACAATATTGACAAAATTTCTGCCTGATAAAATTCTTCAAGACCTACCTTTGTTTACTGATTTTCTGTCGACAGCACTAGCTCGCGGGTTCCCTGATGTGACGAGGGAACGAAATTCCATTGACTCATTTTGGAGCTAGTTCCACTGATTACCATCCGTGACTGTGGTCTCATTTGGTTTATCAATATTTTATTTATCAAACTAGTACAAACTATAGACAATATGGACCAGGATTTGATTGAAAGCCATGTAGGCTTATGAGAAGCATACGTTCCCCTTGACATATATAGGCACACCTCCAGGGTTTTCCACCATTTTTTCAATGGGAGATAACTTTTGTGACTTCCTGTTTACTTGCCTGGCAGATGATGAATCCCATTCAAAAGGGAGTCTACTCTGAAAGGAAAGAATTTGCTCCTACAGGAGGAAATTCTTTTCTTCAAGAATTGATCTGCAATGAGAAGGAGGCAAAAATGCAAATTGTACATGTACACTGTTGCTTCCACTGAAAATGAACCCATTCAACTTAAATCGTGGCTGGTTCCACTCACCCACTTCCATCCAATCTGGTGGTCTTATTCTGGCCTTCTGTCTCTGTTTGAGGTTGACAGCCATCCATAGTGGTATCTCTATTGGTAAACCTGGGCTGAATGGTCCAATATCTCCCTGAAATTACACAGTGCTCTTACTTTGTGTTGGGGATTAAAAAAAATTTTGACATGCAGTAAGGGTATCTGTGTGATGCATATGGAAACAGAAAAGGTTCACACCAGCCTATGCATCTGCAAATTTCAAAATTAACCATAGCAATGTGGCATACTTGCCATCTCATTTACCATTTTTTTCTGTGTTCAATGATCCCTAAAATATGGGTCATGGCCGGGTTCATAGAATAACCGAAAAGCACAGAAATACCGAAAAGCACCTGAATAACCGAAAAGCAATTTCAAAAGTTAGTTTTAAATGAGAATAATTATTTAAGTAAGTCTTTTCGGGGTTGGAAATCATTGTAGTACTATTTGTGATATTTTTCAGTCGGATGTCATACTATTATAGCATTGTAACAGAAAAGGGCAATAATAATTTTCAGCATTTCTCCCAATGCTTTTCGGTTATAACAAGGCATGGAAACTCTAATCTGCTTTATGTAAAAACAAAACAACCACAATCAGTAAATGAAATAGCATGGTTGTGAATAGTCAAAAACTGTTTTTTTTCATATATATGTACTGAACACACTATCAATCTTACACACAAAATTTAATGGTAAACATGGCTAGTTTCAAGTGCTTTTCGGTTATTTCTTAGTGCACTATTTTGTGGATTCACATTGTCAATCGTGAAACCAAGACAACCGTAGTCTGTAAAATACCTCTTTTCAATGCATCTTTCACCCACGAAAATAATATTACATTGATAATTCCAATAAAAACTGATTTTTTAATTGCTTTTCGGTTATTCAAGTGCTTTCCGGTATTTCTGTGCTTTTCGGTTATTCTATGTACCGGTCATGGCCCAATATGCATCGCTGATTTCAGTAGATCTTCCTCAGGTGTACCTATGGTGCAAGTTTGAAGGCTCTATCCCTTTTGAATACTTAGAAACTGAGCTAAACGCTACATGTGACTATTTTTGACTATGTGCACAAAAGCGCAAGACAGGTGAACCCCAAAGCACACGAAGGGTACTGAAAAGGCACTACTTTGCTTTGCCAAGTCTCACTAAAAATGAAGAGTCAAATAAGTGATTAATGATTACTACATACACAACAAGAATTGTGAGAAGAAAATAAGGCGCAACTTATGGTTATGGGAGCTTGTTTTTAATAAGGGCAAGTTTGATGTGGTCAATACTGGCCAAGTGAAATGAGATCAACTGCATTGTCAGGTGGTTTTACGCAGATCTACTAAAACCCGTGACGGTCATAATGCCCGTGACGGTATTGTCACGGGTTGTCACGGGTTTTGTTGGTACCATCACGGCAATGTCACAGGCCATTCACTGGGCCGTTACGGGTTATCACGGGTTTTGTTGAAACTGTCACAGGAATGTCACGGAAATGTCTCAGCTATTTATGGATTCGTCACGGGTACTGTGAAATGAATCGCCCGAATGTCATTTATATTTTGACAATTACTGGAACGTCAACAAGTAGAGAAAAGACGTTGGCGTCATAGTAACATATCCGCCATCAGGATGCATTCTTCACAATTTAGGACATTTTCGGTATGGTTGGATTACTTTAAAAAATACTTCAACGACAGGATATCGCCAAATTTGACAAAGGTGTGTAAATGGGCTGTTTGCAAGCCGCAGGATATAGTGAATGCCGTCAGAGAAAACCAGTTTATCGCTAGTCCGGTTCAGGAAGAAAGTCAAAAAGTTGACAGTCACCCTGAAGTTGACATACACATGTCTCGTGCTGATGAGCTTATAAAAATGACAGAATAGTATTTTCACCGAAATTAGGGACATTCACGACCAAGGGCACGGACGATCAGCCAAGAGTTGTTACCCTTTTCCCTGAAAAATGTTCGTGCTCATTGAAGAGCTGCTATCATATCCTAGCAGTGAAGAAATCTCTTGGTATGGAAATCAAGCAGAAACCTACACCAAACATGTCAGCTTTAAGCACCGCAGACAAGAAACAGAAAGCTGGCAGAAAACGCCCAAGACCAGGGGACTTTGACTATTATCCTAGAGGAAACTGGAACAACCAGCGAAAAGACACAAATTAAAGAAGACCCAATTGAGATGAGTGACAAAGTGACTCACTGTTTCATGCTAGAACTCGAAAGTCCTCAAATGTTGATGGTGTAAGATATTCGGCATATCTCAAAATATTCTGCTCTTGTCAGATGCCAGAAGATGGCCACTATGTAATTTGTGACAAGTGCGGTATATGGTATCATCCTGCCTGTGAAGGACTAGAAGTTAACGACATACCTACGAGTGGCATTTCGTATTTCTGTAAAAAATGTTAAACCCAAAACGAAGTAAGAATAGATAAAGATAAAAAATAAGATAAAAAAGATAATAAAAGTTATATTTTGTGTTGTGTTTCGTTTATCAAATATGCCCATGTTTGATGTCGTATGTGGGGTCTTGCTATTGTTACAGTGTCAGAAAAAGCTGTGACTAAAACGTCACGGAAGGATTACTTGTCACGGCTTTTAGGCGATGTGCAATTGTAAGACCGTCACGTTTTATTTCGTCACGGGTTTTAGGTGATCCCGAATTTACGTCTTCTTTCACGTGATATTCTGATTCTAGAAGTTCTAAATCGCACCCGGCATACGAAACATCAAGGATTGGGTACGAAACGTCCCGTGCACGAAACGTCCACGGTACGAATCGTCTTGTACCTGAATAACATTACATACTCCTATCAAATATATTCTGTCCTGAGCGAAATTTGGTACGACTGTAACGGTTTCTTTCTCGGCAAGAAACTCGACTTCGGCCGGATCCATTCCGTCAGATCTTCACACTGTCATTAAATTTCGCGGGATAGGTATAATTGCCAACATTGTTCCAGTGCATGTCAACTATTGTCACGATTGTCGTATATCGTGTGAACACGGCTCTATCTACTGCGTCACACTCTACTGAGTTATGCGCAGGATTAGTAAGAAAACAAGTAAAAAGAGATAGTGAGGTTTGAAAGTATGATAGTGATATCAGAAAACAAGTTGAGAGTGTTAGGTTCTGTTCAGTTTTAAGCCTTTACTGGGGTCGTGCTCAATTCGGCTGTGCGCACTGTGTCAGAACTGTTATGAAAGTTCCTGAAATTAGCATACCAATCAACGGGAAAGTCGAAAATACAAGGCTGTTGAACAGTCGTGACAGGAGGGCATCCTAGCAACACACAGTTTCTTCTGTTTGATAACATTTTGTGTGATTCAATCTGAATTTTAAAGGACAACAATTCAAATTTTATTATACAATCTGTATGAGAGCTACACCTTCTTATACATATTTCTGTCTCAGTAACGTAGAAACTATCAAGTAACTCGGCATATGATTTGAAATGGAACACACATGTCAGCAATATTTGCACAAAGGCATAAAGGGACCCTTGACTTCCTCAGACGTAACTTGGCAGCATGTCCGCAAGACGTTAAGAGTCCGCATACAAGGGACTGGTGCGTCCAGTCTTGGAGTATGGTCAAGTCAAGTCAAGTAGTCAAGTCAAGTAAAATTTATTTAACGTCGGTTCAGTTATAACATACATTTACATGTAACACAAGTTCCTAGAACCTTTTCCTACCGACCAACAAGATTTAGATATCACAGAAAGTTTTATAACAAGGCATACATAAAAAGAAAAATGTACTATTTACAATCTGTTTTACATCACAGGAAGCTGAAAATACATATATATTAAGACATGGCATTAGGTTATTAAATACAGTTTTGATCACAGACAAACAAAATTTCTAAAGGAAATTTTAAAATTTGGTAGACCCTTGCGATACACCTTGGGTCGAAAATCGAAAGGGAGGGGGGGAGGGGGGGGGGGAGAGTTTCTTGAAATTCAAGGAACTCAGGCGAAAACGAAAGAGGGTCCCAAGATATACCACATAAGTAGGCCTGTTTAAAATTTACATACAGTATTGCTAAAAGAAACCTGGCCAGCAGGTAGCAAATGACTAGGGAATTTTGGTATAAAATGGGGGTCCAGAACCAAGAGAACAGGTTTAAAAATAAAAAATTTACTTACATAAAGAGCATTTACATGAAGCACCATTCCAGGTCTTGATGAAATGTTTAAAATGGTTAAAAGATGTTATTTTCCTGGCCTCTTCTGGCAGGGAATTCCATAATTTAGCTGCCTGGTGTCTAAAACTGTTAGTACCATACCTTGTGCTCTTGGTTCCGGGTATTTCTAATAAATTTGTGTACCTGAAATTGTAAGAGGATGTGTCTTTAAACATATAAATTCTTTCAAGTATGTGGGGGATAAACCATAAGCAATCTTAAAAGTTTCAATAGCAAGAGTCCGAAGTCTTGACAGATGAAGCGTTGTAGTTCCTGCTTTGAGTATTAAATCTTCATAGCTAGAAGTAAAATCCCGAAAAACAAATTTCAGGGCTCTGTAATTGTTTTTTTTCAAGTTTTACTGTGTTTGGCTTTGAACAAAAATGCCAAATAAGAGGGCAAAAATTAAAAATTGACATTATAAAAGCATGATAAACTGCCTTTCTAGATTCAAAGTTTAAAAATTTACCAATTCTCTTTAGAACATTGATCTGCTGAGATGCCTTCCGGCACATGGCAGAGATGTGTACATCAAATTTAAGGTGAGAGTCAATCTCTACCCCTAAGAGCTTGACTGCCTCCTCACACTCGACTTCCGCCTCGCCTATTTTAAATTTTGGCTTTAGAGCAAATGTTTTTTCGCCAACAGCCAAGGCCTGGAACTTGTCCGGGTTAGCCTTCATCTCATTTCGAAAAAAACAGTCTATCAGAACCTTACTTTCCCTTATGAGTATTTCTACCAGGGTGGCGAAATCCGAGTGGGAGAATGACAGAGTATTGTCATCGGCATAGTTAAAAAGTTTGGCCTTGTCAATGAAATAAAAAATGTCGTTTATAAAGATGTTGAATATGAGGGGGCCCAAGATTGAACCCTGGGGCACACCCTTAATAGTATTCAGGGATGAACTGCATATTTCTCCAATTTTGACACATTGTTTCCTATTGGATAAATAATCGTCAATCAGGTCGACAGCATCTTGAGACAGACCATAAGCCATAAGTTTGTCATTTATCAGTCTTGGTGGTAAACAGTCGAAGGCCTTAGACAGGTCCATGAGTATGGCTGCGACATACTCACTCCTGTCCAAGGCTCTTCGCCATTCCTCTGTAATCGCTAGAAGAACTGATTGACAGCTGAAACCCTTTCTGAAAGCCGAAAGGTAAGGATAAAAAATGGTTTCAAAATGGTTGCTGAGTTGTTCCTCCAGTAATTTTGAAGTAATAGGTAAAATACTCACTGGTCTCCAGTTTGAAATATCAAAAGGGTCTTTTTTCTTGAAAATAGGAGATACCCTAGCATATTTAAGGGGGTCGGGAAATTTCTATTCAGTTATCATTCTATTTATCAGGGATGTGGTAGGTCCAATAATGACCTTTTCTGATAAATGTAAGATTTTTGATGATATTGTGTCCAGTCCGGTCGCCTTTCGCCGGCCAATCCTTCCCAAGTAACGTGAGATCTTAGTTTCATCCACAGGCTTAAATTCAAACTCTGATTCAACGGATGGGTGATTTGCCCGGATCGCACGGATACTTGGGTGGTCCTCCGGGGAAAGGCAACCAGAACTGTCACCAATATCCTTAGCCACATTCACAAAGAATGTGTTAAGCTTTTCACAAATTTCAACTGTGTCAGTAATTATTTGACCATTGTCTGAAATTGCAATGTTTTCAGAATTTTGAGAGCCTTTGTTTGGAAGGAAAGGGCGGATAGTGGGCCACCCAGTTTGGGACACCCAAAGTATAGTTCTTCAAGATGAACTTGAGAAGGTGCAGAAAAGGGCAGCTAGATTTGTAACGGGGAATTACACATATGAAACTGGGAGTATGACTGGCATTCTGGAGAAACTTAAGTAGGAATCCCTGAAAAAGAGAAGGAAAGATAGTAGACTCATAATGCTTTACAAAGGTCTGAAGGGTGCAGCCACTGCCAGCCAGTATACCCATAAATGACCTTGTTCCCCCAAGTAGGCGTACCAGGAATCATCATTCCCTGGCATTTCAAACCCCATTGGCTGGGACTGATATTTACAAGTCCAGTTTCTTCCCCAGACTATTAGAGATTGGAATTCCTTGGACGATTCCATTATTTCTGCTGCTGAGTGTGCAGAGGATTCAGTTACTAAGTTTACTACTCTTGTAAGGGCTAGGGACTAACTTCCCTGATTCACAGGTCCTGGTGAATGTTTGTCCTTGGACGTATCACCCGTAAACAATTCTGATTCTGATTCTGATTCTGTATCTTCTGCTTGTCTGCCATTTTGTTTTGACTATTCATTCTGACCACACCACATTCTCGTCTGAAACAGTGTGCACGGTTCCAGAACACCGTTCCGGAGCACTCAGTTGGTGTTCCAAAAATTAGGACTATACGCAGAGCCTAGACAAGCATGGCCTGACAGTACTAGATTCCAGTGTATCACCTATCCCTAGAATCTCTCCCGGTTTGGGAGGCAATAAATCGGTGAAATAATCTTGTGGTTTTCAGCTAGTTGTCATTATTATCTAATACCACTTTCCAGAGTTAATTATTCTCCAGATGTCCTAGTATCAAATTAACACTTCAGCCAGCAAATTCCATTTCATTGTTTCAAACTAGAAATATATTTCTTTCAACAGTTATTTTTCTTTATATCTATTAATTTTCCCTAGCTATACTGGACCAAAAGCGGTTGTTTTAAAAATCTAATACATAAACTAAATGATTATAACAATCAGAAAAAATAAACCAAAAACCTATTAACATGGTGAAAGAATATTTTCAGAGGTCTAGCGTCTTGGCAAGCCAAGGGTACTAAGTCCACTTTGTTCTTCACGAACGCCAAGGGTTCTAAGTCCACTTTGGTCCTTACGTACGTAAGAAACGAAGAAGATTTAGTACCCTTGGCTAGCGAAGATATTCGTCGTAGCAAGCTAAGGGTACTAAGTTCACTCTGTTCCTTACGTACGTCCGAATCAAAATGGACATAGTACCCTTGGCTAGCGAAGATATCCATCTTAGCTAGCCAAATGTATTAAGTCCACTTTGTTCCTTACGTACGCCAAGGGTACTATATTCACATAAGCAAGCCAAGTGTACCAAGTCCATTTTGTTCCTTGTGTACGCCAAGGGTAATAAGTCCACTTTGGTCCTTACGCACGTAAGAAACAAAGTGGACTTAATACCCTTGGCTAGCGAAGATATTCATCGAAGCAAGGCAAGGGTACTAAGTCTACTATGTTTCTTACGTACGACCAGGGTACTAAGTCCACTTTGTTCCTTACGTACCCTTTATCGACGGCGTGTTTTTGTTAATCGAATTTAACTCTGTGGTATTTCACTGGATGAGAATATCGTGTTTACCGTGAACAATTACCAAAAAAGAGCAGACGGTCAAGATTCAAAGGGTACTAAGTCTACTTTGTTTCTTACGTACGACCGGGGTACTAAGTCCACTTTGTTCCTTACGTACCCTTTATCGACGGCGTATTTTTGTTAATCGAATTTAACACTATGGTATTTCACTGGATGAGAATATCGTGTTTACCGTGAACAATTACAAAAAAAGAGCAGACGGTCAAGATTTAACCAGTTCATCATTGTTTTAGAACAATTATGCAAAGTTATGGATTAACTGTGTTTTAACACTGAACTGGTCTAAAAATAACGTGGGGATGAGGACAATTCGCTGCAGCCGTAAGGTGGCGTTGCAGAAAAATCCTATCTGTGAATAGGCCTTCGGCCAAGGGTACGTAAAAAACAAAGTGGACTTAGTACCCTTGGCTGGGGAAGATAGAGTTTTTTTTGTACATCAAGCGAACTTTTGTTTTTTATTGTGATATAATATCCCTTTATACTTAAAACATATGCTGTTGCCCCTCATTAAATATTCCTTGACAATGGAAGTTTTAAGGAGGGTAACAATTTATTTAAAATTCCTTGCTGAAAATGTGTACAAAAAGTTAATTGAAACAGACAGGACAAATGCCTTTTAATTTTCACTATCTTGTTTTGGGGTTACAGTTTAGCTGTAATAATAATTTATTTGTCATGCTAACAGATTGTAGAAAAGAGGTTTTGTTATGAAATCTTTGCAATAGGTGATACAGTGATTCTGCTGTTGATTATCTCTATGTACTTTTTCGTCGCAAAGGTTATGGGGGACCATATTGTTTTTAGTGCAGATCTCATTTGCGTTGGCGTACCTTCTTGCATGCACTGATTTTGACCAAACCAGCACAGACCATTCTTCGGTAGGGAAAGAGCTGATTAAATTTCTGTGACCTTGACCCCATTTTCAAGGTCACAGGATGTCTAAGAATGTTGAAAAAATGACACAATATCGTCCGAAGGAATGGATGAATTTAGACCAAACTTGCACAGATATGTCATTGGCAGGTGGAAAAGATCTCATTAGAATTTGGTGAACTTATCCCCATTTTCAAGGTTACAGGTATAAGAAATTTGAAGAAGGCTAGTCTGTACCATATCTTCTGAAGGGCTATATAGATTTGAATCAAACATGTACAGATATATCATTTGGAGGTGGAAAAGAATTTTTTAGGACTTTAATGACCTTTATCTTATTTTCAAGGTCAAAGGATGTCTTACAATGTAAAAATGGCTTGTTTGCACTTTATCTCCCGTAGGATTGGATGGATTGTGACCACACTGGCACATATGTATAATTTGCAATGGGGACATGGAAAATAATTAATTAGGATTAGATGACCTTCACCACCCCTTTTTCAAGGTAAATGTTTGTCTGCTGCCTATACCCTGAGTAAAATGGTATATTCTAGCCTAACTACCATGGAATCATCAATTGGAGAAGGGGCAGAAATGATTAGGTTTCGGTAACTTTGACTCTTTTTTTTGCAACGTCCGATGAAGTAATAGAATATAAAAAATCAGCTTATCTTTACCACATTTCCTGAACTATATGTTGGATTCATACTAAAGAAGCACAGAATTATCACAGGGAGAGGGTGCATAACTGACAAGGTTTGAGTGACCTTGGCCGTATTTTCAGGGTCAAATATGGATCCGTTTTTAAAACGAAGATATCCCTTGCACCAGTGGATGGATTTTTACCAGACTTGCAAAGATGTATCTTTTGGACAAGACAAAGATTTAGGTAATCTTTGGTGACCTTGCTTCCATTCTCTAGGTCATTTGAGGATTTTCTTTCTAAAAAAATAAAGATACCTCTTGTACCAGTGGATGGATTTTCGTCCAACATGGGTGAACTGACTGATGAAAACTGACAATCTCCCATTAGGACCAGATGATCTAGTTTCGAACAACTTCTATGTGTATATGGACCATTGCAGAAACTAGGATGAGGGTAATGGAACGTAAAACTGGTTAAAAGTAAAAAGTATGCAAAGACCAGGAACTGAAACCTGCGCCCCTTCCCCCCCCCCCCCCCCCCCCCCCCCCCCCCCCCCCCCACCTCCACCCACCCCGTTAGTATTTTATTGTTGAACGTTCAAAGGCGTTGCTTCTGTTGTGGTTCATTCCAACCGCCAGTGTTCGTCCATTTTCTGTTTGTCTTTGGCTTGATTGTTCAATTTGCTTAGGTCAACTATTGGGAAAGAGCTGTCCTTGGCTTTTCGCTGGTGCTGTTTATTTAAGTGACATCTTAGATGTAGCTTTCCCCTTCCCGTTTATGTTCAGGTCAGGATGTGGAATTCGATTGAATTCATTCCTGATCATTGCTTTTTTCTCTACTCTGTGCACTCAGGCCAAGTATAAAATAATTACTATGGTTGTAAAGCTAAATGAATAATGCCATAAATGTTGTTACAGAACTAAGTTAGTTAGTTACATTCTGTCCCCTCAGTTTTTAGATGCAGGTTGTCAACTTTGAAATCATCACGATTCCATTGATATTGATGGCGACGTCATGAAAACATAGACAAAAAATTCAAGCGTAAAGCTCTGTTTAAGTATATGTTGAACGATTGAAACAAAACAAATATACTGCATGCATTATTCTTTTAGCTCTCTATCAGGACCAAAATAATTGTAATCTGTTCAACAAAAGTACCAAAATATAATTTCCAGGAAACATGAAAATACGCTGAAGTCTATGGGAAACTCAATTTTGTGTACTTACTTTCGACCCTTGATTGTTGTTCATAAATATCATATCTACCAGTATTGAAAGTAAAAAGTATGCAAAGACCAGGAACTGAAACAATCAAAATCCAAATCCAGCCCTCAAACCATAGTTGGAAACAACTAAGATTACAAATAATCAAGATACAGAGAACATATGGCCAACCGAGTGAGCAGCTTGTTCCCAAAAGGTGGCCACTCAGCAACCCAAACCGAACCAAAAATAATAATAACATACATAAGGTAAAACATCACAGAAACTCTGACACCAAAAACAGGCAACAAAGAACCACAACAGAACTACCGCCTTGGAACGGTCAGTAATGAATTACTGGGGGGGCTTAAATCGATTTTACAGGCCCAACCTCACCCTCAGTTTCTGAAGTGGTACAAAACATTTAGTTGGTTGTTCGGATCGCATGATAACCCTCTAACTCGTCAATGAATCATCACGGTAAACACATAAATCAAATTTCAACACCATGAAGAAGCAAAGACGAGGACTCAACAGATACAACGGGCCGTCTGACAGGTGGAGATCCCTATCTGTGCATTAACACGAAAAATTATTGTGAACTGGAAAGGACTGCCAATAGCTTTTTACGAGTATTTCGTAAAGTGTGCTGAAACGCTGGACACATAGATGTACCGGTTCTGTGATTACCACTGCAATTTGAACAACAAGCAGGGCTTTTACAACAAACTGGAATACACTTTCCCAAGAACACAGTGAGCACATGGATACCTTCGCAGCAGACTTTAATGTTGAATCAATATTGACTCATGCGGAGACTCAATCTTTAATCAATGTTGAGTTATACCGTGAACTTGAAAATAGATTTAACCTTGAGAGTTCAATATTGATTCAATCTTGCGGCCTCAATATTGATTAAACCTTGAAGTCTCAATATTAATTCAACCTTAGTCATTCAGTCCTGAATCGATATTGAAATATGCCATGAATATGAAAACTGATTCACTACTTTTGGTATAAACACAGAATTGGCGCGGAGTTCTTTTCACACTGACTAGGGGCGGAGTGGAGCTTGGTGTTTAGCAATTGAGCTGCCACTTGTGAAGCACTACCGCCTAGTTCAGTGTTTGACAGCTCTAAATTGTGAACTCTGCTTTATCCTGGCATATGCTAGAATTAATTCATTCAGAAGGAAGTTGTTATATAGTGGTAGGCTGGGATCTTTTCGATCGTGAACGGGGTTCCATTGCACACAGCCTTTCATTATCACCCACCCATCATCTTGTTATGACTGAAATACTGTTAAAAAAAGACGTAGAATCGCATAGCATTCATTCATTCATCCATCCAGCCTCTCCCGCCCTAATCCTCAGGCGCGGGCAATTGTGCACGGTTATTATGTCACTAGCTCCGTAATTTCACGCCAGCGATGGGATTCATTCTCCAAGGTTAAAATGGCAGCTCTTCTAAGCAGGGCCTGTCATTTTCGGGTAAATGTCTGTAATGCAAAGGTATAGCATTAGTCAGGCATAATATAAATTTTCTACAATACAAATTGAAATGTTTCTTTGTTCAAATGTCAACTGTCTTTGTGTTATTCGCTCAAACTGTCTGCACAAAACGCGACAAAATGGGTCAGTCTTGTCATGTTTCGGCCCTTGCTGGTTTCGGCCCTTTTCCTTTTCGGGAAAATTTCAGGGTAGGGTGGTATTGTGGGTTGCTGTCGCATACATCCACTTGGTAATGACTTACTAGCATATACTTGCTGTGCTGTCAGCCTATTCTGCGCGTCTAATGCACCAGTCATTCCAGGGTGGCCACAAGCTCTGGAAAACAGGGAAAATGATGAAAAAAAAATTCCCTGCAGGGAAAAATCAGGGAATTTGAAAATTTGATGAAAATCAGGGAAAAATCAGGGAATTTTAGAAATTCTATTTTGATAACATGCAACTTTTCAAGCAGGTATCATGGTTACTGGTGGTTTCTTTCTGCAATAAAATAAGTAAGTTATAGAACATTTTACACCACTGGTTTAATGTTGTTAATAGTTCAATAGGTTTCAAATGGTCTTTTTATTGTCTTCAGGACTCAGCTTAGGGCTCCAGAAAGGGAGAAGCTTGCTGAATATCTTTGAGAAATTTGGACCAAACTTTTTGTCTTCCCTTCTTTTCCATACATATTAGCTTGTAAATTCTCTGAACTGAAACTCAGAAAGAGGAGCATTTCTTTTTGGCTCATTTACCCTCAGGCTGAGCCTTGGACTGTGTTTGCACAACACTGCTGTTAGCTTGGAAATGGCAAAAAATGTTTAGACAGTCTACCATGTACCAAAAAAAAAATAAAATAAATAAATAAATGAATAATATAAGACAAAATAAATGATTAAAAAACATTAAAACAGTAATGTTTGTAACATTTAGAAGTGAAGGTATGGCTATGAGGGATGGTTGGAGGCCATATAAATATTTGACCAATTAATTTTCGCTACCATGTAAGTAAATTGAAAATTATTAACATCATACATGTGATGTCTCCCGGATCATCCGGGAGACTCCCGGAAATGAGGTCCATCTCCCGCGCTCCCAGAAAGCCTTCAGAATCTCCCGGATGCTGAGTTTTCCCTTCATAATTTTTTCTGATACTCCTTTTCCTACGCCATGCCCTTTTTCCCTGCCAGTAAGGAGATATCCACATGTGTATTGACCTGTATTCACAGCATCAAATATTGTTTGCAATAAACAAACACATCATGACTGTTGACATTAATCCCATTATTCAGGTCACTAATAAACTCACTGACCCGTGAAAACACATGGAGCCATGTTTCAAAGAATTACCGACTGCTAAGAAGATATGTCACGTGAAAAGAAGCCGATAGCCCTGTTTCACAACTACATAAAATAATAGGGATGTAACGATAGTCCATAAATGACTATTGCGATAGTATTGACATTGCAAGAAGTACCATTGCGATACTATTACTATTGCAGGTTGCTATTGCAATGCATTGCGATAACTATTGGGGACAGATATTTTATCCAGGCACTGAGCTTTTCTGTATAAAAATCTGGTATGTTCACAAATTTACGGCTGAAAAGCACTGTTTAATGACTGTTGTTTCACAACATGCACACCTTGGCTATAAAATACAAGAAAATAGTATTTTTCATTCTTTGGAATCCACATGCATTTCTATGAATCTTTTAGCTAAAGGCTTGTTTCAAGAAATAGATGCATGTCTAGAAATTATTGAAACTATTGCGATATTGGAAACACTATTGCCAATAGTATTGACATTGCAGCTTTCCCTATCGATAGTGACTATTGCCAATGTTACTATTGCGATATATCGATAGTCCGATGTATTGTTACATCCCTATAAAATAAACATGTGCAATACAGTCGGAGACTTGTTTTCACTGCTTAGATTCCCTGAGACGCATAGACAATAGATGCAAAACTCTGTTTAGACTGCACAGAGGTGCAGGCTGATCGGTGTCTTCATTTGTCGCTCACTCCGTAAGGTATTTTTTCCCCAAACTGCAAACTATATCTGGATTATTATATATGGCCAGCAGCTTTGATCATTAATGGTGTTTACAAAAGTTATGCATGAAAGTTTTGATATTTCTGTCTTGTGCATGGGTATAGTTTGTGTCAAAAACAGAATTTGAACATTGTTATATACATTTTTATCAGTTTTTACAGCTCTTGAGTACCTTTAAACAAAACTTATTTGTTGATGAAAGAAGATAAATAGGTACACTGATATAGAAATTTCAAGGGAGGCAAACCTGTATGAAATCTCAAGTATACCCTTTTGCAAAAGCTAGATTCTGTGCCAGACAGATACCAACCTAATGATACAAATAACAGTAATATAATAATAAATGAATAATTATAATAATTAAAGAAAGGAGTTTTTTTGTGTGTGTGTGGGGGGGGGGGGGGGGAGGGGCTTGGGGGAGTAACTCAAAAGTAAACTAAACAAACTGTACTATAGTTCATGTTCTGTTTTAAAATAAAAAAAAACTAAAGTAAAGTACGTGAAACGACGCATCAAAGTTGCCGTCAAAAAGTCTCCCTGATGGAGAACTCAATCTCCCTGAAATGAAATCCAAATCTCCCACATGGTCATCGGGAGTTCATCACATGTATGTAACATTATGAAGGCATTATATATCATAGTTTGAGGGGGGTGGGGGTTATAAAAAATGGAGATACTTTCTGTCATAATGACTTCAAAATGAAGGCTTTTGTGACAGTATCAGGAAATTCTATCAGGGAAAATCAAGCCAGATCAGGGAAAAATCAGGGAATTTGATTTCCAAAATTTTGTGGCCACCCTGCATTCGCAATCACAGCTCCCATGCCCATGGGGTAGGGGATAGCGGGGCTTAAGTGCAGCCTATTTACCTAAGAAGAGGTGTCCCAGCAGTGCTGTAAATGTACTGGGGTTTCGATTCCCACCAAAACAGCAGGGAAAATAGTGGAGTGTTTTAAATGAAATAAACCGCAACACATTGTCAGAATATTGATTTTTATACTTATGCCCTTTGCTCCTATTTCCGTGAATCTATGTAAACTCACCGACAGACAACTGGCCGACACGACAAGTCACAGTCATACCTTTTTCACCGACAACCAACTCACCGACACGACCACTGGCCGACAGGACAAGTCACTGACAAATTTTTAAAAAACTCACCGACACTCGCCGACACCCATTGACAGAATCTTTCCTAGAAGGATGAAAAAGAAATATTTTTTTGTTTTATTTATTTCCCGAACAGAACACAAATATGTAAATATGTCACTGCGTATATCTGTCTATAGTCTTTATCTATTATCATATCTGATAATTGAAGTTGTGTGCTAGACCTTCAAGGTAGTCAAGGAAGTGTTCTCCTTCAGTACGCTCCGCAAATTTGGAGACTATGTTATAAATCCGCTGATTCAGCTGTACCGCGTTCTTTTGCGGCGCTGTTAAATCTTCGTCGATCTCGCTGGTGCTTGAAGGATCTTTTGGCATGTGTTTTCTTCGTTCCGGCTGAACGACACGGCGCATAGATGGTTCTTTTGGAATGGCCCCATGTGCAGCTGCAGGCACTTTAGACGCTACCTCTTGGTTGACAATAGCAGATGTTTTGGTTTGACCAGTTATCGCTGCATCTTTCAGACGCTCACGAGCTTTCTCAGCCTAAAAAAGAATAATAAACATAATTAAGTTTATTATTCTTTTTTATAAGTTGAATGCTACCTAGAGAGATGCTGGTCAAAGGGAAATAATCAAAATATGACTTTTCCATTCATTCCGAGAGGGATACCTGAAATTAACAATACAAAATCAATACCTCGCGCAGTCGCAGCAAAAATGAAAGTAAACAGCTTACCTCAACCGCAGCAGGGATTATTGAAGTTGTATTCACTTTTGTAAAGAAATATAATAGGGTTTTGTCTGTGAGTTGTCGTGTCGGCGACTTGTCTTTGTCGATCAGTTGTCGTGTCGGTGAATATTTTTTTGTCTGTCAGTTTTTGTCTGCGAGTTGACTTTCGGTCAGTTGTCTGTCGGTGAATTGTCGTGAAGTGATTTCCGTAGCACTAAATGGAAGTCAGAAAAATAGTGTTTTCACTAGCACATTTTCAGTGTTCTCCCCAGAAATTTCAGAAGGCATGTCGCTTTTAGCACAAAAATCAGATTATGACTTGTTGATCAAGTTTTAAAATCCTTAATACAGCAATGTTTTGTCAAAATTAGCCTTAATACACATTTAAAATAATTTATTGATGATCCCCAATGCATTTAAAACAACTTAACTGACTAGCAAATGAAAATAATAGCACTTTAATAAATTTTCATTGGAAATTAAGGAATGTTGCAAAGGCAATTAGATGAGGAAGGCATGTTGCAAGCGACATGCCTTAATGGTCTGGGGAGATCCCTGATTTTAATAGTTATATCTTTCTTTCAAATCATTGCCCACTGTAAGGAACTTTCTCCTGAGGTCCGTAGGTCAAGCGGAAGTTTTGGTTCATGAGGTCAAACGGTGGAAAAAGTTTGTAAACTATAGTACAGTTCAAAGAAGTGGATTTGCTTAATTCACATGTATAAAATATATCATTTTGAACTCAGACCCTATAGTTTTATTAACACGTATTTCCTGTTATCCATTTAGTGAATTTCATTATAGAATAAAAGAGTAAAATTGCAGTGAAAACAGAAAATTTCAATATCTGGTGATTTGAACTGGGCTATAGATATTGTACTAGCAATGGGAGGTCACTTGATCAGCTGTTGACATAGACGTTGGCAAACTACGGAAAACGCGGAAACTACAGAAGTAGGAGAATTGGGTATATATGGTCCCCTGGGGGGTGGAGACTTTTACCAGGGATTTGACATAAAAAATGTCCCAACAGTGCAGGGCATGCAGGGCTGGAAAAGTCCGCTCGCCATGACAAGTGGCTCTTGCTGGAGGACGAGTTAAATTTTTTACTTTTCTCTGTGTAAATTATTGAAATCATCATATCTTTGGTCATATCTTTGGTCATGTAGGACTAGTGGAAAGTTTAAGGATTTTCTAGTCCTGGGATATACCAGGGCTTTGCAGAGTGAAAAGTCAATATCTCCGCTATTCCCTGTCCCCAGGGGTGCTCTGGTTGCAAATGACTGGTGCATAAGTAGTCGTAATTTCTGTGTAAATACGATCGATAAAAGGAAGGTAGTGTCTCCAGGTAAGGTAGAGTATCCCAAGATTCTGGGTCTCAAGGTACGGAACCTTATCCTGAGACTTCTGTTCTCCAGGTACGAAACCTGAAGTTAGGGCTCAGCCTTGAGGGCGATTTGGGAGAAAAAGTCTTCCAAAGTTGGCTGACTTCTTCATATTTTGAGCTGAGGGAGAAGTGAAAATGTATAGAACATATTAGGGAAATCCAAAATTTGGACCAAAACTTCTCCTTAAAGTCCAGAAAATGTCGCAAATTTCTCCCTGTTTGAAAGCTCTAGGCTGACTCCTGCTGAAGACGGTCCTATGAGGATTGGCTCTGGGTACAGCAGCAAGTTTTCAGTACTATGTATTAGGGGTGTAACAATACAACGATATATCGATGCTTGGTGATAGTGATTGCCGTGATAGTGTTTTCAACTATCGATAACTATCGCTGATAGTGCTTTCAGCTATCGATAGTTTTGATAGTTTTTGTTCATGTAGATTTGCACCTTGTGGACTGGATTTCACAATTGTCTACCAAACAGTTGTCATTTAGGAACCTGAAAGGTGTCTGCTTTGCATCAAATGACTTCTGTTAAGATGGTGGTAAAGCTTACACTCATAGTGGACAGCACTGGTATGTATTTTAGAGATGAGGGGCTTACTTAAATCATCTGAATTCTTAAGAAATTGCAATATTCAGAGACAGTGATAGTAGCGTGATGCATCGTGATGTAAGACCCTCGATAGTAATAGTATCGTGGTAGAGGTTTCTCTGATAGTGATAGTATCGTGATAGTCAGAATTTGGGACCATAGTCAGCGCTACTATGTATTAATTAGTTTCATCGAGACACCCTTATGAATATATGTATGGTCTCCATTTAGACATTGTAAATTTGCTTGCAACATGCCTTTGTCTTCAAATTACCTTTGCAAGATGCCTTAATTTCCAATAAAAATTTATTAAAGTGCTATTATTTTCAGTTTTTAGCCAGTAAAGTTGTTTTAAATGCATTAAGGATCATCAGTATATTTTATAATGTAAATTTAGGCTAATTTTGACAAAAACATTGCTATATTAAGGCTTTTACAAATTGATCAACAAGTCAAAATCTGATTTTTGTGCTAAAAACGACATGCCTTCTGAAATTTCTGGGGAGAACACTGCTTACTTTGTGTCATAAATTTCTCTTTACATACCTATAACTTGTTTTTCTGTACACATTCAATTAAGTATGATGTAGTTATTTACTACTACATATTCTGACACATCAAAATAGCCAGGCCGGATAGCGCAATCGGTAGGGCACCTGACTCGTAAGTCAGAGGTCCTGGGTTCGAATCCCGGTCTGGCCACATACTTTCGTTTCTCCTTCCGCTGATTCAAGAAGGGCAGTTGTCAGTTACTGGCGAAAGTATGTGCACTTAGTACTGGTTAACCGCTTAGGAGGTCTAAGCCTGCCCAGGAATAGTGTGGTTAGGTTAACTGACCGTCCCGACATGACCTTAGTTGTTTACCGTGGACGTTAAGCATCAACTCAACCAACCAACCAACCACATCAAAATATCTTATTTTGTAACTGACTATGGGTTACTTCCATGTTACATGTCTTGTATGTTTAATCCATCTGTTATATGTTGTAAGATATGTTCCAGGAGATGATATATATAAGCCAAAAGCTTACTATCAGATCCTGATCTATTTGTTGTATGTATATATGAGTATTTTGAAAATTCTTGAATAAAATAATGTTTAAACCAATTAGTTTTGCCCATTTAATATATAGTTAATCCAGCAATAAAATTACTTGGTTGTAAATATTCCTAAAGTTGCCCTCTTGCAAGGGGAAATTATAGTGAGTTCTGTCCCAATGGAAACATTTGTTTCATTCATTCCAACCTGATAAGGGATCCATAAAGTAATTTAACCAGTCAAGATAGTCTCTTATGTGGTGGAAAATTTTACAAGGTGTGATTTCCTGGCTATAAAATAGCCTTATTACTGGATAAACTATTATGAAATGGGTAAATTACTTAAAACATAGTACTGAAAACTTACCGAAGCCAGTCCTCATAGGACTGTAATTGCCAGAGAAAGAGAGTCTCAGGGTAAGGTTCCATGCCTGGAGACCCAGGGTCTCGAGATACAGTACTGTACCTGGAGACACGGTCAGCATGCCCATTCATATACTGCAGTATGTGTTTCACGTAGAGAAACTGTCCTGCATGCAGAAATTCTTCCATAAATATTCATGAGCAAACACGTACAGAAAAATTAGGTGCACATATAACTGCCAATACCAATGCGAGTGGCATGTGTCTCCAGATCGGTAGTACAATCTAGATTTAGTAGATGAATATAGAAATTGGAAGGCCGATTTCGTTTCTAAACTCGGAATCAGTCATATTTGTATGTGAGGAACAGTGCCGAATGCAATCCCTCTGTTGCAAATATGAACCGAGACAGAACGGAAACAAATTATTCACCGATTTTGTTTAACCATAAAACGACCACATGTAAAAACATATTGCAACATTCCAGAACAGTTTACGAGTGGTCAAAAAACGCAAAGCACAGGACGTGTTTCAGAACATCATTAACAAAGCCCCATCGGCAAGGCAAACTAAATTTCAGAAGTGGGGAATGAATCAGGGCCTGGCAGTCAAGGTTCTGACTCTGGAAAAGGCACATCAAAGTCAGGAACACAGTCAAACTTGGGGAAAAACTCCACGAGTGCGGAGGTTCACAGTCAAGTACATTAAAAGTTGGAACATCAGTTACTGACTTAAAAAGGTGTACCCTAAAATTTTGGCTTGTACCCGCAAATGATAGACCTTGGGCGTGCATGTACCCCCTAACAAAAATATGTGTGGGAATGCTGACGGTACACTGTAACCATAGACCCTGGGTCTACAGGTACAGTATGGAATCATAGCTGGAGACAGTCCTATGAGGATTGGCTCTGGAGATGGCAGTAAGTTTTCAGTAATATGTTTTGAGCAGTTTTACCCATTCAATATAGTTAACCCAGCAATAAAATCACATCTGGTAAAATTTTCATTTATTCTGTTACTCTTGGTATGCCTTCCATTTCAGAGTATTTTACCTCAGGTGAGGGTTGTAGTCAAGCAGTACAAGAATGCAGGCCTGCTTGCTCGACATTGTTCTGCTGAGACTGGAAAGGAAGTTGTTAAAGAATCAAATAAAGGTCTCTATGAAGAACCCAGAGAGAATGATGGATACAGGTTAGTTAGGATCCTTTGTTGCAGCCTGGCAGGGCCCCTGTTTGGCTGGCATATATGCAAATATAATTTCTAGCATGCTCTGGGTAACCAGCATCTATCCATTGTAAACATTTTCAAACAAAAAACTTTAAGACTCTATGGAAGCAAATTTCCTATCATATAATAGCATGTATAGGATGGGGGAACAATTAGTGCTGTCTTTTATGCCAGTTGCTTAGTACATTTCTATAGTAACTTAAATTTTGCCATTGAATAATAATGGGAAAATCGAAAATTTGCCCTTACTCGGCAAGGCGGTTTTATTAAGCGGTCATAACATACATTTTAGTGAAGAAAGAAAAAAATTCATCCTTAAATTATTACATCCCCTTATCTCCAGCTGCAAAGGTAGGCAATTACTGTAATTATTCAGTTATTAGACAGAGTCTTTTTTTCGCCTTCAGTTTTGAGGTTTTTCCCTTCCAAACAATCCCAAAATCTAGATCCATCTTACAAGATGGATCTTGATTTTTGTGATTGTTTTGGACGAGTGAAACCTATCTAATGGCCAAATTACACAAGACAGATTTACATAGTGGTGGTAATTTTGGAAGGGTAAACTCCCATCTTATAACCGAATAAATACAGTACATTGCCTATTTTTGAAAAGTATTTATTGAGAACTACCGTAAAACTCTATATATTGGGACATTTAGGCCTGAGCAAATAGTGCAAACCCAGATCAGACTGCTCCATGAGGAGCAGTCTGATCAGGTTTTACACTATTTGCCATCCCATTTGCATTGTTTGGACACATTACTGCACTGTAAAACCAAACTGTTCCCGTTTTAGGACATTTATGGTAATTATTTTTGGTGTCCCAATATTTAGAATTTTTTACGGTATTTACTTCCCTTACCTTGCAAGGTTCGAAATTAACAGTAGCAGGTAGCAGATTTGCCACCTAAAAATCTCATTTGCCACCTGCATAAAAAGTGGGTAGCAAAAAGTTGCTGCCTAGGAATTCTGCAGTAAAAGTTATTTCTTGGAAGTACTAGACGATTTTCATTAAAGGACCTCTGACAGTTTCAATGCAAATTTGCCTATTTTTCGACAAATTACTGCAGCTTTCATGAGAAGCCAATGTTGATGATTTTTGCATTAACATGTAGACTTATGCATTTTAAAGAAGTTCTGATACTGATTTTGAAGAAATATCATGTCTGCAGATTAACTCTGGCTGACTTTCGTAAGAAGGGTAAGTGAAATTTTCAGTCATCTAAATACATCAATTTTTCGATTTTTCATATTTACTGAATTCTGTTTTGTTAAATATGTTTAAAATAAAGGAAACACTATTTCTGCATTATAGCATACAATAATATGTAAAGAAAAAGTATTCTAGCCTTATTTTTATATGCAGAGGGTCTAGTTACATGTACCCCACCCACTTTTCCGTTTTTCAGCTGAAGACTATCATTCCCCCCCCCCCTTGCCTCAGCTCGCCACTCATATATAATGTGTATATTGACAGGACACACATGCATGCAAAGTGGCTAGCTGAGGCACGGGGCGGAAAGTATCTTTATAAAACTTTTCCTGTTTTCCATACATTCAATAATAAAAAATATGCATTTTACACCAAAAATCTCAGTCTGTGTGCTTCGTACCCAAAAATTTGTTTTTGTGCCAACTAAAGGGAGTTCAGGAGAACACATTTCGGTGGAAATTTTTTGGCCCCCAGTTTTTGCTTTCAGGTGTGTGAGTTTTGCTACTAGCTTTTATACCAGGTAGCAAGTACTTGCTACCTCAGAGCTCTAGATAAGAGGGGTATTTGATGATAATTGAGGGATAATTTTCTTTATTTCTCATTCAAACCATATGTTGTGACCCCTCATCTGAACCGTCTCGTCGAGACGGTTCAGATGAGGGGTCACAACATATGTTTTTATCTAGAATTAACAAAAATTATCCCTAATTATCACCAAATACTCCCTCTTATCTAGGGCTCTGTACCTGCAAAAAAGTTCCAAATACTGTCTTGTTTCTTTTCAGGGAGGTAAACTTGTAATTTTAAAATGTCTATCTTTATTTCTTTCAGAGAAAAATTCATTCCAATTACACGGAGGTCATTAATCAGACATCTGATGGAAAAAGAGAATTTTCTCAATGATGAAGAGAAGAAGAAATTTGAAGACTTTGCCCTTGCACTAGACTCTGCCATCGTGAACAGATACCATGGCGTTTTGCAGGAGTTAAAGGTAAAACAGTGCTCCAGATAAGAAGGGTAACGGGGGTAATTTAGTGATAACTAGTGGTATGTGATCATAAAAACCTAAGTTGTGGCTCTCATTTGAACTACAGTAGAACTTCAGTGCCTCGAGCTCTGATGGCTCGTTTACTCTGCCTAGCTAGAACTCATTCCTGGATCCCTAGAGGTCAGTTTATATGGAAAGTGACCCTGGATGGCTAGAATTAGCTTTGGCTGGAACTAATTATCATGATCCCATGCCTGTTCGGACCATTGAAGTTCTACTGTATCTTTTTGAGACAGTTCTAATGAGGGGTCACAACATAGATTTTTGTTGAGAAATAAGAAAACTTATCCAATTTTATCTGGAACCTTTGGTAAAGTACTTGGCCTGGTGATTTGAGTATAGTTAGCTTAATGCAGCTATTAGCCTATAAGTAGAGGATTTGATAAGTCTCCTAGTGATTGCTAATATTTTTTCTAAAAGTAAGTACATGTAACTGGGTTTTTTTCCCTGAACTGGTCATTGGGGCTCCTGAAAAGTTGGGGAATTGGAAAATAAATGGCTGGGCAGTCTTCAGAAAATAGACCCTTTCTGCAAAAGGGGAAAGGATATACTTTCAGAAGAGATACTCTATGCAGAGAAAGAATTTATTTCCTGCATATTGGGGGTTGCTCTGAAAGGAAAGAATTCATTCCACTTTGGGAGCAAATTCATTTCTTCAAGAGTAGCCACAAGTTTCCAGTGATACCTTAGCCCTGTTATTTGCAAATTGAAATAATACAATCAATTCCAGTGATACCTTTAGCACTGATGATGCAAATACAGTAGAACTCCAATGGCTTGAACCCTAATGGCTCATTTACCCTGCCAGATTAGAACTCGTTCTTGGGTCCCTAGAGTCCAGTTTATTTATAGAAACTTACACTGGTTGGCTGGAACTACCTTTGGCTGGAACTTATTTTCATGGTCCAAAGCCTGTTTGAGCCATTGAAGTTCTACTGTATATTCTGTAATATCCAACTTTTGGATCCATGAAAGGGTATGGAAAATTGGAAATTGTCAGGAAAAACTCTGGGAAAAGATAGGGAATTTTGAAGTGGAGGCTGAGTGGCAACACTGAAATATTGGTACCATAACTACCATATTAATCCTAATAAACACCCCTGCTTTTTTCGCCCAAAAATGCTTTATAAGCTTGCCAACTTTTGTGTTTCCCATCTATTTTACAAAAGGGTACAGCATGAATTCCTCTTTACTTCTCTGGAAGATGTACCTCTTTCAAATGGGGTCCACTCTTCAAGCAAAAAATTTGCTCCTTGAGAAGCAAATTCTTTTCTTTAACAGCAGACACCTATTGAAAAGAGAGACAAAAGGGAAAATAGAATTACTTCTCATGAAAGTACAGTCAGCTCAGCTCTCTTTACCACAACACTCATTACAACAGCAAAATTCTTTATAACCTCATTTATATACGCACGGAATGGCTTTATTATTCAAAATATGTATTCTTTATAACAACAAATTCAGGTCATTGAGTTCAACGTCAAAATGTTTGGGATCAAATGAAGTCGTCGTAAAGAGGATCCACTGTATATCCATTCATCCTGATACTGTTTTTAGCGGTATTTTGGCAGTGACTGATTTACTTCTCTTAAGGCTCTAAAAATGCCCTCTTTTCGTAAAATGCATTGCCCCAGGGTGTTTAATAGGCTTAATATCAGTAAAGAAGGATAGTCCACTAATGTCCCCTCTTTTCAGACATTATTTGATCCCATCAACCCTGATAAAGACACTGTCCAGACAAGAAAGTGGACGCCACATGAGCGTGCGGACAACGAGTTCTGGCTCCTACAGAGGCTTGATGATATTATGGAGAAAGCCAACTTTCAAAGTCTTCCTCGGTCAGAGGTGAAGAAAGCTGTTGAGAAACATAATGCATCAGAAGGTGTCAAGGTAACATTGTTGTTTTTAGCTCGCCTGAACAAAGTTCAGGAAGAGCTGTTGTACTACCCCCGGCGTCAGGGTTAGCGGTGGCGTCGGCGTTAGCAAAATGTTAAAGTTTTACGTTAAAGTTTTTTATGTAATGGGCAAGAGGCTGTCAGGCGAGCTATCCTGTCCCGGTGACAGGTCTTGTTAAACTGAGGCTTAATGTAATTAAAATACAATTGCGGCTTCCACAAAATATTGTATTTAGCTCATCCATAGAAAATACAGGAAGATCTAATGCAATCCCCCTGGCATCAGCATCCACGTTGGATGTTTTGGTTAAAGTATTTTTTTCTAAAGATGGATATCTTTTTAACCCATGGATGGATTCACTTGATACTTGGACTATAGGAAGATATTAATCTAAGATATTAATCTAAAGTTTGACAAAGTACCAGCCACACCCAGCTCAGTTTGACAAAGTACCAGCCCCACCCTGCCCAGGCCCCAGTGACCTTGTGGTTAAGGTCATGGACTTAGAAACTTGGGGTATGGTTAAAGTTCTCTTGGGTATGGTTAAAGTTTTCTGAAGGCATATTGTTTCTTAATGGTTGGATGGATCTAGTTTTATACTTGAACTTATGTTATAGATACTAACTTGGAGTGTTACCACCCCAATGGATGACCTTGAAGTCAAGATCATGGACTTAGAAATTTATGTTAAAGAGTTTGGTTAAAGTTTTCTGAAGACATACAGTTTTACAGTGCTGTGATGTATTTAGTTCATATTTAGACTGATATATAATGGTTTAGAGTTCTATTTCTAGACCTCATCTCTTCTTCCAAGTACCTTAAGGTCAAGGTCAGAGACTTTAAAATTTTATGTGAAAGTTTTGGTTTTAAGTTACTTTGAAGGCTAATTGCTAAAGTAGCATTTTGTATATTAATATATTGACAGAACTTGCATGTCGAAAGTTTTATGCCGTACGAAGCAAACCCCAGGGATCTCTGGGACTCCATATTTGTATCAGTAAAGTGTCTCTGGGACCCCTGATTTCGAAAGCTTGGTGAGATCCCTGACTTCCATAGTGACCTTCAAAGCAAGGTCACAGATTTTGAACTTCACCTGTGTGATGGGCAAGCACCAGTTCAGGTGAGAAGTGCTATCAGGCGACATCTCTTATTACCAAATTTCTTCAGTTGTAACTAGGGTTTTTCCCTTACAAAACAATCCCAAAAATCTAGATCCATCTAGTCATTCTACAAAATGGTTGGAAATTCCGCCTCTTATTCAAAGTTGGAAATTCCACCGCTAATTTAAAATCCTTACAAAATTCTGAATTCTTCTCCTTTTTTCAGGTGTCTGTGGACATGTCCAAGTTTGATGTGTTGAAATTTTGGGCACTTGGCAGAGAAACACCAAAAATGAAGACTGCATGGTATCAACAATTGATGTGGAAAGCCGCTACCCCACCCACCCCCGTCCAGTACTACAAGAGACTAGTTGTGGCTGTGAGGCTTAAAAAGGATCAGAAATTAATTTTAAAATCTTTCAAGGAGATTCCAATAGGCTCGTTAGTGACGGTTCTTCCTAATGGCAAAATTGAAATTCGAACTTTTGATAAGTGGGTCATTAATTCAGCAGTGTGTGTAGCAGTTCTAGGTATTGTAGCAAAAATTGTCATGCTTTTAGTTCATAAACCTCAGGAAATTGCTCCGGCAGTTACTTTTGTTATGGCGCTTATAGGTTTCGGGGCATGGACCTCTTACAACAATAAAAGGACTAAGTACTTGTCAGATTTAGTAAATACGTTGTATTTCAAGAATATAGCCAACAATCGTGGTTTGCTAGCCTTGCTGGTAGACCGAGCGGAGGATGAGTCGTTCAAGGAAGCTTTGCTGGTTTATAGTTTTCTACTTGCAAACAGGCCACCTTCAGCAGGAGAAGCAAGTAGCATCGAGCAGCAACCTTCAGACTTAGGTAATATTACTTTTATATACTGCATTCATCATTAAGCTGATTTGGAACACTTTTAGGGGAAGCAACTCTGCAATGTTCAATTTTGCCTCCCTTTTCAAGTGAGATCAACTCATAAAGGAAAGAATTTGCTCTTGCAGGAGCAAATTCTTTCCCTTATGAGTTGACTTTTTTGAGTGGGATTCTTTGTTGAGGGAAGCAAATACATGTAGGAAGTCTCAGAAGTTGTTTAGGTTTGTAAAAATGGTGGAAAAAATAGTTTATACATATACATTTTAAACACGCATGCCTGTTCTTTTGTTGATACTAAGTTTTGCTCAATTTATTTTTATCCCCTCATTTAATACTACAGCTATTGCAAGCATATTGAAGCTCGCCTGTGCATGTGACCCTTTGCAGATGAAAAAATAATTTTCAACATATTAGGGCATTTTCAACCTTGACAATTTTGAGATTAGTCTTCAGTGTAGGGTAGCAAGTATGTGTAATCAGTTTTAAGCAATGAATTTGAAATTTTGCACAGATGTTACAAGCATATTGAAGCTGTTCATGTGACTTTGCAGATAAAAAATAATTTTTAACAAATTTACAGCTTTTTCGTCTTAGACAATTTTGAGGTTAGTCTTCAGTGTGGGGTAGCAAGTTTGTTTAATCTTTTAAGCAATGAATTTGAAACTTGGCACAGATGTTTCCAGCATATTGAAGTTGTGCATTTGACTTTTGGCAGGAGAAGAAATAACTTTTGACAAAATTACAACATGTATGACTAGACGATTTTGAGGTTGGACTTCAATGTAGGCAGTGTTCTCCCCAGAAATTTCCAAAGGCATGTCGCTTTAACACACAAAATCAGATTTTGACTTGTTGATCAATTTTTTAAATTCTTAATATAGCAATGCTTTGTCAAAATTAGCCTAAATTTACACTATAAATAGTTTATTGATATCCTTAATGCATTTAAAACAGCTTTACTGGCTGAGAAATGAAAATAATAGCATTTTTGTCGCACCTGCTTTTGCAAGGTGCGATATAGGTGTCCGGTTTTCCGTCCGTCCGTCAGACCATACGTCCTTCCGTCCGTCCGTTCACAATTTACGTCGACCCTAGCATTTAAGTCCATTCAAAAGACTTATTCTCTTAAACCACTGCATCCATGGTTCTCAAATTTCACATGCAGCATGATCAGACTGCAGGGCTTCAGAATTGTAAAATTCAGGCGGGTCGAGAATCCAAGATGGCCGCCGTTACTAAAAATAGCAAAACCAACAAAATCAACTTTTTCTCCAGAACTGCTGGGTATATTTGGCTGAAATTTTGTATGAAGCATAAGTGGGACCTTGGTATTCAGAGTTATCAAAATGAAAAAAATCTGTAGCGGAATTAGGTCACAGTGACCTTACGTCGACCCTAGCATAATTTACGTCGACCCTAGCATAATTTACGTCGACCCTAGCATTTAAGTCCATTCAAATAGCTTTCTGAAACCACTGCATCATAGCATTTAAGTCCATTCAAATAGTTTATTTTCTGAAACCACTGCATCCATGGTTCTCAAATTTCACATGCACCATGATCAGACTGCAGGGCTTCAGAATGGTAAACTTCAGCCGGGTCGAGAATCCAAGATGGCCGCAGTTACTATAAATAGCAAAACCAAGAAAATCAACTTTTTCTCCAGAACCACTTGGTATATTTGACTGAAATTTTGTGTTAAGCATAAGTGGGACCTTAGTATTCAGAATTATCAAAATGAAAAAAATCTGTAGCAGAAATAGGTCACAGTGACCTTACGTCAACCCTAGCATAATTTACGTCGACCCTAGCATTTAAGTCCATTCAAATAACTTATTCTCAGAAACCACTGCATCCATGGTTCTCTAATTTCATATGCAGTATGATCAGACTGCAGGGCTTCAGAATGGTAAAATTCAGCCAGGTCAAGAATTCAAGATGGTCGCCGTTACTAAAAATAGCAAAACCAATAAAATCATGTTTTTCTCCAGAACCACTTGGTATATTTGGCTGAAATTTTGCATGCTGCATTAGTTGGACTTTGGGTTTCAAAATTTTCAACATGAAGCAGAGTTAGGTCACAGTGACCTACTTTCTATTTACGAGTCTAGTTTTGCTAAAATGCCAATATCTCAAGAAATGCTGAACAGATATCAGTCAAATTGAATTAGAATGATCCACAAATGGAGTTCATTCAAATTTATCTGACTGGGCAATCTAAGATTGCCATCGGCTGCTGTTACTAAAAATAGCAAAAACATGAAAATGACAATTCTCAAGAACCTCTGAATGAATTTGGACCAACTATGTGTCAGAATGATCCTCGAATAAAGCTCTTTCAATTTTTTGCAAATCGATCATCCAAAACAGCTGCCATTGGGCATTACTAAAAAAAGGAAAAGTATGAAATGGACCTTATCATGGATTTTGACCAAATATGTATCAAACTGATGCTTTCATGGAGTTCTTCATGTGAAGGCACATAGCAGGTGCGACACAGCATTCGGCGGAATTCTTGTTATAAATTTCCATTGGAAATTAAGGCATGTTTCAAAGTTAATTTGAAGAGGGAAGCATGTTGCAAGTGACATGCCTTAATGGTCTGGGGAGATCACTGATAGGGTAGAAGTTTGTGTAATCAGCTCCTCCCAGGGTTTTCAAGCAATGAATTTGAAACTATGCCAAGATGTTACTAGCATATTGAAAATGTGCTTATGACTTTTGGCAGATAAAAATAATTTTTAACAAAATTACCGCGTTTTAGACTCAGTCCATTTGAGATTAGTCTTCGATATAGGATAACGAGTTCTTGTAATCAGCTCCCAGATTTTTCAAGCAATCAATTTTAATAAACTTTGCACAGATGTTACAATATTGTTTGTGAATAAATTTCAATGTCTTATTTTACAGGGGGTATACCACAAACATTTTTAGAACAAAACATACAAGAATGGATCTTGGAAAAGACAGGCACCAAAATTGAAATGGACACTTCGGAAGCCATAAAGCTGTTATCTAATTTCGGTATACTGAGTACAGATGATGCAAAATTACACGTTCTGCCATTGGCGGCAGCTATACGTAATCTTCCCCTGCAGCCGCAGTCACTTGTCGCTCGGGCTGTGGAGTCTGATATTTCAGAGGGATATGACAGAGACGATTTCTTGGAATCCCAAGAACAGTTTGAGAAACGGGAGAGTAAAACAAAAGCTTCACAATGGAAATGAATGTTATCTTTAATGTGTTAAGATAAAATGATTAGACAACAAAGTGCTATATTTTTCCTTTTTTTCTGGAGAATAGAGGGCTTGACATTGCCACCCAGGGCTGTCATTAGCTTAAATAGGTCATTAGAAAAGAATTTTGCCAAAAAGATGTGAGGAGCGTTTGCAATGCAAAAGCTCCTCACATTTTTTGGCAAAAAATGACATTAGGCTGATTTGCAAATATAATGTCTCGTTAACTAACAATGTATTAGTTTTGACCAATTGAGCCCAGATTGTCTACTTGCAACACCATTGAATCAGATGTCAAGCCTTACCTTTGTGTCACAGAAAAACAAGAAAACTTTTTTAAAATGCTGTCGGTCTGCTGACAAGCTAACAGTTAATAGAAGAGAAGAAAGTCAAGCCTTGTTCAGTACAGAGAGCTGGAGGTAAAGGGAGAATTTGGTGGTAACTGTTGAATACTTTGTTTTATTTAAGAAATAGATCAGCTCTAGCAGTGAATTGTTTAGTATTACAATGTTTGGAGGTCAGTTGTAAAGTAGATCATGTGCGCGGATCTACTTACAACTGACTGACAAACGGTGAGTTATTACTCAACAATTCAATGCTAGAGCTGAACTATTTCGATTCTAACACTCAAAAACACTGAAAAAAAATTCTTTACATTCAAATTCTCCAAACCTTGCTGCCAGCACGTTCCTGTTCCCGCTAATATTCTTAACTGTATCTTAGATAAATGTACGTTTTTATGGTGATTTTACAAAGAAAAAGAGATATTACACCATCTAACTTCTCAAAACAACACAAAATTACGTCAGTAATGGCTGTGACGTCAGCAGTTAGGCTCACAGGCTCTGAAACAGTGAATTGTTGCCAAATAAATCATGGAAACTTTCCATTGCTTCTATAGATGCACTGTGTTAGAATTCATCATAAAAACATGCAATGGCCCCTCTTTACAACTGTTTTGGCCTTGCTGAGGAGTTTCTAGTGAATGATCACAACATACAAAAAAACAACAACAAAACGTAAGTTTGTGACATTTCATAGAACTGGTCAGCCAGGGAGGTCACAATGGAAGTTTTTATGTTTGACAAGGTGGTACTGACATGGGATCACAACTTTTTGAAGCACAACATGACAAAACCAGCAACATGGCATCTGGGCCCAGCATAAAACCATATCTGCCCAGTCTGATCAGAGTCTTTGCTGTGCACTTAAAGGGTAGCTAAGGGCATAAGCTAGCTCCATGCTGACAGTGAAGACTCTGATCAACCTAGGTGGAGTCCTCACTTGGCACACATGCCACTTTGTTGGTTTTGTCGTGTCGCGGCTCATTTGTTTTTATGGAGAAATGAAAGAAAGTATTGCAGAATTATTGTCAGATACCTAACCAATAAGGGAAATGATAATTTTGCCACTACAAGAGAGGCTGTACAATTTTATGCATTTTGATTACACGCTATCTTAACTGTAAATCATTCAAGAGTATTTGCACTATATGGTTCTTCAGGATGAGTAGAAACCAAGGCTCTTCTCAGAGCTCTAGATAAGAGGGAGTATTTGGTGATAATTAAGGATAATTTTTGTTAATTCTGCATAAAAACATATGTTGTGACCCCCTCATCTGAACCGTCTCAAGGAGACGGTTCAGATGAGGGGTGACAACATATGGTTTCAATGAGAAATAAGAAAAATTATCCTTAATTATCACCAAATACTCCCGCTTATCTAGAGCTCTGTCTTCTGTGTTCACGAGATGTCAAACAATAGTTTGCTTATACTTTCATCTGCAGAACTCAAGTCAACTATGAGAAAAAATTTCTGCGCAGTAAAGGTATCATGTAACCGAAAAGACAAGTTATGGATTCTTATTATTCTGAGTTGAAATAGCCTTACTTTTTGAAAGTTCAAATATTTTGAATTCAGGGTAACTATAATTTACGAGCCGTTATTACAGTTATGGGTGACGAAATTTAACTTCTGATCATGCTGAAATCATTCCATTCTGAAATTCTTTGACATTCTGAGGTAATTTTCATATGAGCCGCAACACAAGAAAACCAACAAAGTTTCCTGGGCATCTGCCCAGTCTGATCAGAGGTAGCCTAGACCCTTAGCAACCCTTTAAGCACTTAGTGAAGAATCTGATCAGACTGGGCGGATGCCCGGCTGATCTGAGGTCCTGGCTCATATTATGATGTAGCATGGCAGAAGTCCCTTGATAGTTAATAGTGTTGTGATAGGGGTATTTCGGATATTAATGCTACTGAAACTCTGGTAGTCAAAATTGGGCACTATACTCAGACCAAATTACCATCTATGCTATCAAAACTTGGTGGAGAAAATGTCATTTTGGTTCCACAGCATACCTGTATGTGGGAGATGAACAGAAATTCTCAGACTTATTATTAAGGTGACTGGGTACACTTTCTGGAGAAGCAGCTCTGCCATTTTCAATTTTGCCTCCCTTCTCAATGGGGATCAACTTGTAAAGGAAAGCGTTTGCTTCTGTAGGTGCTATTTCTTTCCTAAAAGAGTAAACCCCATTTAGGATTGGATTTGTTACAAAGGGAAGCAAAGAAAAAGGGAAAAACATAGAGGTGTAACCAGACATCTTAAAACCATGTGAGCCATGACAATGATATAGATGTTTATCATACTTCTACTCTAAAAAAATGTTAATTTGTATTAAGAAATAATTTTTCCTTACCTGTGAATTATCCCTGATTAACACATGATGCTGGAGGGCAGATCAAGAAATAGTAATTCACAACTGCGAAGCCGGAATGAATTAATATTTGTTTTTATTTGTTTTTCACCTGACAACAAGTGTTAGTCTGACATCGATAATTCATGGGTAAGGAAAAATTAGTTTGATTCTAACCTACAGAATGAACAGAATGAAGATACTCGTATATTGCGACATTTTCTAAAGGACTTATGAGGCAGACGTAGCCAGAAGTAAATGTTTACATATGACGTCATCAAGGCGTGAAATTTGCACATGTTGACTTTAGCAACGTGATTTATAACAAATTTTCACATGCTACGCTTCCTATTTGTTCAGTAGGGACAACGTTAACATCGTGTTAGAATATGCCATAAGCTTTTAGATCAAAGTCAAAAACAGCAAAGTCACATGAGCTAACAGAGTTGGCAGTATCACATAGCCATTATCCATATTGCACAGAAGACGTCTTTTCATACTCCGTAATACATATTTGACAAGTAGCATGATCACCATTTGATCATGCAAATATCAAGTTGCATACTAAAGCTTTTCTTGCTGTCGAGGTGTATCAAAAAACATCATGAAACCCGTATACTTTTTGTTTTTCAAAGAGTTCCATTGACTCTTACTAAAATGAACAGTTTAGGTTTTCATTTCAGTAATGCATCTAAAAGATATTGATGGAATAGCAAACAGTGTAGACCCTGATCAGACTGCTCCAGTCATGTCTAGGTCTGCACTGTTTGCTCAGAGTGGTCTGTCCCAATATTTAGAATATTTGTGGTACATAGGATGAAATTTTAGATGTGTTATTGGCACTGGAGAAATTGTTTGAGCTTTACCGGTATATGCTTATATACCAAACAAAAAAAGAAACACACAGAGTAATAATTTGGTATTTTCTTGGGAATAACAAATAATTTAAAACACTAATTCATACAGTGTTATATTTAGACAATCGGACAGTTCAACCTGAAAATTTCATTTAATTGTGTCAATTCAGTACTTTGTGACGCATCTCTGAACAAGGCAGGGGTCAGTTTTAAATATCACAGTCTTCAATAAGAGGCCAGTGTCAGCGATTTCATTTATGCGTATTTTTATGCATATAGAAGGTACAGATACTCATCTACACCAAGATGAAGTCTGAGCAAGATTTGATTAGGAATAGGGATTTTTGGACATTTTCTAATCATGCTATAAAAGGTAAATTATATGGGAAAATCTTACTATGTGCGTTTCTTCTTTTGTTTGGTATAGCATTCTCCTTTTCAGTGCTGATTTTGTTTCTTTAAATTATTTTTATCAACAGTAAATTGCTTGATAAATATCTTAAAAATTCTGAAAAATTGGGACACCAAAATAATTACCATAACTACCCTAAACGATGAACGGTTCGGTTTCACGGCAGTAATATGACTAAAAGTGCAGATAGAATGACAAGCAGTGCAGACCCTTATCAGACACTCCTGAAGGAGCAGTCTGATCCGGGTCTGTACTGTTTGCCCAGACCTTACTGTCTCAATATTATGGTATAATTGTTATATGTCAATTTTCTCATCACGTCCCATATCAGCCCTAAAGCACAAGGTCCAGTGGCTGATATAGGAGCCTTGTGTTGATATTGAGTATGATATGTAAATTGCAATATATTGGATTCTGTATTTGCTTTCAGACGTTCAGAGGTAAAACAGGAAAGAGGTTGTGGAGTTTATTTATTTGTTAAAATTTTGTTATTGATTCATATGAATAAATTATGAAGGCTATCTGTCTATGTTTATATTGCATTTATCCTAAATGTTGGGACACTTTTTTAGCTCACCTGTACGAAAGTACACAGAGCTATTTTTGTCTCTTGGACGTCGGCGTTGGCGTCACACTTAAAGTTTTACATCAAAGTTTTTTATGTGATGGGCAAGGCTCTGCAGGCGAGCTATCCAGTACGTGAACAGGTCTTTTTTTTTTGCCATTTTGTCTCACCTGCGATTAGCAGAAGTGAGATATGAGCCACGACATGAGAAAACCAGCAAAGTGGTTGTGCGCCCAGCACAGACTCAGATCAGCCTGGGCATCGGCCCAGTCTGATCAGTCTTCCCTGTCCGCATGGAGGTAGTTCAGACCCATAAGCTACCCTTTAAGCGCTTAGGGAATTGTCTGATCAGACTTGGTGGATGCCCAGACTGGTCTGCACTGGGCCCACAGCCACTTTGTTGGTTTTGTCGTGTCGTGGCTTATATAGGTGTTACTTTTTCTGGTGTTATCGTTATGTCATCATTTGCGGCAGTGGTGTAAACTTTAAATCAGGGTTTGAGGTTATAAAACTTGAGAATAATCTCAAACTCAAAATAAAGCACACTGATTGGCTGCTTTCGAGCATGTGCTCGGAAGCAGCCAATCAGTGTGCTTTGTTTTGAGTTTGAGAATGTACTCAAGTTTTATAACCTCCGAGCCAGGTTTTCTGGGTTAGCTCTGTTTTGTGACAGTGGGCAGTTAGATGAGACTTTTGTGACAATGGGCAAGCAGGTGAGACATCATATTCTGCTGGGTTCTTGTTACAATGGGGAACAAATTGTGACTCTGTTTGCTTCACTGGACAGTGAAGTCCTTCCAAAATAGTATCCACTCTTAAAGGAATGAACTTACTCCCCTAGAAGATTTTTAGCTCACCTGAGCAAGTGGCTGCGGGAGAGCTTATAGGATGGTAAGGCTCCGGCATCCTTCCGTCTGTCCGTCGTCCATCCACAATTTCAAACAAATTTTCCTCTGAAACCAATGGGCCAGTTGCAACCAAATTTCATATGTAGCCTTTCATATGTAGTCTTAGGAATGAAAAATTATTCAAACGGTCCTGGTCACATGATCAACATGGTTGCCAGGCCCATATATGGTCAAAACCTTAAAAATTCATCTTCTCCAGAACCAATAGGCCGATGGCCTTGAAACTTGTAGCATCAGGTACGTGAGTACTACCAAGATTGTTCAAATTATGACCTTGGGTTGACCTTGACCTATTTTACGGTAAGTTCAAATTTGCTTTTTTGTGCTTTTATATGGGAATATGCTAGAACAGTAGATATCTTGGAAACTGTTGAAGATTTTGGGCTAAAAATTGGTATATAAAGTCATCTTAATGAGTTCATGAAGATTTGTGAGCATGAGAGGTCAAGGTCATTCTTAGACCTTTGTCCCAGAACTCTCAAATTTTGACAATTTCACACAATCTCCTCAAAAGCCACTGGGCCAATTGAAAGCAAATTTCATAAATTTCATATAGAGCCTCCAGGGGTTGAGGGAAATAGAATTTAATCATACAGTCCAGGTCACATGACCAACATGTCGGCCATGCCCATATGTGTAAAAACCTTTAAAAATCTTCTTTTGCAGAACCAATTGACTGATGGCGTTGAAACTTGGTATGTAGCATTAGGTACAGGAGTACTACCAACACTGTTCAAATTATGACCTTGGGTTGACCTTGACCTTTTTATGGCAAGGTCAAATATGGGAAAATGCTAGAACATAAGATTGCATGGGAAGTTTTGAAGATTTTGACCTATCAAGATTGTTCAAATTATGACCTTGGGTTGACCTTGACCTTTTTTACGGCAAGGTAAAATATGGGAAAATGCTAGAACATAAGATTCATGGAAAATTTTGTAGATAAAGGCCTAAAATTTGATATATGAAGTCATCTTAATGAGTTCATGAAGATTTGTGAGTGCAAGAGGTCAAGGTCATTATTTGACTTTTGACCCAGAACTCTCATATTTTGACAATTTCAAACAATCTTCTCAAAATCCACTGGGCGAATAGTAACCAAATTTCATATAGAGCCTCCAGGGGTTGAGGGAATGAAAATTTGTTCAAACATTTCAGGTCACATGACCAACATGGCCGCCATGTCTGTATATGGTAAAAACCTTTCAAAATCTTCTATTCCAGAACCAATTGACAGATGGCCTTGAAACTTGGTATGTAGCATTTGGTATTTCAGTTCTATCAAGAGTGTTCTAAATGATGACCTTTGGTTGACCTTGACCATTATACGGTAAGGTCAAATATAGGAAAATGGCAGGACATAAGATTTCCTGGAAAGTTTTGAACAGTACATCAAGATTCATGAGTACAAAAGGTCAAGGTTCTTTGACCTTTGACCCTGAATTCTCATAGTTTGACAATTTCAAACTTGTTTTTAAAAGCCACTGAGCCAATTGTAAATAATATCATATAGAGCCTTCAGGTTCTGAGGAAACAAAAAATTCTTCAAATGGTCTGGGTCACATGATCAACATGACCGCCATGCTCATATATGGTAAAAACCTGTAAAAGTCTTCTTCTGCAGAACCAGTTGACCTTAAACTTAATGAGATCATGAAGAATTATGAGTACAAGAGGTCAAGGTCATTCTTTGACCTATGACCCAGATCTCATATTTTGACATGTTCAAACATTTTCTCAAAAGCCAAAGGACCAATTGTAAACATTTCATATAGAGCCTCAATGTGTTGATTGAACAAAACTTTGTTCAAACAGTCCAGGTCACATGACCAACATACCCATTTATGGTATAAAGCTTTATTATTTTTCTTCTCCAGAACCAATGCACCTATGGCCTTGAAACTTGGTAAGTAGCATGGAGTACTAGAGTTTATCTTGACCATTTTAGCGGCATGGTCAAATATATGAAAATGCTAGATCCTGAAAGAACTGTTAAATCTGGGTTCGAGGTTATAAAACTTAAACCCCAGGCTCTGATATAAAAGGGAGTGGGCGGAGCTTAAATTTTCAATGGTGGAAAGTTTGAAATTTTCATGGCAACAGAATGACACTCAACATTTTTAAATTATTTGCACCCTTTCCAGGAATTTTTACCTTTGAAATTTGGTACACATGTACATTACACATTGTTAGTTCCATATGACATAAATTCAAAGCTAAGTCCATGCCAGATATTGAGATTTAGATTTTTTTTATTTCAAAATTTCAGTTAAGTTTGATCTTTGACCTTAGTCACATGACCATAACATACTACAAATAGAAAAGCACATGGGTAAACAATAACTTCGGGTAATCAGATCACAATCAGTGCAACTGGCATTGATTCAGCTGAGTCAAATCAAACTGTAAATCAGTACTTACATAATTCCAGTTCCATGTACAGATAATAATTCCTCTCAACAATTGCAAGAATAACAAATGGAATAAATAATCCAATTTTCACAAATAAAACTTATATTATTCCAACCAACTTATATGATTACGTTATTTGTGGGCTTAAGTTTATGTTAAATTTAGATAGTTTGAAGTATATAATCAAAAAGATGAGATGAATTCATATCTGTATTGCAATAATTTAACCACAAATATTTATTGCCATTTATTTCCAGTGTATAGTATTTAATAGTTTTGATTGTAATTTGCGAAACCAAAATATTGTGATTAATTTACATCATGGATAAACGGTTACAGCTACATTTGCTCCACACTTTTAATCTATAATTGTTTCATGTTGGTGTCATGTCTAAAATGCATGTACAATTTGCAGACACGTTTACTTCCATTTATGTCATATGTATGTTTTTTCTAGGGGATTTCGATAAAAAGATTGAACCATTTCCTTAACACATAATTTGGGACATAATTTGGGCACGATAACTTCCGGTGCTGTCTGTTATCAGTCTGTTCGTTCCACAGTTTGGTATGCATCACCTTTGGCAATGCTATTTGGAAGCTTGCTTTTGTCAGTTACATGTCAAAATTCTCTGTATCTCAGTTCTGAACCTCCAAGTTTTTGTTCTGGGCAGAAACAATATGTCCCAAGCAATACGCCGGGCCGGGTAGCGCAATCGGTAGGGCACCTGACTCGTAAGTCAGAGGTCCTGGGTTCGAATCCCGGTCTGGCCACATACTTTCGTTTCTCCTTCCGCTGATTCAAGAAGGGCAGTTGTCAGTTACTGGCGAAAGTATGTGCACTTAGTACTGGTTAACCGCTTAGGAGGTCTAAGCCTGCCCAGGAATAGTGTGGTTAGGTTAACTGACCGTCCCAACATGACCTTAGTTGTTTACCGTGGACGTTAAGCATCAAATCAACCAACCCAAGCAATACTGTCTTTTAGGGCAACACGTATATTGCAAAAAGCAATGATGACGAATACCAAACAGCTTCTCAAATCACTGCTGTCACTTTTATGTAGTTATACTCAAAACTATCCAAGTCACATTCAATGATCATCAGCATCATTTCAAGCATAAGTCACCAGTTTTATTATCATTATCATAATCACTCTATAGTCTGATGACCCTAATAAAGCCTCCAGGAATTGTTGTGTTTATTAATAATTGACCTTTTTCCATTGCTCCAGCATTTTCAAAAGAGTTTTTTTTTTTTGCCATTTAGCTCGGAATCCAAAATTGTGAATAAGTTATATAAATTCAGATAGTTTCAGCTCTAAAACCCAAAACTTTATACTTGTGTTAAGGCTGAGTATCATTCTGTTGCATTTTGTCAGGTCATCTGTTCTGTGGCAGGAGTTCCAAAGGTCATATGAAAATGCAGGCGCCTTAGGGGCTCAGCAGTTGACCATTTATTGTTTCATGTTGTGTATATTTAATAATTTTTAAGATTCCATACTAAACATTTCATCTGGCTGTCATAAATAAAACACTACCTGTTTTCTATGCAAAAATACTAAAAATATCATTTCTCTATTAGTTCAGAATTTTCATTCGTTATGTGACCCCCGAATGGTTCCTCTGAATCCATCTCAGGTCAGAGAAACCTTGATCCATTTTGCAATCTTATAAATTGGAGGGGCGATAAAAAATTATCAATCATAGTGCACATTTTTAGCTCACCTGAGCCTTTAGGCTCATAGGTGAGCTTATAGTATAGCCAGGCAAACCGTTCTATTCTGTTCAATTGTCCATTTTCCGTTGTCAACATTTTCAAACATCTTCTCCTCTGAAACCACTGGGCCGATCGAAGCCATATTTCATATGGAACCTAGCTAGGTTGGGAGAACAAAAGTTTGTTTGGGGTATCTGGGTCACATGACCAAGATGGCCGCCGCGCCCATATATGGTAAAAACCCTTCAGAAATCTTCTTCTCCAGAACCGAAAGGCCGATGACCTTGAAACTTGGTATGTAACATCGGGCATGCGGGCCCATCATAATTAGTTCACCTGAGCCGAAGGCTCTTAGGTGAGTTTATAGTATAGGCAGGCATCTGTCATCTGTTGTCCGTCCGTCGTCCGTCAATATTTTCAAATGACATCTCCTCTGAAACTACAAGGCCCATTGTTACCAAATTTCGTATATGGCATTTATAGGCAGGGGGAACCAATAATACTGTTTATTTTATCTAAATTGCTTCAGAACTTTGGTTGCTATGGCAACTTAAAGTTTCCATTGACTTGTATGGGAAAAATAGAAAATTTGCATTTTTTGCTATGTCACTGCAGATATTTTGACAAATCTTTTACAGAAATGTTCCTTGAGTAGTTCTCTATCAACCACATGAAATTTATGTAGATTGCACAATTTGGCTGGTTGCCATGGCAACCGAAAGGTTGAAAATAGAAAATATATTCAAAAATCATCTCCTCAGAAACTATGCAACCAATAAAGCTCAAACTTCACAGAAAGGATCTTAGTACTAGCTTCTACAAAAGTACTGTTTTTCTTGGCAATTGCTCTAGCAGTTTGGTTGCTATGGGAACTTTACCAGTGACTTAAAATGGCAAAATAGAAAATTTGCATTTATTGCTATGTCGGTGCAGATATTTTGACAAAACTTTCATAGAAATGTTCCTTGAGTAGTCTTTAACCAGCCTTGTTAAATTTATGCAAATTGCGCAATTTGGCTGGTTGCCATTGCAACCGAATAGTTAAAAATAGACTAATATTAAAAAATCATATCCGCAGAAACTGTGTGGCCAATTAAGCTCAAACATTACAGAAAGAACCTTAGTACTAGCCTCTATAAAATTACAGTTTTTCATGGCAATTACTCCAGCAGTTTGGTTGCTATGGCAACTAAGAGTTTCCATTGACTTATAATGGGGAAAAAGGAAATTGGCAAGTTTTGCTGTCTCACTGCATTTATTTAGATTTTCTTTCTACAGAAAGGTTTCTTGAATAGTCCTCGATGTTTCATATGAATTTTCTCCAAATCGCTGAATTTGATTGGTTGCCATGGCAAAATATAGGGTAAATTTTCGAAAAAAAGAGAAAAAAATGAAAAAAATCTCCTGCTCAAAAACCATATGGGGGATGAAGCTGATATTGTGCAAACATGTTGAGATGACAGAAGCCTCTACACGAATTTTGTTTTTTCTTCCAACCCCATAAGAACTTTGGTTGCTATGGCAACTTATAGTTTCCACTGACTTATAATGGGAAAAGCGAAGCCATGAGGAGGATGAAGCTGATACTTTGCATACATATTAATAACATTAGCCTCTACCTAAAGTATGTTTCATATTATCATTGCCCATGTTGACAGGTTGCTATGGCAACTTAAAGTTCCATATACTTACAATGGGGAAAGTGGACATTTGGTATTTATTTCTGTGTTACTGCAGATATTTTGACAAAAGCTTTACAGAAATGTTCCTAGAGTAGTCCTTTATCAGCCATATGAATTTTGCCCAAAGACCTGATTTTGATTGGTTGCCATTGCAACTGAAAGGCCAAAGTTTCATTTTTTTTTTTTTTTGGCCAAAGATCTTCTTCTCAGAAGCCGTTAAGGGGGGAATAAAGCTTATTTTTTCCATAAATGTTTGTGATATTATCCTCTACATAAATGATGTGTTTTATTGCTGTTGTGCATGTTGTTTTGTTGCTGTGGCAATTAGGTTTTTCCAACATAACCTCAGTGCTCAGGTGAGCGATATAGGGCCATTGGCCCTCTGGTTATTCCATGCTAAAAACTAGCAACAATAACAAGAACAAAATACATATTTTAACTCATGTTAATTTCTCATAAAGTTAAGAACGTAAGTTTCAGCTATTCATTTTTTTATAACTATAAATTTTCATATTTTGTCAGAGTCAGTTTTTAGCTCACCTGAGCACGAAGTGCTCAGGGTGAGCTTTTGGGATACCGTGATGTCTGTCGTCCGTGTCAACTTTTGCTTGTGTACACTCTAGCGGGCACAGTTTTGATCCAATCTTTATGAAACTTTGTCAGAATGTTAGTCTTTATAAAATCTCGGCCAAGTTCGAAACTGGGTCATGTCGGGTCAAAAATTAGGTCACTAGGTCAAATCTTAGAAAAACCTTGTGTACGCTGTAGAAGGCACAGTTTTCATCCAAAGTTCATGAAACTTTGTCAGAATGTTTATCCGCATAATATGTAGGACAAGTTTGAGACTGGGTCATGTCGGGTCAAAAACTAGGTCACTAGGTCAAATCATAGAAAAACCTTGTGTATGCTCTAGAAGACACAGTTTTGATCCAATCTTTCTGAAACTTTGTCAGAATGTTTATCTCCATAAACTCTAGGTCAAGTTCGAAACTGGGTCATGTCGGATCAAAAACAAGGTCACTAGGTCAAATCTTAGAAAAACCTTTTGTACGCTCTAGAAGGCACAGTTTTCATCCAAAGCTCATGAAACTTTGTCAGAATGTTTATCCTTAAAGGCGAATCTGTGGTAGGTTCTACACACAGCTCTGACTCATTATTAAGGAGGTGCTTATCAGCAGGTCAGAGTCAGGTCATTCCAGTAGCAGACATCAAATTGTGTATTAATTTCACATTGTGTAGTCTGAACTGAGATAGAATCATTGTTTATATTGCAGAAGATAAGTTCCACACCATTTAGTAGCAAGAGGGGTGATAAAAATATTTCAAGTTATTACAACTTTAGTTTATAAATTGACTTCGGCAAAATATGAAAATTTGAAAGTATAAAAAAAAGAGTATCTAAAACTTATCAGTCATCAATTTGATATAAAATACTGTTTTTATTATATATATATATATATTCAGCATGGTTTAGCAAGTACACACTTGTACTGATTTTTTTATCACCCCTCTCTACTTTAGAAATATTGTAAATGAGATCAAGGTTTCCTTGACCTGAAATAAAGTCAGAGGAATCATTAGGGGTCAACTAACAAATGCAAATTCGTTACTAACGGAAACATAATATTTCTTAGCAAAGCAAACTGATGAAGTTTTATTTATGATAGCCAGATGAATTTTTTTAGCAAAACAGCATAAAAATAATGATGTAAACAACATGAAATAGCACATGGTCAACTGCTGAACCCCTGAAGGGCCTGCATGCTAATATGACCCTGAGAAATCCCGCCACTGATGACCAGACGAAATGCAACATAATGACACACAACAAACTTTGTGTTTCGAACTGGAATAATCAGAACTTTTAAAAATTTTCCATTAGGTTTCATTCCAAACTAATAGGCAAAAAAAGTTTTTGATAAAGCTGGGGCTGTGGACAAAATAAAGATGTCAACACATCAGTCACAGGAACTTATTTAGGATCATCAAACTATACAGTGATGATGATTATAAACATGGTGATGACTATATGATGCTGATGATCATTGAAAAAAATTACTTTGATATTGATGAATATGGCAGTGGTGATTTTGAGAAGCTGTTTGATTGGTGTCAGTGTATTAGTTACCTCTTACAGACAGTCCTGGTTAAGACATGCTGTTCCTACACACAAATGCAGAATCTCAGAGCTTTAGAAGGTGAGGTGCGTAGAATTTTGGAAAAGTGACTGACAAAAATTAAACATGGAGACAGCTGAAGGAGAAACAAAACTGTTGAACATATCAGATGTTGTACATCGATCTGTGCACATTTTGTAAACATTCATAACTCCATTCAAAAGTGCTGGTTATATATTCCGAACTGCACTGTACATAAACTGAACTTTGTAATCTATATAAAACATATAAAATAGTTGGAAAGATATAAACCATATGTGTGAAATTGGATTATTTATTCCATTTGTTCTTTTAAATGTTAAGCGGATTTTTATTTCTACATTGAACTTAAATTATGTAAGTACAGATTTAGAGTTTGATTAGACTCATCTGAATGCCAGTAATACTGATTATCTGTATGATTACACAGAGTTACTGCTTACCCATGTGCTTTTCTATTTTTAGTATGTTATGGTCATGTGACTAAGGTCAAAGATCAAATTTAACTGAAATTTTGAAATAAAAAAATCATTATCTCAGTTTCTGGCACTTAATTTGCTTTAAATTTATATCAGGTGGAAAGAACAATGTGTTGTGTGCATGTGTACCGAAGTCCAAGGGTTAACAATTCCCAGAAAGGTAGCAAATAATTTAATAATGCCCAGTGTCATTCTGTTGCCATGAAAATTTCAAACTTTCCACCATTGAAAATTTAAGCTCCGCCCACTCCCTTTTATATCAGAGCCTGGGGTTTAAAATATCTAGGACAAGATTGAAACTGGGTCACATCAGATATAAAACTAGGTCACTAGGTCAGATCATAGAAAAACCTTCTGTACGCTCTAGAGGACACAATTTTGATCCAATCTGTATGAAACTTTGTCAGAATGTTAATCTCCATAAATTTAAGGCCAAGTTCGAAACTGGGTTGTGTCGGGTCAAAAACTAGGTCACTAGGTCAAATCTTAGAAAAATCTTTTGTACACCATAGAAGGCACAGTTTTGATCCAAAGTTCATGAAACTTTGTCAGAATGTTTATCCTTATAATGTCTACGACAAATTTGAAACTTGGTCACCTCAGATCAAAAACTAGGTCACTAGGTCAAATCATAGAAAAACCTTGTGTACGCTCTAAAGGACACAGTTGTGATCCAATCTTTATGAAACATTGTCAGAATGTTTAACCCTTTAAACTCTAGGCCAAGTTTGAAACTGGGTCATGTCGGGTCAAAAACTAGGTCACTAGATCAAATCTTAGAAAAACCTTGTGTACGCTCTAGAAGGCACAGTTTTGATCCAAAGTTCATGAAACTTTGTTAGAATTTTATCCTCATAATATGTGGGACTAGTTTGAGACTGGGTCATGTCAGGTAAAAAAGTAGGTCAATAGGTCAAATCATAGAAAAACCTTGTGTATGCTCTAGAGGACACAGTTTTGATCCAATCTTTATGAAACTTTGTCAGAATGTTTATCTCCATAAACTCTAGGCCAAGTTTGAAAGTAGGTCATGTTGGGTCAAAAACAAGGTCACTAGGTAAAATCTTAGAAAAACCTTGTATACGCTCCAGAGGGCACAGTTTTGATCCAATCTCAATGAAACTTTGTCAGAATGTTTAATCTTACAATATCCAGGCCAAGATTGAAACTGGGTCATGTCGGGTCAAAAACTAGGTTAAATATTAGGAAAACCTTGTGTACGCTCTAGAGGTCATAGTTTTGATCCAAACCTAATGAAATTTTGTCAGAATGTTTATCCTCACAATATCTAGGCCAAGTTTGAAACTGGGTCATGTCGGGTCAAAAACTAGGTCACACTTTAGAAAAACCTTGTGTACCCTTTAGAGGACACAGTTTTGATACAATCTTTTTGAAACTTTGTCAGAATGTTTATCGTCACAATATTTAGGCCAAGTTTGAAAGTAGATCATGTCGGGTCAAAATCTAAGTCACCAGGTCAAATATAAGAACGACCTTGTGTACACTCTAGAGGGCACAGTTTTGATCCAATCTTCATGAACCTTTGTCAGAATGTTTATGCTCACAATATCCAAGCCAAGTTTGAAACTGGGTCATGTCAGGTCAACTAGGTCACTAGGTCAAATCATAGAAAAACTTTGTGTTCACCCTAGAGGGCACAGTTTTGATCCAATCTTCATGAAACTTAGTCAGAATGTTTATCTCCATAAAATCTAGGTCAAGTTGGAAACTGGGTCATGTCGGGTCAAAAGCTAGGTCACTAGGTCAAATCTAAATCAAGTTATGCTGCAAGAATCAGAACTAACATTGCAATGATGCCAGCCACAAACTCCTTGGAATACATTAGTTTCACCACAGTGAGATAATGATGCTACCATTCTATCATCTGTATTTGCCTAGTTCAGTCTAGTTCAAATCCATCAAAGGAACTCAACATGAACGGGAACTTTTTGGAGAAGCGACTCTGTCAGAATGTTTATCCTCAAGATATCCAGGCCAAGTTTGAAACTGGTTCATGTCAGGTCAAAAACTAGGTGACTAGGTCGTGCACACCCTAGAGGGCACAGTTTTGATCCAATCTTCATGAAACTATGTCAGAATGTTTATCTTCATAAAATCTAGGTCAAGTTTGAAACTGGGTCATGTCGGGTTAAAAGCTAGGTCTCTAGGTCAAATCTAAATTAAGTTATGCTGCAAGAATCAGAACTAACATTGCAATGATGCCAGCCACAAACTCCTTGGAATACATTAGTTTCACCACAGTGAGATAATGATGCTATCATTCTATCATCTGTCTTTGCTTAGTTCAGTCTAGTTCAAATCCATCAAAGGAACTCAGCATGAACGGGAACTTTTCGGAGAAGGAACTCAACATGAACGGGAACTTTTCGGAGAAACGACTCTGCCATTTTCAGCTCACCTGAGCCTTACAGTATTGGTGTTAGCTGCGTCTGTCATCCATCCATAAAAATTTTCAAACATCTCTGAAACCACTGGGCAGACTAAACTCAAATTTCATATGGAGCCTGCACATGGGTCAAAGGATTGAAGGTTCGTCAAATGATCTTGGTCACATGACCAAGGTGGCCGCCATTCCCATGTGTGGTAAAAACTCTTATAAATCTTCACCAGAGCCAGTGAACTGATTAATGCTCAGGTGAGCGATTCAGGGCCACCATGGCCCTCTTGTTTAAATAAGTTGCAACATCTTTCCAGATATTTTTATCACCCCTCATGCTACTAAATGGTGTGGAACTTATCTATTGCAATATAAGCAATGATAGTATCTCACTTTGAGACTACACAATGTGAATTATATACACAATTTGAAGTCTGCTACTAGAATGACCTCACTCTGACCGCTGATAAGCACCACCTCAATAATGAGTCATAGCTGTGTGTAGGACCTACCACAAACTTGCCTTTAAGAATAATCTTAAACTCAAAATAAAGCACACTGATTGGCTACTTGGTTATAAAACTTGAGAATAATCTCAAACTCAAAATAAAGCACACTGATTGGCTGCTTCCGAGCATGTGCTCGGAAGCAACCAATCAGTGTGCTTTATTTTGAGTCTGAGAATGTACCCAAGTTTTACAACCTCTGGGCCTGGTTCTACATGGGTCACTTCTGTAGTTTTTACCCAGCAAGTAGGGTAATAATAGGACTTCAGACTTAAATGAACATTTTTGAAACAGACTTCCTTGTAATTCAGCTTTGAAAAAGTTGAAGGGTATATTTGTCCATTTGTCTCTCTATTCACCCAATCACCAAGCTTCCTGATACATTGCCTATCTTACGAGCTACTTATGTTAAGGGTTTGAAATTTTATATACGAGTTCTTTATGAAAAATTACCTGACCGTTAATTTTTTAGCTCGCCTGTACGAATGTACAGGAAGAGCTATTGCACTACTCCCATCGTCAGCGTAGAAAATGTACTGTGGCATTAACGTACATTTCTCACAAACTAACCCACTTACCACCATCAGACATGGCATACAATGTTTTCTTAAGCTGGTCTCTTGGATTGTTTTTAGCTCACCTGAGCACGAAGTGCTCAGGGTGAGCTTTTGGGATACCGTGATGTCCGTCGTACTTGTGGACGTCCGTCCGTCCGGACGTCCATCCGTCAACTTTTGCTTGTGTACAATCTAGCGGGCACAGTTTTGATCCAATCTTTCTGAAACTTTGTCAGAATGTTTATCTCCATAAAATCTAGGCCAAGTTCGAAACTGGGTCATGACGGGTCCAAAACTAGGTCACTAGGTCAAATCTTAGAAAAACCTTGTGTACGCTCTAGAAGGCACAGTTTTCATCCAAAGTTCATGAAACTTTGTCAGAATGTTTATCCTCATAATATTTAGGACAAGTTCGAAACTGGGTCATGTCGGGTCAAAAACTAGGTCACTAGGTCAAATCATAGAAAAACCTTGTGTACGCTCTAGAGGACACAGTTTTGATCCAATCTTTATGAAACTTTGTCAGAATGTTAATCTCCATAAACTCTAGGGCAAGTTCGAAACTGGGTCATGTCGGGTCGAAAACTAGGTCACTAGGTCAAATCTTAGAAAAACCTTGTGTACACTCTAGAAGGCGCAGTTTTCATCCAAAGTTCATGAAACTTTGTCAGAATGTTTATCCTCATTATATTCAGGAGAAGTATGAAACTGGGTCTAAACTAGGTCACTAGGTCAAATCATAGAAAAACTTTGTGTACGCTCTAGAGGACACAGTTTTGATCCAATCTTTATGAAACTTTGTCAGAATGTTTATCTCCATAAACTCTAGTCCAAGTTAGAAACTGGGTCATGTCGGGTCAAAGACTAGGTCACTAGGTCAAATCTTAGAAAAACCTTTTGTTTTTCTAGAAGGCACGGTTTTGATCCAAAGTTCATGAAACTATGTCAGAATGTTTATCCTTATACTATCGGGGACAAATTTGAAACTGGTTCATGTCGGGTCAAAAACTAGGTCACTAGGTCAAATCATAGAAAAACATTGTGTACACTCTAGAGGACACAGTTTTGATCCAAGCTTTATGAAACATTGTCAGAATGTTTATCTTTATAAACTCTAGGCCAAATTTGAAACTGGGTCATGTCGGGTCAAAAACTAGGTCACTAGGTCAAATCTTAGAAAAACCTTGTGTACGCTCTAGAAGGCACAGTTTTCAACCAAAGATCATGAAACTTTGTCAGAATGTTTATCCTTATTATATGTAGTATAAATTTGAAACTGGGTCATGTCGGATCAAAAACTAGGTCACTAGGTCAAATCATAGAAAAACCTTGTGTACGCTTTAGAGGACACAGTTTTAATCCACACTTTATGAAACTCTGTCAGAATGTTTATCTCCATAACCTCTAGGCCAAAATTGAAAATAGGTCATGTCAGGTCAAAAACCAAGTCTTTAGGTCAAATCTTAGAAAAACCTTGTGTACGCACTAGAAGGAATAATTTTGATCCAATCTTCATCAAACTATGTCAAAATGTTTATTGTCCATATATCTTAGCCCCCAATGAAACTGAGTCATGTCGAGTCAAAAACTAGGTCACTAGGTCAAATATTAGAAAAACTTTGTGTTCACCCTAGAGTGCACAGTTTTGATCCAATCTTCATGAAACTCTGTAAGTTTATCTTTATGAAATCTAGATCAAGTTTGAAACTGGGTCATGTCGGGTCAAAAACTAGGTCACCAGGTCAAATATAAGGAAAACCTTGTATACGCTCCAGAGCTCACAGTTTTGATCCAATCTCAATGAAACTTTGTCAGAATGTTTATTCTTACAATATCCAGGCCAAGTTTGAAATTGGGTCATGTCGGGTCAAAAACTAGGTCAAATATTAGGAAAACCTTGTGTACGCTCCAGAGGACACAGTTTTGATCCAATCTTTTTAAAACTTTGTCAGAATGTTTATCGTCACAATATTTAGGCGAAGTTTGTAAGTAGATCATGTCACGTCAAAAACTACGTCACTAGGTCAGATATAAGAACGACCTTGTGTACACTCTAGAGGGCACAATTTTGATCCAATCTTCACGAACCTTTGTCAGAATGTTTATCCTCAAGATATCCAGGCCAAGTTTGAAACTGGTTCATGTCAGGTCAAAAACTAGGTGACTAGGTCGTGCACACCCTAGAGGGCACAGTTTTGATCCAATCTTCATGAAACTATGTCAGAATGTTTATCTTCATAAAATCTAGGTCAAGTTTGAAACTGGGTCATGTCGGGTTAAAAGCTAGGTCTCTAGGTCAAATCTAAATTAAGTTATGCTGCAAGAATCAGAACTAACATTGCAATGATGCCAGCCACAAACTCCTTGGAATACATTAGTTTCACCACAGTGAGATAATGATGCTATCATTCTATCATCTGTCTTTGCTTAGTTCAGTCTAGTTCAAATCCATCAAAGGAACTCAGCATGAACGGGAACTTTTCGGAGAAGGAACTCAACATGAACGGGAACTTTTCGGAGAAACGACTCTGCCATTTTCAGCTCACCTGAGCCTTACAGTATTGGTGTTAGCTGCGTCTGTCATCCATCCATAAAAATTTTCAAACATCTCTGAAACCACTGGGCAGACTAAACTCAAATTTCATATGGAGCCTGCACATGGGTCAAAGGATTGAAGGTTCGTCAAATGATCTTGGTCACATGACCAAGGTGGCCGCCATTCCCATGTATGGTAAAAGCTCTTATAAATCTTCACCAGAGCCAGTGAACTGATTAATGCTCAGGTGAGCGATTCAGGGCCACTATGGCCCTCTTGTTTTGATGAAAAGTTTTATGCTATAAACATATTTCAATGATGCCGCTAAACATCCAGGCTATGAGCCATTTTGAAGAAATGGCCATTTCTATGGCCGGTAGACTGCGTCAAGTTTAAAGGGTTTTTAGTTGTTGTTTTTTTTTTGAGCATATAACTTCAACCGCCTGTGCTCATACTCTGTACACTGTTGAATTTTATGTTCAGAATTGCATCTTTCTTAGCTTGCAAGTCCAGTTCGCTCAAATTTTTATACATGAATTCATCAAAGCTGATCTAACCATGATCTCTACTGCTGTGGGAGAGCAAGGCAGGTGCGACATAGCATTCTGCGGAATTCTTGTTTTTGTATCGTCTTCCTCATCATTTTTATGCACATTTTTCTTCACAAAGCTATTGATTATGTTTAAGTTGTGATTCTAACACAGTGCCCCTATAGAAGCAATGGAAAGTTGCCGTGTTTTATTCTGCAACCATTCACTGTTGCGGAGCGCGTGAGTCTAATTGCTGACGTCACTGCAACTACTGAGGTAATTTGGTGACGCTTTGAGACGTTAGACGGTGTAACGTCTCTTTTTCTTTCTTAAAGCGGCACAAAAACTTACATGTATCTTAGATACAGTTAAGAATATTGGCGGGAGCATGAACGCGCTGGCAGTAAGGTTGGGAGAGTTTGAAGGAAAATAGTAGTTTTTCAGCGTTTTTGAGTGTTAGAATCGAAATAGTTCAGCTCTAGCATTGAATTGTTGAGTCAGTCCGCGCTCGTGATATGATCTACTTTACAACTGACCTCCAAACAGTGAACTATTACTCAACAATTCACTGCTAGAGCTAATCTATTTCTTAATTAAGCTTAACCACTGACGAATCTTAGCATGCGTCATTGACGTTAAAACGTTATAAATCGGTCCAGTGTTCAATGATTTATGGGTGAATCTGTTCAATGGATAATCAAAATCCGAGAAAAACAATAGGCTAAACTAAAGATTACAGCATGATGAATTTAACTGTGAAGTTCCTTCAGTGAAGTGCAACATAACTGTGAGATAACGATGACGTTAGTCTAAGACATTTAGCTTCTACTCAGTAGCCGGGAAAACTTCTTTTTCAGAATTGTTTACCTGAGCATACTGGTAGATACCAAATTATTAAACACGCCAAAGGGATCCAAGAAATACCGATTTAAAGCAATGTTTAAGATGATAACATAAAAACAACTTTTCAAACAGTGTAAACCGTATACGCGTAGCATATTCAAATGTTTTAAAGCGGTTTCCTTTGTTTTAGCAGCGAAACAGCCGCTTCATTATAATTTTGGCTTTTGCACATGATCAAAAATGTCCTTTACGTACAATGAATGGTCTCAAAAACTGATGTCACGGTAGTACAAACGCGGGCATGTGCGCCAAGCGAAGACTCAGGTCATCCACCCAGGCTGATCAGAGTCTTCGCTGTCCGCATGGAGGTAGCTTAGACCCTTAGCTACCCTTTAAGCGTACATCAAAGACTCTGGCAAGACTGGATGGATGCCTAGGCTGATCTGAGTCTCCGCTGGGCGCAGATGCGACTTAGTTGGTTTTGTCGTGTCGCGGCTCAAATATGTTGAAAATCAAATCCTTGGCATGCTCAGTTTGGACTGTCGTTTTAGTCCATTGATGACGAGTGAACTCTTACAAGACTCTTAGGGCAGTCCAGTCCCAGTTTACGGGGTGTCAGGTTTATTTTAATTTAACTGATTTTTCTTTTTAAAAAAAATCAAGCAAACAGTGTGGATCCTGATCTGGTCCGGTTCTACATTGTTTGCCAAAATCCCTTTCATGAGTATCCAGAAATGAATGGGCTAAAAAGGGACTGCTCTGACTAGGCTGTTTCGTTTTCTACAACTGACATTCTATACTGTACAGTCTACAAAATTCCACTGTGTCACTGAGATTAAATGTTTGATATTACGAAAATAATCAAATAATGACTGATTAACCCTATTTTAACAAGTGGACTTGTCCAGCCTTATCATATTTACACGAGTCCATTTCTAGTTTTAGGGGTGTTTGTTGGAGTGTTCATTTTACTGTATTTTGCACATAAATTCCTGTAAGCAAACAGTGTTGACCCTGATCAGACGCCGCGTCCTGCGGCGTCTGAACTGGGTCTGCACTGTTTGCATAAGTCCCCAAAACGCGTTTCAGGTCTAAAAAGAGTTAAATAAGACAGTCCCTCTCGTAGTTTTGCCGAAAACGAATAACAGTCCTCCACCAGTCGGAGACCCGTTGTTGGAATTGATCGGCAGGAAGATCGCTTTCAGCTATTAAGTAGCAACTGCCTACAGGACTAATACTCACTCCAGCACACACCTTTTCATTGCTGTTAATACAGCTTTGCTGACAGCCTTCAAGATTTGTTTTTGTTTGCGCAAGTAGATCCATTTCAAAACTGAAATCTTCTACTTGGTGAAAACCGTACCCGTATACCCGGCATGCCTTGACACAGCCTCGCAGCTGACTAAAGATGTAACCTTCAGCACATACACACTTTGCTTCGCGACAATCGCTATTCTGTAGGCTGTCGCAATTTAGATCTAGTAAACATTTGGATCCATATCCGGAAGGTTTATCATAAGTATCTAACAGGTCAAATTGAGACAAAGCTTTATAAATGGTTTCATTTACACTTTTGGTCTTGTTTTGTACAGTTTCTTCTATGTTAGTTTGAAATTCTTCCGCAGAATACTTCAGAACTGTCAGCTTTTCATTGACTGATTGTAGTTCTTTACTGACAAGTAGTCCAATAGACTGATTTGTTTGAAGCTCAGTAACTCTTGCTTCTATCCTATTTATACTATCATCAACCTCTTTCATATTTGTTATAAAAGTATCATTCATTTTCTTCCTGAGAAGTTTCTCCTGTTTTATGGCATTCTTCAATGCTGTGGCATCTCTTTGATTGAAAATGTCCAATATTATAGCATTTTGTTGCTTAATTTCTTCAAGCTCATCTTTCAACTCAGATACTTGTTTTTCACACGAATTAGGAACAGGGCTAATCCCATTTGCTGTGTTTGTCAATGATTTTTTTAGCGACTCTATTTCACTTTTCAGCATATCTATATCAAAATTTAAAACATTTTTCACGGAATCTATTTTATCATTAAGACGACTAAGCATGTTGTCGCCATCATGGGTGTGCGTCACAGGAAACACTTTCAACAGAAAAATTATAAAATAACTTAGTTCCAGCTTCATGTTATGAAAATGCCACCTCAAAATCCTTTGCGGTACTAGATCTTTCCTTGGGCGTACATTTTATTTAACTGTCAGTAACTTGTACATCGCTTCGGATTAAAAAAGCTAAAATAACTACTCTCGTGAGGAAAACAACATATTTACCATACGCTTGATTTTTTCTCAAGTGGTACTTGAAATGCTTCAAAATGACAGGAAACTAGCTGTTATACCGGTCATATTACTAAACCTCACACAAGACTGTCCTTTTAAAACCGCCAGCTAACATCACAGTCAGACAGGTTTCCGAGCTGAATATCAATCCTCCATATCTGTATTAAAGATGAACGAATGCAGAGCTGAATATTGATCCCACAGCATGAACTTTTTCGAATGCAGAGCTGGATGTCGAGTCCACATCTCGATATCCAGTATCAACCTTTTCAATGCAGAGCTAAATATCGATTCCACAGCTCGATAATCAACATGAACTGTTTTCGAATGCAGGAGGGTGAGGGTGAAGGTTTGGGCCCAGTAAAACCGGTTTAAACCCCCCAGTAGTTATTACTGACCGTCCCAAGGCGGTACTTTCGTTGCGGTTGCATTTATTTTACGTTCGATGCTGTTTAATTTATTGTGTTCTCATTTTAACCCTTCTATAACAAAAATAGAAAATAGGTAAAAATAATTGTTGAATGTTTTTCGTATAATTTGCTTAGTCTGTTGTAACCCTTCTGTTGGTCTATATTATTTAGTTCAATAAAGATATTCCTCGATTTCCTTTCGTTGACTGGGCGGTGCTTATTTCTGACCTTACCTTTGACGAGTATGTTTTCTAAATAGGTAAAATGCGGTAATGACTTTTATGCTCACCCGCGCAGAACAAAGCTCACCTTTATAAAAGGCACGGAATGATCGGGGATCGCACAACATATTCTTTTTTTTCTCTTTAAACCCAGCATATAGACAGCGTCTAAACAACGTTGTGACGACGTCGATGCGACGTTAAGACATCGGATAAACCTTGTATACACGTCAATAAAGCGTCATAACGTTGCATCGACGTTCCTCTGACGTCGTTTCGACGTAGTGTGCCTGTATGGAAACTGTTTATCATTTGCAATGACCGATAGCGTTTACCGGGTATTTTTAATCTGCCAATTATGCCTAACAACTCATGAGCATTATACTTTACCGATTTTTCATGTTGACTGCTCGATTTTGACATTGAATGGCATGCCTCTAACAGCACCGCCCAGTCAACGAAAGGAAATCGAGGAATAGCTGAGTTGCCACCTACTTGAGAAAGAGCTGCTGACTCGGCTTATCACTTGTAATTTATTGTTTGTTGGGATGTCAATTTTTCCCTTTGATGTTGGGGATAGGGTTTGGGATCTGATTCAGTCAGTTCCTGAAGTGTATTTACTCTTTAAATTTGAACGTCTATCTCACGCCTCGATATTCAACATGTATGTCGTTTTCGAATGTACAGCTGGATATCGACCACACAACGAACGTTTTCTAATGCAGAACTGAATGTCGGTCTCACAGCTCGAAAGAGATAGATGATAGTAGTCATTGTATAGAAGCTCATACCGAGCTGTGAGACCGACATTCAGCACTGCATTCGAAAGCGTTCGTTGTTAGATCGATATCCAGCTCTACTTTCGAAAACAACATTTAAGAATTGAAATTTGATTTTTCAACGTTCAACGTGTGATGAAGCCAGTGGGCGGAGCTAAAATTCCATAAAGAGCGAAGCGCTTCTTGTAGAATTTTAGCGACGACCACTGGCTTCTTCACACGATGAACGCTGAAAAATCAAATTTATATTCTTATATTTACACTTTATTTTTTAGACCCTTCCTGTGCTGTTTTCGTGGTAATTTAATGTAGAATATGTGAAATATACGTCGAAGAAAAGACAGAAACGACGTATTTGGCCATTACGTTAAACAGCCATCGCCATAACGTGGCGTCAATCGAACATTATGTGGACCAATCAGAACGTTTGTTTACCTTAGACGTCGCTTAACGACCACGTCACATGATCAACTGTCGTTCATTGGTGTATGAAGCCAGTTGCTCTATACGGTTTACCTATGGGAAGTCAGTCGCAAGTGTAAATATTGGTGAATATGACGAACTCCTGACCTTGGACAAGAAACGGAAACTGAGTCTGAAGGTCATCTGGCTTAGCAAAGACAATTCTGCAGGGCACAGTGAAAGGAAAAAGAAGAAGAGGTAGACAGAAGAAGCGGTGGGAAGACAATATTAAGGAGTGGCCAGGGATGGAATGATTGTGAAATAAAATACAGTATGGAACACCAGTGGACTTCTGAACTATTCAGATTGTAATGGTGGGTTTACACGGAGGTTGCATGACCATTATATTGAGGTGTTTTGGATTGCTCATCAGGGTCAGGTTCACAATCATTCTTTTAACTTAATGACAACCTTCAAGTTCATGTGTAAAGAAGCTTACAATAACTGAATGCATTTGATTTTTCTTTCGTATTACATTTCCATGAATTGTCTGTAGGATCACACAAAAACTGCTTTTTTTCAATATGATATAAATATGGATTTTCTAAGGGCGATTTATTCCACCTTAAAGTCACAGTGATCCATGACTTTAAGAATGATTATGAAACTGGACCTAGGTGTTGGGAAATTTTGGTTACTCGTTTTACCGCCGAACAAATTAAAGGCGTGAGACTTAGAAACAACGGACGATGGCGGCTATGCTCAGATATAATAAAAGCCTTTACTTCAGTCAGCCTATAACATACAGTATCGTATCCTTAGACGTCTGAACTATACTCCTACGGTTACCTTTAGCATCTTTACGGAAATGTCAGAATTTCCCTTTCATGTATTTATAAGAGAAAACACCTGGTTGGTGGATTTTGCTGAAATTTCGGAAGCTTAAAATGAATAGACTAGTTTTTTTTTATTAACTCACATTGTTTTGTCAGTATTTCAATATCACCTAAGTGCCCAGGTGAGCAATAAAGGACCATCTGATCTTCTATTTATTATTTACAGTCAAACCTGCTTCTGTGGTCACCTCCATTAATGGGCCTACTGTCTTTAACAGCCACCTTGTCTGGGACCCTTGAGCCAAAATACAGTGCAAATGAACCTGTATTAAGGGGTCACCTGTATTAAAGGTAGGTTCCTGGACTAGCGATAACAATTATGTCCACAAAATAATTTCGTCTTTTTCTGAGCAGTATTGAATTCTCTTATTTTTCTGAATTTTTTGCTATAGTGAAACTCGTCAGATATTGATGAAAATAGTCGTTTTCCCTTTTGGTTTATTTTCTTTCGTTGGAATTCCAGTTCTAAAAATAACTATGTTAATTATGTCTATAAGTGTGCGATTTCTGATGCCATTCTCCAAAGGTCAATTTTCACTTGCCGTGAGCTCTCCTAGAGGTCCTGGCATGGCGGATGGGTTAAAACTATCCCAAAATACAATGCGGCATGACGTCAGCTGCGTTATCTATTTTTGGCGCGAACTAAAAATAGTGCTAACTGGTGTGCGAAGCAGAGTTAGGAAATCCCTTGCAAAACAACATTTCTAATATTTTTTTGATTTACACTTTTTAGTGAAACTTATTCATTCCATTTTATAAGTGCTTTCCAACAACTTGGACGAAAGATCATCAAAACTATGATGCATTCCAAAGTACAGGAACCTACCTTTAAGCAGCCAATTTTGTGTTTCCCTTGGGTGAACCACCGACAGGTTTGGCTGTATTTTTTTTTTTTTTTTTTTTGTATTCAGGACTGCACGCAAAGGAAAACGTGTGAAACGACTACGACTGCATGCATGTTCGTAAACTTGTCTCTGGTCGTGTTTTGACGTCGCATCCACGTCAGTACGACGTCATTTCGACGCCATGTGCCAAGCTAGGTTAGTTCTGTTGTTGAAGAAAAAGTAACCAGAAATCGTCCAGCCATCTTTCATCTGACTGACTTGAATCTTTGCCCAAGACATGGCCTAGATATAAGCCTGAGAGACAAAGCCTATTTAAGATTTCAGCAATTTCAAGTGGAAATATATCCTCGGGGAAGACTGTGATTGGTTGGCATATCATTGCAAAGGTCTTCGTGTTTTGCTATTTTTGAGTTTGATCCACTAGGATACGTCGACTGTTTATGTGATCAGGAAGACTATAATCAGACTTCGTGAACGCGCAGGCTTATCTGATTATTCTTGTTTGCGGATGTGTATGGCATTTTTCCTTGCGAATCTGTTAAAGTAGTCCCCTGCATCAGTAATACTTTTACAAGTAATAATGAGCCACGACACGACAAAACCAACATAGTGGCATGCACGCCCAGCAAAGAATCAGATCAGCAGGGGGATGCGCGCAGACCAATCAGAGTCTCTGCAGTTGGTATGGAGTTGGTAGCTTAGACCCTTCGTTACCCTTAAAGTGCACATGGAAGACTGATCAGACTGGGCGTTTGCTCAGGCTAATCTGAGTCGTAGCTAGGTGAACATGCTACTTTGCTGGTTTTGTCGTGCCTCGGCTCAAGTTTGCTATGTGTAGATTGCATTTTCGAACAGCGACTAGACTTTCATGTGCGCCTGTACAGCTTGATCAGGCCTTTCCTAGTTTGCCGTCCCTCGTCTCTGAGTTGATGAGGTTAAAATGGCATAAATTCTCAGGCTGGTGTTATGGCCTTTAAACAAACATAAATCGAGTCGCGACACGACAAAACCAACAAAGTGGCATGTGCTCCCAGCAAAGACTCAGTTCAGCCTGGACATCCGCCCGGCCTGATCTGAGTCTTCGCTTTGCGTTAAAATGATAGCTAAGGGTCTAAGCTACCACTATGCCGGTACCGAATACTCCAATCAGACCGGGTGGATGTCCAGGCTGATCTTAGCTGGGCGCACATGCCACTTTGTTGGTTTTGTCATGTCGCGGCTCAATCATTATGACGTTACCTTTTTATCGGACACAGAGCCTCGACATATGCGGCTTGGCTTCTGGATCAGGCCAGCGTTAGGGTAAAGTCGGGTAACTTCGGACATGGGGCAAATTCGGACATACCATTGCAAACTGTGAAAATCCAGATGAGACGGCTCATCATGAGCCGCCTCATCAGGATTTTCACTGTTTGGCCAGTTATTTTTGTTTAAGTTCCAAACAACTTACATATAAAGCAACCAATGTCACTGTCCGAATTTGCCCGCAGTCCGAAGTTACCCGACTCTCCCCTATACGTTTCAAGGTGTACACCTCCATGGTTTTTTCTTACTATTTTTAAAAGGGGACTTCCTGTTCGAGTCTCTAGATGGAAAAGTCCGGCAAATATGGGCTCTAACGTTACTCTTAATAGAAGAAAGTTGCTTCTACGAGAGCAAAGTCTTTTGTTTATGAATTCCCTCCTATTGAAAACGGAGTCAAAAATGAAAATGGCGGGATTAATTTTTCTGAAAGTTTACTCATTCCCATTTAAGGAACATTTATAGGAACATAAATTTAGAAAAGTTTTTACCTTCAGCTGTGCTACCAAAGGGCGTAAGTGTTGCCATTGGAAACTATAGCTACCAAACGCAATCCGGATCTTATCATTTAAAGCGAAGGTGTTTTGCCATTACTGTTTCGATAGCTACAGAAACTTCAAAGTACTGGAGTAAACGAACATAACAGAGCAGAACTTTATTCTAAAATCATTTCTCAGGCCATACGCCATGTACGCAGATGACATAGGAGAAAAGTATTAATAATTTCCATATTGAGACGTCAATAACACGTATACAACAGTATCACAGAAAAGGCCGTGATTAGCATCATCCGGAGAAAAGGTGCCTTAGTTCGGAAGTAAAATACCGGTCATTCCTGTAGCCAGGTACATCAAAGGATGAAGGCTATGGCTCCGGTCAGCCTGCCATCAATACGAAGGCTGACCCGCGCACCTGCCTCTCGTATAAAAGTTAGGAAGTAAGGTAAACATAGACAGGATACTGTTACCCGCAGTAACGCCAAAAACAATTTTAAATGACATTTTTTTTTGTCCGAAGATGGCCTGGAAATATTTGCTTATCAGGTAAGTATCATAATGCTTATTTTACTTATCCAGCCTTAGGGGAAGTCGTTTCACAGCATATTCGAACAGTGAAGGCTGTGACCGTACTGCGCATCTGCATAGTCATCTAACTGCAAATGGGTTTAGATAGTTCTAGAAATAGCGGGCAAAGACTCTGATGCGTCAACGCGGAGTGTCAGGCTGATCTGTAACGTCGCTGTTCGACAGTACTGAGGTGTATGAGCACAACTCTATTTATTTCAGACAATATCAACATTAATGAGCTGCGACACGACAAAACCAACAATCTGGTTGTGCGCCATGCGAAGACTCAGATCAGCCTGGGCATCCGCCCAGTTTGATCAGACTCTTCATTAAGTGCTCAAAGGGTAGCTAAGGGTCTAAACTACCTCCATGCGGGCTGCATAGACTCTGATTAGCCTGGGTGGATGCACAGGCTGATCTGAGTCTGCGCTGGGCGCACAACCACATTGTTGGTTTTGTCGTGTCGCGGCTCATTAATGTGATGTCCTATTTCCTTTCCCTTCTCAAGGAGCAAATTCTTTCCTTCAAGAGCTGGGGCCGTATTTATAAAACCACTTAAGTCGTTGCTATGCTGTTACTAAGGCTAAAGTTCTATGAAGGAGATTCCCTACAACTATGAAATTTGCTCTGGAGGAACAGGCTTTTTCAGACTGTTCCTCCAGAGCAAATTTCATAGTTGTTGGGAATCTCCTTTATAGAAATTCAGCCTTAGCAACAGCATAGCAACCGCTTAAGTCATTTTATAAATACAGCCCCTGATCGTTATTGAGACGAGAGGTGAAAATGATAGAGTTGGTTTCTAGGAAAGCGTACAAAGTCGCATTAAACAGCTTTACTCTGGACTTTTGTTCATTTTATTAGTTTTCCCTCCATGCTTATGGGTTCGATAGAGCTTTAGAGGAAAGACCTTCGGATACTAAATTGAAACTGCGACCCACATTTTTTCGACCCAGATAATCATGTGACTAGCGCATTTGTTATGGCCAGTCTCTGCATCCATATAGTTCTTATAGTTCTGTTGGTTGCGGGTTTCAATGAAAACGTGGTTCGAGGTTATAAAATTTGAGAACAATTTCAAACTCAAAATAAAGCACACTGATTGGCTGTTTCCGAGCACACTTTGAGTTTGAGAATGTACTCTAATTTTATAACCTCTCCGTGTTGATCTACTGGTGGCAAGTTTGAGTCCGGTAGGCAGTTTCTGGACTATTCCATTCGCATATAATGTATAATCTCAATTCTTTCTCAATCGGCCCAAAATAACTGAAATGCTGCTGAAGAAGCCGTAAAACTCCAAAGTATTCATCTATCTATATCTTCATTGTCACGCTCTAGTTATGTATCATATTGCGAACAGAAGAGAAGGACCGGACGCAGTCTGGTCGGAGTCTTATTTCTACAATGCAACGTAATTTTATTTATTTATTAATTCAATTTTGTTTTTGGCATTTACATATATACAATCATAAAATATACATACATACATACATACATACATACATACATACATACATACATACATACATACATACATACATACATACATTAGCCAAAGGATTGGACATTAGGATAGGCCTATATTTGCCCTCTCCTGCAACGTAATTGGCCGTACGTTCGTAAGTTATGCATTACATTGTTCCATAACACCACTTCTACTACCAGTATTTCTCCACCTCCTCCTCTCTTCCTGCTAAGACTATAAAATAATAATATTGATAATAATAATAATAATAATAATAATAATATTTTGTCTTCATATTTGCCATGTTTATCTCTTTCTCTTAAAGTCAACCCTGTTTATATATCTTATAATTAAAACAAGAGTGGTGAAATTGTTTGACCGAAATTTAAAATCACCGCCAAAGTATTTTTGTTCTTATGGTCTGATAACTATTAACTCTCACAGGGCTAACAATACAAGGGTAATGGGACACCTGTCTAAAAACAAAAGAAAGTTAAATAAATTGAATATGCACAATTAAGCAACGACGCACAGTAAAAAGACCTACGTGATTAGACAAACAGCATAGTCTCTGACTAGCCAGCGCGTCCGCGCAGTCCGATAAGAGCCTTTGCAGTTCGTTAGAAAATGTGTCAGCTCTCTCAACAGCGAAGGCTCTGGGAAGACGGCGGATGCACAATTTGATACATGAATGAATCATTTTGAGTGTTGCAGACTTTTATCCGTACCATGGTCTAGACATTTAAATACCCAGCATATCTTCTTTACTTCAAAAGTCGACATAAAGTGGATATTGTCATTACACCGTCTGTTTTATAAACCTGTTAGCCGGCAGTGGAGAGACTGGTGAATGTGGATACGTAACGTTTGTATGTTTCTTTCGTTCAATCTGATTTTACGTTTTTAGCTCCGTTCGTCGTAAACATTTTTAAATGGCATTTCCTCTGAAACTGTTTTACTCTTTGTAACCAAATTCCATATACATATTCATCTGTTGACTGTTGGAACAAAAACCACTGTTTTAATGCTAATTGGTCAATCACTTTGGTTGCTATGGCAACGTATCGTTGTATCATTGAATTTCAATGGGAATATTGCCTATGCCTAGCAGATATAACATCTTTCATAGAAATATTTCTAAGAGACACATGGTTTATGAACCAATGACTTGATTGTCATAGCAATCGAAATGCTGATAATTGCAATATATATATATATATATATAAATCAACTCTTCAGTAGCCATACGACTGGCAAAGCTAAAACTTTACAGAATTCTTTTTGCATAAGCTTCTGCAAAACTTCTTTTTTTGTGCCAATCGGTTGACTGATTTAGTTCAATTATCCCCCCCGCCGGCTCCACTCCATCCTGCCCCGCTTCTCCGGTGTTTTGGGTGAGACTTTAAATCGAGGTCCCCTCTCTATATGGCCTATGTGTTGGTGGGACGTTAGACCTGAGTCTATTTCCTTCATTCCGGCAAATTTTATTTGTTTCAGAGTAACACAATGCGAGAAAGACTGAAGAAAGTAAAAAAACTTACCAGGTTTGACTTCATCGAAGGCATCTCTTTTTATAGTTACAGTACTTAAAAGCATATGCTAATGTGTGTCTTAAATTTCCTTGTGTCTTTAAGACTGTCAAATTACAGCCAAAAATTGCATGAACGCCTATTTCAAGCAAGAATGAAGGTTGTTGTTTACAGATACCTGTATATACAATACGTGCCTGTTGAACACTAAATGACGGGTGTGCATAAAGAATAACTATGGCTATGGCTTCTCCTTGCTGGACACCATAACCAGTGGCATATTCAGCAGTTGATGAAGCTATTATAATTATCTGGTAGAAATGTGCTGGTAAATGATATATCTCGACATCAATAATATTTCAAGTTTGAAACGCACTCAACCTTCGGATAAACAAACAAATAAATAAGATAAAGAAAATGAGACAATACCAGACAAATACCACTTTCAAATTGCCCGAAATTATTACATCAGTGAAGCCAAAAGATATGTTAGACGTGCCCATAGATAAACAAACACACGCAAAGAAGCTGATCATTCCGATGATGAAGATATTTTCGGAAGACAGCCCTGTGTCAGACAGTAACGGAACAGACTTTATTAAGCAAGATAGACAGCAGTGTTATTCAGATGACATGATAAAGGCAAAAGATACGCCAAAGTTTTCGCCGACCGATGGAAAACTCAAAGACTTACAAAGTCATTTCAACTATGAACATTTCACTGGCAATACAAAACGAAATATCCCATGTCAACCAGAGCTTATTCGTCTCCTCACTGAAACAGAACTGGATATAGGAAAGGGGCATAAAACTGAATCAAACACATCGGGAAGCATGAAAGAAAACAAACAAAGATGTGAACACTGTCGAATGACAAATGCCAAACATAAGCATTGGTGCATCATATACTTGGAAAATCAGAAAGCAAAAGACAATCTAATTTTTGCTGATCGCGGTTCGATCACACAACGAAGGAAAAAAGTGTCTTTTGGTGATGTATCCTATCATGCTCTTGAAGCAAACGAGACGGGTCGAAAAGTAAGGAATACGCCTCAAGCTGGACATAAAATGCCACAAATGATTAGATCCAGCACAACTCTTGATGGGTTAAACCTCAGACCTGATCGTCCAGACTTCAGTTCTCTTCACAGAGATGTTTACATCCAAGCGCTTGCTGAATCCAGAGCACGTCGAGTGGTGAAACTAAAGAGCGCTTATAACTTTAGTACGCAGACAACAAGGCCGTTTTTGTTTTCATATTTTGATAATCTCAAAGGATCGTCATGTCGACGCAAGAATGTTGATGGTATGAAACACATATTTGGTGACGTGGACGTGGACAAATATTACGAAAGATTGACTGGGAAAACACGAAAAGGCCTATACACGAAACCTTGATTGTTACACATAGTTGCTGAATACAATTAAGCAGGAGCTAATAATATCTCCTGATTTTAGGCAGATAAGTAACCTAAAAAAAACACGTTGTACGTTGCTCTGTTTTGACACTCGGCAAGAGTATATCAAGCAACAAAACAGCAGTTCGTGAAAACAGTGATTGTTGTTTGACGCCGATCCTAAGATTTTATGCTATACGAAAGATTGCAGATAAGATGGTTACTGTCCTGGTGAGGGCGTAACTAGGGATAATTACATGTAACGCAAAAATATGTTTCCTACCCCTTGAGGGCAAGAATAGGAGTTTAGCCCCAAAGATATTTCATTCAGTCGTGTCTGCAGTTACTATTGAAATCTTATCCAATTTACAAATTTTAAACATCAGCGAATATGCAGGTACGTGTTGAAATTTTGTCAGTGACAAAATTTCAAAACGCGCCTGCGTATTTGCGTATAGGCAGTTATGCCCTAGCTGGGAGACTTTTTCCGTATTACGTGCTGCTTCCTGCTGTGTTTATTGTCTTTCAATGATACTCATTTTGCATCTGATATTAGTAATAATATCCTATCATTCCTTGTCAATAGATGTTTGCATATTTAGATTCTTTTATACTAAACTGTTCACAAAAAGTAGGGAAGATTGAGCTATTAAAAAGTGTAAAAATTAGAAAAAATGTCAAATTCATCTGAATAGGCAAGTGTCCATCTGACAAATATTCGATAAGACATTTTGCATTACCATTTGCATTGTACACCCGGTCACGTAATCTGCATGCATTTTTTTTCGACAGGGAGTCGACACCCAAGTTTTACAAGAATCTGTTATGGCAACAGATCATTTTCAGATTACAAAATTTACACTGAAACACTAGCCATGATACATTTAAAAAGCTGCAAATTGGTTTTACACACTGGTTCATCAAAATAAAGGGTGCGTATCATAAACGTCCAAATTTTTCGGTGGCTCGATGTACCCGGACGATTTTTGTTTTCTGGTTTTCTTCTCCAAATGACCCTTTTAAAGAAGATTTTTTTTTCTAGTTTACGAAACTTAAAAATGCATTTAAAGGTTACCTTAGTTGAAGAATTTGAGAATTTGAAGGAATGTTTGTTCGAATTTGCCACATTTTAGTCCTGACCCCCCCCCCCCCCCCTTTCTGAAACAAATTGTATGCAAATTACGTGAAAGACATATCGTCTATGCTTTCATAAAAAGTGTCTAAACAGATATTTGTCTAATCGACGCTTACCGTTTCATATCGATATCACATTTGTTGTAGTTGCTGCAATATTTCATAGCTTATTATCCCCTACTTTTTGTGAAGCATATATCTTTATTCACGTCAGAATTAAAGCTTCATCAAACCAACAGTTTCCAATGAACATGACTTAAAGCCATCACTTCTAGATAGTTGCCTGACAGTTTAATTTACAAATATCGCTTGGACTCCGAGTGTGAGTAGGCTGGTTCCAGCATGTATAGTTCGCTCGTACCTTAGACAGATTTTGTAAATGTGCTATTCACAACACTCAGCCAAATCCTCAGGTAAGCGCCTTTGTCCGGATGAAAATTGTACATTCAAGAAATCCTATATTAGCAAGGTGATTGTGACATTCTCCTGCGTTCGTCTTTGCTGCATTACGAGAAAAAAGAATAATGTGCAATTCCATTCATGGGTCTTTGGCACCTCAGTATCTGCAAATCCATTTACAATGTCTGCCTTTGCAGTCTGGAGTTAATTTTTAAATGGTAACCTGACAGTCTGTTTTCCAAAACTGAATTTCCTCAAACATTTATTGTCTCAAATAATTAAGATCAGTGTTATACTGATTTTCATCAGTCTCTGTCCTTCAGTTTCTCAGTTATACCAGGACAAATAATGCCTGTCCGTGTCAGGTGCTGTATGCCACGCATGCGTGGGTTGATAGTCTGCTGAATAATCCGGATAACCTCGGATGTAAATTGGCTGTACGTAACCTGGCTCCGGATTCACATATTTATAATCAGGCGGCAAAGATGGTACCGTATAAACAGGTCGCCTGAAGGTGGCTGGTCTGTACAACTGTGCACCACTCGAAACATCGTCCACACCTGGCTCCTCCTGAGAAGAAATCAAACACAATCATGATTATAAATCCACCCGTGGTTAACTATGTATATACAACGGTTGTTACCAAACGAAACAGAGTCCTAGTTCCCAAACGACCTGGTCATCGTGGCTATATAAATTTGTTTAGTCACGATGACCAAGTTGTTTTGAAACTTTGACTCTTTTTCGTTTTGTAACAGCCTTAGAAACATAGCTAACCAGGGGTGAAATCATGCATCCCTAATCACATGTTTCTGAAATTAAAAACGAATCTCCCAGCAATAAATTGGTAACATTGGGCGTGGTCGTTGTTACAGGCGCTCGCCCATGGTGCTGAAGGTCCCGGGTTCGAATTTCCGTTGGGTCAACCAGCGACTGTAAAACTCTCTCTTTCAACCTAGCAGTGATTTGGTACATTTTTTTCGAATCATAAACACCCGACAGGCGAGGGCATATAAAATATGGTGGTACACTAGCACCCAGGCTGTCCTTCCGGCACTTGACAACGAGAAACCTTTACCTTTTACCAAAGAATTTGGACAATGTTATTATTTAGAAAGGGTAACAGACAAATTCAGACACAGAGCGACTCCTATTTTTTCATTTGATAAAATCTTTTTGCTGTATTTTATATCATTTACCTTTTTAGAATTATTTTTCTTGTATCTCCTTCTCAGGACACAGCAGCAGACGATCATTCCAATAATTACCAGTACCATGATCGCGCAACCAACCGATATGCCGATAATTACTGGAGTGGATAATCGGCACTCATCGCTATCGTCAACGCAATGATCGTAGCCATCGCAAATTAATCGGCTAGATATACATCGCCCACTGGATTTACATTGAAACTCGGTATTGTAGCACATACCCTCAGCGTCTGTAAAATAAAATATTTAACCCATTTATGCCTAGTGGACTCTTCTGTTCATATGCACTAAAATTGTCCATTTGTCTATTAAGGGGTGCCTGGTTTAGTTTATTTTTTTATCATTTTTATTTTGAGTCTTCTGCAAATAATGTAGACCCTGATCAGACGACGCGTGTTGCGGCGTCTGATCTGGGTCTGCACTGTTTGTCAATGTCCCTTTTATGGGGCACTAGGCATTAATGGGTTAAATTTATGACCAAACTTAATTCTTAAAACGTATGGATACATTCCGTGGTATATGGTTATACCACCAAGGGAGACCACTCAAATCTTGAGGCATTGATCGCCTTTGTGAAAGGGCTATTCTTTTAAAGGAAAAAAAATGATCCTGAAAGAAAGAAAGAAAAGCTCCATTGCAGAGCACACTTATCTACCGGGGAAACTAATACTGTTCTGTTCTCTTAGAGCTGTCTTCCTTGAACAAATGGGAACCAAACAATGGACACGAATCCATACCTAAAGACTTCAATAAGGCGATGTAAGTCGAAGAAAATGACATAATCAGTGATTTGTTTGTACATCGGCAGTGTCATGATAATGTTTCGCAAATGCTTTTACGAAATACTTACGACAATAACTCCGAAAGATCCTCTATTTAAGGCAGTAACTCCGAGAGACCCAATGAGGCATATAACTATCAATCTCGACAATAAATTTGTCAAAAAAAACTTTCAACCCCTAAAATGTAAAAATTCAAAAGAATGGTGGATCACTTTCGAAACTGTCGCATTTATCCTGACGTCGTCGTTGTTGTTGTTTTGTTGCCTTACTTACGTTCACGGTAACCATTTACGGTCATGTCGGGACGGTCAGTTAAACTAGCCACACTATTCCTGGGCAGGCTTAGATCTAAGCAGTTGACCAGTACTGAGGGCACATACTTTCGCAAATAACTGACAACTGCCCTTCTTGAATCAGCAGAAGGCGAAACGAAAGTATGTGGTCAGACTGTATTCTTTTATATAATAGGATAGTTTGAGATATCGGTGTTTGAGATAACGAGGATTTGTGATGACAAATTAACACCGAGAATGACTGTCATGATAACACGGGGACAGAAAAAGACAGATTACCTGTTCGAAAAGCAGTGAGAAGTAAGGTAAACCCTCTTCCTTGAGTTTCGGCGTCACTGTGAAATCTCAGGGTTATAAATCTATCTTTGGAAACATACCCTCTCTGTAGTGCCACCGCGGAGCACACCTGGCCACTCAGTCCTGTAACATAATGGATGGGATACATTTCTGGATTAATTGCCTTTAGGAAAGACATTTTAATTGCTTCCCTTTCTCAACTCAAGAAGAGACTCAGTCGAATCGAGTCTGCTATTTTCATTTCTTTGGTGCATTTGTTGCTGCCAAAGCATCTTACTATTCACTACTAAGTCAGGCGAGCTATCCTTCTCGCAGACAGGTGTTGTTATTTTATGGTTGACATTCTCGATTTAGGCATGTCAATACTTAGTAAATGGATAAAATCGACATGAGTCTTGTCATTTTTGACCAAATCGTAATTCTTACCGTCAATAACTCCATCATTGAAGCTCGCACCGTCAAAGATCTGTAAATAGTCGGCAGAACAATTCTGCTCCCATTGTATATCCAGTTCATCAATCTTGATTATAAAACGCTTGTTTTCCGGTGCCATGATCCGCAGGACACAGTCAATGTTCTGGTCGTAACCAGTCTCCAGTTTTGTCAGTTTCACCTGGACGCTGTCCGCATCTTCTCTGGTCATGTCAATGATCTCCCCGCACTCATCTTCCATGTAGTCTGTAATATACCAAATGGCAAAAAGAAAACTTTAAAGATAATATATACTGCTCAAAAAAGTAGGGGATATTATGATAAAGAAGCGAGTACAAAAATTAATAACAAGTAGCCCAAAGGGCAACAATTGCTCACCTGAGAGACATTGTAAACCTATAGGGATATTTAAGATGCTCAAGGGCAGCTAACTCCACAGTCAGTGGTCCAATCAGGCTGAAAATTAAACTCATCCAAAACATTATAATATATGCAAGTTTAAAAAGTATCCGATCAAGAGCACAATAGACAGAGCTGTCAAGGGCAGCTAACTTCGTAGTGGTTGGCCTGATCTGGCCAAAATTTGAACTTATTTAAGATATTATGCATTTCCTCATTACCTGCAAGTTTGAAAAGGATCGGATCAGTAGAAACCAAGAAAAAGTGGCGACATTGATTTTTTGGATGCTCAGGGCAGGTACTCCATAGTCAGTGGTGGGATCTAGCCGAAATGCTAACTAATCCAAGCTTTTATGCATATCCTCTTGACCTGCAAGTATGAAGAGCATCCGATGAAAAATGAAAATGTGATGACGTTGTTTTCTCCATTATAAGACTATGGGATTTTTTTCAAACGCTCAAGGGCAGCTAACTCCGTAGTCTGTGCTCGAATCCGGCCAAATTTCGAACTCATCCAAGCCCTTATGTATGTCATCATTACCTGCAAGTATGATAAGGATCTAATCAAAAACCTTGATTGCACCCTAAAAGTCAAACTTGCTTGAGATATTGTCATCCCCTACATTTGTATGAATTTATTTTAAAATCCGTTGAGAAATGTAGGTGCTAGAGCCATGACAAAGTTTTTCTAAAATTAGCCACAGTGACCTTGACCTTGGGCACAGCATCCTGAAAGTCGAACTTGCTTGAGATATTGTCATACCCTACATTTGTGTCAAGTTATTTCAAAATCCATGGAGAAATGAAGGTGCTAGGGCGATGACAAAGTTTTTCTAAAAATAACCACAGTGACCTTGGCCTTGAGCACAGCAACCTGAAAGTCGAACTTGTTCGAGATATTGTCATGCCCTACATTTGTGTGAATTTATTTTAAAATCCATTGAGAAATGTAGGTACTAGAGCGCTGACAAAGTTTTTCTAAAAATAGCCACAGTGACCTTGACCTTAGGCGCAGCACCCTGGAAGTCAAACTTGTTTGAGATATTGTCATGCCCTACATTTGTGTGAAGTTGATTTAAAATCCGTTGAGAAATGTAGGCGCTAGAGCGATGACCAAGTTTTTACTAAAAATAGCCACAGTGACCTTGACCTTAGGTGCAGCACCCTGAAAGTCAAACTTGCTCGAGATATTGTCATGCTCTACATTTGTGTGAATTTATTTTAAAATCTGCTGAGAAATGTAGGTGCTAGAGCGTTGAAAAAGTTTTTCTAAAAATAGCCACAGTGACCTTGACCTTGGGCACAGCATCCTGATAGTCAAACTTGCTTGAGATATTGTCATGCCCTACATTTGTGTGAAGTTATTTCAAAATCTGCTGAGAAATGTAGGTGCTAGAGCGCTGACAAAGTTCTTCTAAAAATAGCCACAGTGACCTTGACCTTGGGCGCAGCATCCTGAAAGTCCAACTTGCTCGAGATATTGTCATGCCCTACATTTGTGTGAAGTTATTTTAAAATCTGCTGAGAAATGTAGGTGCTAGAGCGCTGAAAAAGTTTTTCTAAAAATAGCCACAGTGACCTTGACCTTGGGCGCAGCATCCTGAAAGTCGAACTTGCTTGAGATATTGTCATGCCCTACATTTGTGTGAAGTTATTTTAAAATCTGCTGAGAAATGTAGGTGCTAGAGCGCTGACAAAGTTTTTCTACATTTGCGTGAAGTTATTTTAAAATCCGTTGAGAAATGTAGGCAATAGAGCGATGACAAAGTTTTTCTAAAAATATGTGATGACGTTGTTTTCTCCATTATAACACTATGGGATTTTTTTCAAACGCTCAAGGGCAGCTAACTCCGTAGTCTGTGCTCGAATCCGGCCAAATTTCGAACTCATCCAAGCTCTTATGTATGTCATCATTACCTGCATGTTTGATAATGATCTAAGCAAAAACAGTTGAGAAAACGTGATGACGCCATTTTCCCCATTATAACCCTATGGGATTTTTTTCAAACGCTCAAGGGCAGCTAACTCCGTAGTCTGTGCTCGAATCCGGCAAAATTTCGAACTCATCCAAGCTCTTATGTATGTCATCATTACCTGCAAGTATGATAAGGATCTAATCAAAAACAGTCGAGAAAACGCGATGACGCCATTTTCCCCATTATAACCCTATGGGGGCTATCTGTTGCCATGGAAACCAGAGTGCTGAGCTGATCGGCACCAAAACCTAATGCAGCCTTTCCCCCACCCAAATGATGCTTCAGATAAAATTTGATTGCGATCGGCCCACTGGTCTTTGAGATATTTATGTTTGAAAGTGTTGACGTACCCACCCACGCACCCACCCACCCACGGACGGACGACGGCTCGACTCCCATCCTATAAGCTCACCTCTGAGCCTTCGGCTCAGGTGAGATAATAATAGCTGGGTTAGTTTATTGTTGTATATTGACAGAACACTATTCAAGTAACAATATGAACTAAAACAGAAACAGCGTGACCTAGAGTAGCTGATATGGGGTCTACATCTCAATTTCACGTCGGCGAAAAAAAAATCTTTTGGACCCTCAGATTCTGTCAATAATAAAATTCCTCATAATTTTCCAAACTGAAAACACCCACTTTGGTAGGATTTATTGCGTTATTTAAGGTGTAGGGCTGTTACAAATGTCACTATGTGTGAGACAACTCACCACACAATGGTATCCTTCACGCCTATCAATTTCTTCTGTGGTAAAACCGCATGAAAAAAGTATATGTATCTTATTAACTGAGGCATTAGGCGTCTGTCTTAATAAAGTCATAAGAATTATTAGTTATTGCTGCGCTGGATTCGTGTGAAATTTTGGTGTCCACCCCCTGTCTTCTTCCAATTTACTCTAGGTCACGTGACAAGCTTAATCGTTTCAATATTCATATTGAGGGTCTCTATAAATATTTGTTTTATGAATTATAACAATTCAATATTCATCTATTTATTTTCCTTACTTCTGCTGCCTTAAATGTCTTAATATCCCTTACTTATATTGAAAAGTATATCTAAACTTATATTTATATAACATGAATATCTTCTGCTTAAGATAAAATGAACCCCTGGAAGTGTCCACTGAACGAACATCGATCGCGATCAATCGTGACTCTAGTCTGCTTTGAGAGGCAAGCCTGTAACATCCAAATGACAAGCGAGGGGGGCTGGGTGGTGCGATGGTGCTGGGTATAACTTCGAGTGCCGGGGCGTCCTACTGATTTGGAGAATAGTGGGGCAAGGGCCTACTGTGCTTGCAGTAGGTGCGGGTGGGGGTTGTTTGAACATTTTTCTCTCGACTGTTATTTCTCTCTTCTTTGGGAGACGGCCCGATATAGACTGAAATCATGTCTCAAAGGGCCGTTAAACCCAAAACAACCAACCAAATGACAAACTTTCTGTCTGCCACTGAGAGCCTAGTAAACGCGAAAATTAAACACAACTGTTGTGTTTATTTAGAAAATCAAACTGAACAGCAATATACTGATTAACAGCGAAACCGTGTTGTCACATATGGTGCAGACTGAAAAAAAAAAGCAAAATCGACATGTACGTATAGTGTCGCTTTTTCAGCATCTCATTCAGCAAAGTTTCTGTACTACATTATTGGCTCCGAGCAAAAATAAGTCATGCAGAAATTTAGACCCGTGCGATTAAAAGTAAGAAAAATATGGGCATTCAAAAAATGTATACGTTCTTATATAGGAGCATCGGTAGCGCAGTCGGATAAGCGCTAGCTTACTGTGCCAGCAGTCTCGGCTCAAATCCAGACGCTTTCTTAACCTGTGTCAGTACAATCCCTGTCTACTTTCTAACAAATATACAGCCTAGAGAAAAACAAACAACACTCTTTCCTTTGTAAGGCAAATGCTTCTTTAATCTTAGTCTGCGCGCAACTGATTTTTAATCATTTCTTACAAAGAACCAGTGCTGAAAATCTAGCAACGCCGCTTGTTAACTTAGTACATGTATGTGCTGTCGAACATTGTCTATAAACGACGCAATACTGAAAGTCAAACAGTTCTTCACGTTCTTCTGTCAGATAAACGCGTTCTGACCTAAAGTATGTATATGTGGAAGTATGTATGGAATCGCTGTCTGTTTTCTGTAAGAGATGCGAAACTGAAATTGAAACAACTCCAGCTCCTTAAGCAAACGCTTATTTAATTTAGTCTGTGTGACAACTTAGTTTCGGTATGCTAATACGAGGGTCTTTCAAAGAGTTCTGTCATTAGGAGTGGCTCTCTTAACTGAAGTGTTTTATCAAAAATCTTCGTTTTACTAGTAATCAAAGTATTCCCTCTTTACCGAAACACATTTTATTAATCCAGTCGTACCCACTTAGTCTTTTGATATCTGCTGGAGATACTAGAATATAGCCTGCCAATTTCTCGCAAAAAGCGTTTTCTTAAGCCTAGGAAATAAAAAGAAGTCACATGGACTCAGGTCTGGTGAGTAAGGTGGATGTTTACAACATGAAAGTTTTTAGACGCCAAGAAAGCTTTACCATCCTCAGACTTGTGGGAGGAGGCTTTGTCATGAATCAGATGGACCTCTGACCAGCATTTGCTTGCATTTTACTTGCAATAAACCTTTTTTTTTTATTTCAGCGTTCATACATAAGCGTCCAGTGACTGAGTAACCAGATGGAGATGGCACATGAATGACTTGTCCACACGAATTAAAGGCCCCATTGCTCTATCAGCATGAAATATTTTATCGAGAGGTATCGCTGCAAACTTCTCATTGCAGTTTCGCCATTGATTATTATCGTGATTGGCCGGCTTTGAAAAATCAAAACGTCCTTGACTTTACCATAAAATCATACTGAACATTCTTTACCGGTCCCTTGGCTTATCGATTTTGTTATCTCCCCTGTTTTCCAGTCTTACCTGTCCACTATCGGGTATTAAGTTTATATAGAAATGTATAGGGAATATTTATATTTATATTAATTTCTTATCTTTTTCAAAATATTTGAATCTTTTATAACCTATATTCTGAAAGTATAATGCAATACCTACACGATGGTGTTTTTATTTTTCGAAAAAGTTAATGTTTACTTGCTTCCTTTGGCGTTTAAATTACAGACCTATACTGACCATTATACTTAATGGCGCATACAGTAGAATTACGATATTTTCCATTTTCAGAGCATATTTCTGATAATTTGGAGCTTTTCTGATATTTTTTATAACCTAAATTCTGAAAGTCTATAGTCTAAGGATTAATATGATACTTTTATTTTCAAATTAACATTATGTCTTGATGCTTCCCCATGCGTTTAAAAACCGAAACTTTAAGAGTTTGGCGCTGGTAACACAATCGCCTAAGTTTAATCATGCGCACTCCTGCATTACTCCGGGATGCGAAAAAATAACTAGGTCATTTTAGTTGCCAACCAAAATGACCTACTTTCGATTTCACAAGCTTTATTTTATGATAAAAATACAACGTACAGGCGGTAAAAATATAAGGCACAGGCGTTCAACAGGTGATAAAAATACAATGTACAAAAAGAATTAGGCAAGGATCCCATTGATTGTGCCGCTGTTGCATTGTTGCATTGCTAACGGGGAACCAGAGACGAAACCCGTGTTTTTATGGAGAGTCTTATCATTTTTCAAACTTTTTTGCCAGTTACATGCTACAAAAAAGCACATCAACCGACATATTTTCATCAATTCTGACGGCTGTACAGTACAGGTTTCATAATGATTTGTAATTTGACGGTTTACTATGGAGACTTTAAAGAAAGTAACGCACTATTTTTCTTTGTAGTGATTGTTCTTTGGGCAATACATAGCCGCGCTTCAGCTTTCGGTTTCATTGCCTGCTGTCAGCCCTCGTCTGTGGCTAAAACATGTGTGCCCAAGTGTCGTCACCTGCTAGCGAATTAGAAATGACCCGACTGTTACGATATTCGTATGTTTTCAGAAGTTCTCAGGCAATTTTAGGCACTGCTTCTTTTGCTCGTTAGACAGCAAATGAGGTATCCACCTGTCACAAGTCTTTCTCACATGCAAATGCTGCTTTAAGATTGTTTGCACTCTGTCTTCTGGTATACTAGTACAACCAACTATATTTTAGCCAGAAAAGGGCATCAGGCCCAGAGGTTATAAAAATTGAGTACATTCTCAAACTCAAAATAAAGCATACTGATTGGCTGCTTCCGAGCAAGTGCTCGGAAGCAGCCAATCAGTGTGCTTTATTTTGAGTTTGAGATTATTCTCAAGTTTTATAACCTCGAACCCAGGCCTGTTTTACCACAGCTTTTACAGCTGCGATGTTTGCCTTAAATAGAGGTTTTAGGCCTAGGCGGGCATCATCGTCAACAGAAAGTTTCCATTTTAAAAGCTTTAACCCACCTAATATTACTCATGGAAAGGGACTGGACTGACGTTCATATATATATCACACAGTTCTTTGAACACATTATATCTATACCAACCACAGTTTGGCATTTTATATAGCCGCAAATGTCAGATGTTTTGCCCTCGTTACAATGTGACATGTGCATTGATCATGTACATTGGTCAGTATAATTATATGACTGCATATAATTTAGAATTAAAAGCAGTTTTCACGAAACAGATAAGTATCATTAGCTAGGTAAAACAGTATATAACTGCTACGAAACGTTTTAAAATTTGCCCGGAAGAAAACTTCAGAACCCCATTAGTGACATAACTTTTTGCAGAACCCCCTTACAAAATAAAATAAACCGTTACAAAAGTCCTGTAAAAAGTTCTGTCTGTAGGTGTGGATTTCCGAAATGAAGCGTTTTATCATAAATGTATCTATTGCAAATTTTCAAAGTATCCCTTCTATACCGAAACACATATTTGTAACCTTTTACCCAGTCGTGGGAAGTATTTACATTGTAAATAGTCTTCCTTTGATAACTTTTGGAGACACTGGAATATAGCGCTGTCAAGAGAACTTCTGGAATCGTATCAAAACATTTTCTTAAGCCTTGGATATAAAGAGAAGTCATTTGGACTAGGGTATGGTGAGTAAGGTGGATAGTTCACAACATGAACGTTGACAGACGCCAAGAAAGTTGTAACATCCTCACAGTTGTGGCAGGAGGCGATGTCATGAATCAAAAGGATCCCTGACCAATCTTGCCTACACGCCTTTTGCAATAAAACCATTTCACTTTTTTTTTTGTTTCAGCAAAAGTTCTTATAAAAACGTGCAGTGACTAAGAAACCATTTGGATATGGCATCTGAACAACTGATCCACTGAAATTTTAGAAAATGCATCTAGCATCTTCTTTGCACAGACTGTTCCTTCGGCAATATATACATCTTTTAGTTTCCATTTTTGTTGTCGGTTCTCTCTGTTTCTCAAACGTGTGCCTAGGTTACGTCACCTATTAGTAAACAAAGAATCGCTGTTACAGTTTTTTTTCAGAAGTTCTCCGGCATATTTTAGGCACTGCTTCTCTTGCTTGTTAGATAAAAATGCGATACCACCTGACACAAATCTTTCTCCCATGCAAACGCTGCTTTAGAATTGTTTGCACGCTGCATTCCGATATAGTAGATATAGAGGTCGACTGTTGCCCTCCTGATGATGCAGACTGCTGAAGAGGGTTTGGACTTCCGCCGAAACAGTGTACCTCACCACTGTCACAAGGCAGCTTGTTTGTCAATGGTTTCGACCTGCGACAGCAGGAAGATGAGATGAAATCTATATCGGTTTTGTCTGTATCCGAGGAAGCCTGCTGTGTTTTGTCCCCACTTTTCTCTCCTGGCATTCCGGCTCTTGTTCCACATTAATTACAGGCTCCGACCGTTACACTGGCATCGTGGTCAGCTTTGGTTGGAACTCCATATTGAGCTCCCGAAGGTTTTTTCAGGAGATTTTTTGTTTGGCGACGGCTAGTGACAACTGGTTGTCAATAGTCTCACAGACTGCTGATGCTGACAACCAGCTACAGACATACCTCTGATTAATAATTAGGCTAATAATTATAAACATATATTTGAGTTTTCTTTTACTTCATCTTTCATTATACAACATAGGTTGTTCATTGGTAAATACAATGAACAAAAACAAGAACCAAACTAACAATTTTAAAGTTGATATCTGAGTTACCCTACTAAACACACATCTGTATCCCACAATTCATATCATTTTGACTGACACACATACACACACGCACGCACACACACACACACACACACACACACACACACAGAGAAAGGTAGAAAATATATTATATTTCTTCGGTAATAAGACGGGAGTTTCCGCAACTATAAATGTTTTTTTCTCCAGCATAAAAATCCCAAATATCTTTCTCCAACTAAGAAGACGGATCTAGACCTTTGGGATCGTTTAGGATAGGAAAACCCCCGTCTTACAACGGAAGAAATACCTTATCTAGAGGAACATTTTCTGTTTGCTCTGTTAAATACCTATAGATATTAAGGTAAGTTGTGGGATCACATAAGAATCTTTTATCATGCTGATTCTTCAGTGTCTCCCAAATTACCTGGATGATTTTTGTTAAAAAAATAAAAATGAAAATTCTTTTTTCATATAAAACAATATGGCATGCTAAATAAATATTCTCGAAAAAAAAGAAGGATAAAATGTATTTTTTCAAATACGACAATTTGGTATCCTATATAAATTATGCAAAACACGACTGCTTATCTCCGCAATCACTACATCTTAAAAGTGCAAAAATACAGTATCACGCTTTATTTGGAATTTTATAACAAATCAGAAAATGCAATTTAACTATAGAACATGGGCTGACCTAATGAACTGGCAAACTTGGATTCTAATCCCAGAGGTGTAAACCTTTTTTTTTCAAATGTAAATGGTTTTCCATAGCACACAGCTTTTATATTATCAGCCATCATTCTGATATGACTGTTGAACAGGGCGTAAAATCACAAGGCACCCATCCATTAATGATATAGCTGTAACACTCTGTCCATACAAAAGTCCAGATGAAGTGAAATAGTTAACCATTTCAAAACACAGATATAGGTTGTCTGATTTAGATAATATTGTTAAACGTGGTAAAGCTGTGGATAAGCAACTGTGCTGAGGCTGTCAGACTTGCAGTTCAGTCTTAAATCAGACATTGGGTTTGCTTTCAGTTACTGATCTCGACTGAGTTTATTGTCTTCCTAACAAAAACCCACAGAACAATGGCTCATCCACAATGTCAACACGTCTAACATGAAACCATTCACTACAGTTTTGGCATTTCACTATTGGAAACCCTTCATGAGGCCTTCTACACCTACAATTTTCCCTGACTTTTTGAGATTTTTTTTTCTGTCGAATGTTTATATCAAATGGGAACAGGATGAATTGTCCATTTTCTAAGCAAGAAACTAGATTGCTTCACATCCTGTCGGAAAAGAATGGTGTTGGGCTCATAACCACGGCATACCGCAACACTTGTTGCCATAGCGAATAATCGCAATCAGCATTGCTGAATTGGAACCTCATCATCTGGTTCTTAGTTCAAACTGTCATATAATTTATAATTTCACATATCCTGGTTTCAGGTTGATCTTTGAGATTGTCAACCAGTGTCCACATTTACTACTACTTTTGAAAAGTATTTGTACCATATTTCTTTGCATTAGTGCAAAAGATTAAGAACTGTGGCTGGAAACCATTAATTTGAGATAACTTAGCTTTAAGTATGTTTTGCGAATCTAAAATGATTCTCTCATCCAACATTTGTCCACCATCAATTAAGGCTTTGCAGCAGTCTATATTTATTGAAACTTCCTCTGTCCTTAACCATGTGTTTCTGTCAATAGTGCTATTATGACCATCATCGTTTTCTATTTCAATGATACCAGTTTTGTTTGAGTAAGTGTCTTCAGATTCTGTCTTCTGCTATTTTTGTAAGTTTTCATTGAATTCACCTTTTCTTTTGAGATTCTTCAAAGATAAAGAGTAACGACTTTTTGAAAATTTCCACATCTTTTTGGTCTACCAATACAGAACTTAAGAAGAGGAATAATTATGGGGTGGAAAACGTTTTTTTCAGTAGCTGATGACTCTGAAGCAGCATTTATGTTAAAATCTTTGTTTTCGTCTTCTGTCTCTGAGATGTCTGCTGGCTGGCAGGAATTTGCTTCTTCTTATTTTTCTGTTGTTGCTAGGTCTGGTTTGTTGACCTCATCTGTTTGTTTTGATGCTTCTTCAGTCGGTGACTCTGCTGCTTCTATAATGATTATTGTTTCTGAGCAAGCTGTTTCTTCGAAGTTTGTATCTGCTGTGTTGCTCATAGAACTGGTCTCGGATAGTATGGATTGAGCCATTGTGTCTTTGCATTAAGTACTGTCCATTTCAACACTCCTAAACACTGTTGCATCATCAGCAAATTTCTCGTCTTTATGTTCAGTACAATTCATTTCTTAAGACAAGTTTGTTTCTGTTATGTTGCTCACAGAAGTAGTCTTTGATAGTATAGACTGAGCAATCGTGTCTCTGTATTCAGGCCCCGAGGTTATAAAACTTTTTTCGTGCTCAACTCAGCTGAGCATGAAATTTTCTCTGCTGATAAATATGAAAATGCCAACTTATGTTGGCATTTTCATATTCATAAGCAGAGAAAATTTCATACTCAGCAAAACTGAGCAAGAAAACAACTGTACTTATCAATAATTTGCGTTTTATTAGCGGGTAAAATTCCATGCTCAGCTGAGTTGAGCATGAAAAAAGTTTTATAACCTCGGGGCCAGCTTTGTTCATTTCAACACTCTCAGAATCTGTTGTATTATCAGAAACTTTATAGTCTTTCTGTTCAGAACATTCCATTTCAGTATACTCTATTGTTTTATCTGGAAATTTAGAATCTTTGTCTATCATCCAGTTTTCTTTAAAATCCTTCAGACAGGCAAGTTTGCTGAAGAATTCGGCTTCTTCTCAAGTAGAAATGAAAGATGCTAATTCTTTAAAGAATTCAGTTGCTTTCATATACATGCATTTGTGAATTGATGGCATTTTTGTCCTTGTCTTTTTTCCTTTCTTCCTTTGAACTACGTTTGGATTGCAAGTTAATGGTGCCACTGACTGACCTAAAGCAGTTGATCGCTTCCAATTGACATCAACTAAAGTTTAATCGAAAAGGTCTTGGCCTTCATGTTTGCAAATCAAAATGTGTCTTCGTGGAAGTCCATAGATTTCCAAAATTGTACACGAAGAGCTTCTGAAACTTGCCTCTACATAGTACTTTCTGTTTTCAGATCCTGATGTAACAATATACCATGTTCAGTTTTTCTGAGTTGTGTCCTGTACTGTTCATTTTTTAATTCCCCACGGATTATGTCAAATGCTGAATAGACATACAATGAGGCATACTGATTTCTGACATCATCCTTACATGAAGTGTCAATTCTAGTCCTAAGATTTGAAAAGTTTTTGTAAGCTGATCGCTCATAGCTGTCTTTAATTGGCTGAATGAGATTTTTACGGACTCCGCTGCTTGATTTTCTCATAATGGGATTCAGTTTTATTGTTGGTGAAATGGCCATAGTTCTTTACCCTTTTTTGATAGCATCGCAACCACTTATCTCTACAAGTGTCACGGTCAATTGTCATCAAAATATTCAGCAAAGAAACTTAATTCTTCATGCAGCCCGTACGCTTTTCATTGTATGTCTCGTCATCTGGAGACTATAATATCGATTTAAGTAGTTGCATTAAATTCGATTTTACATCCCTTTTCTCGTCTAGCATGTCTAGCTTAGCTACTTTGCTTTTGAAGTACATGATAACCCGAAAACTACAAATCTGAATATGAACCTGTGGAAGCATCTCTGTGAGTATTTTGTATCAATACAAAGCACAGTATGTTATTTTATAGAAGAGGCGAGTTTCAGGGTTTTTTTGTCCCTGTTACAATCTGACATGTACACTAGACAGTATATACGACTGCATATAATTCAAAATGAAATATTTCGGTTTATAAGCACTTTTATAGGCACTTTGCACGAAATAAACGGGTATCGTTTGCTAGTGAATGCAGTACTTAAGTGCGACAAAGCGTTTTAAAATATGCCCAAATGCAATAGTTAGATAGAACGTTTTGCAGGACCCGTGTATCAGAAACTTGATTTCAAAACAAGCTGAACATCAATGGCTTATGTTTGAAACAAAATTAAATCATACAGGTCCAATACTGCGACCCCTCAAGAAAATTGGTCGAATAAAGGCACAAGATGGATTAAAGTGTTATACATGTATTTCAAAACGCAGCACAGTGATTCCAAACTGAACAGCCGATACGTGTATTTGATTTCTGAAGTTTATGGTTCCATCTCCGATTGGGACATATATCCGGCTGAGGTCAAACCCACGACCTCCCGTTTTACTGCAACTGAGCTACCCAGACTGTTCTTAAACCTTAGTCAAGGTGACCTCACTATATAGACAGACTGGCGACTACTAGGCTTTTAGTTGGATATTTGTGTTATTTTGAAAGTCATCCGTCAGCTGTCAATTAGCCAAAGGCGTCAAACTATCATTAATGCATTATCGATGATATCATTTCATGTAATGGAATTTAAAGTGATTGATATTATTTACATCATTAAATGTCTTTTCTGTTACCGTATTTTACCTAATTATTCGGAGTCTTATGTCATTGACCTTCGAAGCCCACGGTAGCTCAGTTGGTTAAGGGCTGCTGGTCCGGTAAGCTAGCGGACCGGATTCAAATCCTTCTATTAAGGCAGAACCCTTTACAACAGGGTTTCGTTGCACACAGAATGTCACTATCGGCTCGATATGACAGAAATACTACGTATTGAAATAACCGTAAAACCGCAAATAATCTATCCCTATCCATCTATGACACTGACTTCAACCGTCTTCAAAATAGAACTTGAGTAATTTTCTTTTGTGGGGTGCTCTATATCGCAGACCCTCACATAAGGCTGCTCCAGGCACAGGTATCTTTTCAGAACTGATCCACTGTTACCATACAATCTCAATGCACCAACGAACAGGCACACTTGAAAGCAGCTAAGCACATTTTAAGACAAGAATGTTCTGACTATACTACTGTGTCCTAGGCGTCAACCATTATGAGCCGAATGAACGATCTTAAGATTCAGCAGACTCCGGTTTTATTTGCAAACAAGATTTTTTTTATATTTGAGTATTTTGTAACACACACCTGAACCTTCTTCAAGAATGTACTGTACGAGGGTTGATTGATAAGTTGTGAGCCTAAGATGCTTCTAGTGAATCTGCACATGGATGCTTACCGCGAAAGTAATTAGTTGTCTTTCACTAGCTTTCGGTTAAAGTTTCAAAAAATTTGGCAAAGGGTTTCTTTTTTACAGCGCCTTAAACACAAGAAGGGTGGCATATTTTTAAAATAACAATTACAATCTATTTGCCTCGCATTTCTTTGAAAAAAAAACATTCCTCACATTCCACAAGATTTAAATGGTTCTTGTTTTAATACATGCAAGTATAATCAGTGGTCAATGGTTTGATGGAAATGCAAAAATAGTTTGGCCTCTGGTAGCTTTACCGTAAACCCTTAAATATTGCAACCCCAAAATTTAGAGACCCATATCCTAATTTCGTGTTTGTTAGGAACATTGTGGGCAAAACCAAACAATGTTTACACACAAATGAACACTGACATCTAACATGATTTTCGTAAAAAAAGTTAAAGATATCCACTTCTGTGCACGCAGAGCATGCGAATCCGACTATGCACGATCTGCAGAAACTCTCAAAATAGTCACTTCCTGAAAATTAAAATTTTGCTTTTTTTTATTCTGGAATGGAGTAAATTTATGTTTGCATATATCGTCAATTACCGGGATGCTGAAGGACATATATTTGCAAAAACAATTGCAAAATGTTTAACTCCGCTAAAGTTATGGTCGGTCAAAGAGTTATACAGTGCATTCGTGGGGGTAACTGTAAAAGGTGAAGTGTCATTCAATTGAGATTTAAGATAAATTCCCGAAATTTGACGAAAGTTGCTCTGTAGAATGGGTGTTTAAAATAAATTACTCAAATCCACTCTAAAGCTTTCAAAACATGGTGAGGCTCAGGACTTATCAATCAACCCTCGTACATTAATATGAAATAAGTAAAAAAATCTTTCCCCGTGAATCGTATTGATTTCAAACAAACAAAACTAAAAAAGGCTACGAGGGGTGATCATAAAATAATGGAAACTAGCATTTATTTCATTGGCTATGTGTCAAAACAGCATTCTAGATATATAATACCTAAGAAACAAACATATGACATATATTAAATCCTAAAGTACTGTTTAGGAACATCGTTGCTATGGCAACGATGCCTTAAACTTATAAGGGTTTAGTCTCTAAATTTTTGCATAGTTTCATATTTGCTGCTGATTAACAGTAATAAATGTAAAAAAAGTTTGTGATGGTGTAATGGCTTGATGTAAGTCTCAGATACTAAAAGAAATATACAGTTATTCATGACTTGCTCTCTAACCTGACAGAAATACAGACCGTGAAAGACTTTTGATCGAGCAAAATTTGACGTTTTTCGCTGACTGTAAGCCGGATGGACCAGAATTGTGACGACATTGCATTTAACAAGCAGAGAGAATTGCAGAGCAGAAAGAACACAAATTATCCTGTACTTGATAACTGATCAATTAACTTTAGCATCATACTGGAAATTACGGAATAAAATGTCAAATTCCCTGAAAATCGATTACTCTAACCCCTGCTTTAGCCTTTATTCATGCCAGATTTCAGAATGTTTTCATTAACAATCAATATATGTGTTTCTCAATTTCTCTTCCGGGTAGTACATATCGCACATAATAAGCATAATACAAGCACCTCCTTACCAAAATTACGTCGAAAAAAATTCACACGCGGTTCCCGGCATGAACGTGGCGTCATATATTGCTATGGTAACGCGTCAAACATGGATTCGAAAGCTCAAAAACACTCTTTGATGTAACATATAGGATACTCATTTCTGTATATAATGTTAGTTTTAAAGTTTGGCTGTTTTGTCCATATCATTATATAGAGCTAAAGCACACAGCTTCAAATAGCTAAACGTATGCTGAGCAACGACATTACAAAACCAACAAAGTGGCATGTGCGCCCAGCGAAGACTCAGATCATCTTGTGCAGCCACCCGGTTTCTTCGTCAAAAACTCACAAACTGGCCTTGGTTGGGGACCCAGAGTCTTTGCTGTGTGCTTAAAGATAGCTACGTGTAAGGGTCTAAGCTAGCTCTACGCGTTCAGCAAAGACTCTGATCAGACTGGGCAGATGCCCAGGCTGATCTGAGTCTTCGCTGGGCGCACATACCACTTTTTTTCCTTTTGTCATGTTGCGGCTCAAATAATTGTGTTGTTTTTATGTTGTTGTTATAGAGGGGCAACTGGTACAACCAATGGTGTGCCTTCAAATATTGTATAAATAAATAAATAAATAGATAAATAAATAAATAAAGGTTGACTATAGCTCTTTTGATCAGTATAAACATGCGATACAAATAAAGCTCGTACATTTGACTTCCATTATGAATCCCAATTAGAATAATGCATTTGCACAGTTTTAGTCATCACTCTACCCTGGTTTCTACAAGCGCCTCCGACCTTGAACTCTGTGTCCTTTGAACGGGGTTATATCAAGCAATCACGTAAATGATCCAATATGACCATTTTAACAGCAGTTTCCTTTTCCATTATGTCGATACAACTTTCTTTTCGTACAATTCTCAAAAAGATATTCCCAATTAAGCTCAAGGCACTGAATCCATAGCTCGCACCGAATCTACCCGTGTCCCTCTTCAATACGAAGAGGTATACAGTAACCTCAACATAATGTTTAGAATTAAAAATGGCAAGCGTTAAGTATGTTCTAGTTATGGGAAGTTCATGCAATATTTCAATTTAACAGTAACCGGCTGTTCTCAAGTGACGACTGTTACACTAACCATTCAGTACGTAACAGTTATACCATGGTTTGTCCGGCTGTGCGAAGAGTAGACCACCTTTGGGAAGAGCTTAATCATCTAGGAAAGCAAATAAGTAACAATCTAAAGGCGGAAAAAATGGACAAGGGCGTAACTGCTATACGCAAATACGCAGGTGCGTATAGAAATTTTGTCAAATTGACAAAATTTCAACACGTACCTGCATATTTTATAATACTGAAATTTTGTAAATTGGACAAAATTCCAACAGTAACTGCAAACGCACACGACTGCATAAAATATCTTAGGGCTAAACGCATACACCCTAAGTTGAAAACTAACTTACATTTCTTAGTGGACGCATGTATCCTACAGAGACAGACGGACAGACAGACACCGAAGATAATCCACACACCTTCCATGTTGATCACACTGTTAACAATACATTTTACATTGTCACATTGTTTCGCGGTAAATGATCCAAAACATCAATCATACCGTGATATGAGAAAAGGAACCTCAAAGCCTGCGCGAACAACGAAGATTCAGATCAGCCTGCATCTGCAGGCTGATCACTGTCTTCTCTGTTCACATAGGGGTTGTATGTATTCTGAAGAATACATATAGCGAAAATTTAAGACAAATTTAAGATATGCTGTTCGCATATCATTACGATAAGGTACACGTTTTCGTGTCACGTCTTCAAGTCAAGTTGTCATTGACTAGTTGTTATCGGTGCAGAATCGCGTAGATTTCGTTTTGCTTTGAGCCTTATTTTGTGTGTTTTTCTAGTAACGCCTTTTATATCTTCATCTTTTTAAGCAGGCATAGCTTTTTACCAGTTTTTGATATTGTTTTGATATTGTTTTATGTATTTTTTCTTCAAATAATTTTCTATAAGACGTATTATTTTTAAATTGTTTTACTGTTTATATCTTTGTTTTAATAGTCAACTATTTTTCCTACAAACTACGGATTTAAAAAAGGGACCATGGAAAGCTCTGATCAAGCTGTACATACTAGCAGTCTTGCACAACGTTTGCTGTTCACATGGATATGAAATTTCAGTAAATGAAATAGTAAATTTCAGTAAATGAAATATTACATCATAGTTCCTAGTTGCCTTCTCGATTTCAGAAATGAATACTTTATCAAAATATCATTATGCAGTGTTCATACATCATTTTACATCTATCACTTCAGCATTGTATTCTAGCACTGTACACCAAACGTTTTTATTATTTTTAAGTATGTCCAGATATGTAGTGCAGTTTATATATGAGCCGCGACATGAAAAAACTAACATTGTGGTTGTGCGCCCAGCGTAGACTCAGATCAGCCTGGGCATCCGCCCAGTCTGATCAGAGTCTTCGCTGTCCGCATAGAGGTAGCTTAGACCCTTAGCTACTCTTTACGCTCTTGGAGAAGAGTCTGAGTAGATTGGGTGGATGCCCAGGCTGATCTGAGGCTTCGCGGGCGGATATGCCACTTTGTTGTTTTGTCGTGTCGCGGCTCATATGTTTTTGTCCTTTGGGATCATTGGGCTCATCCTGAGACAGTTAGAAAATAGAATTCTGCTGAAGCCGGTGCCAGGGCATGTTGGCAGTTTTGCAACATCACATTACTTCACATGAACAGACTCAAAACGATTCTGCTATTTGGGTTTCTTGGAAGTTCTCCTTGCTTCTAGAGGATCTTCTTTCAGCTTTTATTTGATTATATGATTATACTCTCAACACTCCCATTTTGCGTTGGCCATAGTGACCTATTGTCATGCCATAAAAAATGCAGAATTTCCTTAAAAATGCTAAATTTGATAGTACAACATGGCGTTCGCGGGCGATTCAGACGTCGGGGAGAGCTGTCAACCTTTTAGAGTACATATTTCATTCCAATTAGCCTAACCAGGACATGAACATTTATGACCAATTAGGAAACTGTCTTACAGTCGTTAATATGTACTTTCCATCAATGTTACTGCAGGTAAATTGACAGCAATACAATTGAACTGTCAAGACGTCATATAAGTATTGCAGATGGTTCGCTAAAACCTAGGCTGCATTCGTCGGCAGCTCACAAACTGGCCTTGGGGACCCAGATTACTCTCTGGCTCATGGGTAGTATTGCATCCATTCTTGTGGATTGAATAGCAAGTTTCGTTAAAAAAACTTGAGCCGCTGGAAGACACAGAGCAAACATGTAAAATTAATAAAGCTCAAGGTAAGGTGGGGATTTGGGGGATAATTTTTTTTTCTGAACGAAAACGTACGCTGTGACCACTCATCAGAACCGTCTCGGCATGACGGTTCTACCGAGGGCCCACAATATATGAGCCGCGACACGACAAAACCAACAAAGTGGTATGTGCGTCCAGCGAAGACTCAGATCAGCCTGGGCATCCGCCTAGTCATCGCTGTCCGCATGGGGCTAGCTTGACCATTAGCTGCCCTTTAAGCGCATAGCGAAGACTCTGATAAGACTGGGCGACTGGCCAGGTTCGCTGGGCGTACATGCCACTTTGTTGGTTTTGTCACGTCGCGGCTCATATGTTTTTATGGAGAACTACATGTACAAGGGTTGATCCAGAAGTAATGCCAGTGTGTCCGCGCTTATTTATCGTAGCATTATTATAAAAATTATATCAAGCTACACTGTAATTCAGTTTTGATTTACAGAATAAATATAGGGTTGGAATCTTTTTCCGTTCCAAATATGTAGACGTTCAAAGTATGCCCCCGACGCCATCGCGCCGCACGTTAGAATAACGTTGATTACATGAACATAAGTTTCAAAGGCAATCGCAATTCAAAATCAAACTAACGCGCCAAATCAGTTGAAAATTCGATAAGATGACGAAATATATTTCTGCCGCCCGCTGTTGAAATTTTAATATCGTCACTGCAGTTTGCAGTTCGATAGCTAATGCTAATGCTTGTTACTGCCGAGAGTAAAAATGTTGATTTCTGACAAACGCGTCAGCGGATATATATGCGGTTTTGCCTCAAATTTGGACTATCACCATAAGATACTCTAGAGCGTTTTAGTTAGACATGAAGTAATATTACAGTTATTATGAGACTTGTTTAAAGGGGCAATCAATGCGATACGGGTGCAGATGTGTCGCTAGAGGATAGTCCGAAAACCGGAAGACCTTTATGTACAATGTCAGACAATATCGTCGCTCTTGTTCTGATCACATATATGAAGATCGATGTTCTGCAGTTCGAATATTGTAGAAATTCTAAAACTTGAGTTGCGGGGCTGTTCAAATAATATTAAAGATGAGACAACCATCGTGAACAGACATTAGTGCTTTGTTGGAACGAATAAGCTACTTTGGACATGCCACAAGATCGAAACTTCGTCTGGTGCGTCAACGACGTCATTGACGTGCGGCGCGTTTCGTTACCATGCCTTTTGTCTACCTCGATATCTCAGTTACTGTGCACTGTATTTTTATGACATTTTCAGACCATAATGCAAATAGATTAAGGTACCTGGATGCGAAATTTTGTTGCTCTCTCCTTATTCTACACGATTTTATAGCTGCAGTGACATTACTTCTGGATCAACCCTCGTATTTGAAATCATCCGGCTTTTGTTGAAGGTTACGGGTTTTGCTCCGAGCTCATCAACTACATGTAATATGCGTGAAAACACCTTCAGCCGGTTTAAATCTAAGGAAAAGAAACGTTTTACATACTAAAATTAACAAAGGGCATTACTCTGTCCAAAATGAAAAACAAAAGTTATAGTTATTGTTTTCTGCACATTGTCTAATGATGCCGTATATTTGGCCAAAGTTGTGTGAAAGTAAGATAACTTCAACCTACCCCCGCCCCCTTAAAATTATGGAGCGGAAACCATTTCACTATTGAAAATTAATAAGTGACATAATTATACCAACATTCAAGATGGAGTAGTACACATTGATGATGATTTATATTTCCACCAAATTTGTGAAAATACCTTCAGCAGTTTTAGATTTACGGGGTGGAAACTATTTCCATATTAATATAACAAGGAATTATTTCCTTAACTATAAAACAAAGTTATTGTTATGGACGTACTTAAGAACTTAAATGTTTCGAAATCATGTGGCCCAGACCAAATTAGTCCTCGTCTCTTAAAAGAAGGAGCCGATATCTTGGCTAGACCCCTCTGCATCCTTTTTAACCGTTCCCTAGAGGCAAGTTATTTTCCCAGCTCTTGGAAATATGGTAATGTTACACCAGTTTACAAAAAAGACGACAGGTCCCTACCATCTAATTATAGACCAATCACATTACTGAATCAGGTAGGAAAAGTAATGGAACGCTGCGTTCACAAACGTCTCTATAATTATGTCACTGTAAATCATATCTTAACTCCCCTGCAGCCCGGCTTTGTCCAAGGAGACTCAACCACGTACCAACTACTACATACATACCATACTTTTTGCGAAGCAGTAGATCGTGGTAAAGAGGTTCGAGCAGTCTTTTGCGATATCAGTAAAGCCTTTGACAGAGTCTGGCACACGGGTTTGCTCCACAAACTATCAGGAATAGGCTGTTCTGATGAGGTTCTTCGTTGGTTTTCGAGTTACCTGACTGGTCGTAAACAACGTGTCGTTATTGGCGGCCAGGCATCAAACTGGGCTTCTGTTGAAGCAGGTGTCCCACAGGGCTCTATTCTTGGGCCCCTACTATTTCTTATATATATAAATGACATTGTAAGAAACATCGGTGCCTCTATTCGCCTATTTGCTGACGATACCAGCTTATACATTGTCGTGGACTCTCCCTTAACATCGGCTGCTATTCTCAATACCGATTTGATCACCATAGGCAACTGGGCTGATGCATGGCTGGTCAGGTTTCGTGCAGGCAAAACATTTTCTATGATTATTTCGAGGAAATCTGATCCACCAGTGCACCCTCCGTTGACTATGAATAATACAGTTATCTCCGAAACCCAAACTCACAAACACTTAGGTCTTACACTTTCTAGTTCATGTACCTGGTCTGACCATATTGATAATATCTGTGGGCAAGCATGGATAAGGCTGAATCTTATGCGGACACTGAAGTTCAAAGTTAGTAGAAAGTCGTTGGAACAAATATATTTATCATTTATACGACCTGTTTTAGAATACTCCGATTCAGTCTGGGATAACTCTTCAACGGAGGCCAAAAAACTATTGGAGGCTATACACGTAGAGGCAGCCAGGACCATAACGGGTGCTACAAAACTTTGTAGCATCAACAGACTATTTGATGAATTGGGTTGGGAGTCCTTGCAAAACAGGAGGAATAAACACAAACTAATCATTTTCTATAAGATAATTAACGGACTTACGCCAAATTATCTCAGAGATCTTTTACCACCCTTAGTTCACGAAACCACTACATATAATCTTAGAAATGCGAATCATATTCAGACTGTCCACGCGAACACAAATCTTTTCTTTAACTCTTTTATTCCTTCTACTATCCGAGCTTGGAATTCTCTTTCTGATGATATCAAATCAGCCTTATCAGTCTCCTCCTTCAAATATCGACTAAACCGCGATTTAAAGAAACCACCTAGATATTATCGTATTGGTACGAGAATAGGGCAGATACTGCATGCAAGGCTAAGATTGGAGTGTAGTGCCCTAAATGCACACCTTTATAGAAAGAATATTGTTCCTAGTCCCTCTTGTACATGCGGTGGCTTTGAAAGCCCATACCATTTTCTCTTTGTCTGTCGTAGATACACCGCAGCTAGGAACTTGTACTTACCACATAACCTTATAAATTACTCTACTCACGACCTTTTGTTTGGGAAAGATGGCGAACCAGTTCATGTAAATGAAACGCTCTTTTTACAGGTCCAAGACTTTATAATCAAATCAGGGAGGTTTGTGGGTTCCTCTTAATGCATTTAAAACATATTGTCCTAGTCCAAGGATATGTCACTATCTGCACGTTTGTGATCACATATCTTATTGTATTCGGTCGTTGATATCTGTTGCTTGGATTGGGGGGTTGGTCATCAATGTTACCTGCTAGTACTTTGGTAACCTTTTTTGTATAAAATGTATGTTGCATTCATTTAATGAATGTTTTCAAATTAACTGTTTCTACTTACGACAACGAATGATTTGCTAATACATGTATTCCATTTCCTAATATCCTCTTAGCTCCTGTCTCCTTACAGAGACAATGTAATTAGTATGTACTCTCTCTCTCTCTCTCTCTCTCTCTCTCTCTCTCTCTCTCTCTCATTATTTATGAAATGTATTCTTTTTGGTTTTGTTACAATTACGCTCTTAGCCATTTATTTACAATGTACAATATAGTTTGTATAAGGAGATGACTTTAATATAAGCAACACGCTTACCGTCAGATCCTATATTCTACTGATTTGAATATCATGTATATGTATGTATTTAATGAAGAATAAAATACTGTTTAAACCAAGTCATTGTTCTTCTACTGTGCACAATATCTCGTGTTGTTTTATATCTGTACCAATTGTCGTGAAAATACATTCATCCGTTGTAAAGTTATGCAGCGGAAACGATTTTCATATTAAACATTATAAAGGAGCGTGATTCCGGCGTCTAAAAATGAAAGTGGGGTTGGTTTGTACCCGTTGTCTGATAGAGTTTAATATTTGTTCCAATGTTGCTGAAAATACCTATATCCGTTTTAAAGCTATGAGCTGAAATGATTTGTGACGGACAGGCCGACATACAGTCATCTATGGTAAAAACAATGTCTCCGTCCCGAGAGAGAGAGAGAGAGAGAGAGAGAGAGAGAGAGAGAGAGAGAGAGAGAGAGAGAGAGAGAGAGAAACAGACAGACAGACAGACAAACAGACAGACAGACAGACAGAGACTTGTGTGGGGGGGAGGGTAGGGGTATAGTTGTAGTCCCAAGTCGAGCGCCGTTATAACACATTTCGCTGTATTCTCCTGCATAGAAAATTCACTGTCATTCTTTTTATAACAATCGATGCATGAATTCCATAAATTTTACGTTTCTATACCAACCGTTTGATGATGGTTCTTAATTTAGATGAAAATAGATTAGCCGAAAAGTGTCAAACCATAACATGGCGAAGGGTCATCAAAAAACGGATCTGAATGAATTGTCACATGGTGTTTCACCAGTATACAAATAATTTGTCACAAGGTTTCTCATCAGCATGTTATTGAATTGTAACACGGATTCTCACCAATATGAAAATGCTTTATCACAACGTTTCTCACCGGTATGTTAATGATTTGTCACAAGATTTTTCTCCAATATGAAAAAATGATATGTCACATGGTTTCTCACCGGTATGTAAATGATTCGTCGCAAAATTTCTCTCGAGTAATCAAATGATATGTCGCAAGGGTTCTTACCAGTTTGAAAATGATTTGTCACATGGTATCTCGCCAATATGTAAAAGATTTGTCACAAAATGTCTCACCAGTATGAAAGTGATTAGTCACACGGTCTCTCACGTGATTCGTCGCACGATTTCTCACCAGTACACCAGTATATGTAAATGATTAGTCACAGGATTTCTATCAGTTTGAAAACTTGGCACAAGGTTTCTCACTAGTGCGTAAATAAGTCATCTAAATGTTTCTCACCAGTAGGTTAACGATTTGCTACACGGCTCTCCACAGTATGTAAACGGTCTGTCGTACGGTTCTCATGAGAATTTAAATGATTGTCACAAGGTTTCTCACCAGCATGTCTCAAAGTTCTCGACAGTATGTATAATGATCTGCCAAAACGTTTTCCGCCGGATTGTAAATTATATATTGCGAGGTTTCTCATCAGCATGTAAATGATTTGCTAGAAGGTTTCTCAACAGTATGTAAATGATGTTTCTCAATGGCTCTCAACTGTTAGAAGGTTTCTCACCAGCGTGTAAATAATTTGTCACAACGTACTATGTGGGTAATTTGTCAAAAGGTTTCTCACAAGTATGAAAATGATTCGTCGCAGGGTTTCTCACCAGTATGAAAGTGATTTGTCACATGGTTTCCCACCAGTATGTAAATGATTTGTCAAAAATGTTCTCTTCAGTGTCAAAATGACTTGCCATACGGTTTCTTACCAGTATGTAAATGATTTATCACAAGTTTTCTCACCAATATAACCATTGTTTGTCACAAGGTGTCTTACCAGTATGTGATTTGGCACACGGATTTCCACCAATACGTAAATGATTTTTCGCAAGGTTTCTCACCAGTATGTTATGATTGTAGCAAGGTTTCTCATTACCATGTTAATGATTTATCACACGCGTTTTCACAAGTATGTAATTTTTTTTGCATAAGGTTTCTCATCAGTTTAAATGATGTTTTCTCAAGGGGTCTGACTTGGTACAAGGTTTCTAATCAGCATATCAATGATAACCCACAAGGTTTCTCACCAGTATATAAATGTTTTGTCACACGGTTTCTCACCAGTATGTAAATGTTTTGTCACAAGATTTCTCACTGATATGTAAATGATTTGTCTATACGTTTCTTAACAGTTTGTAAATGGTTTGTCACAAGATCTCTTATCAGTGTTTCAATGATTTGTCTAAACGTTTCTTAACAGTGTGTAAATGATTTGTAACAACGTTTCTATGAATTGCACAAGGTTAAATATATCAGTATGTAAAAGATTCGTCGCAAGGTTTCTCACCAGTATGTAAATGTCTCTAGCCTGTTTCAAGGTTTCTCGTCACTATGTAAAAGATGCATCAGACGACGTTTGACCTGTCTGTATATATTTGGCGCCAAATTTCTCACCAGTATGTAGATGTTTTGTCAGAGGTTATGTTACCAGTATATAGAAAATTTGTCACAATGTTTGTCAGAAGTAAATAGGATTTGTCACAATGTTTCTCACCAATATGTAAATGATTCGTCACATGGTTTCTCACCGATATGTAAATAAATTGTCACCATGTTTCTCAACAGTATGTAAATAACTTGTCACAAGGTTCTAGACCGGTATGTAAATGATTTGTCATAAGGTTTCTCACCAGTATGTAAATAATTCGGCACAAGATATCTTGCTTCTGTCACAAGGATTTTTCACCAGTATGTAAATGGTTTGTCACAAGATTTTTCAGCAGTATGTAAACTATTTGTCACAAGGTTTCCTACCAGTATGCAAATAATTTGTCGCAAGAAGTCTCGCCAGTAATTATTTGTCTCATGTTTTGCTATCAGTATGCCAATGAGCGGTAAATGGTTTCTTACTAGTTGTTATGACTAGAACTACACAATTTATGGTCAAATAAAACAAGTTGAATTTAACCCGAACTTAAATTAGAGCTTAGTTTATTGCCTTAGCGAACAGGAATATTCTGGCCTTTAAACACAGTGTTTTCCTTTTATCCTTTTTGTTTTTCAGAGAAATTCGGTTGGCTGTTATTTGTCATTTGTCAGATTTAACTGTTCTGAAAATTCGCTTATTTAGGATGCCTTGCCTTTTATTTTGGCAGCAGGAAGTATGCGGCGAGCCGTTTAGTGAAATATAGTGTAATATTTTGTTTTCTTCCTTTTTTCTCAGTTTCTCGCTTTATGCTCCATCATTTTCCTCCCCTTGCATTTAAATTCTCAAATCGTTTACTGATACCATTGCTAGTATTAGTACATGATCCACCGTCCGTTTGCCATGTTGTATATTATTAGAGAAATTCCTCATTATCTCATGTTTGCATGTACTGTGAGTGAATAAAGTAATTGTCTGTGTCTGTCTGTCTGTCGGTTTTGGGTAGAGCTTCCAGTTTGTCATCGCAAGGTCGAAACATTGTTTACATGCATGCCAATGCAAGATTTTTAATTTTGACCATAAATTAAGACGTTAACGTATTAAACTGTGACATATCGAACATGAATCATGACTTTGGTCCTTAACATCTACCCCCGGGGCCAGATACATGTAGGAAGTAATGTTAAAGTTTACTAACATCGATTGGTCATTGCCGTGTTTTCCCAAAATATTTAGAAAACTTCATCAAATATTGTATTTTTCCTAAAACTCATTTTTTGTTGATTTTACTATGCAGAAATGCGTCAAAATTTGGTGGCTTTAGGCAAAAGGTGTATACCCTGATGAGAGCAGTCTGATCTGGGTCTACACTGTTTGCCAAAGCCTTTCTGTTCAATTATTTGCGTTCTCACGGTAATATTAAAAATTGCAAATTCTGATTGATCATTAAAATTCATTTCGATCCAGACATTAATTAAATATGCAGGTGAATGTTCAGTCTTACAAAGATGAGATATAATGATATAAGTGGATAAAAGAGTTTCGAAAAAAATGGATTTAAAGGATTTATTATTTTGTCTTTGTTTTTATCTTATTTTTCTCGTGGATAATGTAAAATCATTAATACCAAAATGTGAGTACCATATCATAAGCATAATGCTATTAATATACTATATCATACAATGTCATTACTATTGTTATTACAGTCAACTTTTGATATCTCGAACACAGATATTTCAAAATACCTTCTTATATCAAAGAATACATTTTGGACACATTTCCTGTTTTATTTAAATTTCAACTCCTTTTATCTGATACTACTAAAATCTCAAAGTAAATTTTCTGGGACCAGAAAATTTGCTGTGAGATATCAGTAGTTTGTGATGAACTTCGACTTTGAGATATCGAGACTTGACTGTATTTGTAGTAGAAGTAGAAGAAGAATTATGGCAGTAGCAGCGCATGAAAATACATATTATTAATTTCATTTTCTTTCTTTCTTTAGAATTATTTTATTCAGTGGGTGGTTGCAGATTCGTACAGTTTTACATGTATTTTTACTGTAGTTTTCTTACACGTGGGAAGTACCGTTTTCTATGTCAGTGTCAACCTAATACACATTTCATGTTTGTTTTGAAAAGCTAAAATTAGATCCTGCTTTGGTACCCGGCTCGGGAACTATGATTATGTCCCCTGCCGGAAAAGAGGTGATTTTGTCATGACACAGTTTGCAGATTCGTACACCACTATATTTGCATAACAAAACAAAAGCGAGATGTAAATGTATTATTTTGAACAAAAACAATCTATTTTATAAAGATGTGCAAAACAGCAAAGCCGTCTATCAGTAAGAAATTAAGATGTAAAGCATTTCAAAACAGCTGGTATTTCGCATTACCGACAACGTTTGTAAGCATAACAGAACTGAATCGAATGAGTCAGCGAGCGGGACTCAGCTGAGAAAATGGAAATTTTAAAATATTCATGACATTTTGCACTGAATTAAATGTGTGTACCTTAAAGTAGAATGATTTTCTCAACATCTGATATGAAAATAAGCTGTGGACTGGGCCATTCTGCTCCTCGATCATGAAATCAAAACCACTGTATCAGAGAGGCAGCAGTGGAGACGGTCGGAAAAAAATCGTATGCAATGAGTGTAAACTACAAGGCACGCGCAAGCGTGCACTGAAAATAATTGACACGATAGATTGTGTAAACAGTAGTATAATTAATTTATTTTGAATTGACATCATGCCTTCAGTAGAGGCCCTAAAACTCCAAGTGTACGAATCTGCAACCTGTACGAATCTGCAACCTGTCACTCTATGTATGCTATTGCAAAATCTGGCTCAATTGAAGCTGAGTTTGTACTCGATGTTTGGAACAGTATAAACCACATATAGATTCCTCTAATGGTTCGTTTAACCCTTCTGCGGCGTCTGAACTGGATCTGCACTGTTTGTATATGCCCCCAACACGGGTTTCCAGTCTTGAAAGCATTAAAACTCGCGGAAAGATGTAGTAGTGACTATTCTGATAAAAAAGATTAAATGACCTTTTTGACATACAATGTCAACGAGAAGCTATGAATACCTTGATAAAGTGTGCTGTACGAATGCTGCGGTTGTTTCACTGTAAGTCTTTCTCCGTAAATCTGTTTAATCGGGGTAAATTCCTAAAACTCAGATTTTATACAGCTTATTCTTGCAGGAAAGCAGCTAAACAATTAGACCTAAGAACCGCAGATAAATTATGAATTTTCTGCTGAAATCGGGGAAAGATTAGAATCTGTATAAGGTCATTCGCGTTTTTTTTTCATTTTTATTTATTTATTTATTTATTTTAAATCTCGATGCTTTACCTTTAAATTTTTCTTTCCAGATTATATAGAAGACCACTGTGATCAAATGCTCAACTTAAATTATGGCGGTGTTGAAGTTGTTCGTCTGCTACTGACCAAAAGTGCTAAATACCCGGATGGAATGAGATGCCGAATGATTATACAAGCGCCTGAAGATAAAAGACTTTTAATGCGCATAGAAGACTTTGATTTGGACGCTAATACTGTGTTTCAGAACAATCAGAATAATAATCCAAGTGCTCAAATAACTCCACAGCAATGTGGAAATGGGGATTATGCGCTTCTGTACGATGGCCCGGATGAGAATTCGCTACCCTTACTAGGTAAGTGTTAAAGTGTTAAAACAGCCTACCCCTTTACTGTAGGATTGGGGCGAGGGGCAAGGGTTCGCATATGCCATAAAGGCATACACGTTTTATACTATTTTGTTTGTCAAATTGTTACCCCATGCATATGCCATAAAAATAACTAAAAAGCTAATACGAAGGTCTTTCAAAAAGTTCTGTCATTAGGATGGGATTTCTTATATGAAGCGTTTTATCAAAAATGTTTCTATTACAAACCTTTAAAGTATTCCCCCTTCAATGAAACACATTTTTGTAAGATTTTAGGAGTCGTGGAAGGTTTTGAAAATGCTTTCTTTTGGTATCTGTTGGAGATACTGGAATATATCCCTTCCTAGAGAACTTTTAGAGTTGTGTTTCTTTCCCAGAAAGCATTTGGCTAAGCTTGGGAATTAGAAAGAAGTCACATGGACTCCGGTCTGGTGAGTAAGTTTACAACATGAACGTTTACGGATGCCAAGAAGGGCTTAATGACCCCACACTTGTGGGAGGAGGGGTTGTCATGAATCAGGTGGACCCCTAATCATCCTTTGCTTGGACACTTCTTGCAATCAAACGTTTTCACTTTTTAACACCGAGTTCATCATAGAAGCATTCAGTAACTCAGTGACCAGATGGACATTACACCTAAACGACTAAATAACGTACAACATCTTTGTGCGGATTGGTCTTTTGACAATACATGACCGCTCTTCATCTTCTCAGGTGTAATATGGAAAATGGGACCTCGGTATCATAAGACTTTGCTCTATTTAACTGAAGTTCTGAGGGTTGACTTAGATTGGCCTTATCGTCAAAGCAGGTATCATCAATGTTCATCAATGTTGAACATGTCATCTAAATATCGAGACGTAGAACTGAACACTTCTATGTTTTCAGCTTCTGCGCTCCACATATACCAGATACACATTTCTTTTGCTGTCAATATTGCCTATAATATATCATCTAAATATTGACACGTAGAACTGAAAACTTCTATGAATTCAGTAACTGTGCTCCACATGTACCGGATACATATTTATTTTGCTATCAACGGGATTTGACGATGACTCTTCGTGAGGATATCTCAAAAAGGGTCATCATGAAATCCCGTTAATAGCAAAATTAATATGTATCCGGTACATGTGGACCACAGTTACTATTTGTCTGTGTAACTTAGTGCACAATCTCACAGTATCCGAACTACATGTACAATCTCTTCCGGTTTTCATAGCGTTGAATCGAGAGTACAAACGTTCGCTTATAACCAGTAGTCGGAAATCATTATGTTTTGAGATTTTATCCGGAATCTGCTGCGTCATTTATAGCTATTCAGCTTCGAAAATGTAAAGAGGTAAGTTTAATATAATTTGCTCTTCGGTCTTTTACTTTATTACCCTGTACAATGCCGTGTATGGGCGGGTAGTAATTGGTACAGTACTCAAAAGCCCTTGGCATGATTCTTAAACCATTCTGAGCATTTTCTTACATGTTTAATAAAAAATCTTTAGAATAAACGGAAGGCGTTATCAATCTACAGTTTGTTAGTTTTGATAAAAGAATGATAGCTAAGTTTTGCACGACACAATCTCGTGTTAAATTAAGCTGTTCGGAAAAAAAATCTGCGACGGCAAGGAGTTTTTCATTATACAGGGCAATAAAGTAAAAGACCGAAGAGAAAATTATATCAAACTTACCTCTTTACATTTTCGAAGCTGAATAACTATAAATGACACAGTAGATTCCGGATAAAAACTCAAAACATAATGATTTCCGGCTACTGGTTATAAGCGAATTTTGTACTCTCGATTCAACGCTATGAAAACCGGAGGAGATGGTACAGTGCGTTCGGATACTGTGAATCTAATGTAATTATTGTCCAAAGAAACGCAGTACTTGGTCGGAACTTTTTTACTGACTAAAACGTAGTTTTACCAGATATTTCATACACTTTTTCACAGTACTTGATTACATGATCTTTCATAGCAAATAAGGCATGGTTTTAATAATTTTGAAACTTCAGAAGTAGTTCAAGAACTAGAATAGTAATGATTTCAAAGGAGGGTCTCGTTTAGATGGGCGGTGTGTTAAAGCCCTAAAAGCCAGAGCATTTTCACTGATCCCAGGGAATTTTATCTGGCGAGGAATTGCTTTTATATTTTCAGAAATTCAATTTCAAAGTTGGGTGTTTTTTTACTGATATGGACACTGACTCGAATTAGGACTATCAAAGTTTCTGCCCATGGATGTACAGTTTCTAAATCATTATTTAACTCTCTAGCCGTAGTGCTATCTAATCTATAGCTGAAACTATGTCATAAGTAGCAACTAACACACAAGTGGACCCAAAATGTAGTAGCCCGTGGAATCCCAGCTTTTATGTTTACCCATAAGAAAGTGATCGTGGCATAAAAAATCTGAGAGATACTTAGAAAGCCTACCAAGCAGAGACCCATTGATTATCCGCCCGTTTTCTTAAGATTATAGAGAAGCACTTTGTGCTACACTCGATCAAATGATCTTCTAATATCACAAAAAATGACCTTACTTCAGTATTAGAAAAAGAATTATAAATATTTGCAAGAAGACCAACCATTTAATCACCAGGAACAATGCGTTTCTGTAGAAAAGTAATAACACTGTGGACTCTAAAATGTTAAAAAATGTCTGTATTCAATTTTCTCCATGACCTTTTCTGTTCATATTGTATTCACAAGGGATATTGGTCTGTAACCTCTAACAGGACGCGAGCCATGTTAACTAGTGGTTTTCTTTGGCTTCACAGTTTCAAACCCGAAAATCAGTGAAAGAGTTGCAAAAAGTTTAAGATGGGACATAATTCTCAATACATTGAAGTACTTTCAGATCTTAGAAATGCTTTTTCAATTATGTTGGTTATTGTTTGTTTGTGTGTGGGGGGGGGTATATATTTTTTTTAAATGTTTGCGCCGCAAATTACCTTTTGATCTTCTCTTATACGAATCGTTTTTAGTATTGACTCGCCTCATAATTTCTAAATTGTGAAAAATAACAAATCGAAGGCATCTGCTAATTGGCTACTAATGAAGTACCTTTACAGTTTCTGAACAAAGATAATGTAAAGTGGTGATACTCATTAATTTTTGGTGCGTACAAAAATCTGCATAAAATCCTGAAAATACAACAGAGGTTCCTAAAACTTAGCAGATGCCTTCGATTTGTTATTTTTCACAATTAGAAATTATGAGGCGAGTCAATACTAAAAACGATTGGGTACACTTTCAAGGAAGCAATGTTACAATTTCCATTCTTACCCCTCTGCCAATGCAAAACAACTCATAAAAGAAAGAGTTTGCTCCACTATACGCAAATTCTTTACTTGAGGAGTTGACCGAATTTGAGAATGATTAGATCGTCCAGGAAACGAAACAAGAAGTCACAAGAGTTGTTTTCCTTTTGTAAAATTGAAGGAAAGTATGGATGTGTAACCAGTCACTTTGATCTGAATGTTTGCCTCTTTGTACAGATTTACCAGGTAGAGTGCGTCATGTTCGAGAACGGAAGAGCTTTGATTAGAAAGTCAGTTATTAATCTGAATGTTTGCCTGTCTGTATACATGTTGACCAGAGAAAATGTACATGTATCAAGATTCAGAACGGAGAACTTTGGTTAGAAAGTCGGTGAATGATCTGAATGTTTTCTGTCTGTATACAGGTTGACCAGAGGGAATGTGTCGTGTTCCAGAACGGAAGAACTTTGATTAGAAAAGTCAGTTATTAATCTGAATGTTTGTCTGTCCGTACAGGTTTACAAGGGAGAGTGTGTCATGCGCCAGAACGGAAGAATTTCATGAGCTCTGGTAGATATATATCCCTGATCTTTATGAGTAATAGAAACATGATAGCAGGACGAGGAATAAAATTACTCATTACAGCATTTAATGATGGTGAGTAGTCTTTATTTTCCTTCATTTGAGTTCGAAATTGGGACCGAGTTCTAGTAGACTTGTGGGACTCGCGATGAAAATATTGAGTATCCTCGCAGGCTGATCAGTCATTGCTTGTCGCTGTATAGACTCCTCAGGATTCCCAGACTGTTAAAGATTTTTAATACTTAAGTGCCAAAGGTGAAAACACTGGTAGCTGAATTTGTAAGATGGGACGGCTAGATATACTATGTACTGTAGATATATAGTCTGTACTGTAGTAATATTGCACTGTGTTAATATATCCTGGACGAGAATCTATTGAAATTTTGCAGACGTAAATTGTGTCGTCTTCCTTTTTGACACTTTAAGGGTTAAAATGGAAAAGACTGTTTCGATTTTGACTGAGTGCATCCATAGCTGTGTCTTTGGAATTTAAACATGTGCTGAGGTCATTCCCTCGTATGGAAGCTCGACAAACACTATTCTGTGTAGTGAACTCATGCCATTTTTGACGACTCTTGTCACAACCAGTAAATCTATGACTTCTCGAGCAGCAGTTAGCTCATTGGTACCAGTGCATCGATCAACAGCGAGCAAGTTTTTGTGCAGCTTGGTAGCGTTGTTATCCATGTCACTGAATTCACCTCTAATATAGACTTCCTCGCCGTAGGGGTGGATATCTTTGAATGACACTGCAGTCTCCCTCCACTTCATCCTATTGGAATGATGCAAAGGTCATGCCTGTCCATTCCATGACATTGTCCTCCCATCTCTTCTGTCTGTCCCACCTTCCTAGTCCTAAAACAGAATCCATAAACAGTGCATTGGTAGACCTAATGGAAGTGAGACATGATCATGATCATAACCGCGATATTAAATCTTCAAATGGGTCTCGGCGAGAGGGTTCCGATGAGGGGTCGTAACATATGCTTTATGGAGAAATATTGAAAATTATCCCTATTACCCCTTTCTTATTTGGAGCACTGGCATACAACTTCGCGTTCCTGCCTGCGCTATCCTCATCAGCGAAGAGGTCTCCGAAACAGATGTTTAGAATTGTTCGGTACTATACCCTTTATAAACCCCGCTTTCTACCTCTCAGTTCTGCAGTCAGGTCGTCGTAGTAGTATATGCATGAATATGGAAATGATACGTAATCAGTCATCATAATGGGTATTGGGACTGAAATGACTGAAAAGATAATGCCAGTCCAAATTAGATGACTAATAATACCCATTCTAATTTTGCAATTCTACTTGATAGGTAACAGTATGCCAATATTTAAACTAAATGGGTAGATATTCAACTTTGCCTGCCGCCTCGATTGGGATTAACAATTTTCCCATATAGGAGAAAATTCTTTCGTTTAAGGCCTCATTTTGGAATGGTTTTGTCTTCCAAGGAAGCAAACAGGAAGTCATGGAAGATGCTCCCCTTTGGAAAAGTAGCCAAAATTAATGATCATGGCAGCATCGAAGCATGTTTGTTTCTGATTTTAAAAGATTCTATTTGACAGGACCTTGTCGGGAGAACCAATTCAAGTGTGAAGGAAGTGGAATATGCATTAAAAAATCACTGGAGTGTGACGGACATTCAAATTGCCTCGACCAGTCAGATGAGGCGATGCCGAAGTGCTTAGCAACGGGGGCCATTGTTGGAATAGCGGTTGCCGGGGCAATAATGCTTATTTTGATAATTGTCCTTGTGGTGATATGTGTTGTTTCTTACCAGAGACGGAAAAGAGCAAGAATAATAAAAGTAAGAGAAATTCTGGAGACATTTCGACTTGATTATCATCTAACGAACGGTGGAACTAACACTAGATAACAACATGTACTTACACGAGTGCTAACGCCCTAATTATTTCATACTGACAATGATTTTGTTTAACCCGTAAAGAGCCAGAAATTATGAAAATGATTGAATTCGCAAACAGCGTAGATTTAGATGAAGCGGCTCATGATGAGCCGCCTCATCTGGAGCTACCTGTTTGCTTACTAGGCTTTGAATTCTCAACATGATATAGCTTTGGTGAAACAGTTTTCATGAAATTTTGCAAATGTAAATTTTGTCGTCTGCTTTTTGTTTTAGCGCTTTAAAGCTTAATGATTGTAACACCACGCATGTCGTTTCATTCCTGACATTGTCATCTCTAAATAGATGTGTCTGAAATTTACCATTCCATCTTTTAAATTTAGAAAATCGATTTTGATACAAAACCACAAAAAGATTGGCATAAACATAGACCATCTGATTGGGATCTGCTTCATTTGCAGTCTGGTTTAAGGATTAAAGATTAAGATATCAAGAAAAGTCGATCTTGTTTCACCGGTTCCTTCAATTGCTGCATGGTATACCTGACTCATATTGGCATATCCGAGTTAGGCTCTGAAAATGGGAGTCTAAGTACGGAGATATCTATTGTGGTTTTCTTGTTCAATTCTCATAACAATATTTCCCAGGAAACTCAAGGAAACGAATGCATAATTCGCACCTCTTTGCATCAAGGATGTCCATGTCCTCTGTAATTCTAAGAAAAGAGATTTCTTTGTATATGTTGCTTTTGTACGAGGTGCTGCACCTGAAGGCCTCTCCTAATACATTTGCAAAACGCGCCAGCTCTGAACAGCAAATGACCAGTCCTGTCAGTGCATGAGCACTTCACTCACTTCTACACTGAATGGCAGAGCATTTGACTCCTTCAAACATTTATGTATCTTCCAAAAAGTCTGTCGGTAGTCTAATTTTACAACTAAACGGAGAAAGAACCATAAAAAAGGCTTCATAAACACTATTTAACCTGTTGTTTGCACTTGCACTGTTCTAACTGGTTAACCAATTTAGCTTGTAATAATGCAATGCTTGTCTGTAAAGGCTCCCTGTTCTCCCAGTTGTGTATATCTTCATAGACACCGGTTTTACTTTCAGATATCACATTTCGTTAAACAACTGTTTATTTGTATAGCAGAGATAAGTGAAATTACAACATCATCAATTTTATAAGAATGGGAGTCAGAAAAAAGTCATTAGGCTTATACAAGTCTGTATCGTACTAGATTTCTCAGTTCATGACAATGGTACATATGATCACTTCATGGTTGTACATTTAGTAATAAGAAGAAAGCACAGAAAAATAAGACAAAATTTTCCGCAAAACAGCGACTTTTTTCTGGTTCCCAATTGCCATTGATCACCGACCAAACCTTTCTTCAACACAGTTTATGAAAATGTCACAATGTTTAAGCACGGTCATCTAAAATGACGAAACTGTATATAAACAGAAAAAGGTTGTGTTGACATTAAGATAAAAGAATTAAATACAAGAACTACACAGCTGGGAGATCAATGGTGGCTTGAAGATTTTGCTTCGTCTCTTGCACAACTAACTAATGTAAACGTCTCATTCATGTTGACTCCAGTTAAACTAACATTTCTAAGTAAAGTTTGCTGTCTGTTACAATAACCATATACCGCCCCCCTCCCCACTAGATCCCCCCCCCCCCACACACACACACACACTCACTAGATTACTGACATTTTTTTAGGATTGTTGTTTGAACTGGAGTCTGAACTTTGCTTGTATCTAGTCCCTTACGAGGTCTTTATGTGTCAAGGGGAACCAAATTTTAATTATTATTATTTACAATATTTACAATATGCCATATTTACCATATTTACAATATGGCCGATTTGGAGTGATTTAGAAGCCGCCTTTTCGATCGAGGTTGCTCGCAATTAACGTTTTTATTTTATTTATTTTTTTGTAGACACGTTCATTGGTTGTACATATTACATATGATTTGCATATGATAATAACTCATTGCACTTTGATTTAGTTCAGTCTTAAAGAGCTGACTGGAGTAAGACGAGTTGAAAACAAAATTTAAAACATGAATAATGACCGCCTGTATGCCAAGTTTTTCATCAGATTATCACTGACAGTCATAACATGCAGGCACATGATGTCGAAATGACGTCTAACTGACGTCTATGCGATATTTTACGTCGCATCGACGTCAGTGTGACGTTATTTTGACGCCATGTGACAGCTGGGTAGTTTCTCACGATCTTTTAATTCAGTTACGTTATTTCTGAAGTTGTATTCCTCTAAACTAACTATACTATGCACAATAAATATAGCAATTTTTTTGTATGTGTCAGATCCACCTTATTAGGATTTTATTGTCACTTAACTGCATAAAGATACAAAGGCCGATCATTGGAGATGGACAGGCAGGTAAAAGAATCAAGATTGCTCAATTGTAGCGTTTGAACTATCGTGACGTCAGTTTATATGACCATTGTAACTGAACCACATTTATGATCATGTACAAAAGCCACAACCATAATGAGGCGGCTGGTTTCCTGTTAAAATGAAGGAAAACGCTTTAAAACATTTGAATATGCTACGAGTATGAGGTTTACAAAGTTCGAAAATTTGACGTTTTCCCTTGTTTTTACGTTATCGTCTTAAAAACTTGTTTCTAATCGGTATTTCTTGAATCCCTTTTGAGTGTATGATTGTTCGGTAGCTACCAATATAATAATGTAAACAATTCAGAAAGAAAGTTCTTCCCGGTTACCGAGCATAAGTCAAATGTCTCAGACTAACGTCATCATTTTCTCACAGTTACGTTACACTTCAATGAAGAAATTTCAAAGTTATATTAATCATGGTGTGACCTTTAATTTTAGCCTATTGTTTTTTTCTCGGGTTTCGATTCTGCATTGAACTGAAGCACCCGTGAATCACTGCACATTGGACAGAATTAACACGTTTTAACGTCAATGGCGCATGCTAAGCTTCATCAGTTGTTAAGCTTAACCATATCTTTTACACAATCAATAGCTTTGACAAGAAAACTGAGGATGAAACTGTTGAGAAATACCGTACAAAAAATCACATGCTTACCATTTTTATGTTGCTTTTCAATGGGTGCGAATTTCGGCTAATGACCCCTTCCGCGCTTATCGCTTTTCCCCAATATCGTTTTTAAAGATGGCTTCTGTAATCCCATGGTATCTTAAGCCCGAAATACGGTTCCTTTCAATTCAATTTAATTTCGGTCAATGTTACTCTTCAGTAATCAGAAAAATTGCAAAATATAAAAAATTGCTAAATATATGTTGCATAGTATATATGTCTCATGTTTTAAAGATTCAAATTTGTATATACTGTAGGCTATATATTTTCCATTTCTTTCAAACCTTTTGTTATTGTAATATAAACTGGTGTGTAATTATGTCTTTCTTATTCAGGTGATCTCTAACATTAAATTTTGTTTATACATTTCCTTTTCCTTTCGTGTCACTTTTACATTACCATTTTGTTACATCCATGATTTATTCGTGGGCTGACGCTAAGTTGTGCTTTTCCCATCATCATAATTATGGTGAATGAGAACACTTCAATATTTTTCACCATTTTCACAAAGTGTTTTTTTTTTTTCGACCTTCTGTTTGCTCCCCCTTCCAAAAACGGGTCTACTTTTAAAGGAAAGAATTTACTAATAGAGGAGAAAATTCTGTCCTTTAAGAGCTGGTCCCATTGAGAAGGGAGGCAAAAATATAAATGGCAGAGTTTCATCCCCTTAATATGTTCCCCGTACACCTAAAAGCCTGTGAAATATAGTGGAGAGTGGACACTCAGGCCCCGAAGTTATAAAACTTTTTTCATGCTCAACTCAGCTGAGCATGAAATTTTCTCTGATGATAGATATGAAAATGCCAACTAATCAATGTCATATACATATGTACTGTTTCCTTTCCTTGTGTCACGTGACATATAAGTACCTTTGACGATTCCCATTTTTTAAGCTTTATTGTGTATTTGTTTTTTGGCTATATCCATTTTCAATATTTTACTCCAACCATTGATAACATATTCCTGTGCTTATTTTCTCCCCGCAAGATCTCTGATTCTCGCAGCGACTTAGCGGGCCCCGACTTAGCGCGCTCTACCCACTTTCAGAGAGCGGTTGACAGGGGAGCTTACCCATATGTCGTCTGGGACGGAAATGATACGGACGCCATATTTGATCCGGTCACAGAAGAACACATCAGAAAATACTCAACAATAGATGCGTTTTATCCTGAAGCTGAGAATTACGACATCACAGTGAAAGATGGAATGATAATCGGACCACATAATTTACAAAAACCGAAAAATTTAGGACCAGTCAGTGATGATGCAAAGGTTGTTGGTCCGAACGGCGAGGAAGTGGTGAAATACCCTAGTGGCTACTGGGATATAACTTTGAGTGAACTGGGAATAAAACCCATCACCGAAATGTGAACAAATTTTGTAGAGGTAAGTAAACTTGTTTTCAAATATGTTAGTTTGTGTCGAAAGAAAACGTTGGATTCAGTCAGATTATTAAGAGAAGTAAGGAATAAGGTACAGCCGAAACTGCGTAGTCTGGGCCATGCTCCTATTTCTGTATGTATTCTCTGCTCTTGAAGGAACTTTTTAAGAATTTAATGTAAAAGGAATTATGGTTAATGGAACTAAATCTATGATCATCAAATTTCGGGGCTTCCTATCATGAACGTAAACATTGTAAGTTAAAGTTTCAAAGCGTCTGTATAAATATTTCCTTTGATCTGTTCTTTTCGTTAAAAAATATATATGTATATAAATACAGATTATCAGAAGTGTGAAAATGAACATGTATATATTTCTAATGTAACTATGGTTGTTCTTAGATGCACGAAAACCACCATTTTTTGTAGGTCCACAGTTGCCATGCCACCCTGATTTGAACAGACTAGACGTTTCTTCTCTGCTGATTCGGGAAGATCTCTTCAAGGAGTATTAATCCGGTGTATTAAATTTGTGCCCAGTCTCGAGGAAGCTTGCCTAAAGAGCATGTGCAAACAGTGAAAACTATGCAGCTAGCTCTCTCTCTTGATTTTCTGAATCTTGCCAAAACACTTCTTTTCTCCTGTCGTGGATTATCATACTTTGTGATTTTGCTGCTGCATAAGAATGTAACATAATTTCAAATAAACTATGTTTGTAATATAAAAAAATAGGCAGTGCTAGGCACTTATACAATCCGATCCCCTATCCCGCCCTAAAACCAACAGGGAAAGTAATGTATACAGAAAGTGACAACAGTTCAGGAAAGGTATGCACGGTAAACCGAATGAATAACTCTCTTCCAGACAGGTAGTTTATTCAGCTACTCCAGAGGCTCTGGCTACCCCTATTGGAAACACTGTTTGCAGAACAGGTGAACGAAAACACTGGCATGGACAAACAGAAGATGTAACAGTAAAGTCTATTTTTACCTTTCTTAAATTACAAAACAAAACAAAAAAGGCAAAGTGGGCAGCTATGCAGGTGACAATATTACTAGAAGACCGCAGATAAGTGGACATAAAAATAGGTAACATTGTGGTACCACGACAAAATTACCGCTATGGGACGATCAGTAAGAGATTACTGGGCGGGGGAGGTCGAGAAAATAGGTAACATTGTGGTACCACAACAAAATTACCGCTATGGGACGAGGGCGAGAAGGGTTTGGGGGTGGGTGTCTTAAACTAGTTTGCCTGCATCCAAATCCTCGCCCTCAGCATCCGAAATGGTTCAAATCATTTCCTTGTACTTAGCTCTTTGGTCCGCGTGAAGGTTTCTTATCCCATAAATGAATCAACACAGGAAACAAAAAGTCAGGGATAAAAACTATGATGAATCTAGGTTGAGGACTCGAAAGAAATAACGTTTTGCGACGCCTGGAGGTTCCTGGGGTGTCAAACGACAACTCTTAAGCAAAGAAAACCGCCAGTTGAACCCCGAATGGCCAAGCAAGAGACAAGAAAAGCTCCGGACCCAACCAACTAATATAAATAGCTTTATGTTGGGTTCATCATTGAGTCTGATGCCCGATCCACCGGTATGCAATTAAAGAAGGAAACAAAGTTACTATCCATGATTAGGTTATACGCTAAGCATGCAGACTGCAGTATCATATTTATGTTATATTCAATACGTTTGTAACATATGATAAACATGTGAAACGTATTTAAACTATGTTTCTTTTGTGTACTAGAAATATTTAATGCTTGAAACACACATACACACACACACACACACACACACACACACACACAGACACACAAAAGAACGAAAAATTCACCCCAGCAAAACTTCAAAAAGTGTTTTTGTCCAAACTAATTCATATTGAGAATTCAAAGAATATCATGCTTTAGATAATATTTTCATTAGATTTGGCACTAAGTTATGCAGACAAATTGTTGGTATTACGATGGGTTCTTATTGTGCTCCAGTTGTAATTGACTTGTTTTTATTTTGCTATGGAAGGGATTTCATGACGTCTCTCCCTAGAAGATCTAAACAATCATTTAAATTTTGACAGTCCTACCTTTGAAGGCATGGTGAATCGAATTTACTATTCTGAACTACAGTTAAATAAAGCTAAAACCTCTGATACCGAAGCTCATTTTCTGGATTTGTCTATTTGAACTGGTTTCAGAGGATATATTCGGAAATATCAGAAAATTTTGAATGAAATTAAGAAATGACAGCATGCGTTTCTCTGGCTTTCGTCGAGATATCTGGCAGATATTGTCAGGATCACTGATGAGGCTTGAGTAGCCGAAACTTGGAAGTATGACCCATGTTCCTTCTTTTGAATGTGTTCTTTGCTCTTGAAGGAACTTTTTAGGATTTTAGTTTGTTTTTTCCAAAATTTATGATAAGTGCCATGACTTTCATTCTTTATATATTTAATTTTCCCTTTACCCCGTTCTACCTCGTACGGGGTTACAGGGGTTACATTACTCAACTTATTCGGGTTTGTTGGAGTGTCTAGTCATGTGACTGAATTCAATGCCCATAATAAAATTTCAACAGCTAAACTTCTCCAACAGGGCTACTGATATCATAAACTTTATGGGTTTTTTTAATTTATCACAAACACTTTGAACTCGTTTCTAAAATCAATGTCGGACTGACAACACATTTGCAGCAAAGCCTATCGGAGCCAGAATTTATGATGACACTCTATAATTTCAAAAAGAAATGTAAGTAGGGTTGATGTTTTTCTTATCGGTTGAAAAAAATTCATAAGTTATAAACGTATTGGCTATAACATAATTGTAATGTTACAGTCTGCATGATAACCGGTTAACCCAATCATGATAAAGTCTTCTCTTTTGAATTGTCCGCCGGTGGGTCGGGCATCAGATTCAGTGATGGACAGACATGAAGCTATTTACCTGTAGTTTACTCGACCGGCGGGCGGGGGGCTTTACTTGTCTGTTGCTTGGCCAATAGGGGCTCAACTGGAGGTTTTCTGTTGCTCCTGTATAGTGTCGTTGTTTGGCACCCCAGGTATTTCCAGGTGTATCAATACGTTGCTTCGGTCGAGTCCTCGTCTTTGATATATCATAGTGTTTAGCCATGGTTTATTTTGTTTCATTGATGGGTTAGGAAACCTTCGCGCGGAAAGAACAACTAACTAAAAGTTTCGAACAGTTGCAGAAGCTAAGGGCGAGGGTTTAGATACCGTAAAACTAGTTAAAGCCTTCCCCTGCCCCTGTCTCGCCGATAATTTATTGGGGGCCGATCCACGGCGGTACTTCTATTGTGCGGTCTGCTGCTAATGTGGCTGCCTGTATTGCTGCCCACCTTTCTTCCAGATATGTTTCATAATTAGAAATAGGAAACAGGTAAAAATAGAAGCTTTATGTTTTTCATATAACTTGAGTTTGTATTGTGTGGTGGCAATGGCTATGGTTGGTTTGAACCGTTGCAGAAGCTAAGACGGGGTTGGGATCCCGTCAGACTAGTTTAAGACCCTCAGTAATTGTGTACTGACCTTTGCAAAGGCGGTACTTCTGTTGCGGTCCCTTACTGTTACTTGTTCTTGGTGTCCATTTCGGTGTTTTGTTCACCTGTTATGTGAGTGGTGTTTAGTTAGAATAGCTGAATTTCTTCCTGTTTTGGAAGCAGCTGTCCCATTCGGCTTACCGTGTGGGCCCTTCTTGACCTGCTGTCAATTTGTGTATATGGTTTTTCCCTTTTGATTTAAGGGCGGGATATGGGATCTGATTTTATTAGTTTATGATCATTACCTATCTTTTTACTTTGTGTGTTTTGTGTATAGATTTATGTGTTTGCTGTCGGACTAAGTCCGTTATCGAAAATGTGTCGCTACGTTTTGTCGTTTTTGTTTCTTCTTCTTCCGATGTCTTGAGTGGATTGTGGCTTGTGCTTTTTGCATTTCCGGGGTATAGAGAATACCATGTTAGTGTCTTTTGATATCAAGTGTATCAGGCGAGACCAGAAACAGCGTATGAATGGCGAGGCTTGCCCGACCAGTCCGACGTGTTTCTGGCCGAGCCTGATAAACTTGATATCAAAAGAGACTTACATGGTTTTCTATTTATCATGCATCATTAGAATATTTTCAAGTGTAAAGAGCGTCAAACAAAAGAAAAGTAAACGCAGTCTTGTTTGAACTTGTTGACGTAGCGAATGCGTAATGACGTAAGTCGGTGACGTCTTTTAACCAATCGAACGTTGTTATCAAAGCCAACGTCAGTGTGTAACCAATCGTCTTCAGAGATAGCTTCTCAAGGCATCGCCTTATAACATTCACGCAAGCCCAGTTCTAAAGTGATATGATATCACATCATGTTATCATACCCCTGTTATCAGGTGAATTTGCAGCATATGCATGATAAATCATCATTTAGATATCAGAAAAGTTTGCCTTACTAAAGTTTTTTGGATAGTTTTGATCAACCACATTAATCAATATTTAACAAGTCTAAATATCGAACAGCTGAGTTAGGTTTGCAGAATTTATTTCGCATAGGTTTGAAAACTTTATTTGTTTGTAGGATACTATATGACACTCCAAGTATTATCAGACTACACCTAACCGATCCCGCAACCACTTAAAGCTATATGTCAGTTTGCCTTTTCAAAGAATACAACGTTTATTTCAATCACTACCTCCAGAGTCCTGTTGACAATTTTTCGCCATTGTTAATGCTTCATATTGTGATTCAATTATATGCCATTTTCGAAGGAAACTAATACTCACGTCATACAGATGAATTTCACAATATCATCTTCCTACATATTTGTACTTAGACAATAATTGTCGAATGGTCAGTAACGTATATGTGAACTGATATTTTTATATTGCTTCATAGCTAAAGCAAAACTTAGTCCGTATAATTTAAGAGATGCTCAGGCAACTAATGTGATTTTTCTTGATGTGTATACCATTGATTACACAGCAGCTATTCATAAAGAGTGATATCATCCACAACAATAAAATTTCTTGTTTCTAAAGCTGTATTTGAAATCAATGAAAAGATCCATGAGAGACATTAATAACGATTCCATATAACAAACAAGCAAATCTATTTGGTTTTTAGTCATTTAGACAAAACAAAGGTGAAAACACTTTCTGATACCATTTGGCAAACCAATAACTGCCAGCAGGAGTGTGATATTGTATGGACTGACCAAATCTACAAAAGCTTAAGATTATTAGTTTTAATCACAACATTTTTTTTTTTCATCATTTGAACGTTTTGATTTTACTTGCTACAGAATTAGGATAAAGCTTGAGAGTATGTCAGCTACAACATTCAGTAGGCCGGGAATATACAAGACTTTGGGTTTGCACAAGTAAGATCAATCAAGCATTTTCTAGACAGTACCAAGACAGGTCATAATCACATAGCACAACCAAAAAACCACCTGACGGATTCATATGTGCCACGACACAACAAAACCAACATAGTGGCATGTGCGCCCAGCGAAGACTCACATCAGCCTGGGCATCCGCTCAGTCTGATCTGGGTCTTTGCTGTCCGCTTGGAGGTAGCTTACACTCTTAGCCACCCTTTAAATGCACAGCAAAGACTCAAATCAGACTGGGCGGATGCCCAGGCTGATCTGAGTCTTCGGTGGACCCGCATGCCACTTTGTTGGTTTTGTCGTGTTGCGGCTAATATTATGTTCGTCGATTATAAAGTAATCAAATGTTGAATTTCAAGGCGTGAAAGTCGTTCTGATTAAAATGACTGATGAAGTCAAAAACTGCAGCATAAGATAACTTTGTTGACATTCATGTGTATAGCTGTTCACTTCTCTTTTGTATACTTAAATTAGTAAAGTATGTCAGATCAAGCTGAAGTATTTGTATAACTGTTGCTACGAACGTTGTGGTTGGTGGCCGGGGTTGAACATACATGTACTTGTTTCATGGAATGATTAAATGCATTTAGTTTCTCTGTATGTTTTTTAATGTTATATTTTTATATAGCAGAGACGATGTAGTACTTTTTTATCATGTCGAAAATTCGTTTTGATACTTGAACGAATTACTTTTGTATGCTTTCAACTTTTCTTTGTACTTTGATCAGTTTATTTTGATACAATTATACAATAACGTAATGTAACGTTCATATATCCATGTATCATATATCAGAACAATTCACTGCTATTCTTCCCTGTATATTTTAGCATTGGATGTACTTCTTATTTTATTGTATGTTCGAAATGAGAATGGCTGTCGGACCCTCTAAACTTAGGATGAGTGAGTACCCTTTTATGTTTGCCTTTCTTCTCAATGGGGTTGTATTCTTAAGGAAAATTACTTGGTCCTTTAAAAACACTTTCTTTCCTTTAAGAGTAGACCCATTTTATAGGGTTTTGCCACTGGAATAAAGTAATTAAAGATGCAGTCCTTTGCAAAAAAAATGCGGGAAAGCATAATGTCTACCCATACATCTTAGCTAATCCTTACAGTTAACTGCCACTGGTTATTAGCTCAGGTTATTCATTTTTTGATTGATTGAGTTGATGCTTAACGTCTACGGTAAACAGCTATGGCCATGTCGGGGCGGTCAGTTACCCTAACCACACTATTCCTGGGGAGGTTTAGACCTCATAAGCGGTTAATCAGTACTAAGTGCACTTACTTTCGCCAGTAACTGACAACTGCCCTTCTTGAATCAGCGGAAGGAGAAATGAAAGTTTGTGGCCCGACCGGGTTTCGAACCCAGGACCTCTGACTTATGAGTCAAGTGCCCTACCGATTGCGCTACGCGGCCCGGCGGGGTAGTCATTTGTTAGCTTCCGGGACACGTTGTTAATCTTGGGTGAATAGATAATTTTGGGGTTCACTAATGGGCCACTGTCACACTGGTCTTAAACTTTTCTGGTGGAAAGGATTTCCATACGAATTCTATGTACTTCTTTTCTGCTTTTCATCAGCTACATTTGCATGGGTTTTCGAGCTTAAGGGGGTGATTTTTATATGCATCATAAACAATGCAGAAAAGACTAAATACGATTCCGGGTTCATTAAACTGTGTTCACTTAGCTTTTCAGTTGTGTTGCCCTTCATTTGGTACTGCTACGTGTTCGGATTGTCCTTTTTTCGTTTGGTGGTGTATTTTTCTAGTAGCAGTTTCTGGGTATTTTGTATCTATTTAGTTTATGACATAGTCTTAACTGTAGGGGTGCCACAATGAAAACACACTGAAATATTGCAGTATATTGGATATAATAGTATATATCGTGCATAATTGTATCACTGAATCCAGAGACATGTTTTATAACGTTGGCGCTCGCCAAGCATTCACTGTTAATCCATGTTCTAATACGAAGCTATACTACCACAGACAGCGCCCGGCGAGCGCCAACATTTTTGCTTCACACCAACCAGATCTTACTGAGTAATGATTATTTAATACGTTGCCTTCATGCCTGCTTTATATGTTTGCCATATGCAGACCGTGTGTGTTTGTGTGTGTGTGTGTGTGTGTGTGTGTGTGTGTGTGTGTGTGTGTGTGAAGGATGCACGTTTCTACTTATTGTACTCTTTTACGCTTGTACTTAATAGAGTACATAGATTTGGAAAAGAATTTTGAGTATAGGTGAAACTACAATACATGTATTCTACAGGTCATAATGTTGCATTTTGATATGTTTGTATCACTGAAGAATAAATTTTTACATAAATATATGTTATTTGGTTTCCTGGTGCTCTATCGCAGGTTCAGCTAGAAAACATCATGCCACCTTCACCATCACCATTAATAAAAATGATGCTGGTAGCACAGTATGTGTTGGTATATAGTAAAACCAAAGGTGCGTTCAATGCGTGGCGCTCGCTTGTCCTTGATATAGTGGTACCCAGTGTGTACACCTACATAATTATACTTGTATCGAGTTGTACACACTTGGTACCATTACACCAAGTTCCAGTGAGCACTCAGGTAGTGTATGTTGTTGAACCGACCTCCTATACATCTACATGTATTGAGTTATCTCGATCATTTTAATACAGAACTTTCCCAATGTAAAAACGAAATAACGAATAGATGCAGTTGTTTGCAGACTGAAAAAATGACGCAACCAACGGTTTAACAAATAAACAGACATACACAAAATTTCAAAGAAAGCTCAAGCATTCATAGTTTCAGCGAGCGTTTCGGGGGAAATTTGCATTATGAAATAAACATTATTTCGAGTTTGCACCATAGGGGTCGTTTGGAAACAGGATGTAGTACCACATTTTAATCGAGACAGTCGGTATCTTGAGCCAATACTACAGCACGTCAAGTTGCATTGCAGTTGCCAGAAGTGATACCATTGTCTCCATATACGGTCTTGTAGCACACTGAGTTTGGCACCATAGATAGCAAAACGTTTTGGACGGCTTTATAATGGAGCCGCGACACGAGAAAACCAACAAAGTGGCATGTGCGCCTGGCAAAGACTCAGATCAGCCTTGGCATCCGCTCAGTCTGATCAGTCTTCGCTGTGCGTCTAAAGGGCAGCCGAGGGCAAAGCTAGCTCCATGTGGACAATGCAGTCTTTGATCAGACTGGGCGGATGCCCTAGCTGATCTGAGTTTTTGCTGGGCGCACATGCAACTTAGTTGGTTTTGTCTTGTCGCGGCTCATATGTTTTACTACGATGTCTTATTGATGAGTTAGAAGTCCCCTACGTAGTCCTGTGGTCCAGAAGTAAGTATATGGTTGCATGCATAAAGTTATTTACCGCTCAGTAGTTTTATTCTGGCCGTTCCAATGCGGTTCGTGTGTGGTCTTATGTCAGACTTGATGTGTCTGTAATCCAAAACGTTCTGTCCCGATTTTCTCTTCTCCTTTTGATGCGGCTTCGGCGCAATCCCAGTTGGCAATTACTGATCAGAGCAAGTTCCTTTGAGCAAGAAACAAATTCCTTTTCTGGTTTTGCAATGGTACAAGGGTACACGGAAGTTACTTTGGATAGCGTTCCTCGAGTAAATCGAGGAAAACCTTGGCATAGCGTCCCTCAACTAACGCAAGAAATACCTGCTTATTGCTTTGGTCACTTAAAGGGCAACAACGAATACCTGGGTATTGCTTTGGTCACTCGGGCTAATTCGGGTGATTATACCAAACGTCCCCATAGTTACTTTAACTGCAACTATTGATCAATATGCTCTCTCTCTCTCTCTCTCTCTCTCTCTCTCTCTAAAAGATGAAAGTAACTGAACAGCAAAAACTAAACTAAAGGTCTACTGTATTCTGGTGAAAGTTATACTAGTAATTCTTTTTATATTCTTCGTATGATATTTGTGACTTTTCCATTTTGAAGTTTGTCACTTATTTTTTCTTTAACGTTATGACAAAAACTTTTCATTTTTTGTGGAAATGTTTTTATTTTTTCGTTAGTTTTCCATTTGTGGTAATTCCTATTCAATTGAGGGAAGTTTTCTTCGTACACTTGTTGGTAATTTTTGTCACTCTTGTGTCTTGTGATAAGTGTTACCTTTTTGCCAGTTTTGACGTTCCTAGAGCAATGCTTTAATTGTCTACAACTGTATGTCTCTATCCACCCCAAACGCCCCTCTCTCTCTCTCTCTCTCTCTCTCTCTCTCTCTCTCTCTCTTGTTAAAATTTATTTATTTATATTTGGTATCACAGCTTAGCATAAAAATAAAACAATACAATGTGATGTTATATATACATATAAAACATATATATAAAACAACAACACATGCAAAGTTCTATGACTTGCCTACCAGATACCAAGGATAACACAAGAAAGAGAAAACGATTTCTCTTATTTCCATTGTGGTCCTTGTATACTGGTTGCAAGTCATAGTGAGGCTCTATTGAATTTAAACAAAGATAAGAACATAATTAGGAATCTAAAACTTGCAAAACATCTAAAAACACTATGTCTCAAACAGAGAATAATATATGTTGATATCTAAATAAAATCCCTTACATACTGAGTGTGTCTAAAAAGAGAGTTTTAACAGCTTTTTTTTAAATCGTTGATACCCCTGTATGTTCCTAATAGAATTTGGAAGCTCATTCCACATAACACAGCCATTATACACAAACGATTTCTTACCAAAACCTTTGACCATTGGAATGGCAAAACATCCATTTTCCCTCAATCTGGTTCCATATGAATGGACAGAACTTACCAGAATAAAATTTTCCAACAAAAGTGACAGAGATATAAATGCAGAAAGTGTACCGATTTCAAATGTGCTTCGGAAGTACGTATTTTGTTATACTGTAGCTTAAAAGGTTGGAAAAAATCTGAACAATTTCAACTGCGTGTTTTCTCTCAAACATTTTAGCTCACCTTAGTCAAAGGCTGGGACAGCCTCCATTGTCCGTCGTCCGTCCGTCAAACGACTTCTCCAAAGCCACTATGCCGCTTGTAAACTATTTCATAGTTGCCCTTCAGGGGCCAGGGAAACGAAAGTTTGAGTTTTAGGTCCTTATCACATGACCAACATGGCTACCATATCCATATATGGTAAGAAAACTGTAAAATGTTTCTTCTCCAGTACCAAAAGAACGATGGACTTGTCACTTAGTATACAGCATCGAGTACAAAAGTACTATTAAGTTACCCTGGGAGGAGCTTTACCTTTTAAACAGCAATGTCAAATTTGCTTCATAGTACTTTTGTATGAAAAACAAAATAATGTTGGGGGCCTGATGAATAGCTATAAAACAGTGTGTTAGTATAGTATGTTTGTCAAGGGCATGTGTGACGCCGTGTTGTGTTTGTCTTTTCTGACTTGTCCTTTCATCCAGCATGGTGTGTTAGTATAGTAAAGTTTGTCAAGGGCATGTGTGATGCCGTGTAGTGTTTGTCTTGCCCGACTTGTCTCTTCACCCAGCATGGCAGATGTGATATAAAAAATCTATTTATGTCCCCTTTTATGAGATGCTAGGGAATAATTGGTTAATCTATCTATAGCACCTGGCCCAACCTTTAGTTCTTCAGTGGTCAGTACTTTTTACACACCCGTTTGAAAAAAACCGGGACGTATTATGTTATGGCACTGGCGTCCGTCTGTCCGTTGTTAACTTTTTTCGTTTTTGTGATAACTCCTCCGACAGTTTACGTCCGATCGAACTGAAACTTGGTATCATGTAGTAAAACTATGAGGTGGACCGGCGCATATCATTTCGAGTAACGCTGCAATGATTTTAGCGGAGTTACAGCACTTTACTTAAAATTTTTAACATGTTCGTTTACGGATAACTCCTACAGTTTTCATTGTGTGGAATATCCAAAGACTAGAGGGAAAAGCTCCTGATCTAGATCTACGCTGTTTGCGAATTCAACTATTTTAGTTTATCTAATTTTTATTTATTTATTTTTTGGCGCTTATAGTGTTAAGAGTAGACCCTTGTGAGAAAAGAGACGCACTTCAATAACAACATTTGGAAAGAATTAAAGGTTAGAAAAAAAACACTTTTCCATTTTAAAGATTTCAGGTAGCATCTCACTTAAAATTCGAGGGGAATTATAATTGAGGATTACTATAATCCTCTCGAATTATAATTGAGATGATGCCATTGATCCATTACCATAGCAACTATGGAATTACCAACTATTTTGCTTAGTACATTGGCAGAATTACATCTCGATGCGTCACTTTGACATCAATATGAATTCTTATTTGCTTTGGTAACATATTTATGTCATTACTGCATGGTATCGGAGCATGGCAAACAGTGCCTGACATGCTCCGCCAATTGTTCAATACTTCTCAAACAAATAATTATTCTCAAGTCATTTAATTTCGTGTTTAACATGAAACGTTTTGATTTATGCAGTAAAGACTCGATTTGGACGACCGCTGCTTCCCAATCAAAGTCAGGTTTTCTCTTTCTAATAACAAAAATATGACATTTTCTTACAGCTTGACTACTATAATGGTGTTTCGAAGACACAGATGAACTACAGTACCTCAAAATCTCCGTCACTGCAGAAACGAAAGGAGTTAACTACAACTGGAGTTTGACACAGCGTTTATTTGAGTTGTTTCCCATGGGTTGAATGGACACATAATCCAGAGCCCGACCCAGAACGTTATACTTCTCTAACCTCCAAGGATTTCATCCGAAACGCCTGGAATCACGTCTGGTTAACCGGCGGCGCAATTCCATTCCTTCCATGGAAATTTAAATAATCAGCCAAAATATAACTGCTGTTGTTTACACCTCTCGACATTTTTATCGTTTCCAAGTACCTTCAGAGACGGTTGTTTGAAAGAGACAGACAGAGAGACAGACGGACATGCTGGCATGCAGCAGTCTATGACAGAGAGACAGAGAGATAAAAGAAGAGAATATGAGAGAGAGAGAGAGAGAGAGAGAGAGAGAGAGAGAGAGAGAACACGAAAGCATGATATATTTATACATTGCAAGTTCTTGTTTCCGCTTTTGTCGTTCATGTACATTATGTATATAAACATGTGTATAAATGAATCATCTTTATTCTGAATAAAATTCAGATTTTTACTGTACCATATAAATCGTTTTTGCATGGTGTGTGTCAAGTTTCCTTGAGATCTAGCAGAATGGAATGGAAAGGAATGGAGTGGCAGGGACAATATCATCAACTTCATTCAGTTGATTTTGGGATGGCACCCTTACATGAAAGAATTCGCTCCCTCTGAGGGAGCAAATTCTTTCCTGTAAAAATGCCATCGAAAGCTCTGGGGCGAATTGTAACCAATGAAATGTAGATTATCTCATCTATTCCATTACATTCCATGTTTTAAATTATGCCGTCAATGGAACTGTACTTAAACACACCGAAAAACTTTTATATGCACGTGGAATTTATAATTTTCTTGTTAAAACGCACCTGTTGTATGTAAGCCGTGTTTATGAAAACACCTAGACAGCATTCCAGAACCTTGCATGTCACTTCACATCTTTATCATATTTCAAACTTTCTTTTATTTACAAATTAACATTAAATATGATCTGAGATCCTGTCTGATAATTCCAAAATCTGCCAGATTGGCCGGTGAACTCTCCGCAGGAGGTTTATGCACGTGCGCTGCCACAGTAACATTTTCGCCTCCCAAAATCTTAAGATGCTTGAGAACATTTAACACGGTGGTAACCAAAGAAAACCCTGATAAGCTGGGAACCAGTTAGCAGCCTTTACGCAATTGATACGCAAATGCGTATTATATATTTTGAAATATTAACTTTTTTCTGCGTTTTTACAAAATCGAACAGTTTTGTGATTTCTGTTTGTTTCCTTGAGGACGAAGCCCTTCCCAGCAGGCACATGACACCAAAATGACGTCGTACTGACGTTGATACGACGTGATGACGTCGCATCGGCGTTAGTACGATGCCATTCCGACGTCATGTGCCCACTGGGTTTCAACATGGGGTCTAATCTTAAAGAAAAGTGTTTGAACCTAGGAGTAAAAATTATTTCCTTTAAGAGTTAACTAGACTTGCTCCAGTCGGATATGTTAAATTGTCACATATACATATTTTTTATCATATTTGATATTTCACTTCTTTCTCCTTTTTTATGGTCGATGCTTGGCTAGTCTAGAAACGAAATTTTCTCTTGTGGGTTTGTCTGAGATAAATCAGCCCCATAACTATAGACTAGCACAAAGAAAAAAAAATGTATATTCAAGAAAATTTATGAAAAATCCAAATGTGTATATTTCTAAGCCTTGGGCAAGGCTAAGAGTTAACCTCCATTAAGAAGAGAGGCGAAAATGAAAATGTAGAAGTAACCTTCTCCGAAAGTTACAGCGGGCACATGACGTTGAAATGACGTCGAACTGACGTCGGTCACATCGCATAGATGTCAGTGCGGTCTTTACGACGTCATGTTCCCTCTGAGAGTGTACCCATTCAATAGCAAGTAACCTTAGACAAATTTCATGCAACTGCATGAGGGATGGTTTAAAATGGAATGGAATAGACCGGACACCTCCACTTTATTTCTGGACGTGGGATGTAACACTTAATACGGGAAAGAATTTAATCCTATTGTTGGAGCAAATTCTTTCATGTAAGAGTTACATCCAAGGCTCTGAAAGGAATTGAAGCCGATAGAATGTAGCCGATCTCATCCATTTTCCAGTCTATTCCATAGTTTAATCTATGCCACATCCCGTCAGAATGAAAAGTCTTTTCCTCAAACATAACTGGACCATGCATTTAGATGATTTAAGTCGATCGAGGACCGCGATTCCTCAGAGACAAGCTGGACAACATGAAGAGCTATTCCTAGCAGGCCAATGACGTCAAAATGACGTCGTACTGACGTCGATGCGACGTCGTCACGTCACATCTACGTCAATACGACGTCATTTCGACGTCATTTGCCAGCTGGGTTGCATACACAGCTTGTGACCTTTATTTTTTGCATTGCATTCGCATTTATTTTTCTTCTAATTGGTAAGGTAAACATATCTATTTGTACAATAAATTTGTAAGAGTTTTTATTCCCCACCTTGTCAACAAAACCATTATTGACATAAGGAGATTGTGATGTTATTCGCAGTAAGTCCCGGATTTTGTTTGACAGTTGATGAAAAGCGGATTTAAGTATGTGTTCAACCAGTCACAACCTAGCAGGCACATAACGTCAAAGGAGTCGATGCGACCTCATCACGTCACAATGACGTCAGTTAGACGTCTTTACGACGTCATGTCCCTGCTGGGAACGACCATAAATTAATGAAAATGGAAAAGGAAGAAGGCAAAATGAACTAACTTTATGGTCATCCAATATCAAGGGCGTAACTGCCTATACGGCAAATGCGCAAGTGCGTATTGAAATTTTGTCAAAATTGACAAAATTTCAAAACGCACCTGCATATTTGCATGCTGAATATTTATAAAATAGACAAGATTTTAATACCTTTTGCCAAAGTGGATGAAATACTAGCTTTACCTTCAGGAAGTAGAGAATAAAACATGGTTGTGCGTATTATGAAATTGCCCCTAGTTACGCCCCTGAATATTATAGGCAACATGTATAAAGCAGCCACTTTTCTGGGGGTCCACTGGACCAAAATACAGTGCAAATGCATCTGTATCAAGGGGTCATCTGTTTCAAGCAGCTAGTTTTTGTGTGTCGGCTTGGGAATAACACTTACTGTAAGACAGGTTTGACTGTTTTGCTATATCAGCTATACATGTAACTACTTATATTTAAATAACATATCATGCAAACTGCCCGGGTGCACCGACTGATCTAGTCCTGGCTGCCCTTGTTCAGCCACGATTTGACGTGACTTTTTTCTCTTGACTTGTAGCCCGTATGAAGACGTCAAAATTGCTTGCTGTTCATCGATGAATGATGCCAGATAAAGCATTTTCCCTGTCTAGTGATAAGGTGCCCATAGCTGCGCTCGAATCCGGTCGGTGACTCCAAGTCTCATAAGAGCTACACTAGTCGCCAACACAGTGCTATTTTTAAAATTTATCAAGCAAACTTCGAAGATTCTGCTCAGACTGTGCAGGCGCACAGTCTGATCTGAGTCTCCGCAGTTTGCTCATACCAAAACATTTTCTCGTGACGTTGGTCACGTGGTGGACATTAAGCCAGCTCAATCATGTTCAGTATTATTATAGAAAACAGATTTGTGGCAAGAAAAACTTCCCATATCTCGCCTTATAACCAATCTACAGCTAATCAATTTCCTATCAAAGTAGCCACCTAATCAAAATATATAACAGGAAGATATTAAAGATGTACTCCTGCCTCACTTCTTCCTGGGAATTTAACAGGATTTACTCCATGTGTTCCAGTTTGCGCTCAATCAAAGACTGGCGAACTGGGCGGTCCCACGAAACCATATCAGGCACAGCAAAGATTTATCATTCTAAAAAATTATGTTGTTATAAAATAATGCAAAATGTATAAAACTACAGAAATTAATTTTCTGACAGCTGAATTTATACAGTGATGCCTGAAGATTTTTCAGTTTTACTGACTGGAGGCTGGAACCAGACTATGGTTTACTCAGCCTTACCCTTTATGCTGCTACCTCGAAAAGTCAAACAATATTTCTCAAAAATAACTTTCAATATGTCTAACCCAGAAACATCTGAAATCAAGGAGAATCTCCGAAGACGATTTAAATTGCTTGCCTTCAACTTATACTTTTCCTTCAAGTCTTTCTTAATTTAATAAAATAGGGTCCACATGATCGATATATTATTGGCCGTTATGGCATCGCTTTTACTTATTTTCAAGTTAGTCTGAAAACTTTTTTGAATTGATTCGAATGTTAGCCTTGATCTTTCCGAAAACCTTTTGTTTTCTTTTATACGGATACGATCATTCTATTTACTTTTGCCACATGTACATACATGTATCTGTGCATCTCTTCAAAAGAAACAAGGAAACCTTTTGAAAGTTATCTGTCTAAATGGTCAAGACCGCCCCTTTAAGCATAAATATTCAGCAAGAATTATTGTTATCTTGACTTCATGCCTCTGCTCGCTACTGTTTTGAACATATACATACTTAACCATGTAAAATAACATAGTTGATTCGCGACACGAGAAAACCAACAAAATGGCTGTGCGCCCACCGCAGACTCACATCAGCCTGGACATCCGCCCAGTCTGATCAAACTCTTCGCTAAGCGCATAAAGGGTAGATAAGGGTTTAAGCAACCTTCATACAGACAGCGGATGCCCAGGCTGATCTGAGTCTTCGCTGGGCGCATATGCCACTTTGTTGGTTTTCTCGTGTTGCGGCTCATATTATCTCAAACCTTCAGCTTATTTCTCTAATATTTGTTCAGTAAACCTGGTTATTTTCCTTCAGAGGCTGCGTAAACTTCGTCTTGCTTACTCTCCAGGAGAGAGATGGTCTAGAAAAACAAAGTCAACTATAAAGACAAAATTTCCCTGAAAATTTCCACAGTTTCTGCGCAACTTATTCGCTAATCATACTGTGATATTGTAGAAATTTGAATTATATATGTAAATCTGGAATTATTCGCGAGCGCTTATTTTCGCGAGACTTCACGAATGCGAAGTCTCGCGAAAATAACCTTTTTGCGAAAGTGATCAGATCAACAAAATGTAATTCATATATTCCTGTTAATATAATAAATGTATCGGATTTGCTATATACTATGTGATATTATATATGTATCCATATATATTTTAGTTGGTATACATATACATGTTAAAACTTCTTGGTGAGTATTTTCCTATGACAAAATATTTGGTATTGTAATTCAATTTTTTTTCGTAATGGTAATTATTTTATAACCCATTTTCATAGGAGCAGAGATTCTACTTTCAGGCCGTATTTTCATTCGGGGTATTCAGTTTCCCACCGCCGAACCGCACCGCATACCTAGATCATTTCACTTTAGCGTCATTTTTGTTTGGAAGGAATGCTAGAACGTCAAACTTTATTGAAACTAAATTGACATCATGAAACGTAAACAAGGGCAACTGACGCCTGCAAGCCAGTCCTCTTTTTTTTTTTTGAGAAATTTAATTTTATTAAAATTTTGTTAGATGTATCATATTTTCGAACTTGCCAAAAAAAAAGTGTGAAAATTCTGAAAAAAAGGTTGTTTCACAAGAAGGCAGAAAAAGATTTTCGGACAAATAAAACATAAATGTGGAATATATATGAATCTGCAGCAGGCCGTTCGAAATTGGCACCATGAATAAAGTAATTTCCCTAGCAAAAATGTTTAAATAGAATATTTACAAAATAAGTCCGAAATGGTCAGATCATGCATGTCAAAATTAATTTGGAAAATAATACTTAAACCAGAAAACATGACGAATTTTGTATAAGGGCGGACCACACTGGACGGAGTTAATAAGCTCTGACGTCACAATTACGTGCACAAATCTGAATAAAAATATGCTGTAAATGACAATATGGCATACGAAGTCAAAATCGACAGTCTTGCTGGTGAGCTTACTGGCCATCATAGACAGGGCATTTCGATATTACGATTTTTTTTTCAATTAACCCAACATTTTACCGTGGGTTTTGAAATATAACATACTGTCTAACGAAAGGAGGGAGACTATCCATTTAACGATTTTTTTTTATAACGAATGTTCAAAACTGGCCTTGGAAATGGCAAATAGTGCACACACTGAAAAGAGTGGTCCTTTAGGAGCGGTCTGAACAGGGTCAACACTGTTTACTCAGGCTCGTCTGTCCCAATAGTTGGGGGTGGTTGGGTGGTGCAAAGGTGCTGCGTGTAACTTCCAGTGCCGGGGCGTCCTACTTATTTGAATAGTAGTAGGGCAAGGGCTTACTGTGCTTGCAGTAGGTGCGGGTGGGGGTTGTTTGGACATTTTTTCTCTCGTCTATCATTTCTGTCTTCTTTCTCCCTCTCTTTGGGAGACGGCCCGATATAGACTGAAATACTGTCTCAAAGGGCCGTTAAACCCAAAACAAGCAACCAACCAACCCAGTATTTAAAAGGTGTATGGATACACGCCTATTTTTCCGCCATTTTGTTCAAACTGGAGACATTTTTTGTGACTTCCTGTTTGCTCCTCTGGGCGACGAAACCATTTCAAATGGGGGTGTAATCTTGAAAGAAAAATTTGCTCCTATATCCTCAAACAAGAGCAAATTCTTTCCCTTAAGAGTTGGTTCCCATTGAGAAGGGAAGTAACCATGAAAATGGCAGATTTGCTTCCCCTGAAAGTGTATCCTTTCACCTTCAGGTAATTGGTGTATCAGTGTTGATGCTGCGATGAGCCTTGTGCATTTCTCACCCATGTGATCCCTTGTTTGGAGGTTATTTTTGTCGAGATTGGCATGTTATACACCTGCTGTCAATCAAATATGTCAGATTGAAAATTTGAAATGGATTTAATTTTGTTAGTATAATAGGATATGGCCACCCATATCTCACGCAAAGAATTGGGCCGCGAAATAGGTAAAACCTGTATTTGATACGAGAACTCCGCACGCTCGGAACAGACTGTGCACGTCTGCAGTCCGGTATAAGACCATGCGCATTAGTATTAAGTACTAGCTTTGCAAAAACAAACTTTGCATGTCCTATTAAGACTGTGCGTGGTCAGCGCATGAATACATGCTCAACTGCCGTAAAACATGTTATTTTATGGTGTTGCTAAGATGATTCACTAAACAGCGTAAAATAGTATGAAAATGGTCATATGAAGTGAAGAATTGTGATGAAAGACAACCTGCTGAACCATAAAAAAATTTATACGTCCTTGTACATCTAGTATTATATTATATCGTTAGCTCATATTGTATGGTACATGTATATATACACAGTCCTCTCTCGATATCTCGAACACTGATATCTCAAAGACACGGCCGCTTATCTGCGTCAGCACAACACCGTGTTGTGTATAGGAAAATGTGCAGGAGATTTCCGGTGGTTCTGCAGGCGATTCTAAAATAAAGGTCACGAAAGGTAGGTGTCTCGGTTTAAAAGGGATATATTCTTTTCCAGCGTAAAACCAAAGAAAAGGAAAATGTCATGCAACCCTTCAATCGTTTTTCTATGAATACGAGTCTTGATCGAAGCCAGATTCTCAGTTATACAACAGATTTCCATTTTTTCCCGGAGCGAGGTCATGGAGGTGGCCGTTTTGTTGACATGCAAACATTTCAAATTTGCATTCCTGAAGTCGCCGAGTATTTATGTTTTCATCTATCACCTGTATATTAAAGGTCTCTCATGTAAGTACCAGTTACGAGCCTAAACAGAATTTGCTACCTTCCTTCAGCTCAGATAATGAAAGTTGTTGTGGAATTCGTGATCCAGGAGATCGGTGGTGCTGAAGGCGATAGGTGGCGGTGCAGGAGATTGTTTTATGTTGTTCCACCAATGACCGTTTTTTACTGTTTTATAACGTAAATAATGTAGTAGCATGGCATGGTACAGATTCGCACAGCTTTCAGATTCGTACACTTGGCTGTACAATGCCTCTGCTGCATTAAGCATGCTAATTAAAATGAAAATAACGACTCCAGCAATCAGGGGATTGAATTATCAGTCAATCATTTGCACTGCAAAGCTTCTGTTAGAACTAAATGGTACGAAAGTAATGCTAGTTTGTCAATTGGGTACTTACATTCGTCCCACTTTCTTTGTTTAATTACATTGTGCGCACGGCCACCAATCCAGCTCATTCATCGCATATACCAATGGGGCAAAACTTTTTTTCCTTATTTTTGAGACTATCGGATTTCAAAAATTATTCACTAACAAAAAAATTTAAAGCTTTTATAGAATTTAAGGTCTATCTCACTCATTGTTTGCAGTATGAATGAGATGGACCTTGAATTCAATAAAATTGTTTTGTTTTTCTTGTTAGTAGCCACTTTTTGAACCCGACAATGCTATGCGATAACCTTGATTTCGACCTACAACATACCTTAAAAGTAATGCCCTGGATCACAGACTGAAAGGAGAATCTGCGTTGAAGTTGAAGAAAGTGCCCTTTTCTCCGCTAAAAAGCATTTCAAACGGTCAAGCATAAAATTCTTTATAAACCAATACCTGTGTCCAAAATTCCAATGAATGTCCCATCGCATAGCATTGCCTGTTTTATCGAATTTTGGTCTCAAAAATAAGGAACAGAAAGTTTTGCCCCATTGGTATATGCGATGAATGAGCTGGATTGGTGGCCGTGTGCACAATGTAATTAAACAAAGTGGGACGAATGGAAGTACCCACTTGACAAACTAGCATTACTTTCGTACCATTTAGTTCTAACAGAAGCTTTGCAGTGCAAATGATTGTCTGATAATTCAATCCCCTGATTGCTGGAGTCGTTATTTTCATTTTAATTAGCATGCTTAATGCAGCAGAGGCATTGTACAGCTAAGTGTACGAATCTGAAAGCTGTGCGAATCTGTACCATGCCATGCTACTACATTATTTACGTTATAAAACAGTTAAAAACGGTCATTGGTGGAACAACATAAAACAATCTCCTGCACCGCCACCTACCGCCTTCAGCACCACCGATCTCCTGGATTACGAATTCCACAACAACTTTCATTATCTGAGCTGAAGGAAGGTAGCAAATTCTGTTTAGGCTCGTAACTGGTACTTACATGAGAGATCTTTAATATACAGGTGATAGATGAAAACATAAATACTCGGCGACTTCAGGAATGCAAATTTGAAATGTTTGCATGTCAACAAAACGGCCACCTCCATGACCTCGCTCCGGGAAAAAATGGAAATCTGTTGTATAACTGAGAATCTGGCTTCGATCAAGACTCGTATTCATAGAAAAACGATTGAAGGGTTGCATGACATTTTCCTTTTCTTTTGTTTTACACTGGAAAAGAATATATCCCTTTTAAACCGAGACACCTACCTTTCGTGACCTTTATTTTCGAATCGCCTGCAGAACCACCGGAAATCTCCTGCACATTTTCCTATACACAACACGGTGTTGTGCTGACGGAGATAAGCGGCCGTGAAAGAACTCTCTTTTATTAAAGAATAGAGTTAAGACACATCTCCATTTTACATTTCAACTCCTGTTATATCACACTACTGATATCTCAAAGTAAATTTTCTAGGACCAGAAAATTTACTTTGAGATATCAATAGTTTGCGATGAACTTTGACTTTGAAATATCGAGAGTTGAGCATCAAGCATGAGACTGACACCTCATCTCACCCGCTCATCTATACCTCTTCTGGCAGATATGTAATTTCGAGAAAAAAATATTTCGAACAAACGAATAAGAAACAGATCATCTCACTGGTCAAACTTATACCAAAATTCGCGTGCTTATGTTCTTCTGCTCATATGCGTACTAACGTCACAACTACGTTCGCGTAGTTTCTCTCATTTTTATGAATGAATGGGTGGGTGGGTGAGGGGAGGATTGATAATAATCATAATAATAAAAAGAAACGTGGGAGTATATCTTTATAAAATGACACTCTAAGAAAATAAAAACATGTCATTTCGGAATTCGACAACTGGATGTAATGAAACATGAATTTGATTTCATCTGGACACATATAACCATGTAATAGAAAAAGGCATCTTTCGGCACATGCCGAAATGCCTGGGCCCGAGGTTATAAAACTTTTTTCATGCTCAACTCAGCTGAGCATGAAATTTTACCTGCTAATAAATAGCAAATTACTGATAAGTATGGTTGTTTTCTTGCTCAGTTTGGCTGAGTATGAAATTTTCTCTGCTTATGAATATGAAAATGCCAACATTAGTTGGCATTTTCATATTTATCAGCAGAGAAAATTTCATGCTCAGCTGAGTTGAGCACGAAAAAGTTTTATAACCTCGGGGCCTGGACTAGCATACGTTGATGCACTGTCTTTTCAGGGACGCCCGGTTCGCCGTTTGAAATTGTCAAGTTTGTGAATTACACGTGCTTACAATGCATGTGCGTAAGCAAACCAGTCCGTGCATGCGCAATACATGTGTCATATCTCCGAAGATAGGTTTTTCTCACTACGTAGAACCTAACTGGACACATGTATAATCTAAAACATGATCTAAAATGATATGAGACGTCAAATTAAATAACTAAGACCCACATATCGCAAGAAATCAGACCAATTAATCACCGTCTACATATTGAATTAGTTGCGGGTGAAATGTATACTCATTCGCGATTGGATCTGACAACAGCTTGTCAACCAATGACCTCGGAGCAAAGTTTCAGCTCGGGTTTCTATGGAATCCATTTTCCATTGAGAGTTCAAGCTCAAATAGTTTTTGAAAATTTAAACATGTCAAATCAGCCTAAGCACCGGGTTGAGGAGCAAATTCTTTTCTGTAAAAGTCGACCCTATATGAGAACATCGATCATTCATCTTCTCCTTTCACCCTTTTACATTTCCATTCTATACCAGTAGGTCCGACATAAAATATATTGAGATACATTCCCTGCTTCTTATCATTTCATATTCTACAAATTTCTTTCTGTTTTAAGAAGATCAAAGTAAATTTCTGACTGCTTTCACTTTTCCTCTTCCAAAATAGCTAATTTATTTCTCCAGAAATAATTAATTTCTTCCTCCAGGAATAGTTTGTTTCTTCTTCCAAGAATAGCTACATGTAATTTTTTCCTTCAGGAATGGCTAAATTATTTCTGAAGGATTAGCTAATTTCTTCCTAACTAAATTATTTCTTCAGAAATAACTTTTTTCCTCGAGGAATAACCAAAGCCTTCCTTCACAAATAGGTTTTTTTTTTCCTTCGAAAATTGGCAATTTTTTTTTTTTTTTTTTGGAAAAGATAATTTTTTCTTCCATAGATGGCAAATTTCTCCTCAGCAATAGCTGAGTTCTTTCTCCAAGAATAGCTGAGTCCGTCCTTCATAAATAGCTCCAAGAACAGCTTATATGTCTCTTTCTGAGAAGAATTAGCTATTTCTTCGACAAGTACAACTAATTTCTTTCTAAAGGAACAACTACGTTCTTTCCTCAGGAACAGCTAATATCTTCTTCCTGAATTTGTAGATTTCTTCTAGGAATACCTAAATTATTCCTTCAGGAATAGCCAATCATTTCTCCAGAAAAAGCGTATTTCTTAAGGTAATTTAAAAGCTAATTTCTTCTTTCAGAAGTGTATTCTTCCCTCCTAGAATATGTTAATTCTTTTTGAATAAAAATTCAATTTCTTCCTCGGGGAATAGCTTAGTTTTTCCTTCTGGAATATATGAAAGACTATCTGATATCTTCCTCCAAGAACTTAGCTAATTTCTTCCTTCATTCCTTCATACAAAGCTAACATCTTCCTGCAGAAATATCTAATTTTTCCTTCTTCAGAAATAGATGAACTCTTCGTTAAAGAAATAGCTAATTTCTGTCTTTGGAAACTTTAATTTTTTCCCCAGGGAATACCGTATTTCCAGAATTAGAAAAAGTTTTTTTTAAATAGCCCATTTTTTCTTCCAGTAATAACTAAATTCCTCTTCCAGGAACACCTAGTTTCTTTATTTAGGAGCATTCTTTTTCTTTTCCAGGGAATTCTTCTTTCAGGCACAGCAAATTTCTTCCTCCAGGAATGGTTATTTTTGCTACTAAAAGCCACTTGCTTTCTGAAGGAATAGCTAACTTTTTCCTTCAGAAGCAGCTATTTCCTTTCTCTTGACAATCTAATTTCTTCTGGAAGAAGTAGTCAATGTATTCTTTAGGAACAGCTAATGTCTTCCTCCAGTAGAAGCTAATTTCTTCTCAAGGAATAAATAATTGCTTTCTTCAGGAATAGCTCATTTCTTTCTTCAATAGTAGCTAAATTCTTTTTGAAGGATTAGATGATTTCTTCCTCTAGGAAAAGATAACCCTTCCAGAATAAGTATTTTACCTTCAGGATTTTTAGCTGAATGGTTATATAGGAATTCATAAATTTCTTCTTTTAGCAATAGATAATACCTTCCGTCTGGAATGATTTAATTCATCCTTCAGGAATAACCGAATTATTTCTGAAAAAAAAAACTGACGATTTTTTTCCTTGCGGAATAGATGGTACAAGTAATTTCTTTCTTTAGGAATAGCTGAATTATTTCTATAGGGATAGACATGTTTTTCTTTTAGCAATAGATAATACCTTCCTTCTGTTACTTCTTCCTTCGAGAAAGCTGATTCTTTCTCAAGAAATAGATCATTTCTTTCTTTAGGTATAGATAAAACTTTCTTCTAGAATGAATAGTTTCTTCTTTCAGGAATAACTTAATTGTTATGAAGGAATTTTTATAACTTCTTCTTTTAAGAATAGATAATACCGTTCTTCTGCAATAAGTAATATCTTCCTTCGGGAATAGCCGAATTCCTTTTGAAGGAATAGATATTTTCTTCTTTTAAGAATAGATAATACCTTCCTTCTGGAATAAGTAATGTCTTCTTTCAGGACTGGCTGAATTCCTTCTGAAGGAATAGATATTTTCTTATTTTAGGAATAAATGATACCTTCCTTTTGGAAAAATATTTTTCTTCTGAAATAGCTGATTTCTTCATGCGTATACAGAGATTTAGTGTAATTTTTGTGGAAAAAGGTACAAGAATCAGAACGACGGTTCTCTTTCTCTCTCTCTCTTCCCCATCCCGCCCTCACCCTACCCTTCTGTCTATGACACCTAGCTCAATTTGAGACGGTAAATGACTGCTCTCTCTCTCTCTCTCTCTCTCAAACATGTAGCTGTAATACCCTGATAAATATCTCTCAGATTTATATTGAGATGTTCTCCTATCTTTCATGCGCGCTATGCGCCCATTAACATGTCTGTAGGTCCATTGGCAAAGATAAATTCTGAATTCATTACAGAAAATACTGATCAGGAGGTAATATAGCGGAGAATGTCGGTGATTATGACCCTTTTCATCATTCTCAGTGGTCGGCTAATGAGCCGCAGCGAATTTCTCACATTTCGGGTCGGTTTGGGAACGTTCGGTCCATTGGGAATAGTGCAGCTGTATTTCTTTCAGAACTCCGTTGATTTTCTTTCAAGACCAACCGCCAGGGCCGGCTAAAGTTAAATTCCGGCCATGAAATATTAGACAAAAAGTTGCGCTCCGCAAGAAAATGTACCTATTGGCCGGTGCAAACAGCCAAGACTCAGATCAGACTGCGCACTTGCGCAGTCTGATCAGAGTCTGTCTGTTTTGCATAGTTTGTAGATCCTGGGGATCTCAAGTAACGTAATGTAAATTCTCTGAACAGACTCTGCTGAAACGTAGGCTGATCTGATCCTTTCTTCATGAATATAAGGTGGAATTTTTCAAGTTAGGTTTCAAGTAGATGCATGAAGAGATAAATAAATAAATGTAAATCTTATTATGAGTTACATTACTTACGAAATTGTTACAAATAAACGAATAAGAAACTTTGAAATTGCATTTATAGGAAAGCGGATGATAAATAAACGTTTTAATCGGTCATTTTGTTAAAAAAAACATGCTTTAATTTCACGTAATTAAACTATTTTCCCACTTCCATTCGGGTTATCCTCTATTTACTTTCATTTAAAAAAATTATGTATGTTGTCCTTATTTAGCAATGTAGCAATGTAGCAAACTCACTTATATTACTTATGTGGGAAAAAAACATGTGTCTTTTTTCGCAAATGCATGCCGCATGCATTTGCGAAAAAAAGTCAATTTTTTTTTTTTTTTTTAAGTTCTTTTTGTCTGTTTGTTTGTTCTAGGATGGTGATACCAAGTGCCGGAGTTTGGTACATTGATACTCTTGAGACGCATGTAAAAATAAGTGAAACATATGTTTGATTGAGTTTGTACCACTAATAATAGTTATAATAATAATAATAATGATACAAATAATAAATATAACAATAAAAATAATAATAAAATATAACAGCAACATTAATAATAATAATAACAACAGTAATAAAAGTAATAATAATAATTTCAGTTTATAGTACAATATTCCCTTAGGCCGTCTATGACATAATGAATTGTTTACAGCTTACTTTTACACACATACTTACATTAATTAACAGAAAAAAGGGGAGGGAAGCAGGAATCCCCCCCCCCCCCCCCACTCCCTTCAACACGGAGAAGGTACGCAAAGGTTCACGTGCTTTTATTTCGCACAAACTATGGTAATTGTTGCTCTTTTTTTATTTAATCTAATTATTTCCTATCAAAACGGTTTAAATTTTCAATTAGCCTGAACTTCATTCCTTCTCCATCTTTCATCAGCATTTCATAAAAACAAAACAAAAAAAAAAAAAAAAACATTTTACAAAACAGTAAATATCTAACCTATTAAAGCATCAAAATATATTTATTTTTGTACAATATAATAATAATAATGAAAAAGAATAATAATAAATAAATATTTGCTCCTAAAACCGTAGGCCTGAACAGCAACAAACCGTGTAGACCTTATCAGACTGCTCCTATGAGCAGTCTAATCAGGTCTACACTGTTTGTCATTCCATAAGCATCTCCTGATAATCCAACTCATTCAATTTTTTATGTTTACGATACATGTAGTTTGGCAATAGTCAAGGCCGTAGCTACCTATACGCAAATACGCAAATGCGTATTGAAATTTTGTCAAATTTCTGTGTATTTGCATGCTGAAATTTTGTAAATTGGACAAAATTTGAGTACCAACTACCAACAGACATGGCAGTATGAAATATTTTAGGGGCGGCTAACCCCCAAGATTTTCCCTAAAAAAACGAAACTAGGTTGTGCGTATCATGTAATTTCCCCTAGTTACGGCCCCTGACGATGCCCCAATTTTTAGTGTATTCACGGTAAACACGCTAGAGAGTACGTTATAGCCTCTTCCCCACCTCTCCCATCAAAAGTAGCCTTATCTTTCATCATACTAATTATCGAGATGATAATTTTCTCTCTGGGGCTACTTGACCACAACATGGCAGGATTATATTTGCAGTTGAACGTATTTTTATGACTATGCCATCGCACACTATAGGCCCTCAATTTTAGTTTTTGGTCATTCTAGTAGTTTTGCTATAAACAGTGAAAATTATTTTGATATTCACCTAACAAAACGGTCTAGGAATATGTTATCTGAAACTAGATAAAAAATGAAATAAAAATATCTAAATGAATAAATAAACGCTTCGAAATATGCGAAAAAAATACAGCAAACGGTTTTTAAGGTGAATTGGTAACTTTCAGGGCAAATAACTCTGTCATTTTCATTTTTGCCTCCCTTCGCAAGGGGGGGGGGGGGAGGGGAAACAACTCTGTCATTTTCATTTTTGCCTCCCTTCGCAAGGGGGGGGGGAGGGGAAACAACTCTGTCATTTTCATTTTTGCCTCCCTTCGCAAGGGGGGGGGGGGGGAGGAGGAGGGGGCGCGCAAATTTGCTTCTCAAGGACCGAATTCTTTAGGCTTCTTTAAGAGCCTACCCATTCACCAGAAAAACTAACAGGAAGTCACGGAATTTGTCCCCCTTCGTAACATGGCGGTGTAAGATCCATATTCCAAAAATATGTTTTCTGCAAAGAAATAAGAAAAAAATTATTTGTTTACCCCTAGAATCCTAAAAAAGTAACAAGGTGGCGCACTGGACGGTTATCGTAAGCACAGTGCAGATCCGAGCACTGATCTGACGTAGGAGCAGTCTGATCTGGATTTACACCACTTGCAGTACTGTTAGGTAAATACATTTTATTGCGTTGTGTTTTATAATAAATATTTAAATTCTTGATCAAACAAGGAATATCACTAAATGGTCTGGTTTTACGATTAGCCAGGAATATGTAACGCTTTCTGGGTCACTTGAAATTCATACATTTTATTTGAAAACCTAACCCCCGGCATTGTGGGTTATATTCTCGCTGTTTACTTGATTTAATTCATTCAATTGACACCTTTCTCCGAACCTGACAATTAATTTGTACGCTCCTCATCACTTATGCCGTTCAACAAGGGGTGAAACCTACACCATGTGTGGCCAGGAGGCAGCGGAGGAATCCTACACCAACTTCTGATTGGATGAGATATTAAGTAGGCGGAGCAACTGTCCAAAGGCGTTTTCTACTTCGCAAATCTGTTGAAAGTTATCTTTACCAAATGTCTTACAGAACTCCAGTTTTGCTTACATGTTACACAAACACGTTTTATGTCAATTTCAACAGATGGATTAAACAGAATTTTAAAGTTTGAAATTTATGTGAAAGTTTACTAATGATTGGAAAAACTGAACGAGAGTTTGTGGGGAGTTTGTTCGATATGCAGCACGGAAGTCTTTCACACCGTTACCCGGGTGTGAGCCCTGGGGTGTCGGGCATTACCAACAGTTCCAGTTTAAGTATGATGCCGTCTTTATTTGGAGATAATAACTATTACAGACATTCAGGGTACGGGACAATGGCGGTCGGGAGCATGGGAATGTATGCCCCCACTGCTGAGCAATATTCTATGGCGCGACATTCGCCTTATTCTCCGTATGGACCACCGCATCACACTCCCAAAGACATGGTCAAACCACCATACAGCTACATAGCCCTCATTGCTATGGCAGTTCAGAGTCAGCCCGACAAAAAAGTTACTTTGAATGGGATTTATCAATTTATTATGGACAGATTCCCTTTTTACAGAGAAAATAAGCAGGGCTGGCAGAATAGTATAAGACATAATTTGTCACTAAATGAATGTTTCATTAAAGTTCCCCGAGATGATAAGAAGCCTGGAAAGGGTTCTTACTGGACCTTACATCCAGACAGTTATAACATGTTTGATAACGGAAGTTATTTACGACGACGACGTCGATTCAAACGACAGGATGGCGACAAAATGGAAGATGTCGACGGAACGATAAGGGAAAACAAAGATTGTGGTAGTGGCAAAACAGAAGAAAATAGTGGCAAAACTGAAACACAGTGTAAAAGTGAAAAACAAAAAGCTTTGGATATTCTTAGTGAACATGAAAGTCCGCGTTTAGTAGCACAAGAGGACAAAAGTTCTTATAATTCGGGGAAAAATTCGCCTCTGACAAATTTGGCGACAAAGATTGAGCGCACAGAGTCGCCAAAATCAGACACACTTGCGCGGTTAGAGACACTGTCGACTGCATCGACTCTACCCATTCCTCTGGATCCGCTGAATCCAGAGACACAAAGAGAGTCGACATTTTCCGTCGAAAATTTGATGACGACGAATAATCTTAGTACATGTGACATTCCAGCCTCGGCTGGTGCCTCGTTGTTAGGAAGTCGAAATACGTCGTCTCATTTAGTGTCGCCACTACAATGTTATTCCCGACCATCGGATCTTTATCGGAATTCAAGTGTTTCGTCGTCGGCGGCAAGCACAAGTTACGGATATCCAGGTAATCTTAGCTCGCAGACTTTGTTTCAGTCATCTGTCGGCATGACGGAAAGATCGAACATTGGACTGACGGCATCCTCAACTGAAGACGGGTCGGGGGGTAGCGCGGGTAATTCTCCTCACCCAACACCAGCTCCAGCACATGCTAACACCCACTCATCGCTTTCTCAAGCAAATGGTTTACTCCAAGGTATGTTTTCTGTGCCGACCCAGAATGGACAAAGTTATGCCCGACCAAACGCATGGTACATGACTCCGTCAACGGATTTCAGCCACGGAGCGGAATATTCATCGACGTCAAACTTTTCTAATATGCGAGACGTGTTTGAATCTCAACGTATTCTTGGAACTCATGGACAGGGCCAGTCAACGTCCAGTTGTCAAATCGCGGCGTTTAGGTCGTCATATAAGCCAACTACTCCGTATGCATGTGACTATGGGAAGTTTTAAATTTTACGTTTTGGCGTCAACTAATGGAAAATGTCAAGTTTAATGAAAGTTTTCATATACACTTGCATAGTGCTACTTTATGACGAAGGTAATAACCCTATGCATACAATTAAATACATGTCATTCAAAGTTCCAAATAATGTGGGGTTTTGAGTTTGAGATATTTTTCTTGGTTCAGGAAGAAATAAAGAAAATTATCCCAGTTTAAATACCCTTCCTATCTGGAGCACTGAACTGTCATTTCAAGATAAGAATAATTAGAAGTACGATCCATACCAGTCCGGTCGGACCGGCATGGACGGTATAAATAATTGTTCTGACCGGCATGGGATTTATTAGGATTATGTTGATCGGATCATATGTATAGGGTGGTATAGTGGTTAATTTACCTTCCAAGGATTCAAATATCAAAATATATTATGACAAAATTTATTACCTGACCTAAAAATCTGGTCTAGACGTACATTTAAACTGACAGTCATAATGGATAAATTATTACATTCACAAAAGCGAAGTGTGAAGTTTATTTAAATCCTATAATTCCTCCATGATATGTTTTACCAGTGGATTTTCGCTCGTTTTATGGGATTTTTACCAAAGATGATTTGTTGGGGTCATATTTTGACTGCGATTTTTGTATTTATTTAAGTGCTTATCTCTTACCATAACATGTGCGTATTTCAATAACAGTATTAAATTTACTCAACCTCTTACTTATTCATAACATTTTTTTCCATCTGTGTCGTTCCTTGCGAAACTGTGCCTTATATTATTTGTGAAATGGGAAGAAACTGATCAGTCCACAACTCTGAGCCTTTTTTCACCGAATCCAACATTTATTTGTGAGAACAGGGAAGACTCTGATCAGGCTGCGCATGCGCATACGCAGCCTGATCTGAGTCTTCCTTGTTCGCAAATTTTATGAGATACCGTTTGGCAAGTTCGGGTCGGTTTGATTTATACGGAAGGACTGCTCCTGCCGATTAATTTTCTTGACACATTTTAAAATTTTGTTGAAAAAGAAGCTGAGATAAAATATTCACATGTTGCTAACTTAATAACCTTCCGCCTAGATAAACTGAACCCAGAGTTATACCCCAAGAACAGAGTACCACTGAGCTACTGTAAACCTATTTTTAATTTCGCGTGCTAGTCAGTTCGCAAGGATGGGAAATTCGCGAAAATATGTTTAAGCAAATGTTTTCTTTACAATGTAATGCTGTGTTCCCACTATCACGATTCGCAGCACGATTGAAATCGTGGTCCTAATCGTAGACTAATCGTGGTGATCTTATCACATCTTATCAGATCTTAACAGTTCTTGAGGTCAGTCGTGGCAATCGTGTTGATCGTGGAAAATTTTTTGACGGTTAAAAAATTTTCTACGATCGACACGATTAATTTTCAGTCGTGAAAATCGCATCAGATCGTATTTGATCGTAACAAAACGCGACAGATCGCATCTAATCGTGCTTCAAAATCGGGCTGATCGGGATCAGTCTTGGACAAGACAAACGCCACGCTCTGTTGAGATTTGCTGCGATCTCACACGATCTGTCACGATCTGTTACGCTCTGTTATATTCCATTGCTCACGACCTGACACGAACGACTCACGAGCAGACACGAGTAGATACAAGAAAATGCGAGTAAATGCGATTAAAGCCATGGCCGCATCCAAAACTGCCTGACTGCAGCTCTCCTGGCCCTTTGTGGTTGGGGATGTGGACGATCTGGCTACTGCTTGTCTTCTTCCTCTCTTTCGGAAATGTGAGTATACAGTAATAACGCAAGTGTCCCGTTGTCATGATCCTCAACTCCTGCCATTATCAATGGTTGTGGGCTGTAGTGTTCACTCAATAATGCAAGGTCAAGAAACACTGAAGTCCTGGTCAGTCGGGCTGTATATAACCCGTCGGGTTCCAATCGTAGCTCAAATCGTGGTTACTCTCGATCCTGATCGTGAAACACATCGCGACCACAGTCGTATTCTATTGTAACACAGCGCACTGGTTCGCGATGAAGGTATCGGAACGTATCTGGACGTACCAGATCGTCCCAAATAGGGGAACCCGTTCGTGATGATCGTGTCACATCGAGGCCCAATCGTGGACTCCATCGGGACAATCCTATCGGAATGTATGTGATCATATCTAAACGGGAGACCAGATCGTGACAGATCGTGTCACCTCAAATTGACCAATCGTGACCATATCGCATCCAAGCGTAACAAATCGTACCATAACGTATCGACTCGCATCACCTCGTATCCACTCCTAAAATTTCATAGAAGTTCCACGATAAGCTACGAATGGCCAATCGCGGCGTTTGTAACGGATCTCACGACAGTGGGAACATAGCATAAACAAATAAGGACCAGAGTTGTATAGGATGTCATGCCAGATTGGCACCCCATACCACTGAAAAGAACCTCGCGAAAATTTATCGCCACGAAATAGGGTGCCAATAGCAAACGCGAATCTTTATAGCAGCGAAAGTAAATAGGTTTACAGTCATGCCTGTTAATCATGTTTTGGTGCCACATTGGAATCCCTAGCCTCGAAGCGGTTCTAAAAAGGGTCAAAACGTTTGTTTTGCTGCTATTTCTTTAGAACTTTTTATTTATTTATTTTTATTTTATTTCTTTTAATTTATTTATTTATTTATTTATTTATTTATTTATTTATTTTTGGAAATAAGATTTCAATGAAAAAATGTATGGTGTAAAAACTACGTCTTGACCCTCTTTAGAACCACCTGGCTAAACACAATGGTTATATACAAAGAAGTAACAAATATCCGCGAACTATCATCGAAATAGCACCTATAAGTGCACCATAAAACTCCCACAAATTTTACGGTAAAAAAAAAAAACTTGGGTCCTGTTCCATAAAATTACGGGTCAGTAACGAAAATTTTCATATGAAAACTTCGGAAACCTCCTCAGGTCTCGAACACGATGAATAATAATTATTTGGAATTTAATACGTAAATTCAAAGGAACAGGTCCTGGCACCTAGCAGTCAGATCTTTCAGAAAGTTTATGGGAAGTTATTTTTACAGTGTGGTGCCTGACACTTGCTTTCGATGTTACTAAAGGTGTCGAACGTACCAAGCAGCTTTATACTTTCCATAATAATAATAAAACTAATAAACTGCTTTTGCCACTGCGTTCCAAAGTAGGTAATAATATGTAGGCAATATAACTAAGACAATGCTGAAAACTACAGGGAACGGATACAACTACCAAATTTATTTTCATTTAAAAAAAACTTGCCAAAACTAAATGTTACTAAACTAAATGCCGTGTGAAGGTCAGGGCCAATTCCTACATCTCCTTCCATAACGCTTCAAAACAGCTTAGTTTCTGTCAAAGAAATAAACAACGGAAGAAACAAACAAAAAAAAAAAAACAAAAAAAAAACGGCTAATTAACTTACAATTCATTTTTGAAACCATTAAATAGTGGGCCGTATGGGTATTGTTGCATTATTGCAATAAAAAGTATTTTTGATAGTATTGCTGTAATAATATGATGTAAAAACTATTTTTACTGTGAAACAATAATAATAATAATAATAATAATAATCGAAATCTTTCAGAGTGAAGACTTTTCCTCGAGGCTTGTCATCTCCATATAAGTAAAAAAAAATATTTTCATTTTCTGTTTTAGATAAACATTTTGTTTGAACATCATACTGGCTGCAGCAGCCACATTAAAGAACATTATAAAGGGGGGAAAATGTGCCCAGAATCCCTTTGTCATGCTTGTTGCACTTGTAATATATGACTGATATAGAACTGGATTCATTCTCAGATGAATGTAGATTTAAACGGACAACACTTTCTAAAAAAAAAAAAAAAAAATAAATACCTGAAAAGTTTTATCAACTATTCTTCGTTTATTAATATTTTATCAGTCGACCTATTATATCAGTTTTTAACATTTTTCCGCAGAGCTCTAGATAAGAGGGAGTAATTGGTGATAATGAGGGATAATTTATGTTAATTCTACATGAAAAAAACATATGTTGTGACCCCTCATCTGAACCGTCTCGATGAGACAACATATGAAGAAAAATTATCCTTCAATTATCATCAAATACCCCTTCTTATCTAGAGCTCTGTTTCCATCCAGTTCTCAAAATAAATGATGTTCTGGAGGATCAACGGAATGAAGCATCATCTAGCATGGAGTCTATCCGCGTCCTTTCCATTTTGAAGAGGAGATTTTGCAGTTAATTGCTATTGTTGCATTTTTGTTATTCAGGATTTTTTTTGGTGGCATGTTCAGTGCAATTTCCACCTTTTCTCATTACTTGCCTTTTGGCAGACAGAACTCAATCTAAGCTTTGTTGAGAAAGAAGAAAGAAAAGACAAACCTTTCATAAATGATAGATTTATTTATTTATTTGATAAATATAACAGTTTTACAAATCTCCGTTAGATTTTTTTTGTTTATTTATTTATTTATTTATTTATTTATTAAATATAACAGCTTTACAAATCTCCGTTAAATTTTATTTTTGATTATCTAGAATTATGAATTAAAAAGGTAAGTTTAAAACGTATATGCAAATTAGCAAAATCATGAGCCAATAAAAAATTAATATTACGTCTTACAAACACGTGATGGTTATGTCATTCGCGCACACGATAGTTACGTCAGCCGTTTCACACTATTTGCATCTTCCGGATTTATTAATAATATTGGGTCTTGCAATAACGTGATGGTATCCGATAATTATTAAGTAAAAAGATATTTTAAAAGGAATATTTGCAAACTAGCAAATTCTCGAGCATGTAAGGTCTTGAGATCACGTGATGATATCCAGGAAATTTTTCATTCGCGCAAGTTGATTGTTACGTCCGTAGTTTCACACTTTTCGATCTTCCAGATTTATTACAATTGTCGTTTTAAATATATTTGCCCTAAGCCAATGGCAAATAATCAATCTGGACAATTTCAGAGCTGTCATGTAAATATTTAAAAAAATGTTTTCGTAGTTTAGCAAAGAAATAATTCTTTAACAATATGCTACATTTCAGAAACTATCTAGTTTTCAGTAAAATATGAATAAAAAAACCTAAGATTAAATTCAAGAGTTCTGTTTTGAAGTGACTCTTTTTTCTGCATCTAGCATGCAACTTTAACGTCAGAGCGAATTAATTCTCTCCTGTGAGATTCTTATAATCTTCAACCATATTTTCAAATTTGTCGGGCCATTTTTCGTTGTTACCGTGATGATTATGAATATGCTCCTTGTTACCGCTCTTTCCAAATACTTTCTCTTGTCTACTTATATTGTTATGAAGGAAAAGCCCAGAGCAGGCGGCAAAGCCCGTACCGGGTAGGCGGCAACCGAAAATGCTCATGCAATCGAAGAACGCGGATCAAAAACAGTTAGAAACAGCATTTTTGATTGCAAATTGGCGACAATTTGCAATCGAAAACGCTGTTTCTGCAGGTTTTGAACCGCGTTAATCGTTTGTAAAGCGTTTTCGGTTGCCGCCTAACCGGTGTGAATCCCCCTGTTTCATTTCATTAGAAGCAACTCCCACCTGAAGTATATTGAATTTCAATTGTACCTGAACATTTTTTACATTTGTGATGTTCATTTCTTGTTACTGTTAATGCTCTTTGTGTATTGACAGCCGTGATAAAATATCAATCAAATCTTACAGTTTATCATACATTTTTATCTATTGGTCTAGCCTCAATCCATTATCAATGTAAACACGGCGTGTCAGAATTTTCTCAGAATAAACAAAACTTCGGGGCATACTCAGTGCATTTTTTCTTCTATTTTACTGTTCTTCCAGGGATTTGTTTTGCGTTTTTGATACTACAGCTCACCACTGGAGTGGCCAAGGGCACTCACTGCAAAATGAAAGCTAGATCTACCCTTTAGCAACAAATAGTTTAGTTGATGCTCACAAAAAGCAACCATTAATAGTTGATGCCTACCAAATGCACCATTTAAACCACAAAAAATCTAGACTAAACTGTTTGTTTATATCTCAAAAACTCCAAGTTTCAAGCACAGGGACGGGTGCAAGTGGTGGGTGACCAACTTACGCTAGTAACACTCAATGCCGAAAAAGCACTTCATAAGTATTGTTGGACTGTTGTTAACCTATATAGCGGCTACTAAAAAGACCAAGGTACAATGACGCAGCCTAAATAGTACCAGGAGTCAGACTCCAATATACCAAATGTCAGTAATTGTGGATATCCAATTAAACCCTTTATTCTTCCTAATGCTTAACTTGCAGTATGGGAAGTCCCAGTAGCTCAGGAGGTTACAGTGCTGGCCTAGTAAGCTAGTGGATGCGAATCCTGAATTCTTTTTCGATTGTATAAACGAGGTTCCACTGAACACAGCTTTCATTATCACCCTTCCATGGTTAAAATACTGTTGAAAATTTATATGTATTTATATATTTATATGTATTTTTTGAAACATGTTTACGTCATAGCGGTACCGTATGCAGTTCTGCAGTATTTCATATGAACGCTCACGACACCTATGCGAACAGCGTCTTTGTCGCTCACGACATTTGTGCGAGATCTCTCTAAATTGTGGAGACAATTGGGTCGCATGATAAGATCACGCCAGGTCACAGCTGATCTCTACAATTGGGGTGGGCTTGAGGGTAGACAATACGAACATTTAAGTAACTACTGTGCAAAGTTCTTCACAGTAATATCTGTCAAGTTTGAAAAATGAAAGCGATTCTTTAAAATTAATCATATCATTAGTACGGTAGGTAGTAAAATGACTTTCTATCTGTATTTAAAAAAACCTACAAGAATATGTTAATTTAAAGGTAGGTTCCTGTACTTTGGAATGCATCATAATTTTGATGATTTTTTATCCAAGTTGTTAGAAAGCGTTTATAAAGAGGAAATGAAAAAGTTTCAATGAAAAGTGTTAATCAAAAAATCGTAGAGAAGTCGTTTTGCAAGGGATTTCCTAACTCTGCTTCGCACACCAGTTAGCGCTATTTTTAGTTCGCGCCAAAAATAGATAACATAGCTGACGTCATGCTGCATTGCATTTTGGGATAGTTTTAACCCATCCGCCATGCCAGGACCTCTGGAAGAGCTCACGGCAAGAGAAAATTAACCGTTGGCAAATGACATCAGAAACTGCGGACTTGTAGACATATATACATATTTATTTTTAGAGCTGGAATTCCAACAAAAGAAAATAACCAAAGGGAAAACGACTATTTTCTACAACATCTGACGATTTTCTCAGTAGCAACAGTTTCAGAAAAGTAAGAGAATTCAATACTACCAAGAAAAAGACAAAATTATTTTGTGAACATTATTGTTATCACTAGGCCAGGAACCTACCTTTAACACGTAATCTCATAATATACGTTTGTGGAAGCACATTATCTACTACGTTGTGGTCCCCAATTCCACCGCCCCCTCCCCCACGCACCCCCACCAACAACAGAAAAAATAAAAAAATAATGAGAAGAAAAATGACAATAAACAAACAAAAAAAAAACATATCTGTAGGAGTGGCAGGGACCAAACCCGCTACTGTGTGAACGCCACTGGGACCAGTGTGAACAATGAAAGGATAACTGATTCACTTGTATTCATAGTCTGAAGCTCTGACAGTGGGTCAGGGCCTTTACCCACACTCATTCTGGAGCACTGACAGTGGGTCAGGTTGGGTAAAGGCCCTGGCCCACTACTGGAGCCCCAGAGTCTGTCATTGATGCACCACAACTTTCTAAAAGTCACTTACGCTGTCAGATGTCATACATAAGGAAAATATTCAGAATGACTCCAGTCTTAATCATCCGGAACATTATAACTTAAAAAGTCATCATTAGGACATTAGAACGTGGTTTTATTTTTTCTGGGAAAACTATTTTTTTTCCAGGGATGCTTGAGTGTTTATTACCGTGCTTTGCATGTTCCGTAACGAAAATGAATAACGGCCTTAATTCCCGCACTTTTTCTTCGTTCTCTAATGTTCCATAGCCGACTTGAAGCGAAAAACATACATTTTCTTAGCTCATTTCTTACGCTTAGAATTTCTATGCAACGCCGTTTCGCTTACGACTTAGAACTTTACTCACGTCTAAAGATTTACTCCCACCTTTATTCATAGATAAAACCATTATCGCTTTTCATTAGATAATACCGGTATGTTGCCCAAGTGTTACAGCACAGGAATCTTAGCTTAAAATGCAAAAAAAAAAAAAAAAAAAAAAAAAAAAAACGCTATTAGAACGGCCACTAAAATCGATTCTCAGCCACTTGATATTTAATTTGGAGAAAACGTGTTTCTCAGAAATTACTCAACTTTAAAACCAAGTCAACAGAACGCGGATCGCCATCCAAAGTGCTTTACTATCTATGAAATACGTATTAATAATCACGTTATATGCTAGGTAAATCTGAGAGTTTAATGGTCCTTACGATTTATTTGCAGTTTAATCGGAAGATTGCTTTTTTTTTTTTTTGTCACTCTTTATGAGCCGCGACAGGACAAAACCAACAAAACTGCATGGCATCCGCCCAGTCTGATTAGAGACTTCGCTGTCGGCATGGAACTAGCTTAGACCATTAGCTACCCTTTAAGCGCATAGCGAAAACTCTGATCAGACTGTGCAGTTGCCCAGGCTGATCTGAGTCTTAGCTAGGCGCACTTGCCACTTTGTTGGTTTTGTCGTATCGTGGCTCTTATGAATGGTGTTCTGGCGGATCTGGCTTCTCATACCAATGGTTTTGCAATTATCCTGTCTTCCCTCACAAGAAAAACACAATCGCTGTCGTTGTATGTTCTTTATACGATACACAAACATAAATATGGTTTTACAACAACCTTTTTACACCTTATGCAAACACTTTTAGGATGCAGATTTGCATTAATTTCGAGATATCACATGCCTGGTAAACACGCAGTTCCATTGCCACAAGAAAAATGATAATTATGATAAAATTTCCTTTTAAAAGGAAGGCTTGCACAGATAAAACAGTGAAATTTTCATGAGTTGTTATTGAAGTGAACCCGATTGTTAGTGCACTTTCTGTTGCTTACTTTTATTTAGCAAAGTATTTAATTTCTAACTTCTTGAATACTGGCATTATCCACGGGTGTAAGGTAAAAACACGTGTAGAATTTAGTTGAAAAACAAATTTGGGAAACACACACACACACACACACACACACACACACACACACACAATAACAACAACGACAACAACAACAAAAAAACAGTTTTCCAACGTTTTGGCCGGCCGTTTTAGGCATGCCTCAAGTTAAATAACTATATGGACCTATTTCAAGTCTTTTCTTTACGGCTGTTGAGTCACATTTAGTCTGAATCAAAATTTTAGGCAAGACTGTTTCAAACCCATGTCTATGGAATCTTGGCACATCTGAACTTGGCATCAAAAGAAGAAATGTATATCAATGAACTCTGCTCTTTCAGTTTTTACAGATACACATATCAGCCCACTCCGGCATAAGCGCAGTCTTATCAGTCTATCCTCAGCATGAAAGATGTCTGCATCATGGATCATCATGAAGAATATTTGTGCCGAAAAATACTGATCAGATCCCATGAAGGCACCGACGCTGGACAGTGTGCCGGCTGCTCTGACCAGTCAGATTATGCGATGCCCTAAGGCCTATTTTTCGCGACGCCGCTGCATGATTTTTGGAAAAGCTAATGCTTTGCGCTATTGCTATATATAAACACTGCAGTACACACTCTCCAGGTATTTTCCGACTAAGTGTGACGTATCGTTTCTTCCGAAAATAACTCGGTATCACTAAACCACTTGAATACTGGCTTGCCGCCGAAACGGCAAGCCAAAAAAATCAAGGTCTTCAATCTTATAGCAAAAATAGAACGATTCTGTTCGTACGTTTATAAAGTACATTAGCTTTGGTGAAATTATGAAAGCTTTTCCGAATCCTAGAAGCTACATTTTTCAAAGCATCAAGTTAAAATGTTATAATACTCAGATACTGTTACTATTAAGTCGACTGGCAATAGCCACTCCGTTTAAGAGATACTCCTTCGACATGTCAACATTTACTAATGGAATATTTTTACCAAATTTCCGACGGTTAGATATTTTATGATCATATCTAAATCCTGTGTGAAACTTCATAAAAATGTTTTAGTTTAAGCCAACAATTCTGAATCAAAATGATAAGTTCACATCTGATATGCTAATAAGAGAAAAATCGTGAGCCCGTAAGAATCTCAAGAGTAGCTCTTGCGATCATGTGATGATACCCAGGTAATTTTCTCACTCGCGCACGTGATTGTTACGTCAGTCGACTTTATTTGGGCCTATCATACAATTTCGAACGCGGTCAATCGCGATCCTTCCAGATTTTTTAAATAATTATTTTTACCATAAACCATTAGCTAATAGTGAACTTGGACTTTTTCAGAGCTGTCAAGTAAATATTTCTTGATTTTATTTATTCATTTACTTTTTGATTTATTTTTTTTTTATTTTTTTTTTATTTTTTTGCTTTGTAATTTAGCAAGGGAGTTTATCTTCTTTTGCCCATTGCTTATACTACAAAATATGAAACTACGTTTTTTTTCGATGCCTATCCAAGAAACCTGTATATAAAATTGATATATCGAAACGAGACTTCAAGCAAGTTCGATTTGAGCAAAATCGAAGTTATGGGCCCTTGAAATTTCCATTGACTTATGATTGGACAAGTTTTCAGTGCCGCATGATCCAGAAGCCACAATTATCAATGAATCTTGTAAGTTTATACCATTTGTTTTAAAAATTAACAAAACCTTGGCAATTATAAGAACTTTAGCACTTCTAGCCTGTTCACTTGAGTTATAGCCGCTTGAAATATTGTTCGCAAGTTAAAAGCTACTTTTTGCAATGGTTGTTTTGAAACTTATGTAGAATATTATCAGGACTAGACCTCGAACACACTCGAATCTGAGCCAAATCGGACAATTTACCACAGAGTTATTGGCCCTTAAAAGTTCACTAACTTACAATAAGTAAAAGCTTTAACCTCTCACAAGTAAACTTTTAGTTCTAATTGACGTTTTACTGCCCCTCTCTAACATTGCAAATAAAAATGGTGTGCACAACAGAAGTTATTCTTTCAACAAAACTTTAGGCACAATATTAATTAAAAAAAAAATTAACACTATTAATGATATTTCACCATCCAAGGCGAACAAAATGCAAAACAAATAATTATAAAGAAAAGAAATCCGTAACACTTCAAGGTGGCTTCGTTTAAAGTTAAAGTTGGCGCGAAATCTTTACTGATATGTAAACTTCTGCAATAATTGCATAACATAAAATGTGAATTCAATTTACAATATAAGAAGAGCGAAATAAATGTGCAATATAAGAAATGCTTCTCATTTGGAATACCGTACAAAAAGTCTTATAAAGTAATTCTTTCCGCCTATGTAGAATTACGCCTATGGTCATGATTATGCTCTACCAGAACCTTTTCTGTCAGTGACAACTTAGTCTACCCGTAAACTTCCAAACAATGAAAGCGAAGGTTTAGATCAGCCGGTGCAATTGCAAAGAAGTAAGGTCCATTTCCACGTGATTCAACTTAATTATATTCCATTAAAGTTTCAAGACTGACCGTTAGTGCAAATAATAAACAAATCATGGCATTTTATTGTCAAGTTTTAGCAACTACCTGAGTGTCAATTTCTAATCAGGATTTTTCCGCTAAATCTATTACTTTCTAGATTATCTGGTTAAGCATGGAGGTGGTAAAATATACACATAACAGACAATTTCTAGTCTATACATCATTAGTAATTGATAAAAATATTTTGGAGTGGTGCTTATCAATCTACGTGAGGTGGCATACTGATTGTATCACTAACGGGGCGGTTAAAGAACGGATATAATGTAAAATCTGGACTGAACTCGAACTGTATTGGACTACAGCGCAGCCCAAAATGCGAGGTTCAGTGTCCAGTTCAAACACAGTCCAAAGTCCAATGTTGAAGTCCAGCCCAAAGTTTACATTATGCTTCAAGGATGCACTTCAACTGGCAATGTGTGCGAGCAGTTACCCCCTAGGTCAGCCTGATCATCCATAGAGTCTGATCAGAGCTTTCTGTCTCTTCATTGAAGATGTTCGTTTTTAGCTTTACGACCTCTTGGCAAGGAGGCCATGTCGATACAAAAGTCGCCACAAAATCTATTGTCATCAAAAATTAAATTAACACCCTGGCTAAAGGCCCCTTTACACTATAACGAATTGAAGGAACGTACCGTGAACGAATTGCAAAAAACTGACAAAGCTCGAATACGCACAAATACGCACCAAAACCCGACGAATGTGTTCATCGGAGCTAAACATAACGAACTGAAAACGAATTTGAAACGACACCAGAACGAGTTCATAACGTATGAATAACTACATATTAACGAACCAGAGAGAATGCGAAACGAATATCAACGAATGTCAACGATCTCTCGACGAATGTCAAACGTGTTTTACGTGGTCTCTGCGTGCGCTCTGCGTTTAGTGTGCGTATTCGAACCGATCACGTAACTTACAGGTATATGTACTAGAAAATGGCCAAGAGACGCACGCGAAAGAAATTTTCCAGGGGCAGAGGCAGGGGAAAAAGGCAGAATCCCCATCGCCTCCACCCGTAGCTCCACCACATGATGAAATAAACACACCGCAGGACTCGCAAAAATCTCGATCAAGGTCTCCTTCACCACCAGCCACCACCAGCAGAGATGCTGGTGCTTCATCCCATGCCTCAGTTGCCTGCTTCATCCCATGCCTAAATTGCCTCCAATATAGGTATGCAATGAAATTTCTGTTTGAATGCTATCGTGCTGTAGCTACTGGCGCTGTAGTCTCGCTGCACACTCTATATATATATATCGTTACTGTTCGAGCTACTAACCAGAACTGTCGAAGTGGCACTGAAGTATGTTTTTATGTACTCAAATAGGTAGGTCAACAAGCCTATGTACAAAAACGCAAGTCGAACGCAACCTATACGGTACTCGTAAGTTAAAGCACGCCAAGCACGAAACTTAAACGTTTGGAAGTCGCTGCAGCAACGGTAATGATAGGTTGGCGCATCGTAATCATACGTTGCTAATACGTGAGAAGTTCGTTAAGAAAGGACCACAATTTGGTTGGACGAATGCCACCGTAGAGGTAACGAACCGTTGTCTTACTGCGGACAAACAAACCGTTCGAACTGCGTTCATCGAACGAACCCGCTGCGTATGGGTTGTTCGTTGGCATACGTCGAGAAATTTTGTGCATGCACAAAAAGTTTCGACGTACTGAGCGAACAACAACGTACGCGATCGTACTTCAACGAACTTCAGCGAACTTAAAACGAACTTAAAGCGATGAGCTAACAAACTTCAGCGTATGCTAGCGTATGTCAGCGAATGCCAAAATATTTCCGTACGCTGGCATACGCTGGGCCAATTCGTTATAGTGTAAAGGCCCCTTAAACAACCCAAAAAATATTTTTCGAGAAATATTTATTTGACAGATCTGAAATCGTCCAAAAGTCCAAATTGACTATTATATAAGCCATTGATTTAGAGTATGAAATTGCGGTAAAAACATATATATATATATAACAAGCTAGTTCTGACGAAATGCCGTCAGAGAAGTCAAGCCACAATGTGACAGTCTATCTCTGGGACGACATTTATGGGCAATCTATTCATCTATCTCTTACAAAAATTTATACCCGAGTCCAACAAGATTGGGGACGTACATACGCACACGATCAAGTACACATACGCAGACAATCTGAATACAGTATACAGTGATTGACTAGAATTTTAGGGTAATCGGGCACTAGAGGCACGTAGCGATTAGCTTATTAGATAATGGACGTTAATCATTCTTTTGTAGTACCATTCTGTCTTAAGACAAAAAATGCAGAATTTCCGGGAATTTCCATGTGCACCTGGGTGGCACGGAATATGCCTCATATGTGTTAAGCTTTTGATCAGAACACAGGAACTTGACTTTTTAATTTGAGTTTCATATGAAAATTTCATCAAAATGACGCACAACAGAAAATGATCGTCTAAACACTTCTTAAACGTTGCGTATAGAGCAAAAGGTATTTATATTATAAAACTTCACCGCAAAGGGTGGGGTATGATACCCTGATCAAATCAGATTTTCTGTACAGCACAGGCACTTGTTTCTCAAGAGGAGCTATAAGAGTAAGGGCATTTTTGTGTTGCAAGAGAGGCAATAATAGTGGGGATGTGTTTATATGAAACAGGTGCTGTACAGGTAAAGCTATGAAAAAAAAATTCAATTAGTTGACTAGGATTCCCGAACATGCATTTTCTTTAAGGAGCTACTAAAGGGTATTATGTTATTCTGCTGCACAATAATAGTATATAGCTCAAATAATGATTTTCGCCAAATAAGCACTTCATGTTAAAACCCCAAAAATGGAGTATCTGTGTTAGAAAACCATATTTATTTATAAAAAGTTCGTTTCGGTAAAACACGTGCATTCTGGTGCGTTCCCGTATTTTCGTGTTTTTACGTATTTTGTCAGTGTGATTTGACATTGCGTATTATATATCATTTGTCTTCATCTTTAGACGTACATTTTACCGCTAAGAGGGCATTTTTGGGATTTTAACTCTCAACCCGGGTATTCTATCGCTGACCAGTACGGATTACACATTTTACCTACTTTGAATTCGACGTTTTGTGTTTATAGTCTCAACTAGATCAGACTTACGTATTTTCTTAGTGGGTTTGAAATGATTAGTCCTATATGTAACTATTTCAATGCCTTAACATTAATTATTTTGCTGCTACATACATGTTCAGCCATTCATAAAATTCCAATGCGGTTTACGCGGTTGCGGGTGCGGGTTACACTTCTTATCTATTCTCCATTCTCGTTCCGGTATTTCTACGGACCGAATCCGAAGTACTCATTTCCTTTAATACTTGCGCATCTAGATCTAGTCCCACGCTTCAATTAATAATTGTTATCTACATGAGACTGTTAACAGACAGGTTTTAAGTTTTCTTTCTCGTATAATCGATTCTTTATTCATCAGTAAGCAATTAAAACACCAAACGCATCACATAAAAAACTTGGACTCATATTAATATAAAGTCAAGCCGTCTTGCGGCTTGACTAAAAAAAATAAAAAAAAACGGAAGACTCGCGGACATCCATCGAAGTTGTGATTTGTCCAATTAAATCCACTAACATAACTATCACGTGTGCAAATGAGAAAATTACCCAGGTATCATAGCCGCTATTGATTTCTTTCCGCTCACCAGAGCCGAAGGCTCCTGGGGAGCTTACAGGATAGGCAGTTGTCCGTCGTCATCGTCAACTGTTGTATGTCGTCGGTCGTCGTCCGTCAACACACTTTCGAACAACATCTCTTCTGAAGCCAGTGGGCCGATTGGGTCCAAGTTTCATCTATAGCATCCTTTGGCTTAAGGATTGATTTTTCTCTTATGAAAATCGGCTGTTTAGTTTGGTTGCTATGGCAGCTTAGAGTTCTCATAGACTTATAATGGGGAAAATTGTAAAATGGCATTTACTGCCAAGCCATTGCAGATATTTTGACAAAAGTTTTATAAACATGTTTCTTGAGAAGTCTTCTAACAACTATATGTTTTTGACCCACTGCTCGTTTTATCGGCTGCCATGGAAACCAAAATGCAAAATAAGTTGTAGTTGGTTTAAACATATTTTATTTCAAATTTCATATAATTCAACTATACGTTGTGAATATATAATTTACAGGATTGGAACGGAAGCATAAATACTTAATCGGTTCCTCTCCTTGAGTTGTAGTTGCTCCAGTAATTTGGTTGCCTTGGGCTCCTAATGGGAAAATTGAAAATTTCCATTTATTGCTATGTCACTGCAGATATTTTGACAAAACTTGTACATAAATGTTCCTGAAAAAGTCTTCTACCAGTCGCATGATATGTATGCAAATGGCACTATTTGGCTGGTTGCCATGGCAACCAAACTGTTTAAAATTAAAAAAGAAAAATATTAAAAAATCATCTCCTCAAAAAGTGTGCGGCTGATTAAGCTCAAACTTTACAGAAGGGATCTTAGTAATAGCCTCTACAGAAATACTGTTTCTCATGGCAGTTGCTCCAGTAGTTTGGTTGCTATGGGAACCTTTAAGTTGCCATGGACTTTTAATAGGAAAATTGAAATTTTCAATTTATTACTTTATCCCAGCAGATATTTTGACAAAACATTTACAGAAATGTTACTGCAGTAGTCCTCTATTAAACACATGAAATTTTTGCATTTGGCACAGTTTGGCTGGTCACTATGGCTACCAAATGGTTACAAATAGAAAATGCACTCAAAAACATCTACTTAGAAACTACAGAACCTATAAAGCTGAAACTTTACAGAAAGGATTTTAGTAATAGCCTCTATGGAATTACATGTACTATTTTTCAGTGCATTTGTTCCAGCAGTTCGGTTGCCGTTGACTTATAATGGGAAAATTGAAAAATTGCATTTATTGCTACGTCACTGCAGAAATGTTGAATAAAAAAAACTTTTGCATGAATGCTTTTATTTTAGTAGTCCTCTACCAACCACATGACATTTATGCAAATTGTGCATCATATCTTTCACTGCCTAAGTTATTGTTATAAGCTTGGTCATATCTAAGGGTGCTCAGGTTAGCAATTCGTAACTAATGATCCTCTGGGTTAATAATGCCACAAGCAGTAGACTCAGGTGAGCAGCAAGACCAATGGTCCCCTGGCTTTTAATTGTTGCCATGGAAACCAAAAAAACAAAAGATGAAAAAAAATGTACCAAAAGTTATCTTCTCAGACACCATAGGCTCTATGATGCTGAGACTTTATAGAAATATTCATCATATAAATCTTTGAAAATTTGTTTTCTGTAGACTTAGAGTTTCCATAGACTTATTATGGAGAAATTAAAAAATGACATCTACTGCCGAGCCATTGCAGTTATTTTTGACAAAACTATGATAGAAATGTTCCTGGGGTAATCTTCTATCAGCCATATGATTCTATGCCCACTGTTCATTTTTATTTGTTGGCATAGAAACCAAAATGCAAAAATAGAAAGAAAAAAAAACCAACCTTAAATCATCTCCTCTGAAACCATATGCTGTATGATGCAGAGACTTCATATATACATACTAATCATATTAGCCGATACCGATTTTTATTGTTTCCATTGTCATTGTTCAAAGGACATGGTTTGTATGGCAACTTATAATGGAATTTTGGGACGACTCAATTAAAGAATTCGACACAGATGGCTAAAGAATAAGTTTACTAGTCAGCCCGTATATTTTCCTCTGTGGTTCCGAATTTTGCAGAATTTAAAAAAAAATTGAAAGAATGGAGCAGTCAAACCTCGCATACTTTTCATCAATACCGAATTTACCGGAATTATTTGGATACTGGACACTGCTTCAAATTTGATAAGCTCCCTTTTCTCTGAAAGTGAACGAGAACATTGTAGGCCCTGATAAAATTGCTAATAAAGGTGTTTTGGTACTTGTCCATGCTTTTTGCGTCATTTTTTCAAAGGGAAACAACATTTGCGACTTCCTGTTGGTTTCCCTGGACCATGTAGCCCATTTCAAGATGGGGTCTAATCTTAAAGGAAAGGATTCGCTCCTAGAGCTACTTCCTCTGAAACTAATTCGCCTAAACGGTCTGATCTTTGCTTAGGCATTTCGTCCGAATATTTAGGGTAAATACGGTAATAAGGATCTAAATATTTCCAGGTGCGAAGAAAACCAAGGTGCACCAATTACACAACTTATAAACATCAGCAGGTGGGTTGATGAAAATGCTTATCTGTTTTTTATCATTGATTGGGAGAAATCGGCAAATCAAAGATCTTCAAGAAGAGACTAAAATATACTGCTTGCTTGAAGAGGACAAGAAAAAAATAACAGAGAGAAAGGGGGAATGTAGAGAGAGAGAAAGAGAGAGATAGAGACAGAGATAGAGAGATAGAGACAGACAGAAAGAAACAGAGATAGAAGGGGAGAGAGAAGAGACAGTAAAAATAAATCAACAGAGAAAGAAGGAGGAGTGATCGAGAAAGCGAGTGACAGAGTAAGAGCGTAAGAGCGTGAGAGAAAGATAGAGCCAGACAGAGACGGTGAGATAATTCGAACATTTGGAAGCTTAAGTATTTTGGCATTTCAGTACATTTGTGATTAACTGATGACAGCACCAGACAACCAATACAAATTATCAGTGCCTACAAGCTTCAATAAAAGACACAGTGTAGATCCTGATCAGTTTTGGAATCTGAGAAATAGAACAGAAAATAAAACATTCAACACTGAATTATGTAGTAGGTGATTTTGACCAATCCAGCACCACTATGAGGTTCCGCCCATCTCATAAATCAAAACAACAAAGCTTCTCCTTGAGTTAACTCTATTCATCTTTTTTCTCCCACAAAATAATTTGGTTTCATCACATGAAATGGTACTCTATGTTATGCCTGAACAGAGAAGGTTCAGATCAGCCTGCTCATTCTCACGTTATTCAGACTTTTTTCTGGTTACATGAAATATAATGAATTTTGGGGACTCCATACACCAAAGAAAGTGAAGACTTAAGTCAGTAAGCGCCTCTTAACCATCGGAGTTTGACATGTCACTTTTTCATGTGACATCCTTTGTTTCCAGTTTCATCAATCATATTGTATTGGATCAGGGGAAAATTACCTTCAGATACGAAGCGAACTCGCAAACCAGCTTGCGCAATCAAGGACGTTGATTCGCACATTTTGATAGCGTCCAGTCATACCCGGGGCTTAATGGCGGCCCAGTCATTTGGGCCTGGTAATCAAGCATAGACTCGCGGCGAACCGCGTAGACACCGACAGGACAGTGTCGGTATGACGCCGATAGTGAGCATAGTTTTCGATTGCCATAAATCAAAGGCTGTCATTCTCACATAACGACAAAATATAAAAGATTCCAAAATACGCACTTTCAATTTTAACAGATGTTGGAACAGTCTGTTTCATTTTTATCATATATATGATCATTATTTTCATTATCAACATCATCATTTTTTTTATCAATAATTGCATTAATAATAATAATGATAATAATAATAATAGTAATAATTATGTTTTTACTATTAATTGCATTAATAATAATAGAATAATTATCATAATAATGTGCGTATTTTATTGCTTTTTTAAGAAAGCAATAAAACACACATATCATTCTTATTGTTATTATTATTATTATCATCATATCATTCTCATTATTAATGTAAAAACTTAAAGGGTATATGCCCTACGAACTCCCTACGGCAGGGAATCTGCTTTCTAACAGTGCAAGTATTTACCCACATCATTGGTATTGTGGTAGTTAAACGCCGAAAATAAGTCAAAATATATATTTTCAATATCAGTTTTTGCTGGGACACCCTTACTTGGTTGATCCCGAATTTCTGGAAACTAGACTTGATCCATCGAAACTTTTTCTGTTGATAACTGTTCACCAATAACACCAGAATTCTTACAGAGCATACTTTTGGATTTTTAATTGTTCCGGGTTAGTCACGTGACCTCCATATATTTGGACCTCTCGTGATCTTCGGACTCCGAAACATGGCCGCTTACTCCTCATCGTAATTGGGTGAAACTATCAACAAAATTTGTGAAAGTTTGTGGAATTTATGGCGTCTTAGATAGAGGTACGTATCCCCATTTTAGGGTCAGTTGGTACTACTATTGCTGCATGAGATGGTAAGTATAGAAATTCATAGATTAGATTTAGTTCTAAACAAAATCCCAAAAGTTCCCAAATGACCACTTATTGATGTGGAAGAGCTGGCCAGCTGGCCCAGGTCAACACAGTGCAGGTCAACTTTTAAAGAAAAGACCTCATTCTCCGAGAAATTCGTTTTAAGAGCTGCCCCTTTTAGAAAGGGAACTTTATGACCTACGTGAATATAGTCCCTTTTCACTCTACTCTGGAAGCAAATTGATGATTGCCTTTGAAACAATGACTCTAAACTGGAGATGTACCCATCCTCCACTGTTTGGGTGTACTTGGTGTCAAGTGTGCCTGACATGCTCTATAAGTACCAACACCCTAAAAACGTCAATTGACGCCTTTCGCAGGCTAAGGGCTACATATGGACCGCACATTTTATTTGGATATTTATTTGCATAAGCTTGATGTTTGAATTTTCAGGTGGAAATACCAGCAGTGGCCGTTTATAAAAGTTTTAAAAAGTTTGGCCGGTTTACTTTAGAGGTACGCCGAGGTGTTCACTATTTTCATATTCTGTTCATATTTTCTGACAGGCTGACAGCTGTTGTATATAGGAACTTTATTGGCTAATTAATTCAAACAAGAAGCAGGTAGCCGAAGAAATTACCAATTATTTCTCACGTGCTATGTGGCGAACTAGGAAAACCGGTATTAAACCATATGAGGTCTGCATGTGCTTAGATCAAGATCAGACCGCGCGTGCGAAGTTTGATCAATGGACGCGCAGATTAGCCAGAAACTAGTTGGCTCTTGTATATACAAAAAGTAGAAAAGGACAACGCATACCATTTTTTTCAAAGTTGCGCATGCGCAAAGGTTGTTCTAGCATGATAAGTTCATGTTTTGTTTCGACGCAGCTCAAGCCAGATTATCAAAAACTATTGTTAAGAGAAAGATAGTTATTGTTTAGACTTTTAAGAATGAATCTGTCAAACAATCTTAGCCTCAAGTTGCTGATCTTACACTAGCAAAATATAATAAGGATCATATTAATATTGAATCAAAATCAGAGGCATTATGTTGAATAAGCATATTGTTTGCTATGTTGTTGTCAAAGGAGTGTAAGAAGGAAGAAAATGAGATTGGAAACTTTTGAAACATGGCAAAGTGTCTGGATTCAAATGGGCAGTCCTGCATGTTTGCATTGTCGCCATTATATAAGAGTTTATGTGCTAAAACTAGTAAAATTTCAAGTTGGCCCCTAATTTACTTTGTTGAGTATATATTAAAAGCTACTAAATTGATAAGTCGATGTGTTACAGTGGCGAAGCAAGGTTGGCTCATTTTTGGTGCGTATGTGTGTCCGTGTGTTGTAGGGACCCAAAATGTTTTTAATTATTTTGGTCTCAGAAAGATTCTGATCGGACTGCTCCTAATATTGTGGGTTTTTAATGGAAGAGCAGAACAATAGGAACCCTTTCCCGTTAATGTTGCCTGGAGAAGGGATGTGCTGTAATAGCATACCCGTACTGCGGGACCGTACCGAGAGTGCCAAGGAATGATTGATTACTCTTCCTTTTTTAAGGAGGATGGGTACACTGCCATGTTTTCTGACAATTTTACTTTTGCTTCCGGCACTGTTTGCTGCCTGGAAGACGTGGGGTCTACACTCGTAAAGGAAAAAATCTCCTAGGAGAGCATTTTCTTTTCCTATATACGTGTTGGCCCAACTGAGAAAACCAGAAAAAAAAGCAGCCTTGCTTCCTCTAAAAGTGTATCTTTTTTTACCTTTTTTAAAAGACCCCAAATACCTTTCTAGAGAACGAAAACAGTGTAGACTTACATCTCCAGCTCCATGCAGTTCATTGGTCAAAGTGTACTATATGTATAATAATTGAGCCGCGACACGAGAAAACCAACGAAGTGCCCAACGCGCTGAGATTAGCCTGGGCATTCGCCCAGTCTGATCAAACTCTTCCCTAAGCGCATAAAGGGTAGCTAAGGGACTAAGCTACCTTCATGCCGCCAGCGAAGACTCTGATCATGCTGGGCGGATGCCCATGCTGATCTGAGTCTGCGCTGGGCGCACAACCACTTTGTTGGTTTTCTCGTGTCGCGGCTCATATGTATTAGACACGATATAATTTTATTTGACCCTTGATCGTATGTTTCGTGCGAATATCGAAGGAAAAGAGCATGTCCAGGCTGCACGACTGCTCAGGTTCATCTGTTTCTTTGGTGTTCCCGTTAGCTCCCTTTTAGTTCGAATGTGAAAAGACTCCAACCATCATCTGTCATTAAGATATACGATAAATATCAGTGTGTTTAAGATAATTGGGTACCCTTTCACGGGAAGCAACTCTGTCATTTTGATTTTTTGCCTCCTTTTGGAAGAGCTTCGTCCATCCAGGAAGTGAACAGAAAATAGGGTGAAAAAAAGCATGGCGATGTACGCATCATCATCATCAGTTCTGTCAGTTCAATTATCAGACTGATATGGATCGTATTCAGAAGGTTCAGAAAGACAATACCGGCCAGGCGAATAACGTTATTATACTGTTATTGACTGACTCCGTTGTTTACAGTGTGTTGGTACACTTTCAAGTTTTTTCGCCACTTTTTCAAAGGGAGACAACTCTTGTGACCTCCTGTTTGCTTCCCCGGATTATTAAATCCTTCCAAGACGAGATCTGTTCTTATAGGAAAGAATTTGATCTTACAAGAGTAAATTCTTTCCATTAAGAGGAGACGCCCGATGAGAAGGGGACAAAAAATAAAATGACAAAATTACGTCCCTTGAAAGTGTACCCCTTCACTTGAGTTTTTGTAAGCAAATCTTTCTCATGCTGTTAGCCTTAAGCTTCCGCAAGCGCTTCTCAACTTATTGGGTTACCCAAATCCCTAGCGGGGAGTCCAGAATTAAGGGGGCATACAGTACTCTCACATGGCCCGTGGCTAATACATAATTTCACATCTCCTCAAATTACCGACTGTATTAATGAGGTAGAGGGGGTTGCACCTGGTTTGTTATGTTACCTCAAGAAATACTTGACATGATTTTGTTTTCTGGAAAGCCAATACATTCTTTGTCGTTGTTGTTGTTGTTGAAATATTTTTCGCTTTTTCCCCCGCAAAAAAGCAAAACATGTTTTTTTTTTCTTATTTGTACAAATATTGAAAAATAATAATAATAGCAGAATATAAAACATAAATAAAATAAATAAATGTTGGTAGACAGCTTCGGGTCTGAAATTAAAAATTTGTTGGACAACAACCGTAAGTTGCTATGACGTCCACATGTTTTTAATTTTGGAAGAGAACACTTTTCCGTAAATCATCTGTTATTTTTCTGAATGAAATAATCCTATAACAAGGTGTCAGGTCCATGTGCTAACAATAATTTATTGAGGCTGGAATCATAGGGGCGATGGAATATACCGTTGTTTTCCAAAAATATTGGGACTTCCGAATCAATCCCGGCAATTATCCTCAACTGGCGGCGTGCCACAACATTGCTTGCGCAGTGCTAATAGTGTAGATCCAGACCAGACCGCTCCTTTGAACAGTCTGGTCAGGATCTACACTGTTTGCTAAGACATTTTTCCCCAATATAAAATGTAATTATGGTAAACACCGGAAACTGAAATCAAAATATTTATATTTATATTGAAATATATGTCTGGCCTGATAATGTTTGACAATTAATAAGTTGTCAGGTTAGACTTTGGTGTATCAGAACAGAACAGAACAGAACAGAACTTTATTCAATGAGAATAATTCTCAGGCCACACGCAGGTGGCATAAGAGAACATATAGTTATACATCTAACATCTACAATGTGACGTCATATTGTTAAGCGAGAAAGGCGGACATGGCAGAATTTGCAGTTGAAAATGCAAACCATTTACGTGCAATATCAGAAACAAGTCGGCATCAAGCGAAAATGTCAGAAATTCTTCAAAGTTGATAACAAATTCCATTTCCCCAATGACATATCCCCGACACCTCTGTGCACAGAGGTGTCGGGGAAGTCTCACTGGAGAAGACAGACCCAACAATTTGATTTCTGACGTCATCGACTGAGCTCAGCCTATGATTTGGAAACATGTTTGAGACTGCAAATAAATACTATCTGTTACTAATTGGAGTGAACAAAATACTATCATGGAAAGATTCTTGTGACCTGTACAAATAAACAATTAAGTAGAGATATACGGTTATATAATTTTAGACGACATTTATATAACTATATACTAATAAGCTTTGCAAAACTATTAAAAGGTAGGATTATGCGAATGTTTTCATTATAATGTCGACATATTTTGACAACTTATTTAGAGCGCCTATATTTTTTGTACACAGTAATGTGTTAAATTTTATCATATTTGGACGGGTATAGAAATATGGTTTTAAATATTTAATTCTTTCTAAAGTAAAGTATGGGCATTTGAGCAAGTAATGAAACTCATCCCCTATGTCGAGATTACATAAAATACACCTTCTTTCATTTATGGGTATGTTTTCCCATCTTCCAGTTTCGATGGGGAATTTGTGGTTAGCTGTTCTAAATTTACAGAGAGGCAAATAAGTGCTTCTTGGTAAATGAACTAGATATGGTTCCAAAGAGATACTATTTTTAAAAACGGCATAATTTTTACCTTTAGATGACTCAGAAATTCTAACATTCCAATCTTGAATATATAAATCAGACAAAGTTCGACTTATAGAAAATTTAACAGCCTTTGGGTTGTTAATGAATTCTGAAGCAAGCAAGTTATATTTTCCCACTGAAATCAGTATCTCTTTTATGCACTTAATCCATTTATGTTCATAAATCCCTGCATTAAATTCATTTAACAAAATAGTATAAAGAAGTTTTGAAAGTTTAGATTGTTTACCATTAATAATAGAAATCCAATATCCTATCATGCGTTTTTTAATATTTGTTTGTAATGGCCATCTTCCAAGTTCAGCGTGCAGCATGTAAATATCACGAACCTAGATGTCCGATCGTGTTAGGATTGACAGTTTTGATGCCTGACAAAACTGGAAATGGCTAACTGATACTCTCTCTCTCTCTCTCTCTCTCTCAGCTCTCTCTCTGTGGCTGCATTGTTGCCTTTGTCCATTTTAAGGGACAGTCGGCATTATTGGGTAATTTCTCATTCAGCATGTTCAAGCGATGCTGAAAAGTGTAACGTCATCAATTTAGACAGTCCTGGGCGTCAGAAATGACGCTGCGCCTCACTCTTAAATATGTTTTTCGAAATTTCGCTGCTGACATTGATATTTTCGATTACTATTTAACCTATTCCATTCGGGATACCCCTTTAGGGGTATTTGGGCAGACAGTCTGGATCCAGAGCAGGCCCCATAAACGTGGGGCCTGATCTGAGATCCAAACTGTTTGCTGCCTAGACACCATTTCTACAAGAGTTAGTTGGACCAATATTGTCAAAATATTCTTGATTTTTGATGCAGATGACAATTTCAGCAGACGACAAAAAATACCCAGAATACAATGGGTTAATATGGGTGCCTTGGAAGGACCTTGAAATGCCTGCTTGTATGCAGGTGACGGCTGTCAGCACGGGTCCGAAGAGGTCTTCTACGGCTACGATGGAGATGGTGGATTCCTTCGTTTCGGACCGTCTTTTGCCTGCATACATACAGCTTCCTGGTGGCCCAACTTAATACGGCGAGCGCTGGTGCCTGGGACATTTTGCACTAGTCGGAATCGACTAAGACCTATAGAACACCGTTGGCAGCTCACTTTAAGCCGAACTTGAAAGAAAAACAGCAACTTAAAGTTAGCGCACACTCGTTCTCGCACGGTGTCTGAGCGCGAAGCCCGAGCCAGAATTTGACTTGAGCTTCATCCATGGCTTTTTTCGTGAGCTAAAAAAACTACTCCTGTTTCACCGTCGTTGCTTCCATGTGTCTCCGTATTCAGGCTCAGGACACCAGTTAGGGGAGAGTCGGGTAACTTCGGACAGGCGGGTAAATTCGGACATACAATTGCAAACAGTAAAAATCCAGATGAGACGGCTCATCATGAGCCGTCTCATCAGGATTTTCTCTGATTGGCCAGTTAGTTTTTGTTTTAGTTCCAAACAACTGACATATAAAGGAAACAAAGTCACTGTCCAAAATTACCCGCTGTCCGAAGTTACCCGACTCTCCCCTACTCTCAGCACTACCCGTGCAGCAGGCGTTAATGCATGGAACACCATGTTCCCTTTTTTATGGTATCAAAAAAAAAATTGATCCAGTACAAGAAAAAATGAAACTGATGATAATGCGCCAACAACGGAGACTCAGACCAGCGTGCCCAGGTATGCAGCCTTTCTGCATCGAAAACCGGTGGATCTGCACAGCGAAAGACGAAGGCTAAAATCAGCCGGTTGATCTGAGTCTTCGCTTTTCTCACATGCAGATCGTAGTGCGATTAAAAACAATTGAGCCACGACACGACAAAACCAACAATGTGGTTGTGCGCCCAGCGCAGACTCAGATCAGCCTGGGTATCCGCCCAGTCTGATCAGAGTCTTCGGTGTCCGCATGGAGGTAGCTTAGACCCTTAGCTACCTTTCAAGCGCTTCGCAGAGAGTCTGATCGGACTGAGCGGATGCCCAGGCTGATCTGAGTCTGCGCTGGGCGCACAACCACTTTGTTGGTTTTGTCGTGTCGCGGCTCAATTATTACATCTAAAGAAGTGTGGCTCTATCGTAAGCTCACGCCTACCTCTCATTACTCTCCGCCTTGCTGGAATTTATTGTATTTTTATTGCAAGGAATTCCAATAATATGCCTAGTCTGGCTTCAGTCTATTAAAGATAAACTCCGTTGTCATTATCATGTATTCAGAACAATAATTCGAAACAGTATTTAAAAAATCACCTTTATTTTATTTATTTATTCATTTATTCATTTTTCCAAAATGCCTATTTTTTCGATAAATATTCATGAATGAAAAATAACTTTCAGATTACAATACAGGAATAATAATGATAAAGACTTTGTTCAAGTGGGTAACGCAATAAACTGTAAGCTACAAACTAGTGCTGGGCTAGACATTTGAAATAAGCTAGAGGCCCTGGGTTCGAGTGCTGGTCGTGCCACGATTTTTTCCTCCCCTTCGACATAGATCTAAAAGCAGAACGATGGTCTCAGATCCAAAACGCAAGTTAGTAGCAGGCACATAACATCGAAATGACGTTATACTACGTCATAACGTCGAAGCATCCTTAGTACGACGTCATTTCGACGTCATGTACCTGCTGGGATATATACGAAGTTGTATCTATCATACTGGAAAGAAAGAAAAATCCTAACGTTACTGATTACCGAACAAATTGTCTTCACCTAAGTTCCCCTCGGGAAGAGGTGTCATAAATTACAAGCATAATTCCGTACATTACACGCAATTTAATGGATGTTGATAGGAACGAGATTATGATAGATTTACACGATAATTTGCGAGATCATTCCGATAACGTTAGATCCCGCTGATAAAATCTCGTTTTCACATATGACGTGCTCAGGTGGGAGAAATTTGTCAGTTGTCCGTTATTCAATTAGCAGAGGAGCAAGATCTTGTCTGATTACATCAAATCTCGTAAACCAGCGTAAGATGATGTACCATTTGTATAGGGTACCGTTCAAAATGAAACTGCATATTGGTTTTGGCTCTTTTGCTGTGCGAAACTATCTATACAACAAAATGATGATCATCATCATATTGATACCAAATAATACTTACAACAAAAGAACAACAACAATAATAATAATAGTATACATGTTGATATTAAGCTCTTCCTGTTACAAGTTGAATCAACTCTAATACAACGCCATTATTAGTTCACATTCATACTTCTTTTTCTGTTTTAGTGTATTAATACTATGGAGAAGATGACTATAGACATGGCCTCTATATTCACTCCATAAGTGCATATGTTTACCTACATGAATAAAGTTTTGTTCTGTTCTGTTCTGTATATACTTTATAGGGCTATTTGTCACTTTTTTTTAAAACAACGGTATGTTCTCTGTACTGTTGAGATGAACACCCTTGCTATTAAATAAATAAATTTTACTGTTTGTCAAATAAGATCCGTTAATAGTAAAATCGACATGACATGCATGAATTTGATTCCTGAATGGTGATTCCAGAGCAAAAGCGCGGCCCCCGATTTGACTGAATTTAAATCAATATGTTTCTTCGTTTGCCTAGTTTTGACAAGTATTTTTTCCTAATGCTTGTCAAATGTCTGGAGGTACCGTATAAATATTTTATAGAATCATATTTGATTTATAAACAAGAGAGAAAATCTTCTACATTCTGGACAGAGCGTGCAGCAGAAAATAAGTGCAAAGGGCTTGTTGGCATTTTAAATTGAATTTCATTGAAACTATGCTGGTATGCTGCAATTTTCATATAGATGCTGGCCCGCATAAGTTTTTTTCCTCATTTGTTTACAAATATAGCTAAGGGAATCCTGTTGTTTTCATAGTTTAAAGATTTAAAAGCTTTTTAAGACATCCCCTTTCAAAAAATACTTTGGATGAGACGACGAGAATATCTAAATACCAAAATGCAAATTTACCATGGAAAGTCTTTCACTGAAGTAATATTTTCGTTGATTAATGTTGAAAATAGATAAACAACAACATGACTAGATAGTCGTTGTTTTGTGCCTAAGTACTCGGACCCTTTTTACGGTAATTAGGCGCACCCTATTTATTTCTGTGCAGTAAACGTTGCGACGTTCACTGTGTGAAAGCAAGATAACTTTGAGTGCATCTAATTTTATTTATTATGATTGTTGACAAGTTTTTGATGTGATGGGTTTCATTCCGAAACTTTAATTAGCACTTTTAATTAAAACACGTAATCTGATTAAAGTGCGTTTCTTCTCAGGAGCATTGGATAAATAATCGCCGATGCGGTTTATGCAGTTCCTCACGGGACGTTGCTAAAACATGGTCAAACTAATAATCAGGGACTGGTGGAAACCTTTGATCTTATAAACAAATGTTGGTCACTTAATTTGTATAATTATCTCTTTGACTGATGTCAGACGAAGAAAGAAACAATATCAGCGTATTTTCTTCGTTTTCATCAAGTGCCTTCCGTAAAATGGACGATTTCACCAGCTTTTCGCGGTCGAATTAACCCTTAATGCACCAAATAGCAGACGACAAAATTTACGTCTGCAAACATTAAAAAAATGCCTTGTCTAAGACATTTCATATTGAGAACTCATAGTCTAGAGGGCAAACAGTGTAGTTTTAGATGAAGCGGCTCATTATGAGTCGCCCCATCAAGATCTACGCTGTTTGCAAATTCTGCTATTTTGGTCACTGGTGCTTAAAATGTTAAGGATGAAGGATGAAGACAAAACAAACACCGTAGTCAGTCCCTTATATTGTTGCGAATAAGATTAATAAATAAAAAAAGTAAATATTAATAAAAGGCCTAGTAATATGTGAAACAGTGAAAATGCCTTATTATTTGATTATTATTTTCTTGTATGAAAAGTTTGAATTCAACATACCCTCACTTATATGCTCATATGCTGATGTTAAATATTTGCACCTAATGTGCACAAGATTTACCCTTTTTGCCTTAACTATTTTGACAGCAATGCCTATGCAAATAGCAAACAGTATAGCCCTTGATCAGAACGCTCCATATGAGCAGTCTGGTCAATGTCTTGATTGTTTGACAGTAAGATACATCCCTTGACAAATAGCTATTCTAAGGTCTCTTACGGAAACGACCGAGATGTCCGTATACTCACGGTAAATATACCAATAGTCTCCTGTCTTTCATCTCCAGGAACAAATTGACTCGGTGTAAATTACCCTACCTTATCTGTTGAATTTCTTTCAAGCCATAAAATCTGTCATCAGTAATCATCATGGCGTGATTTACACCTTCAGTTTGTCTGCTCGGAAAAGATCTAAGTATCAGTGCATCAGAAAAGCCAGAATCTTTTAGTGTGGTGGGTAGGTAAGCATGGCGGGCAATCCATTTATGCCTGTTAGATTCTTCTATCAGTCTGATATTCTGGATGAGACCATTTGGTCATTAAGCACCAAAAAGCAGACGACAAAATTTACGTCTGCAAAAATTAAAAAAAATGTCTTGTCCAAGACATTTCGTATTGAGAATTTAAAGACTAGAGGGCAAACAATGTAGGTGTAGACGAGGCGGCTCATTATGACCCGCCTCATCAGGATCTACGCTGTTTACAAATTTTTCTTAAACAAATGCACCCATTTGTCTTATGCAAACAGTGGAGAATGCAAGCCGATATTAAACCCTGCCCTAATTGTCTGAAGAACGGATGATCCCTGCAGTGCAAGGTGCAGACCCTTACCAGTCCGCTGGGATGTGCAGGCTGATCGGCGGTTTGTATATGCCACAAAATACTTTTTCGCACGACCATGATCACAATCTGCGGGATGTATGGTAACGGGGTAAAAAGTAAGATTTATTGGTTATTCTATGACATTCAGTTCCCTTGAAAAGCGATTAAACTACATGATCCAAATCATGTTTGCACCTCATCTTATCAGAGTAAAACACCCCGCCAGGTTAACAGAATTTATTGGCCTGAACCTAGATTTACTGGCGAAACTGAAAGCAATAAAACACGTGGGCATGCTCAATAATTATTGGAGGCGTGGCTTTTATAATTATAGAGGCGCGGCTTGTATAATTGAATGTGAGTTCCTTGAATATTGGAGAGGAGACGAACAGACTGGCCAAGAGGTGCATGTTCGTTCCCTTGAGCCTCGAATGTCGATATGAAAATTGGACAAAAAAGTCAATTGCCTTACATACAAACTTATAAGGCCTGAAAATTATCTCACAGTCTTTAGGACAAGCAATTGTTATCTCGTTCTGATACATAAATAAGTCCATTTTCATTCTGTGAAAATTGAGTTCCAATCCCACCAGTCCAGTCTCTTATGATATTCATATGACGGGCGGGCCTACTCTTACCTCTGAAAGGGTATACGTTCAGGGCAACTCTTATAATATTCTTTTTTTTTTTTGCCTGCCTTTTTATAACCGAATGACGTCAATTCTGAAGGAAAGAATTAGTCCCCCCCCCCCCCCTTTCCGTTATGATGTCGGAATTTTTAGGCTACGGTTCTACCGAAATGTAATTTCTTGTTCCATGGAAACATCGTCGGTCTGGTTCAGTATGTATTTACCGTAAATATTTGGATATCGCAATTTTTCCCATAATGGATTCCTCCATTTTAAAAATTCGAAAAAGCCCTATCAGTCCTGCTATTGGAAAACAGTAGACAAGCAATGGAGTAGTCAGATATAGGGCATATTTCATTCACACGTTCAATGTGAGTTATGACAAGTTAATAAGGTGTTGAGAAATTGAAGGTTTGCTGCACCAAAACACAAATTAATTTTGAAAGAGCAGTATTTTTGGGGTCAGCCCCAGTTTCCGGAGTCTTTGACAAAAAAGGATACCATATCGATATTCCGCACTTATCCGCATCATAAGCCAGTGAGCCTGAGTGAAACTTCCACCGAAACCTAAGAATAAAACATGCCCACAGGACAAACAACGTTAGATCAACACTGAATCAACGTCGAGTCAAGGTCATTCCGTTGAATCAACGCTTCAAACAAATGTTGCTTCAACGTTGTGTGGCTGTTGGGTGAGATCTGTCACCAAACACAACCCGTTTAAAAATGCCTAGTAAAGCTTTCCATAAAATGGACACGGGCAAACAGTGCAGACCAAAAATGCGACGTCACAGGGGCTACATTTTTTGCATAAAATTTACTGCCAGTTTTATCAAATTGACAAGAGTAAATACACCGGACACACCAAAATGATAAATGGACTCATCTAATTTACAATAATAGGAGAGTCCAACAGGCATAAATGGGTTAAATCGAGTCAACTCTCGATATCTCAAAGTCGAAATTCATCTCAAACTGCTGATATCTCAAAGTAAATTCGGGCCCCACAAAATTTACATTGAGATATCTGTAGTTTGAGATATCCACGGTTGAACTGTAAATAAAAATAGGAAATGTGTCCAAACTAGAATCCTTGATATAAGAGGGACTTTTAGAAATCAGTGTTTGAGATATCAAGAGTTGAATTTCCAAACTGCCCCTCGCACATGTTGGCCTGGAAATGGCATAGGCCTGACGTTTTTTTTTATTGACACGGCTCATATTACATAAAATGCAAAATAAAACAGCTTTTTTTTTTTCTTTCTGTCTTTTTTTTCTTGCTTTCTTTCATTTTTTTTTTATTATTATTTTTGTCTTATCTTCTTCTTGTCTAAACTAATTCTTTTTCTTATTTTTTGTTGTTCTGTTTGCTTTTTTTTTCTTTCTTTTATTTTTCTTGTAATCTTCAACACCCTTCTTTTTTTTTCTCTTCTTCTTTATCACCCTTCTTGTTCTTATTTCTTTTTGTTTATTTTTTTTTTTTAAATTATTTATTCTCCCTTTGTCTTCTTTTTCTTTCTCTATTTTCTTCTATCTCTCTTTTCTCCTTCCACTTCCTTTCTCATTTATTGATTCAGAATTTCATGACGAATACAAGAGCACTGGATTTTTCATTCTCCTTCAGTTTTCTTCTTCCTCCCGTCAGAAGAAAAAGCACTCAAATATCTTTGCCAGCAATAAATAAGTAAAACAATATGAAACATCATAAGTACATTCTGAAATCTGGAAACTGTAGGCCGTGCTTCTAATTGTGCTAATAACGTGGAATTATCGCCTGATTAGATGGAATAAGAGATTGAATGCATGTGTGCTTGTAACGTGAAAAACTTATCTTTGGGCATGCGCAAACAGCAAAGTCTCAGATCAGGCTGCGCAGCTGCGCAGGCTGATCAGAGACTTCGCTGTTTGCATACACAAACTTGGGTTTCAGGAAAGCTATATAGCGAAAAGGTGCAAACTTGAACCAGACCATACCGAAACACAGGTTTATTTGCGTCTTTCTGGTCGCATATGTTCTGAGGCAGCTTTCCTGGCTACCGGCTCACATGTGCTGGTGTCAGTTCACAGCTGGTTCCAATCGTCGACAGGTACACAGGTGTGCGGGGCACAAAAACATAGGAAGTAGTTTTTCTTGTAAAGCTGAAAGAACATGTACCTGCCAAACATGATTTTATTTAACAGTTATGTAGCACTACATTTTTTTTCAGAAAAGGGGGCGAAAGAAATATATGTGTGAAGCTAGTTACGGATATTTTGGTTAAGTAGGCAAAATGTGTACATTTTGTCTTCAATAATTATATATAAAATTAGAAACCTATTATATAGCTCAAAGACGGCTCAGCGTGTTACATATAAGAGTGCTGACCGGCGGACAACGACGGATGGTGACGACACACAATGAAACCTCCAGTCCTATGAGGTTCCCTTGAAATTTACATTGATTTTCAATGGGAAAAGCGTGTCTGTGCTAGAATCTACATTCCTCTATGGATTTTCTAAGCATTATCGGTGGTCATAAGATCTCTTTGTAAGTCGACTTTGAGCAAGATCAAACTATTCATTACAGAGTTACGGTACCTTTAAACCGTCATATACCCTGTTTAGACTAGAGTTTTAATCCGAATCGAAACCGAATTCGCTTCATAGACTTATAATGGAGAAGAGATTGTCTGCATGCTGGAAGATAAATTTTAAGGCATATTGTTGAAACTCTTTGATGAATTACAAATGACTTAAATGTTGTTGAAACTCTTTGGTGTATTACAAAAGACTTGAATGCTGTTAAACTGTTAACTACAGAGTTATGACCCTTTCCCTTACAGTGAAATGAACTTTTTCAGTGGACAGTAATAGTTAAAGTGTTTCAGTATTTTGATTAATAACGGTACGTTATTGACAAACATAGCATTGTAAAAAACTGGGGGAAGGAAAATTGGTTTTAGATGAGGAAAATGCTGTTTTGTTTAGATTTGGAAGAGGGAAAACTGCTTATATTCGCTTTTCTTATACCTATGGAAGATAGATTATGGGTAAATCATCATATGGTCATTAGTGTTTTCTCAGTAAACAGTAATTAACAAACTGCTAAAGCAATTAGCAATAAGCAATCATTTGTAAGTCACATGACCCTAGAAGCTCTCGCAGATATTACCGGCATGTAAAACGTTTGAAGCGAATATGCTGCGGATTAACTTAGTTTCGCAGATAGCTCGCTTGGTTGGCAATATAAATTGTGTGGCATGGCATAAAAAAAGACCTCAATCAATTAACGTACAGTAAAGACTCCAACCAGTCTTCCCAGTCCTCGCTTTATACTGTAAAGGTTTCCGCAGAAATGATAGACTGTGTGTGCGCACAGGAAGACTCAGATAAGCCTGCGTCATTACGCAGGCTGATCTGAGTCTTCTTGTGCGCACATGCTGTTAAGACTGTTTCACGTAACGCTGCTCAAATAATGGTAAGTATTTAGCTGTCTTCTGTTACAAAACTAACGTTCATGTTCAATTTGTTGGGTAAGATAAATATTATAGTTATACCCGTGATCTATTTGTACAATAAACTTACTCCGACTAATTCTGATAGAGATTCCATATAATTATAAGTATACACATAAGAAACGACTTATACTTTTCAAATTCAGAATGTTCTGAAAGTGTAGGTGGCCATTAAAATCATTGTACTCATATTCTCAACTTTTCAAGCCCGCAGAGCCGAGGTGTTTGCAAAATATTACATTTTCTTTTGAAATACATATTGCATGAAAGTAAAGCCATAGATTCTTCATGTTTTTATCAACTATGTATAGGCCTGTTGTAATTATACTAGTGTTATATATGTATTACTTTTATTGCAATTTTGGGATGTAGATTTGAAAACGATCAAATGACTTTCTTCTGAGTCCCATTTCTATAAAATATTCATATTTAGACACGTGTATACCTGTATTATTGTTTCTTGTAGTGAAATAAAGTTTAGATAAAGCTTAAACCAAGGAAAGCAATGTAAGTTGCCTGTAGTATGCAAGCTGTTGCGACAGGTTTGCCTGTGCGGACACTGTATGCGTAGTCAAACACTGTGCGCATAGCCACACGTTTCACAACAGCCTGGCATACTCAGCGCAGCCGGGACGGTCAGTTTTTGCTTTTCTCTGAATCCATAAACACGGTGGACAACTGGCGTCACGATCATCACGTGATTCCGAAGGTCATTTCTTGCTAAATGTATGTATTTTATTGTTAGAATGACTCTAACAATAAAATACATACATTTAGCAAGAAACGACCTCGCTATGAGTAAGAATATTATTGATATTTCATGTCATACAAGCTCCGTGCTTCGCCTTGTTGCTCTGTGCCCAACGATTTACGAGTACACTGACCCGTGCTCAACGCGTTTCCACGTAGCCAGTCTGTACGGATTGAAGCTCGATTTTATGTTTGTAAAGTGCAGTACATGTGCCCCATAGTAATGTCAAATGTCATTGTTACATGAAAGAGAGCCGGTTACCAGGATGCTTCTAGGCCAAGAAAGTTCTCTGTTTCAAAGTATTTTGGTATTTCAAAAAACGGCATTTGCTACAGACAGATGGCGTTACTACGGGGTACATGCACTTTACAAAACGAAAATCGGCTTTCTAAAGCCTAATTTCACATATCGAGATATGTAAACTGATATGAAAAATGTAAACTGTGGACATGCTGATGATTCCAGTTTGTGTGTGATTCATTGCCCATGCTTATGAGCTATAGCAACATATAAAAGTATAAACCCTAAAATGAAAGGACTTCAATGTTCAGGGAAACAGATAGGAAGTCATTAAAGTTGTTACCCTCTGTAAAAAATACATGTAATATTCAAGAAATATACATTATAATAGCCCTGATATCAATATTTTGGTATTTTTAGGTACCTACTGAGGTTGCAGAAGCAATTAACCTCAGTGAACTCTCTTCTGATTGGTCAAAAGCTTATGGAAAAAAGCATAAGGATAGGACATGTTCTATTCCTTGTGGTTTCCACATGTGGAAAGAATAAGCAGTGCAAAACTCTGTTTAGACGGAATGTTTTGCATATGTGCACAGAAAACGAGGCTTTAGAATTATGGCTCATGTCGCAGGTAGTCGAACATGATACGGATATAAAAGATATCGATTAAGCAGTCTTGAAAGCCCAGCTCAACTCTTTTCTTCGAATTGGACACGAGCAGGCGCGGTGTCAGCGGGTGTATTTTATGAATTCATTCCCTTGAACCTCCTGGGGAACATTGTTAGAAGGAACACCGAATTAAATGATTTGAGAATAATTATTTGTTTGAGAAAATCTCAAGTTTCTGTTTAAAATGTTTCCCTTTGTTATGTAATTGAAAAACTGGCAGAGTATGGCATACGCTGTTTGTCATGCTCCGGAACCAGTGACGTCAAATATATGTTACCATAGTAACTAGACTACAGATAGATGTCTAAGTGACGCCATCGAAACGTCATTCTGCCAAGGTACTAAGCAAATCAGTTGGTAGTTCCGTAGTTCCTATGATAACAGCTCTATGGCATCATCTCACTTAAAATTCGAGGCCGCCGAGCATGGCATACATCGCATGCCATGTTCCCCTCGAATTATAAGCGAGATGATACATGAAATTCTTACAATGAAAGAAGCGTCATTTTCTCAAACCTTTAATTCATTCTCACATTTAATTCTCTGTTAGAATTGGACACACACACACAACAACAACAACAAAAAACTCGTAAATGACTGGCAGAAAGCTGTACTCCTCTACAACATCTTTGGCGAGAAAAGCGCTCGTCACAAGGCTGATAATAAAACCGCGAAAATTCAGAAGATTCGAATGTGATGCTAATTATCCGCACCGAATATGATTTTAGCACGGACTGCCTTACATATTCCCACGTTTATTTCTTTGGTGTTACTTTTCCGAAAGTGCAGACCACAGAACGATCTTTGTACGGCTTTAATTATATATTCAATAAACAAACGCATTGCGGTTTGAGAAAATACTCAGTTCTGGAGGAAATACTCAATATTTGTGCCTCTTTGTATGTCTGTCAAAACCACTGAGCAGAAGTGTGTGTTTTTTTTCATCTATTTAAACGGGAACCAGTTCTTTATAGAACCGGTACCTGCATGTGCCATGCAACCGATACTATTGCCATCGTAGGCTTAGACTTGGAGTATACACGAGTTTACTGAATTTCTCTGAATACACGCATAGTCATGACTACATAGCCTATTAGCTGAAGAAAAGGGATATCACGGTGAGATGTTTCGTGATGTCAAAATGTTTTGTGTTGACTCATGATAAGAAGAATGAATACGAAATCAGTGGGATTTATCAATAAGTTCGAGTCATGTGGGCACGAATAATGGCGGTACGAACCCGGATAACGTTTGACCAAACCCGACCTCATAAGAATAATAAAGAACAATCCATCTTTCATAAATATTATTTTAAAGTTTGAAATGACAGGTGAAACTAGTATTTTGTAACCTCACACGCGTTGAAAAAATAACTCACAAAGTCCGGAATTTGTTATCAGAATCTAGCTGACAAAACAGGCTCATCTTTACTAAGACGAACTAACAGGTTAATGTTTTGATAATAAACAACATCGATGAAGTTATAACTCTTAATATTCTAAACTACGTTGACAGGTTGTTAAGAAAACCTTAATACAAAACAACAAACAGACAAGAATAATATTAAACGGTTTGCACACGGGTCTGTTTATTTTTGTGATGTCATCGTATGCAATTTCTGTCTTCCAGTGTTGAAATGTTTATGAAATATACTACACCTACTGTTTATTTCCAATTGGACCAAGAGAAATTTGGCTTCGCTGCATGTTACTTTACTCACACGAGCGAAGTTTCTTTGTCATAGAATCAGAGCAAATTGTTTGTCAAAGAAACGCCTGACGAAGAATCTTTGACAGAGAAATATTTGTTGCAGTTTTCACACGAGGACCAAAAATTTGTCCACGTTACAATGCCACATTTTCTTTTTGCCAAAGCTGTAACTGATTTGATTTTTAGCAAAGTTTCTGTCGTCATCATTGGCATTTTTTTCACACTTGTCGAATAAACTTCGGGCCTCGATAGCGCAAAGGTATCCTGGCATCAGTATATGGCAGGGTAGTGGTCGGCCATTTTCTCCGAGTTCTCGATTAATCGACCAAGTAAGGACGAATAACGAAAATTTCCTCGCCTTCGAGAAAGCGGTTATAATTTTATTGGGCTTTCTGTGTCACCGAAGTTTCACATTGAACTATGCCATATTTTGGGAAAGAAAATATTGAATATATTGATTTTTCTATACCAAAACTACATTGTCAAATAACCTTTGTCAAACGATTTTTTTTCTGAATTAATGAAAGCAATGAGTGGCATATCTGTCAACTTCCCCCCTCCCCACACACAAATGGTGACCCTCCCATTTATCCTTCCGTACAAATTTGCGTACCAGACGTCTTCCATTTTAATACATTTGTGAAAGAGCCGAATCCCATAATTTTTAGAGGTCCTACCCATTTTGTCGCGATATGGGCAATTATTTCAAAACTCTTCCCCAGCTTTAGAACGTGCCAAGCTTTGCTTAAACAATCTACAAAAAATGGTCGTTTGCGTCCTGTCTCCGGTGAAGTAATAGATATATCCATTCTTTTTTAGATGTATCAGTAAATATCTGTACTGATTGACAGGTGCACAGGATAATTGACGAGGCCTTTAGGGTGAGTCCAGTTATCCTGTACACCTGTCAATCAGTACTTATATTCACTAATACATCTCAAAAAGAAATGGATATATCTGTTTTAATCAACAGCTTTATTCAACTCTTCACCTAAAAGCAAATGATTAAACAAATAAAATCATATTTTATTTTTTTTTAATTTATCTAATTCAACCTGCATCAACCTGTCTTGCAAATGGACCTGCCTGTCTGATGCTTTAAGGTCATCAGTTACCTGACCAATCAGAAACGGCTTGTGTGATCAGAGGGGAATTTGAATCAGGCTGTTTGTCGCATTTAAACAGAAGAGGAAAGACCAGAAATCTGGGCTGCAGTTTAAACAAATTTTGTTGGGTAAGCTCTGCTGTTCTTTTAACTCACAAAGAAAATGTTTGTTCAAGGTATTCATTGATCTCACATTGTTTGGGTTATTATAATAATATGTTTTCGTGCTCATTTTTTTCAATTACCAGATATGTTGTCTATGTTCGATCAGAACCCATGGCTTAGAGTCTGCTTTTACAACTGAAACATATGTTGTGCTTCTGAAATAACCTTGCTGGCATACCACTTTATATGGATAACTAACAAGTTTCAGTGGTTAATTTTAACATTTATCTACTAAAACATACGTTGTTGTAGGGACCCCTCTAACTGATGAATAACCACAAAATATGTTTTAAGATGTATGGGTACACATGCATGTTTTTCTGCCATTTAAGCAAAGGGAACAAATTTTTTCTCTGGATGATGTAGCTCTTTAGCTCTTCCCAGTGGTCTACTCTTAAAGGAAAGACTTTCCTCTTTATTGCTCCTATATAAAGGAACCGATTCCTGCTTTCAAGAGTAGTCCCCAATTGAGAAGGGAGGCAAAAATGAAAAGGGCACAGTTACTCACCTTAAAAGTTTACAGTGCTCCGTTTGCGCACAAAACGTTGGTAACCATCAGTAGCCTCTGAGGTTTAATGATTGATTGATTTGTTGCTTTATGCCCACGGTAAACAGCTATGGTCATATCGGGACAGTCAGTTAACCTAACCTCACTATTCCTGGGCAGACTTAGACCTCCTAAGCGGTTACAGTACTAAGTGTACATACATTCGCCGGTAACTGACAACTGCCCTTCTTGAATCAGCGGAAGGAGAAGCGAAAGTATGTGGCCAGACCGGGTATCGAACCCAGGACCGCTGATTTATGCATAAGTGAGTCTGGTGCCCTACCGATTGCGCTACGCGGCCTCTGAGGTGAGTCTAATGCAATCATATGGCTTAATGGATTATTTTCATATAACATATGTTGTGGAGACTCATCTAAGCAAGAGGTGAAGAGGAGTCCAATGAATACCCTTTACAAATATTTCTGTGGCCAAAAGGAATACAGCAAAGTTTACTGAAACCGAAGTTTGTTCAGTTGCAGCTCTGTAATGATTCAAAACTGTACATGATAACTGTACATGATAACAGTACATAATAACTATAGGAGAAAACGCGGTGACGTCATCGATAAGGATTGCAAGGGGATTTCCCGCTCTGGTTGGCAAAAAGTCGATAGTCACGCTATATTGAACGTTAAGGGGTCGATGTTAACATACGTAATTAAACATGTCTTGTATTTTGCGCATTATGATGCATATTTTTTATATATAATGATGACGCTGAGAAGTGTAGGTGTCTGAGTATGAAATATTGTTTTATTGTCTCTTATAATGCATTTAAATTGGTTCCACATGAAGTGCTTTAAAATGTACGTATTATCATGGATGCTTTAAAAATATTTGTATCTGTATCTGGTGTACATTTGCCTTATCATAAACCGGTTGTTTATTGTTTGTAAGTGAATGTACCCGGTATTCAGTGGGTGTTTCGGTAAGGGATGTCTTTAATTATCATATTTCAGAGAACGCCGCTGCTGTCCTGTTGTGACAATCATTCAGATTTAATAAACAAACAGTTTAGGCGTGCGGCTAATTAACACATCGTATAAAACTCGATTTTTACAATCATTGATATTATAATATTAATATGTTTGTCTCTTTATATACTATCACGGACAAACGATTAAAGAGAGAGAGAGAGAGAGATTGTTGTTTAGATGTCATGAGCTCGGACTAAATGAAGTGGTAATTACTGATAGCCATTTCAAAACATAGAAGGTTCTCTGTCTGATATTACCGTTTTATAACATCATAATATATGTCCAGACCGAGTAATTAAAAGAATTTAAGTAATTAAACATGTTAAATAATACTCTTTTTTTCGCGCGACAAGCGATTATGACAATATTCGCAAAGGTTTCATCGGTTGCTATTTATTCGAAGCCTTTCAAAGTACATTTTCGCACTTTCATCGGTTAATTTTCAGCAAAATCCCATATTAGACCAATGTCTATCGCTATCTTTTTGCCAACCAATCCACCCACGTGATCATCCGATGACGTCACTGCGGGGATTCCCGTTATCTCCTATACAGTTATCAGAATTTATCAGTACTGGCAACTTCAAAACATACTGTCAGCTGTGGATTAATTTTCAGATACATGTATATGGACTGCTTTTAGTGCTGGCGATATCAGTATGAGTATACTGGTATATTATGTAAATCTGATGTATATTGCAGGTTATTCAACGAAGAAGCATGTCAGCGGAATATCAATGCCGGAGACTCAGTTGGATTTGAGTCAAATGCCTTTGTCGGATACACAAGAGACGGATACACTGTAAAAAAAATCCACGATTTTACGGTAGAATACCTGGCAACCAGCTGCCAATCCATTTCCCGTTATTTTTACGGGCGCTCGTAAACATTGGCGGAATCATCACGCAGAGTAGGGCAGAATAAGACTGGTATTGTTTTAGTCATATAGCAGCCCTTTAACACTATAAAGGTATTTTCGAGTGCGATCAGTTAACATAACTCTACCATATCAAGATTTCAAAATATGTTCTACAGGCAGACGCCCGTAAAAATAACGGGAAATGGACTGGCAGCTGGTTGCCAGGTATTCTACCGTAAAATCTAAAAAAAAATTCACAGTGTACACAAGAGACGATTATAATTGGGTCCTACAATATATTTGTGAATAAACAAGAAAAACGCCAAAGTCTAATTTTTCCTCTATTTTTTATTTCATTTATTTATTTATTATTATTTTATCATTTCCTGTTGTTGTTTTTTTTGCCAGGAGACATTTCTAAAACATGCAAAGTACTTAGCCACTTCAACCTGTGAATTGAATGGAGATATACCTGAAATGGGCAGATATAGTACTGTTGAAGAAAACGTAACTGATTCACAAAACAGAATTAAACAAATCCACAGTGTCTTTCGAAGATTGATTAGGGGTTGATAAAACCCGGAAAAAGAAAGTTCTGTCATAGCTGATTCATTTATCATTTTGAAATTTTAAGAAAATTCTTAAAGTTTTCTTTATTTATTCAAATATGTTAAATTCATGGTTGTTATTTGATTCCAGTAAGCCGCCCAGCTGTCAGTTACAACACTAACAACAGTATTACATGACAAATTCAATGGTGGGAGATGGATATGAAGATGGCAGGATTAGACGCTTCTTAAAGCAGTACTGCCTCGCTTAATCTGCGAAAATAAAAATGAACGAATTAACCATAAATGCCTGATGGACTTACTAACTCCGCCATAGCTGTGACAGGGGTGTTGATTTCTTCCTGAGGTGGTGTGGTAATATTTGAAGCCAATAATAGCTAACAGAAAAGGATACACGTTCAAAAGTATCATAAGCCACTGTAACAAGGTCTTGTTTTGTACCGCTCAGCTTGCTGCGGATTGATTTAACAAGGCTGATGGCTGTTGAATTAAAGATGCTCATTTAAACAGACAGATGACTAAAAGTGAACACGACACTTTAATTCATTCAGTAATTGTTAATTTAGCGGTACCGCTGTAGGCTCAACGCTGTAATCCCGGAGCGTAGTCGTGTCGTGCTTTTGACTGTGCCAATTTGATACGGAGTAAATTCTGAGGGACGGAAGTAGCACAAACAATACCCGTATGTCGTTCCAAGGGTGTTATTGTTTGCATGTTTTTGTGCATTTTCTTGTTTGGTGGTACGGGAACATACACTACATTTAGTACAGCCACATTACAGCACTCGGAGGATTAAAACTTTTGAAAATTGAAATATTAAAAATCTACAGTAGGAAACCAAGATTCATCCGTGAGTTTTATCCATATGACTTGGTTCACGTAAAGCTATAGATGGGATATTTCAAGACGACTCGTCTAGCCGTCCGATTCAAACTGAAACCACTAAAACTTGATACTCCTACATTTTCTATGATTGTGCATGTAACTCTAGATCCAAACGGTTTGTTACAATCATCCATAAAAGTTTAAAGAAAATGCCTGAGTTTTTGAAACATGCGATCACGTGCAATAAATGATGTCAAACCCGCAATAACTGCAAGGTTGATAGGTGAAAGAAAAAAAAATAAATAAGATGCAAAACAAATATCGTGAATGCATGGTTACACTTTCAATGGAAGCAACTCTCGATGGGGATCAAGTCTTAAAAGCAAGAATTAGCTCCCATTGGAGCAGACTCGTTCCTTTAAGAGTAAACCCAATTTAAGAATGGCTACGTCATCAAGGGAAGCAAACATAACTTGTCCATCTTTGTAAAATGGCGGAAAACATGGCGGTATACCCATGCCCTTTGGAGATATGATAGACACAACTTCGAATAAAATATTTGGCAACAGAAAATGTGTTGCAAAGCTGTTCACCGAAGAAAAATGACAAAGAGTAGTCATTCGGAAAATTTAAGTATTCCGTTTCGATGCCACTGCGAAATATCGTGTTTACATAGTACAACAACGCTCTAGGGGACGAGTGTCATTTTCTTGTTATATCACCCTCTTTCTCTGCGCATGTAGCATGATAATTGAAATATGTCAAGGCTATTGTTGCCTTACACGAAGAACAAGCTTCATTACACATGTTTAAGAGGGACCTGCATTTTATCGTTTCTCAGCGGTTTCTGAGCGTTTAAGGTGTCTGGGTATACCACCATGTTTTTCGCATTTTTATCAAATGGAGTTCACTTTTGTGACTTTTTTTGTTTGCTTTGTGGGATAACGAGACCTTTTCAAAAGGAATTCAGCTCTTTGCAAATTCTTTCCTTTAGGAGCTAACCGCCATTAAGAAGGGAGTCAAAAGTGAAACATTTAAGGGTTGCTTTCCCTGGCTTGAAAGATTTACAGCCTTGTTTATCATAGGATAGATATTTTATGAAATATTATTTCAGTATTAAAAACATGGTCCAAATATACATTTGACAATTCGTTTGGCAAATAATACACGAAATATAAAGCAAATATGATTAATTTACTGAAACACTGTTCCAAATTCCTTCACTTGCTCATAAGTCACCTGCACGAATTATGAAAAATACTGTCATGATTACATTACGTACGAAATCAAAATTGAAATTTTTATTGGTCATAAGAGCATAGATCATTTTTCTCATTTCGTGTTAATCGAAAAGCAACGACAAGATGAAAACACAAGAAAACAAACAAACAAAAAAGGCATTGTTTAAAAAACAACAACAACCAAAAAAAAAAAAAAAAAAAAAACAGGCATTGTTTCTAACAAAATTTTGATAAACTATGAAAATAACAGCGGAGTTCATCTTTAATTTAATAAAATGTATCGCAAAATTATGCCAGAAAATTGACGGGCACTATTCTATGCTTTAGACATGTAAGAATCTTTATGCACCAGGAATATTGTTTGATACAGACAAAATAAAATATTCAAGGCCCTATTTTATGGTGGCTGGTTTGTGCCATTTCGTCTTTTCGTCTTGTCGCCGCGAAAAGACGCCAGGCGAAAAGACGAAAAGACGCCATGCGAAAAGACGAAAAGACGAAAAAACGCCATGCGAAAAGACGAAAAGATGAAATAACGCCATGCGAAAAGACGAAACCCGCCACGCGAAAAGACGAAATTTCAGCGCGAAAAGACGAAAAAACGCCATGCGAAAAGACGCCATTTGAAACTCTTATTTTGTCGTCTTTTCGCGTGGCGTCTTTTCGTCTTTTCGCCTGGCGTCTTTTCGTCTTTTCGCATGGCGTTATTTCGTCTTTTCGTTTTTTCGCGTGGCGTTATTTCGTCTTTTCGCCGCGAAAAGACGCCACGCGAAAAGACGAAAAGACGCCACGCGAAAAGACGAAAAGACGAAATAACGCCACGCGAAAAGACGAAAAGACGAAATAACGACACTGCATTTTTTCTTTCCTTAGCTGTAAGGGACAACACCTAAAGGAAAGACTTTGCTCCTTTTGGAGCAAATTCTTTCGTTTAAGAGCAAACCTCTTTAAGAAACGATTTCTAACTAGGGAAAACTTGAAGAGGAAGTCGCAGAAGTTGTTCCCTTTTGTAAAAGTGGCGAGATGAGCATTAGCCAAAAGAGCAGTCTGATCAGGCTCTGCTCTGTCTGCGATCGGCACGTCTTTAGAAAACTATAAATTTGTTCAAATTTCGGGTTAGCTGCAGGTTAAAGTATGCCGTATTCATATCATGTTTCAGCGTTTATATAAACACTTGTAACTTTTCCTCCATAATTTGAGGGAGATTAGATTGACAACAAGGTAATTAATCTTTTTGGTAGTTTAAGATCAAAACGAAGATATAATTATGATGAAATTGATTTGAGTATTTTCTCCAAAACATGAGGGCGGCTCATTTTCTTGGTCCTTTGAACCAAAATACAGTGTAAATGAAATGTATTATGGGGTTACCTGTCTTAAGTAGCCACTTCTTGTCCTTCCCTTGGGTGACCCCTGAAGACAGGTTTGACTGTTTTTCTCAAAAATGCTTGCTACAACAACGTATTAGGTCTGCCTACGCTCCTGAATGAGTAAATTTGCGTCTGCTAATTTTTAAGTCAACATGGCCCAGATTATTATTGCCGACCCCATACTATTACTTATAGCTATCCTTTTCACTTTTAGCAAGTTTTATTTTTCTGTCGGATAAAATAGAGTTTTAGTGGCAAATCCATTCTAATTTTCATCAGACTGCTGCTTGATACTGGTTATCTTGATTATATCTGTGTTTGATCTCAGTCAACAAGGCACAAATTTGTTATTCAATCTAAACGGTACCATACTGACCGAAAATGTTGCCGACCCCACGTTAATTTTATAGTCTATCCTTACAATTTTTAGCTGTCAAAAAGATATATTAAAAAGCATTTCAGTGGCAAATTCTGTGATCAGACTGCTTCTGTAGCTGCGTTTGCAGTAGTCTGATATGAGTCTATATTGTTTACTCAGACAAATCTGTCTTAGTATTAGGAATCAATACAGTTATCAATAAAAGGGTATTTGTGTGTCGTTATTTCGTCTTTTCGTCTTTTCGCCTGGCGTCTTTTCGTCTTTTCGCATGGCGTTATTTCGTCTTTTCACGTGGCGTTATTTCGTCTTTTCGCGTGGCGTCTTTTCGTCTTTTCGCATGGCGTCGTTATTTCGTCTTTTCGTCTTTTCGCATTGCGTCTTTTCGTCTTTTCGCGCCGAAAAGACGAAAAGACGCCATGTGAAAAGACGAAAAGACGCCAGGCGAAAAGACGAAAAGACGAAATAACGCCACGCGAAAAGACGAAATAACGCCACGCGAAAAGACGAAAAGACGAAATAACGCCATGCGAAAAGACGAAATAACGCCATGCAAAAAGACGAAAAGACGAAAAGTCGCCACGCGAAAAGACGAAAAGACGCCACGCGAAAAGACGACAAATTAAGAGTTTCAAATGGCGTCTTTTCGCATGGCGTTTTTTCGTATTTTCGCGCTGAAATTTCGTCTTTTCGCGTGGAGGGTTTCGTCTTTTCGTCTTTTCGCCTGGCGTTATTTCGTCTTTTCGTCTTTTCGCCTGGCGTTTTTTCGTCTATTCGTCTTTTCGCATGGCGTCTTTTCGTCTTTTCGCGTGGCGTCTTTTCGCGGCGAAAAGACGAAGAGACGAAATGGCACAATCCAGCCACCATACTATTTCGCACAAAAGAGGTCAATATATAGCCATAATATCCCATCTTACCGTAAAAATACTAAGCACTGGGACATATAGGTCTGAGCGAACAGTGTCGACCCAAACAAGTCTAATCAGGACAGGCCCGGATCCAAACAACCATGCACTGGTGGGGCTCTGGATAACTGGTGGGGCTGGGAGGTGCCGAGATGTATGGGGGTGGGGAGGGAGAGGGTTTGAAGATATATATGACCTAGTTAAGGTTCAATTTGATGAGAATTTTTGCAAATATATGGTGTGATATCTCATTAGAATCGCCTCGCCGAGGCGATTCTAATGAGATATCTCAACATATATTTCAATCTAACTTGGCCAAGGTGGCGGGGATCAAGCCCCAAAGCCCACCCCCTGGATCCGGGCCTGCAGGATCTTCATTTTTGCCATTCCACCTGCATCTTTTGGACGCAATACTATACTGTTAACTCCAAACTTTTCTGTATTAGGAAACTTACGAAAATTATTATAGGTGTCCCAGTTTGTAGAATTTTCATGGTAGCCAATTTCAGTTTCCCATGGAATTTCTGTCCGAATACTTCCGTAAATGCACGAATCAGTGAAACGTCTGACGGATTTCTGCACCTGGATTATTCTATCACATCAAGCGTTTCGTTAACCTTATTTTGCTCCCTATGTTCGGTTCCATGATTGACAGCTTTGTTTACACAAAATCTACTGTTTCACTTGCCCCCGCTCTAGCATGGTGGGCTTAAAACAGTTGGCAAGATCGCTGAATCATTTCTGTAAAAGAAAAAAAAATCGAGATTTAGTTGGTTTACACAGAGATTTCATTAGATTTTCCAATTTTTGAAATTATCAAAATGTGACTAGCTGAACTCATTTTTATTCGGTTATACCGAATAAACATGAGTTCAGCTTGTCACCTCTCTTTGACTAGGGAAGGCAATGCAGATAACTCTTGAGTGTTTGCCTGCATGTCCAAGGTTTGTAACGGCGACAATTCTGTTGTCCTGGATGTATACTAGCCTGGCTTGCATATTCATGGACCTGGCCAACCATTCACCAAGCTTTGCTTTAATGCATTGCGTAGTTTTTTCAAGCCAAACCTTAAATGTGAAGAAAGAAAGCGTCAATAAAAAACGTGCCAGATACAATAAACCAAACTAGAACAATAACAACGACAAAAAAATAATAATTTTATCATTATTATTATTATTACTTTTATTTAAGATGAATGAATGTTCCTTTCTTTAGTTTTTGTGATATTACATGTGAAATAAGGAATGCATATCAAAACATAAAAAACATGTCAGATACAGAACACCAATTAGAACAATAACAACGATAATAAGAGAATTTTTTGAATATCATTATCTTTATTACCTTTATGAATGAATGAATGAATGAATGTTCCTTTTCTAAATTTTGTAACGTTTTTTGTGAAGTAAGGAAAGCATATCAAAAAGCATACAAAACATGTCAGATACAGTACACCAGACTAGAACAATAACAACGACAATAAAAAAGTAATTTTATTAATATCATTATCATTATTACTTTTATTAATGAATGAAGGAAGGAAGGAAGGAATGTACCTTTCCTTAATTTTGCAATAATACTTGTGAAGTAAGGAAAGCATATCGAAACATAAAAAACATGTCAAATACAATACACCAAACTAGAATAATAACAACAGCAATAACGATATTATTATCATATTATGATTATCATATTTTTTATTAATGAATGAATGAATGAATCTTTCCTTAATTTTGTAATATTATAGCTGAAGTACGAAAGCATACCAAAACATAAAACATGCCAGATACAGTACACCAAACTAGAACAATTAAAACGACAATTAATAGTAATAATATTATTATTACTTTTATAAATGAATGAATGAATGAATCGGTAAAAGATAAGTCAATGAAAATAATTAGATAAAGAAAGCCGCATACCCTAATACTAACATGATACTGCGAAGTTTAACAAGGCGGGAGCCACTGGAGGCACGTAATTTTGCCCGTACACTGGTACTTTTGTACAATAAGCATGATAAGCCAAAACAGGAAGATTGGAAGCTGAAATGGCAATCGAGTAACATCGCATCATACAGACAAGGTATACAACTCAAGTAATTTTAGTAGGACAACTTAGTGGTACCGATGGCTTTGAAACCGAAAGCCTCTTTAGAACGAAAGCTTCAAGTAATTTCCACTCACACATTGACTTCAGTCAGCAAAAATGGCAAATTGGCAATAACCGACGACGAACCACTCGTGCCACAAGATTGTCCTGCTAAAGTCTATGATATTGTGTCTTGAGATCGAATATTTTACTTCAAATCTTGGCTTGTTGTACAAAAATCACCGGCTGTTAGGCAAAACAAAGTGTTAAATGTCTGCGACTAATTTCAGTAGAATGGTTTATTGACTCGTGGTTATACCATGATTCGTCAGTCTGTATGGGGAGCCCCGGTCACTCAGTTGCTTATGCACCGGCCTGCTGATCTAGCGGTCCCGTCTGGAGTCGGATAACCATCCCAACCGTAAACGGGGTTCCATTGTACACAGCCTATCATTATTTCTTGTTGCTTTAAGGGTTATAGACAGATTTTCACCCGGTTCATTTTTTATCAAAGCAACTAACTCATTCAGGTAGACAAAATAACTTCATTCAGAAGTCAAATCTCAAAATCCCTCCTAAAGTCAAATGATATGTTATTCTTCTGTCAATTCTCGTGCCTTCAACGTTTATTTTCATTTTAAATCACCACAAAATATTTTGTTTTTGAACATTCATTCAAAATATTTTCATAACATTGATAGTGCGCCATTTACTTGTTATCCTTCTCCCAAGATTGCTTTAGGGTTCGCTCCAAAGACTGCTTCTATCTTAAAGATGTTTTGATTTGGGGAAATAATACAGCACGGTAAACAAATTTATTGATGGTTCGGAAATAGAAAATATTGCCTCTGTCAACAAGACTCGTGTTATGATTGAGGCTGTCAAAAACAAATAAGATTTTTGTCTGAATCGAAGGATTTTGGAGATTTCGTTTCCAGAATTTTGATGACCTCTTTGATAATGTTGCGTGGTATTGGTATTATAATACCAGAATTTGGGTTTAATACAGTGTCTTAATCTGTTGTTTCGTTAGAGCTGCCACATGCTTAGTAGCTAGAAACGTTCCGCAGTGATGGAATTATTTTTGAAGCGGATGGTTGAATACTCTAAAAGACTTAATATTTGCGGTATCAAAATTTCGCGGTTTAATGAAAATGGCATGTTTGCGACTATCATATACCATGGCTTCAGATAATAAAGCAAATTTAATGTAAATTTGTGACAGTTTTTCTTACTTTCCTTTTAACATTACATTGTGGCATCTATTAGAATCGCCTGGATGAGGCGATTCAAATAGGATGCGACAATGTATAGTTTAATGGAACCGTATGAAAAATATCTCAACTCATCAGGTACTCATTTTTATCTGAGGCTCTGTTATGCTGTTCGTATGTAAATGTATTGAAATTAAAATATTGGTGGACTTGTATTTTAGCGCTCTTTGCCTTAATCGCTAATATCGACAAAATTCAGTAACCGCCAAATGTAAGTGTTTGGTAGTACACAAAAGATCAAGATGGCCAAGAATCGCTCACCGTGCACAAAATGACAACTGTAGGTTGAGGTCAATGGTTTAGGTTTTGCCGCCATTTTATGAAAGGTAAAGATGTGACTTCCTGTTTGCTTCCCAGAAGGATGATGTCTCAATGTGTATCTGCATGCCATGATTGAATGTTCTAGCTTTAATAGTTTCTGAGGAAACTGACATAAAATTTCAAAGTTTAAAAAAGGAAAAGAGAGATAAAATTTCCTTTTAAGAGGAAGGCTTGCCCAGCTAAGCCAGTGAAATTTTCATTAGTTGTTATTGAAGTGAACCCAGTTGTTGGTGCACTTTCTGTTGCTATCTTTATATAAGCAAAGCATTTAATTTCTTAACTTTTTTAATGGTGGCATTATCCATAGGTGTGAGGTAACAACAAGTGTAGAATTTATTTGAAAAACAAACTGAGGAAATATTTAAACACACACACACACACACACAGAGAGAGAGAGAGAGAGAGAGAGAGAGAGAGTTCCAACGTTTTTGGCCGTTAGGCATGTCTCAAGGAAAATTACCATATGAACCTATTTTAAGTCTTTTCTTTACGGCTGCTGAGTCACTTACTTTGAATCAAATTTTAGGAAAGACTGTTTAAAACCGATGTATATGGAATTTTGGCATATCTGAACTTGGCATCAAAGAAGACAATAAATTTATATTTACTGAAGTTTATTTTTGGTTTAAGTGACATCAGTGGCAATTTGGACACTCTGAGAAGAAAATGCATGCTGCTATTTTTCGAGACAATAACTTGCTTTACAGCATTTGGGAGCAACAAAGCATGGAACCCATTGCGTTCATACTTCCATGAACTTCCGACAAATGAAATTTATCTTTTATATTTATGCTATGTTTTCACATCAATTTTGTTACTTATTCGTGAAGTTCTGACTAATTTAACGCCGAGGAAAGGACGAAGAATAGCTATAAACCAAAATGTTTTATGATGTACAACAGCCGCCACTATGCCTTGACGTATATAAAACGTTACATCGGCCAATCATCTATTTGAATTATCCGTGACGTCGCTTACGCTTGTATGAATGAGTGTTGTTCATGGATGTATGAACATCGTCAGCCCAGTATAGGTTCATCTAAGGAAAACGTCGACGACTGTAAATATTTCTCTGTACATTTGTATAGGTGAAGTAAAAAGGCAACACAAGAGAGTGTTATAAAAGCAAGAAAAATGTCCACACAACCCCCACCCGCACCTACTGCAATCACAGTAGGCCCTTGCCCAACTATAATCTAAATCAGTAGTACGTCCCGGTACTGGAAGTTATACCCAGCATCATCGCATCATCCAACCAACCATTCCATTGTCATAAAGCTGTCAGTGATTCCCTAACAGTCGGCCGCAACGAGATTCAAATTTTAACGGTTCTGAATTGTCCCCTTTTTCTGTACCTGTATCATTGTAAGAGGTTTTTAGTTCAGGCTATTCATGAGCATGTTGATGGCGAATAGGAAATTTATCAGAAGCTAAAATGCGTACATTATATCGCTTATGCCTGTTGCAATGCGTATGCGTTAATATTACTCATCTACATTACCAGCTTTTACATACATAACACGTTCAGTTGTACAAAAAAGCCACACACACGGATAGATGGGATACTTTTTTCAGTAAATGTGATGAGTGATAACGGGAATAATCGTTAAAAGCGCATGTTTCTAAATTAAAACAATGAATTTGAACTTCGCTTTTTTTTACAGATACACAGATCAGCCCATTCATAAGCGCAGTCTGATCAGTCTATCCTCAGCATGAAAGATGTCATGAAGAATATATATGCCGAAAAAGACTGATCAGACCCCAAGAATGCACCGGCTTTGGACAGTGTGCCGGCTGCTTTGACTAGTCAGATTATGCGATGCCCTAAGGCCTATTTTTCGCGACGCCGCTGCATGATTTTGGAAAAAGCTAATGCTTGGAAACTAAGCTATAAATATACACAGTTTCTTACACAGGTTTTGATGTATTTCTAAGGATGCAAAGCCAAATATTTTGCATCAAATTAAGAATTTCATTTTTATGCAATCAGTTTATAAAAAGCAAAAGATATATGGCCAAGTTCAAGGCACTTGTGAAAGAAAAACGTGCTTTTTAACAGAAAAAATCCGAACAAAGTACATTCACTATCAAAAATAGATTTTCCGTCTGTTATCTTTAGCAGATGAGGTAAATCGGATATTGATAAAAATAGACTCTCTTGGTATTTTCCGACTACGCGTGACGTATCGCCTCTTCCGAAAATAACTCGGTATCACTAAACCACTCGAATACTGGCTTGCGACCGTCATCGCAAGCCAAAAACGACCAAATAAAGGAAAGGGTAAGAACAATGAGCCTAACTCTCTATCTGACGATGCAACAACTCATGTTTCTTCTGTGTGGTAGGTTTATAGATCCTGACTTGAATAGTTCCTGATAAAACTGTGACAAAAGCTTACTGGAAAACGACAAACACACAGATAAATAAGAGAAAAAATAAGTGCAACTAATCAGATTCTCAATCGTACCTTTCCATAATTTATTGCACATATGTATACAAAGTCTAAAGATTCTAGCTTGAATATTCCTGAAAAATCTGACAGAAAATCTCAATGTTTTGAATAGGCAAAGAAGTGAGCCACGACACGAGAAAACCAACAATGTGGCCGTGTGCCCAGCGCAGACTCATGTCAGCCTGGGCATCCGCCCAGTCTGATCAGAGTCTGCGCTGTCTGCATGGAGGTAGCTCAGTCCCTTAGCTACCCTTTAAACACTTAGCGAAGAGCCTGACCAGACTAGGCGGATGCTCAGGCTGATCTGAGTCTGCGCAGGGCGCATAACCACATTGTTGGTTTTCTCATGTCGCGGATCAAGTACAAAAATGGACAAAAGAGCAATGATTCTAAGTTCGACAAAACAGCAACTCATTGTCAAATTGAAACATTTCTTGGGAGAACTGTATCAAAATTCAAAGTTCAACATAGAAAAAGAAAGAACAATAAATGAATATGTAAAGAATATAAGCAATGAACCTGGTCATCAGTCCCACGATACAACACCTCATTGTCCATATGAAAACCAATTTTGAAGACTAGCTTGCACAATTCCTGAAAAAAAAAAAGAAAAAAAAAATGACACAAAAAACTATGAAAAGGCAGAATACAGACGACTAAAATGAAGATTAAGGGCAATCTTATCCGATTTTTAATCCCACGATACAACAACTCTTAATCCATATATATACCAAACTTAAAGATTCTAGCTTGGAATATAGTTTCAAAAAAAAAAAAAAACTTACAGAAATACGGAATAACGAGCATGCCGAAGTAAAAAGATAGACAATGATCAGAAATTAACACAAATCCAACATTCCGCCAAGTCAAAACCAAATGGAAAGAAGTACACAACTCGACAAACGTTTACGAAAGACACGCACAGTAAGCCGAAACATCAAATTCAGTATAGCAGCTTTGTTCCCAATATACGAGAAATGGTGCGGCGATCTGATGAAAAGTGATTGCATAAGCGACACCGAGGTTTGTCTCGCCGAGCAGCTAGGAGGCCGTTGTCTACCATTCATATCAGTATTAGCCTGTTAAGAGAGTCTCCTGATCTTTTTCCCCCAGTTACAAACCAGCTGTTGATAGAACAAACAGAGTATTAGGAGCCAGAAGGGCCGGAGGTGTCTGAGGGTTTGCAGTGCAGTAGATACTGAAAGTGACAAACTAAAAAAAAAAAAAAAAAAAAAAACGAGAAGAAAATGATTTATGCTTTATATGAAATATTTTAGAAAAAAGTTTATTGATTTTTATTGGCCGTTTTGACATAGCCTATTTGCATTTGAATGTGAAGATTACCTTTAGTTAACAATAATTAAAACCCTAGACATTATTTTATGCATGCGTGATTTGGAAAATGTAGCATACTGGCAACTAAGATTTCATCTAAAATGATACATGACTCGTGAAAGTGTTTGTACATGTACTTTGAAATCTATCATTGCCGAGTTTTCGTAACGTCATGATGGCATTTCCATTTATTTAAGGAGGGGATTTCACTTTTCTTAGGTTTATCGCTGTGTAAGCTACAATGGGTCGCGTGCAAAATGATGAACCCCTTCGAGGTTCATGTAATTCATATAATCCTTGCAAGTGACCCAATGTAGTTAACACGAGAAAAGAATAAGTTCATTGCATATATTTACATTTACACGCAGTTTTTTCTGCTAACAGCGGAACAGCATCAATGACGTCATGACGTCGCCGACGTCCAATCAGATTGTAGAGAGCCATGGTTTATTTTGACGTAATGTAAAGTCATGTGACGTCGCATAGCTCAATGTAGTTTTGGAATGTAAACTACATTACGTTCCAATGGTTTACTATGTACAGGGCTTTTCAGTAAATACACCAAGACTGTAAATATTTCTATATGCCTGCGAGTCGTGGATCTTGACAGCTGTCAGAGAAAATGACGCAGGCTTTTGAGATGAGATGCGACCGGAGATTACTGATATCTCTTACAAGAACACATTACTAAAGAGGATGTTCAACTAACAATATGCCGAACTCCGGACCATGGTCAAGAAACGGAAACTGAGGTGATTTGCCCACATCTCAGGGTCTTCTGGGTTTAGCAAAGACATTTTTGCAGGGCACAATGAAAGGAAAAAGAAAGGGAAGACAGAAGTAGAGGAGGTGGGAAGACAATATTAAAGCGTGGGCATAGATGGACCTTTCCAGCACAGCTAGGACAGCTAAAGACAGGACTAGTTGGAACGGAATTGTTGTAGATTGACTTGTGGTGCCCCAAGGTTATGAAATAGACTAGACTAGACTAGATTTCAATTTATGAAACAAACCACTGATACGCCATATACATTTCATAAAATTTTTCAACTTATCCTTTGAGAGATATTTACACAATTTATAGAATGCGAATATAAGTAGAATTAAAGTAATCCGCACATGCAATATTAAAATATCGACTGCAAAACCGAGAGAAGCCTTCTATCTTAATCAATTCTTAAACCTAAATATAGTTTAAAAGACATTTGAATTGGTGTGTCTAGTTCTTTGCCCAAAATAAACATAATGCACGTTCCAATATTTTCTGTCTAAACAAATATTTGTCAAAATCCAAAGAATAACAATGGGGTTAAAACTTCGCCTTGTCATGCCACTTATCGGCATTTCAATCCAATGTCCAAATCCGATACTGTATCAAATTGGGGCGAAATCTATAATTGAATTTCACGTTTGAAGAGGTTTTATGAAAGCATGTCTATGATATGAATATTTTACAGTCCGTCACACGAATCAAGTGCGCCAGGGTAACCCTTGCTCAACCTTTTGTAATTTTGAAGAATGTCCTACGATGGGTGTGTTTCTCCGAGTGTCTGAATCATGCGGACACGCATCTAGAGTTTTCTTCCGTCGCTGGAACATATAGATATTATACCGAACGATCCCTTTTTTTCACTATGCTATTTGAGCTCCATAGTAAGTACTGCAAAAGACTACGACAAATTCCTTCGTATAAAGAAACTTGCCGTTCTCTTTAAAGCTACGTGTATAACACTGTCATATCACACTGTTATATCATGGTTTCCGCTCAGACCAATAACTGTCTGAAAGGAAACCATGATATGACAGTGTTCTATCCGAAATACCATTTTAAGGAGTAGCGTTGTGATAAATAGCTTTATATATACAGCACAGAATTAACAGAATACAGCATTTAACACGACACAATGTTTATAGACTGCAAAAGCAAAGATGATAAAATAGTGATACCATGATTTGTCAGCCAGTACGAGATTATCCACGAGCTTTAGCGAGTGGATTATCTCCCGCACAGGGGAACAAACTGTGGTATACCACCATTATCAGTGTAGACCTTGCTCATTGTGAAATATTTCGTGCTGAATTTGGCGTTTTCTGACAAGAGTGGTATAAATAGTTATATACATTCACAGAACTGTCAATTCCTTCGTTCTTTAGCACAAGATAGCCACGCATTAACCAAAGAAACACGGTTTTCGAACAACAAGGACTCAATGTCTGCCTGTACATCGGCGCACAATGATCAGTATCTTTGTTTTTCTTCTCGATGATTTCCAAGGATCCATGACAGGGAAGACACAAGGAAGCCTGCTCGAACCAAGTAACCATTTCACGCGAAAGTCACAAAATTGCCTCCCTCTGAAAAATACTGAGAAAAAAAAGCAAACACGGTAACTTTAACCGCTATTTTATTATTACAGTATTATTAGTTTTAGTCAGTCCGCTTTATAACGAAACTCGTTTCAACAGCAGAAAATAAATAAAGTAAAAACATAAATAAATCCTACAGCAAATTCAATTTAATGTCAAAACCTTACCGTTACTGGCTTGCCACCAGTGGCAACCATTTTTTGTAACACGTTTCTGTTCCGTAACCTATTTAAGGCATTGTGTGAGTGCTTGTTACAGGTCCACAAAACGTGTCACAAACACGCAGCCAAACTGTACATACTGTACCAGTGGCGGCCATCATGGTTTTCATGCTCTGAATGGTGCATTTTCCAAAACCTGTACTTGCATTTAAACTTTAAATGATCATTTGGCCACCACTGGTACGCGGCCGCCACTGGACTACAGCCAGTATAGCAAGTGTCTAGTTTAGTAAAAATCCTAACAAAGTAGAAGTCAAACTTTGAAGAAAAGAACGAGTTCAGAGAGCGCACAATGTTGAAACAACATTGTATCAACATCGATTCGACGTCACGACGTGAATAACGTTGTTTCAACGTTGTTTCAAACTTACGTGCCCACGGGAAAGTGTCTTTACAGAAATGCTTTGGAGTCCGATTATTCAGGCTACAGACCATATTTAGACTAAACGGTATCACAAGAGATCTGGGCACAGGTTCACAATCATCTCAAAGTCAAGGACCACCTTAAAGTTAAGGTGGAAATTTTCGCCCTTAAAACATCCCTAATTACATCAGATTGAAAATCTCAGTTTTTGCATGATCCTACTGACAATGATCATAAAAATAAAATACGAAAGTAAAAACAAATGCATTTAGTTTTTTAATCTTTTATTTACACATGAAATTTTAGATCTTAACTTTAAGGTCATCCTTAAGTTTAAGGAATGATTGTGAAACTGTGCCCTGGGCCCAGGTTCAGAATCATTCTTAAGTTTAATGACAACCTTACATTTAAGGTAAAAAAAATTCACCCAAAGAAAATGTATACTTAAATCATATTGAGTGATCCTACTGACAATGTTCTTGGAGTTATGATGACAAAAAAAAAAATCAAATAAAAGTTGTTATCGTTGAGCTTTTATTTGCACATGAACTTTTTGACCTTAAATTTAAGGTCGTTCTTAAGTTTAAGGAATCATTGTAAACCTGGGTCCTGATTATTTTGTAAATTAAGACTATTATAATCTTGATAACTAAGGCTGGGAAGTGTAGACCTCCCAAAATAGACAAATATTGAATAGCGGTGCAATGTTATTGCAAAATAACGGAATATTATTTTAGAAAATATATTAACGGATAATCATAACTGAGATACCGCCTTTTAACTAGCATCAATATTATCATAGAAAGCCAGTCGTTTTCATAGCAAACACGGTAACTCCTTAAATTGTTAGTAGTATCTCCTTAACACTGTTATTACATTGAAACTGTGATAACTTAATTTTAAATGAATTGCAGTGAGTGTAAGTGGAAATAATAATAACAGGAAAGACGAAGCCTAAAGCGATTAACATAAACAATAAAATTTATTATTTATATTCTAACATAGTGCGCATGTAGAAGCAATGGAAAGCTTCCGTGTTTTATTCTGCAACAATTCACTATTCCGAGCGCGTGAGCCTAATTGCTGACGTCACTAGAAATACTGACGTAATTTTGTGACGTTTTGAGACGTTAGACGGTGTAACGTCGCTTTTTCTTTCTAAAAGCGCCATAAAAATATACATTTATCATAGATACAGTTTAAAATATTAGCGGGAACATGAACGCGCTGGCAAGAAGGTTGGGAGAACTTGAATGAAAATACTATTTTTAACAGCATTTTTGAGTGTTAGAATCGAAATAGTTCAGCTCTATCATTGAATTGTTGAGTAATAATTCACTGTTTGTCGGTCAGTTGTAAGTAGATATATCACTCGCGCTCCGCGCTCGTAATATGATCTACTTTACAACCGACCGACAAATAGTGAATTATTACTCTTACGGCATGCTATTCCCCATTAAATGAAAACAAAAATAGTTGCAGAAACAAAACTGCAACTGAATATACATGTAATAAGTAAGCAATAATAGTAATAATAATAATGATAACATCAAAATGGGATTTTGAGCAACCACAATCGTTGTTTAGTAAGACTTTTCTGTCAATTTTAGAAGTAATCTGTGGTCAAATTTATTAATTTATTTCTTGCAATTCCCCCAGAGTGGCCACAAATAGGATTATGGTTTCGCAAGCAATTTCAAAGACATGGTTTAGCATTACAAAATAAACCAAAATTCCTCGCTTCTTGACAAATCACTTTTAATGAATCGATAAAATCTCTAAGAACATGTTTATGTTATATCCGGTTCCAATCTTTTTGATTAAAATTTTCCCAAAACAAAACAACAGGCAAGCATCTGAATCAATTTGAGTGTCATCCACTTGTCACCGTTGACAGGCGCTTGTCGATTGCGTCAAAGTCATGTGATCAATGATGACCTTTGATCTTAAAAATAATGGCGCGCGCGTCCTCAGCTGCATTTATTTTTGATGGCAAAATTATCATGTCAGAAAGTTTGTTTCAGTATTTTTTCGATCAGTGAAAAAGGTGGATGCCAGAAATCTTGTCTGGACTTCCGCTTGCCAAGTTTTCTCTCGGTGTAATATTTCGTCTGCTCATTTTCACACCTGCGAATGGACAGGAAAGAAGTTTGCTACCATTTATGGCAGTGAAAAGATTCTGATTCAAACAACAGCGAGGTTATCATTGTCTCTATTAGTTTGACAACCCAATTATCATTATGATTGCGTTTTTATGTAGTCACATGTGAAGCACATAGCGTTAAAAAAAGAATGAAAAAAAAAAAAAACGAAATAAATGGGCCATGAGGCCCTGAATCGCCCACCTGAATAGACATATCACAGTGCGTCTTTTCTGAGCTAATATAAGTATGTGAGAAGGCAACCAGCTTGGGCATGAAGGCCATCTTAGTTTTCTGACCACAACCATGATATATTTTTCCCACGACTTGTGTAGTATGGCTTTAATCGTCCCGGAAGTTTTGGAGGGGACGATTGAAATTGTTGAAATATCAGTGACTCGGCCTTGGATAGAAGTCAACCGTCACACCGGAAATTTCTAGTACTCTCTTAGCTTTCTATATATACCAATTTTTTATACCGTAGACATAAACTATTTCAAAGAAATTAAATGTTTCAGCATTTTCCCTTATTAAAGCACTGAGGCGCAAATGACCTTTCTGTAAAAAGATCAAAGGTCAGGCTATTGTCATTATTTGAACAAAACTAGAAGTACATGTATAAGAATTCCAGTGCTGTAAACCAAGTTTCAATGTCAAGGACTATTCAGCTCTGGAAAAAATGTTTAGCAGTCTCCATATGAAATTTTGCTTCTGACACATGGAGGATCCATATGAAATTTTGTTTCAGTTTGATCAGTAGGTTTGGAGGTGTTTAAAGCTATTGAAATATGAGAGACGTTGGTCAGAGTTTAAAAAGAATGACCTTGACCACTAGTAGTTATAAAGTGAAGGAGTACATTAAATGCACGTGCGTTTCTCAAATGACGGTCAAATATCAACATCTCACGAAAAGGGGATCTCAAATTGGGTGTTGATTGGCAAACAAATCTGTTTCTTTCAAACGTTTGGAATTCCACTACAAGACACCTACAGGTTCGAACAGCTTCATTTGCGTGAGGCGGATGAGAAATGTCGGCTACAGGGTACCGCCATCAATCAATGTAAGGAATGGTAACTTACCGTAAAATTCTAAAAATTGGGACACCTGCATTAATTACCGTAAATGTAAAAAATGGAATGGATTGTCAATGCAGTAATCCGTTTAAAAGATGAAGATGAAATGAGCCGCGACACGACAAAACCAACAATGTGGTGGTGCGCCCAGCGAAGACTCAGATCAGCCCGGGCATCCGCCCATTTCACGCAGACTCTTTGTTAACAACTGAAAGGGTAGCCAAGGGTCTAACCTACCTCCAGGCGGACAGCGAAGGCTCTGATCAGCCTGGGCGGATGCCCAGGCTGATCTGGGTCTGCGCTGGGCGCATAACCACATTGTTGGTTTTCTCGCGTCGCGTCTCAAATGGCAACCGTCAGACTGTTCCTTCTGGTTGGTTGGTTGTTTTGAGTTTAACGGCCCTTTCAGACAATTTTTAATTCTTTATATCGGGCCGTCTCCCAGAGAGAGGGAGAAAGAAGAGAGAAATGATAGAAGAGAAAAAAATGTCCAACAACCCCACCTGCACCTACTGCAAGCGCAGTAGGCCCTTGCCCTACTATAATCCAAATTAGTAGGACGCCCCGGCACTGAAAGTTACCCAGCACCATTGCCCGACGCGACCACCCACATCTGAGATCTGGATCTGCAATGTTTGTTGAAAAAGAAATTTTACGGTACTCGAATATAGTCGTTTATGGGGCTGGGTTGTGAGGGTGTATAGGAACAAAAAGAAACATATGCCTTATATGCCTTCTGAGAAACTGTTTTGATTTCAATGTGCAAAGACTTATTTTCCAAGCCAACTGAAATCTGCAAAGAACTGTGAACACACAACAAAACAATATTTAAAACAAAAACAAAAACAAAACAAAAAAAACAAAACAACAAACATTTGGAAGCTCTGAAAATTACACTAGATATTTGGACAATTACTGTAATTATCCTAATAAGAGAACAACTGATTCACAAGCAAATTGCTGATGGAATAGCAAACTGTGTACATCCTGTTCAGACTGTATGGCAAGCAAAATTCACAACAAATCTACAAAAATAGGTTTCTAAAATACAGAACCTATGTTTGAACTTCTGACCCAAGTTTGAAATTCGCTAACATAGCTTTATAACATTCTATCAAAGGTTTTTATCATTGGTTTAACATGTTTAAAGAAAGAATATACATGTACCTCGGTTTTTAGAATGTCTAATTTTTACAATGTGCTAGACAAACTGTCCCAGTATTTAGTGGCAGCACGGCATTATGAAAAACGTATCTAAAGACGCCCGGATTTTCTATTGACCCGTCGCCTTGAAATTTTGAAATACAGTATATCGCCTTAATTCCATCACCTGACTGGATTTGTCCTAAAAGCCACAGACTTATTTTCGTGGAAAAATGAGAAATCTCGCAGCTGTTAATCGCTGAAAATATGAGAGAACGTATGTTTGTTTTTCTTTTCCTGAAAAACAAAAGGAAAATGGAATCTTTTCAAGACATCCCGTTTCAACGAGATGAAAAACAGCTTGTCAGATATTCTAGATGCTTTCAAAACTGATGGTTTCTGTGGGGCAATGGTGGCAGAATAGCAGAATAACATGGAAAAATTACTGTAGAAATTTTAGTTAACAGCGGAGTTTGCAGAATGAAAATGGACAGCTAGCAGAATGAACAAATAGCAGAATGTAGCAGGACGGCAGAAAAGCGATATGAAAAGTTTGATTTTAGAGATCAGGTTTTCCATATGAAAACGTTGGTTATTATATGATGAAAGCCGGCGGACGTGACTCACGGACGGGCGAGCGGGCTGTTGGGATTCAAGTTTTCGTTGCCGGAGCATACCTCAGAATCCGTCTGAAATATTTTAATGGAACTTGACAGGACTATAGAATAGATCAGCAAATTTTATTTTGTACTTAAATTCCTGTAAGCAAACAGTGTAGAATCTGATTAGACGCCGCATCCTGCTGCTTCTGAACTTAAGTCTGCACTGTTTGCATATGTCCCCAAAACGGGTTTCCAGCAGCACTCAACGATCAACAAACAATCAAGGCTTGTCAAGAAAAGCATTGTCATCGTGTCTAGTTCTTCGGAATGCAGACGACTTCCGGTCAGTCGCCTACCCAAAATATTTGAGTATTGTCCATCCTTTGGGAGGTCCTTTAGTGATAACAGAACAATTTACATTTTCAATTTGCAGTTTTATTAACGGAAAAGTGACACTTTTTGTAATTAAAATCTATAGAGTATGAGGTGCGGAGTATCAAATCTTTAACGAGACTTGAACAGATTTTGACGAGATTTCACGGCATGATAGGCACGTGACATTTCGCGGGTCAAGGGGGACAAGTGGTGACTGACAGTTTACATTGTTGGCGAGGAAATGGACACTATGGTTGATTTGGTGTCTGTAAACAACTTTAAATGACCGTATTATAGGCTATAGTGGTCACTAATTCTCCATGCCCATGTTTGCGGTGAAATACCCCGCCTATCCGCCTCTAGGACAATTACAGATGTTCATTTCCCAACATCATCTCAATAGACAGCCATCCGGTTAAAATGGCGATGAAAAAGCATTTAAATAGCTTAATTACAACATGAATTGGTCGGTGTTTATCTTACACTCAGAATGACAAACACAAGAAAAAGTGGAAAATTTGATTATCATATGTCCATTACGATTCAAAAGATGTTTTATGGGATTTATGTGACACGATGATTAACTGGTCAACGTGACGTCATAATGGTCACCTTAGATCTAACCCCAAGATTGCAGACTCGGGATGAATCTATCCGAATGGAAAAGGATTAAAAGAAAGAATTTCAGTTATTTGAAATCAGCCACGTCAGTTGTACAAAACAGTACTGCTACGTTTGGTAATTTCTGTGACATCTTTTATTGCTTAATGCACTAAAAACGAAAATAGTTGAATTTGCAAACAACGTAGATGCAGATCAGATGAGGCGGCTCATGATGAGCTGCCTCATCTGGATCTAAAGTGTTTGTCCCCTAGGCTTTGACTTCTCAGTATGATATATCTTAGACGGGTTTCTTTCTTTCTTCTTCTTCTTTTTTTTATTTTATTTATTTATTATTTTTTTTTTTTTGGAAATTTTGCAGAGCGGTTGAAATCATTATCAGCCATCGTACGCATATGACAACTTACCGTAGCCTAGAAAAGAAGTTAAAGACCAGAACATCGAACAGCATTCACCTTTTTTTTTGAGATTCCACGCCGTAAGAACGAATATATACCACGAATGCGAAACTTACTATTTCTCAGTCCAAATTTTAACCGGTATAATCATAGCCGCGCGTGCTCCGGAAAACGGCAATAACCTTTCCTTATCAGAGCCAACGGCTCTGATTATGGAGTTTCCCACCCGTGTTTGAGGATGCTACGTTTTACCTATGCTAAGAGGCTGGTGGATAATGGCGGCATAGCAACGTCTTGCACACGCAGCTAAAATCCTCTTTTCCGAGTTGAGTTCCACTATCAATCAAGACATTAGCCGCATGAACATCTCGAGGAGCTGCTTCCTTACCACCGGTGGTGCAAAGGAAAAGTTTTAGACATTCGGCTGTCCGACCAGGGTGTTCAGTGTATCATGGGTCAGATTGGGCCAAACGCTGTATCTATTCTATTATATTCTTTGCCAGGTCGTTGGATGACTGCTACAATTTTTCTTCACCTGTGTCTGTTTTCAGATGCCCTAGTTGTGCTCGCAAAGTCACCCACTCTCTAATCTTTAGTATTGTCTTTCTATCTCTTTTTCTGCCTGTCTAATCTTGTTTTCCAATTGACTGGACCCTGTGGGATCTTCTTCGTTGGGCCAGAAGACCTCATGATGAGGCAAACATACCTCAGATCTCGATTCTTGGTCATGGGAAGGAGTTATCGTGTTCTCCATTGGCTCCTTGGATATTTCTGCAAGCAACCTAAATAGTTACATGGTCCTTTGCCGAGATATTTAGTAACCTTCAGCAGCATCTCACCTCGAATGCTTGCGTTCTCTCTTCTATAACTGTGCTGCCTTTACATTTCATAGGTATACAGAAAGATGGACATGACAATGGAGTGGTTTCAGATTTGCTTCAAGAAATATGTTATCTCTTCAAATGGCGTCAGTTTTGTTAGGGCTAAGATGGCTTGTGCAATCCTCAGGCTTGGAGAACCTCAGGCTTGAAGCCATCATCTGAGATAACTGCTCTTAAGTATTTGAAACGTTTTACAGTTTCCTAGTCAGATTTAGGCCCTTCTTTTTTATTACAAAAACTTTTTCGTGTAATATTTATACAGTAACTCCGAAATGGCCCATTTATACATTTGACAATGGTTATTAAAGAGCAATTTTTGTGAGAAGTAACTTTATTATAAGAAATAAAATAAATTTTGTAAAATCGCGGTCCGCTATCGAAATCGCCTCATTGGACAGAATTAATTTGCTCTGACGTCACTCGCGCGTGCACGAATAAGAAACATACCTAGGTATCGTCATATGACCGTAAGACGTGGTATCGACTCCTCCATTGGCTGACGATTGAGTTCATTTTCATTTTCAATCTCGATACTTTATTTTAATTAAAAACTGCATTAAACTGAATCACTTTTTCTAAACTTTTACAATGGATTTACGTATGATTATACATTATCTAACAAAATTAGTCAAATTGATTATTTTAAAGATGGTGTGAACAATGAGGGAGTATACTTTTTAAGCAAACGGTTTGAAACTTTTCAAAGATACTACAGACATGTAGACTTTGAAAATCATTTTTGACAAAAGTACAGCTGTTTGATATTTTGAAATTGTTCTTTGGATGACAAGTTTGTATAAATCAGAATAATCGTAAACTCGGACAGTCTCTTTGAAAATCCGCCATAACAAGCATGTATCTATTTGTGATGGCCTATCGAAAGAACTGAAAAATGAGACAAAACAGGAATTATGAATTCGCATTATTTTTGCAATGAATTTTTATGCAAAAATAACAAACTAACGTTGGCTTTCATTTAAAACCAAATTACATGTCATTTATCATGAGTAACGAAAATTACAACGACTTGTTTTCACAACTAATTTGATGGAAATGCCAATTAATTTTGACAAGTGGTTTCACACATGAGTTTTGTTTGAATAGCAACGATGAATTTTCATCACTTAACGTTACGCAGTAAGGGAATAATCAGAATTTCGCCTAATTCTATGTTTATTCTGTTTTTCTTTCTCCAGCTCTGGGAATTATTTCGCATCCTAGGCGTCCGTAGAATCGATTGCACGTGCTTTAGGCCCTCAGGGTATTTTCATTCGTAGTAATTTCGGCTTTAATAGTCAAATAAAGACGTAATGTTACCAGTTTTGATGATTGGAAACATTTCTCAGACATTTTGATCTAGCTAGACTAGCGTACTGAATAAATAAAATGAAATAAAGATCATGAAACAGATCTGAAACGGTGATCAAAATGGGCCTGTGAAAGAAGTATATTTTTACCCAGTACCTATAGGACTGACGCCTTATCAGTTACTAGCAGCTAGTAAATATAGGGAAAATACACGCCCACTTTTTCTAAATTCTGCCATGAGTCTCTAAGGTACCAGGCCCATTTTGATCACGTTTCAGATTTTTTTTTTGATTTTTTTTTATATTTTCATTTTCTTTCTTTTTTCTTTCTTTTTACTTTATTATCGCTTTTTGCATCTTTATTTCTTGCGTTAATTTTAGCCTGCATAAAATGGTGGAAAAAAACTATTGAAAATAAAGAATAGTAAATGAAAGAGAAATAAAATGTCTATTTCAACTTAGCCTTCTGAATTTGTTTTCACATTCGCGTGGAGCCTCGGTAGCTCTTTACAGCTGGAGGCGGAGAGCTTCAACCGTAAACGGTGTTCCACTGCAAACAGCGATTCATTATCACCATCCATTCAACCTGATATGACTAAAATACTGTCGAACATGACGTTAAATCCTCAGTCATCCAATATCACAAGACCCAATTTCTTTCCGCTTATTAAGACAAGGGACGTAACTCGTGTGGTCAGCCGGCAAATTATTATCACAAATTCTCGCCCAGGAACTACAATCATATAAAGTTACAAAGAAAACAGAGAGAGAGAGAGAGAGAGAGAGAGAGAGAGAGAGAGAGAGAGAAGATTGAATATGAAAATCAGTGTCAAACAGCGTCACAGCCCAGCAGGCACACAAAGTTGAAGCAAGGTTGTGTGCCCATTAGGATGGATGGATGACTTGCGAATTTAACGTCCTTTTTAACAGTATTTCAGTCATATCATGACGATGGGTGGTTGATAATAAAAGATCCCCGTTTACGAGTGAATAGATTTCCGCCTAATGTAGTGCTCGAACCAGGGACCATTAGATCAGCAGGCTTGCTTAACCTACTGAGATACAGGGGTTCCTGTGCCCAGTGGGAGTGGATAAACAGCCCCAAGTGGTCCACAAATATATGCGCTACGACGAGAAAAAGAGAAAAAGATGTCGTAAAACGTGTATTTTTTGAAGACTTCGATCAGACTGAGCAGCGGCACAGCTTGTTATGGATTTTCTTGTTTGCGCCAACAATGGTTGCTTCAAATCTTATGAGTCCTAAGTAAAGCAAAGGCTCTGCTGCGCAGCCTCATTTATCAGATCAGACTGTAGCAGTATGCTCGGGGTCAGCATTTGTTAACAGTTTTATATTCACGCCCCAAACTGAATTATGAAATGTTGCGTTGTCCGAATAATAAGGTGAAGTACGGTAATAGATAGAAATGTTTGATACAAGGGAAACAAATCTTGTTTGTATCGAGTGCAATCAAATTTATTGGTTACTTCCAATTTTACAAAAAAAGACGGACGCAGCCCTTTCTGAAGGGATCTAGCATTTACTAAAGGATTAAAATTTGCTTGGCATTGAGAAGGATAATGAAAATGGCAGAAATGCTTCTTGTGAAAGTATCCATTCACCTTCACGCCATGAGAGAACTCGGGACGTCTCACCAACACATAGGTCATACGGAGACGGGACTGCGGGTTAAAGCCTCATCCGAAAGACCGGAGAAAGGGGATTGAACTTGAGATCCCTAGACTGGCAGTTCAGCGCGTTATCCACTACACTATCGCCTGTCTGCCAGTCGGTGACAGTGAGTCATGATGAGGGTAAATGTAGCACATCACTGAGCTTTGGTGTTTGACTGTTTCTCCTTCACACTTGGCACTTCAAACTGTCTATAAAAGCCGAGAAGATGTGGTGCCCTTTCAAACTGAGAATTTCAGTCACATCGAGCCGATGGAAGGGTGATATGCAATAGCACCCCGTTTATTGTTGAAAGGCATTCTGACCCCCGCGGGATTTGGAACTGGGAACGCTAGCTAAGCAGGACGGCGCTTAACGCATTTACGGACAAAGTTTTCATAAGAGAAAAAATATCACTATCTCGTTATCATACTTTTCTTTTGATAAATTTCGCATTATTAGACATTAGAACTAGTAATTCCAATTAGATTCGATGTAAAATATATAAAGTCTCTATAGCGAATTTGAACTTTATAGGCCCAAGGCCATAACATGCTGACGGATATTTCCATATTTTCTGCCAACAGAAAATCAGTCTGATAATATCAGTCCGACGAAGCATATCTGGCGACAAACCATACACACTGGTAACAGACCACTGGTAAAAGGAACTACACGCTGGTGACAGACCTTACACACTGGTGACAGACCTTACACACTGGTGATAGACCTTGCACACTGCTAATAGGAACTACACACCGGTAACAGACATAACATACTGGTGACAGATCTAATTTTACAATCTGGTAAAAGTCTTTACTCACTGGTTATGGGAACTATACAGTGGTGGCAGACTATATACATCGATAACTAACCATGCACTGATAAGAGAACTGCACACTGGTGACAGACCGCACATCCTGGTGACAGACCTTCCACACCAGTCATAGAAATTACACAGTTATGGCAGACCGAACATCCTGATGACAGACCATACAATTTGGTGACATTCCTGATACTAGTAGAAATCCATACAATCTAACGACAAATGCTATACACTGGTAACAGGTGACAGATACTACATACTGGTAACAGACCATACAATCTGTACAACCTGGTGACAGACCTTACACGCTAGGATGATGAACTACACATGGGCGACAGTAGACAGTCTCAAATGCTTCTGGAACTACACACTAGTATATAAAGTGACAGACCTATACAGTTTTGGTACATACTAGGAACATAAAATACATACTGGTGACAGACCATACATACTGGTAAGAAAACTTATAGTATTCCTCAAAATTATTGAGATTTTTTGCAAAGTAAAATTCAAGCAGTAAGATTTGACAAACTTGGCACAGACTTTATAGCTTTGTTTCGTCAGTTAACAACATCCCGCTGTGAGTTTTTAAGCATACTAGTATAACCCTTAACCTTGATTCACAGATGTTATCTCCCCTTGAATTGTGCCACCAGAGATTTTTCGTTTGACTTGAAAATTATGTACCACAACCGAATAAAATCAGTATTTGTGGAGAAGATAATGATATAGCTAATGTTTTCTGAAGTGTTGTCTGATCTAATTATTAGCTGCTATCACTTTAAGAAAGATTTTTTATATTATCTTGTCTGCTGTATGTGCTTCCTCAAACAGAGTACTTCATTTCCAAAATATGCATAAAATTGGGGAAAACTGCAATTTTGAGTGAGTGTACGTTGCTCGGATGCATTCTTGTTTCAGCATCTCGACAGAAACTGCAAACAGTCCGTAGTTTCGTTATGCTTAGTAAATGCGCTTTTTATAAGCATAACTTTTGACGTGATTGTCTATGCCTTGACAGAAATATTTTATTCAGATCATTAACAGATCAGGCCCCGAGGTTATAAAACTTTTTTCGTGCTCAACTCAGCTGAGCATGGAATTTTCTCTGCTGATAAATATGAAAATGCCAACTAATGTTGGCATTTTCATATTCATAAGCAGAGAAAATTTCATACTCAGCTAAACTGAGCGAGAAAACATCTGTACTTATCAGTAATTTGCTATTTATTAGCAGATAAAATTTCATGCTCAGCTGAGTTGAGCATGAAAAAAGTTTTATAACCTCGGGGCCTGATTTTTTGTTGTTTTTCATGCCTCAATTTTCTTCGTATGTCACAATTGCCAGTTCTTGTCTCAGAAATTGGAATCAACAACTACAAACCATGCAGAATTTTTAAGACACCATTAATGATATAGATGATGGTGAACAATGGAGAAAATAAACTTTTCCAAAGAAATAATCTATTTCCAGTAAAGGTAGAAAAGCTAAATATAGTCAAATTCAAGGGACATAATTCTATAGGGGTGTACCCTAGCCCACATTCGCCACTAACAGATGCAAGAAAGCGCATCATCTTCAAAGGCGTAGCTACCTATACGGCAAATACGCAAGTGCGTATTGAAATTTTGTCAAAATTGACAAAATTTCAAAACGCACCTGCATATTTGCATGCTGAATATATATATATACTGAACAAAAAAAGAAACGTTACATAGATAATTCATGAATTTTAAGCTAAGCAACACTAATTTCGAATAGTGCTACCTTATTCTCCCACGTGTCAGACGTCAGACACCCTTATAAACTAATCGGTTTGCGAAATGCATAAATTGTAACAGAATTATTCCACTTTGACTGAAAATACCATTGACAATGTGGGTCGCTCGATGCGCATGCGCCAGCGCTTAAATTTTTGCACTTTCGGATTTGCCTTGTAACCGCCAATAAGAAACCCTATGAACCGTATGACACTTAACCAGCAGCTCAAAGAAATAAGATGTTAAAGATAATGTGTCTTTGAAATTGTCTCCCTTGCAATTAAAAGTATAGCAAATCATTTACTCCGATTTACCAGTACGTTTTAATAAAATTTTCAAGTTTAATTCATGGATCTTATTTCAGCTTCTCCAGACAATGGTTCATGATGAAAAAGTTTGATCAAACTGGTTAATTGTCCGTGGTATACCACCTTGCATTGTCTATGGGAGTTTCAGTGCATAGCATGAAAGTCAGAGTCAAGTGTCATGAAAAGCGATGTTCCAAGCCTTGTGCTTCACTGATCAACCCTTTGGAAGCGACGACAGGACCGTTTTCGTAACAACTAATGCCTGATAAACGCCTCAGAAGTAACTTGCTCACATGGGCTGACAACTTGAGTGAAACACGGGTCTTCAAAAGGCACCTTAAAATAGCAATTTCAAATTCTAACCCCTCATTGAATCAAACTCATCTGGAGACATTAATCTCGCAGCTTATGTTGTGATATTCATTTTCTTAAATACTGATACTTTTTGGCATTTTTATATAAAATAAAATTGGCAAAGTCTTAATTCAGTTCAAAGACAACATGCATTGAATGTGCATGTAACGTTTCTTTTTTTGTTCAGTATAAATTAGACAAGATTTTAATACCAATTACCAAAGTGGCTGAAATACTAGCTTTCCCTTCAAGAAGTAGAGAATAAAACATGGTTGTGCGTATTATGAAATTGCCCCTAGTTACGCCCCTGATCTTGTCATGTTTGCACGTCAAACTTGAAAATGAGGTCCTTTTCTTGTGGTTTACTCATTTAAAATGTTGTTGAAAACAAACGGCTAGCCACTGAGAGCCAAAATGCATTTCTCAATAATTTTGAGGAATACTGTACATACTTCTTACATACTTGTAACTGTCAGAGAGTAGCTTTTCCCCCCTAGTAGTTTTCCCCCCGGAAAAATGACTATGATTTTTCTATAGTAGATTTCCCCCCCCCCCCGGAAAAATGGCAATATAGTAGAATTTCCCCCCGGAAATCTGACTATATAGCCAATTTTCCCCGGGGAAAATCTACTATACGTGTTTTTGCATAGCCGTTTTTCCCTCTATAGTGGATTTTCCCCCTGGTAATATGATTGCAGGAAAACACGCTACATAGTGGAATTTGCTTTTTCTCCTACTATGATAGTGAGGTTCATAACTGAAACAGAAATATGAGTATCTGTCCGTGAAATATCGATGGATAACATATGCTAGAAACGCATGCATGTGTCCATCAGTCTGTCTTACTTTTGTTTTTGGGAAAACTGGTACGCATTTTGCTTTTCCATGTTAGCCAAAACGGCTATGAGTGAATGTGGTTGTGTGCATAAATTTGTATAATTTTGTGTTTGTACAAGCGTTCATCTGTGCGTGCGCGCAGCGGAGTGCCTGGACTAGTGTTCGCCTTTCAGGATGTCGTGGGCTCGACTCCCATGAGGACACACGTCGTATTACTATTTTCAATGTATAATAAACTCCCTACAAAATCAAAAATGACTGGACAAAGCACCCGTCCGTACATCTTCCTATAAGCTTGCATGGTATGCGTATATAAATATCTGCGATGGGAAGAAACCACGCCATTGTCGTTCCTTAAATTAGTAATTATTGATTATTATAAAACTATAGTTGCTAAATTTGCATATTGATTTTTTTGGAATTAATCACGTTTATTACCTCCCCTGAAGTACTGATACATTCTTATGCGATTAATTCTGTAAATTATCTCTGTTCCATTCCGTTCCGTTTCGTTCCGTTCCGCAAAATACAAATAACCATACCAAATTCACTAATAACTAATTTCTCGGTGGGGGAAAAGGGACTATGGGGGAAAAGTGGCTCTATGAGGGCCGGACAATCCACTATATAGCCGACCTTCCTATAGTCATTTTTCCGGGGGGAAAGGGGGAAAAACCACTCTCTGACAGTAACAGTGACAGACCGTACATATTAGAGAGAGACCATACAATGTAGTGACAGATCTTACACACGGGTGACACGGACTACACACTAGCGACAGACATAACATACTGGTTACAAACCGTACAATCTGGTGAGAGTCCTAACACAGTGGTTATATAGTCCTAAATAGACCAATAGTCCATTTTCTCCCAAATGCAAACGGGAAAGCCAATATTTTCTCTAAATTAGTAAGAGACAAAAGATTTTCGAATTGCTCATTCTTATATAACCATATTATACTTTTTCAGAAATGTGAGGCTTTGCTTGAAAACATTTCTTTACAAAAAATATGCTTAATATGTGTCATTTTTGCCTCTAAATTACTGGGGAATAAAACGTGGCTGTTGGAACTCCTGTAGCATGTGACCAATTGTAGAACAAAATTTGCATAATTAATTGCATTTTTATTCGAAATTCTTTTTTTCTAATGTTTTTGCATCCATATATTATACGATTTTGAAAAATACTCTTCTTGCTCAAAAACAACAAACTATATAATAGTTCAATATACATTTACCACATTATATCACCTGATCAGTAACATCATGCGCTAGGCATACGAATAGTTGAATACATATACTAGTCAAAAGAAGTTCCGCCGCATTGACTTGAAAATCATTTTCTGAAAAGGTACTATAATTAAAGAAGTAAAAGAGTCATTATTGTACTGACATGCCATTTTTATATTGCCAAATAGACAGGTTTCAAATGTTTAAGGAAAACCGAAAATTAGCGCAACATTCAGTTTTAGTGGGGGATATTTCTAATTTTCCGACATTTTTCACGAAACAAACTCGCCCTTTCTCTTAGTTTTATTCTCATTTTCCCATCTGTTCCTCTTAGACACATTATTTTTGATTCCAAATGTTTTCATACACTCAAGAAAATGGGAATTCAGAACGGATTTAACGATAATCTAGCACTTCTAAATTTCAACGTTAAGACAGAAAAGCCAAACATTTCTAAAGGACCTCTGACAGTTGTAATGTAAATTTGCCTATAAAACTGATCAAAAATGAACTTTTGGTATTCTTCAAAATTTCGACTGAAATGTTTTCCTCGGAACTCCCTTTAATTGGCACAAAAACAATTTTTCGGTTATTAAACACATAGACTGAGATTTTTGGTGTGAAATGCAAGTTTTTATAATTAAATGTATGGAAAATAGGAAAAGTTTTATAAAGATACTTCCCCCCCCGTGCCTCAGCTAGCCACTTTGCATGTATGTGTGTACTGTCAATATACACATTATGTGTGAGTGGCAAGCTGAGGCACGGGGGGGGGGGGGGGGGGGGGGGGGGATGATAGTCTACAGCTGAAAAACTGAAAAGTGGGTGGGGTAATTAAACCCTTTGCATCTTAAAATCAGGCTAGCATACTTTTTATTTACATATTTTTGCATGCTATATGCAGGTGTAGTGTTTACATTATTTCAAGCATGTTTAACAAAATAAAATTCAGTAAATAAGAAAAATCGAAAATTTGATGTATTTGGATGACCGACAATTCCACTTACCCCTCTTGAGATAGTCAGTGAGATTTAGTCTGCAGACGTGATACTTTTTCAAAATCAATATGAAAACTACTTTAGAATGCATAAGTCTACATGTTAATGCTAAAATTATCAACATTGGCTTCCCATGGAAGCTGCAGTAATTCGTCGAAAAATAGGCAAATTTGCATTGAAACTGTCAAAGGTCCTTTGCAGTGGCACTTCCATAAACATTTAAAACTACATGCCTGTCACAATTTTGCAATAAACTGATGCATTTTTATCGAAGAATGTTGCAAATAAAATTATTTACATGTTTGTAAATTTGTGACTGATAAGCCCAAAACCCGACACTCAAACTTCCTATAGTTTTAATTCAAAGGGAGGTAATTTCCAGTCTCGTACATTTAAAGATGCGATGTTCGGTATTTTAAAGTTTGCTCAGGTTCTGTTTAGATGTTTCTGAATTACAGGATTTCTCACGAATTAAATGAGACAAACTTAATGGTACTGCGCCTGCGCAGTGAACGCCTAGTCGCAGTTTCTTGTTTACTAGTTATGCGAGATAACTCTTTACATGCAAGCAGAAAACTGTAACGTTTAAACTTTTCCGTGGACAAGTGTTTGGGCAACTAATTAAAAGTAAAATAATTTGAAAATATTACATTTGAAATCGTCAATATCACAATTGAAATTGCGGCGGAACTTGTTTTGACAAGTATATGTATTATTTCATTCATATACGCCCACAACTATTGTAAACATCGAATCAATACTGTTGCTTACCAATAATATTTCGGCTGTTCTAACAAACAATCGACGCCCTTCGGAGAAACTGTTCATTTTTTGCATTACTATTTATGGAAAATATTAAACAAAAACATCCAAAATTTCTTATTTTTCGTATTCTGTTATGCATTGTTTTAAGAAGCATTAAGACTATAGAACATTTAATGACAGTTTCGTTTTTTTTTCGAGAAAATACGCAATATCCGGTTTGCATTTGGGAGCAAACGGACTCTACATAGTGATGGAAAAATATAAATACATGTAACAGTCCATACAATCTGGTAACAGATCTTACACACTGGTAACAACCTACAAACTGGTGAGCGACCATACGTCCTGGTGACAGACCATTCCATCTGGTACAAATATTTATACTCTGGTAGCAAACCATACACACTTGTGGCAGACCTTACACACCGGTTACAGAAACTACATACTGGTGACAATCCTTAAAATCTATCGAAAGACTTTACCCACCGGCTAAAGGAACCACACAGAGGTGGCAGACCATACATACAGATAATTAATAAAAAAAAACTTGTGACAGATCTTTCACACAGGTAACTATCTAAACACTGGTGACAGACCCTACATCCTAGAACAGACCTTTCATTCTGGAACAAGTGCTTACACACTGGTTACAGACCATACGCACTGTAGGCAGATAGTACGCATTGGTAACAGAAACTAAATCATGTAAAGCCATATCATACTGGTGAAAGACCTCACAATCTGGTGATGGGCCTAACACACTGGTAATAAACACTTCACAGTGTTGACAGACAATACATACCTGTAATAGACCATACAATCTGGTTTAAAACCGTACTCACTGGTGAAGGTACTGCACATCGGTGGCAGACCGTACATCCTGGTGACAGACCATGAATCTGGAGACAGTTCTTACACACTGGAAACAGTAACAGTAACAGACCATACATACTGGAGAGAGACCATTCAATCGAGTAACAGATTGTTTACACTGGTAACAGGAACTACACATAGGTGACAGATCGTACATACCGTAATAATATATATCGTAAGAAACAAAACAATCTGGTGACAATAATTTGCTGATCACATCCCATACAATCTGATGACAGACCTTACTTGAAACAGGAACAGACATTACATACCGGTGAGGGAGCATGCACTTTGATGACAGACCTTACACATCATAAGTAGGAATTACACCGTAGTGGCAGACCATGCATACAGATAATTGACTGAACAACCTTGTGACAGAACTCTCACACAGGTAACTATTCAAACACTAGTGACAGACCCTACATCCTGGAAACAGACCTTTCCATCTGGAACAAGTCCTTACACACTGGTTACAAACCATACACACTGTAGACAGACCTTACACATAAATAACAGAAACTACATAATGTAAAGGCATTACATACTGGTGACAGACCTTAAAAACTGGTGATGGATCTTACACACTGGTAATAAAAACGACTCGGGAACTAACAGGAACTACAAACTGGTGACAGATCATACATACTGGTGATAGACAAATCAATCTGGTGACAATAACGCACTGATGACAGCCTGAAAATACTGGTGATAGACGATACAATCGGATGACAGACCTTACTTAAAGGTAGGTTCCTGGCCTAGCGATAACAATTATGTTTACAAAATAATTTTTGTCTTTTTCTGGGTAGTATTGAATTCTCTTATTTTTCTGAAACTGTTGCTACTGAGAAAATCGTCAGATGTTGTAGAAAATAGTCGTTTTCCCTTTGGTTTATTTTCTTTTGTTGGAATTCCAGTTCTAAAAATAAATATGTATATATGTCTACAAGTCCGCAGTTTCTGATATTATTTGCCAACGGTTAATTTTTTCTTGTCGTGAGCTCTTCCAGAGGTCCTGGCATGGCGGATGGGGTAAAACTATCCCGAAATGCAATGCAGCATGATGTCAGCTATGTTATCTATTTTTGGCGCGAACTAAAAATAGCGCTAACTGGTGTGCGAAGCAGAGTTAGGAAATCCCTTGCAAAACGACTTTTCTACGATTTTTTGATTTACACTTTTTAGTTAAACTTATTCATTTTCTCTTTATAAGTGCTTTCCAACAACTTGGATAAAAAATCAACAAAATTATGATGCATTCCAATTTAATTTCCATTTTAATTGTAAATGGACCTACACACCAGTGAAAAACATACATACTGATGACAGACCTTACACGACGTAAATACGAATTACATAGCGGTGCAGACTATACATACCGGTCACAGACCAAATAATCTAGTGACAGCCCTTCCAAAAGTATGGTAACAGGGACTATTCACTGGTGAAAGACCTTACACTCTGGTAACAGGAACTACACACTGGTGGAAAACCATACATACTGGCAACAGCACATACAGTCTGGCGACAGTCCTTACAAACAAGTAACAGGAAATACACACTGGTGATAGATAATACAGTCCTAACACACTGGTAACAGGGCCAGACCATACAAACAGGAAGAGAGACTATACAATCAGGTGACAGACCTTCCACACCGGAAATAGGAATTTCACACGCAGTCTGGTGACAGTACAAACATACTCGTGAAAGACCATACAATCTAGTGACAGACCTTACTCACTGGTAACAGGAATCAAACACTGGAGACAGATCATACATTCTGGTGAAGGACTATACAAGCTGGTCATTGGCCTAAATCACTAGTAAAAGGACCTACACACTAGTGACAGTCCTTACATGCTGACGACCGACTATACGATCTAACAGTCCTTACACACTGGTGACAGGCACTACCCACTGATGACAGACAAGCCAATCTGGGGATGGACCAAAAAATATGGTTATTTACCATGCATACTGATGACCAACCATAAAATCTTGCAGTCTTTACCTACTGGTATAATTGGTGAAAGACCATACATACGATAGATAGACCGTACAATCTGGTGATAGACCAAACAATCTGTTGACAGAACTAACACATTACCCACTTGTGACAGACATCTTAGTGAGATACCATAACAAGAGGACCATTGGTCCTGTAGCTCACTTGGGTCCATTCAGCCTCAGTACTCTAGGGTAGGTTACTCTAAGGCCATCGGTCAATTGGTTCTGGTGAACAAGATTTTTAAAGGTTTTAACCATTTATGGGCATGGAGGACAGGTGACCTGGACGTTTGAAAAAAAATTCATTCCCTTAACCCCCTGGAGGCTCTATATGAAATTTGGTTTCAAAATTGGCCCAGGGGCTTTTGAGGAGATGGTTTTATATCGTCAAAATGACAGAGTTCTGGGTCAAAACTCAAAGAATGACCTTGACCTCTTGTACTCATGAATCTTCATGTACTCATTTAGATGACTGTAGATACCAAATTTTAGGCATAAATCTTCAAAACTTTCCGTGAAATCTTATGTTCTAGCACTTTCCCACATTTGACCTTGCCGTAAAATAGTCAAGGTCAACCCAAGGTCACTATTTTGAACAATCTTGATAGTACTGGAGTTCCCAATGCTACATACCAAGTTTCAAGGCCATCGGTCGATTGGTTCTGGAGAAGAAGATTTTTAAAGGTTTTTACCATATATGGCCCTGGCGGCCATGTTGGTTATGTGACCTGGACCGTTTGAACAAATTTTCATTCCCTCAACCCCATGGAGGCTCTATATGCAATTTGGTTACAACTGGCCGAGTTGTTTTTGAAGAGATTTTTTTGTTTGATATTATCAAAATATGAGAGTTCTGGGTCAAAGGTCAAAGAATGACCTTGACCTCTTGTACTCACAAATCTTCATGTACTCATTAAAATAACTGTATATACCAATTTTTAGCCATATATCTTCAAAACTTTCCATGAAATCTTACGTTCTAGCATTTTCCCATATTTGACCTTGCCTTAAAAAAGATCAAGGTCAACCTAAGGTCATAATTTGAACAATTTTGATAGTACTCGAGTACCCAAAGCTACATACCAAGTTTCAAGGCCATCGGTCAGTTGGTTCTGGAGAAGAAGATTTTTAAAGGTTTTTACCATGTATGGCCCTGGCGGCCATGTTGGTCATGTGACCAGGACCGTATGAATAAGTTTTTGTTCCCTCAACTCCTGGAGGCTCTATATGAAATTTGGTTTCAATTGGCCCAGGGGCTTTTGAGGAGATTGTTTGGAATTGTCAAAATATGAGGGTTCTAGGTCAAAGGTCAAAGAATGACCTTGACCTCTTGTACTCATAAATCTTCATGTACTTATTAAGATGACTGTACGATACCAATTTTTAGCCCAAAATTTTCAACAGTTACCAAGATATCTTATGTTGTAGCATTTTGCCATATAAAAGCACAAGGAAGCAAATTTGACCTTACCGTGAAAAAGGTCAAGGTCAACCCAAGGTCATAATTTGAACAATCTTGGTAATACTCGCGTACCCGATGCTATATACCAAGTTTCAAGGCCATCGGCCTACTGGTTCTGGAGAAGAAGATTTTTTTAGGTTTTTACCATATATGGGCATGGCGGCCATGTTGGTCATGTGACCAGGACCGTTTGAACAACTTTTCGTTCCCATGAGCCCTGGAGACTACATATGAAATTTGGTTACAATTGGCCTAGTGGTTTCAGAGGAGAAGTCGTTTGAAATTGTTGACTGACGGACGGACGGACGACGACGGACGACGGAGCCTGACCATACTATAAGCTCCCCCGGAGCCTCTGGCTCATGTGAGCTAAAAAGGGGTGAAAGTCCTTTAACACTGGTAACAGGAACTACACACTGGTGCAGACAATACACACTCTTTTCAGACCAAACAATCTGTTGACAGTCCTTACACACTGATAGCAGGAGATACTTATTGGTGACACACTATTCCATCTGGTAATAGTCCAAACAATCTGATATCAGACCCTTTAAGATTTTAATTTATCCACTGGTTACCATCCATATTATCTGGTAATAGCTCAAAATCTGCTGACAAACCATGCATACTCGTGAGAGACAATACAATCTGTTGACAGTCTTTACATACTGGTATCCAGCATTTCTCATTAGTGACAGACCATACGTAATGGTGACAGAACATGCAATCTGGTGAAAGACAATACACACTGATAGTGAGACTTATAGACTAATGACAGATCATACATACTGGTGACAGACCATACAAACTGGTGACAGGCCATACAATCTGGTGACAGTAATTCCATACTGGAAACAGATCATACAATTCGGTGACATAACCCACGCTTCTCCGGTCTTTCGGATGAGACTTTAAACCGAGGTCCCGTCTCCGTATGACCTAGTTGTTGGTCAGACGTTAAACCTGAGTTCACTCACTCACTCGGTGACGTATCTGACAAACTGGTGACTCGAACTACACACTAGTGACAGATTATACATGCTAGTGACAGACCATACAATATGATGATAGTCCTTACACTCTAATAGTATGAACAACACACTAGTGACAAACTATACATACTGACAGCATACAGTCTGGTGACAGTCCTTACTCACTAGTAACATGAACTACACACTTTGACATATACATACTGAGGCAGACCAAAAAAATATGGTAACAGACCTTTTTACTCACTGGTAAACGAAACTACACACTGGTGACAGACAATGCATACTGAAGACAGACATACAATCTGGTGACAGTCCTTATACACAGGATCTACACACTAGTGACAGACCATACACTATGATACACTATGATGATAGAACAGTCATGTGATAGACCGGACATACTGGTAACAGATCATACAATCTGGTGACAGTCATTACCTACTGGACAGATACATACTGGTGAAAGACCTTACATTCTGGTGACTGACCATACAATCAGGAGAGATAGTGACACACTGGTAACAGAAAACACTGGCATCAGACTATACTTACAGCTGTCAGACCATTCATACTGTTAACAGACCATACAGTCTGGTGACAAACCTTACATACTGGTAACAGGCACTACGCACCGGTGAAATACCATACATTCTGGTGGCAGACATACAATATGGTGATAGACCTTATACATTGATAACAGACCATACAATCTGGGGACAGACCCTGCACTCTGGAAACAGGAACTACTCACTGGTGGCAGACCATAAATACTGGAAACAGACCACTCAAGCTAGTGACAGTGCTTACACACTGACATTGGTGAAAAACAATACAATCTGACGATAGGACAATCAATATGATGAGTATTCCTACCTCTAAAGTGGCATACGTTCTTGTGGTAGATCATACCACTGCTCAAGAAGAGCGGGAAGTAGAAGCTCTAGTTGTTGAAAGTCTCGACAAAACCTGCATAAGGAATAAGATGGAGATACGGTACTGCTGAGAAGACCAAATTGGTGACACACAGCACAATGACATCCAGGGGAGATCAAGGTAAAAAAACAGAAGTTGGGTACCGTAACAAGCTTAAAATATTTTGGAGCAGTTGTCTGATATCATGGCTGAAACCCGGAGGTTCTCTCAAGGATTTCTCAAGCCACTGCAGATTTTACAAACCTGAAGACAATGTGAGAGATAATTACATATCTCTGGGATTAAAGTTGTAAATGATACGTTTCTCTTTCATTATCATATTTCTGCATACGTGTGACCTTGACAGCAGAGCCAGAGAAAAGATGAGATAGGTTTCTACCGAACATATTGCACAAGGACCATATAACCAATGAGGACGTTCGCAGAAAGCTGCACGCAGCAACTGGAGAATATGATGAACTCCTCACCATGGCCAAGTAATGGAAACTAAGGTGCTTTGGCTAGTAAACTGTAAAACACATTGAATCAGACCTTTCTATTGGATTCTATTTTAAAGAAGCCAACTTGTTCATACTACTGGTGACGTCAAACTGGTGACGTCGCCTATTAATTAACAAACTATAAGAACTAAATAAGTATTATTGCTTTCGTTCTGATCCTTAAGCTTGTATTGAGGACATGTTGTACTTTGTCATGTTTACGAAATAAAATATGTTTAAACCAAACTGATTCAACCGGCAATGGAGCATACAGTCTTGTGGTTGAGCTTACTACAGGTGTCAGACTACACCTACTCCTAATCAAACTGTGCTTACCGGAAATGGAACATACATTCGTCTGATTTATCATGCTACTGCTGTCAGACTATACCTACTGCTGTCAGACTATACCTACTGATGTCAGACTATATCTACATATGAGCCGCGATTCGAGAAAACCAACAAAGTGGTTGTGCGCCCAGCGCAGACTCAGATCAGCCTGGGCAGCCGCCCAGTCTGTCCAGAGTCTTCGCTTAACGCTTAAAGGGTAGCTAAGAGTCTAAGCTAACTCCATGCGGACAGCGAAGACTCTGATCAGACTGGGCGGATGCCCAGGCTGATCTGAGTCTGCGCTGGGCACACAACCACATTGTTGATTTTCTCGTGTCGCGGCCCATATCAGACTATTCCTACTGGTCATATGGAGCATATGGAGAGTTAATCAATAACAGTGCAGAATTTGTCAATATGTTACCTAGGCGCTTTCGCCTTTCGGCTTCATCAGAGGTTTCAAACAATAAAACACTAGAATCTATAAGCAAACATATTTTACATTTCGAGAAAAAAATCTGAAGCTAAAAAGAGAAGCTTCTAAAACAATAACGAACAAAATAATTTCCTAAGCGGGAACCATCCATCCAGGTAAATTGGCTGACAACGCCTTAATTAATGTTACGCAGTTGTCTTGCACATACACAAATAAACACAACGTTACAACAATCAAAGTATAAAACACGGATATGTACAACAGTCAAGTCTCGCTGTGAACTGCAGCTTGTGAAACCGTGAAACTGCATTACAACTGATGTAATGTTTGATGGGTTGTTGGTTGTATTGGATTCTATGGTCCCTAGAGACGGCACATTCGTCTCTACCAGGGAGAAGGGAAATGAAGTTTATCATATGACGTCGCATCTGAGAGTGTAATAAAGCCATGCATTAAAAACGGTAATCAACTAGTGGATTAAATTTGCAAATTACGTCGTAATGTTATGCTGTGACGTCCATAAAACGCTGCGTTTTCTAATGGCGAAATCGTGACGTTTTAGTAGTAAGTTTGCTAATAAAATGCCATTTTGGTGTCATATGATAAAAAGAATCTTGCATTTGTGCTCATGTATTATTGAATTTATTAAACTCGTTGGGGAAATCAATAAGATGCTCGGTATAGCCTCGCATCTTATCGTTTTCCCAACTCGTTTAATATTAAACTCGTTGGGGAAAACAATAAGATGCTCGGCATAGCCTCGTATCTTATCGTTTTCCCAACGAGTTTAATAAATTCAATAATACATGAGCACCCATGTAAGATCCTCTATTTAAAATTGTATGGGAATAGAATAAAAAGAAAAAGAATGTCGCACCTGCTGCAAGCGTGGCAGGCTCTTCATTATCGTATCGGTTTGGCAATGTTCACGGCACCTACGTCCAAAGAACAAAGACAAAAAGGGGTCAAAAGAGACGTCTTGCACCTTTGCAAGCACAGCAGGCACTTGTCAGTCAATAGTCGATATCGGAAGAGAGCCGTATATGCATCCAGTCAACTATCCCCTGGAAGGTATACGGTAGTTGAACGGTCCTATGAGGCAGTGTTTCAGCCGATGTCAGACAGTTTCACAGTGAGATGCAGGGGCGTAACTAGGGGAAATTTCATAATACGCACAACCATGTTTTATTCTCTACTACTTGAAGGGAAAGCTAGTATTTCAGCCACTTTGGTAATTGGTATTGAAATTTTGTCTAATTTATAAATGTTCAGCGTGCAAATATGCAGGTGCGTTTTGAAATTTTGTCATATTTGACAAAATTTCAATACGCACTTGCGTATTTGCCGTATAGGTAGCTACGCCCTTGAGATGGAAAGAAAAATGAAACAGGATAGACAAGAAGAATTATGAAGAGTTAATCAAAACAACCACATTCAGCACCTACAGCATTGTTTGCGTTTTATATTGTATCCATTTAACTGATGCACGTATTGCGTTTCCGTCGCGGTAATTTGACATTTCTTCAAATAGCCATTTTTCATCAGCGCAGGCACCTTGGCATTCCACATTATCTGCCATGAAACTGAACCATCATTTATTACTAGGCAGCCCAAGCTTCTGTTCAAGCTGCAGCCATATTGCAGTAGAACTTCTAAGTATTAGGACACAGAGGTCTGAGCAAACAGCGCAGATTCAGATCAGACTGCTCCCTGCTTCTCAATGAGCAGTTTGATAACGGCCTTCACTGTTTGGCATTCCATCTAAATCTTTTGAGCGGATTACTACATTGTAAAGCAAAGCTCTTCTTACTTTAAGACAATTATGATATTTTTAGGTGTCCCAATTTTTAGAATATTTCATGGTATATTGAAAATTTGCAGGTTGCGATGGAGCAAGACATTGTCACTGCGATGTTGAAAATCTGCAGGTGCCATTTGAAGTTAATATTTCACCGTGGAGTGCTTCCTTATAATTGAGCCGCGACACGAGAAAACCAACAATATGGTTGTGCGCCCAGCGCAGACTCAGATCAGCCTGGGCATCCGCCCAGTCTGATCAGAGTCTTCGCTGTCCGCATGGAGGTAGCTTAGACCCTAAGCTACCCTTTGAGCACTTAACGAAGAGTCTGTTCCAACTGGGCGGATGCCCAGGCTGATCTGAGTCTGCGCTGGGCGCACAACCACATTGTTGGTTTTCTCGGGTCGCGGCTCAATTAATGAAATCAGCAGAATTTTCTTCTTTGGGAGAGGAGCTGGATCTATCAGAACATGCATCGTTTGGTCAGTGTCACTTTCCATGACACTAGCGTTTTTCTTTCTTAAAATTTAATGGAACTTGGAGATATCAACACGTCCTCCATGGACATAGAGCTGACATTCATATCACAGAATATCAGCCCTGCGAGAGCGCGTTTTGTTGATCGAAGTGAAATGACTAAAGCTAAAACTTAGCATCATTCTGAAGAAAAAAATCACAACATCTGCACTATGATGATGTACAAGGAGACTTTTTACGGGTGCCACACGGAACGACATCAGCTAGAAACTCAGAAGACAGATCCTCTGAAAGCAAGGAACACTGCAAAGACACACAAATAGCAGACTCGGTTTAAAGCCTGCAAACGACCGCAACTATTCATTGAAGGGGACTTAACTCAATTCTCGGATAGAAAAAAATAAACAGGATTAACACCCCTGGTATACAAAAATGTTTCGACAAAGACGAGCTTCCATATATTCTAAATCAATAGACATCACCTAAGGAGACCCGATACAAGGAAATCGGAGGTTTGAGAAACTCGAAGGTAAATAAATGAAGATGCACAGTATTATACTGTACTTCAATTGCTTGATGGCCATTGGTGACCAAACTATAAAAAAGTTTATGTAAATTATTTTTATCAAAGTATTCCCAAACTAAGTATATTTGCGTTAGTGCAGTTAGTTGCACAGTGAAAAAGTGAAACAGGATAGACAAGAAGAGTTAAGAAGAATCCAAACAACCACATTCAGCACCTACAGCATTGTTTGCGTGTTAAAGTGTATCCATTTAACTGATGCACGTATTGCGTTTCCGTCGCGGTAATTTGACATTTCTTCAAATAGCCATTTTTCATCATCGCAGGCACCTTGCCATTCCACATTATCTGCCATGAAACTGAACCATCATTTATTACTAGGCAGTCCAAGCTTCTGTTCAAGCTGCAGCCATGTTGCCGTAGAGCTTCTAAGTATTGGGATACAGAGGTCTGAGCAAACAGTGCAGATTCAGATCAAACTGCTCCCTGCTTCTCAATGAGCAGTTTGATAACGGCCTTCACTGTTTGGCATTCCATCAAAATCTCTTGAGCGGAGTACTACATTGTAAAGCAAAGATCTTCTTACTTTAAGACAATTATGATATTTTTAGGTGTCCCAATTTTTAGAATTTTTCACGGTATATTGAAAATTTGCAGGTTGCGATGGAGCAAGACATTGTCACTGCGATGTTGAAAATCTGCAGGTGCCATTTGAAGTTAATACCGTATACAAGGTAATTTTCGCGGTGTTCCATTTTTCGCGGTATTTCGCGGTCACTTAGAAACCGCGAATATTAAAATCGCGAATAATTTCCTGTTTCTTACAAAGTGTCTTATGTAGACACAGTGTTCATATATTTTGTTTGTGTTTGCTTCAGTAGTTGCTGGTACTTTTCACTTGAGCCAGTTCTTTCATTAACCTGCGGCAGCTCTGCCGCAGGTTAATGAAAGAACTGACTCAAGTGAAAAAGAAATAGTTTTGCTTTTCGAGCATGTTGCTAACCGCGAAAATTAAAAATCGCGAAAATTAATATTTATGTTTTTGACCCTTAACCGCGAAAATTTCAACCCGCGAAAATTACCGCGTACACGGTATTTCACCGTGGATTGCTTCCTTATAATTAATGAAATCAGCAGAATTTTCTTCTTTGGGAGAGGAGCTGGATCTATCAGAACATGCATCGTTTGGTCAATGTCACTTTCCATGACACTAGCGTTTTTCTTTCTTAAAATTTAATGGAACTTGGAGATATCAACACGTCCTCCATGGACATAGAGCTGGCATTCATATCACAGATTATCAGACCTGCGAGAGCGCGTTTTGTTGATTGAAGTGAAATGACTAAAGCTAAAACTTAACATAGTTCTGAAGAAAAAAATCACAACATCATCACTATGATGATGTACAAGGAGACTTTTTACGGGCGCCACACGGAACGACATCAGCTATAAACTCAGAAAACAGATCCTCTGAAAGCAAGGAACACAGCAAAGACACACACAAATAGCAGACTAGGTTTAAAGCCTGCAAAAGTTAGTTGTTGGTTCCCTTGACGACTGCCCTCCCTTGTCATGTCCATATTTCTATGCCTGCGAACTGTCGACCTTGATAGCATGCTGTTATAGAAAAGGAGGCAGGTCTTTGAGATGAGATGCTACCGAAGGCTACTGGGCATATGCATACGTTGCTATTGAGGATGTCACAAGTTTGCAGAAAGATTCAAGCAGCGCCATATGACGAACGCCTGACCAGGATCAAAAAACGAAATCTAACATTTGGCCACATTTGGAGGTCTTCTGGCTTAACACAGACGGTTCTACAGGGAACAGTGAAAGTAAACAGAGCAAGAGGTAGACAGAAGAAAAGGTGGGAAGATAAAATCAAAGTATGGACAGGGATTGACTTTGTCTGCTGAAAATGGGACAAGGTGGAAAGGGTTTTTTTGCAAAGTCATCTGTGGTGCCCAAACGACCTTGCAATATCATGGGATAGTGTAAACAAGAAAACTCGTAATGGAAGTATGTTTCGTAATATGTCTCTAGGTGAAGAGTCGACAATAATTTTCATGAATATGACTCAAGTCAGTTATGTCGGTAGGCAGCCGTAACCGCAATTTTGACACTGGGTAGCGACAATGACCTATCTCAAGATTGAGATGTCCACTTTTGAATTCCAGAATGAACCGCAGTCAATCTTGAGACTGACCTAATCCCAAAACAGCTACCAGCATGATGCACTGTTTGTTTGTGTGTATTGAACCGAAAGTAGAAATCTAAATCAGATCTACACTGAAAAAAAAAATCGATAAAATTTCCATTGTAATTTACAAACAAGAGAAACATTTTGAATTAACATCTGACAGAGATGGTTCTAATGAGGGGTCACAACGTATGTTTTCATTGAGAAACAAGAAAAATTATCTCTGAATTATCCTCAAAACCCTGCCTTTTCTGGAGCACTGGTAGAAAGAGGGAGTAACAGCACTTTTTTTGACTACAGACACGGCCAGTCCAACATGATTGTAAACGTTTTCCTTTCATAATTGTCTAGCCGTTGCCCTTGATTGTTAAGCTGCAGTTTCGTGTCTTTTCCATTCCAGTGACGTCTACTCGACCTTTTTACCGTTGATCGTACTTTATCTCAACGTCAGATCAACGTTGCTAAAACATTGTGTGTTCACTTTGATAATTAGAGTACACTTTGAAATAAATTTATGATGCTTAACAGTAATATAGAAGAAATCATGACATTGTGTCCATATAGGAATAACATCGTTCGCATAACCTTTGCTATTTCAAATTTACAACGCTATTGCCGTTTATAGGTAGCTTATGCGGAGCTGAAGGCGAAAAATTTTCATGCCACGTGCGTAATGTTGCTGTCTTTCTCTCCTCATCTCTAAAGCTTGGATTCTTTGCTCACAAGCATATAACACAGGGTATAATCGATTCCGCTAATTTTCGCTTCCTGCAGAGACTGTACATCATATTTGGCTTCCGCCGAGACTGTCCGCAATCTCTTGCTTCCTGTCGAGACTTCAGTACATGATAAATGGCTTCCTGCAGAGACTGTCGGCGTGATTCTGCTTCCTGCCGAGGCTCTCGACAGGAAGCAGATTCACGCGGACAGTCTCGGCAGGAAGCCATTTTTCGAGGACAGTAGTCCCTGCAGGAAACAAGAGTTCGCGGACAGTCTCGGCGGAAGCCAAATATGATGTACAGTCTCTGCAGGAAGCGAAAATTAGCGGAATCGATTATCCTCTTTCCGCTGCGCTACCAAAGGGTGATGTCTTCTGAAGTAGCGCTAGTTCCGCTGCGCTACCAAAAGCGCTTATACCGCTGCGCTACCAAAACTCGATGCATCTGAAGTAGCTCTAGTTTCGCTGCGCTACTGAAAGGTGATGTTTTCTTCCCTGCGCTGTCAAAGAGTGGTGTCCTTTGGCGTAGGCTATATTCGCTACGCTACCAAAGGTTAGTGTCATCTGAAGTGCCACCAAAAGGTGGTGTATTCTGAAGTAGCGCTAGTTCCGCGGCGCTGCCAAAGGGTGAGTCACAATTTTCGGTATTTCTTACACGACAGTATATTCTGGATTGTGCTGTTCAAAAGAGGACATCTGGTTTGGGACCTTCATCCAAAATTGCTTATGTTTGCTAATCTCCATTGACTTATGTTTGGTTAAGATCACCGTGTTTGGATTAACTGAATTTTGTTCAATTATATTATGAATTTGCTGTCTATCTGTCAGTTTTTGTTTCGAGATTGATTCTTCGGATTCAACGTCATATTGGTTTGTTAAACTAAACAGATTTGTTTGAAGAGTTGATTTAGAATGTTAAGTACGCATTTATAAATTTAATCCGGTCCTGTAAAATACACCAGCCGCTGAGTGTATCAAACGTGGCCCCTTGAGCAATTCTATTGACACTGACCCCTAATCTCATCACCTCAAGTTCCTCAAATATTGACATTGCACCCCTACACTTGTACAGGTGTTTAAGTAAACAGTCGGACAAACAGGCACAAACGGCTACCATTAGATCATGTCAGATGCGGATTTATAAGTGTTTATCTTAATAAATGATCATTAATCCAATTATTTGTTGTCCCGGGGCTTATATGCACTGTTCCTGGTGAAATAACACAGGTGGTCAAAAGTCAGAAATAAGCAATGCTCTTTATTCATCATAAGCATGACTATTATAGCTAAACCACGATGTCTATTGTATAAACTAGCCCCCACCAATGAAAATAATAACTAAACGAAGATAATACTAAAACAAACTGCTTTTGATAATGATGTTGATAATAATAATAATGATAATAATAATAATTACGCTAAACTGAGAAATTTTCACAAATGCCCATTTTCACGAAATTTTGAATTCGCAATTCTGATGATGGATATAGATCATTAGTGACTTTACTTTGGACATGGTTTTTAACGGTTTTTTTTTGTGTGTGTGTGTGTGTGTGTGTGTGTGTGTGTGTGTGTTTTCTATTCTTTATCTAATTTTCAGCAGAAGAAGAATGCCGAATGCATATTGCAGACTATTTCGATTCAAATTAACTAGGTGCAGTTATAAAAATAGGTCAGTCTATATCAGGTATATATAAAGAAATGTCGCATTGTAATTCAGCATCATAAAAAGCATTTTAACTACTGTTCCTCTTGGATACGAATGCAGGAGGGGCCAAAAAAATCTTAATTCAATGTATGTGTACTTTTCGTCATAGCCCCTTCTCCTTTCAAATAAATAGACACAAAAATGTATTAAAAGAATCTCAGTTTATAACGTCAGTTTATGCTATGTTTGACGTCAACGTAAAGAACCGAACATCGGCCATCCAAAAAAATGGCACCTCTCAAACGTAAAAATATGCATTTTAGCGACTTCTGCGTTCAAAATCAGACTTTGTGAATCAAAAGGTATGCTATAAAAACACGCTTTCATGGGTGTGCAGTGAGGACAGAAAATACGTCCCTCGGGTCCGAGGTACCCGAGGGACGGATGCACCTCACACCCGTGACAGTTTCTTAAAAATCTAAGGCCTTTTACTAGTATGCGCCATAGCGCTCACAATAACCTATTAATCACCAGACTTAGATTACCGAGTGTGAGCAGTGCCACCTAGTTGTTTTTGATGCCGAACCGGTCTTTCTGAAAGTGCACTTTAGTACTTCCGGATTAGCACGTCTTCCATATTTCCTTGTTATAATCTAGACGACAGAAAAAAAATTAGAACATAAGTATCATGGCAAAACTCATATGCAGTCTGACCTGTAGCCACTTTTCACACATCGTCCGATTCTTAAAAACAACTTATTAATTTTTTTAAACTTTAATTATTGAATCCGTAATACATTTTTAGTATTACAAAGTGGAATAAAATCATGACAATGTAAAACACAAATGATATTACTCTATCTAATACTTTTAGCCACAGTTGTCCCTATTCATGTACTTACATAGAGTTATCACGGATTATCATTTGTATTTTTACATACATCGTGATTTTATTCCACTTTGTAATACTGCAAAAAAGTATTACGAATTTAATTATTATATGAATTGGTAACACGTTCAAAGGAATCAATATGAAACGAACTCTTCAGAAAGATCCTCTGAAAGCAAGGAACACAACAAAGAACCGAAAAGAGCAGACTCGGTTTACAGTTGAGTCTGATCATGTGCAGTAATGTAATGTTGCTGCACTGCCAAAATCCCTAAGGCTTCCTCGGAACTTTATTGACAAAATGACTCAGAAAGAGCCCAATGACCCAGAAGAACAAAAAAATATATAACAGGGAAAACATGGTATTTCAACCTGAAATTTCTTACATAAAGCCGAGAAGTTTTTTCATTTTGTACTTGTCTTATTATTTCTTTTATGCAAAATGTGAGGAAAACAAACACAGACACACATACACACCCACACACACATGAAGAAAAATTTGGGAAGGGGATAACATGCTGTCCCTTTCCTTTCCATTGTTGTTTTATTTTTATTTCTTGTTTTTTTATTCTTTACTTTTCTTTTTGTTTCTTTTGCGTAACTTTCTTTTTCTTTTTTTTTTTCTTCTTCTTGTTATTTGGGATGTCAACAAGTTCAAATTATACCTGTCGAGTAATATTTTCAAGAAATAACGCTCTCATACCATAAAGTCCATCATTTTCAATTAGTTCATATGCGTTTTTATTATATTATTATATATTATTCTATCAAACAATCAATTTTTAACTCAAAAATATGAAAGCATTAACACTAATAATTAATTTTGTGTGGATTAATCCTGTCAAAGTATGACCACAACTAATAATTAGTAATATCGGGCCTAATTGTTACCGCACTTGCGGTCATTAATTTTGTTATAAAAATAAACTTATGAGACATGTCATAGGAAAAAGTGCTTTGTGATAAGGGCGAACAGCTAAAATTCAAATCAGCCTGCGCATATGCTGTTCACTATATACAAGTTCTTCAATATGCTGAAAACATGAAACATGTGTAAAAATGAAAGATTCTGGTCAGACGGTGCGGGTATGCAAATTTAACAGTATACCTTGGGTAGCTGTATTTACCGAAACGTACCGAAATACCGAAACGAACTGGAAATACCGAAACGAACAATTAAATATATAGGGGAATGGCATTTCGGTAATTGATTGTTTATACAGGTATAGAATAGGCGTTAAAGAATGTTTTCACAAGTGCAATACATAGGTTAAAAAGATCAAAGAGATGAAAGGGACTGTATAATAATTATCTTCTAACGCTCATATATACATATATATGCATTATTGCATATTCACCATTGCATAAAGTATACAATAATTGCAGATATAATTCTATGCAAGTAATCCATTCAGAGGCCTAACCTTCGCGCGCGCGTGTGTGTGTGTGTATGTGTGTGTGAGATTATGAAGTGATAATTCTGAGAAAAAAAAACTTGTTCCTCCATTAGCCTACTATCTCAGAATGGAATCGCCTCATTATAAAGCATGTTTTATTAGAAATGGTTCTCGCACTTATCAATGAACACCATTATCTAGACAGTACCTCACTTTCCCCAGCATAAACATAACCTTTGACCTCAAATACCAATAATGGTGATTTACAGACGAATGTGTTTGTTTACTTCCACAGTGTGGAAGCTGAACTAGGGGAAAATGTAGGATTATGGAGACGCGTTATAAGCTAAAACTATTAAGGGGTAACTGAAACATTGCTGATTAAGCATGATGAATATGGGACACTACTTATGTCTTAAAAAGCCTTCTCTCCATAGAACATACAGGACGCCATCTCAAAAGAATCGCATTGCCAATGATATCACAAAATTAAGTACCAGAGATTACTGTTTTATCTCAAGCCAGGAATATGGTTAAATCTCACAACTGGATAACTGAAATATAGTTTTGAGAACTTTCTGCTTCTAGCTACAGTTTCATGTCTATTTCTGAACCATAAAGATTTTAGAAGCAGTTGGTGGAAAGGGATTGCTGTAGAATCATCTGTGGTGGCCCGACGACCTCACAAGTTTATGGGATAGACACTAAAAAGATTTCAGTTCCACTAACATTTAAGATGATAATCTGTACAATTAAAAAGAAAATAATACTATTAATAATTTAGAATAAACTTTTAAATAAAAAAACGAATTTTGGCGAAATATGCAACGTAATATTCAAACAACATACGATTGTTTCACTCAACATATTAAAGCCAAGCAGGCACAGGACGTCAAGATGACGTCGTATTGACATCGATGCGACGTCATTACGTCGCATCGACGTCGGTACGACGTCATTTCGACGTAATGTGCCTGATGGGAGGTCAGCGGAACTAGAATCATTCGTGGCGTGAGTCGAAGTCAATGAAAGTTTTTATTATGAATATTATTCTGTGCATGATGCACGAGTTGGAGAATAAGCTTCAGAATGGACTATCAAATAAGATAAAGTTTCCTCAACAATTTCTTTGGCATACGAGTTTAACGACATATATTCATAAAAAGCATTAGTGGGATAGATAATATTGCGACTCTCCCTTCGGCACATCCGTAAAGAAAGTGCATTTGTGGCTACTGATTCTAAAATCTTACATCTTGCGATACATAATGGGTGCAAATAAACCAGCGGAGCCGCAGTAGTTCAGTAGGTTAAACTCGGACCTGCTAAGCTAGCAGTCAGGCTCTTTGTTACAGTGATCATGGCTTCATTGCACACAGCCTTTCATTATCACTCGTTTGCCAGATTGACTAACTAAAATGCTGTTGAAAGGGACATAACACCGCGCCACATATTTGCACCCTATGTCAATAAAGACTGAGACTGGACAGCGCATCCAAGCAGTCTGGTCAGAGCTTTTGCTGTTCACACTCGGCAAGCATGAACCCTTACGGTATGACGACGATGCGACCTTGTTCCAGCATGTGTTTTTTTTTCTCTCTCTCTTTTTGCATACTCTTTTTGCATAGTGTTCCCCCAAAAATATATGAGTTGTCATGCGCAAAAAAAGGTGCTGAACTCATATGCAAGCAGCAAAGGTTCAAACAAAAGTGTGCATTCATGCAGTCTGGTCAAAGCTTTTGTTGTTCGCACATACTATATATGAATCCTTACGTCATTATGGTATGGTACATCGTTGTTCAAACGTTTTTTACATGTATGCAGCAGCGAACTCTTCCGCCATGATGATGATACAACGTTCTTCCAAAAAAATTTTGTACAACACTGATTCAACTTTTTTTACTGTAGTGGAACCCTTACGTCATGATAATGATTCAACGTTGTTCCAGCGTTTTTATATATATAGTAGTGATCCAAAAAAAAATATATGAGATTCTATAAGCATTAATAGAACGCTATTCCAAAAGGGTGCTTAACGCATATGCGAAAAACTGAGGCTCAGATCAGCCTGCGCATCCACGCATTCTGGCCAGAGCTTTTGCCGTTCGCACACACCATATATAGACGGATTCACAGACTGGTTTGAATATTCGCAGTTCGAAGATACGTTAAGCTCCCGATTCTGAGTCTTGCGGATTTGAAGCTGTATTTTTCAATTGAATCCCCTATGAAAAAAAATCTTGGTGGTGCTGGTTCTATCTATCTATCTAGCTAGCTAGCTAGCTAGCCAGGGATCTTCTGGCTCAAAGTTTATGATCTAGCTATCGTCCGTCTTCTATCCGACCGCTCATCTCTCCGTCAGTCCACCCATGAGAGGTAAGCCATATACTAAACCTGACCCATGAGCGGTCCGCTATGTACTAAAATCTATCTCTATTTTAAAGTAATATTTTAAACACAAAGAGCCACTTTAATCTACCCCTTTAATCACATCAACCTGTATATTATACTTATGAAAACATCTTCAACACCTTTTCTATACCTGTACAAACACCCATTAACACCTATTCTGTACCTGTATAAACAATCAATTACCGAAATGCCATTTTCCCTATATATTTAATTGTTCGTTTCGGTATTTCCAGTTCGTTTCGGTATTTCGGTACGTTTCGGTAAATACAGTCACCGGTATACCTTGCTGGCAGTCACGGTTTCTCATGTGAAATTTCCTAATTATTATCAAGTGGTCGAGTAGTGGTTTGTCTTTTTAACTTGTGTACTCACGGACCATATGGTATTACATGCTTTATGGAAAAAAGAGAATTTACGAAACTCTAATATTTGTTGTTCTTTTTTTAAATTGCAATTATAATAATTGCAGAGAAAACAGAAATTTTAGTTTCAAAATTTAGAATTGAAACGAGTCTCACTTTGTAATTAATGAGTAGAACATAAATAAAATTATTATTTTTATGCCTGCAAGGAGCTAATAATAAAGCCAAGAAATGGTCGTCAACCTATGGTAGCTCCCCCCCTCCCCTCCCCGCGACCCCCCCCCCCCCCCACCGAAAAAAAAACCCCTGTAAAACAATTTGATCACCGACTTTGCGGAAATTTACTTTTTTCTTCACTATATATGGGTGCATGCGTGTATGTCTCTTTCTCTTGTTTTTGGTAAAATGTATCTGTAGTGCCAAAACACAAAAACTTCTTTTAAATCATTTATGCCTACTGGACTCTTCTTTCCTTATATATTGGATGAGTCAATTGGTCATCTAAGGGGTTTCTGATTTAGTTTATTTCTTTTAAAGGCCCAATTACCCTATCAGTGGTATAAATTCATGAAATATTTAATCGTGAAGTATCGCTGCAAGCTTCTCACTACAGTTTCGTCATTGTAAATGATCGTGATAAGCCGGCTTTAAACAGATAAAACATCCATGAGTTTCACATACAATGGTTAGAAAAATAATTTGGGTCATTTTAGTTGGCGACAAAAATGACTTATTTTCAATTTCATACACTTGAATAAAATGGTTAAAATTCAATGTACACGCATACGGCCCCATTCATTGTCCCGATTTTGTGAATACTGCATCGCTCGACAGGGAACCGGAAAACGAACCCTGTATTTTGTGAAGCAATGTGTCATTTTTTTCTCAGAAACATGTTCCCCTTATTTTTGCCTGTTATTTGACTCGATATACGCACATCAACCTTTTTTTATCACCAAACGTGAAGGCTAAACAGCTTTTCATAACGATTTGTGTTTAGACTTTTTTCACCCCTGGTCCGCTCCCCCGCCACCTCCCCCACAACCCCGTCACACGCACCACTTGGACATTACAACCAATGTGCTGTCGGGATATTTCATATAACGCACATGTATGTGATTTATCGAAAACGATGTTTTCTTAAAAATAAAGATAGTAGAAAGTGATCATATAGTCATCCCGCAGACATTAGCCGCCATCATAAGATGCCTTTATTGGATTATCAGATTTAATCCTAGCCGCCAAAAGCCCCATATCTTACGATGATGCATTGCGAATCTTTCAATTTCTTTTCGACACACGACCATGTTTTGAAAAGCTTAAGACTATATTGATACTGAAAATTATCCAAATAATTGAGCCGCGACATGGAGTAACCAACAAAGTGGCATGTGCGCCCAACGAAGACTAAGATCAGACTGGGCGGATGCCCGGTCTGATCAGAATCTTCGCTTTCCGCATGGAGCTATAGCTTCGACCCTTAGCTACTCTTACAGAACGCAGCGAAGACTCTGGTCAGAATGCACGGATGCCCAGGTTGATCTGAGTCTTCTCTGGGCGATGATGCCACTTAGTAAGTTCTGTCATGTCGCGGCTCATATTAATTTTATACATAAACGATAATGATAATAAGAGCCTTTGCAAAAATAACAATTCAGATTTCATCATGACAAATGTACATATTTGAACATAAAACAGAAAATTTCATGCATACTCGTACACCTAAGGGTCTAGAATCAGAAATTTCTATTTTTCAGCCCTATCAAGAGTAACAGTAATGTTTATTTTCCCTGTCAGCATCAACGTCCATAAATCTCTGCTTTAGCTATTTGATACCTAATAATCTAGGCAGCTGGTTATCATAGGCACAGGTCTAATGCTGATATTTCAGTTCTGAAATTGGAATAAGTCTTGAGAATAGCAGACGGTCAGAGTGAAACAAGTTAATTAAAAAGGTTTTATACAACTAATTTATGTAACAAAACTTTGAGAGTTGCCAAACTGTTTGACTGAAGCAGATAATGATTCACAAAATTTTTCACGACCCTCCCTTTTTAACTAAATTTTTTTCAAGCCCCATCCCCTCTCCCCACCCCCAAAGATAGGCGAAAAAATGTTAATGACCCTCCCCCTCCCACGCACAACCATTCACATACAGGATAATGACCTTCTTATTTTCTATTTTGTGTCAGTTTGACCTCAATCAAAAAGTTCTCAAATAAGTGATACTTCCAATACGGTAGACCCAGTTTAGATAGTGCACAGAAGTACGTACAATTATAAAATGAGCCTCATTACTGTTCAAATAATGAGGTGCTGTTTTACTATAAATCCCCTTTTTATGATATGATTTCTAATATGCAACATCACATATCATTTTGAGTTGCATGGATAGATGGATGGATGGATGAATGGATGGGTAGATGGATGGACGACTTGCGATTTTACGTCCTTTTTAACGGTATTTCTGTCATATCAGGACGACGAGTGAGTGATACTGAAAGGCTGTGTGCAATGCAACCCGTTTACATTTTTAAAAGATTCATGCCTCCAGCAGGGCTCATACCCGGGACCACTAGATCAGTAGGCCAGTGCTTAACCTACTGAGCTACCAGGGCTCCCTATTACTTTTTGAATCAATAATTATTATGTGATATCATCAAATCGATTAAGTGATATCACAAAATCTATTTTGTGTGATATCACAAAATCGATTACCGTGATATCGCTAAATAGGAATGAATCAGTGATATCACAAAATGAAATTTGTGATATCACTACATCACTAATTCGATTTTGTGACATCACTAATTCAATTAAGTGTTCAAAAATCTAGTGATATCAGATTTTGTGATATCAAGAATTCAGAACAGTGATATCACAAAGTAGCTGTGATTAAGTGATATCATGAAATTGATTTTGAGTGATATCACAAAATAGACTGAGTGATATCATTAAACAGGAATGAAACAGTGATATCACAAAATGAAATTTGGGATAACATTAAGTCCATGTAGTGATATCAGTAATTCGATTTTGCGAAAGTACGTGATTACGAATTTAAGTGATATCAGATTTTGTGATATATATCGAAATTTGAATTAGTGATATCACAAAATATTGTGATTTAGTGATATCAGAAAATAGATTTTGTGATATCACTAATTCAATTTTGTGATATAATTAAATCGCACATACTTTGTGATATCACTAATTTCAATTAGTGATATCAGGAAATTTACAGTAAAACGGTACCCCATATTCAAAGAGTGAACTAAAAGAACAATAGGTTAAATAGGGAAAAAGCTGCTCTATACCAGCATTTAAACATAATGATGAGGAATGAACATGTCTTTCAAAAATAATAATAAAGATAACAGAAATACAAATAAAAAAATAAATGCATGTAAATAATAACTTGAACAGGCTGACCAGCACTTTCACTGGGCACACATTACATTTTTATAATGTATGTGTCTAATAATTAGAGTAAAACCACATGTTGGAAATTCTACACCATATTACACTGCAGTAACCAGCAGACCTGTCAGATAAATCATTTTAATGAGATTTTACTGGTTGCTTGAGCGAAGTAATTCTCCGACCCTTAGGTGTAGGACTAATGCATGCTAGTTTTCGAGAATTAGTGTCACTAGTTTATTCGCGAGCCGTAATAAATGCTGGTTCTACATATCGAAAAAAGTAATCATTTCTTAAAATTCCCATTACCTACCAGCGCTAAAACGACCAAACATAAAGCATTATGAAAACCGTCATGTTTTGTGATGAAATATGAGATGATGTGCATCTATTGAGTCAAATACATGTAACTGGCAAACAGTATGGATAACATGCTTTTTTAACGCGACAAATCGCTCCTTCCTTTCCTGGTTGCTAGGCGAGCGATGGAATATATAAATGGAAGCGGGACACTGAATGGGGTCCCATCCGGTACATTGTATTTTTACCATTTTATTCACGTTTATGATATTGAATTACCAACCAAAACGACGCAAATCATTTTTCAGACAGTATATATCTGAAAATAAAATGTTATGTTTGTTTTAAGTCCTAATACAATGACGAAACTGTACAGTGAGAAGCTTGATGCTGATAGAGCGATGGGGACTTTAAGAAATATGGCATCTTGTTGTCAATTAGAGCCCTGAATTGGGCCATGTGATCACAGGTAAAGAAAGAAAAAAGATCTTAGTGCAGCTGAAGAAATTTACTATATTTTTATTATTAATGGAAGGCAATACATGAAAAAAGTATCAATGAATGTCCTATATAACTTATGCTATTTCAAGTTCACACGATATCGTCGTTCACAGGTAGTTTATTCGGGGCTGAAGGCGAAAGCTGCCCATGTCTCTTAGGAGCAGTCTGATCTAGGTCCGAAGTGTTTGCTCAGACCTATCTGTCCAAATAATAAGCATTTTCACGGTATTTGGTCTCATCTTCTTCAGTGGAATTTTATAGATTACATAAAATGATCCAGAAACAATCAGATTAAACGGGTTCCAAAGAAAACAAACAAGTCTACATCCTCTTGTTTACTGTAAGTGTTGTCTTTCAACACACCTTTATTTATTCAAACAATTAATATTTATAAAACAGTCTGACAGCGCTTATAAAAATAATGGTAAAAGCTTTAAAAATGTGGCTTACATTGTTTTATTTAAAATGGGATTTATCGCAAAACAGTTGGGAAATGTTATTTACTTCAAAGATAGGTGTTTATATGATAAGAATGACAAATTGTTTTACAATCGTCAGCTTGCAACTTTCGTTTTATTTCTTGAAATATTGCAAAGTGCATTTTGTGTGAAATAGCGCAATTTTGTAATCTTTGAAGGATGTGTGAACAGGAGAGAATCCAGAAAGCAAGCATCTTGAAGGTTTATAATTTTGTTTGGAGTGTTTAATGTTTGTTAATATAAATCGGCATTAACTGCCGGCCGATGAAAAAGCTGTCTAAATAACGCTAATCCAATCTGATATAGCGTATATCTGATAGGTAAAATTTTGTAAGAAAAACAGACACGGGAAATACGCTGTAAATTCATGTCAAAACACTGTTTACATTTTGGGTGGTCAATTTCCAATTTTGAATTTTCAAAATAAACATTTTTCGTAGCACATGGGTGGGCGGTGCTCTGGTTAGTGTTTTACCAACAGATTATAATTGTTACTCACAATTTCATTGGATGACATGGCGCAAGGTGTTAATGACGTCACGGTAATTGACACGTTTTTACCTGAGGCGACGAAGCTCTTGAGTGATGTTTGGACTATCGTCCATTTATTTTGCCTTCTTAAAGTCAACAGACAATTATATATAAAAATAATTTGTTTTGGGTGTTCATAAATACTGAAGAATCTGTTCTAAAGCTTCAGTGTGTTTCATATCTTTGCGGAACAAGCGTTATTTCGAGACTGTGATTCTCTTGTGGACATTAGACTTTTGAGAATACAAGATATAATTTAATTTCATCTTTAATTTTTGAGATTACACGGAATATTCACTGTATCTAAAATAGTTTTGACTCTTCTTGTGGTCAGAGAAAGAAGCAGAAAAGATACGGGAAAGAAAGAAAAATGGGAACTCCGCCGAATGAATTAGTACCACATGGCGTTTCGCCACTGTTTACACCGGGACTATTTTCAACACCATTCGCTAACATGGGAGCGTCACCGTACTCATACCCGGGGATGTACTATTCCCCGGCGGACATTAATAGGGCATATGCGCTGAGAATGATAGAAGAACTTCAGCGCCGGGACCAGCCACAGAAACCACCATATTCCTACATCGCTTTAATTGCCATGGCGATTAAGAACGCGCCTGAACGCAAAGTGACACTGAACGGAATTTACCAGTTTATCATGGAACGTTTTCCTTATTACCATGATAATAAACAAGGCTGGCAGAACAGTATCAGACACAATCTCAGCCTTAATGACTGCTTCATGAAAGTTTCCAGAGAAAAAGGCAAACCTGGAAAAGGGAACTACTGGACACTGGATACAAACTGTGAAGAAATGTTCGAAAATGGGAACTACAGGCGTAGAAAAAGGAGGGTTAAAGTTGCTTACAAAGATGGACAACCTTCAGATGCAGCTGACGGCGGTGATACGACAAATAAGTCCGACGACGACTCTCTGGATGAATTGAATGTTACAGAAGACGATGACGTCATGCCGCAGACGACGTCTGCTGAGAGACGCTCTACAACAGACGACAGTGGTATTAACGTCTGCGCGTGCTCGTCTGAAGAAGAGAACTCGCGTGATTCGGTTGATTCTGAGGAACACTTTAAAAACAGAAATTCTGATTCTACACAAGAACTTGAGGTGTCAAATGGATTACCATCTGGGACCAAGGCAGACAAAGTGATAGGAAATTTTTCTGGCATCAAAAGAAAATTGTTCACAATTGACAGTATTATGGGGATTGAAAAATCCGCCGAAGAAAAAAGTGACAACGATAAAAATTCACAGTGCTCAATAAATGACAAAATTTCTTGTGAAAATCCAGCAAAAAGACAGAAAACTGACATTTTTGATAAAATTCCGAGTCCGCCTCCCAAAGTGCTGGATTTGAAAAGCGGCAACTTGAGTACTCTACAGCTTTCTCTAGCTCATGGACTTTATGGATTCAATTTTTCTTCAATGTATCAGTCTTTTCAACCGCATATGTTCAATAATCAGTTTCGCAGAACTGCGGTTCCGAGTTTCACAAATCCGGATCTTTACCAGCAGAATTCAGCGGCGCTTTCTGTGGCAATGACCGCGAATCAAGGGCCACCGGTTTCACCACGTGACACCATGGAAACCGGACAGCTCTGGGCGACTGGGCTAAGTAGTGTATCGCAGCTTCATTCAACTCCTAGAATGCCGCAATGATAATTATTATGTTAGTATATTTGAGAAAATACCTGAGGACTCGTGCTCCAGTTCAGAAGGGGTTAGGGATACTTTTTCATATTTCTCCATAAAACATATATTGTGAACCCTTATTAGAACCGTCTAACTGAGACGGTTCTAATGAGGAGTCACGTCTTGCGTTTTCATTGAGAAATAAGAAAACTTATATCAGAATTATTCTTTAAAAAAAAAAAACACCATCTTATCTGGCGCTTTGAATTATCTCGGAAATATCATCAGAACCACACCTTTAGCCATTCAATTCATATGCATGTAAAGCATATTTATTCACAATTTTTGCTTTGCAGTCCAGAGCTCTAGATAAGAGGGAGTATTCGATGATAATTAAGGATATTTTTTTCCTGATCGAAACCATATGTTGTGACCCCTCATCTGAACCGTCTCGACGAGACGGTTCAGATGAGGGGTCTCAACATATGTTTTTATGCAGAATTAACAAAAATTATCCCTAATTATAACCAATTACTCCCTCTTATCTAGAGCTCTGTGCAGTGAAAGGTAAAAGAAATGACAGAATTCTCACAAAACCACTGAAAGTGGCCAAACCAAAATTTCAACACAGTAAAAATTCACATAGAATTTTCGGTAAAAAATCTGGCAATTGGCCTTCAGGCCCTTTACCGTAAAAAGTACGGGAGAGTGCCGTAAGTATTTAATATGGACAATAAAACCTTGCTTTAAATCTGCATTTAATTTCTTTATACTTAGATAAAATAAACAAAACAAATGAGGAATTAAAACAAGGCTTTTACACGATGCAGTCATTTTCCATCTTAAAAAGTTACGGTGCTATTCCGTAAAGGGCCTGGCAGCCATGCAGTTACCAGGTCTTTTACCGTAAAATATACGGATTTTTAAGCATTGGGTTATGGCACAGATCGGCTAGTTGTTGCATAGCCAGCAGTCGGAAACGGATTGTATATTATTTCTTATAAGCCTAATCTCTAAAAGTAATTCCTTATGCTTGTTAATGATTTGTTATTGTTTGTGTGTAATTTATGAATAGATTTCATGTTTGAAACTTGCATTGGCTTTGCTTTATTCTTACGACATACATAGTATGAAAATATATAATATATGTATCGCAGCCAGTCGACGCAATATTGTGACATTTCTAGATACAATATCTGACGCTTACCGCTCTTTTCTTTTCTTTTCTTTTTTTTACGGGGGGGGGGGGGGGGGAGGGGGGGGGATGCCGAAGAACTTTGGGTATTGGGGCGCCCTATTGAAATTTGCAAGGGCAATGCCTGCTGTTCTTGCAGTAGGTACGGGTTGGAGGCTGTTCATATTTCTAAAAATCTCTCTTCTAGCTCCCCTTTTCTAGGAGACGGCGTAGACTGAAGTACTGTCTAAAAAAACGTTAATATCTATTCTATCAGTAAGAGTCAGAGTATAGATAAAATGTAAATCTTTGTAAAATTTCAAGTCGTACACTGTAAAAAAATCCGTAGATTTTACGGTAAAATAACTGGCAACCAGCTGCCAGTCATTTTACCGTTATTTTTACGGGCGCCCGTAAAAATTGCAGGAGTCATCAAGCAGAGTGTGACAGAATAGAGCAGGTGTCGTTTTGGTCAGATAGCCCTTCAAGAATACAAAGTTATTTTCGAGTGCGGCCAGTTAACGTAAAACTTCCATTTCGTGATTTTCAACAATGTCTTACAGGCAAACGCCCGTAAAAATAACGGGGAAAGGACTGGCAGCTGGTTTCCAGTTATTCTACCGTAAAATCTACAGTTATTTTTTACAGTGTACCATTGCGACACGCAAAGGAACAGCGACCTTGAAATCATTTTACAAACATAACGCAATTTAACGACTTGAAATTTTACAAAGATTGACATTTTATAATAACATAATATCCCGTCGAATGTCTGTGATACTAATGGTATAACAAAGAATTAACTTATTTGAGAATAATTATAGGTTTGAGAAAATCACACTTTTCCACTGTATGAATTTCAGGTAGCATCTCACATACTGTACGCCTTGCATCTCACTTATAATTCGAGAGGAGCATAGCATGCTCCCCTCGAATTATAAGTGAGATGAAGCCATAGATCTGTGACCATAGCAACTATAGAATTAACAAAGTTTGTGCTTAGGACCTCGGCAGAATGACGTCACTTTGACATCAGTATGAACTCATAGTTGCTAAGGTAACAGATATCTGACTCCATTGGAACCAGTGTTTTCCATGCTCAGCCAATTTTTCAGTGACATTACAAGCCGAAAGACTTTCAACAGAAACTTCAGATTTTCTCAAACAAATAATTATTCTCAAGTCGTTTAATTCCGTGTTTCATGTATAAGGTCTATTCGACAGCAGGGGTTTATAATTTTCACTCTAAGACTGATAAGCCTCTGGATAAAGGTGCAGAGGTACTCCTCTATGCCCCTTCGCCATTTTTACAAAGGGAAACAAATGTCGTGACTTCCTGATTTCTTCCCTGGTCAACGCAGCCCTTCCGAAATGGATTCAACTCTTAAAGGGGAGAATTTGCTCCATGAGGAGCAAATTCTTTCCTTTAAGGGTTGAAATCCATTTTTGGGAGAGACAATCTGAAAATGACAAGGTTGCTTTTCCTGAAAGTGTAGCCATTCACCTCAAGAATCTAGTTCGTTAAATCTAAGACATAAGTCGTGAGCAGACAGTAGCTTTCATCAATAGTACAGTAAACTTTGAACGCAAATTATGTTTTTACCAAAAACATTCCACTGTTCTTCGTCTTCTGCTACTAGTTTCCCATTTGAATACGTGCAAGATTTAGAAATGAAACGAGAACAGAAATTCTTCGGAAAAGAGATATAATTAAGGTATGATTTATTAAGGTCTCACCAATTATGCGTTATACATATACACAAAATGTACATGTATCTCCGTAAAATGCAAAATTTCCGTTCAGGAATAAACTGTGAGAGAGATGATGAAAAAAGAGATGATGATAAAATAAATGAATAAATAACAGATTTCAGTGACATTCAACATTCAGGGTATGAAAATTATCAGAAATTGACCAGTAAAATGTAAAATCGAATAGTTTGAACTGCTTTAACTCTAGTAAACTTCATTGTCTAAATCACCATCATGTCAACCTTAGAGTTAACTATTTGGGTTCTCGATAATAAGAATTAAAAAAAAAAAAAAAAAAAAAAAATAATAAAAAAAAAAATAATAAATAAATAATAATAAACTCTTCAGATTAGAATGCAAATCAAGTTACTAGTTTAACACAATTATATTTCTCTTTATCTTTCTTGTTTTGAAAATTACACTGTAAAAATCGCGCTAAGCTATAAAACACAAGTGGTTACATGTTTAGGTGTAAACATGTTTAGGAATATGTCATATAGCTAAACATGTACGCCTTTTCTATTATTTTCCCGGACAAAGTCTGCTAAACACGTTTTATTCTGTTACGCGTTTCGGATGAATCCATTCTCTCTTTTCCCCATTGAAGAACGAGAAAAAGAGACGAAAATGTTGACAGAGGAAGTTTTCAAAATAAAAGGTAGATATAACCAGTTTTGTACATGTTTAATTTCTAAACATAAACCTAAACATGTTGCAAATTGAACATGTTACGATTTAAACACATAAAAATCGGACTGCATTTTTTGCATTGATTCTAAACACATTGTTACAGTGTATGTTTGATTATCGAGACCAAGTTTCAATTATCTGATTTGATCAGTCTGGTTGATTTGGGTTTAACAGCTCTTGGAGACAGTATTTCAGCATTTTTTGAGCCGTCTCTCAAAAAGAGGGAGAAAGAAAAGGATAGGCGAGAGTAAAAAAGCTAGACGCAAGTAAGAAAATCCAAACAACCCCCATCCCGCACCTGCTGCAAGCCCATCATGCGCTTGCCCTACTATTATCCAAATTAGTAGGACGCCCCGGCGATGAAAGGTATCCAGCATCATCGCCCGAGGTGATGGTGGTCAGGCGATGATGCTGGTTATAATTTCCAGTGCCGGGGCGTCCTACTTTTTTGGATAAAAGTAGAGCAAGGGCCTATTGTGCTTGCAGTAGGTGCGGGTGAGGGTTCTTTGGATATTTTTTTCTCTCCTCTATCATATCTCTTCTTTCTCCTCCTGTCTGGGAGACAGCCTGATATAGACTGAAATACTGTCTCATAGGGTCGTTAAACCCAAAACAACCATCACCCGACGACTCCAGCACCCCATACTTTAAATATATATAAAAAATAGCAAATCGTTGAGCGGCTGATTTGCATTTGCACTTCAGACGACTTTTTCTCCCTTCTTCTTCTTGTTCCAGAGCTCTAGATAAGAGGGAGTATTTGGTGATAATCAGGAATAATTTTTTTAATACTGCATAAAACATATGTTGTGACCCCTCATCTGAATCGTCTCGATGTGACGGTTCAGATGAGGATCACAACATATGGTTTCGATGAGAAATAAGACCAGAGGACCATTGGTCCTGTAGCTCACCTGAGCACTGAGGTTATGCTGAAAAAACTTTAAGTTGCCACAGTAACAAAACAACATGCACAACAGCAATGAAACACCCATTTATGTAGAGGATAACATCACAAACATTTATGCTAAAAAGATTCAGCTTTATCTCCCTTTATGGCTTCTGAAAAGATTTTTGGCAAAAAAAAAAAAAAAAACACGAAAATTTAGCCTTTCGGTTGCGATGGCAACCAACCAAAATCAGGGATTTTGGGCAAAATTCATATTGCTGGTAGGACTACTCCAGGAACATTTCTGTAAAGTTTATGTCAAAATATCTGCAGTATCACAGAAATAAATGCCAAATTTCCACTTTCCCCATCATAAGGCTATGGAAAATTTAAGTTTCCATAGCAATGAATTTACATGGGAAACGATAATATAAAACATAATTTAGGTACAGGCTAATGTCATTAATATGTATGCAAAGTATCAGCTGCATCCCTATTATGGCTTCTGAGGAGAAGATTTTTGAATAGTTTTTCGAAAATTTACCCTTTACTTTGTCATAGCAACCAATCTAATTTAGCGATTTGGACAAAATTCATATTAATCATAAAGGACTACTCAAGAAACATTTCTATAGAAACAAATACTGAATAACTGCAGCGAGACAGCAAAAATTGTCAATTTCCACTTTTCCCATTATAAGTCAATGGAAACTATAAGTTGCCATAGCAACCAGAGTTCTTATGGGATTGGAACAAAAAACACAATTTATGTAGAGGCTAAAGTCTTAAACATATATGCAAAGTATCAGCTGCATCCTTTTCATGGCTTCTGAGGAGAAGATTTTTTTTATATATTTTCGAAAATTTACCCTTTATTTTACCATGGCAACCAATCAAATTCAGCGATTTGAACAAAATTCATATGAATCATAGAGGACTACTCAATAAACATTTCTGCAGAAAAAAATTCTAAACAACTGCAGTGAGACAGCAAAAATTGCCAATGTCCACTTTTCCCATTATAAGTCAATGGAAACTATAAGTTGCCATAGCAACCAGAGTTCTAATGGGATTGGAACAAAAAACACAATTTATGTAGAGGCTAATGTCATTAACATATATGCAAAGTATCAGCTCCATCCCTCTTATGGCTTCTGAGAAGAAGATTTTTTTATATTTTTTCGAAAAATTTACCCTTTATTTTGCCATGGCAACCAATCAAATTCAGCGATTTGAACAAAATTCTCATGAATCATAGAGGACTACTCAATAAACATTTCTGTAGAAAAAAATTCTAAATAACTGCAGTGAGACAGCAAAAATTGCCAATTTCCACTTTTCCCATTATAAGTCAATGGAAACTATAAGTTGCCATAGCAACCAGAGTTCTTATGCCAATGGAACAAAAAACACAATTATTCATTCCCCCCATCTATAAATGCTATATGTGAAATATGGAAAGAATTGGCCTCATGGCTTCAGAGGAGAGGTCGTTTGAAAATGTTGACGACGGACGACGGACGACAGACGACGGACGACAGATGCCTGCCCTTGCTATAAGCTCACCTATGAGCCTTCGGCTCAGGTGAGCTAAAAATGAGCATAAAATTCTCCCTGCTATCTAGAGCTCTGTATTCTCCTTAGTAGTGATCTTAAACTAGAAATTTTCTCTGCTGTGTTCATGATGAATCCGAAGTTTGGCATACAGATTTATTTTAAAATGAGACGGTTTTAGAGTTGCGACAATTTAAGGTGTATGGATAGACCACTGTGGGTTGCCTCAATTTTGCAACCCTTGTCGACAAAACCCAACCATTAAGAGGTCTACACTTAAAGGCAATAAATTGCTCCTAAAGGAACAAATTCTTTCCTTTAAGTGTTGACCCCCATGGAGAAGGAAGTCAAAATATAAATGGCTGACTGGCCAGGGCTGCGTTCTAATCTACTGTCTATTACTTCTCTGAAGAAAAATATCTTCATTTATGTGCAAGAGTAATAGTTCTTATTGTCCATAAAACCATATGATGTGGTCTTCAACTTAACCGCCCCACCAACCCCAATGCCCTCACCGAGGTAGTTTAATTTTGTTTGGACCACAGCATTTGTTTTTTAAGAAGAACCCGATATGATTCTAATGAGAGTCTATAAGGATGACACCATCAGTGCCCGCCTATCTCGCCAACATGTCTTGAACTCATGAAAAAGGGGAGTATTGAGCCGCCACACGACAAAACCAACAAAGTGGCATGTGCACCCAGCGAAGACTCAGATCAGCCTGGGCAGCCGCATTGTCTGATCAGAGTCTTAGCTGTGCTCCTGAAGGGTAACTAAGGGTCTTAGCTACCTCCATGCAGACAGCGAAAGCTCTGATCAGACTGGGCGGATGCCCAGGCTGATCTGAGTCTTTGCTGGGTGCACATTCCACTTTGTTGGTTTTGTCGTGTCGCAGCTCAGTAGCTTATAAACTATTTGAGCGAATTTCGCATGCTCTGACCAGATTGCGGAATGGCACAGGGTGGTTCGTTCTAAGAACTGTAAATAAATAAACAAATAAATAAATAAATACATGTAATATCCTCACCAGTAGTGATACGATTTATGCCAGTCATTTAAAGGTGTATGGATACACAGCCAGATTTTACCGCCAGTTTATAAAGGGGAACAACTTTGTGATTTCCTGTTATCTTCTCTGGTCAAAGAAGCCCTTCTAAATGTTGTCTACTCTTAAAGGAAACAATTAGGCTAGCTCCTAATTCTTTCCGTTAAGAGTTGAGAAGAGAGGCAAAAAAGAAAATAGCAGTGTTGCTTCCCTTGACCATGTAGCCTTTCGCCTTAATAACAATCATACGATCCATTCCAGTCATGAGCCAGAACTAGCACGGCTGGTGGAAGTGATTGGTCTTAAAACATACTGGCATGAGTCGAGTTATGGCTGGGGATGAGTGGATCTGCTTAGAATGTTATTTGTAGGTAAATTAGTTCCCTATTGAGTGAATTCTACTTCTTTGGATATGTCATGTGGCCATTTCGGGTTCTCTTTCCTTAATGTGAGGTTCTGAAACCAAGTAGAGATTGCGTTCCGTCAAGTTCTAAACAACCTCTGCAATAAAAGAATTTACAGAAATGCAAGATACTATAAATGAAGCGACACGATATAACCAACAAAGTGGCATGTGCGCCAAGCGAAGATTCATATCAGCCTGGGCATCCGCTCAGTCTGATGAGAGTCTTTGCTGTTCGCTTTAAGGCTAGCTAAGGGTCCAAACTACCTCCATGCCGACAGCAATGACTTTGATCAGACTGGGCGGATGCCCAGGCTGATCTGAGTCTACGCTGGGCGCACATGCTACTTTGTTGGTTCTGTCGTGTCCCGGCTCAAATTTTCATTTGGTTTTATTCAGTAATGTTATAGCGCTGTGAGTAAGCTTTTTATCAAACTTCACAGGTAAAGTACATCGTGTATACGCTTTTAAAATGGAAGATGCGCGTTACGGCAGAAACTGATTTCGTCAAAATTCCTGAAAAGTGACACTTTATAACAATCTTTATATCCTGTGCGATGCTTTTTGCTTTGTATTTGGATACTTATTTACAAATTACATTTTATGAGGTGTTACTAATTGGTGAAACATGACATATATTGTCATTTTAATGGGTGCAAAAACGCCTCCTTCGTGAAATTAGTAAAATATTTTTAGACATTTTATAAATAAGGCAATTGTTTATATAAACTTGCTGTACCGAAAAAAATCACACACCGGGACACTGATAAAAAATAATAGTGCTCCTGAATCCATCTGGTGCGCGAAATTCCATGAGATTTGCACATGGAAAACAGTTAAAGATGACATCCCTGGATATATACACGTGATTTCTTATCTAACATTTGTGAGATAATGCCACATCTGTAAAACGATGCGAAAAAAATGCCAAATATTTCGATGTAAATTATCAAGTGAATAAATTTCAGAGAAAACTCACATCTAACCCTATAAAGGCAAAAGAAAAAAAAAAGATTTTGTATCTTTGTAAGGTCCGTTTGCTGCCAAATGCAAAAGGGGTTCCAATATTTTGTAAGAATTGGTGAAAGAAAGATACAGATTTTTTGGTATTGATAATTTACTTTTATTCTACACATACTACACATTGCCAAATCATTTTTTTTTTTCAGAAATATGAGGCTTTGTACGCATGTCTGGGAGTTGGATACCGAAAAACTCGGCACAGGGGCGTGATGTCTGGACATTGGCTCCGCCACAAGTTCCTTACGCCGAGACAGAGTTCTCTTGCACCGAGTTCGATTACGGATTATTATTGGCACAACTCAGTTACGCATTAAAGGGTCATATGCAATGGATTTAAGTCACTGATATGTCGTGCAATTATCAAAATGCAAAGTTTATGCGACTGTAGATTAATGATATCTCGATTTTTATTTTTATTTCATGCACTGTAAAGTGTCAACTCTATGTACATATGTATATATGTTTTAAAGGACACATGGTAGACTAGCTAATATTGCTAAATGTGCTGTCCTTTTTAAATACTGTATAAATAAATGAACTAAATAAATGATAACAAGCAAGACAGTGTTTTGAAAAACTTATGCTGTAAGTTAAATATTTGACCATCAGTCTAGAGAAAGTAGCTTTTAACAGCAAAAAAAAAAAAAAAAGCCTCTGTGGACCAGCAAACTTATGGCAAAAGCGTAATCCCAAAATAACGAAGCAACCCTATTCCAGCCCCAAGTAAAATAATATGGCTCTGGATCGCTCATCTGAGTTGACGTATGCCGATGCATCTGAGCTAATGCAAGTATGTGAGCAGGCAAACATCTTGAACCATGGACCAAGATTTTTTATCATATATTGGCATGACGGTCATTACAACCGTTCAAACATACCTTCATGGAAACTCCATGTGGAATCTGGCTTCAGTCTGCCCAATGGCCTTGGAGGAGGAGTTATTTGAAATTATTGAAATATGATGACATTGGGTTGATATTGACCCTTTTTACGGCAAAGTCATATTTGCTTCCGTATGCAGATACATGTATATGGAAAAATGTAAACCATTATATTTCTCAGACACTTTTTAAGTATGTTGTATAAAAAATGGTATATATAATCAACTAAATAAGTCGTGCTCCTACAGGGTGAGGGATCACATGTTTTTTGTTTGTTTGTTTTTTTTTATTATGAATAAATGAGCATCTCTTTGCTAAGGTAAATAACTGCCTCCGTGGCTATTGGTATTTTGCGCAACGGAACGGAACGGAACAGCTATTAGTCACCTCCTCCACCGTGTGCACCCAGTCACCATCCGTACCCTGTCCCCTCCACACTGGTTTCTTAAATTAGTAATTACTGATTAGCAAAATAAAGTTGGTTGGTTAATTTGCATATTATTGTACTGAATAAAACGCACTGATTACATCCTTTGTCATCCTTATTCCGTAAAATGTCTCTGTTCCGTTCCGTTCCGCAAACTACCAATAGCCCTTTCCGTTTTGAATATTCTATATTTTCTGAGCTATCCATCACTTCTAGTCCATATTTGTCCGATTCTAATGACACACCGATCGCCCTACAGAGATTCATACTTCGAACAAGGAGTATGTCACAAAATACAGACACTTAAATGAAACGAAATCTGCATAGACGTTAACATTGTGACGGAGTCCTATTTGCGTGCCCTCGCTGCTTGGTATATTATAGAAGGTGGTGCATAGTGTACTGAATAAAAGCTTTTCAAAACGGCATCAACTATTTCTTTCGACATAAATAAGAAGTCAGTTAATGAGTCGATTTTTTCCGTCAAATTGAAACCACGTGATCCCCCATTTATATGGCAAAATATGAAAACATTAGATTTCTTGGAAATTGTTGAAGTTTTTGGTATCAATGTTGGTGCATGCATTCAACCAAAGAAGTACATGAAGATTTTGAGAATCAGAAGTATAGGTAATTCTTTGACCAAGGTCACTCACATTTCAAGAATTTCAAACAACTCATCCTACAAAGCCACACGTGCAATTAAAACAAATTTAAATGAAGCCCCCATGGGGCAAGAAATTATTAAATAGTTAGGGTCATCTGGCCAAGATGGCCGTCATGCCCATGAATGATTAAAACATTAAAAAAATTTCTTCACCAAACTGTCGATGACATTAAAATCCATTTTTCAACACATGCACTACAGTCAAACCTGTCTTAAAGGGTCGTTCTGTTAAGGGGTCTACTAGTTTTAAACAACCGCCGTTTTGACTAAATGTTCTGTTGATCTTCAAATTAGACCATATGTTCTGTTGCTCTGCCATCTTGACCAAATGTTCTGTTGCTCTGCCATCTTGACCAAATGTTCGGTTGCTCTGCCATCTTGACCAAATGTTCTGTTGCTCTGCCATCATGACCAAATGTTCTGTTGCTCTGCCATCTTGACCAAATGTTCTGTTGCTCTGCCATCATGACCAAATGTTCGGTTGCTCTGCCATCTTGACCAAATGTTCGGTTGCTCTGCCATCTTGACCAAATGTTCTGTTGCTCTGCCATCATGACCAAATGTTCTGTTGCTCTGCCATCTTGACCAATTGTTCTGTTGCTCTGCCATCATGACCAAATGTTCTATTGCTCTGCCATCTTGACTTATTGTTCTGTTGCTCTACAAACTTATTTTGTTGCTCAGTTAACTTGACCAAACGTTCTGTTGCTGTGCCACCTTGACCAAATGTTCTGTTGCTCTGCCAACTTGACCAAATGTTCTGTTGCTCTGCTCTTGACCAAATAATCTGTTGCTAAGCCAACTTGACCAAAAGTTCTGTTGCTCTGCCATCTTGACCAAATGTTCTGTGCTCTGCCAACTTGACCAAATCTCCTGTTGTTCTGCCAACTTGAATGATTGTTCTGTTGCTCTACAAACTTAATCGAATGTTTTGTTTCCCAGTTAACTGGACCAAATGTTTTGTTGCTCTGCCATTTTGACCAAATGTTCTGTTGCACTGCCATTTGGACCAATTGTTCTGTTGCTCTGCCATTTTGACTAAATGTTCTGTTGCTCTGCAAACCTGACCAAATGTTCTGTTGCTCTGCCAATTGACGGAGTGTTTTGTTGCTCTGCCATTTTGATCGATCGTTTTGTTGCTCTACAAACTTGACCGAATGTTTTGTTGCTCAGTTAACTTGATTAAATGTTCTGTTGCTCTGCCATCTTGACCAAATGTTCTAGAGCTCTGCCATCTTGACCGATTGTTCTGTTCCTCTACAAACCTAACCGAATCTTTTGTTGCTCAGTTAACTATACCAATCTTCTGTTGCTTTGCCATTTTTACCAAATGTTCTGTTGTTCTACAGACTTGACCAAATATTCTGCTGCTATTCATACTTGACCAAATGCTCTGTTGCCATGCTTACTTGGCCAAATGTTCTAGCGCTCTGCTAACTTGACTAAATGTTCTGTTGCTTTGCTTAATTGACCAAATGTTCTGTTGCTCAGCTAACTTCACCAAATATTCTGTTGCTCTGCTAACTTAACCAAATGTTCTGTTGCTTTGCATAATTGACCAAATGCTCTGTTGCTCTGCCAACTTGACCAAATAATCTTTTGCTTTGCCAAATTGACTAACTGTTCTGTTGCTCTGCCATCTTGACCAAATGTTCTGTTGTTCTGCCGTCTTGACCAAATGTTCTGTTGCTCTGCCAACTTAACCAAATGTTCTGTTGCTCTGCAAATTTGACCAAATGTTCTGTTGCTCTACCAAATTGAACAAATGTTCTGTTGCTCTGCTAACTTGACCAAATGTTCTATAGTTCTACATAATTGACCAAATATTCTGGTGCTCTGCCAACTTGACCAAATGTTCTGCTGCTCTGCTAGCTTGACCAAATGTTCTGTTGCTCTGCCAACTTGACCAAATGTTCTGGTGCTCTGCCAACTTGACCAAATGTTCTGGTGCTCTGCCATTTTGACCAATGTTCTGTTTCTCTGCTAACTTGACCAAATGTTCTGTTTCTCTGCTAACTTGACCAAATGTTCTGTTGATCTGCCATTTTGACCAATGTTCTGTTTCTCTGCTAACTTGACCAAATGTTCTGTTTCTCTGCTAACTTGACCAAATGTTCTGTTGATCTGCCAACTTGACCAAATGTTCTGTTGCTCTGCCAACTTGACCAAATGTTCTGTTGCTCTGCCAACTTGACCAAATGTTCTGTTGCTCTGCCAACTTGACCAATGTTCTGTTTCTCTGCTAACTTGACCAAATGTTCTGTTGCTCTGCCAACTTGACCAAATGTTCTGTTGCTCTGCCAACTTGACCAAATGTTCTGTTGATCTGCCAACTTGACCAAATGTTCTGTTGCTCTGCCAACTTGACCAAATGTTCTGTTGCTCTGCCAACTTGACCAAATGTTCTGTTGCTCTGCCAACTTGACCAATGTTCTGTTTCTCTGCTAACTTGACCAAATGTTCTGTTGCTCTGCCAACTTGACCAAATGTTCTGTTTCTCTGCTAACTTGACCAAATGTTCTGTTGCTCTGCCAACTTAACCAAATGTTCTGTTGCTCTGCCAACTTGACCAAATGTTCTGTTGCTCTGCTAACTTGACCAATGTTCTGTTTCTCTGCTACTTTGACCAAATGTTCTGTTGCTCTGCCAACTTGACCAATGTTCTGTTTCTCTGCTAACTTGACCAAATGTTCTGTTGCTCTGCTAACTTGACTAAATGTTCTGTTGCTCTGCCAACTTGACCAATGTTCTGTTTCTCTGCTAACTTGACCAAATGTTCTGTTGCTCTGCTAACTTGACCAAATGTTCAGTTGCTCTGCCAACTTGACCAAATGTTCTGTTTCTCTGCGAACTTGACCAAATGTTCTGTTGTTCTGCCATCTTGACCAACTGTTCTGGTGCTCTGCTAACATGACCAAATGTTCTGTTTCTCTGCTAACTTGACCAAATGTTCTGGTGCTCTGCCATTTTGACCAAATGTTCTGGTGCTCTGCCATTTTGACCAAATGTTCTGTTGCTCTGCCATTTTGACCAAATGTTCTGTTGCTCCGCCATTTTGACCAAATGTTCTGGTGCTCTGCCATTTTGACCAAATGTTCTGGTGCTCTGCCATTTTGACCAAATGTTCTGGTGCTCTGCCATCTTGACCAAATGTTCTGGTGCTCTGCCATTTTGACCAAATGTTCTGTTGCTCTGCTAACTTGACCAAATGTTCTGTTGCTCTGCTAACTTGACCAAATGTTCTGTTGATCTGCCATCTTGACCAAATTTCTGTTGCTGAGCCGACTAAACCAAATGTTCTGTTGCTCTGCTAACTTGTTCAAATGTTCTGTTGCTCTGCCAACTTGACCAAATTTCTGTTGCTGAGCCAACTTAACCAAATGTTCTGTTGCTCTGCTAACATGACCAAATGTTCTGTTTCTCTGCTAACTTGACCAAATGTTCTGTTGCTCTGCCATTTTGACCAAATGTTCTGTTGCTCTGCCAGGTTGACCAAATGTTCTGTTGCTCTGCCAACTTGACCAAATGTTCTGTTGCTCTGCTAACTTGACCAAATGTTCTGTTGCTCTGCTAACTTAACCAAATGTTCTGGTGCTCTGCCAACTTGACCAAATGTTCTGTTGCTCTGCCATCTTGACTTAATTTCTGTTGCTGAGCCAACTTAACCAAATGTTCTGTTGCTCTGCTAACTTAACCAAATGTTCTGTTGCTCTGCCATTTTGACCAAATGTTCTGTTGCTCTGCCAACTTGACCAAATGTTCTGTTGCTCTGCTAACATGACCAAATGTTCTGTTTCTCTGCTAACTTGACCAAATGTTCTGGTGCTCTGCCATTTTGACCAACTGTTCTGGTGCTCTGCTAACATGACCAAATGTTCTGTTGCTCTGCTAACATGACCAAATGTTCTGTTTCTCTGCTAACTTGACCAAATGTTCTGGTGCTCTGCCATTTTGACCAAATGTTCTGGTGCTCTGCCATTTTGACCAAATGTACTGTTGTTCTGCCAACTCGACGAGGCATTATGTTGCTCTGCCAACTTCTTGAAATGTTTTGTTGCCCAACTAAACTGACGAAATGTTTCGTTCTCTGCTATCTTGACGAAATGTTATGTTGGTCTGCTATCTTGAGCTTGACCAAAACTTCTCAGTTGCTCTGCCAACGTTATCAAATCTTCTGTTGCTCTGCCATTTTTACCAAATGTTCTGTTGTTCTACATACATTGTACTTGACCAAATATTCTGCTGCTACTCATACTTGACCAAATGCTCTGTTGCTCTGCTTACTTGACAAAATAATCAGTTGCTCTGCGCATAGTTTTGAGGTGACAGTTGTCGAGTATTTCCTCTTATTTCATGGCTTGGTAACTACGAGTTTTATTTTTGTTTTATACTGCCTGGCACTGTGATCATCATCTCACGAAGGTTAACGGATCTGGTTGCTGTGCTGGCCGTTTACTTGTTTGTCGAGGTGTGTGTGTGTGTGTGTGTGTGTGTGTGTGGTTTCACGTCTTACTACACTGCTTCTTGGTGCCGGAGTCAGACTGTGGTCTTAGATTGTGGCATTCTCTGGATATCTTCTACGTTTTGGTAGGCTGGTGGTATAAGACATTGCATCAGCTGCGCAGTTAAAGAGAGAGAGAGAGACAGAGATCTTTTCTCAGTTTCCTCAGAAGAATGAATGAATACATTAATTCTGTAAATATCAAACAGCATCAAAAATATCGCGTTAGAACTGTCACACATACATATGTTTTAGCAAAAATAAAGTGCAAAAATATGAAGAGAAATTACGTCTGTATGCTTCCAAAGCTCTGATCTATGGCTATTATCTGTAAATGACAATTTTAATGAGAAACAATAAATTTTCTGGTAAGAAAACAGTTTTAGAAAGTCATTTGTTTAAAGTGCAGGGACACCAACAGGCTGAAATTTATATTTTCTTTACTGAAAACAAATGTTTTTCTACATATCTTAAGATGAGGAGACGATGTACCATGCCGAAAGTGCAGACTCACGCGTGTTAAAGCATGCTTCAAGGATCATATGATCAGCTACCGTACTTTATATATTTAAATATATATATAAAAAATGCAATATAGCTTTTTAAATATTGCCTTAATCCTGCTCCAGCCCCGCTCCAGCCCCGCTCTCCCTGCTTCATAATAACAAAATGTGATTTTAAAAACTGTTCACACTGTCTACTTTTTCAATATACAATTTGGGGATTTTTGGAAAATTTGACTCACGAAGATGTTGGATTTAATAGACCCGTGGACAACTCACTAGATAGTATTAATCTGCTCTGATGTCATTATGCCGTGCATGAATCAGGAAAAGAAGAGTACGTGATCACATGACAAACGAATGTTTCATTGGCTTTATAGGAGAGATAATTAGTTATTTAATCTTACGGTAATGGCAGACTTATGTCTTCATTACCTGTTTAAAGGTGACTTAATTTGAAAGGTAAAACTTTTGACGAACCTTTGATAAAATATTGATCACCGGAAAGGGAATTCAGCTTTAACGGGTTCGTTATGATCCAGCCGGATTTCAAACCCGCGACTCCCGTATATCATGCGTGCATGCAAAAAGCGGCGGTTGCGGTGGTTGTATGGTTGGAGAGCACGTCACGCTCACGGCTAGTCAGATATGTATATAAATGTTCTATAGTGATTTTAGTTTACAAACTTGGGCGTTTTGTTGGCATGTACGGTATTATACAATGCCAACAACGCCATAATGTATATCATTAATACAAAGCATGTTCATGATGAGAAACCTTGCCTTTGCTATTTAAATATTTTGTTATGATCAAAACAGCTATCATAATTTTTAGGCACATAATTCGTCACAAGTATTTCGCATCACAGTAAGTAATGAAAAAGTCGCTAAATTCGACATTCGAAATTAAACATAAGAACGCGTGCTTTATTTGTTACAACACTTGGATTTGTTATTTTATGACAAGATGAAGTAACATGGCAACGCTACCCTTAAAAAACATAGACTAGAGTTCTTGTATATATATTTCCTTGTCGTTTTTATAATGAAACAAACATGTTTATGAACTACCATCATACATGGTTGACACGTTTTAACACAAATGAGGCTTGGTGCATTATACCCCAAGCCAGAAGCGGAGGGATATACTTTTGTCCTCTTGTCCGTCCGTCTTTCCGTCCACCCGGAGTCAACGAATTTCAAGTATGTATAAGTAAGCAGGAAAATTCGCAGGAACTGACACAATTCAATCCCAGATCCCAAACAAGACACCAAGTGGGAAAAAGACACAAAATTAGTCATCTCCAAAGATAGCACCAGCGACAGCCATGTGAACAGCCATCTCCCATGTAGGTGGTCAACGGGCTAGTATGAACATCACAAACAATATGGAGGTGGTCGGGTGGTGCGATGGTACTGTATTTAATTTTCAGTGCCGGGGCGTCCTACTTTGAAACGTAGTAAGGCAAGGGTCTACTGTGCTTGCAGTAGGTGCGGGTGGGGAATATGAATGGCCGTTGCACATGTGCAAGGATGGCTGCAATTTGTAGTTAATATGAGTGGCACAAAAGCCGTTTTGTCTGTCTTTTGGTCCAGAGTAACTTCCCCGCGACCCCACCCCGCCTACCCCTACCGAAAAAAATGGCTTTCAATGTTTTACAGTAGAACACTCCACTCCACCCACCCTCACTCCCAATGCGGGATATATACACTGCTCAAAATATTTAAAGGAGCAGCTGATATTTTCCCATAGACATTACTAAAACATATACCCAGTTCCATCGTCCATAAATTCGATCTTCAAAGGCCAAAAATTTCTCATTCCTTTGCAGCGTATGTAAGAACGATCGAAGTGTAATACAACAAGAATTTCAATACAACTGATACCCTGATCATTTCCATGGAACAAATTTTGCAGTTTTCGATTTTTCTGAAACTGAGGCATTTTTCTGGAAGTCTATAAAATCCCATAAACTTGAGCTCAAAGAGATCATTTCAAAATGGTCACCTTGTAAGACATTCAGCTTCATAGGCAAAATGATCGTGATGACTTTGGTTTTATTTTTATGGGGTGCCCCTGTTCTGAAAAAAAAGCAATTTTTTACCAAAATTTCATTTGTACAAAAATCAATCCATGGACATGGACAGGGCAACTTGTGCTGTCAGTAACCTCGACCCTCTTTAAAAAATTGGATAAAAAATGGAAATTCCGTGTCTTCGTCGAGCGAAAGAAAATGGGCCTCAGAGTGGGGATGCGTTGCACTGTCGTCTATGGAAAAATATTTGGCGCTCCTTTAAATATTTTGAGAGGTATATGGCTACATACGGATTTATGGTTACAAAGTCGAATTCTACTATAAGAGTTTTTTGCAAGATCCAATTTTCCTCATATAGTGAAATCCTCCATATCATATATTGAATTTTGGTCCCTCTCCTCTCGCAACAAAGAAGTTTTATGCTGCGACACAAATGCGAAATTTGCAAAGCATCAAACAACATTTAATTTTTCAGAAATATACATGTATAGTACAGTAATGTAGGATTTAGGGAGGAATACCAAAATATTTGACTTAGTATGCTTTTATGCCTGGTAGGGTCAAGTCGGGTAAGTTCGGACAGCGGGTAAATTCGGACATACCATTGCAAACAGTGAAAATCCAGATGAGACGTCTCATAATGAGCCGTCTCATTAGGATTTTCACTGTTTGCCAAGTTAATTTTGTTTTAATTCCAAACAACTGACATATAAAGGATACAATGTCATTGTCCGAATTCACCCGCTGTCCGAATATACCCGACTTTACCCTAATGTTCACACGGGAGTTAGTGCGTGCTGCGCATGAGTGCATTTGATGAAGATGGTGAAGTAAGATTTAGAAAATAATCTTAAGTCAGAAAATGAAATACGTAAATAGCTACAAAAAGAAGAACGAACAACATAGTGAGTGAGTCTCTTTGTGCAAACGTGCATGTCTTTGTTGATGCAAGCCTGTATTTGTGTGTATGTGCAAGCTGGTGTAAGCATGCGGGTTTATGCGTGGGTGTGCTTACCTGCAAATGCATGCGATTGGTTGGAAATGATTAGATATGGCACAAAGTGAGACGGTGGTGACATTATTTCGTCTGTCTGCCTGTCGGGAAAACATATGAAGAAAGGATCACAGCTTTTCTGTGTTGGTACACTTTCAACAGCTATAAAATACTTGTGTGTGTCTGAGTGATATGCATGCAGGAATGTGCCAATGTGTGTATGTTTACATGCATACGTTTGTCTTTTTTATGAAGAAAAGAGGTGGAAATCCGACTACATAGATAGCCAGTTCTCCTATAGTCACTTTTCAAGTGAGAAAAAGGGCTTTATGAGAGTGTGATATTTTATGATAGAGTCATTTTTCCAACAGCAATTTTTGCTGGGAGAAAGGGAGAAATCTTCTTGGCAGACAGCCATTGTCGCCAGCTGTTGGAACTTCCCGTACTGTAGGGGAGAGTCGGGTAACTTCGGACAGCGGGTAAATTCGGACAGTGATTTTTTTCCTTTATATGTCAGTTGTCTGGAACTAAAACAAAACAGTAACTGGCCAAACAACGAAAATCTGATGAGACGGCTCATTATGAGCCGTCTCATCTGGATTTTCACTGTTTGTAATGGTATGTCCGAATTTACTCGGATTTTCACTGTTTGTAAAGGTATGTCCGAATTTACCCGCCTGTCCGAAGTTACCCGACTCTCCCCTACCCTCAAAACGCCATTTGCGAGAAAGCTCTGACAGTCACTTGTAGCGGTTACGTTTCTTCTTTTTCTGGACTGCCGGCTACGTCTAAGACAATGATGAGGCGATCATACGATTAATACTGAGAATATCATAGTTGACCAGGCAGTATTACATTATTTTCGAAAAAAAAGTCAAGCGGGATTTTATTAGAGCAGAGACATTTTTTAGGATTATTATGGTAAGTATCGTCATAGTGTAGCCCCATTGGTGCTGTCAGAGAGCAGTTTTTCTTCTCTACACCGTAAAAAATTACAGTAAAAATTACGGTGAATCCTTTGAAATATTAACGATTTTAGCACCATAAATCATTTAACTGTTTTTTATCGTAGTTATTACGGGCGGGCCGTAAAATGAGTCTCGACATATATATTATTACTGTTGTTAATTTCAGAAAGACGAAAGCTGTAGTTAAAGAAAGACATAGACATAGATAAATTTTTATATTAAAACTACATATTGATGCAAACAACAAACAAAAATATTTACAACTGCTAAAAAATACATATTCGTAATTTGATACCAGTGCACCACAAAATTATAATCCCTGAAGGTATATAGATAAAAATGACTGCATTCAACCACTTTGTAATTCGCATGCAGCTTAAGCGTATATTTCTCTACTCGGAAAATATCCTCCGAGTTTTTAAATTAAATCTGTTTCACAGGTCTACATCAAATGTTATCATGAAAGTATGTTAATACTAAACAAATAAGGATAATACGAGCTCTGCTGTATTATAAAAATACGGTTCCGCCCGTAAATATTACGGTATTTTCTATTCTGTTCTATCCCAACACCTTACTAGGCCGTTGGGGCACCACAGATGACTTCGAAACAATCTCTTTCTACCTTGTCCTGTCTTCAGCTGCCCTAGTTGAGCTGGCAAAATCCATTCCTGTCCACTCCTTGATATTGTCTCAGTCCCACCTTTTCTTCTGTCTACCTCGTCTTCTTTTTCCTTTCACTGTGCCCTGAAGAATCGTCTTTGCTAAGCCAGAAGACCTTGAGACGTGGCCAAACCACCTTAGTTTCCGTTTCTTGACCAGCGTCAGGAGTTCATCATATTCTCCAATGGCTGCTTGGATCTTCCTGCGAACCTCCTCATTGGTTATATGGTCCTTGTACAAAATTGGTAGCATCTCATCTCAAAGGCCAGCGTTCTTTTCTCTAACTCTGCTGTCAAGGTCCACGATTCACAGGCATACAGAAATATGGAAATGACAAGGGAGCGCGAAAAAAATGTTGAAGAAGAGGGTGGGTGACAGAAGACATCCTTGTCTTACTCCAGCTGTTGTTCTGAACCAATCTCCTGTGCTGCCATTTATAGGGACTGCACTTGTAGCCTTATCGTATAGCTGCTCAATGGTGCGAACTAGATTTGCACTGGTATTGTACTTCCGCATGGTGGCCCATAAGGCTGCATGCCATACCCTGTCAAAGGCTTTTTTGAAATCAATGAAGACATGGTACAGATTCTGCTGATGTTCGAGATACTTTTCACACAGGATTCTAAGGTTGAAGATCTGTTCTGTGGTGCTCCTTCCTGCTCGGAACCCAGCCTGTTCCTCAGCGATTATCTCTTCGACTTGTGGATTAAGACTGTTCAAGATGACTTTCAGCATGACTTTGCTTGAATGACTGATGAGGCTAATGGTTCTGTAGTTCTGGCAGAGCTGTAGGTTGCCTTCTTTAGGGAGCGTAATAATCAGCGACTGAGTCCATGGGGTAGGCCATTCTCATGTTCTCCAGATCCTGTTACAGATATCTGTTAAAACATAAATCATGGTCTCCCAGCTTGAACAAGTTCTGCTGGTATATTATCAACTCCGGCAGATTTCCCCTTCTTTAGTGCTGCTACTGCAATCTCAACTTCCTCACGAAGGATCGGTCGTTGATCTTCTTCTGGGGCTGATTGCAGTCCAGAACCGCATTGTCACCGTAAGTCTCATGGTTGTATAGTTCTGAGCAATATGCTGTCCATCTGCTGAGAATCTCTTGTTCCTCTGTAAGGCATTTCCCAGACTTGTCCTGGATAGTTTTGGATCTACCCTGTTTCTCTGAAGTTAGATCCTTCACCAGCTGGTATGCTTTCTTGCTGTTGTTTTTGTTCAGGCAAGTTTCAATCTCCTCGCACTGACTAGCTATCCAGTACTCCTTCGTTTTTACGGTAATCGCCTGTAAACCAGCTGCCAGGCATCCGCCGTAAGATTTACGGGATTTTTTTTACAATGTAGTCTCTCCCCGCCCCCTCCACACACACACACACACCCCTCTCCTTCCCCCTGGAACAATGATTTTATGGTATATAGAATTAACCTTTATAGTCATTTTTTCCCGGGGTGAAGCTTCCTGGAGAATTGGACAGACAAAAAAAAAGAAATCCCGCCGATAAGATCAATTTTAGGTGTCAAGTTAGGCTAATGCAGAGTTTCCCGCGTCTATATGTATACGTTTCCGTCTGTCTGTCTGTCTGTCTGTCTGGTGTGTGTATGCTGGGGGGGGGGGGGGGGGGGGGGGGTGGATTCAGCTATAATAAAACTGGATGGAAATCCAACTATATACTAAGGATCCTTTAACCTTTTCTTTCTTGTGGTGGGGAAAATGACTAGAAAAAAAGTGGCTCTATGAGGTGGGGACAGTCGTCTTTCCGATAGCCAATTTCCATCGGGAAGAGGTGACAATGCACATGAAGTTTTGTTCGAATGGCCTCAGTAATGCAAGTGTTGCTGCTATTGTACAGAATAATAGATATGAGCTGCAACACGAAAAAACCAACAAAGTGGATTGTGCGCCCAGCAAAGACACAGATCAGCCTGGGCAGCCGCCCAGTCTGACCAGAATCTTTGCTGTGCGCTTAAAAGGTAGCCAAGAGTCTAAGCTAGCTCCATGCGGACAGCAAGACTCTGATCAGACTGGGCGGATGCTTCGCTGGGCGCACATACCACTTTGTTTGTTTTCTCGTGTCGCAGCTCAATAATTATAGAATATGAGACTGAATATCAGTACTGGGATGCTATGGTTCCAAGGCGCCGACAGTTCCTCTCAAATATAACAAACACTTCACTAAATGTGTTTTAATGCAATATAAATATTTTACTCATCTTCTGTATATACAAGGTTCATCATATCGTGGTACCTCCGGGCAACTTTGATCTCCATTTCAATATCAAGCAGTTGTATATTTGTTCTTAACAACCCGACACGCTTTGGCATGGTGAATGTGTTTTTATCTCCCGTGTCAAATCTCACTCTGCGTGAGATTTGTTTACAGATTTCACAAGATTTTATACGGACAACGATGGAGGCGGAATCAAGACGGCTGCCAGGATTGTAGAGAATCTAATGAAATAGCTTACATTTGCTGAACACAGGGAGCAATGAACAGAGAGAGAGAGAGAAAGAGAGAGAAAGGTGTTTGTGTGTGTGTGTGTGTGGGGGGGGGGGGGGGGGGGAGCGGCTTTTTACGTTGTTGATGGTCGTTGTCACTGTTTAACTTGAACATATCATCAAGTATGTATTTTCTGGCGTGTACAAAATGGTGAGGAGTTGCAAGGGCGGAAACTGTCGGCATCGTGGCGCCATACTTGAGCTGGTTTGAAGTGGAGCTCGGGTCTCCTTTATTTGCAGTAGGTATATAGTAGGTGCGGATAGGTGCTGTTTGGATAATTTTTATCTCCTCTATTCTGTCTCATCTATCTGGAGACGGCTCGATACACGAGCTGCGATACACACTGAAATACTGTCTCGAAAGACCATTAACCCAAAACAACCAACCAATCAACAAAATGGCGACGCTAGATCAAATCAATATTATTAATATACACAATGAGATGGGTTGGGTTTAATTCCACGAGTCCTTATACTTCCAAGTTTAAAGATTGTCTCCCTCGTTTATTTCATGTTTCCAGAAACAAATGCTTTAACAAAATTTCGTTAGACAATATGTAATAGTCTCATAATTAGCCGTAAAAGTTTGGAGAAAATGCACGTTTATTCGATAAATATGGAATGAAAAATACTCTTCAAATTAAAATGCAAATTACCTATTTCCTCACGGCCTGTAAGAATATCGATTTTGACCACGTGTGTCATGTGATCATGTAGAGGTATTTTTCTTATTCGTGCACGTGATTGTGACGTATGAATAAATTATTTTTGTCCAATAATGCGATTTCAACCGCGGTCCGCGATTGTATAAAAAATATCTTATTTTTTTTGTTTAAAGTCACTTTTATCAAATACTCTTATTCAAATGTATAGTTAGACCACGTAGGAGGTATTGCATGAAATATTTCATCAAATCATTTTTGTTATTATTATAAAGGGTGTAAATCTTTAACATTTTAAATTATTATTATTCTTTTTTTAAAACTTCATCATTAAGAAACATTATTTGTCAAACTGGTTGGGACCAATTATTTACTGAAAACTTATAAGGAAAAAATGTTAAAAAAACAAACCGTAACTTGCAATAGAACTGTGTACCGCAATCCGAAGATTCTAAATATTATTGATTTATCTACAGCCCCGGCTCCAGAGGGTGGGCTTTGGGGCTTCAGCCGGCCATCTGAGCCTCTGTGTTATGTAAAATACGTAGGCCTCCAGATAATAAGGAGTATCTGATGACAGTTTGAGATAATTTATCCTTGTGACTAGACAGCTCCACCAGCTCCACCATTTATCCGGAGCCCCACCAGTACGTTAAGGTCTGGATTTGGGCCTGTATCTAGTTATATTAAAGTACGAGAATTGGAACAACAGCAACAACGAAAGTGATATCAAGCTATACGAATCACAATCACAGAAAAAGTAAAATACATAAATACCAGAGAAGACAATTTTTATAGTATAAGAGAACTTATCAAACTGAGGTCCTTTTGACCTTTGCCTCAAGCAGGCTGGTCGCGTGTCCCCATATGTTACTGCCTTCTAGCTGTCACCACAATGTTGAAAACTTTTTAGTCAACCATTTTTTTGTTTATATGATACAGGTGTAGATGTGTATTGTAAACTATGTTTCACGTAAGAAATGAATTCCTCTATATCAAAATGACAGGGTCACCCACCTTTAAAATAATTGGGTTACAACATGTCTTTTAGTGACGATTCGAGGGGAAATGCTAGCTAATTTGGAAATGAGGAAATAAGGATATAATAATAATAATAATAGTAATGAAAATAAAAATAGTAAGATTATTGGGCACCCACATTCCTTTTATAAAGCTGTGGTTGCGGTCCAATCAAACGTATAACATTATTATAATTATTATTATTATTATTATTATTATTATTATTATCATTATTATTAACATCATTATTATTTTGTATGTTATTGACCTTTTTAGGCAAAACATTTGGGAACCGTGAACTATAGCTTCCAAATTTTCTCCCTTTTATTTCTGTGTACCATGGAAATTCTAAATTTTGTACAGATGGATTGGGGCAAACAGTGCAGATCCAGGTCAGACTCAAGGAGTAGACTTAAGGAGTAGTCTGATTAGGATCTGCACTGTTTGCCATTCCATGTACATCCTTTAGACGCATAACTGCGTTGAAAACCAAACTATTCAGTTTCAATGAAAGTTAAAGACTGAGTCGCGTCCCTAAAAAACAACAACAATAATGTGGCATCTGCGCCCAGTAAAGACTCAGATCAGCCTGGGCATCCGCCCATTCTGATCAGAGTCTTTGCTGTGCGCTTAAAGGAGCTAAGGGTCTAAGCTATCTCCGTGCGGACAGTGAAGACTCTGATCAGACTGGGCGGATGCCCAGGCTGATATTAGTCTTCGCTGGGCGCACATGCCACTTTGTTGGTTTTTTCGTGTCGCGGCTCAGGTAGTTATTTTAGGTGTTCCAATTTTTAGATTTTTACGGTAATGTATTATCGCGTATGATAGCCTTATATCGAATAAGCGTTATAATGAAATGTTCTGCAATGAGGCTACGATGTAACAATAAAGATGATAATAATAATAATAATAATAATAATGATAATAATATTGATTGTGGTATTTTTTACTACTAATACTATACTACGGTTAAGAGTAAGGATGTCTATATAGTGAGGAATACGGCCGCCACCCCAAACGCGTACCATTAATTTTGCTGCACGAGACAATAAAAGTGTAAAACAAGCGCATTACAGGGTAAATAATATAGAAATGATATCACAAGATCTAATGAGAATTGGCGAGACTGATTTAACATTCGCTTCTCGACGTCGAATCTTGTTTGTGGTCTAGAGCTGTCATTAATGATGAGATTTTTGTCAAAGTTTTTCTGACATTAGAACCAGCAGCTTTGCATGATGCAAGCAAGCGTTATACAGTAAAAATAAGCACAATTTGCAGAGGTAACTCGGTTGGGTATACCCAAAAAATTGTAACTGCGACCTTCCATTTTCGTTTCAACTTCAGTAACAGTTACAGCTGCTTATCAGCCATCTACGTAAACAAACAATATCATGCTGAAAAGCAAACAAGAATCTGAACTTGTAGGCTGTGGACAAAAGCTCTGGGCATCTTGTGTCAAAGGCTTACTAGATAACATTAGTTTCAGTAATCTATGGAATAATCAGTTATATGAAGTTCCTTGTTTCGCTGTCATTAGAAATAGAATCAGAGACCATTTCTACGTCAGCATTTCTAACTCACCTAAACTGATATATTTTTCTAATTATAAATTTGAAAAATATCTTGAGGCGATTTAAAACGATTCATTCCTTAAAGATCTTGCAGCTTTGTCGTGCCGAGGCTCAATTCTACTATGTAAATTAGCCTATAACGCCAACCACACAGATCAATTCGGCAAGTGTAGACTTAATATCAGTCATCTGTTCTTATTCTCTTCTAAGTAATTTTACCAGATATGCATAAGTGATTATAGATATTCATGATTCGAATTATGAATATCAACACATATTATTGATATCCATAAATAATTATAGACATCAATAACTTGGAAAATTCGAATTATGGATATGAGTAAATAGGGAATAAATAGTAAAACGACACCCTAAAAAATTGGCATTCCATACATTTTAATTGTTTTCTATTTTTTGGTTTTCAGTGCCAATGTGATTTTGTCCAGTATATTGCCCAGAGATGTAAACCTCAGACAAGGTGGCAATAATTTCAGCAATCATGATCTGCTCAAACTCAACGAAGACATATTTCTCATCAACAAGTACCTACGACAAGTTTCGTCGAAAGTTCATGGTCTTTATACCGTTGACCATCCGCAGATTGAAACATATGCAGGATTTATCAATGATTCTTTGCTTGCTGCAGACGATCTTCATCTTAGTTTCGAGGGCACCAGGACAGCTGTATCAAACATCGAGTCTGCAATACTTGAAGTGAGGAAAGACTTATCGGCGAGAAACTCTCTTACTCCGACGTTCTTAGCCGTGAAGAAGAGGGATCACGAACAGTGACAGCGATAATGGTAGGTGTAGAAGAGAAGACTCTTCAGTCTGACTGTCTGGTAACGTGTTCAGAGACGGGAAGAAACATCTCACCGGAAAAGCTATCTTACGCTGACGTCCTCAGATACGGAGAAGCGAAGAAAAAGACAGAAGCGGTAAAAATTAATGTGACAGGGGAGAATCTACCACCGGACTAGTGACAGATGACTGGCAGTAGCAAATTTAACGAATAGTGGCTAGTGACAGACGACTGGCACTAGCGTCTTCCTGTATAATTTGCTTTTAGGTGATAAAACCATGTACATATGTTTGAGCCACAGATAGATAGATGGCCATCTATCTATCTGTGGCTCAAACATTTGTACCATGTTTTATCACCCAAAAGAACAATCATTACGATGATGTACACTATTTTTTTTTAAATTTCAGTGGGCCAGTCGTTCAGATACCATACCATTCTAGCAACTCAGTCACTGAACGCTTCTATAAGAATGCTGTGTTCTCTACTTGCTACCCATATGCTGTCAATATCTGCGACTTAAATGGCTTAAGATTACTGAAGCTATGTCCAAAGCCTTCGAAGAGAGAACAGAAAGCGTTGCCCCTGTGGTTATGCCATTTATTTCGCATTTTGCATAAACTCGCGAGCTAGTGAAGCTGCATATTTTGTCTGATGGTCGTTTTCTTTTGATTCAGAAGCATTTTTATTGTCTGGAAATTGATATTTTAAATGTTTTTGTGAGCAAAAGTTGCAACATTTGTTTTTTCTCGGTTGATTTCTTAAATCAGTGTTGTTACTAGCTACCCTGTCACTGGTTCTGTGCTTTTTGTGTTTCCACATTTCCTACTCGCCGCCTCCTTTTTGTTTGGTGTGTACTGGACAATTGTCAAATGGCCACACTTTCACATACCTAGCCCGCTTTTAAATTGACTCTATCATCTGTGAATTTGTCTGTCGAGTTTGTAATTGGCATATGTCGCACAAATGGTTGCAAACGATGCAGATACTGAAAAAGATATGCTGACCTTGTCTATTGATCTTTTCTGCTTTCTTGAGTTTTAGAAGTAAATCTGGTGTTTTCGAGTCCATTGTTCAATGAACAATACATTACCTATTGTTTCAATCGGGGTTCCATTGCACACAGCCTTTCATTTCATTATCACCCTCCGATCGTCCTGGTATGACTGGAATACTGCTGAACAGCATTTACAACCATGCTCTAAGCGGAAAATAAATATGAAGCCAGTCGCAAATGCATCCCAGTGTTTCCACGGTCAAAATCTGGCGGCTGGGGATCGTCGCCATATAAGTCACAGCATGTCAACCTTGTTCTCTGAGTTTAAAAGTTGTCTCAAAACTGGGATAACCACAAACCATTATGTTTTCTGTTAAATAAGCATATATCTTGATACAGTGATATATTTAAAAAATGTTGTTTTGCAGACAAACTGTTTGCGTAAAAATGATTATTTGAGCGCCCTTATGTCTACTTCAACATGTGCTTAAGGTCATCCAACTACATGTAGAAGCACTACTTTAATATTTTACCAAGCTTGGCCAGAATCCATAATTTAGTTGAAGACAAGCTCGTATTTTCACCAAAAGTTATTTCAGAACTCCTCTGTTAACATCGACAATGGAAAGCACCACACAAACTTTATACCAGCTACATTGTTGTATTTTAGCTGTTTCAGTCAGATGTCGAAGTTGGGTAAGAATTATTTTTTCAACAGATTATGTGCAGAAAATATGTAGCCCATTCCTGTTGTAACCTTGCGCCTGGGACTGATCGGATGAGGAATAAAGAAATTAAATGCGAAATTAAAGCAAGCTTTTTGTCATCGCATTTAATTTCTAAATTTAAAATCAATAATTTTGTGGGAAGGTTTTGGCATTTCTGAGGTTTTATTACCTTTTTTCAAGTGTTGCGTTACATTTGTGCCTGATTTTACACTTGAGGTTCCTACGTAGCCCGTAACCAGTTTTTTTTTTAAATTTGTTTATTTCTTTCAGGTTTTTTTTAACTCAAACCTGATATCAGTATGACCTATTCATAATACAACTGCAAAATAACAGAATTACAGTAATATTTTGGCAAATTTCACCTTTCTGTGAAAGGAAAATTCACTTTAAAAACTTGAAGTTTATTATATCAGAAAAGTCATTTTTCGTTCCGTCATTTTTTTTCTGCTATTTTAGATGTGTCCACTTGCGCCTATGTATTTATAACTGTCACAGCCCGTTAGACTTTCTTCTACTTAAACTGACGGAAATATCGGACGAAATTTGTCTGACAATAAAACATAAGAAATTCTATACCGCAAATACTCAAAGTGCTAGGACAGACATGCATAGGCAAACAGTGTAGACTCTGATCAGACTGCTCCTAAGAGCAGTCTGATCAGGTCTGCACTGTTTGTGACTAGTAAGAAAAGCTATAGGATAACCGTACGATTTTATTCGAAGAAGACGGGGTCCACAATGGAATGAGTGGAGTTTCCGAATAGTTAGGATAAATACGGTAAGTTGTAAAAAATTTAAACAAGCAGACAAATAAATAAAAACCTTTTTAGAAACAGCCAGATGTGTCAGTATATGTATATGATGAAGGAGCTTTCTGCCTTGCATTTTCTAAAATAGGTTCAGAAGAAGGAACATGGGCAAGACTACGTAGTTTCGGCTAATAAAGCCTCATCAGTGACCCTGACAATATCTGGTGACGAAACCAGAGAAAAGCATACTAAAATTTGCTAATTTTAATTGAACATTCGATTCAAAAACCAGTATAAAAAGGATCCAAATAATATAAAAGACGATGATCTAGAAAAAGAGTCTAAACCAATATAAAATTTCAGGTTTCTCAGAATATATCCACTGATCTCAAATAAAATCTGCACTGTGGATGATGTCTGGGGAGACGTTTTACGGCCGCCACACGGCACAACACCAGCTGCGGTGAAATAAAATTAATAATCTTAAAGAATAGGAGATAACGGGAATCCCCGGAGTGACGTCATCGGATGATCACGTGGGTAGATTGGTTGGCAAAAAGATAGCGACAGACAGTGGTCTTCTATGGAATTTTGCTGAAAATTAACCTCTGAAAAGCGTAAAATATAGTTTAGAAAGCTGCGAATAAATAGAAACCGATAAAACCAGTGCAAATATTGTTTTAATCGCTTATCGCGCGAAAAAAGAGAGTTATTTAATATCATTTAAAGTCACTTGTATCCAACGAGAAGTAATGCAAAATTAATAAAACATATTGATCTGATTTAGGGATAAGAAAATGTAAAAATTAAGTAAGTAAATGAATTTATATTCATGACTGCGATTCAAAAGAGAATGTTATAAAACGGTAAAGGATAATTTACACGTATAAGCAGAGAACCTTCTGTTTTGAAATTACTATCAGTAATTAGCACATTATTTAGTCCGAGCTCATGACATCTGAACAACAAATTCTCTCTCTCTCTCTCTCTCTCTCTCATTGTTTGCTCTTTATATTTTATTAACGGACAAGCATATTAATATTAAAATATCATAGATTATAATAATCGAGTTTTTTTTATATTTAAATTAGCCACACCGCCAAATACAATTGGTTATATTATACAAGTTAATATGACATTGTCAATGTAGGAAACCCGCGGCGTTCTTTGAAATATGAGAATTAAAGACATTCCTTATCAAAAGACCCGCTGAATACCGGATACATTCATTATAAACAATAAACAACCGGTTTAATTTCAAAATGTACACCAGATACAGACACATTATTTTAGAGTATCCATGTCAAAACGTACATCTAAAAGCACTTCATATGGAACCAATTTAAATGAATTAGGAGAGAGAATAGAACAATATCTCACACTAAAATACCAAATTTCTCAGCGTTATTGATTGATTATCGACTTTTTGCCAACCAGTGTGGGGAATACCTTGGAAATCCTTATCGATGACGTCATCGCGTTTTCTCCTATTCCTTCTAGAGCAGAGAATACGTTCAAAAGAAGGAACATGGGCCAGACTACGTAGTTTCGGCTACTAAAGCCTCATCAGTGACCCTGACAATTAAAGTCGCATCAAAATCTCAATCGAAGTTTCTGTTCGCATTAGAGTCGCTGAGATCCAATGACTTATGCTTTGTGGATTGCCTCATGATGTTTTCGGAGTATGCATCTCAGCAGAGCCACAACAATTTTTTAAATCGTTTACCAGCGAGTCTGGTGAAAGAAGATAATTTATTTACTCTCTCTCTCTCTCTCTCTCTCTCTCTCTCTCTGCGAGTCGGACAATAGCTACTAATGCCTATGTAACTTGCAAGGTAAACAAGACACTTTATATCTTTATATGGATTTTCAAGTCTTCTAAGAGCTTTCATAGACGATTGAGCTAAAACATTGGCGTCAAGATCATCTTCATAATCTTGAAAAGGTATATTGAAGCTATGCGTGATAAAACCTGCCTTAAGACATAATCTATTGCGCATTCTCAGCTGAATCTGTGCACGCATGCGCAGTTTGATCAGATAATGCCAGTAATCTGAATACTAGAGTTAAGACAGCGAACTGTGCATCTTGGACGGACACTCGGCGGCAGTAGTGTGCCATTATGGTCGTACCGCTGAGCCACTGAGGAACGTTGTTAGGAGAACTGAAACAGAACAGAACAGCCAAAGTTAGCCTGCGCACATGCGCAGGCTGAACATGACATGCATTAAAAGATTTTTTTTCGGATAAAGCATGTATGATTTGGGGCCAGCAGAATGGCCTTTTAGCAAGATGCATCTTCGCATCCGTCTTTTACTATAAAAAGGTAAAGGTAGCCTAGTAGATGTAGCCGTAAGAGCAGTGAGGGTTAGAGGCCCACTGTATCTTGAGTACAGCAAATAAAAGGCGGAGCCCATCCCTCTCCTTTCGCTGCCTTATACTTCCCTGATTCGAAGCAGGTACCCATTTACTGCTTGGTTGACAGAGTTTTCCAGTCGTCGCATGTCGAAACCAGGGCGAGATCTCACGACCTTGCGGCGACTTTCTTCACCATAACCGTGCGTCTCTAACCACTCGACCACGACGCCACTCTTTTACTATAAGCCGGGTCGCGTAGCACAATCGGTAGGGCACCTGACACGTGAGTCAGAGGTCCTGGGTTCGAAACCCGGTCTGGGCACATACTTTCGTTTCTCCTTCCGCTGATTCAAGAAGGGCAGTTGTCAGTTACTGGCGAAAGTATGTGTACTTAGTACTGGTTAACCGCTTAGGAGGTCTAAGCCTGCCCATGAATAGTGTGGTTAGGTTAACTGACCGTCCTGACATGACCATAGCTGTTTACCGTGGACTTTAAGCATCAAATCAATCAATTAATCAATCTTTTACTATAAAAATTCCCAAGGTCTGTTTCATGGAAAAATAATTTTCGGGAGAAATAAGAGCCCAGAATCAGCGTCTATAACCAAGCTTAACTGAAATCCTGCGTTCATGAAAAAGTACATGATTCTTTTTATTTGTTAAACGGCATTTGTGTTGTTAGCCTTCGTAATTCGCCAGAAAGCTTTCTTTAAAGTCATTTTTTTTTTGTTAGCTGCGAAAGTTTATCACGTCATTCGCTGTTCAAATATGTATCTTTTTCTTGCCATCTACTTGTCCAAACTTCAACTTCAGATGACAGCTGACTATTTAAAGGTGTCCCAGAATGTGAGGTAAGTACGGTGTTTCTTTTTTCCATTTTTGTTTTGTTTTATCGGACTTGAAGTTCTTTGTGAACAAGTATCACAAATGGCTTTGAACAAATTGACTCAATGTTAATATCCGCAAGTGGAATTATAGTGTTTGATAAGACTTAGAATGTTACAGAAACAGACTGAAATCACGACGCACAATCATGAAGTTACAGGTAAGCTGCGAAATACGTTCTGACAAAAACAAAAAAAAAACAATGAAAAAATATATTCACTCAGTTAAACACAGTCTGCTATTTTCGTTCCTTTGATGTTTTCTGTACTGTCAACACGTTCCTTTGATGTTTTCTGTACTGTCAACACAGTTGATGTTTTCTGTACTTTCAACACAGTTGATGTTTTCTGTACTATGTTCCTTTGATGTTTTCTGTACTTTCAACACAGTTGAAAGTACAGAAAACATCAAAGGAACGTGTGTTGAAAGTACAGAAAATCGTGTTGAACACAGTTGAAAGTACAGAAAACATCAAAGGAACGTGTGTTGAAAGTACAGAAAATTGTGTTGAGAGTACAGAAAACATCAAAGGAACGTGTGTTGAAAGTACAGAAAATTGTGTTGAGAGTACAGAAAACATCAAAGGAACGTGTGTTGAAAGTACAGAAAATTGTGTTGAGAGTACAGAAAACATCAAAGGAACGTGTGTTGAAAGTACAGAAAACATCAAAGGAACGAAAATAGCAGACCGGATTTGACTATGTCTGTATATGACCATTAATCAAAGGTGTAACACTGTCCACTAGCACCAACTGCAGCAGAATTCTATTTTCTAAAGGACCCTAAATAATGGCCAGGTTAATTTGTCTTAATTTGTATTCACGGAAGATTACGTTTGAATGCGGCCGTGTTAGATTCATTTAGTGTTTGTACTAAAACACAGCGTTTCAAATAACCCAAATTATACAAGTGCTAGGAGCCCTTACATAGTCTGCACGCTCATTCTGTCACAGCGCATAAACACACCGCTACAAATCAGGCGTTCTCTAATTTCCATAACAGCAGAGCAAGAGTCGGCTATGCTTGCAGCAGGTGCGGGATGGGGGTTACATGTATTTTGAAAACTCTACTCTCTCTTTTTCTTTCTCCCTCTTTTCTGGGAGACGCGTCAGTATAGACGATATTTATTTAGTCGTTTGGAAGACTCGATGATCGACCAGTTCTGCTGACAATTTCTTTGTCTTTTGGTATCTCAGAACAAGTCAGGACGAAGAGAATCCGTGTATCTTTGGCTCTGGTTTTGACTTGCGGCGGAGCGAATTTTCTTTGCTGCTCGTCGAGGAGCATTCTATAAATTCTTCAACTTATACACTCATGGTTTTTCATTTTACATTTAATTCAAAAGTTCAATACCCTCTCTAAGCTATTGTTTAAAATGCATGTATATTTGCAAATAAATATCTATTTACAGAGTTACCTTCATTTTTTGGGGGGACGCTTTGATTCGACATATCACCAATGAGAAATAAACAAAATCAGCAAAGCCAGCATTAAATGTATTACAATAATAAACAAAAATAAACAAAATCAGCAAATTCTCATTTGGCGATATGAGTCAGTACATTTAATGCTGGCTTTGCTGATTTTTATTCATTTCTCATTTGGTGATATGAGTCAGTACATTGAATGCTGGCTTTGCTGATTTTATTTATTTCTCATTTGGTGAGTCCGTACATTTAATGCTGGCTTTTCTGATTTTATTTATTTCTCATTTGGTGATATGAGTCAGTACATTTAATGCTGGCTTTTCTGATTTTATTTATTTCTCATTTGGTGATATGAGTCAGTACATTTAATGCTGGCTTTGCTAATTTTGTTTATCTTTCATTCGGTGATACGAGTCACTATATTGAATGCTGGCTTTGATGATTTTGTTTAATAGTCATTTGGTGATATGAGTCAGTACATTTAATGCTGGCTTTACTGATTTTATTTATTTCTCATTTGGTGATAAGAGTCAGTACATTTGATGCTGGCTTTGCTGATTTCATTTATTAGTCATTTGGTGAGTTCGTACATTTAATGCTGGCTTTACTGATTTTATTTATTAGTCATTTAGTGATATGAGTCAGTACATTTAATGCTGGCATTGCTGATTTTATTTATTTTTCATTCGGTGATATGAGTCAATACATTTAATGCTGGCTTTGCTGATTTTATTTATTAGTCATTTGGTGATATGAGTCTGTACATTAAATGCTGGCTTTGCGGATTTTATTTATTAATCATTTGGTGATATGAGTCAGTGCATTTAATGCTGGCTGTGCTGAGTCTATTTATTAGTCATTTGGTGATATGAGTCTGTACATTAAATGCTGGCTTTGCGGATTTTATTTATTAATCATTTGGTGATATGAGTCAGTACATTTAATGCTGGCTCTGCTGAGTCTATTTATTAGTCATTTGGTGATATGAGTCGAATAAGACATCTCGTGCGGAAAGCTAAATGAACTGTTTTTACCCAGAAAGGTGGACGCGAAAGAGTGTAAAAGGGCAATGATTAGGAGCTGACTCGTGCGATTCTCACATTTTAAGGAGAAGCAAAGAGGCAAAGACAAATAAAACAATAAGAACAAAGATGACATAAAACAGAACAGAAGCACATCCTTGGGACGTTGAGTAACAAATTTAAGGTTCTGTCATGTTCCGTCATTTATTTAGTTCTGTGGTCCGCGTGGAAGCTTTGCAGCCTATCAATTAAATCATCACAGAAATCATAAATCAAGAAAACAACATTGAGGCCCTATTTTGGCAGTGTTCCTTTTGATTCGACAGAAACGCCGACACTGGAACTCTGGAGTAAAAGAAACCAATAAAGCCGATTAAAGTGGGTGTTTTCAATTAGGAAAATTACGAAGAATTTTATTATTCACAGAATTTAAGGGTCCAAAAGATTTTTTTTTCGCTGATGTGAAATTGAGGTCAAGACCCCATAGTCCTTTATGTGTTGCTACAGGTCACATGACCTACATTGACTGTTTCTGTTTTAGTTGAATATTGTTTCTTGAACAGTGTTCTATCAATATACAACAATAAACTAACGCAGCCATTATTATTTATTTTTGTACTCGCTTCTATGTCATAATATCCCCTACTTTTTGTGAGCAGTATAGTTGAAACAAAATGGCGGACAAGCAAACAACACAGGAAAATATACAAAGAAGATATATAGCTCTAAGCTTGTATGATAGAATTTGAATTGTTTTCCATTACAATTCAGATTGCATCACCCTAAATGTCGTCAAACAGAAGAGAACGTGTGCTTGTCAAAACGCTATCATATCATGATTGTTCAATAGCCGTGCATTTCGCTCCTTTCCTGCTCGTTTGGTATGCTCGATATTGGAATTCTATTAGCTTTTCTGACACAGTGCGCACAGCCCGGTCGAGCACAGCCCTGATGTTACAACGGGATAACGTGATGAATCCTCTGATTCCGTAAATTAGATGTTTTTTCACTCTCAAGCAAAAACAAAATGGTACTCTGAACCAAACTTATGACTTCTAGCTGTACATTAAAGTATTTGTGTTCTTGGAAATATCTGATAAAATAAAAAAAAAAACAGTTAGTGTAAACTGGAATTAGTGGATCACAATGCCAAAGAAGAAGTATTTTAATGACATAAGATATGCATAAAGAAACATTTGACTTAATATTTGGGATCATTTTGACATTCATAGTTTGCTTTGGAGTTTTTGGAAATGTTCTTTCGTTCGTTATATGGACGAAAGGACGACGGTCTAAGAAAAGTCCTGGAAGTGTTTATTTGCGGGCACTGGATGTTTCAGATACATTTGTATTGATAGTATGTGCTACAGATAAAGCTATGAACTTGCTCGGGACGACGAGATTACGACAAGTGAATAATTTCTTTTGCAAGTTGCACAAGGCTGGCTGGCATTTCGGTCTTCTTGTCTCTACATGGATTGTAGTTTGCTTTACTGTCGAGAGAACAATAGCACTCAGGCACCCTCGAAGAACGGTGAAAGTAACAAATCGAGGGCGGACTGTCAGCCTGATCATCTTCATTTACATTACATATTTTCTTCTCAACATACCATGGATTATAGGAAGTAAATTAATTACTATTCCCACTCACATATTTGCATCTTCAATTGAGAACATTTCAGTTATTGGCTACAAAAACATTAATTCCAGTTTTGAAGATGTTGAGATAACTTTTCAAAATCATAAGATATTTTGTGGCTTTGATCCCTCATCCTTTCTTTACAAGCATGAAAAGGAATACCATTTTTGGTTCATTGATTTCATTCTTATTTTCTTAGTTCCCTTTACAATTATCATCGTTTGCAATACTGCCATTCTTGTTATGGTTATTTTGAGGCGGAAGAATACACAAATCAGAAAAGGGTCTTTAGTACAAAGTGTTACTGCGCGAGCCGTTGCAGTCAGTCTGGTTCATTGCATTTCTACCGGACCTTTCACAATTTCAATTCTCGTTCCTGGGTTTTACAGAAAAGCGTTCTTTACAAAGATAGGACATCAGTATTACGTTGGCATAGTAACGGTTGTCTTCTCCTATATAAACAATGGAGTGAACTTCATCCTCTACAGTTTCTTTGGAACGGACTTTAGACGCGACTGTATTGACTTGTTCCGTAAAAAGCCACGAGTTGCTCCGGCAGTATCGTCAACAACATCCGCGACACGAAGCAGCTGGAAGCGTTCCTTTCCTAACCTTTGCTTTGGCAACATAGATCAGTCGAGTACGAACAGAACTTCAGTGGCGATACCAGCTGTGTCCACTAAAGTGGATATGCCATCTATGTCCTATGAAGCCGAAGCCTAAAAGTTTTGCCGGGGGGCGGCTTACTTTCACAAAGCGCATTTTGTACAAAAATGAATTTTAAAACGCGACTGAACAGTATAAATATTAAAGACACGAAAAATGCTATTTTGTGAAATGACGTCAAGCGTACCATGATGTATTGTTTTATCTTTTGTTATATTCTTTGTCGAGTCAAAAAATGGCAGCATCTCTGTTACAGCAACTGGTTGTATTGAGCCGCGACACGAGAAAACCAACAAAGTGGTTGTGCGCCCAGCGCAGACTCAGATCAGCCTGGGCATCCGCCCAGTCTGATCAGAGTCTTCGCTGTCCGCATGGAGGTAGCTTAGACCCTTAGCTACCCTTTAAGCACTTAGCAAAGTGTCTGATCAGACTTTGTGGATGCTCAGGCTGATCTGAGTCTGCGTTGGGCGCACATTCACTTTATTGGTTTTCTCGTATTCGCGGCTCAATTATAGTAACTTCTGAACATAGGGACAAGTTGGTCATCACAATAAAAGAAAACCACGTATTACATATATTTATACGCATGAACTTGTACTTTTTATAAACATGTAGCTTTCTAGCTGGAATTGATGTTTCTGGAAGCTGGAAAAATCATGTCAGCAGTTCAGAAAAGTTTGTTATTGCACGGCCGATTGGAAATACGTGTAGCTTGAGTGCTTAAGAAAATAAAAGGTGTTAAAGAAAAAAGAACAATTAATGACATTTGCATGATAATTCTTGCACTGCTATTATTCTTAACCGTTTCTGAACATGCTGAATCAGTTTTTTTCCTTAATGTGCAGAATTAGAATTCTGTAAGTTTGAAATCAAAAATAAGTTTCTATTAGCCATGAAATAAATGTTAGTCTCTGATTGATGTAGGTGTTTGAAGTTCGGCGTTCAAATTTTCCGGCAGTCGAGCAACTGTCTGTGAAATCTTCTATCCGCTTTTGATTCTAAAAACCAACAAAAATATTATCGTCGTGCCACCATTTGACACATTGGCGAGATATCAATACATCGATTATCGATGATCATCGATACATTATTTACAGATAATCGGATGAGCTTTAGATTCGGAAAGTAAATCCCACGTCTAAATTTGCGTGTGCCATGGCATACTTTGTTTAATTCGCAACCTGGTGTTGAAAGATGAACAAAGGGGTAAAAGTCCGAGTTTTCAGCAAAGCTTCCTAGTTTGTTTAATAACCGTACGTAACGGAAGTTAGTTTTACCCCGAAACCCTCCCCCATTCTCCCTGTAGCTTAGCCATGACGGAGAAAAGGTTCTTTAAACGCATGTGACAAGCAAAACTCAAACACGTCAATGCATATGCGCAATCTAGTTAGAATCTTAATTTTGGGATAATGAATAAGTGAGTTTCATAAATGAATTTGACGCATAGCAAAGTCTCTGGCCGGACTGCACGGATGCGCAGGCTGGTCCGAAAGTTTGCAGCTCATAGAGCCAATGAGTACCCTTTCAAACGTCGGGACTACAGTTATGTGTGAAAGTATTGAAATACTTAACAAAATAACATTAAAGGGTGTTTGCTATATGACACTTTCTTAATGTGAAGACAAGCAAAATAAATTTATTTACGCTTAATTCAAATATCTTTAGTTATTTCTCTTACCGTTATTTTAATGGTTTTATTGATATTTCTCATAGAACGGTTACTTGTGACAATGCAAATGGATTGTTGTTCTTAGTTGTTAGTTGTTAGTTATTAGCTGGCTAAATAAACCGTATATATCATTTTAGCAATATTTTCATTTATTTGCATTATTTCACAGTTTCCATTTAAAAATAAAATTGACATTTTCAAAACAGATCGTTTAAAAGGTAAATATTAGCCGTAATACGCGAAAAGGTTGCTTAACTCTTTAAGCCCCACTGACGAAATTAACAAAATTTGCAAACAGCGTAGATCCTGATCCGGCGGCTTATAATGAGCCGCCTCATCTAGATCTACACTGTTTACCCTCTAGTCTTTGAATTCTCAATATGAAATGTCTAGGACAAGGCATTTTTTTAATTTTTGTAGACGTAAATTTTGTCGTCTGCTTTTTGGTGCTTAAAGAGTTGTGAATAGCAATACTCTGGTTAGCCTAGATATTTGCACACTCTGGTGAGAGCCTCTGATTTCCCAGTCCTGACTTTCATTTTTTGCCTTTGACTTCCAAATTCTTTCTTCTTACTTCTAAGTTCCAACGTTTTTACTTCGCAATGATTATTTCCAACTTCTACTTCCAACTTCTTCAGTACTTCTCCTCTATACTTTCAACTTCTTACTACCAACTCTTGCTTCTAACATTTCAGCTTCTTTACTTCCGACTTTTTACTTCCAATTTCTTACCTCTGCTTTCCTGCTTCAATCTCAGTTCTTTAGACGTTTTTTCGTTGAAATATACGGGCCTAAGTTCAATTAAGATGTGTTGTTGGTGGTAATGGCGTTAAAAGGATTTGAAAACTATACAGACAGAATTACAATGTATATTAAAGCTGAAATTTTTGCAGATACCCCAACCGCATATAGTGACTATGTAATGCCAGCTGTAAAAGGTAAGAAGTTGGAATTTAGAAGTAGGAATCGACTGAAACGCAAAACTCGAAAGTAAGAAGCTTCAGGTTGGAAGAACGAAGTTGGAAGCAAGGATAGAAAGTAAGATAGTAAGAGAAACTGCAAGTCGGAAATTGGAAGTTCAAGTGAAGAAGTTGGAAGTAGGAAGTCATGAAGTTAAAAGTTCACTTCTTCCAATTAATATTTCATGTCTTACTTCCTACTTCTTACTCTCGACTGTTAACTTCTGACTTCTTTCTTCCATCTGGCTGCTTCTCACTTTCCACTTATTAAGTTTAAGATTTCTTTCAGATCCTGAATTATAAGGAGTTGTATATAAATCTTGAATTTTCGGATTCTTAAAGCTCTAAAACTAAAATTAGTTGAACTTCAAACAATTCAAATGAGGCGGCTCCTGATGAACCACCTTGTCTAGATCTACGCTGTTTTCTCTCTGGCCTTTGAATTCTCAATATGATATAACATGGACGAAATAATGTTTGAAGTTTTAGAGACGTTGCCGTTTGCTATTTTGGCATTAAATGATTAAATAATATATGAGCCGCGACACGAGAGAACCAACAAAGTGGTTGTGCGCCCAGCAAAGACTCGGATCAGCCTGGGCATCCGCCCAGTCAGATCAGACTCTTCGCTTAGCGCTTAAATGGTAGCTAAGGGTCTAAGCTACCTCCATCCGGACAGCGAAGGATCTGATCAGACTGGGCGGACGCCCAGGCTGATCTGAGTCTGCGCTGGGCGCACAACCACTTTGTTGGTTTTCTCTTTTCGCGGCGCATATATGTTTGTGCTATTCTATTCTGTTCTGTTTCAATTCTCGTGAAGATGTTCCCCAGGTGGCTCAGCGGAACGTATCCATAGTTGCTCACCGACACCGTGTGTCCGCCCATGTTTGTACTATGAACATAAAGACTTTTAAGTATATGCATATTTATGGGCATAAACTGGGTCTTTTAGATTGATTGATTGACTGATTGATTGATTTGTTGCTTTACGTCCACGGTAAACAGCTATGGTCATCTCGGGACCGTGTCAGTTAACCTAACCACACTGTTTCTCGGCAATCTTAGACCTCCTTAGCGGTTAACCAGTACTACGTCGTAAGTGCACATACTTTCGCCAGTAACTTCTTGAATTAGCGGAAGGAGAAACGAAAGTATGTGGTCAGACCGTGTATCGAACCCAGGACCTCTGACTTAGAGCCAGATGCCCTACCGACTCCGCTACGCGGCCCGTCTTACATCCAGGAAAGACTAGGTTAGAACTTCGATTTTGATCGAATAGGTTAACTAACTGGACGAACCGATTCAAACTTTTAAACTCTAAAACAAACACATATAAGGTTATGAGTGGCAATGTTTATAAAAAGCAGCCCGCCAATTTTACATTATTTACAAAACATTAAATGATATTTTTCTTCGTATTAAAATCGCCCTTTGGGAAAGAAGTTTAATGGCAGTAAGCGTTATTTCTAGGTCTTAATCCCTTGATTTTACTTTGATATTTCAAGTCCCCGTAGATATTTTGATATCGCAAGAGCTGGTTGACCCCGGCTTATTTGAAGATTTTTAATCCCATTAAGATACAGCTTTGTCTTGGAGCAATCCAGACACGGCTAGCATAAGTTGCTTTGTTATTAAGAATTTAATTTAATCACCTGTGCTAATATAATAACAATATGAAATATATCCTAAAATAATGCTGTGTGTTATTTCAATACAAAAGTTTGTTTTTAAACTTAAAATCAAATGATAAGACTTAAGGAAACCATTTATATGGGGACTCCACAGCAGTTCTCAATGGTCGCTCATTTTTCATCATTTCTAAAGAATATCTTAACTTCTTTTTTTTTATTTTTTTTTGTCTTCAAATAAAATACCTTGATACAGCTGATACAGAAGATTTGCAAAATAGACTCAGATCAGCCTAGGCATTCGCCTAGTTTGATCAGACTCTGTGTCAAGAGCTCAAAGGGTAGCTGAGGGTCTGAGCTACCTCCATGCGGACAGCGAAGACTCTGATCGCACTGGGCGGATGCCAAGGCTGATCTGTGTCAACGCTGGGCGCACAACCACATCGTTCATTTTGTCGTGTCGCGGCTCAAATATGCTGCCCGGGAAAATCCGGTTATAATCCACCGGCGCTTCGTAAGATATTCCGCGGATCGGCACTTTGCTAAAAGTTATGCCGCATCTCCGCAGTTCATATTCAGTCACTATACCGCAAAGTCGATGACTTTGCATCGCTTTAGTTCATACTCACAGTATCCGAACTACATGTACAATCTATTCCGGTTTTCATAGCGTTGAATCGAGAGTACAAACATTCGCTTATAACCAGTAGTCGGAAATCATTATGTTTTGAGATTTTATCCGGAATCTGCTGCGTCATTTATAGCTATTCAGCTTCGAAAATGTAAAGAGGTAAGTTTAATATAATTTGCTCTTCGGTCTTTTACTTTATTACCCTGTTCAATGTCGTGTATGGGTGGGTAGTAATTAGTACAGTATTCAAATCGCCCTTGGCATGATTCTTAAACCATTTTGAGCATTTTCTTACATGTTTTATAAAAAATCTTTAGAATAAACGGAAGGCGTTATCAATCTACAGTTTGTTAGTTTTGATGAAAGAATGATAGCTAAGTTTTGCACGACACAATCTCGTGTTAAATTAAGCTGTTCGGAAAAAAAAATCTGCGACGGCAAGGAGTTTTTCATTGTACAGGGCAATAAAGTAAAAGACCGAAGAGAAAATTATATTAAACTTACCTCTTTACATTATCGAAGCTGAATAACTATAAATGACGCTGTAGATTTCGGATAAAAACTCAAAACATAATGATTTCCGGCTACTGGTTATAAGCGAATTTTGTACTCTCGATTCAACGCTATGAAAACCGGAAGAGAGGGTACAGTGCGTTCGGATAGTGTGATACTCATGATACTGCTACTGTTTCAATTCTCGTAGCTCCTACTCATCACATTGTATAAATCTACGTTATTAGCAAGTTTGGCAACTGCTGTAAATCGAGGAGAATTCGCAAAATCTTTCATTTTCGAGGAACATTTCACATGTGAAGTTTTGCGGAATAAAAACCATATATTTAACAAAATGCTTAAGGCCTTTAGAAACCCAAAGCACCACCATACACTGTAAGAGTCGACAATTTAAACAAGAAAGATATTGAGAGAAACGAGTGTTGGAGCTGCAGGTCGTAAATTGCATTATCAGCGGCTTTTCAGGAAATATTTGGGGGAAAATGGGCCGATTCTATCGCCATTCAATGTTTGTTATCTTATTTTAAATGCAATTAAGATTATTTGTCAAATAATTTGATGGAACATAAATTAGCCCGTATTTGATCAAACAAATTGGACAGAGTAACAAGGGTTTAAGATATCAAATATCTTATTTCCTGTATTTGATCTCGTATATCTTTATTAGATAGCTGATATATTCTATGACAAACACTTAGCGTAATAAATGTCCAAAAGGTTTTCCATGATCAAATCAATTCGCATCATCTCATTATCATAAATGGCTCCGCCCAGTAGTGTTTATATGCCGTATAAACCCCTAGACACTTTCTTTGAAACTAAGTATAGACATAGAATTGTTATGCTTGCATGGTGGAGTCTATAAAAATAGCAAGCGTCTCCTAATGGGTACACTTGCAGGACAAGTAACTCTGCCCTTTTCATTTTTGCCATCCCTTCTCAATGGGGGTTGAGGAGCATAATTACTTTTAGAGTAGGTTACCTTGTGGAAAGCTTCCTCCAGGGAAGAAAAATGAAGTCATGAAAATTGCGTCCCTTCGAAAAAAGGGCGGACAAAAAAACATGTACCCATACCCTTAATTTGCCGCCAAAAGAAGCATTTTCAAAGAGGCTCTAAAACTGAGTGTGTCGCAGTATGATATAGTCAGCTCTTGATATCTCAAAGTCAAAGTTCATTCCCAACTACTGATATCTCAAAATAATTTTTCTGGTCCCAGAAAATTTACTTTGAGATATTAGTAGTTTGAGATATCCATAGCTGAAATGTGCATAGTAGAGGAAATTCGTCCAATCTGTATTCTTTGATCTAAGAGTGTACTTTGAGATATAAGTGTTTGATATATCGAGAGTTGACTGTATTTTTTTATAATAAGAATATTCTAACATGACGTCTATTCTACGCTAAATTTTGCTATGTAATGTTGGTCCCTAATTACATTTTTGTTTCTTTTGAAGTTTGCGACATGTAAACAATTCTAAATCTCCTAACAGACGTAAAATTAAAACGAAAAATCAACATTTTGCCACATGTTGTAAAATTCTGTAAAGACTTAGTCATCGAACGGGCAATACTTCTAGCTATATCTGAAAAATTAAACAAGAACTTTGCATCGTTTCTAATAGTCATTCAACTAATATTCGATCTTTTTCACCGAATTTACCACATCAAAGAAAATTTTAAGTCTTCTTAAAATATAATAAAATGTACAAATAATTCCAAATAAAACATGAAGTAGCCACAAGTTTACGGGGACTATAAACTAAAACTGGATTATCTCAAAAATACACAATTTCAGATGTTTCAAACTCAAATGTTTATTTTTCAAATAATTTTGAAATTATTCTCATTGATACTTATTGCACCTGTTAGTCTAAAGGGTAGCCTAGCCACTAGGCGAAGAAGTTATATCATTCAGCCATTTTATTTTCACAGTTCCTACAGCTAGTCACAGCTAGTCTATACTTATAGCTTGACTTCTTCGCCTGATAATGTATATCAGAAAGAGAGCAGATTCAAGTTTTATAGACCGGCCAGAGAAAAAAAAGCAAAAAAAAAAAAAAAAAAAAAAAAAAAAAAAAAAAAAAAAAAAAAGAATAAAATAAAAAATAAAAATAAAAAAATGAAACAATAATTTTTCTATAAATGGTAAGTCTTTTCATTATCAGACTAACGCTAGTCTATTTAAAGGGCAGTAGAAAAAGAATATTGTCAACTTGAGGTGAATGGGTTCTCTTTCAGGGGAAGTAAATAAGTTATGAATAGTTAGATCCCTTGGAAGCAATGAATACACCAAAGAAACGAAAAAAGGAGACTCTATTTAAATGAGTCTTTTCATGGTCGACATGAAATGTGCGACATCACCCCCCCCACTTACCCTAGCAACAGCTATACCCCCCCCCCCCCCCCCACACACACACACATACTTACCATAGCAACAGCTATAGTAGAACTCTATTTTCAAAATGATTCTAAATGAAAATAACGGAAAAATGACCAGAAAATATGAGCCGTGACACGAGAAAACAAACAAAGTGGTTGTGTGGCCAGCGCAGACTCAGATCAGCCTGGGCATTCGCCCAGTCTGATCAGAGTCTTCGCTGTCCGCATGGTGGTAGCTTAGACCCTTAGCTACCCTTTAACCGCTTAGCGAAGAGTCTGATCAGACTGGTTGGATGCTTAGGCTGATCTGAGTCTGCGCTGGGCGCACATCCATTTTGTTGGTTTTGTCGTGTTGCGGCATCATATATAATCTGCACTATGTTGATATACGGGGAGATATTTTACAGCCGCCACAAGGCACATCGCAAGCTGCAGTGAAGATGAATAAATTCTGAATAGTTACACCCCTGGTTAACTATGTATATGCAGGGACAGTTACGAAACGAAAAAGAGTTGTTACGAAAAGAGAAAGAGTCATAGTTACAAAACGACCTGATGACCAGGTCGTTTGGTAGCTATGACTCTTTTTCTTTTCGTAACAGCTCTTTTTCGTCTCATGTTGTTTAGTAACTATGACTGTTTTTCGTTTCGTAACAGCTCTCTTTCGTTTCGCAACATCCTTGAAAACATAGTTAACCGGGTGTGAGTTAGATCCTTTGGAAGCCAAGAATACACAAAAGAAATGAAAATACCAGACTCCGCCATTTTCGTTGTATGTCTGTTATTTTTGTTTTGCTTTCTTTTCTCAATGGAGATCAGCTCTGATAGGAAAAAATTTGCTCCTAGAAAAATGCTCCTGTAGAAGTAAATTCTTTGCTATAAGAGTAAAGGGTTATGTTGTCCAAAGAAGCAAACAAGAGCTTACAAAAGTCATTACCCTTCGTAAAAATGGTAAGAAAATATGGGAGTGCGCCCATACACATTACTTGAGCAACGTCTCACACACGGAGACCCGGTAGCTCAGTGGATTAAGCGCGATCCTGCTGACCTAGTGGACCCGGGTTTGAGGCCCGCTCGAGGCGGAAATATTTCCGACTGTAAATGAAGTTCCATTGCACACAGCCTTTCATTAGATCACCCTGATATGACTGAAATACCGTTGAAAGGGACGTAAAATCGCAAAGCATCCATCCATTCATCTTGTTACACACAAAAATAAATGTCCAAGTAGAATATTGTGTCTGTAATGAATCTAATGATGCCCCCGTGCAGCGCCTGTCACATGACGTGTATATCCATACAGCACCTACAAAGAATCCAATGTAAACATTACACGAACTCCATACCATGTGAAAAATGCCCAAAATGACTAAGTTAAAAAGGCCGTTATTCTGTCAAAATTAATTTTAGACAAGGTTTGAAAAAGATCCATTGAAAACTCTGGGACAAATTTCCCTAGAATGACTAAATTCAAAAGGCCTTAATTCTGTCAAAATTAATTCTAGGTTCAAGAAAAACCCACATGCACATCTTCAATATGTCCACAGCATGTACACAAGGTTTGAAAAAGGTCCATAGAAAACTATGGGGGGAGTTGATTAACAAACTCTATACCCTACAATGCAAAAATTTGCCTAAAATGACTAAGTTCAAAAAGGCTGTAATTCTGTCAAAATTAACTCTAACTCCATCAAAAATTCACATGCACATTTTCAATATGTCCACAACATGTATGCAAAGTTTGAAAAAGATCCATTGACAGCTGTGGGAGGAGTTGATTACACAAACTCTATACCATAAAGCGTGACGAATAGACAGACGGACGGACGGACAGACAGACAGACGGACAGACAGGGAAAATCTTAATGACCCCGGACTATCCTCACGGGGGCATAATTAGAATATGTACAAAATGCTGAGACTCAGTCCATCCTTCGCATACAGCGGCGCCCATGAGTGTTCATTTTCACTGACAGATTCGGCGGTGTCCAGTTACCGTACAACACAGAAACTGATGACCTCTTAGAATGCCAGCTGGTAACTTACATGTTCAAAACACACTGTCAGTGTTAGACCGCCTTCATGTAGAGGACTTTTCGTTTGCTGACACATAAGCATTTTTCTTCTCCTTTCTTACAGCTTAACCCGATCATTTGCCTAGTGTCCAGTAAAGGGATATTGGCAAACAGTGTAGATCCAGATAAAATGCCGCAAAACGCGGCATTTTATCAGGATCTGCACTTTTTGCATAGGAAACACGGGTACTTATCTTTAAAAGAAAATAACACAAATAAAAAATGAGCTAAACTAGAGAGCCATTAATCGACAAATGGACCCATCCAATATACATGTATATGGATAGGAGAGTCCACTAGGCATACCTGGGTTCGAGGTTATAAAACTTGAGAATAATCTCAAACTCAAAATAAAGCACACTGATTGACTGTTTCCGAGCATGTGCTCGGAAACAGTCAATCAGTGTGCTTTATTTTGAGTTTGAGATTATTCTCAAGTTTTATAACCTCTGGGCCTGGGTTAAAAGGGAGTGTAACAACAGTTTTCAGGCAGTAGGATTGTCCATTATCCTAGGCTAGGCTTCTTTCCGGTAGGTAATACAAAATGTATGCAGTCATAAGGCCTCTATCCGGTAGGTATTACTAAATGAATGCTGTCATAAGGCCTCTTTCAGGTAGGTATTACAAAATGTATGCTGTCATAAGGTCTCTCTCTGGTAGGTATTACAAAATAAATACTGTCATAAGGCTTCTTTCCGGTAGGTATTACAAAATGTATGCTGTCATAAGGCCCCTTTCCGGTAGGTATTACAAACTGTATGCTGTCATAAGGCCTCTTTCTGGTAGGTATTACAAAATATATGGTATCATAAGGCTTCTTTCCGGTAGGTATTACACACAAAATGTATGTTGTCATAAGGCCTCTTTCCAGTAGGTGTTACAAAATGCAGGCTGTCATAAGGCCTCTTCCTGGTAGGTGTTACAAAATATATGCTTTCATTATAAGGGGGGCTTCTCTCTAGCATCTCTTAGCTGGATACAAAAGGCAGTTGTTATCATCCCGATGTCAGCGTCCAAATGGTATGTTTTGTTAACCCATTTATGCCTGGTGGACTCTTCTGTCCTTATAAGTTGGATGAGTCCATTAGTCAATTTAGGGGTGTCTGGTTGAATTTATTAGTCTCATTTTTATTCTATTTCAGGGAGAAATGCCAATTTGTCTTATGCAAATAGTGTAGACCCTGATCTGATGCCACGTTTTGTGGCATCAGATCTGGGTCTGCAATGTTTGCCAATGTGCTTTTAATTAGTAATTAGGCATAAGTGGGTTAAAATGTTATGCTTTGTCGAGCAAACTATCATCATCACTAGGTTCATGCGTCTCACTTTTTGTAAGGCCTCTCTCCAGCATGTATTAGAAAATGTTTGCTTTCACTAGAAGTTGGGCTTATGGACAGACACTCAGCACAGGAAACTGACGCTGTATCAATAAAAAAAACATACAAAGACCCTTAACAACCAATTTAAGGGGTAACTGTTTTTTTGTTGTTTTTTACTGTATTTATCTTTGAAAAATTCCAATATTTAGGGCAAACAGTGTAGACCCTGATCAGACATCTAATCAATGTTTACAAATGCCCCTTTTAAGGGTCTCCAGGTGTGAATGGGTTATACTATCATCAGAAGATAGGCTTCCCTCTTGTATTCATTATAAAATAGATGTCAGCATTATACGTTGGGTTTCTCTCTAGTACGTTGTATGTATGCTATCATTCCCACTGGGCACACAATGTTGAATCAACATTGATTCAACATCATGTTGAATCAATGTTGATTCAATGTTGTGTGCCTGCAGGAATTAGCTTGTATTAATGAAAAAATTCCAAAAATTGTGACATCTACAATAATTGCCATGATCATACTATGTAGTAAAGCGTCAAAAAGACGTAGATCGGAATGAAAAATAGCGTAGACCCTGAGCAGAGTGCTCTTTTGGGAATGCATTGTTTGCTCACACTTTCATGTCCCAATACTTAGAATTTTTACGGTCAACCAGAGCTCTAGATAAGGGGGTTATTTGATGATAATCGAGGGACAATTTTCTTTATTTCTCATTGAAACAATATGTTGTGACCCCTCATCTGAACCGTCTCGACGAGACAGCTCAGATGAGGGATCACAACATATGTTTTTATCCAGAATTAACAAAAATTATCCCTAATTATCACAAAATACTCCCTCTTATCTCGGGACTCAACCGAAGTTAAATTTCTCCCTGGTACCTATCATAAAATTTATCTTATCAAAATTATACATTTGAGCCGCAGAGACAAGAAAACCAACAAAGTGGTTGTGCCCCCAGTCTGATCAGTCTCTCGGCTAAGAGCTTGAAAGTTAGCTAAGGGTCTAAGCTACCTCCATGCGGACAGCAAAGACTTTGAAATATACTGATCAGACATTCAAATCCTGCTGGTGGCACTTCTTTCCAACAGTAAACAGGGTTCCATAGCACAGTCCTTTCATTAATATCCTTCCATTAGCTCAGTATGATTGAAATGCTGTTGAAAGGGCTGTTAAAACACAAGTCAGTCATCCATACTTAACAGGTGTATCACTGTTGATTCTAGAGCTGCAAGAAAACCTGTCCTCAGGCTCTGTTATGCCGGCTACACATACTCAAAGCTGTGCTTAAAAGTGTGGCTAGGTGACAATTTTTTTTAATTCTCTTTTCTAATGTGTTTTCCGGCCCTTGCAAGAATATTGCACTTATATCGAGCCAATTGTTAAGCATACTTGTGCAAAAACTGGAGCTCCCATAGAAAAAACATCTTCCACAAGCAGAACTGACGACTGGAAAACTCTGTCAACCCAGCAGTAAATGGGTACCTTTTTCGAATCAGGGAAGGATAGGGCAGCAAAAGAAGAGAGATGGGCTCCGCCTTTCATCAGCTGTGCCCAAGATACAGTGGTTCTCTAACCCCTACTGTCCCCATGGCTATTAGGCTATGGGAAACCTTTACCTTTTTTTACAAGCAGAACATTGCTTTCATACTAATGCGTTGAGCTGGACTCGAACCCACAGTGGTGAGAGATCTAATGTTTAAGAGTCAGCTTAGTATCCACTAGGCCATGGTGGCCCATGTGGGTCACTTTTAAAACAATCACTATAAAAATCCCTATGGGTGGGGGTTTGGAGGAGTAGAAATACAACAGAACTTCAACATGTATTTTATATACCATATTTTTTTTATTCCACATGTTATATGAGCTAAATCTCTGTTATGAATACATGCAATGGTGTGATGAAACATCATCATAATACATTTAATGCCAATAACAGCCTCGGATTTCTAGCACATAATTAGTGAACACACAAAAAAGCACCATGCTTCCGAACAAGTGCATGCACACACACACAAACAAAACACAGAGCTCTGGGTAAGAGTGAGTGTTTACGGTAATTCCAAAATTGATTCTGAAACATAAGGTGTGACCCCTCATTAGAACTGCCTCACCGAGGCAGTTCTAATGAGAGGCCACAACTTATGTTTTTATTGTAACTAAAACAATTATCACAAAGTTATAGTTAAAACTCTCACTCATCTGAAGCTCTGATAGCAAAAACACCCCCATCCTCCTCACACATATACACACACAACACAAAAACAGCAACGACAGTAACATCAACATAATTTACAGTGGAACAAGGGGAAAAACAAGCATTGTTAAAAATCTAAAATTTGGGACACCCAAAATAGTCACCATAAATGCCCTAAAAACTGGTTGGTTGGTTGATTTGACGCTTAACGTCCACGGTAAACAACTAAGGTCATGTCGGGACGGTCAGTTAACCTAACCACACTATTCCTGGGCAGGCTTAGACCTCCTAAGCGGTTAACCAGTACTAAGTGCACATACTTTCGCCAGTAACTGACAACTGCCCTTCTTAAATCAGCGGAAGGAGAAACGAAAGTATGTGGCCAGACCGGGATTCGAACCCAGGACCTCTGACTTACGAGTCAGGTGCCCTACCGATTGCGCTACCCGGCCCGGCCCTAAAAAATGGAACTGTTTGGTGTTACAATGTGGTAATGCATTCAAAAGATGCAGATGGAATGGCAAATAGTGTGGATCCTGATCAGACTGCTTCTTTAGGGGCTGTCTGATCTGGGTCTGCACTATTTGCTCAGACCTATCTCTCCCAATATTCTGATTATTTTAGGTAGGTACTATCTGAGTGACCTATACTTTTTGTAACTCTTCTGTGGTAAACATTCAAATGTGAGTATAATGCACACATACATATACTGTTCTTGTACAAAACATTCAGGATGTATTAATGTTCCTTTACACAGTCAACATGAATACGTGAATTTAAAAACCTGCAAATAGACGTAACAAATACACCAACTTTGGTAAAGTAGAACTTCAATTACTCGAACCCTGATGGCTTATTAACTCCTGCCTATCTAGAACTTGTTCCTGGGTACCTCTAACCTTTATAGAGAAACTAACCCTGGATGGCTACAGCAGCCCCAGATCCAGGGGGTGGGCTTTGGGGCTGCAGCCCCGCCAGTTGGCCTCTGTGTTGTGTATAATATGCAGTCCTCCAGATAATAAGAAGCATCTGATGACAGTTTGAGAAAAAATATCCAATGTGGTTAGATCAAAATATTCAAAATATATGTTGTGAAATCTCATTAGAATCCCCTCGGGGAGGCGATTCTAATAACATATCACAACATATATTTCAAGGTAAAAATATATAAAAAAATATCTTGAAATTGAACCATTAATATGTCATATTTTCAAGCCCTCTCCCCCTCGGCACCTCCCAGCCCCACCAGTTATCCAGAGCCCCACTAGTATGTAATGGGCTGGATCCGAGCCTGTAGAGCTACTCATGGCTGAAATGAATTTTCATGGTCCCAAGTCTGTTTGAGCCAATGAAGTTCTACTGTACTTTGTGTCTAAAATTGCAAACTTCTGTCCGAGCGAACATAAATAAAATTTATCCAACATAAATAAAATTTAAGACAAAATTTAGTAAAACAGAATGGCACGAAATTAAATTCTTCACTAAAATTACTTGACAAAGAAATGCATGCATACAATCACATAGCAAAGACCCCAGTGGAGTGTCTGATTTGTATCCGTGCAATTTGATAGTCAGCAAATAGTTTAATCAAACATCCCCTAATACAAGGTTAACAACCAATGTCACCCTGATCTATGTCATTCAGCATATGACCAATTGACCTGAGCATACCTTTTTGAACAGTCATTTATTCAGAATTCCAATGGAATCTCAATATATTTAGAAATTATTGAAAAAAGACTATATGCACTAAATGAAGTTACATTTTGCTATCAATAAGACTTCCTGAAATGCTGTAACTATCCCAAGGTACATCATAGGATAAAGCAAATCATCTTTGGTCAGTCTTTGCAAAATCGGCAAAATTTCAGACATTGACACTTATGTGGTAAGATTCCTCAGTTGTTAACAGATTTGGCACACCTAGTAGCTTCTTGGATAGTTTGAGAAGTTCCAAGATTTCAGTAAGAATCTAAAAACATGACTATATGACATGGTGTAACTTCGAAAATACATCCTGTTCTGATGAGGTAGGTTGTTAGGGGTGAATAAGACAAACAGACCTGTCGTCACTGCAACATGGAAGGGTCTATAACCAGAATTAATATGTCTGTAAATATACCCTTATTACAGCAAATAAAACATGGGCCGTATTCATAAAATGACTTAAGTGGTTGCTATGCTGTTGCTAAGGCTAAATTTCTTTGAAGGAGATTCCCTACAACTATGAAATTTGCTCTGGAGGAACAGTCTCACAAAGACTGTTCCTCCAGACCAAATTCCATAGTTGTAGGGAATCTCCTTTATAGATATTCAGCCTTAGCAACAGCATAGCAACGACTTAAGTGGCTTATGAATACGGCCCCTGATAAGGTAACAAATGAAAATAAATGTGATTTTGTATGCCTTAACATTCTGTAACATCTACAAAATCACTTTCCCAGCAGCAAGGCAATACTTTTCGGTGGAAATACTGAAAAAGGACTTTACAAGAGGTGTATGATAATTCAAGAGATACAGGATCTTACACAAGTGGTAATTTCATATGAAAAGTCCAGGAGTGTAAGATTATGTTTATTAATATGACTGTTTTAACAGTTAAAGCACCAAAAATGGAAACAAATTTGCAAACTGTGCAGATCCAGATGAGGTGGCTCATAATGAGCCCACAGTGGCTCATAATAAGCCACCTCACCTTGATCTCAACTTTGCCCTCTTATCCAGCTCTACATTTTCTACAGAAAAAAAACAGTACCAAGCCACATGGTGGAACTAACCATGTGTATTTAATATTTATGCTAAGAAAAGTGGATACTGAGTCTTTCAATTCTCAATTTGATATTGCTTGGGTAATTTTTTTTTTTTAAATCTTGCAGATGTACATTTGTTGTCTGCTTTTTTGGTAGTTATCAAAAAATTCTGCTCTTCTGTACAGCACTGTAGTGCAATGGAATAAAAAGAAAGTCTGCTTTCAATAAACAGTCATATGATAAACAGAACCTTTCAATCCACAACAAGTGTTATCAGTGTGAAACCACACCTCCAAAGAAACTTACATCCATAAAGATTTATTCAGTAATCAATCATGGCACAAATTCAAAAATCAAAAGCAGTTTGACAGCAACGCAATTTTCCAAGGAGCTGACTACCAATTTATGCATCTAAAACAAAAGAGAAAAAATTTACCTTGAACAAAATTGCACTAACAAAATTTCCAATAAAGATCTAACATAGCTACATTTACAACATATCCGTTTAACATTACAGAGCTCTAGATAAGAGGGGTATTTCATGATAATTGAGGGATAATTTTCTTTATTTCTCATTGAAACCATATGTTGTGACCCATCATCTGAACCGTCTCGATGAGACGGTTCAGATGAAGGGTCACAACATATGTTTTTATCCAGAATTAACAAAAATTATCCCTAATTATCACCAAATACTCCCTCTTACATTAACAAAAATTCCACTAAACAGTAGCTGAAAAATATATCCGCTATACAGTAAATGGAACAAATTTCAACTTATCAGAAAACAGGAGTTAAATCCTCCTGAACAGTACCTATTCCATAAATATCTCTAAATGTACTTAAAAGCACCAGTTCTGCTTTCGAATAATAATCTTTAACATTATCAGAATAGAACAAAATGGCACAATTTACTCTAAGCAGGCAAGGGGAGGCAATCTTTCAAAGCATTCTTTTAAATTAAACTGAGGATAAAAAAACAGCTTCTAAACTGAATGCTGCAGTTTGTCAAATTATATAGTATTTTTTTTTCAAAAACTTGAAAGAATAAACTTCATACAAGCCAAAATTTCTAATAATTATTTAAGCTGCGATACAAAAACCCCAGCAAAGTGGCATGTGCACCCAGCAAAGACTCAGATCAGCCTGGGCATCCGCCCAGTCAGATCAGAGTCTTTGCTTTCCGCATGGAGCTAGCTTAGGCCCTTAGCTACCCTTTAACATAGCAAAGACTCTGGTCAGACTGGGTGGATGCCCAGGCTGATCTGAGTCTCTGCTGGGTGCACATGCCTCTTTGTTGGTTTTGTTGTGTCACAGCTCATTTCACAGAGCTCTAGATAAGAGGGAGTATTTGGTGATAATTAGGGATAATTTTTGTGAATTCTGCATAAAAACATATGTTGTGACCCCTCATCTGAACCATCTCAACGAGACGGTTCAGATGAGGGGTCACAACATATGGTTTCAATGAGAAATAAGAAAAATTATCCTTAATTATCATCAAATACTCCCTCTTATCTAGAGCTCTGATTTCAGGATTCCTAAAAACCCACCTTATTTGCATCTCTGTAAACGGATACAATTACAAAGAAAGTCATGTCCATGTAAGAAAACTGACATCCGGGACAAATGTTAGTACACAATAACATTCTACAACTGACGTCCCGTTCATACATGAAAGATACAAGACAGATGAATTTTGTGTCTTTGAGTATTGCACTGTCTGTAAATACCTGTTTATTTTACATAATCAAGGTAACTACAAAGCACAGTGTTATGATGCAATTTGACTTTGGCTCTATATATTTTATATATATTTTATTTTAACCAGAAACTGGAAAATACAAAGATTTAGATAACACATGTATACCTCTGATAAATAGGAACACACTCTCAAATATAATAAAATTAAATGCATGCGCAAAAAGGATAAAAATCACCGAAAATTTTATGTAAATGTCATGTTATTCAGAAGATAGAAATCTGATTCCTTTCATAATGACTGGTGCTAAAAATTGAAACTTCAAGAATTCCTTTAAGAGCAGAGAAAACATCCACTGAAACGAAGGAACATGGCCATACTCTGACTTTCTTTAAGTTCTCTATCTCAAAAAAAGTTCAAACAAAAGCAATTTTACCAGCATAAATCATTTGCAAAAATTAAAAACCTTAATAAAGTCAGCTTTAATATAAGATGCCAAAAAAAGAAGTCGTAAAATTTGCAAACAGCATAGAGCCAGATGAGGTGGCTCATTTTGAGTCGCCTCATCCGTATCTACCCTGTTTGCTCTCTAGTCTTTGAATTATCAATATGATAAAGTTGGATGAAACATTTTTTGAAATTTTGCAGACATAAGTTTTGTAATCTAATGTTTGGCAATTGAAATTTAAAGATTAACTTTTAAAATACACTGAAACTATCTTCAAAATTTCAATAAGCTGTTTTTACTAGCCAAAAGGTTAAAACATCCTAGGAGACGGCAAACAGTGAAGACTGCTTGCTCAAGGATTCCTCATCTATTATTAGCATAATTATGCAGAGCTCCAGATAAGAAGGAGTAACAGGAATAATTTTTCTCATTTGTTAACGAAAACATATGTTGTGACCCCTCATTAGAACCATCTCAGCGAGACGGTTCTAATGAGGGGTCACAATATATGTTTAAATGGAAAGATAATGCAAATTAACCCTAAACAATCCCTGTTACCCCTTCTTATCTGGAGCTCTGATTATGACTATTCTGAGCTAGTAATAAAACTTTGGCAACATGTAAGGTAAAACTGGGTGGCAAAAGTGAAGAAATTTGTACAGGTCAAGGTAAGGAGAGTGTTAAATGTTAACTGATATTTTCTTTATTTTTCAATAAAATGTATGCCTTATTTATTTAGATATAAGAAATGTATGCCTTTATTTATTTAGATATAAGAAACATATGCCTTTATTTATTTAGATATAAGAAACATATGCCTTTATTTATTTAGATATAAGAAACATATGCCTTTATTTATTTAGATATAAGAAATGTATGCCTTTATTTATTTAGATATAAGATGGGATTTTCCCCTTCCAAAACCATCCTAAAAATAAAAGCATCGCAAACCACTGCATAATACCCTGCCACTGCAAACCTATTTCACTCACCAATTTTTCCTGATTTATATTTTCTCTGTACTATCCCAGGGCAGGGGCAGCCAAACCCCATGGAACATGGAACGAAAGTTCTGTCATGACAGGACACTTCATTACTCTGATCACTTACCACAAACTTGTGATAAATCAGTTACCAGTCATATAGTTACATGAACAAATTCAGTGATTTTATATATGCATGTTGCAGAAGGGCAGGGGCAGCTAGCCTCCTTAGGGTCAAATTTTGATAATCACAAGAAGCTTTCATTACTTCTATCATCAGTTGTAAGTTTCAGAAAAATCTGTTTAACTGAAGTATTTATTTTGATATTATCACCATTTTATGCATGACTGTATATAGCCTGGGGGCAGAGGCAGATAGCCCCATGGGGTCAGTTTCAAGCAACACAGGAGGCTTTTATTACTTCAATCATTTTTTGCTGTAAGTTTCAGAAAAAATGCTTTGAACTCTGATTTTATATAGATTTTTTTCATTATTTCATACATGCGGGGGCACGGGCAGGGGCAGATAACGCCCATTGGGCAAATTTTCAGCACCAACGGAGGCTTTCATCACTCTGATCATTTGCTGTAAGTTTCAGAAAAGCTGCATCGAATTCTGATTTTATATAGTTTTTTTCATGATTTTATATATGTATACAGCCCCATGGCAGGCGCAGATAACCCTTGTGAACAAAATTTCTATGCTAATAAAAAGCTTGTTACTTCCATCATTTTTATGAAGTTTCATCATGACACTCCAAATAGTAAAGGAACTAGTTTTGGTACAGTGACAAGTGCCATAACTCTGTCAGAAATTATCGAAATTTGCCCATTAACAATCCCAAGCGAGACATTCTTGATACAAGCGCATATGCAAAATTTGAATGAAATCCGTTGATAAATACTTGAGTTATCGAACGGAAACGAAGTGTGCACAAACGGACGTACGTACTACGGACGGACAGAGGGAGACAGACAGACACACGGATGGCCAAAGTGAAAACATAATAACCCTCCACTAACGTGTGGCGGGGTATAATTAGGATCTGCCTGGAAAGATGGATCTAGATATTTGGGATTGTTTTGGAGGAGAAAAATTACTTGTAAAGCTAAATTACATCAGAATGACCTATGACGTATCTGGTGTAATTTTTGAAGGAAATCCCTGTCTACTAACCAAGTAAATACGGTATAGTAAGGCACCTCATAAGAACTGTTTCACCTTCATCAACATAGCCTCTATGATGTGGCCTTTTTTAAAACCCACTCGGCAAGAAAATTCTACTGAGGATCCTCATTGTAGGTTGAGCAGCATCTATGTTGTTCCTTTAACCCTTTTTTGACCAGTGGACTTGTCCATTCTTATCATTCAGATAATCCCATTACTAGTTTTAGGGGTTTCTGGTGAATATTTTCACTTTTATTGTACTTTGCATAGAAATTCCTGTAAGCAAACAATGTAGACCCTGATCAGACGCCGTGTTTTGCGGCGTCTGAACTGGGTCTGCACTGTTTGCATAATGTCCCCAAAACGGGTATCCGGTCTAAAAAGGGTTAAGAACTGAAATCACATTTTGGAGCTTTCATGGAGCAATGAAAAGACATTTTCCTTCCATGTTTATTCAACTATAAAATGTGGTTTTCCCATTCCTTAAACGACCCATTTCAGTCTTTAATAAGACATTATGCTATAATAAGTTTTTTTTTATTTCCTTTTCAAAAACATCCATAAAGTATAGATCCATCTTATAAGACGGATCTAGATTTTTGGAATTGTTTTGGAAAGAAAAACATTTATCTTATACCCGAAGAAATACAGCATTTTAATGTCTGTGAAGCCAAAAGGGCTTCTTGTTGAAATTAAACGTTTTTTATCATCCATTGAAAGCTCAAAATAGTGGTTTCAAGGTTTTTTTATTCAGTATAATTCAATTTTTTTTTTACAACCTATGCTGACATGTTACTTGAAGAACAGAGATTAACTACCAGTGAAACTTGAGACCAACACATAACCTCAAGCCAGCCTTTCAAAACAACATCATTTACTGGCTTATGCGCCTGAAGTTGGCGCTTCTTCTCCACCTTTTTTTTATTTTCATAAAAAAATGAAACACAACAAATTTAATGTCTCTTTTCCTTTGCTAAAGATAATAAAAAAACTCTCCTCAGATTGACCTGTTGACCTATATGGCAATGTGTAATATAAAACTTAAGTGGCACATTTACAATAAAATAAATTAAAACAAACAATGAAAATATACAGCAAATGCAATAAAATTTCAAAATAAAGCACATCCATTTATTGTAAATTTGAATACTAAAGATTTAATATTTTCCCCATGTCACATAAACCCCAATGAAATATACATGAAAATAAAATATACTGGACCCGCTTGTGTAAATCCGCCATTTCTGTAAAGAGAAAAATGAAACAGTATTAGAACATATTTCATTAACTAGTTAGTCAAAACATAGTGAAATGGCAAACAAAGCAGATCCTGATCAGACTGCTCCTCATGAGCAGTCCACTCAGGGTCTGCATTGCTTGCGCAGGCCCTTCTTTCAAAATATTTAGAGTATGAGACACTTTGCTGCATGTATATCAACAACAACTATCTAACTTTCATCAACCATTCAGCTTGTGCTTACAGTGAAGTCCCAGATGTCAGGCACCTGCAAAATCTGAGTTTTAACTTTTTGTCACACAGATTCTTCAGGAGCCACAGACTGCAAACAGGTAAGACTCTGATCAGAATGTACAGACCAATCAAAGTCTTTACTGGTGATGTGGTTTCTACTGAAAGGTCAGAGAATACAGTGGCAAGGTGGTGCTCAAAAGTAAGCAGTCATGTTTCAGTCTGGTGGCCTGTAGCAGAACAACAGTTTTCCACAGGATATAATCAACTCCGCTAATTTTCGCTTCCTGCAGAGACTGTACATCATATTTGGCTTCTGCCGAGACTGTCCGCGATCTTTGCTTCCTGCCGAGACTTCTGTACATGATAAATGGCTTCCAGCAGAGACTGTCTGCGTGATTCTGCTTCCTGCTGAGGCTCTCGGCAGGAAGCAGAGTCACGCGGATAGTCTCAACAGGAAGCCAATTTTCAAGGACAGTAGTCCCTGCAGGAAGCAAGAGTTCGTGGATAGTCTCGGCAGAAGCCAAATATGATGTACAGTCGATCCAGGAAGCGAAAATTACGGGAATTGATTATACCTTGCGTTTTCTTCTTTCTTGTTTTCTCTCACCAAAAATACAATGCTTTAATGGATGACCAAACCCCTCCAAAATGAGATCTGCTGTTAAAGGCCAAAATCTGATTTTTAGAGAGTGAGTTTTTTCATTTCAGAGTTGAACCAATGCAGAAGGAAGGCAAAAATGAACAAGAGCTGTCAGTGGACAGCATAGCTCCCCTGAACTGGTGCTTTCCCATCATAAACACTATGTTTTAAGAATGTGACCTTGACCTTCATGATCAATTAGGAAGGTGATGCTTGTTCCCGGTAAAACTCTGATGCATTATCTGTCATCTGTCCAAATACAGTGAAATTCTGCTATTAAGACCACTAATTGGACTTTTGAAAAGTGGTCTTACTAGTGAAAATCGTATGTTGCCTGAAACTGGTCACAAGATGACTGAAACACAGTTGAATGGCCCTAACAGTATCTCTGAACCAAGAAAGAATTTGACAATTTACATTTGTATGTCTGTACAAGTACACCAGTGTTACATTGGATGTCAAAACATCCTATTAACGACATTGCCGTTTTTTGCATATATTACGTCATACTGCATACTGATCTGGGCCCGGTTGTTCAAAACTAACGACCTTGTTAGTTAACGTTTCTTTAAAATGTCAAATATTAATATCAATTCTCTGTAAAAATCAGAAAATTGCCATAGGGGTCCGGCACGCTACGTCTCAGATTTTTTTCATTCTTGGTGTATGAATCAGAAATGACCCCCAAACTACAAAAACAGTAGTGAAATTTCTGTGAGTCATCCTGTTGCCATGGTAACCAAGACAATTTGAGTCAAACAAGAAAGTCCAAAAATTAGGAGGAAAAAGCTGAAAAAATAGCATATTAATGTGGTCTATCCATCCATAGGTAATTCTTAAATCCCTAATACAGATATTATAACATATAATACCAACTTAGCTCTGTATACAGAAAGAAGTAAAAAACAAGTATGTCTCACACTTAGGCCACACTGGGGGCTCGAAGGGGCCACAAATCGGCAAATTCCAAAATGTGGAAAAATTGGGATTTTGATGTTCTTCGGAACAAGTTTTGGTTAGTTTCGCAGAAGATGTTCAGAAAGCCACTAGACTAGTATAGTTATAACCAGTAATATACCAAAGTATATAATATAAAAAAAACTGGATGGAGAAATTAATATTTGAAGGTCAAGGTCAAATTATGCAAAGCTCCTATTTCTAAACATGAAAAAACTTGGATTTTCTCATTTTTGTCCCAATTTCTGTAAAGGTTAACTGAATATGATAAGAAAACCATTGCTACAGTTGAAAAGAGCAACCTGTCATTTAATGAAGCAAAACATAAAACAGATCAATAAAATCAAATATGAAGGTCAAGGTCACACACAGCAAAGCTCCTATTTCAAAATGTTGAAAAACTGGTAATTTCTCATTTTATGTCCCAATTTTTGTAAAGGTTTACTGAATATCATAAGAAAGCCATTGCTGTATTTTAAAAGAACAATATATCATTTAATGAAGCCAAACATAAAACAGATCCAGAAATTCAAATATGAAGGTCAAGGTCAGGCACAACAGTACTCAAATTTCAAAATGTTGAAAAACTGGGAATTTCTCATTTTATGTCCCAATTTTTGTAATGGTTAATTGAATATCATAAGAAAACCATTGCTATATTTGAAAAGAACAACATGTCATTTAATAAAGCAAAATGAAAAACAGATCAACAAAATCAAATACGAAGGTCAAGGTCAAGCACAACAAAACTCCAGTTTCAAAATGTTGAAAAACTGGGAATTTCTCATTTTATGTCCCAATTTTTGTAAAGATTAACTGAATATGATAAGAAAACCATTGCTATATTTGAAAAGAGAAATACATCATGTAATGAAGCAAAGCATAACACATACTGAAAAATTCAAATACAAAGGTCAAGGTCAAAATCAGCGAAGGACCTATTTTCAAGCATGGAAGTTTCTGGGTTTTCTCTTTTTCGTCCTTTTTTTTTTGTAAAGGTTACCTTGATATCATAAGAAAGCCATTGATATATATTAAAAGAACAATGTATCATTTAATATAGCAATAAATAAAACAGATCCAGAAATTCAAATATCAAGGTCAAGGTCAAGCACAACAAAGGCTCCATTATCAAAATGTTGAAAAAGTGGAAATTTCTCATTTTCTGTAATGGTTAACTGACAATGATCAGAAAATATATTGCACTTGCTATATTTGAAAAGTGCATTATATCATTTAATGAAGCAAAAAAAAAAAGATCAATAAATGCAAATATGAAGGTCAAGGTCAAGCACAAAACTCCAATTTCAAAATGTTGAAAAAAATGGGAATTTCCTTTTTTGTCCCATTTTTTTTTATAAAGGTCTACTGCATATAGAAGAAAACCATTGCTTTATCTGAAAAGAGCAACGTATTTAATGTGGCAATACATAAAACAGATCAACAAATTAAAAAATAAAGGTCAAGGTCAAGCACATCATAGCTCCGATTTCAAAATGTCGAAAAAGAGGAATTTTCCCATGATTTATTTATACTAATGTTTGTAATGATTAACTGGATATGATAAACCATTGCTATATTTGAAAAGAGTAATATATATTAAATGAAGCACAAGATAAATCAGATTGAAAAATTCAAATACAAAGGTCAAGGCCAAGAAAATCACAGCTTCCTGTCAAAATTTGGAAAAATTGGAATTTTCTCATACTTTGTACTAAGATTTGCAATTGCTTTTTAGCTCACCTGAGCCAGCGGCTCCGGGGGAGCTTATAGGATGGTAAGGCTCTGGCGTCCGTCGTCCGTCCGTCGTCAGTCGTACGTCGTCCGTCCACACTTTCAAAGAACTTCTCCTCTGAAACCTGTGGACCGATTGCAACCAAATTTCATATATACTTCCTGGGACTTTAGGAACGAAAAGTTGTTCAAACAGTCCTGGTCACATGACCAACATGGCCGCCACGCCCATATATGGTAAAAAGCTTAAAAAAACCTTCTTCTTGAGAACTAATAGGCCGATGGCCTTGAAACTTAGTATGTAGCATCTGGTATGCGAGTACTACCAAGGTTCTTCAATTATGACCTTGGGTTAACCTTGACCTTTGTTACGGCAAGGTCAAATTTGCTTTATGGTGCTTTTATATGGGAAAATGCTAGAACATAAGATATCTTGGAAACTGTTGAAGATTTTGGGCTAAAAATTGGTATCTACATGTACATGAAGATTTACTAGTACATGAAGATTTATGAGTACAAGAGGTCAAGGTCATTCTTTGACCTTTGACCCACATCTCTCATATTTTGACAACTTTAAACAATCTCCTCAAAAGCCACTGGGTCAATTGGAACCAGATTCCATATAGAGCCTCAAAGGGTTGAGGGAACAAAAATTTATTCATACGGTCCAGGTCACATGACTAACATGGCCGCCACGCCCATATATGGTAAAAACCTAAAAAAATCTTCCGTTTCAGAACCAATTTGCCAATGGCCTTGAAACTTAGTATGTAGCATTGGGTGCACAAGTACTACCAAGATTGTTCAAATGATGACCTTGGGTTGACCTTGACCTCTACGATAAGGTCAAGTTTGCTTCATTGTGCTTTTATATGGCAAAATGCTAGAACATAAGATATCTTGGAAACTGTTGAAGATTTTGGGCAAACAATTGGTATCAGTCATCTTAATGAGTACATGAAGATTTATGAGTACAAGAGGTCAAGTCATTCTTTGACCCAGAACTCGCATATTTTGACAATTTCAAACAATCTCCTCAAAAGCCACTTGGCCAATTGTTCTTAAATTTTATGTAGAACTTCCAGGGGGTTGAGAGAACAAAATTTATTTATACGGTCCAGGTCACATGACCTACATGGCAACCCCGCCCATATATGGTAAAAACCTAAAAAAATCTTCCTCTCCAGAACAGATTGACCGATGGCCTTGAAACTTGGTATGTAGCATCGAGTACTCTTGTACTATCAAGATTGTTCAAATTATGACCTTGGGTGACCTTGACCTTTTTTTCGGAAAGGTCAAATTTGGGAAAATATTAGAAAATAATATTTCATGGGAAGTTTTGAAGATTAAGGCCCAAAAATTGGTATATACAGTCATCTTAAAGAGAACATGAAGATTTGTGAGTACAAGAGGTCAAGGTCATTCTTTGACCTTTGACCCTGAACTCTTATATTTTGACAATTTCGAACAATCGCCTCAAAAACCACTGGGCCAATTGAAACCAAATTTCATATAGAGCCTTCGGGGGTTGAGGGAATGGAAATTTATTTAAACGGTCCAGGTCACATGACCAACATGGCCGCCATGCCAATATATGGTAAAAACCTTTAAAAATCTTCTCCAGAACCAATCGACCCATGGCCTTGAAACTTGGTATGTAGCATTGCGTACACCAGTACTTTCAAGATTTTTCAGAATTATGTCCTTGTATTGACCTTGACCATTTTACGGCAAGGTCAAATATGGGAAAATGCTAGAACATAAGATTCCATTGGAAGTTTTGAAGATGTTGGCCTAAAAATTGGGTCATGAAGAACAAGGAGTACAAGAGGTCAAGGTCATTCTTTGAAGTGGGTGGGGTAAGTCAGCATGAACCAGCGGAGTCTTATTATAAGCAATATTTCTCCTTCAAATTTAAAGGCATTCATATGTACATGTATCTCCTTTTATAAGTGAAAATAATGTCTGAGGTGATATCTTTTCTCAATTTCTACCTTTCAAAGTAAAATCTTATGTCTGCAGAATTTCTTTTAGTGACACTGTCAATTTTCAGTAATTTTGGTACTTTGAATTCAGTATATTCTACCTTATCTCTAGAACAACGGATGACTTTTTTACCAAACTAACATGGGTTCACCGTTGGAAGAGTGCAAATCGTTGATTAAATTTTGGTGACCTTGACCTTTGTTTCAAGGTCACAGTAAGACTTACTATGTCAATTTTAGTCAAGTTTTGACCATTGTTTACACATTAGCTCCTGAATTGATATGAAATCATGACCAAAGTGGCCTAAATTAAACATTATGAAGAGTTAGAGCACTAATTATGATTAAATAGCCATAAAATCATCTTCAAGGTCAAGGTTAGACTAAACAGAGTTTCATCATGGATTTCACACAATCAGTCAGCAGAAATGTACCAAAGCTGAGAGTTTTCATTTGAAAATCAATTTTTAATGTGCACAGAATGACCTTGACCTTTGTCTGAAGGTCAACATTAGCCAGACATAATAAAACAGAACTGGGTTAAACTTAAAGGATAAAGAAAAGTCTATTGTGAAATACTGAACTTCTGAATGTATTTGTGACCTTCAGATCAAGGTCAAGGTCATTATATGCATATTAAGCATTGATTTACAAATAGAAACATACATAATTCTTAAATTTCTGTATAGCTGTGTGAGATCTTTGATTAAACTCCGTCTATTCTAACCTTGACCTTGACCTTGAAAATGATGTCATGGCCATTTTATCATAACCAGTGCTCTAACTCTTCATAGTGCTTATTTTGGCCACCATGGTCCTGATTTCATATCAATTCAGGAGCTAACGTGTAGACAATGGTCAAAACTTGACTTAAAATTGACATTATAAGTCTTACTGTGACCTTGAACCAAAGGTCAAGGTCACCAAAATTTAATCAACAATTTGCACTCTCCCATCGGTGAACCCACGTTAGTTTGGTAAGAAGTCATATGGTAAAATATATTGAATTCAAAGTACCAAAATTACTGAAAATTGACAGTGTCACTAAAAGAAATTCTGCAGAAATAAGATTTTACTTTGAAAGGTAGAAATTGAGAGAAGATATCACCTCAGACATTATTTTAACTTATAAAGGAAGATATATATGAATACCATTAAATTTGAAGGAGAAATATAGCTTATAATATGACTCCCCTGGTCCAAGCTGATTTACCCCACCCACTTTAATAACCTCATTATTCCAAAAGTAATGCTTACGGAGCTTAACCACTATTTATTCAGTATTGCGGAAACTTTAGGCTAATCATCAGCTAAAAATAAAACATTTTGCTCTTGGGCAGAAAAGGGGCCTTATAGGTACCCCCATTAATGGAGGTGAGTAAACTTTAACTGGAAGCAACTCTGCCATTTTCGTTTTTCATTCCTTTCTCAAAGGAGGTCAACTTCAAAAGGATTGCTCCTCTTTCCTTCAAGAGCAGACCCACTTTGGAAGGGACATGCTAGTCTCAAAGCAAACTGGAAGTCCAAAAAAGTTGTGCCCCTTTGTAAACATGGTAGAAAAACATAGAGGTGTACCAATATGACATAATTGGCCACCATATACTTATGTTACATTTCTACATGTAACCACATTAACTGTCATGCTAATCCACAAAACTGTCTAACAATGCCAACATCACTCATTCACTGCAATTCATTTGACTATAGATCTAGCTAATGGAAAATCAATTTTATACATTAATAAGTCCCAAGTACTTGAAATTTGAAACAACTTGCAATATCTTATTGGCTATGAGGTATAGTAAACTGGTGAGGCATATCCCTTGCGTGAATCTTGAGATGTGGTTTTCAGAATCTTGGGAAAGAATGCACATATATTGCAGGAAGCGCATTCTCGTCTCAAAATAATCATTTCTACGGATGATCACTATTTTACTCAAAATTAGACCAATACACCAAATTGACCAATCATATTTTGGCGCACTGCTTTCTCAAAAACAAGAGCTTTAAGGGGAAACAACTTCAGATTTATTAAGCCATCAACTACCGGCTTTTCAAAAAGTGTATCAGAATGTTTAAAACAGGAATTACAGAGATCCTTTAAAGAGTTAATTCCCACAGGTTACTTCTTTTCTCCTCTAACTGCCATGCTGGATTAGAAAAAAATACATGCATGTCAACATTTCGTTATTTCCAGTCTGACGATTACTAATGCAGCTATCTTATATGATACGACTTGTAGACACAGGAATCTCTTGATTTCTGATGACCTTGGCCTCAATGAATCATTCAATATGAATAGTATGAATGGTATAAACTATTCGCAAACATTAAATTGATTGTCTACCCAGAAAACTTAAGCAAACATTGATAAAGCCTAGAAGTTTGCTGATAATCGACAAAAGTTCCTAAGTATTGATAGAGAGCTCAGACTGAAAATAAGTGACCTTGACCTTGAATGGTCCCCCTGATTCAGATGATGCATCATAACATTAAATGCAGTTTATGCATGACCAATTAAAATGAAATCAAGAATTGTCAGAGTTTCTAAATGATCATAATACATGATACAGAGTTCATTTGAGCCATAATTTCGTGGATATTTGTGACCTTGACCTTGGCACTGCAATTTCCTTCCACCTGAATTATGTCAGAAATTGAAGCAAAGTTACTGTAAATTGTATCTAGACTGTTTGCTATAATTACATACATTATCGAAGGAGGAAAAGACTATAATTTTCATGTAAAACATGTTATTTATTAAAAATTTCTCGATTTTGGTGACCTTGACCTTGAAACCTTGTTGCTTCTGGATACACTAGTGCTGCTGCAATGATCAGATTTATTATGAAAAATAGTTCTTTGCGCTTTAAAACCGCTTTTAAAACATAAAAAATGATATTTATACCAATAAATGTCGAAAAAAGGCATTAAAATAGCATTTTTTTTAGCTATTTTAACATTGACCTTGACCTTTTGATTTGAATTTCTCCATCCAGTTTTTTTTTTTTTTACATTTGCATATATTGTTCTTTATGACCATGCTAGTCTTTGTCTGGACATCTTCTGTTAAACTGTCCAAAAACTCCACCGAAAAAGTGTAATATTGCATTTTTCACAAATTTGATAAAATGCCAATTTTCCCCTTTTTTGGGCCCTTAGTGCAAGAAACCTATGCAAAATTTTGTCACCAACTTTATATCCTTGTGCTATGCCAACTTAGTGCTTTGATGTTAAAAACATTTCTTTTCCAAAAAGTTTCTGTGGAGACGGGAAAGTAACAAAAAATTTTGCCAATTTTCTAATTTTTTATGTTCAATTTTTCTGCCTTCCTCCCAGAACTAACATTTTCCGTTTCCATGGCAACGAAACATAAAATGAAGATTTCAACGCCGTTTATGGTGGTTTTGCATCAAACCTGATATGTAGACAAAAAATTACTAAAATCCCAGACATAGCGTGGCCAACGTTTTCCGATTCTTACAGAGAATTGATATTAATATCTCAAATATGTCAACATTTTTTGTTGAAAAAATGTGAGAAGCTTTTTTCAAAAAAAAATATCAGTGTATTTGGTAATAAGGCCGTAAAGTACTTAACGAGTTGACCTCTTAACGAGCTTGTTAGACTAACGATGCTTTGAACAACCGGGGGGGGGGGGGGGGGGGGGGGGGGGGGGGTGACTAACAATGCTTTGAACAACGGGGGGGGGGGGGGCCTGTTGTTTACTGCCAAAGGCTGCCAATGTATGATTAACTGTAATGATTTGACACCTGGCGCATTAGTAGTTGTAATTTTGGACAGTAATTAGTTGGTAAATACTCAACTGGTTCCTTGAAGTTTGGTCACAATTTGAAACCAAGTTTCCATGGATGGACAGATGGATGGACACAGGGATAATGGAGGGTATAATAACCTGCCACCATCATGTGGCAGGGTATAACAACAAAAATTGAGGCTCCTCTTTAATTTCCATTTGACCATGTGTTTCAAATGGAAGCCACAGCATATGATACATTTTTGGAGACTGGCCTAGTCTTGTCCCATAACTATGCCTGAATACACAACTCAAGGTCTGTCTTACCATTCTAAATATAAAGCCAGTGTTAAGCCATAGGATGGGACCTCATTAGATTGAGATCAGACTCCATCATTTCTCCAACCAGGGCCTGCAACAGAAATAAATACACATAACTACTACATAGCAGGATAGATAAGACTTGGTTTTCAGGACAACAATGACCTAGTTTCTGTCCAATGCATTTGAGGACAATTCTGAGATAATTTTTCTTATTTTCTCCAAAAAGATATGTTGTGGCCATTCAATATAACAGCCTTATCAAGGCAGTTCTAAAGGAAGGAATATGAAGCAATTATCTTAGAATTTTTCCTCAAATACTGGTGTTCTCTGAAACACTGTGCTTAGAATATTGTAAAAGCTACTGTTTTGAAAACTACTTTTAAATGCAGATTCAGATCCTCAATGAATATTACATGTATATATCTTGTCAGTATATTTTGTATGAATAAAATATTGTTTAAACCAAATGCAGTCAGATTCTATATGTATTTTAGATTTTTTTTTGTCTGGTCAGTAGTTCAGCTTTAAACTGTACTCATTCTTTTTTTTACTAATAGGTGTAATCAGTTAATAAATGACTACCACCTATCATTCATAAGCTATTTCAAAGCCAAATTCAAGCAAACAAAACAATCAGTGATCAAAAGCTCTGTGCTCAATCAGACATTAAAAATACTTGAGAAAAATGCCCCCCTCACCCCACCCAACTAGGCACTTGTTATCTATAAAGCAAAAGCCCTTTTACCTGTTTATGCACAGTGGACTCTTCTATCCTGATATACTGGATGAGTCCATCAGTCATTGGAGGGGTACCTGGCTTAGTTTAGTTTTTTTTTTAATTTTCATTTTCTATTAAAAAGCAGGGTCCATTTTTCTTTACAAAGTGTTCATTTTTCTTTAACAAACAGTGTAGACTCTGATCAGAGACCACATTTTAAGGCATCTGATCTTGGTCTCCACTATTTGCCTATGTATGTCCTTTTATGGGACTCTGGGCATAAATGGGTTAAACAAAAGAGAAAGGTCCATTTTTTCTTTTACAGTGTGAACCCGATCAGTTGCCGTGTTTTCCAGATCTGCACTGTTTGCCTTTGTCCCTTTTATGAGACACTGGGCATAAATGGGTTTAACCAGAGAAGTGCCCGTTTTCTTTTACAAACAGTGTAGACCCTTTGCGGTGTCTGATCTGGGTCTGCACCATTTGCCTATGGCACCAGGCACAAATGGGTTAAAAAGTGACAAGAAAGCTGACTTACATCAAAATCATATTTGGGCTTCCAGTTCAGCTCGTTCCTAGCTTTTGTACTGTCTCCCAATAAGAACTCCTGAAAATATAGAAAACAGATTTATTAACTCATTAATGCCTATGGGACTCTTGGCCTGTAGTTTGATTAGTTCCTTTGTCAGAATGTAATGTGCCTTAGTTTTGGGACACCTAAAATAATTAAATTTCCATTTGGGACAAATGGAAAATTAGTTATTTTAGGTGTCACAATCCTAAAACAAATAACCGTAAGTGGTGTCTGTTTTGATTTTATTTGCATTTTTCCTCAGAAATTCCCATATCAAGTGCACACAGTACTGGCCCCAACTTTGTTCCCTGGTGTTTGAATCCCTTCTCAAATGAAGGCTTACTTTAAAACAAAATGGACGTACCTCCAACTTTTGTGACTTACTATTTGCCTCCCTGGATGATTATAAACCTTCAAAAATATGTCCAATAGAATTTACTTTAAAGGGGGTAAAACTCTTGCCTTTAAGAGTTGAACCCCATAGAGAAGGAAGGGAAAAATGAAAATGGCAGAGTTGCTTCTCCTTAAGGTGTACAAATTCACCTTAAATGAAAGAATTTGCTTCCACAGGGTGCAAATTCATGAGGGAGGCAAATATTTCAATGTATGACTGTATCTGTTATATTAATACTAAAAAATAAAACAAGAGCTCTCAGCAGACAGCATAGGTTGCCTGAACTGGTGCTTGCTTTTATGAAAAAGATCTGAGAATATGACCTTGACCTTCATGATCAATTAGGAAGGTGATCCTGATACCTAGTAAAACTCTGGAGCCCCCAATAACATAGAAGAGAAGTTCTTCCTTCCTCTGATAGTGTACCCAGTCACCTTAAATTTTAGTACATGTAGTTCACTTAAAAATTTGGTAAAACTTCAGGTGTGCCAACATTAAGGTAAACAAAAGTAACTAACATGACAATTCTATAAACTTGGACACCTAAAATAATTAACATAACTGCCCTCTTATTTGAACAGATTGGTTTTACAATGCCTAAAATGTGTCCAAAAGATACAAATGGAATGGCAAACAGTGAAGGCTCTGATCAGACTGCTCCTAAAGGAGCAGTCTGATCCTAAAGGAGCAGTCTGATCAGGGCCTGCACTGTTTTCTCAGACCTATCTGTCCCAATACATAGAATTTTTATAATATAATGTGAAATGTTATACATTTAACAAACAGTCTTTATTTAAGTAATGGGGTTATCTTTTTGCTGCAAATGAAAATAAGCCATGCCAAGTTTACTCAAATAAAAGTATTTAAAAAGGATAAATAAATATTTTGACACCTTTAATTAAGTGTAACAAGATGGGCAAATAAGGAAATGTTAAGCATTATGGATACATATCCTTTACTTTTCAAATATTATTTTCAATTAAATAAATTGTTATTTTTATTTTGTTTATCTTTCCTGCTCTTATATTATTAGCTTAAAGAAAAACATAAATAGTCCACATTAAATTTCATGGGAAAGAAGTGATAATTACAATTGAAGACAGTTTTTGTTTGATAACTTAAAAAACAATATTTGATCTTCCCAAGATTAAATTCTTGTACATTTCAAAATTAATAAATTGTCTTGTTTCCTAACCATTTCTAACTTCATTTCAATATACAGTTTATGGAAGATAAAAAGCTGATTTCAAGACTAAACTAAGTCTTACAAAAATGCAAATTAGCAAAAAAGTGAGCCAATATGAACTTTATTCATAACAATATTCCGAAACACCACATCTGTTTGGCTATAACCCTTCTCAAGAATGACTCCAAATTGTGTAATTATGCAGTAAGATTGAGTTTTTCCCTTGCAAAACAATCCCAAAGATTTAGCTGCATCTTGTATGATAGATCTAGATATTTGGGTTGTTTTGCAGGGGAAAACCCCATCTTTTACAAATAAATATGGTAGCTGGAGTAAAAAGCACAAGCAAACTCTGTCCCATGATTTGGGATCTTTACAATACTGAGAAATCAGGGCCCAGTTGTTCAAAACTAAGGGCACCGTGTTAGTTAACAAGATGTAAAATTTTCAACACTATCATATGCAAAAAGGCTATCATTGTCAATGTTTTTGCCAAAAATGTGAGGAGCTTTTGTAGTGCAAAAGCTCCTCACCTCACAATTTTTCAGCAAAAAAATATGAGCACATTTGATTTTATGCGTAATAGGTGACTTCACAGGTGAATCACTGACTAAAAACTTTGATAAGCCAACTACGCTTTGAACAACTGGGCCCAGGATGTGCCTATAGCTTTACCAAATTTATTCTGTTATCATGGTTATAAAAGTGTTTTTTGAGTTCTAGAATGACCCCAAATATCTAATTAAGTCTGATGAAATTCTGCTATAAAATGAAGCTTTCCCTTCCCCAAAATCTAGCTCTGTCTGATAACAGGATCTAGGGATTTTTTTTATTGTTTTTGAAGGGCAATCCCCCCCCCCCCCCCCCCCCCCCCCCCCCCCCCCCCTCCGGTCTTATAACTGAAGAAATACAGTGTTCCAAGACTATTCCTATGGTTCCAAAGAATTCTTTCATGTTCAAATGATGAATTTAGTGCCTGTTTAACTTTCCAAGAATGCCTTATTAAAATGTAATCAAGCTATAACTAAAATTGTTACTATGTAAATCGTTGTTTCAGCTGCAGAGAAATTCAATGAAGCAGAAAGATTGTGACACTTAAAAATGATTTATTATCAATGTGATATGATGTCATTTATGGGTCATAACAAAATAACTCTTCAATGTCAGGAGTTAAAAATGGTGTGCCAGTAATGGCTCTTCAAGGAAGGGAGGTACAAAAAGCATCTGTGATTTCAATTCTGCTGTATCATTTGCTAATGATTCTTACAGATCTACTCTGATCTATATTGTAAGAATTTCTGTAGCAACAAATCACTCTAAATGTTGTAGAACATGCATCATTAGGAATTTGAACTACCCAGTAAATGACATTTTCATCAAGCAGATGGGAAAAGCCATTAGTCATCTGCTTTTGCAATAAACTCTTCTGCTGTTCAAATGATATGTTGAAAGCTGTAATTTCTCACTTGCCTGCAAAATGGGGTAATATTCTTTTTTTTTTTTTTTTCAATTTGACTTCTTTCTGCTGGTTTTAATTTTCATTATTGACTTACTATAATAATGTAATAATACTAGTAATTAAATATTATGAGCCATGACAGGAGAAAACAAACAAGTGGTTGTGCACCCAGCGCAGACTCAGATCAGCCTGGGCATCAACCCAGTCAGATCTGACTCTTGGCTAAGCGCTTAAAAGGTACCTAAGGGTCTACTAGCTACCTCCATGTGGACAGCAAAGACTCTGATCAGACTGGGCAGATGCCCAGGCTGATCTGATTCTGCGCTGGGCACACAACCACTTTGTTGGTTTTCTCGTGTTGCGGCTCTTATTTAGAGTACCATATTAATCCTATTAAACACCCCTACTCTAATAAATGCCTCCCCCACTCCTCAACCCCTACCTTTTTACACTGACTTGCTAAACTCCATGATCTCCATCAGTTTAATGAAGGTTCCTGTTTGCTACTCTTATATTTTAAGTATAAAAATACTTTAAAATGAAACATATTTTCCTGAATTTTTAACATGGATTTAGATATGATTTAAAATAATCTTACAAAATTCGTAAAATTGTTTATTTTGGAGATATCGATGGTGGAAAAAATGAGGGAGTATAATAATTATTATTACTTTTAAGGTATCCCAAACTTTAGGCGTATTACAGTTATGAGATAAAGTTGAAAGATATTTTTGTAAGCGCCTCAATTCCATCAAACCTTTTATACATTCATTAGATATCAGATCATATAATCCTATTATAGTAATACCCCCATGCTCTGATAAACATCCCATGCTTCTTTACAGAAAATAGTGTTAAATTAATATACTTGAATTCCTCTTTAAAAAGAAAGAATTTGCTCATACATGAGCAAATTCTTTCCTTTAAAAGTTGAACCCCACCCCTACTGACAAAAGTGGGGGACGGGGTGGGAATAGCAGAGTAACATTCAGGCTTCAAGATCTCTGAAAGTATACTCATTTACCTCAATACTATTTATTAGAGGAATTTTGTCAGTGGCCGATGTACTACAATTTAGACTCTAAATAATGCCTCCCCCCCCCCTCCCCCACCCCATTTCCTAAAATGCAACATACTCAGGGCGTTTAATAAGATTAATTGGTAGATTGCAGCCCCGAGCCATCAGTAGTTTGCTCTATAAGGTCTGATAAACTTCTTTTAAGGTAGATGGATTATAGGCAGAAATATCAACAAGGTGCCCTCCGTACATATCAGATATTTTGTAACAGTCTCTAAGCTAACATATGGAAGTACAATAATTTTCACCATTACTTTTTCAAAATGATAAAATTTTTGTGTTTGTCAGTAAAAATGAAAGAAACAATAAAGTTACGATGCTGGGATTCAAACTCACTAGCCCTCTATCAGAGGTCTTTGCTCTGACAACTGAGCTACACAGCCAATGAGGACTAATGCGATAATTTTAAGAATAAATTCTACGAGAAAATTTTGTAAAATCAATCTTAAGCACACCACAGGATTCTATCAGCACATCAGTAATACTTCTTATTTATTTGCTAACTAATACCTCCACGCTACCGAAATGCTTGATTACCTGTTGAAACATCGACTTGTTTAGATACATAACTTTTCCTGCAGAGTGTTACTAGATCAAAGAGACGGGCTGTTAAACGGTCATATAATCCCTCTGAGGAATAAGCAATTATATTTACATTCAAAATGAACATTATTTTTACATTTATCATCCGGAAAGCTTCTAGGAAAACAAAAAAACAGTGAGGAAATTGTGATGGAGAAATAGCGAGAAGGAAATGTTCGTTGACAGACGAAGAAAGATGAGAAAATCAAAGAGTGAGAGAAAAAAACCCAGACTGAACTGATACCCTAGCCATAGACCTTGTCAAAAGAATTTCACCCATTTTTGATCAGTGGACTTGTCCACCCTTGTCATTTGGATGAGTCCTTTTCTAGATTTAAAGGTTTCCAGAGGATGTTTTCATTTTTATTGTATCTTGCATAAAATTCCTGAAAGCAAACAGCATAGACAAGGGCGTAGCTACCTATACGGCAAATACGCAAGTGCGTATTGAAATTTTGTCAAAATTGACATAATTTCAAAACGCACCTGCATATTTGCATGCTGAAAATTTATAAATTAGACAAGATTTCAAAACCAATTACCAAAGTGGCTGAAATACTAGCTTTCCCTTCAAGAAGTAGAGAATAAAACATGGTTGTGCGTATTATGAAATTGCCCCTAGTTACGCCCCTGATAGACCCTGATCAAATGCCATGTTTTGGGGTGTCTGAACTGGGACTGCACTGTTTGCATAATTATGTCCCCAAAGCAGGTTTCAAGGGACCTTGAATAAAACTATTTCCTTGTATTTTTCTTAAACAACACAAAAATATGTAACACAATAAAGGAAAACTCAACAGACCAATAGAATTGTTGGAGGATGAAATATATGTCATCATGACCTACATAGAATGGGTGGTCAAATGCAATGTCAGAATGAGCCATTGTCCAAAGTATGAAGCAAATTTATTACATAACCTGTAAGATACAGGGTAAAATTAATGCACCTTATAAAGGTCACAGTGACCTAAAAATATATATGAGCTGCGACACGAGAAAAACAACAAAGTGGTTGTGCGCCCAGTGCAGACTCAGATCAGCCTGGGCATCCGCCTAGTCTGATCAGGGTATTTGTTGTCCGCATGGATGTAGCTTAGTCCCTTAGCTACCCTTTAAGCGTTCAGCGGAGGTGCTGATCAGACTGGATGGATGCCCAGGCTGATCTGAGTCTGCGCTGAGCGCACAACCACATTGTTGGTTTTCTCATGTCACGGCTCATATATCCCAGGTCATGCTTCAGAGTGATCCACTATCCCACATATGTAGCAAATCCATTAAAATAGAGTTGGAGATACTATATAAGGCAAAATCATTGGACCATTAAAATAAGCCACACAATGACTTAGGTCATTCAGTCACAGGCTGAACCATTATTCAAAGTACTACACAAACCTACAAATATTTGCCGTAATTATGGAACGATGAACTTGTAACCAAATAAATAGGACATATTCACTCACTCCATTTCAATACCGGGGCAATATGAGGGTATGAAAAACTGGTGGGAATGTAATTTGGTTTGACTGGATGGCAAAAAGTGGATATCTTTGTAACAGCAGATGATCTGTTTGTTCACACACTTTTTTCTGATAAAATCTGTAGAAATTAGGGGCATGACTTAAGGTATATTGTTATCCCTTCACGTTTTTCAGCCGTTTTTACAAAGTGATGTGACTTCTTTGCCTTCCTGCTTGCTTTCCTGTACAAAGAATCACTTCTAAATTTGGGTATTTTCTTTAAGTCTAGAATGTACTCTGATGGGAGTGATAAGAGTATACACCATTGAGAAGGAAAGCAAACATGACCGGGGGCCCGTATTCATAAAGCCACTTAAGTCGTTGCTATGCTGTTGCTAAGGCTAAATTTTTGTGAAGGAGATTCCCTACAACTATGAAATTTGGTCTGGAGGAACAGTCTTACAAAGACTGTTCCTCCAGACCAAATTTCATAGTTGTAGGGAATCTCCTTCAAAGACTGTTCCTCCAGACCAAATTTCATAGTTGTAGGGAATCTCCTTCACAAAAATTTAGCCTTAGCAACAGCATAGCAACCACTTAAGTGGCTTTATGAATACGGCCCAGAATTCCCTGGAAGGCTTTGTTGCAAATGCAAAATTTATTTTTCTCTAGACTACTCTACTGGCTATGTTTCACAGATGGAAAAGTAGGTCACAGTCAGCACAGGCATTGCAGAGATGATGTCATGATATATGCTATGTTAAATTTCCTCATAAATGTCCTTTAGCCTCTGAGAAATGAAGCTTAACATTGTGAGTAGACATAAATTTGACTATGTACAACAGATGGAAAAGGATGTCAAGGTCAGAAAATGCACAGGCATTGCAGAGATAATGTTTATATGATAGATCCTTATGTGAAATTTCCTATGAAGTCTTATAATGTCTGAGAAATGAAGCTGAACACAGTGGGCAGACATACACTTGTCTATAAACAAGCAAATTCGATGAATTTATGTCCCCCGCCTTGGAAACTAGGTCTCCACTGTATAAACACTTAGTGTTTGAGCTGGAAAAGCGGCTAAGTTAAAAATGTGAAAAAAGTAATAAAAATAAATAATGTGAGGATTATATCAAAACCACATGCATATCTTCAGACCATGATCAAAACACCTGTGAAGTTTCAAAGGAATGGGCATAAAACTGAAGGAGGAGTTGAACACACAAGGTACCCACTATCTATTCACTTTGATAGTAAAAATGTATGAAAAATGGCTAAGTTCAATTTGCAAAAAAAGTGATAAAAAATAATGTGAGGATTATATCCAAACCACATGCATATCTTCAGACCATGACCAAAATACCTGTGAAGTTTCAAAGGAATCGGCATAAAACTGTAGGAGGAGTTGCGCACACAAGGTACCCACTATCTAGTCACTTTGATAGTAAATACACCTAAATCAAAGCACTGAAAGTACTGAAAGGCGGGCATTTCATTCAAATGGTTTAGAGGTTACGTTTTGAAAATGTTAATGCACAGACATATGATGGATGATGTCAGAGGCACACCATTCAATAAGCTAGTTCTTCGGGATGAAATTTAGATAAAATCAGTTTTGAAAACAGTAGGGTTTTGTCAAATATTTAGATTATTTTTTTGAATACCAGAAATCACAATTGTTAAGCAAAGAAAAAAGGGTTCCAAAAAGTGTTGTTTTTATACAGTAGGGGTGCTATTGTGATTGGTTTCAGTTTTGAATTGAATGCTAGGGTAGAAGAATGGTGCAGGCGTTTTCCTTCACCCCTGTTACTTGTTCAATGAACGTTGCCTTATCTTCTCAACCGTAACACGGTCAAGGTTTGAATCGTATTGCTCCATTGCAAATTTCACCAGCAATTGATTTTGACGACATTGTCAGAGTCTCCATTTAACATCTGTACTGTTGAAAATGAAGTTTGCTATTCTTGATAGTAGCAAGGGTGCAGACATGTGCATTCACCCATTTTTTTATTCATGAGACTCCACATACCGCAAGGTGAGCATTAGGAAGAAATACAGGATAATTAATTATCCACAAAATGTTGACATTCGGCAGACTGAGTTATATTGGAGTCTGACTCTTGTGTGTGTTTGCCAATGGATCATTTAGGCTGGGCCACTGTGCCTTGGTCTGGCAATAACCACTTTATAGGTAAACAGCAGTACAGCTATACTTATGAAGTGCTTTGTTAAGTTGTCTTGACTGCATGTTCGCGGTTTTCTACACTTGTTTCAAATTAACCAGGAAAGGCCATTAGAACAGCTTTTTACTGTATATAACGTAACGGAATACTAATGGCGGACCACGAAAGACTCTTCACTGACTCCTAACGATTAAAGAGCGAACGTAGACTGTCTAAACTGGTTAAATACTGACTGCAGTCACTCTGCAAAAGACTAAATATCCATTGCATGCATCTGCAAAAGATCACTTTTAACTGCAGTCATCTGTAAGATATAAAATGATGACTGCTGTCTTTTTCTTGTTCTAGATTAGTCAGACAAGATGAAAGTCATAACAACACTGCCTAGTGGTCACAACCTAGTTATCTCATCCTTAATGACACGTCAGTACAATCAGTCGGCTTTAACTATGCATTGCATAGCACAGCAGATCTTTGCTTTGGATTCTTTTTAAGAAAGCCAAATTGTATTCACCCATCGGCGAATAATTTACATAATGTATTTATATGCGTTGATCGCTGGGATAACCATTGATTTAAGTCGCAAACTAAAGCCTTTTCCAATTTGAATAAATCAACATTGATTATGACGAATCATTCTGCCTTGTTCAATGGGCTGGATTTTCGAAACTATACAGAAATGTCAGAACTATTTTCTCTGTTTCAAAATGTAGAGCGCGTAGCGTAGGCTTACAAAAACAGAGATATGTTAAGACCTCCGCAAAACCGTTTTGACAACCGTAGCTATAGACGGGCTTACAGCCCGCCTAAAAATGACTAAGTTCAACTTGTGGAAAAAGTGACAAAAAATAATCTCAGGATTACATCCAAACCACATGCGTATCATCAGACCATGACAAAAACCTCTGTAAAGTTTCGAAAGAATCGGCATAAAACTGTAGGAGGAGTTGCGCCCACAAGGTACCTACTACTTTAGGGGGACGGAAAGACGGAAGGACGGACGGAAGGAAGGACGGAATGCCGAAAACTATGTCCCTCCGCTTTTCTTCGAAAAGGCGGGGGACAACAACAGATGCAAAAGTAGGTCAGGAAACACTCAGGTCATGGTATATGCTAATGTGAAATTTCCGCATAAAAGTCTGAGAAATGAAGCTTAACACAGTGAGTAGACATAAATTTGACCATGTACAAAAGATGAAAAGTAGGTCAAGGTCAGGAAATGCACAGGCAATGCAGAGATAATGTCATGACTGATGCTTATGGAAGTCTTACAGTGTCTGAGAAATGAAGCATAGGTAAAACTAGCAAACAACAATGGTACTACAGAGATAATGTATTGATGTATGTTTGTGTGTAATTTCATCACTAAAGATCTATTAGTCTCTTAAAAATGTCTCTAAATGTAGTGGGTAAATGTACAATTGGCTATATTCAAGAGAGCATGAAACTAGGTCATGGCCAGCAAACAACATTGGTACTGCAGAGACAATGACATGATGTACATTTGTGTAAAGTTTCATCAAAAAAGGTCTTTTAGTCTCTGAATTGATTGACTGATTTGATGCTTAACGTCCATGGTAAAGAGTGAGTGAGTGAACTCGGGTTTAACGTCCCACCAACAACGAGGTCATATGGAGACGGGACCTCGGTTTAAAGTCTCATCCGAAAGACCGAAGAAGCGGGGGATCGAACTTGCGACTCCTGGATTGGTAGTCTGGAGTGTTATCCACTACGCTACAGCTGCTCCTCCCATGGTAAAGAGCTATGGTCATGTCGGGACAGTCAGTTAACCTAACCACACTATTCCTGGGCAGGCTTAGACCTCCTAAGCGGTTAACCAGTACTAAGTGCACATACTTTCGACAGTAACTGACAACTGCCCTTCTTGAATCAGCAGAAGGAGAAACGAAAGTATGTGGAAAGACCAGATTTCAAACACACCTCTGACTTACCAGTCAGGTGCCCTACTGATTGCCCTATGCGGCCAGGCTTTTATTCTCTGAAAAATGGAGCTAAACACAGTGGGTAAACTTAAATTTGGCTAAGTTAAGCAAAGGCTAAGCAAAGCTTGAAAAGTAGGTCAAGGTCAGCAAACAACACTGGTGTTGCATAGATGATGTCATGATGTAAGCCTGTATGAAGTTTCTTTATAAAAGGTCTTTTAGTCCATGAGAAACAGACATAAACGCAGAGGGTAGATGTAAATCTATGTTCAACAGAGCATGAGAAGTAGATCAAGGTCAGACCGTCTTCTGGAAATGACAATGGTGTTGCAAAAACAATGTCATAATCAAAGCCTGTGTTAAGTTTCATTACAATAGGTCTCTTAGTCTCTAAGAAATGGAGCTAAACAAAAGGAGTGACCATTGTTGATAGCAAAGCCAACAATGATGACAGCAACACTGATGCCACTGCTGAATACCAAGCAGGCACATGGCGTTGAAATAACGTTGTACGGACGTCGATGCGACGTTTTGACGTCGCATCGACATCAGTACGACGTCATTTTGACATCATGTGCCCGCTGGGTAGTGACCAATATGTTGCTCCTGCTTGCTAAAGCTGTAACAACAGACATGGCTTTAACTACTTCTCCTAAAAGTGTACCCATTTACCATAAAAACCTGCCGACATGCATATCTTCATACAATACAGCCTCATTATAATACTACTCATTATAAAGCTGGGGTGGTGGGGTCGGGCAATAGTATAGGCTAACTTTCCGTATCCAGGCATCCTACAAATTTGGATAATAGTAGGGCAAGGACCTACTTTGCTTGCAGTAGAGGCGGGTGGGGGTTGTTTAGACATTTTTCTCTCATCTATCATTTCTCTTACCTTTCTCCCTCTCACTGGGAGATGGCTTGATATAGACTGAAATACTGTCACAAATTGGGTTAAACCCAAAACAACAATCCAACCAACCACTATTATGCTACTATCATCTCATGGCTCCCATTGAAATTAAACTACAAAGGAATTTAAGGCAAATGAGCCTTTAATGCTCATTTACCTTTTATTCGTTTGTAGTTTAGTCACAATGTAATTCAATTCAGTTCATTTCTGAGGCTGTCATTCACATCCAATGCTTTGCCATGGGCACCAAAATCAGTATAATATAGGGATGGTAGTGGAATTCTGAAACTGATCACTCAGAGGTTCTTTCCCTTTATACAAGGATAAACACAGCAAACTGTATAGACTATACGGTAATCCTAAGATTTATAACTCTGAGATTATCTCCCTTCACCCAAGGGTAAACACAGCATACTACCTTCATAAAAGGGTGATCACAGCATACTACATAGATAACATAATGTAATTTTGAGACTAATCACTCAGAAGTTATCTCCCTTCATCCAAAAACTTATATAGCATATGATACAGACTAGTATTATTATGACACTAGTCACTCAGAGGTTATCTCCCTTCATCTAAAAATATGCATAGCATACTATAGACTAGTGTTATTCTGCGACTTATCACTCTGAGGTTATCTCACTTCATCCAAAAATATGCACAGCATACTATAGACTAGTGTTATTCTTTGACTTATCACTCTGAGGTTATCTCACTTCATCTAAAATATGCATAGCATACTATAGACTAGTGTTATTCTGTGACTTATCACTCTGAGGTTATCTCACTTCATCTAAAAATATGCATAGTATACTATAGACTAGTGTTATTCTGTGACTTATCACTCTGAGGTTATCTCACTTCATCTAAAAATATGCACAGCATACTATAGACTAGTGTTATTCTGTGACTTATCACTCTGATGTTATCTCACTTCATCTAAAAATATGCACAGCATACTATAGACTAGTGTTATTCTTTGACTTATCACTCTGAGGTTATCTCACTTCATCTAAAAATATGCACAGCATACTATAGACTAGTGTTATTCTTTGACTTATCACTCTGAGGTTATCTCACTTCATCTAAAAATATGCATAGCATACTATAGACTAGTGTTATTTTGTGACTTATCACTCTGAGGTTATCTCACTTCATCTAAAAATATGTACAGCATACTATAGACTAGTGTTATTCTGTGACTTATCACTCTGATGTTTTCTCACTTCATCTAAAAATATGCACAGCATACTATAGATTAGTGTTATTCTGTGACTTATCACTCTGAGGTTATCTCACTTCATCTAAAATTATGCATAGCATACTGTAGACTAGTGTTATTCTGTGACTTATCACTCTGATGTTATCTCACTTCATCTAAAAATATGCACAGCATACTATAGACTAGTGTTATTCTTTGACTTATCACTCTGAGGTTATCTCACTTCATCTAAAAATATGCACAGCATACTATAGACTAGTGTTATTCTGTGACTTATCACTCTGAGGTTATCTCACGTCATCTAAAAATATGCATAGCATACTATAGACTAGTGTTATTCTGTGACTTATCACTCTGATGTTATCTCACTTCATCTAAAAATATGCACAGCATACTATAGACTAGTGTTATTCTGTGACTTATCACTCTGATGTTATCTCACTTCATCTAAAAATATGCACAGCATACTATAGACTAGTGTTATTCTGTGACTTATCACTCTGAGGTTATCTCACTTCATCTAAAAATATGCACAGCATACTATAGACTAGTGTTATTCTGTGACTTATCACTCTGAGGTTATCTCACTTCATCTAAAAATATGCACAGCATACTATAGACTAGTGTTATTCTGTGACTTATCACTCTGATGTTATCTCACTTCATCTAAAAATATGCATAGCATACTATAGACTAGTGTTATTCTGTGACTTATCACTCTGAGGTTATCTCACTTCATCTAAAAATATGCATAGCATACTATAGACTAGTGTTATTCTGTGACTTATCACTCTGAGGTTATCTCACTTCATCTTAAAATATGCATAGCATACTACAGACTAGTGCTATTCTGTGACTAATCACTCTGAGTTTATCTCACTTCATCTCTTATTCTTTGACTTATCACTCTGAGGTTATCTGACTTCATCTAAAAAAATGCATGGCATACTATAGACTAGTGTTATTCTGTGACTTATCACTCTGAGGTTATCGTCCTTCATCTAAAAATATGCACAGCATACTATAGACTAGTGTTATTCTGTGACTTATCACTCTGAGGTTATCTCACTTCATCTAAAAATATGCATCGCATACTATAGACTAGTGTTATTCTGTGACTAATCACTCTGAGGTTATCTCACTTCATCTAAAATATGAACAGCATACTATGTACTAGTGTTATTCTGTGACTTATCACTCTGAGGTTATCTCACTTCATCTAAAAATATGCATAGCTTACTATAGACTAGTGTTATTCTGTGACTTATCACTCTGAGGTTATCTCACTTCATCTCAAAATATGCATAGCATACTATAGACTAGTGTTATTCTGTGACTTATCACTCTGATGTTATCTCACTTCAACTAAAAATATGCACAGCATACTATAGACTAGTGTTATTCTGTGACTTATCACTCTGAGGTTATCTCACTTCATCTAAAAATATGCATAGCATACTATAGACTAGTGTTATTCTTTGACTTAGTACTCTGAGGCTATCATACTTCATCTAAAAATATGCATAGCATACTATAGACTAGTGTTATTCTGTGACTAATCACTCTGAGGTTATCTCACTTCATCTAAAAATATGCATAGCATACTATAGACTAGTGTTATTCTGTGACTTATCACTCTGAGGTTATCTCACTTCATCTAAGAATATGCACAGCATACTATAGACTAGTGTTATTCTGTGACTTATCACTCTGAGGTTATCTCACTTCATCTAAAAATATGCACAGCATACTATAGACAAGTGTTATTCTGAGACTAATCACTCTGAGGTTATCTCACTTCATCTAAAAATATGAACAGCATACTATAGACTAGTGTTATTCTTTGACTTATCACTCTGAGGTTGTCTCACTTCATCTGAAACTAGAAATGTTTTTCAGAGAAAAACTGATGTCCCCCCACCAGCCCATTTCCCATCCCCTATAATAACTAATAAAATATCTGGGCAAGTTTGGAGAAAATCCATCCACTGGTTCTAAAGATATCCTTAATATATGACTATGTCCTTGAAAAATGAGTAAAGGTCACCAAATACTAAACATGCCGTCACAAAAATATATTCATGCAAGTCTGATGAACATCTGTCACTTGGATCAAGATATAACAAATTTTTAAGAGAAAAGAATAAGCATATTTAAGTCAGCTTTTGGCCTTGAAAATGGGGTCATGGTAATCAAAACACAGTAAACTCTTGAGATTGTCCCAAAAGTATATCTATGAAAGTAAAGTGGAAATCAAGCCAAAGGCGAATGATATATATCAACTTCAGTGAAATTTTCACATATCTAAGTCCTCCTGTGACCTTGAAAATGAGGCCAAGGTCACCAGAATCTGACCAGCTCTTAAGCTCGTCCTAGTGATGTATCCATGCAAGTTTGGTGAAATTCCATCTACTGTAAAACACTTATATTTGGCGGCAGCAAAATTTGGCGGTTTTTAAATATGGACCTTTTGGCGGATTTTTATTTTGGCGGTTTTATGATTCTCAAGAACAAAATATTTCTTCTGGCGTAGTATTTTGCTCTTGATTTGAGCTCTACATTGTCATGTTGGTTAAAATAAAAGCAATTATTATTATAGTCATGTTACAGTTTGGGTTGTTAATTGTTTAAAGTAAACTGATTTTGTGTTCCTTCTGATTTAATCAACTTAATTGAAATACTAATTAGTATGGTGAGAACATTTTCATACTCCGTTTCCTCCCTCTTGTTGTTTGGGAAACATCTTCTTTTGCGCATATATATGTGATGTGTATTAGCTTTGATTTTTTGGTAGAGGAAATAGGATCATGTGCTCAATAATATTTTTTCTTCTTTCGGTATCATGAGCTTATATTGGCGGCATTTTAATTTGGCGGTTTTCTTCTTTTCCGCCAATATCGCCAAAATAAAGTGACCGCCAAATATAAGTGTTTTACAGTATTGGTTCATGAGATATCATGGGTACAAGAAACTGCCATCAAAGTCCTCCAGTGACATAGAAAATGAGGTCAAGGTCACCAAAATCTAATCAGCTCTTAAGCTAGTCCTAGTGATGTATCCAAGCAAGTTTGGTGAAATTCCTTCAATTGGTTCATGAGATATTGTGGTAATAGGAAATTGTCTTCTCAGTCCTCCTGTGACCTTGAAAATGAGGTCAAGGTCATCAAAATCTGATCCGCTTTTAAACTTGTCCCAATGATGTATCCATGCAAGTTTGGTGAAATTCCATCCATTGGTTCAGGAGATATAGTGGGTACAAGAAATTCTCATCTAAGTCCTTCAGTGACCTTGAAAATAAGGTCAAGGTCACCAAAATCTACTTAGCTCTTAAACTTGTCCCAATGATGTATCCATGCAAGTTTGATGAAATTCCATCCATTGGTTCAGGAGATATAGTGGGTACAAGAAATTGTCATCTCATTCCTCCAGTGACCTTGAAAATTAGGTCAAGGTCACCAAAATCTAATCAGCTCTTAAACTAGTCCAAATGATGTATCCATGCAAGTTTGATGAAATTCCATCTATTGGTTCAGGAGATATAGTGGGTACAAGAAATTGTCATCTAATTCCTCCAGTGACCTTGAAAATTAGGTCAAGGTCACCAAAATCTAATCAGCTCTTAAACTTGTCCAAATGGTGTATCCATGCAAGTTTGGTGAAATTCCATTCATTGGTTCAAGAGATATTGCGCACACAAAGTGGGTACAAGAAATTGTCATCTAAGTCCTCCAGTGACCTTGAAAATGAGGTCAAGGTCACCAAAATCTAATCAGCTCTTAAACTTGTCCCAATGATGTATTCATGCAAGTTTGGTAAAATTCCATCCATTGGTTCAAGAGATATTGCGCACACAAGAAACTGTCACGCCGACGCCGACGCCGACGCTGACGCCCGGGAACCGCACTGAAAACAATATGTCCCCCCTCACCTTTGGTGGGGGGACATAAATATGCATAGTGCACTAAAGACTAGTGTTATTCTGTGACTAATCACTCTGAGGTAATCTCTCTTCATCTGAAAACATGCATAGCATACTACAGACTAGTGTTATTCTGTGACTAATCACTCGAGGTTATCCCACTTCATCTAAAAATATGCACAGCATACTATACAGACTAGTGTTACCTGAGACTAATCACTCTAAGGTTATCTCACTTCATCAAAAAATAAACATACATGTAGCACACTATGTATACAGACAACTCAGAGGTTATCTCGCTTCATCCACGGTTAAATATAGCATGGACTGAAAAGTGAGTAATCACTTGGAAGTTATCTCCCCTCACGCAAGGATGATCAGATATCAACAAAATTTTGACAAACAGCAGACAGAGACCCATTTAACCACATTTATGTCTGAAGGCCCAGCCAACGGGACATTGGCAAACCGTGTAGCCCAGATCAGATGCCACATTTGTGGCATCTGATCAGTGTCTGCACTGTTTGCCTCTACACTGTTTGCCTCAAATATTGCATATGGTTTAAGATAAATCAGTAAAACATAAAATAAACCTGACACCCCTTAAACTGGAAATGAATCTGTCCAAACAGCCAGGCAGAAGAATCAAGTTTTCATGTTCGGAGATGTTACCTTCCCTAAATTTTATTGGTTTAAGAGCTGCATCAGCAGGTGGCCCATCTTTATCAAACTAATACAGATTAGACATGGAAATTAGATGCAGTCACCTCCTTTCCCTAACTTTTCTGTTTCACAGCTGGTCTATAAATGCTTCACATTAGACTAGGTTTTGATGATAATATTGCGATAATTTTTGTAAGCTTTACATTAAAACCTATATTGTGACCCTCTTAAGTTTAACTTATCACTTCTGTAGAACTGTTAGATTAACCAGCTACTCTAAGTAATACCTCCACTGTAGCAACAGCCCCCCCCCCCCCCCCACCCCCGTTTAGCATTCAACTCTAGCCTAGCTCCTCTCCCAGCCCTGCTCCTCTCACAGTCTCACAGTTCAGCTTACTGTTTCTACTGGTCCAAAGAATCTTGGATAAGGATTTCCCCTGTTTAAGTCTTCCCTATTTCATTCACTCATTCTCCTTCCCAGTCCCCCCCCCCCCCACCCATTCTTTCCATAGTTCAACTTACCACTTCTGTTGGTATGTAGAACCTTGGGTTTACTCTTATTAGAACCTCCCCTGTAACTTTCTTCTTCCCTACTTCATTCATCCCTTCTCCTTCCTTCCAATCCCCACCTCCATCACATCATCCCCTCCACCCATACTTACCACTTCTGTTGGTCTGTAGAATCTTGGGTTCACTCTCACTAGAACCTCCCCTGTACCTTTTTTCTTTCCTACTTCATTCACTCCTTCACCTTCCCACCTGTAAATAACAGAAGGATGCCTGAGTTGGGATTTTATGGCCCTTTCATGTATGTTTCAGTTATTATGGAATAATGAACAGATAATTAGGACTTTTTGCGGCCTTTCAACAATCAACAGTATCCCATACTTTTTTGATGATAAGACAGGTTTTTAAACTTCCAAAACGATCCCAAAGATCTAGATCCATCTTATAAGATGGATCTAGATCTTTGGGATTGTTTTAAAAGAGAAAACCCCATTACACAGCTGAATTACATATAACCGATTTATTTATATACCGTATTAATCCTAATAAATGCCCCCTGCCTCTTTTTTGAAAATAATGTTCTATTAACTTGCATGATTTCCTGTTTGCTTTTCTGGATAAGGTGGCTCTTTGAAACGGGGCCTACTCTGAAAGAAAAGAATTTGCTCCTAGAGGAGCAAATTCTTTCCTTTAAGAGTTGACCCCCTACAGAGAAAGGAGGCAATAATAGTATGGTTGCTTCCTCTGAAAGTAAGACCAGTATATGTATTGCTTAACATAGGTATTTTGGCAGTAGCTAATTTACTACAAGTCTTAAGGTGGTGATTTATGGTAAATGTAAAAATCTGCATAAAACCATAAAAAAGGAACGTATCTCCCTGAAAGTTAGCAGACTTCTTATTTTCGTTGTTCTTTACAGTTCAGAATACAAAATAGATGTACATGCTGCTTAAAAAAGTGTTTTCATAAGGAAAGATCAAAGGGTAATTTTCTGCGAATAAATCTGAAAAAATAATATCGTTATTGAAAATTTACGTAGTGCTGAAGGTGCATTATTGCATAATGGAGAGCGTCCTAGCAATTATTTATTCCAACTCTTTCTCAAATTGTAATGTAGACCAGATGAAAACGGTAGCTTTTTCTCAATGTTCAGCCATGTACAAAGTCAATGTACACTGGACGCATTTATTAAATATAGGGTAGGCAAGCATACCTATGTTAACACCTACAATATAAATAATACATTACTGACATGATCAGTGGTGTGTAGATGAAATTGTTCAACCTTGTTAAAATAGTATCACCTGTCTCACCTGTGTGTTTTGACTAAAAAATTTGGACACAGACTGCACCTTTTTTCAACTGCTCAGCCTGATAATGTGTGAAAGAGATGGAAAAAATAATTGCTAGGACACTCTCCATTATGCAACAAGGTACTCTAAGCACTAAGAATATTTTCAATAATGATATTATTTTTTCAGATTCAATCGCAGAAAATTACCCTTTGATCTTCTCTTATAAAAACACTTTTTAACATTAACAAATGCTGCATTTTGGGATTCTAAATTATGAGAAACAACATAAAGAAGGTATCTGCTAAGTTTTGGAAAGATCAGTGTTATTTTGAGCATTTTATGCAGATTTTTGTCTTTGTCCCAAATCAGTGATTATCACCACCTTAAGGCTCTAAATACCCTCCCCCCCACTTTTGAAAAATGCAACACCCCTGGGGCATTTAACAGGATTAATATGGTATCTGTGATAATTCTGAGAGGATAAACTCCCATTTTATAACCAAATAAATATAGTAGCTGATCCTCCTAACTTAAAACTTTGATAGCTCATAGTAATTTTCTAAGTTTTATCAAAAGTTTGTTACGTGTCAAATTAGGGAGATCTGTATTCAACATTGTCATTTGGGGAGGTAAATCATCCATTTTCTAGCTGCAAAGAGTCTTTATGGAAACCCTCGAGGAGTTCGCGTTTTTGTGAAACAGGCAATAGGTAAAAACCCATCCTGGAATGTAATTTTAGATAAAGTAACACAATAATATTTACATTTGCTACAGCCCTTAGATGAAACATTTTCACATGCAGATGAAGTTTAATTGATCATTATATTATGCTGAAGCAACTTAAAAAGAGTAAATGAACAAATCAGCCGTGACATGAGACATGGTTTCTGCGGAAAGCTGTGATGCACCTGACAGGGCCTAGCCTGATATATGTTTGTGGTATTTGTCAGAGCAAGATAAGAAGGGATATCAGAAATTATTCAGAGATCCCTCATTAGAACAGTGTTGATGAAACAGTCGTAATGTGGGCCACAACGTACATTTTTTTGTGGAAAAATAAGGAAAATTATCTCTTAATTATCCCTGTTGTGCCTTCTCATCTGAAGCACTGTCTGTGTATCTGACAGGGCTTAAAATGGCAGGAAAAAAACAACAAATAATTTAGCAGATTTCATGAAAAAACTAGAAAATTGTGTCTATAAGACACTAATGATGCCCCTGTGCAGCGCCTGTCACAGGACATGTGTACATCCCCAAAGCACCTTTTCAAACACAAAATACTCTCTACAAAGAGTCCACTGAAAACATTATACAAACTCCATACCCTACAGTGCAAAAATGCTACCTACAATGACTAAATTCAAAAGGCCGTAAGTGTGTCAAAATTAATTCTAGCTCCATCAAAAACCCACATACACATCTACAATATGTCTACAACAAATATTACAGGTTTGAAAAAGATCCATTGAAAACTTTGTGAGGAGCTGAATACACATACTCCATACCCTACAATGCAAAATTTGCCTAAAATGACTAAGTTCAAAAGACAGTAATTCTGTCAAAATTACTTCTAGCTCCATCAAAATCCCATATGCACATCTTCAATATCTCCACAATATGTATGCAAAATTTGAAAAAGATCCAATGAAAACTGTGGGAGGAGTTGATTACACAAGCTCCATACCCTACAGTGCAAAAATTGCCTAAAATGACTAAGTTCAAAAGGCCGTAATTCTTTCAAAATTAGTTCTAGCTCCATCAAAAACCCACATGCACATCTTCAATATGTCCGCAATAAGTATGCAAGGCTTGAAAAAGATCCATTGAAAACTGTGGGAGGAGTTGATTACACAAACTCTATACCATAAAGTGTGAGAAACGGACGGGCAGACAGACAGACAGGGGCAAATTTTAATGCCCCCTGACTATCGTCACTGGGCATAAAAATAATAATAATAACAAGAGGGCCAAAAGGCCTTGAATCACTCATATATGGGAGTGGCTGCCATGTTGGTCATGTGACCAGGACTGTTTTCCCTCGCCCTCTAAGCCTCTACATGAAATTTGGTTACAATTGGCCCAGTGGCTATTGAGTAGATGTGTGAAATTGTCAAAATATGATAGACCAGGGTCAAAGGTCAAAGAAAGACCTTGACCTTTTGTAGGCATAAAATAAGATGACTGTATATACCAATTTTCAGGTCAAAATCTTCAACAGTTTCAAAGAAATCTTATGTTCTAGCATTTTCCCATATAAAAGCTACAGAAAGCAAATTTGACCTTGCTGTAAAAAAGGTCAAGGTCAACCCAAGGTCATAATTTGAACACTCTTGGTAGTACTTGCGTACCCATTGCTACATACCAACTTTCAAGGCCATCGGCCTATTGGTTCCAGCCTATTGGTTCAGGAGAAGAAGATTTTTATAGGTTTTTACCATATATGGGCATGGCGGCCACATTGGTCATGTGTCCCGGTCCATTTGAACAACTTTGACGTAGTGGAGTCTGGGCATGTTTTATATGAAATTTGAGAACCATGGGTGCAGAGGTTTTGGTGAAATTGAGTCAACTGTTTTTAACGCCAGGGTCGACGTAAATGTGAACCGACTGACGACGGAATGACGGACGGAAAACCAGACGCCTATATCGCACCTTGCTAAAGCAGGTGCGACAAAAACCAACAAAGTGATTGTGTGCCCAGCACTGACTCAGATCAGCCTGGGCATCTTCCCAGTGGCAGGTCAGGGTCTAAGCTAGCTCCACACGGACAACAAAGACTAATCAGACTGGGCAGATGCCCAGGCTGATTTGAGTCTGCGCTGGGTGCACATGCCACTTTGTTGGTTTTCTCGTGTCGCTGCTCAAATATCCAACTGACATCAAGTCAGTGGCCATGTTTGGCATTTTTAAGGGCCTCATGGAAGATTAGCTAGTTATGCTAAATGCTATGAATGAAGTAAATTCAATTTTGATACTTAAAAAAAAAGACAAAAAATTAATAACACTGTACTTACTCAATATCAATACCAACTTTCTTGAAAGCTAAAACAACAAATTCTCGTACACTATGAGATTCATGCATTGAGATCACAAAATCTTCTGGCTTTTCTTGTTGTAACATTAACCACATTGCCTGAAAAATTGTATAACAACACTTAAAGTGGCAATAACAAAAAAAATCAGAGCCCTAGATAACAAGGAGTATTTGGTGATAAATTGGGATAATTTTTGTTAATTTCGAATAAAAACATATGTTGTGACCCCTCATCTGAACCGTCTCAACTAGACGATTCAGATGAGGGGTCACAACATATGGTTTCAATGAGAAATAAAGAAATTTATCCCTCAATTATCATCAAATACCCCTCTTATCTACCGCTCTGAAAAATACCATCTTTCTTCGGCTATAAGACAGAATTTTTCTCTGCCAAACAATCCAAAAAATCTAGATCCGTCATAGGTAAATCTAGATTTCTTGGATTGTTTAGGCAGGGAAAAACCCATCTTATACCAGATTTTGTGACTGATTTAAAGATCTGTAGTCACTCGAGATAGGGAAAAAACCCATTTTATAGCCAAATAAATATGGTAGTTGAAATTGCAAACAGCATAGATCCAGATAAGACTGTTCATCACAGATCCAGATGAACCCTGTTTGCCTTCCAGTCTTGGAATTCTTAATATAATATAGTTTGGATGAAACATTTTTTTTTTATCCTCTGCTATTTTGGCAACAGTGTCACATTAAAGAGTACCTTGTGGCATGGGTGAACAAGAAATACTCAGATCAGCCTTCTAGTTCATGTTGTCTTCCCTGCATATACAGTTTATAAATCCTGAGAAATTGAAACAGTTTCTTATCCAAGGGACAGCAATCTTGGTATTAATTATCACTCTACAGATCATTTATCATGTCCCTTATTTTCTCTGATTTCACTCACTCACAGCAAAGAAAGCTCGAGGAAGAGATGATAATGAGGATGTCAAATTATTTTGAAACTGGACCAGTGGTTTCTAAGAGGAAGATTTATTAAAGATTTTGCCTTTGGTTGCCATGGCAAGCAGCCCCCTCATTTAAACACTTTAAGGGGGAATCAATCCAAAGGCTTGAGAAAACTTACAATTTACAGCCAAAGTTGTAATTTCAGAAAGTAGCAAATAATATTGTGAAATTCTAATACGGCCTGTGAACCTATAAAACTGTTTAAGCAGAGAACAGCAATTATTGTGTTTACCTCAATATAATCCTTAGCATGGCCCCAATCTCTCTTGGAATCTAAATTTCCTAATTCTAATACTTTCTGTTGACCTAATACTATTTTGGCTACAGCTCTTGTAATCTTTCTCGTTACGAAAGTTTCACCTGAAAAAAAAAGAAATGTACTCTGTCATTCACCTTAACACACTGATATCTGAAATAGAAATTCCATCTTTGAATCTGGATGAGTACTGTATTTCTCAAAATGAATAACAAATTACATCACGGGGAGACAACAGAAAAGCAAAAAAGCTTAAGTATTAATTCTTACAGGCAACATGCCTAGTAAACCTGGGCCCAGTTGTTCAAAGCATCGTTAGCTTAACAATGTTATTAGTCAAGGATTCATTAAGTCCTATAATGCTCATAACATCAAGACTTAGTGCGCCTATATTTTTTCCAGAAAAATGTGAGGTTTTGCACTGCAAAATATAACATCTTGTTAACTAAAGTCTTTTTGGTTTTGACTAACTCCAGAGGCTATGAACTACATTTGTGCAAAGTATCATCAAAATACTGCAAGGTCTTGATGTTATGCAGTGCAGAAGCTTCTGTAACAAGAGGAGATAGCCTAAAAGGTATGAAAGTTTGAGTGGCAATTCTTATACTCAGCATGAAAGATAAATCTTTCTTTTATACTTTTCAATGAATTATTGAGATTTCTCGGTGAGATCGAAACTGATAATCTCATTGTATCAAACAGTGAAATTATCACTTTCTATTTCACTGCTTCAGAAATAGGGTTTTTGTGAAATAGCCTCAACTTTTCTGTTGATTAATTAGCTTTATCTTATCTGGCTTGACAATTACGTCACGCATGTTTGCACGTCATTACGACATAAATGACGTCACAAAGCGCCAAAGTAACATTGTTACTGCACGCGACATCAGGCCGCCTAAGTCTCCTGTAGGCATTCTTTCTAGGCAATTTTTTTTAGATCTGTTTATCAAAATGATTTTTGAAGCTCTGTTTCAGTTGCAAACTTTGTTTCCAACCAATATCATACCCAATAAAGACACTGGAAGCATCAAATTTGACGCAGAACGGCTCAGGGCCTGACAAATCCATTGTCCGGCTGCCCAGGGACAAGTTAAAATTTTTGCTGGGCAAGTAAAATGTTTTCTTACTTGCCCAGAAAAATGTATAGGATATATAGGGAAAAACTTAAGGATTTGAGCGTTTTGTGACAAGTTGATCAAATTTTGATTTGTCAGCCCCTGCGGCTAGATAAAAAGTTGTGTTTCTGTCGTGATGGCTGACGCTCTTGAATAAACAGATTTATTGCGATTTTCAAGCATAAAAGAAATAGAAAGGTAGACTTTTTCAGTGTAAGATGAATTTTTATTTCACTCATGAACACCAAATGTGGTATTTTCACTTGTAGCTTCGCCGCTCGTGAAAATACTGCTTTTGGTGCTCATTCTGTGAAATAAAATTCGATCTTACACTGAAAAAATCAAATATCCTCTATGTACCCAGTGTTATCATACTTGTTGCAAGGTGTGGCAGTTATGATACACAATTTTTTGTCTATGGGCAGATGGATGGACAGACAAATTGACTGATAGACAGGTCAAGCTGACTGAACAAGAATTCCACAAACACTGTGTCTGGCCTGTCTGCAGACAGTCCCAAGATGTCACCTATACTATACAGCTAAAAGAGCTAAACCAGAAAACTGATCACACGTTTATGTCATCTTGATGCTGCTGTTGAAAAAGCAATACCTTTATCTTGTTTTCGGCTGGCGAGACAAAAAAAAAAAAAGGAATAAAAGAAAGAACACTTTTTATACCTCTTCTAGGACTTTCGTGATTAAACAGAATACCATTACAGGCAAATATATTGTAAGCTTCTCGGTAGTTGATCACAATCCAGTATGCATATACTTTGGCTACACCTGCAATATAACAATATGAAGGTCCAGAAAGGCCAGTAACTTTAATTTTCAAATGAAAATTTGGTATTCTGTTATTTCTCATACATCCAAGTCTCCAAGCTAATACATTTCTGTGATTATGATGGTGAAGTTCTCATTATATTTTCCTAGAGGGAATAATGTATTACTCCTAAATTAAATGCTCCTGCAATAATAAAAGTTTCTCCCCTTTTTTTCCAAAATAATACTACACTGTATTCTGACAAGTCAAAATTTCATAGTTCCATGATTAAAAATCCTCAGAAAATGCAGTTTATACATGGTCATAAGTTCAGCTCATTATGGTCCATATAGAGGATCTTACATGAGTGGTCATTTCATATGAAATTTATGGAACAAGCTTTTGGCGAGTTTCATAAAATTCATATGAAATGACCATGAGTTTAAGATTCTGTTATCATATGACCCTTCAAAATGGGATTTTAACACCTTTAAACTGCACATGATTTCAATAAGAAAATGCATTGTTGACACGGAAGTTGTCAATGAAATAACGTGTACACACCACAGTGTTACTTGTTTTTACATGTGTGGTCATATAAAATTCATGAAAAGACGTTATCAACTGTATAACAGTGAGTTCATATGAAAAAAGATATTCCATGCAGCTTTCTTATGAGAGCGAGTCATACGTAACTTTCAGGTTAATCAATATCAACCCATTCTTTTTCTCATATTAAATTCTCTTCCAGTTTGAAAACTTTTGGCCCAACAGCATGCAAGTAAAATCATCCTAGAATCGAAGAACTCGCGACTTCTTTGAGTTAACCAGCTCCTAGAACACTGCATTTATTTATTTATTTATAGCAGAACTCAAATAGCTTAAAAAATTGCAGTTGTAAGCCAGCAGATGAACATTTCTATTAAAGATTGTCTCCCTCGTTTATTTCATGTTTTCAGAAACAAATATTTTAACAAAATTTCTTTTGACAATATGTAATAGTCTCATAATCAGCCGTAAAAGTTTTGAGAAAATGCATGTTTATTCAATAGATGTGGAATGAAAAATAATTTTCAAATTAAGATGCAAATTACCTATTTCCTCACGGCCTGTAAGAAGATCGATTTTGACCACGTGTGTCATGTGATCATGTAGAGGTATTTTTCTTATTCTTGCACGTGATTGTGACGTATGAATAAATTATTTTTGTCTAATAATGCGATTTCAACCGCGGTCCGTGATTGTATAAAAATTTATTTTTTGTTTAAAGTCACTTTTATCAAATATCATTATCTAAAATCTAATTCAAATGTATAGTTAGACCATGTCGGAGGTATTGCATGAAAAATTTCATCAAATCATTTTTGTTATAAAGGGAGTAAATCTTTAATTCCTTTATTTTACACCATACCAGAATGCTTTTATTTTTTTATGTATGTTGTGGAATTTTGTTAGAATTGTCTCAATGAGATGATTCTAATAAAAACAACACAATAGAATGCTTTTAGGGAGAAAATGAAACCAACTACCCAGGAATTATCATCAACTAATCCCATCATCTGAAGCCCTCCTTATCTTTCTGCCCATAGCTGGAATGTTACCTACCATATGGAGATCGAGGGTAAAATGGAGTTGTTTCTTTCTGAGGTATTTCTTGAACTTTTCCAAACATTTCGCTTGTTGAAGCCTGGTAGAACTTGACCTGGTCCGTCATACCAGTGGTTCGTATAGCATCCAGAAGTCGTAATGTACCAAGGGCATCAACATTAGCTGTGTATTCTGCTAGCTCAAATGAGACCTGTAACAGTTTAACATACAATATTTGAGCAGCGACACAACAAGATAACAAAGTGGCATGTGCACACAGCAAAGACTCAGAACAGCCTGGGCATCTGGCCATCTGATCAGAGTCTTCCTTGTGCCCTTAATGGGTAGCTAAGGGTCTAAGCTAGATCCAGGCGGACAACATAGACTCTGATCAGACTGGGCGGATGCCTAGGCTGATCTGAGTCTTTGCTGGGTGCACATGCCACTTTGTTGGTTTTGTCATGTTGCAGCTCATTTAAAGTAAATAATTTGGACAGCTGGAGATAAAGGGATTAAATATTGACAATTTAGGGATGATTTTTTTGTTCTTCTTATTATATACGTTTCACTGAGAATGCTGCAATTCAGATAGGGTTGCAATGATTCAGACACCTTTTGGTTTGGTTCCGTTCATTCTACTGATGGATCATTTCTGTTTATGATTTGGTTCTCAGGAAGTGATTCAAATATTAATTCAATGCACAAAATGATGGAAGATCAGAACTTTATGCAGGTTATAAGTACCACATTTTCTATTTGCGCCGTCCAGTCTGATCAGAGTCTTCGCTGTGTGCTTAAAGGGTATCTACGGGTCTAAGCTAGCTCCATGCCAACAGCGAAGACTCTGATGGGACTGGGCGGCTGCCAATTTGTTTGGCATACATGCCACTTTGTTGGTTTTGTCATGTCACATTTCATTTTTTGTGCTTAAGTTTTGCTTTGAAATAAAAGAACTGGTGGAGTTCTCACAAAACTCCTGATAGTGGTCAAACCAAAATTTTGTTTTTGCCACTTTCAGGAGATATTTGAGAATGCCACCTATTTATCTTTAACGAGGCTGTTTTTTCTTGGTACCTATAACAACATACATATGCGCCTATTAGTAATGTTATACGTGTATTTTGGCTATTGATTTGCAGAAGTTTGAATTATTTTAAAGTGGGAATGGAAATTGCAGGTGGGTAGATGTATATGTGATTTTGTTTAACAGGGTGATACTGAAAATCACAGGCAGCAAGTGATACTGGTGTTGCTGTCAGTCAAGGTATAAGCTTGTATGAAGTTTTCGTCTTCAAAGGCCTCTGACAAATATAGCTAAGTGTCAGAGGCAGATGCAACTCTAGCTATGTTCAACAAGCGAACAATAATTGTTGCAGGCAATGTAATGCAGGTGTTGTAGAAACAATCTGTACAAATAACGCATAGCGGGTTATTTCTGACGCTGTTTAATTCTGCGGGTGTTAATTACTGCCTATTTCATCTATCTATCACTATGTGAACCCATATTTGTCCCCTTCATTTTTGTAAGTTTTTATAATTAGAATAATATTTTACATTTGCTATCACTCAAATGAGAAATATTAGACTATTTTATAATTGTCCCTTACAGAGAATCAATCATTCATAGAGGACTATTCAATTCTTTATTACACTCTGTTTTACAAATGTAAACTACAAGAGGAGCATTTATAGAATACACAGTTACAACATACATAGTGGCATGTATAATTTAAAAGCTTATGATTGCTTAATTATATCAAAACTAATCAAGCAAAGCATTCTATGGCTGGTGATCAGTAATCAACAAAATTGTTACTCTTAATAGTTAGCTCACTGTCATTAGTCTTGTACCCCTACTCCCGGCTCAAAGTAAAATTGATAAAATTAGTCCTTGCCTAAGCGATTTCAATGAGATGCCATAACATATATTAAAAGGTAGGCATGATATTATCTTGATTTTTTCCACTGAATACTCCATTTTATCTCAAACCCTGATAATTACGCTGTGCGACACTTCGTCAAACGACACTTCGTCTACTACGACATTTCGTCGAAAGTATATGTAGAATTACCAGTTCATCTAAAAGTCACTTCGTCGAATGCATTTTCGTGGAATACACCACAGTAGAACTTCACTGGCTTAAACTCGGATGACTTGTCTACCCTGCCTGACTAGAACTCGTCCTTGGGTCCCTAGAGTTCAGTTTATATAGAAACTAATCCTGGATGGCTGGAACTACCTCTGGCTAGAACTAATTTTCATGGTCCCAAGCCTGTTTGAGCCACTGAAGTTCTACTGTTTTTGATCATGTGTCTATCAACTCGTTAATTTCTGCCGGATGCTAACATTTATTGTTAAAATCTATACAAATCGTTTACTCATCATGATTATTCACCAAATAAAATATTTCTTTCGGTGTGGTGTTGTCTTGTTTTCATTGTGAATGCTACAATAAAAAGGATGAATATTTGATGCCAGAATTTTATAAAACAGCACAAAACAGAAGCATAAATTAAGTTATTGGGGTTACAGATATCACTGTGATAGTGTCAATGGTGATGGAATAGCAGAATAACACTGAATTTGCAATACTAATTATGTTATCAGAGGATAAAAAACAGACTTTAGATTGTGTCAAAGCGGTCTGTTCAGTGAACTTCACACTGTGCTAGATATCTTAAATACACCCAAATTAGCTTTTATAAAATGTGTACATTAATGAATGAGCATCCTCATGGAAATGACATATAATTTTTTTATACTCAGGTTCAGATTCGGTTATCTCCACCAAGGTCCGTAGCCTCACAGTCATATGATCCATAGTCACATGATCAGCAGACTCTATGGCAGCCGGATGAGCATAAACAATTTTGTCAAAAGTATTTGACGAAGTGGTCATTGGAAAAAATGACACTTCGACAAAAAGATTTTTCGACCAAATGGTTCAGTAGACAAAGTGTCATTCAACAGAGTGTCGTATATCTGATAATTATGGCCTCTTTCTATGGGCCCTAAGCCCCACCAGTTGTCTGGAGAAAGTCCCGTGAGCTAGTTATGGTCTAGATCCATGCCTGGGACAGGAGTGTTTTCCCCTTCAACAATGGACCCAAATGTGCAAATCAGTTGAATAAATTATCTCACCTTGACATGACTTTGAGCAGCAAGATTGTAGATTTCTGTTGGACGTATCTGACTGATTATTTTCACTAAACAAGTACTGTCTGTTAAGTCACCATAGTGTAAATGCATAGCTGAAAAATAGAAAGCTGAGTAGAAATGCATTCACATTAATAATTTATACACATACCCTAACAGCTCCAGAACATTCTGAACCTCTCAGATTTGCAGTACCCTACAATGCCTGTGATACAGCAATATACATGTCAATTCAAAACTTGGTAGAAGAGATATAAATATATTGAAAATCAAATTAAGTTAATGACAGTATCATTATTTTTAATTTAATTAATGTATGCTCTTTTTTAAGGTACAATTTGATTTCGCACACTGCTCTTTTATTGGGAACATTCTTATTAGAACTGAGTTTTACTCAGGTCTATTTCACGCAGTGATACACAGATATTATTGATTGGTATTATGCTCCAAAAGCACTGCAAACTGATTATATAAACACTTTCGCTGCCATATGCAACGTTAGTCGAACTTACCGTTTGCTGCCAGCACGACTTAAGTTGAAATTCTCAACCCATTACACTACTGTGTATTTGCTATACTGATATAACCATAGATACGGGCTGATTCTAACTTGGTTGTTGAGATTGTAAGCTACAATTTGATATATAACATGTGGAGCTTATCATTTTTTTTCATTGCGAAACCAAAAGTAAGAGCCCAGTGGTGCAGTGGTAGTGTGCCTGACTCATGATCGAAGGGTCCCGAGTTCGAATCCCACCAGGGCCCTAGCATTGTGACCTTGAGCAAGTCACATATCCACAGCTCAGCTTGTATATATGTATATAGTCTTAATAAGTCGCAATAAAAGCTCTACAGAGCTTATGTTAGTTGTTAATAAAAATAAGCGACTATAAATAAAGATTATTATTATTATTATATAAAGGTAGGGCTTATTGGAAACATGCTTGGCACTGAGCTACTGTTTTTTTAGGGAGCTGGCAGCGAAAGTGTTGAAACCTTCAAGCAACATTCGTACAGAGTATTCTAAGACCAACATGCCTTCAAGAAATGAATAATAAATGTAACTCCAAGGTCATAAATAATTAGTTCCCGTAAAGTGACAGCAGTGCTGTAAACTTCTAAGTATTGGTGCAGATACGTCTGAGCAAACAATGCAGGCCAAGATCAGTCTGATCAGGGCCTACCCTGTTTGCCACTCCATCTGCATTGTTTCGACACATAACTGCATTAGAAAATCAAACTGTCCCATTTAGGACATTCAGGCGTCCCAAGTTTTAGAATTTTATGATATGCATTTCTTATAATGTAAGATTGCCAACAGCCCTCTTTTATTGGGAACATAATATTCTTACTATAATTTAGTTGGGTCTATTTTAAGCAGTGAGAAATGGACATAGCAAATGGTTATTTAGCTCATGTTGCATTATTTAAAAAGCCTGTACAAAAGAGTATTCATGAAGACCAAAATGCCTTCCCAGTATGAATAATAAATGTGACCACAAAGTCATAAATAATTAATTTGCTTAAAGTGACAGCAGTATTATGGAACATAGCACAAATGACTGCTTTCTCCAGATGGGGCTATATTTTGAGGATTTTCAAGGTTAACTTACTTTTCACCCAAACGTATGTTCTGACTTCCGATTAGAATTTCCTTTATGAGGGAAGGGGTCATATATCTTTTCATTAAAGCAGGATGTATCCCATATTTATTCTAAGGAAACATCCTTATCTGGATTACAAGGGCCAGTGCAATTTTATAAATGCCACATTTAGTTATAAAACAGACAAATTTATTTGGGGTTTACTAACACTTCAATCACCCCAAAAAAAAGAATAGTTGAATTTGCAAACTTCCTAGATCCAGATGAAGCAGGTCTTAATGAGCTGCCTCGTCTGGATCTATGCTGTTTCACCCCAACAACCTATGTCATTAACAACTGACAGATTCTCGAAATTACACCCTTTCGTATAGTTCGTATTCGGAATTTTACTGTATATCTTGTACATTTTAAAGTTTCCAAACGGCTACTTGGTGCACCTAATAAAAGGACAATCTTACTAGATTAAAACCATTTTCCGACAGCTTGCTGATTTTTCACACTCTTTGATCACGCTGTTTCATCTTATGTGGTATTGTATATGAGCCGCGACAAAAGAAAACCAACAATGTGGTTGTGCGCTCAGTGCAGACTCAGATCAGCCTGGGCATCCGCCCAGTCTGATCAGAGTCTTCTCTGTCCACATGGAAGTAGCTTCGACCCTTAGCTACCCTTTAAGCACTTAGCGAAAAGTCTGAGCGGACCAGGAGGATGCCCAGGCTGATCTGAGTCTGCATTGGGTGCACAACCACATGGTTTTGGTTGGTTTTCTCGTGTCGCGGCTCATATTTAGTCAACATGTTCGGAATTCTGCAACATTTCAGGAGATCATTTTCATGAGAAATATTTTTCTTTTCTGAATATATTTGGTTCTTAAAAAGATACAAATGTAAAGAGATTTGTTGGTATTCACGTTTGTTGGTATTCCCAAAAGACCAATGTCCAAACAGTTGTCCTTTGATCAATTTTTGAAGCGCCAAAAAACGTAGGTTATTGCCCTTGTATTTGCCCTCTAGTCTTTGAATTCTAGATAAGATACTGTATAGCTTTTACGTATTCTCTTTTTTAAATTTTGCCTTCTTTAAATTGTAATCTGCCCTTTTGGCGCTTTATGGGTTAAAACTCATGTCCTTGAGAAATTCTATGATTGAGAGTACTCAAATTATGGTTTAGTGGAAAACTAAGTAAAACATCCAAAACATAACCCCAAAATTTCAAGTTATTTTCTGGAGCTTCATTCATATCTCTATTTGCTCTTCAAGTTGTTGAAGACATGTAATTTACATGTATGCTTACTGTACCTGCGCTAACTATTGGGACATCAAGTCTGCACAAACAATGTAGACCCAGATGGATGGATCATGACTTGCCATTAATGAGCCATGATACGACAAAACCAACAATGTGGTTGTGTGCCCAGCGCAGACTCAGCTCAGGCTGGGCATCCGCCTATTCCAGTCAGACTCTTCGACAAGTGCTTAAAGGGTAGCTATGGGACTAAGCTACCTCCATGCGGACAGCGAAGACTCTGATGAGACTGGGCAGATGCCCAGGCTGATCTGAGTCTTCGCTGGGCGCACAACCACATTGTTGGTTTTGTTGTGTCGTGGCTCATTTTATGTCTGTTTTAACAGTATTTCAGTCATATCAGGATAATGGGAGGGAGATAATGAAAAGCTGTGTGCAATGGAACCCTGTTTACAACTGGAAAGAATTAAGCCTCTGGCAGACTTGAACCCAGGACTGAGCTACCATGGCTCCTACATGTAGACCCAGATCAGACTGGTCTTTTCAGTTCTGCAATATTTGCCATTAGTCTACCCATTAACATGTCGCTTGATGCTGAATATTACCATATTTCTTCAAATAAATGCCCTCTCTTTAACAAATGCACAACCTCACATTTTCTATTCAATAGTAGCAAAGTACCACAAAACTGGCTGTAGCCTCCAGATCATCAAAATTTATTATTTATTGTCTTAATTTCACCCCAAGAGTTCCATCAGTAAAACCTGTAAATTGCAACACCCCCAAGGTTGTTTATTGTAAGAAATACAGTATATGAGTTGATACAGAGTCCACATTTTTAGGATAAATATGGCAGCGTGATGCAAATATATAATGCAACAGCTGTTGAGATAAGCTATTAGGATTTCTAAAGAAAATTGTAAAATCTGTAAATGTACAAAACTACCAGTAGTCAATATTTATCTATACGCAAGTAACAGCTATGATTCAGTATTAACCCTTAATGCGCCAAAAAGCAGACAAAATTTACGTCTGCAGAATTTCAAAAAATGTCTCGTCCAAGCAATATCATACTGACAATTCGAACACTAGAGGGTAAACAGTGTAGATACAGATGAGGTGGCTCATTATGAGCCACCTCATCTGGATCTACACTGTTTGCAAATTCAACAATTTTATTTTTTGGCGCTTTAAGGGTTAATACACCCTATTTGCCATACAAAGCATACATGCTCTCATAATAAAACAGGAGATCTATATTCAAAAGCATTTTCATGGTACTATGTATACAGCTGAATTTTATATAGTAAGATTTGTCTAGTGCTAACAGGTCTGCTGCACCTATTCACAGGTTTTAAATCAGTCCACCAATTTTCGCTTCCTGCAGTGACTGTCTGTCATATTTGGCTTCCGCCGAGACTGTCCGCGATCTCTTGCTTCCTGCAGGGACTACCATCCTCGAAAAAAGGCTTCCTGCCGAGACTGTCCGTGTGACTCTGCTTCCTGCCAAGAGCCTCGGCAGGAAGCAGAATCACACGGACAGTCTCTACAGGAAGCCATTTATCATGTACAGAAGTCTCAGCAGGAAGCAAGAGATCCCGGACAGTCTCTACAGGAAGCGAAAATTGGTGGACTGGTTTATACCCTGTGCTATTGCCTTTTGGAGATGATTTATAGCAAAATTCTAAGCACTTGAACACAAAAAAGGGTATTATGACAACATGTCAAGTGCTGATAACACAGGTTGTAAGGAGTAATGTTATAACCCTCAGAAGAACATCCTTAAATTAGCAGAAATTTTCTCTTTTTATCAACAAATACTCTCTCAAGAGCTGTGGGCCACTGCAATCGTCCACTGTTACAGTAGCAGTAACTTACAGCCACCACTGTGTGCCTTAGGATCAGCGTAAAGATGTTCAATTCTTCCTGTGTTGAAGGAACTTGATCGTCTAATAATACCATGAACCTGAAGAATAAATTAATTCCATTAATCTAAACATAATGCCATTTATTCAAGCCTAAACTAGAATTGTTTTTCTACGATCTCCCCCCTTTTTGATGTCAAAAGGATCAGTCATTAAGACGCCAAGGGAAAAACAATATGTTTCCCTACCCTGAAGCAGGGATTCATAATAAGTAAAAAGTATAAATGCAAGAGTTATAGTTGTTATGCTCTGCATGTCATGTAATGTTGACTGATATTCATATTTAGTTTTTTGTCAAAAAATATAAATGCAAGAGTTACAGTGCTCTGCACGTCGTCTATTTATATGTTGACTGATATTTGTATGAAGTTTCATGAATATAGCTTAAACGGTTTTCAAGTTATAGAGCTTAGACTATTGAGACACGGTTTTGTGAATGACAAAGTTCCAAGGGAAATAACTCAAATAGTATAAATGCTGTGCTCTGCAGGTTGTCTAGTGTTGACTGACATTTGTATGAAGTTTCGTGAATATAGCTTGTCCGGTTTTCAAGTAATAAAGCGACTGAGACACGATTTTGTGACTGACAAAGGTCCAAGGGAAATAACTCAAGAAGTATAAATGCAAGAGTTATGGTTCTTGCACTATGCAATTCTTCTAATGTTGATTGATATTTGTATGAAGTTTCGTGAATATAGCTTGAATGGTTTTCAAGTTATAGAGCAGACACGACTGAGACACGATTTTGTGACTGACAAAGTTCTAAGGGAAATACCTCAAATAGTATAAATGCTAAAGTTAAGGTTCTTGCATTCTGCATGTCGTCTGATGTTGATTGATATTTGTATGAACTTTCATGAATATAGCTTGAATGGTTTTAAAGTTATAGACGGACTCGACTGAGACGCAATTTTGTGATGGACAAAGTTCCAAGGGAAATAACTCAAAAAGTATAAATGCCAGAGTGCATTCTGCACGTCGTCTGATGTTGATTGATATTTGTATGAACTTTCATGAATATAGCTTGAATGGTTTTAAAGTTATAGATGGACTCAACTGAGACGCAATTTTGTGATGGACTAAGTTCCAAGGGAAATAACTCAAAAAGTATAAATGCCAGAGTTACCATTCTTGCACTCTGCACGTCGTCTCATGTTGATTGATATTTATATGAAGTTTCGCGAATATAGCTTGAGCGGTTTTCAAGTTATAGAACGGACACGATTGAAACACAATTTTGTGATGGACCAAGTTCCAAGGGAAATAACTCAAAAAGTATAAATGCCAGAGTTACCAGTCTTGCACTCTGCACATCGTCTCATGTTGATTGATATTTATATGAAGTTTCGCGAATATAGCTTGAGCGGTTTTCAAGTTATAGAACGGACACAATTGAAACACAATTTTGTGATGGACTAAGTTCCAAGGGAAATAACTCAAAAAGTATAAATGCCAGAGTTACCATTCTTGCACTCTGCACGTCGTCTCATGTTGATTGATGTTTATATGAAGTTTCGCGAATATAGCTTGAGCGGTTTTCAAGTTATAGAACGGACACAATTGAAACACAATTTTGTGATGGACTAAGTTCCAAGGGAAATAACTCAAAAAGTATAAATGCCAGAGTTACCATTCTTGCACTCTGCACGTCGTCTCATGTTGATTGGTATTTATATGAAGTTTCGCGAATATAGCTTGAGCGGTTTTCAAGTTATAGAACGGACACGATTTGTGACAGACAGACGGACGGACGGACGGACAGACGCCCGGGGAAAAACAATATGTCTCCCGACCCTGAAGGGGGGAGACATAACAATAAAATACATGTATACCAAGGAAATTTTCCTGTATGCTGACTGGTGCAGGATTTTGCAGTCCTATACAAGGCTTGTAAGAGGAGCATGACTGAATGAATATGTGAATTATGTTGTTCTAACCTTCATCCCAAACATGAAATTAGTCACAGGTTTTATTTTCAGAAAACCATACACTGGTGAATATTCGCACAAATAAAACTATTGTGAAATACTTACCATGGCTGTCATAAATCCCAAGAAGCATTACGAGATACTATCGACTCAAAATGACTTTAATACCGATTATAAGTGCATAGAATAATTCTGCTATAGGTTGTTTTTTTTTCTGTTCTAAAACAACCCCAAAATTCTAGATTTATCTTCTAAAATGGATCTACATGTAATTTTTTTTAAATTGATTGCATTAAACCGCAGGCTGTTCAAATATATTCTAATTACAGTTACACCTGTCCAAAAAGGACACCTCAAAGTTGACTGCTACAGACAGGTGCACCTTAATACAGGTTCATTTGCACTGTATTTTGGTTCAAGGGACTCAAAAATGTGGCTGCAAAAGACAGCTAAAAACCCCTTAACAGGGTGACCATAAAAAAGCATTATGTATTTTCATGCCTTCATCTCAAGCAGAATTTTACCTGTCTGGATCTCAGCTCTGACTCTTACCTCATAGCCTTTATTAATCAAAAATTCTGCCAAATAGGAACCATCCTGAAATGAAACCAAAATGAGGCTTAGCAAAGAATTACCATGATGCTGGCACAGTGAAACAGTGCAGGCCAAGCACACCTCTTACAAGCTCCGAGTGAGTCAAGGATTCAGATCCTCTAGCTTGGAACTTCTACAACAGCAGTAATACAGCTGTTTCAACCTGAGGCCATGTTTCTACTTCAAGCATGAATCCATGGCTGACATGCAGGGCCCAGTTATTCAAAGCATCTTCAGCTTAACAAAGTCATTTGTCAGTGATTTGCTTAGCCCTCTAGAACATATAAATTATAAACTCAATTAGAGTGCTAATATTTTTCAGACAAAAAGACAGGAGTTTTTGCACTGCAAAAGCGCCTCACATTTTTTTCAGCCAAATTGGCAGTATTTTTGCCAAACATATGTTTTAAAATGTAACATCCTGTTAGCTAATGGTATCCTTAGTTTTGAACCCATACTGACACACTCCACCATGCAACAAAACTTGCAACAGAGCCTGTGGGTAATGGCAACCTGGCAATGTCTTGTGCAATGCACAAGACATTGCCAGGTTGCCATTACCCACAGGCTCTGTTGCAATTGTTGTTGCAGCTTATGTCTTTTTACCTGAGCTGAGTTCACCTGTCAATCAATGAAGGCATGGCATATGCATGGGTTTCTCAAGGATATTGCCATTCCCATATATAAGCTTGCTCTAAAAGAAACGTTACTTTCCTGGCAGAGTAACCCTGTATATAGTAATGCAATTATTCCTTGCAAAAAAATTTCTTGGAGACAGATAGCAATGTCTTTCCACTTAAACTTAAGAAGGAGTTCATTTACATTGTGTAGCATGTACCGGGCTACTTAGCCTTATGAACCTCTGGTACTATAATATAATGTATGAACCTCAAGTGCCGTCATTGAGAACAGTAGAAACTGCAATAAGCTACCTTGGTCGCAACAGTTGTTTCCTTTTGGATTAGGCTCAGACAATAGCAGAATTTCTCAGACAATAGCAGAATTTCAAGGTCTGAGACATATTGTATGAGCATAGGATAGGGTGAAGTTGTTGAGAATAAGGTCTCAAGATACAAGTCAGAAAAGATCATCCTAGTCTGGAGCATAGCCTGAGCAGTTGTCTCATATCTTAACTATTTTGTACATATTAGTCCAGTCAAATTGTGGGAGAACCTAAAACAAATTGCAACAAAAGTTTTTTTTGCAGGAATAAGCTCCTAAGACCTACATTTTTAACATACTAAAAGTAGGACAAAATCGGAGAATGCGAAACTTGATTTTTTTCATATGTCTTGTTTTCTAAGGATTTAAACCACTGCACAACTACTTTTGGTCGGAAAACCACTTCTAAACATCATTTCTAGACAAGTTAAATCCATAGAAGTCGTTGATAAAGCAGTTATATACTGTTCTGTAGCTTTTGTCTACCATTAAATTTGCTGATTATGCATAACCGGTCGATCATATAGTATATTACTATTGGTTTACCCCACCCACCAGAGCAAATTTTGCTTTTACCATAACCTATTTTCAGATGGACAATATGGATGGTAATGAAGATAGTAAACAGAATCAATGTTTTTAAATGAAGACTGTGACAGAACAATAGAAGAAAACAGCTTGATGTAGCTCCTATTTATCAAATGATGGGACATCTGAGAATATTGTTTTGTTGCTTCACGTCCACGGTAACGGCCATGGTCATGTCGGGACAGTCAGTTAACCTTTCGACACTATTCTTAGGCCGGCCTAGACCTCCTATGCGGTTAAGCATTACTAAGTGCACATACTTTCGCCAGTAACTGACAACTGTCCTTGAATCAGCGGAAGGAGAAACAGAAGTAAGTAGCCAGACCGGGTATCGAACACAGGACCTCTGGCTCTTGAGTCAGAAGCGCTACCGACTGTACTATGTGGCCCAGCTAAATACTTCATGTGTTGAAAGGATAATCCACTAGAGGGTTGAATATGCAGATAACTTGGACATGCTTTGGGATATTAGGTGATGATCTAATGACATTTTTGCATTCAAAATGGTAAAACGTTTACTTTTCTGGTTCAAAATTTACAAATTATACCTCCTTCCCGCCTAACAGTCACCTCCCCACCCCGCCCACTCCTCTGGAGAGATTGCTTGATTTATTTATTGCTTAACATCTACGGTAAACCTCTATGGTCATGTCGGGACGGTCAGTTAACCTAATCACACTATTCCTGGGCAGGCTTAGACCCCCTAAGCGGTTAACCAGTACAAGTGCACATACTTTCGCCAGTAACTGACAACTGCCCTTCATGAATCAGCGGAAGGAGAAACGAAAGTGTGTGGCCAGACTGGGCCTCTGGAAAGGTCATTATTTTAGCTTGCCTGAACGACCTTCAGGAAGAGCTATTGTTGTCACCCCGGTGTCGGCTTCCGCGTTTGCGCCCACGTCCATGTCCACCTTTTGGGTGTTATAGGTTATATTAAAACACCCATATCTCTTTAGCCTAAGTTGATACTTTCACTTATGCTAGATAATGGTCTTACGTTTTACACCATTGCCCCCTCAGTGGCATTGAGGTCAAGGTCATGGAATTGGAAATTTCATGTTAAAATATGGGATGTTCTTTAAGGTTTTATCTCACTGTCAAGGTGAGCTTATAGTATAGCCTTGGTCCGTAGTCCGTCGTCGTCTTCCACACTTTAAAACATACCTCCTAAACCATCTGCCAAATCTTGATCAAATTTTATGTGTAGCATTGTTGGTGTCGGTGATTGACTGCATAAGGTTAAAGGGCAGATCAGATTGGAAATCTGGTTGCCATGGCAAGATAAAGCTCCCATAGACTTATGATGGGAAAAACTTAAAAAATCATTTTCTCTGAAACCATGGCGTCCAGAGCTTATATATTTAGTATTTAGCAATGTGTTGTGGTCTCTTACATCACTCCTGCCAATCCATCCCCTGGGGTCTAAACTGGCCCCACACTAGGGGCCCACTGCTTTATATAGGGCTATATAGCTAAAGAACCTTCAACAATTTTCCACTATGAAACCATGAGGTCCAGAGCTAACATATTTAGTATGTAACAATGGTTAGTGGTCCCCTGCATAAATCCTGTCAACCATGCCCATGTAGTCCAAACTGGTCATTTGTTAATATAGGGTTATATAGCTGAGAATTTTCAAAAATCTTTTCTCTGAAACCATGAGGCCCAGAGCTTACATATTATTTAGTTAGTGGTCATATAAATAAATCCTGCCAACCCTGCCCCTGGGATCCAAATTCCAAATTGCCCCCCCCCCCCTCCCCATAGACTTATAATAGGAAAACTTAAAAAAATCTTCTTCTCTGAAACCATGAGGCCCAGAGCTTATATATTTATTTAGTATGTAGCAATGTTTAGTGTCCCATAACTCCTGCCAACCAAGCCCCTCGGGTCCAAACTGGCCCCACCCAAGGGGGTCATTAGTTTATATAGAGCTTATCGCTAAAGAACCTTCAAAAATCTTCTTCTCTCAAACCATGAGGCCCAGAGCTTACATATTTATTATTTAGCAATGTTTAGTTGTCACGTACATAAATCCTGCCAATCATGCCCCTAGGGTCCAAATTGGCCACACCCCAGGGGTCTATTTAGCAATGTTTAGTTGTCACGTACATAAATCCGGCCACCATGCATTGGGTTCAAATTGGCCACCCCCAGGGGTCTATTTAGCAATGTTTAGTTGTCACGTACATAAATCCTGCCAACCATGCCCTGGGTCCAAATTGGCCATGCCCCAGGGGTCATTAGCTCCTATTTATAATGGGGAAAAAAATCTTTAAAAAATCATCTTCCCTGAAACCATGAGGCCCAGACCTTACATATTTAGTACGTAGCAATGTTTAGTGGTCCCCTTCATAAATCCTGCTGAGGAGATTTACAAAGTCTATTCATAAGTGTGTTGCACTGTTTGGGTTATTATGCATGTAGTATTCTGCTCTTTGTGCCTTTGTTTCGGGCTTCTCATGCCTTCAGAGATCAGTATTCTAAATTGAAGCATGTTTATGCTAAGCTAAGTAATCAGTATGACATATTTCTTGTTGAAGTTCAGTTACTGACCTTCAAAGATTCACTTCAAATTCAAGGCAGAATAAAGTGGGTGGGGTAATTTATACCCTTTTAAGACCTAGATGGCTTTACATTCAACAACACAATGTGTCAAATTCAATCTTAAGCTTCTAGATTCAATTCTGGCAGAGGCAGAATAGGTTCTTAGAAATAAAACAATAAAGCAATAATGTTTATATGTCATACAAAACATTACAAATAATTGGTATATTTAAGACGCAAATAGGCGCATGTAGAAATGCAGAAAAAAAATATTTTGCATTATCCGATTTTGTCCTACTTTTGATATGTCATATGTGAATGTTAGTCCTCAACAAAAATGAAAAAAAAAAGCTTTTGTTGCAATTTGTTTTGGGTTTAGGGAAAAAATCGCCAGTTTGCCTGGACTATATATGTGTCCATGATTTGTGTTGATTCTTGCACCCCTAAATCATTTTACTCAATCATTGGTCTAATCAACAAGGCAAAGTAGCCAACAGAAAATTTATTATGTATATTTATATCTATTCATCTCTGGTGCCAGACTGCACAGTGACTGAGTGGAGGCTCATACATTATATGAGCCGCGACACGAGAAAACCAACAAGACACCCAAGGGCAACGATCGCTCACCTGCCAGAATATGCTCAGGTCAAGTGGCCAAAATGTAAGCTTTGGGCTCAGGTAGGCTAATACCAAGGCTGCAATTCTATAGGATTGGATGGTGAAAGTGTAAACTGTTCTACTACGGCCACTTCTATAAAATCACTAAAAGACCTTGACCTCTAGTATTCATAGAGGTTGAAGTTGACTGAATTTCCATATCACAGAGCTCAATAGCAACAGAAAAATGCACTTTTTCATCTTTTCCCATTCAAAAGCCTAAGGGACCAAATTTGACCTTGCCATAAAATAGGTCAAGGTCAACCCAAGGTCATCATTTATATAAACTTTGTAGTACTAGAGTCCGTGATGCTACATACCAAGTTTCAAGGCAATCAGCCCAGTGGTTCTGGAGAAGAAGATTTTTAAGGTTTCTACCATATGTGGGCATGGCAGCCATCTTGGTCATGTGATCTGGATAAAAAATTTATAAACTTTTGTTTCTTTATTCTGTTAAGGCTCTGTATGAAATTTGGCTTCAATCAGCCCAGTGATTTCTGAGGAGAAGTCCTTTGAAAATGTTGAAGACGGACGAAGACGACAATGACCTTGACCTTTAGTATTCATAATGGTTGACGATGACTGGATTTCCATGTCACAGAGCACAATAGCAACAGAAAAATGCACTTTTTCAGTTTTCCCATTCCCATAGGCTTTTGAATGGGAAAAGATGAAAAAGTGCATTTTTCTGTTGCTATTGAGCTCTGTGATATGGAAATTCAGTCAACTTCAACCTCTATGAATACTAGAGGTCAAGGTCTTTTAGTGATTTTATAGAAGTGGCCGTAGTAGAACAGTTTACACACTCACCATCCAATCCTATAGAATTGCAGCCTTGGTATTAGCCTACCTGAGCCCAAAGCTTACATTTTGGCCACTTGACCTGAGCATATTCTGGCAGGTGAGCGATCGTTGCCCTTGGGTGACTTGTTGGTTTTCTCGTGTCGCGGCTCATATAATGTATGAGCCTCCACTCAGTCACAATGCTGTCTGGCACCAGAGATGAATAGATATAAATATACATAATAAATTTTCTGTTGGCTACTTTGCCTTGTTGATTAGACCAATGATTGAGTAAAATGATTTAGGGGTGCAAGAATCAACACAAATCATGGACACATATATAGTCCAGGCAAACTGGCGATTTTTTCCCTAAACCTAAAACAAATTGCAACAAAAGTTTTTTTTTTCATTTTTGTTGAGGACTAACATTCACATATGACATATCAAAAGTAGGACAAAATCGGATAATGCAAAATATTTTTTTTCTGCATTTCTACATGCGCCTATTTGCGTCTTAAATATACCAATTATTTGTAATGTTTTGTATGACATATAAACATTATTGCTTTATTGTTTTATTTCTAAGAACCTATTCTGCCTCTGCCAGAATTGAATCTAGAAGCTTAAGATTGAATTTGACACATTGTGTTGTTGAATGTAAAGCCATCTAGGTCTTAAAAGGGTATAAATTACCCCACCCACTTTATTCTGCCTTAAATTTGAAGTGAATCTTTGAAGGTCAGTAACTGAACTTCAACAAGAAATATGTCATACTGATGACTTAGCTTAGCATAAACATGCTTCAATTTAGAATACTGATCTCTGAAGGCATGAGAAGCCCGAAACAAAGGCACAAAGAGCAGAATACTACATGCATAATAACCCAAACAGTGCAACACACTTATGAATAGACTTTGTAAATCTCCTCGGCAGGATTTATGAAGGGGACCACTAAACATTGCTACGTACTAAATATGTAAGGTCTGGGCCTCATGGTTTCAGGGAAGATGATTTTTTAAAGATTTTTTTCCCCATTATAAATAGGAGCTAATGACCCCTGGGGCATGGCCAATTTGGACCCAGGGCATGGTTGGCAGGATTTATGTACGTGACAACTAAACATTGCTAAATAGACCCCTGGGAGTGGCCAATTTGAACCCAATGCATAGTGGCAGGATTTATGTATGTGACAACTAAACATTGCTAAATAGACCCCTGGGGTGTGGCCAATTTGGACCCTAGGGGCATGATTGGCAGGATTTATGTACGTGACAACTAAACATTGCTAAATAATAAATATGTAAGCTCTGGGCCTCATGGTTTGAGAGAAGAAGATTTTTGAAGGTTCTTTAGCGATAAGCTCTATATAAACAAATGACCCCCTTGGGTGGGGCCAGTTTGGACCCGAGGGGCTTGGTTGGCAGGAGTTATGGGACACTAAACATTGCTACATACTAAATAAATATATAAGCTCTGGGCCTCATGGTTTCAGAGAAGAAGATTTTTTTAAGTTTTCCTATTATAAGTCTATGGGGGGGGGGGCAATTTGGAATTTGGATCCCAGGGGCAGGGTTGGCAGGATTTATTTATATGACCACTAACTAAATAATATGTAAGCTCTGGGCCTCATGGTTTCAGAGAAAAGATTTTTGAAAATTCTCAGCTATATAACCCTATATTAACAAATGACCAGTTTGGACTACATGGGCATGGTTGACAGGATTTATGCAGGGGACCACTAAACTTTGCTACATATTAAATGTTTAAGCTCTGGGCCTCATGGTTTCAGAAGATTTTTTTAAGTTTTTCACTTCATAGGACTATGGGAGCCAATGCCCCTGGAGCATGGCCAATTTGGACCCTAGGGGCATGGTTGGCAGTATTTACGTAGGTGACCCCTAACCATTGCTTCATACAAAATATGTAAGCTCTGGGCCTCATGGTTTCAGAGAGGAAATTTTTTGAAGGTTCTTTAGCTATATAGCCCTATATAAACAAATAACCCCCTGTAATGGGGCCAGTTTGGACCCCAGGGGCATGGTTGGCAGGATTTATGTAGGGGACCACTAAACACTGCTGCTTGCTAAATATATCAGCTCTGGGCCTCATGGTTTCAAAAAAGAAGATTTTTTAAGTTTTTCTCATCATAACTCTGTAGGACCTAATGACACCTACAGAGTTATGACGAGAAAAACTTACATATTTTGTATGAAGCAATGGTTTCTCCTTCCGCTGATTCATGAAGGGCAGTTGTCAGTTACTGGCGAAAGTATGTGCACTTGTACTGGTTAACCGCTTAGGGGGTCTAAGCCTGCCCAGGAATAGTGTGATTAGGTTAACTGACCGTCCCGACATGACCATAGAGGTTTACCGTAGACGTTAAGCAATAAATAAATCAAGCAATCTCTCCAGAGGAGTGGGCGGGGTGGGGAGGTGACTGTTAGGCGGGAAGGAGGTATAATTTGTAAATTTTGAACCAGAAAAGTAAACGTTTTACCATTTTGAATGCAAAAATGTCATTAGATCATCACCTAATATCCCAAAGCATGTCCAAGTTATCTGCATATTCAACCCTCTAGTGGATTATCCTTTCAACACATGAAGTATTTAGCTGGGCCACATAGTACAGTCGGTAGCGCTTCTGACTCAAGAGCCAGAGGTCCTGTGTTCAATACCCGGTCCGGCTACTTACTTCTGTTTCTCCTTCCGCTGATTCAAGGACAGTTGTCAGTTACTGGCGAAAGTATGTGCACTTAGTAATGCTTAACCGCATAGGAGGTCTAGGCCGGCCTAAGAATAGTGTCGAAAGGTTAACTGACTGTCCCGACATGACCATGGCCATTACTGTGGACGTGAAGCAACAAAACAATATTCTCAGATGTCCCATCATTTGATAAATAGGAGTTACATCAAGCTGTTTTCTTCTATTGTTCTGTCACAGTCTTCATTTAAAAACATTGATTCTGTTTACTATCTTCATTACCATCCATATTGTCCATCTGCCAAAACTCCATAGAGTTTTGGCCGTTCTGAGTGCAATAGGGTTAAGTCTTTCCTTTAAGAATATAATAGTCCCTACTTTGGAATGACTTTGTTGTCCAGAGAACAGGAAGTTAGAAAAAATGTTTCCCTTTGTAAAACTGGTTGGAAAACAAAGAAGTTTAAATACCTGTCCAGTAACACCTGTAACTAATGCTACTTTCCTCTGATCAGTCATTTCTATCAGTATCCCTGATGTTTACTCTAGTTATTAATCAGTCCTCAGTTTCTTCAGTACACTGTCCTTTATTTCTATCAGTAAAAAAGTCCTTAATTCATTCACTATAACAAGTCAAAATTAGTTCTTAAAATCTTCAGCAAAGTCCTTAATTTCACTCAAAAGTCCTCTACTTCTTCAATACAATTAAGATCTTATGATGTCAGTAAAAAGAATATCTATCTACCTGCCGAACCTCACTGAATGCAACATTGTTATCGATATTACTATATTGGGACATCAACCAAAAACTAAATTATCCCAAAAACTGAATAAGTTCAGCTCTCTCTCTCTACCATAAAATTTTAAGTATTGGGACAGATAGGGCTGAGCAAACAGTGCACACCCTGATGAGACTGCTAATCAGGCCCCGAGGTTATAAAACTTTTTTCATGCTCAACTCAGCTGAGCATGGAATTTCACCTGCCAATAAATAGCAAATTACTGATAAATACAGTTGTTTTTCTGTTCAGTTTAGCTGAGCATGATATTTTCTCTGCTTATGAATATGAAAATGCCAACATTAGTTGGCATTTTCATATTTATCAGCAGAGGAAATTCCATGCTCAGCTGAGCTGAGCACGAAAAAAGTTTTATAACCTCGGGGTCAGGTCTACACTGTTTGCCAATCCATCTGCATCTTTTGGACATGATTTAATACAGTATTGCAAAACCAAACTGTTCCATTCATAGGACAATTACCATAATTATTTTAGGTGTCCAAATTTTTAGAATTTTTATGGTAAGTGTCCAATTACAAACAGTGTAAACCCAGACCAGCAATTTGTTCCTTTAACAGTCATATCTTATCAACTGTCTGCTCAGATACTTTACATATAGGTAAAAACTCTATATATTGGAACAGTTAGGTCTGAGCAAATAGTGCACACCCAGATCAGACTGCTCAAGGAGCAGTCTGATCAGGGTTTACACTATTTGCCATCCCATTTGCCTGTTTTGGACACATTACTGCACTGTAAAACCAAACTGTTCCAATTTTAGGACAATTATGGTAATCATTTTTGGTGTCCCAATATTTAGAATTTTTACGGTAAGCCTGTTACCCGCTGAATGGGTTGAAAATCATTAAATGATCCTTTCATTGATGATAGAGCTCCAGGTAAGTCATAATTTTCGAGAGAAACAAAAATGCATATGACCTGAGCGCACATGTTTTTTGTAATCATGTGTCTCATCAGAGTCACCAATATGCACAACATTTCTAACGAAATCCTATTGCAAAACTTTTTCAGTAACGAAAAGAAAATTTCACCCTCATTCTTTTTGTTCATCATATGCTTAGCCATGTTTGCTCTACTGACTGAAAAACAAGAGGGCCATGAGGCCCTGATCCGCTCACCTGAGCAATTGGCAAAGTGGCTTTTTCTTATGTCTGAAATTGTCAAAATATGAGTCAAGAGTCAAAAGTCAAAGACTGACCATGACCTCTTGTACTCATAAATCTTCATGTGCTAATACGCATTAAGACAACCATATATACCAATTTTTAGACCAAAATCTTCAAAACTTTCCATGAAATCTTATGTTCTAGCATTTTCCCATATTTGATCATGCTGCAAAAAAGGTCAAGGTGAACCCAAGGTCATCATTTGAACAGTCTTGGAAGTACTCTAGAACTTCATGCTACTTACCAAGTTTCAAGGCTATATGTATAAATATTAAATGTTTATACCATAAATGGGTACGGCGTCCATGTTGGTCATGTGACCTGGACCATTTGAACACATTTTTGTTCCCTCAACCCCTGGAGGCTCTATATGAAATGTGACTACAATTGGCCCTTTGGCTTTTGAGGAAATGTTTGAAAATGTCAAAATATGAGAGATCTGGGTCAAAGGTCAAAGAATGACCTTGTCCTTTTGTACTCATAATTCTTCATGACCTCATTAAGATGACTGTATATACCAATTTTTAGGCCAAAATCTTCAAAACTTCCCATGAAAGCTTATGTCGTAGCATTTTGCCACATTTGACCTTGCCATAAAAAGGTCACGGTCAAGCAAAGGTCATAATTTGAACAATCTTGATAATACTGGAGTACCAAATGCTACATACCAAGTTTCAAGGCCATGGGTCAACTGGTTCTGGAGAAGAAGATTTTTAAAGGTTTTTACCATATATGGTCATGGAGGCCATGTTGGTCATGTGACCCAGACCATTTGAAGAAATTTTCGTTTCCTCAACCCCTGAAGGCTCTATATGATATTTGGTTACAATTGGCTTTTAAAAAGAAGTTTGAAATTGTCAAACTATGAGAATTCAGGGTCAAAGAATGACCTTGACCTCTTGTACTTATGGATCTTTATGTACTCATTAAAATGACTGCATTTTCTAATTTTTTAGGCCTAAATCTTCAAAACTTTCCATGAAATCTTATGTTCTAGCATTTTCCCTTATTTGACCTTCCCGTAAAATGGTCAAGGTCAACCCAAGGTTATCATTTTGAACACTCTTGATAGAACTGGAATACCCAATGCTCTTACATGTGATGAACTCCCGATGACCATGAGGGAGATTTGGATTTCATTTCAGGGAGATTGAGTTCTCCATCAGGGAGACTTTTTGACGGCAACTTTGATGCGTTGTTTCACGTACTTTACTTTATTTTTGTTTTATTTTTAAACAGAACATGAACTATAGTATAGTTTGTTTAGTTTACTTTTGAGTTACTCCCCCCAGCCCCCCCCCCCCCCCCCCCCCCCCCCCCCCCACACACACACACACACAAAACTCCTTTCTTTAATTATTATAATTATTCATTTATTATTATATTACTGTTATTTGTATCATTAGTTTGGTATCTGTCTGGCACAGAATCTAGCTTTTGCAAAAGGGTATACTTGAGATTTCATACAGATTTGCCTCCCTTGAAATTTCTATTTCCATGTATCTATTTATCTTCTTTCATAAACAAATAAGTTTTGTTTAAAGGTACTCAGAGCTATAAAAACTGATAAAAATGTATATAACAATGTTCAAATTCTGTTTTTGACACAAACTATACCCATGCACAAGGCAGAAATATCAAAACTTTCATGCGTAACTTTTACACCATTAATGATCAAAGTTGTCGGCCATATATAACAATCCAGATATAGTTTGTCCTTCGGAATGGACGGACGCTCGGCGCCCTGTTACTGCGGCTATGGATATGTTCCGCTGAGGTGCGGGGGTAACGTCGATATGAGAATTGAAATATGATGATGTTGTACTTCGGAGTGGACGGATGCTGGGCGCCCCGTTACTGCGGCTATGGATACGATCTGCTGAGGTGCGGGGGTAATGTCGATATGAGAATTGAAATATGATGATGATTGTACTTCGGAGAATGATGTTGTACTTCGGGAAAAAAAAATACCTTACGGAGTGAGCGACAAGTGAAGAAACTGATCAGCCTGCACCTCTGTGCGGTCTAAACAGAGTTTTGCATCTGTTGTCTATGCGTCTCAGGGAATCTAAGCAGTGAAAACAAGTCTCCGACTGTATTGCACATGTTTATTTTGTGTAGTTGTGAAACAGGGCTATCGGCTTCTTTTCACATGACATATCGTCTTCACAGGTTGGTAATTCTTTGAAACATAGCTCCATGCGTTTTCATGGGTCAGTGAGTTTATTAGTGACCTGAATAATGGGATTAATGTCAACGACATGATGTGTTTGTTTATTGCAAACAATATTTGATGCTGTAAATACAGGTCAATACACATGTGGGTATCTCCTTACTGGCAGGGAAAAAGGGCATGGCGTTGGAAAAGGGGTATCAGAAAAAAAATATGAAGGGAAAACTCAGCATCCGGGAGATTCTGAAGGCTTTCCGGGAGCGCGGGAGATGGACTTCATTTCCGGGAGACTCCCGGATGATCCGGGAGACATCACATGTATGAATGCTTCATACCAAGTTTCAAGGCCATCGGTCAACTGGTTCTGGAGAAAAAGATTTTTAAAATTTTTACCATATATGGGCGTGGCAGCCATGTTGGTCATGTGACCTGAACCTTTTGAACAAAATTTCATTCCCTCAACCCCTGGAGGCTCTATATGAAATTTGGTTACAATTGGCCCAGTGGCTTTGGAGAAGATTGTTTGAAAATGTCAAAATATGAGAGTTCTGGGTCAAAGGTCAAAGAATGACCTTGACCTCTCACACTCATAAATCTTCATGTACTCAACTACATTTACCAATTTTAGGCCTTACTCTTCAAAACTTGCCATGAAATCATATGTTCTAGCATTTTCCCATATTTGACCTTGCAGTAAAATGGTCAAGGTCAACCCAAGGTCATAATTTGAACAATCTTGATAGTACTTGAGTACCCAATGCTACATACCAAGTTTCAAGGCCATTGTTCAGTTGGTTCTGGAGAAGATTTTTAAAGGTTTTCACCATATATGGGGGTGGCCGCCATGTTGGTCATGTGACCTGGACAGTATGGATAAATTTTTGTTCCCTCAACCCCTGGAGGCTCTATATGGAATTTGGTTTCAATTGGCTCAGTGGCTGTTGAGGAGATTGTTCGAAATTGTCAAAATATGAGAGTTCTGGGTCAAAGGTCAAAGAATGACCTTGACTTCTTATAGTCATAAATCTTCATGTACTCATTAAGATGACTGTAGATACTGGTTTTTAGCCCAAAATCTGCAACAGTTTCCAAGATATCTTATGTTCTAGCATTTTGCCATATAAAAGCACAAGGAAGCAAATTTGACCTTGCCGTAAAAAAGGTCAAGGTCAACCCAAGGTCATAATTTGAACAATCTTGGTAGTACTCCCGTACCCAATGCTACAAACCAAGTTTCAAGGCCATCGGCCTATTGGTTCTGGAGAAGAAGATTTTTTTAGGTTTTTACCAAATATGGGCATGGCGGCCATGTTGGTCATGTGACCAGGACCGTTTGAACAACTTTTCGTTCCTAAGGTCCCAGGAGGCTCTATATGAAATTTGGTTACAATTGGCCCAGCAGTTTCAGAGGAGAAGTTGTTTGAAATTGTTGAAGGACGGACGACGGACGACGGACGCCGGAGCCTTACCATCCTATCAGCTGCCCCGGAGCCGCTGGCTCAGGTGAGCTAAAAACTGATGATAAAACATAATCTTTATAATATTGAAATGTTCTGGATCAATAAAAGGACAGTTCCAGAACTTTCAATCAGGGCAAATGTTGTCAAAATGTTTTTGAACATTTTCAAGAACAGCTGAAGACCATTTTAAGAACATGAAATGGAGTTAAAATGTTCTTATTTGTTCTAAAACTGGTCTTCATTATGTTTGAACTAGATTAAGGACTGCAGTTTTAGAATATTTTCTATTTAATGGCTCTGAAACTTTTAGAGAATAATATTGTGTATATTTACTTTGAAATTGGAATAAAAAATGAATGCAGAGCAAATATACTATGTAATTCCAATAGCTCATCTGCTTTCACAATTATATTAATGATAAGATTTGTTTATAGCGTATGTGTTGATATTATACAAGTTCATTTTAGTAATAACCCTATTGCACTCAGAACGGCCAAAACTCTATGGAGTTTTGGCCGTTCTGAGTGCAATAGGGTTAAAATGCACAAGCAGACACAACTGACATACATGCAAATACCCCATTATGAATTTCTGGACAAGACTATGTATTGAGGAACTTAGCCATTTCAAGTACCAATATATGTTCATGAACAGTTCATGAGCTGGAATCAAAAGGCATTAGAGCTTTCATTAGAGCGATCTTCTTTTCCTCTTCAATTCTGGCGCAAAAAAAGACACACTTTCTGAGGTTATCTGTAAGTTCTTTCTTTATTTCTTGTTAACTACTTTCTTTCAGTTTAAGTGCAAAATTTTGTTTATAAAATTTTCATTCAGCTGCATAGCTGTACTAAGAAACTTATTAAAAATTTAGTAAATGCTGCTTTAAATAATTTGTAATTACAATAACCCATTCACATGTTTAACTTTATCATCTGATAATTAAACTGGTAATATTGCTGTAATAAATATGTCAGAATAGTATTAACCCTTGATGCGCCAAAAAGCAGACGACAAAATTTCAAAAAATGTATCATATTGAGAATTCGAACACTAGAGGCCAAACAGTTTAGATTCAGATGAGGTGACGCATTATGAGCCACCTCATCTGGATCTACACTGTTTGCCAATTCAACAATTTTAATTTTTGGCGCTTTAAGGGTTAAAAGCTATGTGTATTAAATATACATGTGAAAGTAATGACTTATTAATATACTTTAATAAACTTTAATGAATTATTGACTGACTTGTTAAAGATCACTTAGAGTTCTTAAAAATTTGTTTAAAAACTGTTCAAGTCTTGTTAAGCACAGGCGAGGTACAGTTCCTGAATGTTACATGATCCATTTTATGCTCAAGAACTGTCAAGGAACAGTAACTGAACATTCTGTGCTCAAGAACTGTTCAAGAACTGGAATTGAATTTCTTTCAGGAACAGTTTCTGAACCGTTCTGTGTAGAAGTATTCAAGAACAGTTTTGAACCATTCTTGAATATTCCTAAAAGACAATGGCTAGCCATACGGGTCTGTTGGGGTAGCTTGGACCCTAATGACTAGCAATTGCCTTCCAAAAAAGAATGATTCAAGAAGTATTCCTGAAAAAAGTTCATTTACAGTTCTTGTACAGTTCATGAGCATAGAACAGGCCATTTAAAATTCAGGAACTGTACCTGAACTGTGCTAGAACAAATCTTGAGTGATTCTTGAACATGCAAGAACTAGTCATGAACTGTTCCAGATATAATTTAGCAAGTAAATGTCCCAATATACTAATATGTAAGAATTATAAGCAAGACCCAAACCAGCCTCATAGAAGCACAAACTGGTCAGGCAATTTTATGTTTTCCCTATTCCTAATACACTGTAGATATAAAATTTTCCATAATCACTGAAGTTACGATATTGAGATATTGACGTTGATGCTTTATAATCAATGTCCACACTCCAAGACAGCCACGTAAAAACAATCTTTAAATGAGCTGAGCTTCAAGAAAAATTACTTTAAACAGTTAGAAACTGCTAAGACTTAGATCTGCCCAGCCTGATGAGAGTCTTTTCAAGTTGCTACAAAAATCTACAGATTCTAATGACCCATTAAAGTGAAAATTAAAGACTGATTAGCCTGTGAAGATGTGCAGGTTGATCTGAGTTTTGACAGTGCCACATGCCATAAGTCATAATTCCTGTGACATGAGGCAACTGCTGGAACAGATGGCAGCAACAATGTCTACCGTAAAAACTCTAAATATTGGGACAGGTCCAAGCAAACTGTGTAGACCCAGATCAGACTGCTCCTGATCAGGATCTACACTGTTTGCCATTCCATCTGCATCTTTTAGACACATTACGGCACTGGATAAACAATTATTGGATTTTTAGGACAGTGATGGTAATTATGTTAGGATTCCCAATTTTTAGATACATGTATTTTTATGGTGGTTACCATAATCACACTAGATATTTGGACTTTTAACTGGTTCTTTTTCTGATATAGGTTTCACAGCCCTTTCAAGATTTATTTGCTTATGTTGAGCTTATTGTTAAGCACAGAGAAGGAAGAAAACTGGAGCTTCCAGGAAAAAAAGACAAAAACACCTGACCTTCTGTAAGCATAACTTAGCTTACTTATGTGCCAAGGGTGGCTCGGACCACCAGTGCTGGCAGGCCTAATGTTTAAGAGTCAGCGGTCTTATTCATTAGGCCACTGAGGCCCATTTAACAAATTAAAATTAACTTGAAACACCATCCGATTTTACTATCTGGCCTTGTAAGTGTTAAGCTGTCCACCATTTCTATAAAGGGAAACAACCTACTTAACTAGAAGCCCCAACAGCTCACTAAGTTAAGCACTAGCCTGCTAAGCTAGCACAGTCCAGATTTGAATTGGAACCAAATTCTCTCCAACCTTTAACAGAGTACCTTTGCTCACATTTGCTCACAGCTATGCATTTGCTCACAATGACTGAAATACTGTTGAAAGAGCCATAAAACTGAAATGCATCCATCATTCCTAATACATATATCTGGAGATTAATTAACCTTAAACTGGTACATGCTGATATTACCATCTGGCTTTGTGTTGAGTACCACACCTGGTTAACTATTTTTCCAAGGATGTTATAAAACGAAAAAGAGCTACGAAATGAAAAAGAGTCATAGTTCCAAAACCACCAGGTCATCATGGCTAAACAAATTTTGTTTAGCCACAATGACCAGGTTGTTTTGGAACTATGAGTCTTCTTCGTTTGGTTTTTTGTTTAGCCACGATGACCAGGTCATTCTGGAACTATGACTCTTTTTCGTTTCATAACAGCTCTTTTTCATTTAGAAACATCCCTTGTACATACATAGTTAACTAGGGGTGAGTATGGGTACAACACCATGACTGGCCACCATTATTTATAAAGGGGAATATTTCTCATCACTTCTTGTATGTGTAACTGGATGAAGAAGCCCTTGCAAAATGGTGTCTACTCTTAAAGGAAACAATTTTCTACAAGGGGAACTATTGATCTACTTACTATTTTTCCCTGCATAATAATTAGGCCATTTAAATGTTTTTCTCTGTTGGATGGTGAACAGTGTAGACCCAGATCAGGCTGTTCCAAGGAGCAGTTAGAGCTAAGTCAATGCTGTTTTACTCCACATTTGAGCCGCGACACAACAAAACCAACTAAGCGGCATGTGCACCCACTGACGACTCCAATCAGCCTGGGCATCTGCCCAGTCTGATCAGTCTTGGCTGTGTGCTTAAAGGGTAGCTAAGGGTCTACACTACTTCCCCATGCAAACAGCAAAGACTCAGATCAGACTGGGCGAATGCCCAGGCTGATTTGAGTGTTTGCTGGCCGCACATGCCACTTTGTTGGTTTTGTAGTGTCGTAGCTCATATAAGTGATAATGTCTACATATTTACAGTCATGAGGGCAAACCACTAACACAATATCACAGTATCGTAGAAGCTGTGAATTTATATACGGTACTGAACAAAAATGAAAATGCTACACGAGGTTTGTCTTCAAGTTTTATGTTTAACCCTACGTATTACACTCAGAACAGCCAAAACTCTATCAAGTTTTGGCTGTTCTGAGTGCAATAGGGTTAATGTAGTCCGAAAGATTATTGAACAAAAACACATTTTAAAGTTAAATCCAAGTGCAGAGCTCTAGATAAGAGGGGTATTTGATGATAATTGAGGGATAATTTTCTTTATTTCTCATCAAAACCATATGTTGTGACCCCTCATCTGAACCGTCTCATCGAGATGGTTCAGATCAGTGGTCACAACATATGTTTTTATCCAGAATTAACAAAAATTATCCCTAGTTATCACCAAATACTCCCTCTCATCTACAGCTCTGAAGCGTAAAACTAAGATACTAGAGGAAAACTGTAAAAGCCATTTCAGACAAAACAAATATATTTCCAAGTCGACAGAGGTCTAGTTTTCAGAGGTGCATAATAAGGAGGTCGATCTATCGTTAAACTTGATTAAAACAACGTAGTACACAGTATAACTTTCCTTATTTTGGCTTAGGCAAACAATCCGGGTACCAAAAATGTAAAAAAAAGAGAGCAATATATCAATATGTATTTTTATGTCTTTGAAAACAAATGGTGAGATATTGCTATTTCTTCAAAACCACAATAAGAAACCGTGAGCAATGGGAATTCCCATAAACAATAAAGTTGTGGTTTCCTCATATTCTACTGCCTCAATTTTCCTAAACAGTGTGTGTTCATTGTAGAAAGAAGTTGCTAAAAAATGATAAACCAAAGCGAGATCGCAAATGAAAAAATCTCTATAATTCTAATACAAAGGGAATTAATTTGTAATTTCAAAAGGACATATTAAATATTCTATATTAGCTTTTATTTCCCAGTGGTCTAGTTGTCTGGGTCTATCACTCTAGCTGCAATACCATATCAGCTAAGAAATATGCATCAGCGCATGCACATTGCCGGTGTAATGACAAATATATACTGAGCAAAAAAGAAACGTTACATAGTTTATAAATGAATTTTAAGCTAAAGAACAAAATTCCCAAAAATTTCTACATTATTTTCTCTAATGAGAACTTCAGACAATCTTATGAACTAATCGGTTTTTGATTTGCATCAGTCATTACAGAATTATTCCAATTTGACTGAAAACACCACAGACAATGTGAAACGCTTAATGCGCATGTGCAAACAATAAGTTTTTTACACTTTCCGATTTGCCTTGTAACCCCCAAAAAGAAACCCCATGAACCTTGTGACACCTAAACAGCAGGTTCAAAGAAATATGATGTTAAAGATTTTGTGTCTTTGAAATTGCCTCCCTTGCAATTAAAAGTATAGCAAATAATTTACTCCAATTAACCAGTACGTTTCAAGAAAGATTTCAAGTTTAATTCATGGATCTTATTCCAGCTTCTCAAGGCAATGGTCCACGATGAAAAAATTTGATCAAATTGGTTAATTGTTCATGGAATACCACCTTGCACTGTCTATGGGATTTTCAGTGCATAGCATGAAAGTCAGACTCAAGAGGCCTGAAAAGCGGTATTCAAAGCCTTGTGTTTCACTGATCAACCCTTTGGAAGCGATGATTGGACCATTTTTGTAACAACTAGTGTCTTATAAACATCTCAGAAGTGACTGGCTCACATGGGCTGACAACTTGAGTGAAATACGGGTCCTCAAAAAGCACCTCAAAATAGCACTTTCAAATTCTGACCCCCTCACTGACTCAAATTAATCTGGAGATATTAATTTTGCAGTTTTTGTAGTGATATTCATTTTTCTGAACTTCGAATACTTTTTGTCACTTAATCATAAAATAAAATTGGCAAAATCTTAATTTGGTTCAAACAAACTGTGCATTGAAAGTACATGTAACGTTTCTTTTTTTGTTCAGTATACTTAAATCAAATAAAGCAGACCTGTAACTCTGTTAGGTAGGGTATTGGATTCAATATTTTAAAGACATTCTTTTGATGAATGTCTTGCACAACATAGATATACCGTATTCGACATAATTAGTGCACATGTTCCTATAAACACACATCATGGTAATTTTTTTAGGCATATGACTATAAGTGCAGTTAGCGCATATATTTTTACTGGTTTATCCTTTTGTTACAGAATATTCTGTTTTTCAATTGTGAAGCTTCTGTTTCCTTCTATGACCATACACAGCTTTTCTCCTAACGGTAAACCTTTCAATTTGTTTCCTTCAATATATCATAAGTCTTTGAAATGCGCGCTTATTAGAAAGAAAATTTACTACAAGTATTAGTTGCCATCCTGAAAAAGTTAAGCCCACAGGGTGCTAAAAGGGTAAATTACAGTCTATCCGAATATCAAGGCATGAAAAGTATCATTGTGTTAGTTTTAAGCTGTGATCTATACTGCACTTTTGCTCAATATATTAATATTTAGTAGTAACCCTGTTACAGTTTGAACATGCCTATAGTCTAGTCCAACTAGAACTGTCAGAGGATCTGACTAGAGCCCTGCTGCACAGCTTTAGTAGTGTTTTGGTAAAATTGCATATTATTCTTGTTTCACAGATTTTGGCCGGCAAATGCCTGTATTGTATACTCTTTAAACTTACGCTCAGCAATTTATCGATATCTTCTTAATCTGCGAGTGATTTTCTTTTACAGGTCCAAATAATTTGTGACAATTTCTGTCGACATGACTTCCATTGCATAAAGGAAGAGTCTCCAGGTACGGTACCGTATCCCTACACTCTGGGTCTCCAGGTACGGAACCGTACCCCGAGACTCTGAGTCTCCTGGTACTGAACCGTACCTGGAGACACACCTATGAGGATTGGCTCCGGGTACGGCAGTAAGTCTTCAATATGTATTAAGTAGTTTTACCCATTTAATATATAGTAAATCCAGCAATGAAATTACTCTTTGTAAAAATTTCATTAAGTCGCCATCTTGCAAGCGAAAATTATAACGTAAGTCAGTCAATTGCGTTATTTTGACTGATGTTCATGTACATAAACTGCGAAAAACATGGCCGATGTGTCTTATTTGAATGCCCGATAATTGCTCGCTGACAATGATTTCTGAAGATTGCAAATAATTATCAACTTGTTATAATCCGTACAAATAGACATTCACAAAATGGTGCTTCCAGAGAATAATTGTTTGAATCTCCTGCAACTAAGAGCTTCTAAACCAATACTGAGTTTCAGAATTTGCAATGTTCCATGATTTTAACAAGTGTGGTGATTGTAGGGTCCGTAACCTGTTCATCTAAAGGAATTTAGACAAAACTGACTTTTCCTTCCTGCATTGTTAATAGAGAACCCTCAAGATGTTGTAAAAACTCAACAAATCCTATTCTAAAACCATCTATGTTAAGCTATTAAAAAGAAACCAGCTTGATGTTTTATGGCTTAATTGAAATTTGTATATTTGACAATGCATGGATTAAGAATACCACTACTTATTGAACTTAAAACATTTTAGGCTTATGTTTTTGCTCTGAAATGACCTCAGTGATAAATTCCAAAATTACATATGAGTGATGCTGGTAATAAAATATATATATTGGTGGTATTTTACAAAATTATATGAGCCAGTCTCTGTGAAAACCGGGCTTAATGACATAAAAATAAAAAATTAACTAACTGTATCACTGAAACGTATTAGCTTTTCTAAACATTTCCTGAAATTTTGAGATGGCTACCATTATTTATTACTGAGATATAGACTTTATAAGGTCACAGGTAGTGCTGTTTCTTTATATGACGTTATTAACGTCACGTAAGTATGTTTTGATGTCAACGCCATTACGTTTGTTAGAACGAGCTTTCGGTGCTTGTTACACAAAATAATTCGGACAAAAAGTGAATTTGCTCATTTTCAATGACTTTGTATTTCATAGACACACATCACAATTTGCATGATTAAACATTCTTTCTCAAATGGTAGGTCTTTTTAATGGTATACCATCTGTTTTCAAGGCTTTGGGGTTACCATGGAATAAGCGTTGTCATGGCAACATATGTCATATTTATAACTGGATTTTGTCTGAATTCATATGCTTTCTGTTATATCTCAACGCTTAAGGTATTTTCATGGAAATTAAGAAAGGTCCAAAAAATCATTAATTTTAGTGTTTTTTATCCGTTCACAACGTAATTATTACGTAATGTCATTAAGCCCGGTTTTCACAGAGAACGGCTCATATATTTAGTATAGTTTTGTAGAGTCCATAACCAGTTTGTTAACAATGATATTTTGTCCAAAAAAATTTATACTCAAACTATATCTTCTTTTAGTTCATATTCTAAGATTTATGATTTCAACAAAAAGTCACTTGTTCAATAACTTCAAGCTTGTTGTTATGTTTAAAATATTTTTTGTTCATTGTTATACATGCTCATTACAATTTTTCTGGTTTGTTATACATCACTTGTAGTGTCGGTAACCATTTTTACCCAGTGGAACAAGAAGCTGAAAAATATATATTGATCGACTTCCCAGGAACAAACCCTGGTAGTTATATAAACTAGAGGTACTAAACATAAGAAAATGTATGTTTTTATAATAATTCTGAAAAGTTGATTTTTCACCTTCTAGTGCAACACATGTGGCCATAATACTGTGATTCACCCACCCAGCAAGATGGCGACTTAATGGAAATTTTACAAGGAGTAATTTTATTGCTGGAAATGGTTAAAATACTTAATACATAGTATTGAAAACAAACTGCCGTACCCGGAGCCAATCCTCATAGGACTGTCTCCATGTACTGTCAATCTATTGACACGGGTGAAATCCCCAAGGAATGGTCTCTTGCAAATATATGCCTGCTCTTCAAAAAAGGAGATAGGTCTTTGGCTTGCAATTACCGACCGGTTTTTCTAACTTGTGTACCATGCATTGTCTGCTCTAATATTATGGCACATTTGGATGAACATAAACTTTTGTCAGAGAGGCAACATGAGTTCCGGAAAAAACATAGTTGTGAAACTCAATTGATCACGGTTATAAACGAATGGGCTAAAATCCTGGATAAGGGCGGTCAGGTTGACACTTTTATCTTGGACTTCGAGAAAGCTTTTGACACTCCCCCTCATGAATTACTTAAATGTAAGCTGTACGGCTATGGTATTGGTGGGAAGACTCTGAAATGGATAGATTTTTTTCTCTGTTACAGGCAGCAGCGTGTAGTTGTAAATGGAGTTAAATCAGATTGGGCTCCAGTTTTGTCAGGTGTCCCTCAAGGCACCATGCTTGGACCTATGTTGTTCTCATTATACATTAACAATATAACAGAAAATATTGACTCTGAATTAACACTTTTTGCTGACGACTGTGTGTGCTATAGTGAAATCAGAGATATTGAAGACATGGTGAAACTTCAGGCGGATATAGATCGTTTAGGTTGTTGGGCAAGGAGTTGGCGCATGAGATTTCAACCTGTCAAATGCAATATAATGCAAATTACAAGGAAACAGATCAAGAAAATCAATGCTTCCTATACCTTAGAGGCAGGGCTCGGGAAAACCGGATTTCTTTTGGTCCCAGACCAAAATTCAGAAATTGGGACCGATTGGAAACAGCCCAAAGCCCCCAAAAATCGCTCCCATACTGGCCCAATACTTAGGAAATTTTCTCTGATTCATCCGATAATTGTTACACACGGCCGTTTGATCTTGTCCAGACGTATGAAATATCGCCACTGTCTTTAAAATTCTAGCACATGTCATAACTTATCGGATTAACGCAGGTGTTAGCCAGACAAAAAGACCGCCTACGGGCCAATCGAGATTGTCCATATGGAGCACTGAACCACGTCGGACCATCTATCCGTCAATAACAAGTGTCATAATGACGCGCACTCTTACGACAGTCTACAAAACAACTTCTCAAAATCACGATGACTGGGCTTTGGGATGAATTTTTCACGATCGCGAGAATGTAACTGACCTGTATGTGTAGGGCGTATGCCGACTTCAAAAGTTTGTGAATGTATCCATAACAGATGAATGCTGACGAATGTATTGACAAAGTCTGTCCGAAGTTCATTCATATTTGCATTTGCCCTTACAACGGATAGTCTTTCATGTTTCATACTGTCTGCAATTGAGTTTTTAGGAATACCAACCTATTCCGCAAAAAGTGTAGATTCAAAACGAAATTACATTGTTAATATTAATAGTCAGTATTTCCAACGCGTTATGGTCTACGCTCTTGTAAAAATATACAATGTTTTGAATAATGGAACTATAAAATATGAAAATGGAAACGTCCATTTCACCGATTTCCTAGTTGTATCGTCATATTGTCATGCAGACCAGTACAAAAATAATGCCGATCAGTGCCCACAAAAAAATAGCGCATTTTGATCAGGGTTATTATATTGGGTATAATACTAACGGTAGTGTTGGTATGCAATTACCTGCTCGTTTATGGATCAAGCACGGTTTGTCTTTGATGTAAAGATAAATGATGCCGCTGTGAGTATAACGCAGGCAGTGTCATTCTAATTGTATGACGGCTAAAGGTACCTAAGTACACACACAGATGACTAACAATCATATCAGCCAGCGCAACTAAGCAGTCAGACCGGTCTTTCTTGTTCGCATCTAACATGAATAATAATGAATGGCGACCTAGCGACAACCGAATACTTCGGTGGAAGCTAGTCAATATACGCTCTTCACGCATTCCGTAAGTCACCATTTCCGACGCGGCCCATCCAGCGGCAGTGGAGGGGAAATTATGCAATTTGGGCATGTTAAACAGTACAACCATCATAACCTAGGCAAGTAAATGCTCAGGATTTACGTATTGTTCACAAACAAATGCAATGGGCTTGAACAGGTTGTCTCTCCTGTCCACCTGTCAATCAAGTGTGATGTCTTCTTATCACTTCCGCTTTGCCTACGAATACGTTCTAGTCTTGTATTTGCTTCTACATGCGTAGCTAAACGTCTTAAAATGTTTGAAACCAAGAACTCCATCAAACACAACAATGTACGAACATTGTACGGAAATCGGGATTAATTCATAGGACTTCGCTTGTTGTCATTAGTTTTCGTGACAGGCATCAATTTTTTTCCAATGGAATTTAGTTAGGTGATGACGTGGTTGGCTGGACCGATTCATTTTTTCAATATTTCCCGAGCCCTGCATAGAGGGAACGATCCTCAATAACGTAGAATCTATCAAGTATCTCGGCGTAACCATTACCAATGATTTAAAATGGAACACACATGTCAGCAATATTTGCACAAAGGCTAATAGAACCCTTGGCTTCCTCAGACGTAATTTGGCAGCATGTCCACAAGACGTTAAAGAGTCAGCATACAAGGGACTGGTGCGCTCAGTCCTGGAGTATGGTAGTTCAGTTTGGGACCCTCAAAGTATACTTCTTCAAGATGAACTTGAGAAGGTGCAGAAAAGGGCAGCTAGATTTGTAACGGGAAATTACACATATGAAACTGGGAGTATGACTGGCATTCTGGAGAAACCTAAGTGGGAATCCCTGAAAAAGAGAAGGAAAGATAGTAGACTAATAATGCTTTACAAAGGTCTGAGGGGCGCAGCCAGTATACCCATAAATGACTCTGTTCCCCCAAGTAGGCGTAGCAGAAATCATCATGCCCTGGCATTTCAAACCCCATTGGCTGGGACTGACATTTACAAGTCCAGTTTCTTCCCCCAGACTATTAGAGTGCAGGACACCTGGAACCACCCAAATCACCTGGGTCACCCATCCAGGCACTAACCGAGCCAGACATTGCTTAACTAGCAACAACAGTCCACCACTCTAATCACGTCGCCATAAAAGCATGCTTCTACAGCAAGGCGCTAGTATAGGTACTTATACCTGTTCACTACACTACTCCCTCCTTTTTCTTGAATACCGGATGGCTATCTCAATCGGCAGGAAGTAGTGCTCCGTGTGCTCGTTCCTACACTTCTGACACCATTGCAGGACACCTGAAACCACCCAAATCACCTGGGTCACCCATCCAGACACTAACCGAGCCAAACGTTGCTTAACTAGCAACAACAGTCCACCACTTTAACCACGTCGCATTAAAAGCAAGGCGCTAGTAGAGGTATTTATACCCGTTCACTACAAGAGATTGGAATTCCCTGGAAGATTCCCTTATTTCTGCAGCTGAGTGTGCAGAGGATTCAGTTACTAAGTTTACTTCTCTTATAACGGCTAGGGACTAACTTCCCTGATTCATAGGTCCTGGTGAATGATTGTCCTTGGACGAATCACCAGTAAACAATTCTGATTCTGATCTGACCCAGAGTCTCGGGGTACGGTTCTGTACCTGGAGACCCAGGGTCTAGGGATAAGGTACCGTACCTGGAGACACTTCCTTGCATAAAAGGAGCGTTCCGAATGAAACAACAGGCGAAACAAGAATTTTGATGATGAACATTATTTTCATACCCTGGCTGAAAATAAGCACAATTCCATCCTTGCTCTGCTTTGCCTCGCTATAGTTGAGATCGGCATGGGAGCTTTACTAGCGTGCTACAAACATAAATACAAACCCCTGTGGTCTATTAAATGGATAGCCAGGCCAAAAATAAAATATTTAATGTTTCCCCTTACGCGACCGACCGTAAAAAATCGTAGCGACCGGAAATATTTTTTTCTGATTTTGAAAAAAAAAAAAAAAATTTCTACCTTTGTGCCGAGTACCAAAAATCTGGGTCTTCAGAGCTCTAGATAAAGGTGTTTCTGACGAAACACGCTTGCAGTCCCAAACTATTGAGTCAAGAATATGCTACTCCCACTAATACAGGATTATCCATCATAAAAACGAATGGGCATCGTCTTTTTAACTATGTTTGGAGACAAAAGAGCCAAACAAAAATGCGCTCAACCCCCTTAGATAAGACTGGCAAAAGATCAAAGGATTTCAGTCATCTTTTGAAGTCACTGGCTGCCGCTCAACTCACGTGCCGATAGGTTTTATGTAAGGTAACCTGGAGCTGAAAATTTTGGTGTCAGGCAAAAACAAAGGGTCATTCTTTGATACAGAGCCGCATGCGAAAATTGTTGAGCAAAGAAATTGCATTTCGGGTATTGTTATTTTCAATTTGTCTTTTTCTGAAATACACAGAGACTGTTCAAAAAAGTAAAATCTGATTTGAAGGTATTAGACTAGGGAAAATCGCATAAAATTATGCTTTAAAGGCTACATTTTTAGGGTACTTTACGACGTATGCATATAGGGAAACGCAGATAAGCATGTGTATTGGCTAAGTCTGATCTCCAGTGGTGCCAAATGTGTCCAACGGAACGCGAACGCGAAGAAAATATTCGCTTTTCTAATTTATGCTAAAAGTTTTCATAATCCAAAGATCAAAGTTGTGAATAGGAAACACCAGTCGCATTGCATTACTGCGCAGGCTGATTGGGGCATATGATATAAGGTACCTTTGCCTGTCTCACAGTTATATATGACATGTGTCCAGTTCAATGCGGCGTTCTTTGATGTCTGATCAACATAACCACGTGCAGGTGGTTACCGTATTTAAAAAAACTACTACCATCTTTACACTCCGTTATAGCATATTCCCTGATGAGAATGCGTAACTTGCAATGACCATAATTAATGTTTGCATGTTGTTTTGATTCAGATTGACCCGTTCACCCTAATAAACTCATCTTACGGAGATAGATCTTCATATTTGGGTTGTTCCAATATCTAAAACAGGGTACAATGTATGTGACAAAAGTGTATAGACGACGATGCAACGAGAATGTGTTTATCTCCGGTGCATCCGATCCCATATTTGCGAACAATGCAGCCTTGTCGGGGTCACACTGTACTTATTGTAAAACATGAATGAACGTGTTATATACTGTTCTTGGCTATACGGCCAACATTAAAGAAGGAATGCGACGAACTTTATAAAAAATCTGTGTACCAGTTTGGACTGTCACCTCATATCTACACTGCTTGATTAAACAACTACGTAAGTAACCAGAATAGATCATGATCAGAATGCGCATTACACATGTCCCCGATATGGCACGTTCACACTTACATTTAATAATGAGTGTGTGCGTGTTTTGTATGTGTGTGTCTTATACTTCCATGCCCCACGCACCTCAGCGGAACGTATCCGTAGTCGCAGTAACGGGGCGCCATTCACCCGTCCCTATTTAATTATAAAACTGTGTTGTCTATTTTTATAGGACTTATATGCAAGTACTTTTAAAAACACTCATACGTCTTAATTTGGGATGGAAAAACTATCAGATGAAGCGGCTCGAGTGAGGCATCAGCATGTCCCCGTTTATAAAGATTATCTGGAGCTCTGACTTTTCCGGGAAAAAAAAATCCCGACCGACCTACCCACCATTGAGAAAAAGGGTCGGGTAAGGGGAAACAAGAATATTTCTAAGGATGGCCCCAGCTTTTTGTCTTGAATCTTGAATCTTCAGCCGTTACAGGCAGTACTGTACTCTAAGTAAATGTTCACTCTGTATGTGCACTGGTAATTTTCTCTTGGTAATTTGTCGTAGATGGTTAATTTTGTATAGATTTGGGATGTAAAATTTAAATTTTTGAGATCTTGTGACTTAATTCTGAGTTGAGAATCTGTTTGTTTTCTCTATGTACTGGCACACATTCCTGATAACTGTGTCTCGCCACTCTGGGAAATTTTCTTTTTGGTCATAACCAAGGAGTACATTCATATCTAGGTGTGTTTCTCCCACTTGGGTATGCTAGTTATGAATAAGTTCCAATCTTTCTTCCTCATACAGTTCACATTCAAGAAGATAGTGCTCAATTGTCTCCACTTGTCCACAAAGACACTGATTTGAAGATATCTGTCTTATTTTACTCCTGTAGTCATTCAACTGTGAGTATCCTGTTCTTAATTGTAGTAACACTGAATATAATCTATGGTTTGGGAAGTCATGTTTAGGTTTCGGATCTATCTGCGGCTCGTACTGGAAAAGTTCTCTGCCTGTACTCTACCTGTACTTGATATTTCCCACTTGTTCTGCCACTTCTCCAAAATGCTTGACCTTGCAGCCTTCTTTATATCTTGGTGTGTAATCACACTTGTGCCTATGTCCATTCCTCTAATGCCGCCTCTTTTGCCAACTTGTCGGCTACATCGTTTCCCTGTATGTCTGTATGACCAGGTGTCCATAAAATATCTATTTGCCATTCATTGGCTCTTAATTGTTGAAGGTGACTATTTGCTTTCCTGATAACATCACAGCAGGGGCTGACAAATCCATTGCCCGGACGCCCGGGACAAGCTCCAAATCTGGCTGGACAAGTGCTATTTCCAGCTCGACGCCCGGCCGGGCAAGTAAAAGAAAATCCCCAACACATAAAAATTTGGAAAGAATAACTGTAAGCGTGTTCAAAAAGACAGCTGCACTGCTATTTATAGCTATAATTATCATGATTTTCTCACCTTTAGTTGCTGAAAATTTGTTTATTGTCACCCATCCGTTAATCCAGTGTAATGGTTGCTGACGGTGTTTGCGACACCTGTCAATCATTTAGCGAAATTTCAACTAGATGGGGACCGTTGACCAATAAGTTTTGTTCTCGGATGCATGATGAGCTTGAGTCAAAATACAGAGTCTAGACAGGTCGGTACTGTTTGATCTACAAAGCGATCTTTATTCTAGAAACTGGGACAACCGAACAGTTAAAAAATCAATAAGTTTTTTTATTGCCTCTAACAGATGAAAGCAGAACGGCAAAACAGTGTAGACTTTGATCAGACTGCTCATATTCAGGAGCAGTCTGATCAAAGTCTACACTGTTTGCTCAGACATATGTCTCAATATTCAGAACTTTTATGGTAATCTATTTGGAGACCGGTATTCTTTGATGTAAAGTGCAAACGACCTGAGTCAACCAGTACAAAGCATGCTTTTTTCCTGCCAAATGTCACCTGGACAGTGTATGCTATAAAGATCGTATTTGGATCAAAGTGTAATATTGCTTGGCAACCAGAGTAGTCCCTGATCATACTGCTCCTAACGTAGTTGGATCAAAGTGTAGTAATGCTTGGCAGTAAGAGTAGACCCTGATCAGACTGCTCCTACCATATTTGGATCAAAGTGTAATTATACTTGGCAGTCAGAGTTGACACTGATCAGACTGGTCCTATGCAATTTGAGCAGGGTCTACACTGTCTGCCAACATCTTTGTCTACTAATGGTCTATACTCTAAACTCTTGCTCAGACAAGATTTCCAAATTTTAGGGAATGTATGATTGTACAGAACACAGGAGCTTGACCTTGAATATTTTTTTCTTAAAGGGCTTGTCCCTACGATGATAATATTAACAGTGCTGGTAGTTCTATAACATAAAACTTGCCACTCTCTTATTTAATATTTCACTTCATTATTCCTATTTTTATTCTGACATTTTCATTTCTACTTTCATTTTCATTTCTTGGAGAGTGACGTTTTATCTACCATCTACTTGAAACCAGAGCAAACACTTTTGATCAAGTCTGGAGAAAATAACAGCTGAATAATAAAGATCAATTTATAAGCTGTTAATTATCATTTAACTTCAACGATTTGATCGCTGCACTTTGTCAGATTGATCTGGATTCTTTTGTTAGGGGTTTTCACTTTCCACTGGCATCCATTTTGTTTGAGAAAAGTCGGTAAATACAAAAATGATAATTTTGAACGAAATTAACAAATACAATAAAAACAGTCTGTAGAAACACCTAACAATGTAATATGTTGTACAAATATGTATTTTTGCGGAAAGAAACATTAAATATGTGAGATGTAGTTGTTTTACACACATGATAATATTCAATGGGATGAAATATTCTAATGAAATCTATGTTAATTTTATTTCGCCAAAGAAAAAAATTCTTGCTTTAGGAATCTGTTGCATTGTGGGATTTGTTTGGATTACAGGCCATTGCCAGTTACGGGAAGTCTCTTTTCTGATGATTTTAATCGTTCTTTCTCACAATTTTCAAGTTAACAGTTCATTGTAAGTTGATAATTGGTATGTCTCTAAACAGGTTTAACATGTAATAAAAACAAGCAGGTCTGTTTGGCTTGTTAAAGGCGATTTCTTTCCACGACATCAACTGATGGTTAAAGATGCAAATGAAAAACATCAATGGTAGATGAGAGATCGGGTATTCAATGAAAGTAAAAATGTAAATATCAGCATAAAAACATAAAATATGGACGTCAGAATACCCGATATCTCATATTATGGGAGTAATTAATAATTATTACTATATTCTATAAGCTGGAGGTGACCCCTTTAAAAAATATAACCAACGTCAAGCTCCTGTGGTACAGAAGGGTAACTTTTTGTTTTTGTGTGTGTGTGAAAAATCTGGGCAAGCAATTTTTTTTGCCGGACAAGTAAATTTTGTTTTTACTTGTCCTGTGGGCAAGTGGAATTTTTTTTGATTTGTCAGCCCCTGTCACAGTAGGAATTAGAAGACCAATTTAATGTTATAATACCGACTGCAGTCTGGCTATCACTGAAGAGACGCAAATTCTTAATGTTACTTTGGACATTACTGAAAAGCTAATACTTGTAGTGGGTTGCGTTTTTCAACTCGCCCGAAGACTATAAGTAAGTGTATCGAAATCCTTCGTTATAAGTTTCATACATAGAACAGTTACCTATGTTGATTTAAGACTCTAATACTACACTTTACCTGCCCAGTGATGCCAGTAATTAGCGCAACATTTTTGGAGATTCTGTTAGGTGTGGATGCGGCCATTGTTGACAAAATCAATGGCTGGTTCCCGAGCTGAAGAATTTTGGGTAAAACCCGATACACGATCATGTGAGGAATCCGCCGTCTGTACAAGGCTAGCAGTCGGTATTGCGAAAAGGTCGACAGCAGAACAATATAGGTAGATAAATTCTATCCATCGATCTATCTGTCTTACCTACCTACCCACCGACCCACCGACCCACCCCCTTACCTACCTCCTTACCTACCTACTAGTACCTAGCACAGAACCAACGCCGCGAACCCCGCGTCTGACTAGGGCCTATATACCGTTTGTACTGTCTTAAGCAACAGGGGCGTCGGAACGATTTTGACATTGGGGAGGCGGATTTTTAAATACTTTTTTGCCCCTCTCCCTCCTCTATCCGTCCCAGCTTCCCCCCCCCCCCTCCCCCAACCGCCCCCCACCCTCCAAAGTAAAAAACGGCGTATGAATTTTGATGTAGCATCACGTCATCGCAATGACACGATGTTGCTTTCAGTTAGCGATATTCATTTTTAAGACACTTAAAATTAGACTTCTCAATTGTTTGATCTCTCCTTTTTTCATTTCTGGAAGAAAGAGTAAACCCATGATGATACAAATTGACCTTAATTGTCTAATGGTAGTACGTACAGCCACCCTCTTTGAGTAACAGCATAAAATTTATATCCAAATTCTGGAAACTTGGTGTTTACAGGCTTATTCTGCCTGGGTTCCGTTTGACTACACGTCTTGGACCCGTTGATTAAAGCTGTGCCAAGCACATGTCTGTGCAGAATGTTAGTGCTGATCAGCCTGACAGAGTGCCCGCCGTAGCCTTTGTGGCCACTGTCTCATTAACTACCGCCTAGGCAATTTAAAACGCAACACAGGGCCAGTCTGGTATCAGTTCTGTCAGAAGTCAGTGAAAATTAATCCGCCATGACTGGGGTTCGAACCCGCGATCTCCAGATCTATAGGGAATACTGGATACAGGTAGAATCTAAGTGGGCTAGCTCGAAAGAAAATGAAGAATCTGAGTATATGTTTGAACAGACTCATTGTCTCATGCAGTTCGATTCAGTAATCAATTGGGTGGCGTCGTGTGAAAATGTCTATTCTATCCCATAACCTTACAAGGTTGTCGGGGCACCACAGATGACTTCGAAATGATCCCATTCCACCTATTCCTGTTTTCAGCTGCCATAGTTGAGCTGGCAAAGTCCATTCCTGTCCACTCGTTAAAGTTGTCTTCCCACCTCTTCTTCTGTCTGCCTTTTCTTCCTTTTCCTTTCACTGTGCCCTGTAGAATCGTCTTTGCTAAACCAGAAGACCTTGACAGATGGCCAAACCACATTAGTTTTCGTTTCTTGACCAGGGTCAGGAGTTCGTCATACTCTCCGATGGCTGCTTGGACCTTTCCGCGAACCTCCTCATTGGTTATGTGGTCCTTGTACGAAATGTTCAGTAACCTTTGGTAGCATCTCGTATCGAAGGCCTGTGTTTTTTACTCTAACTCTGCTGTCAAGGTCCACGATCGTGTGAAAAGGTATATTATCATTTCAGTATTGATAATATTAAAATCAATCTGGGCATAAGATCAGACTGACCAGAGGTTTATAGCATTGAATAAATCACATAGATACGGAGCTAAAATGTCCACACTCGAGAGAAAATATTCATTTAATAAACAGTCAGACCCATGGGCTTTACCAGATTTTAACCGTTTCAATGCTATATTAAATTCGGGTTATTTTCCTGAACAGTGGACCGAAGGAATCATTATACCTTTACATAAAAAGGGAGATAAGAAATGTGCAAATAATTACCGTGGCATAACCTTGTTAAGTTGTTTATCGAAGATATTCACTTCAGTATTAAATAATCGATTAGAAATTTACTGTAAAGCCAACGATACAATTTCCGATGCCCAATTTGGGTTTCGTAAGGGGAGATCAACAGTAGATGCTATGTTTGCTTTATTATCCACCGTACAACATTATCTCAGTAATAATGAACGTTTATATGTTGCTTTTGTTGATTTGAAGAAATGTTTTGATAGTATTTACCGAAATGCATTGTGGCTCAAACTTTTTAGAGCCGGTATACAGGGTAAAATGTTAAGAATTATTAAATGTATGTATGAAAAGGTTAAATCTTGTGTTAAAAGTTGCAATAGTTTTTCCGACTTTTTTGAGTATGCTATAGGTCTAAGGCAAGGGGAGGTAATTTCGCCTATTTTAGTATCTTTGTTTTTGGAAGACTTAGAACTTTACTTGCAAAATAGAGCTGAATCGGGATTGTTAATAGATGATATTGTGTTAATTCTTTTACTATTTGCTGACGATATGGTTATTCTTGGTAAATCACCCGAAGAGCTACAGTACCATCTTGACCTATTACATACTTACTGTAGCAACTGGGGACTAGAGGTTAACGCAGAGAAAACAAAAATTATGGTTTTTAGGAAACGGGGGCGTTTGCATCAGGGAGAAAACTGGACATATAATAATCATGAGATTCAGGTTGTAGACGAGTTTAATTAAGATGCTTCAGGATTCATACATGGTATGAGCGAAACGAGAAAGTCTGTTCAGGCTGCATAGATGCGCAGGTTGATCTGCATGACTCCTATTTGCACATGTTGTAAGATGGCTTTTCACATGATATAATTGCATTTGGTCTTAACATCCGACTTGCCCTACTCATAATTTGAACAATTTGCCATGGTTTATCACAATGTGATAATCGGGTGCGAAAGTGTGTCTTCTTTAACACTCGTTGACATCTTTCATCGTTAATCCTTTGCGCCTATAGGGAATTTTTAATAAAGCGTGAACTAGCATAGAACAAGCATGGCACCTGTCGTGACTTGGTAAAATTGCACTGTGTGTGGTGTGAAAGTGTCCTTTTCTTTTCTTTTTCTCCCTGCTTTCATTCTTAAAGGTAGGTTCCTGGACTAGCGATAACAATTATGTCCACAAAATAATTTCGTCTTTTTCTGAGCAGTATTGAATTCTCATATTTTTCTGAGTTTGTTGCTACTGAGAAACCCGTCAGGTGTTGAAGCAAATAGTCGTTTTCCCTTTAGGTTTATTTTCTTCCGTTGGAATTCCAGTTCTAAAAATAACTATGTTTATTATGTCTATAAGTGGGCGATTTCTGATGCCATTCTCCAAAGGTCAATTTTCCCTTGCCGTGAGTTCTCCTAGAGGTCCTGGCATGGCGGATGGGTTAAAACTATCCAAAAATGCAATGCAGCATGACGTCAGCCATGTTATCTATTTTCGGCGCGAACTAAAAATAGCGCTAACTGGTGTGCGAAGCAGAGTTAGGAAATCCCTCGCAAAACAACTTTTCTAATATTTTTTTGATTTACACTTTTTAGTGAAACTTATTCATTCCCTTTTATAAGTGCTTTCCAACAACTTGGATGAACGATCATCAAAATTATGATGCATTCCAAAGTACAGGAACCTACCTTTAAGCTAAGCAGAATCATATTCTTGCCGAAAATATTGGGGTGGCGGTCGCCTCCTCTGCCGTCCCTGTTCCGACGGCCATGAGGAATTTCAGAAAGCATCTAATTAAAATTAACCAACACCCCTTATATTGGAAATGAACCTATCCAAACGGTGATGTCGAAGATCCTATGCAATGAATATGCCTTGTTTCCTTATAATGCTAAATATTCTACCAGACTGTTTTCAGTTTCATAAGATTCGTTGGGAAAGTATCGTAAGTTCATATCCGTGAAATGCATATACAATTTCCCTTTTTTTTTACGTAAATGTAAGAGAAAATGCAAAAATAAGGCAAAAACAAGCCAAGCGGCTCCGCAAACTAGTCAGTGGGTTTTCTCAAAGTCTGTCTGTCTGTGAATACTAACGATATCAAGATTATGGTGCGCTGTCAGGAATCTGCATCAGTAGCATACTTGCTCAGAATCAGAATCAGAATAGTTTACTGGTGTGTCATAGGACAATCATTCACCGGCATTTGACTGTTTGGCATCTCATGCTCCAACTGCTTGCCCGACACCCTAAAACGGTCAGCTATATGCTCCTGAAGTTTCACAGTGTATTCATTATTTCTGATTTCACAACAGCAAACACAGTCGTCAACAAATGGTCTTAATTCCGAGTCAATATCTTTTGTAATTATCGACCTATCCTGGAACTCCCACATAGACCGAATCACCGAAATAGCTGATAGCACCCTTGACTTCATCAAAAGAAACATTAAATCTAAGAGCAAAAAGGTCAGAGAGACTGCCTATAATACCACTTGTACGCCCTCAGCTGGAGTATACTGCCCCAACATGGGACCCCCATACAAGAGAAAAGATACTCCAGTTAGAATAGATCCAACGTAGGGCTGCACAATGGGCCACCAGTAATTACTATTACCGGTCAAGCGTGATAGCCACGTTACAAAATTTAGGTTGGCGGACCATAGAACAGCGACGGGCAGACACGCATCTTTGTTTATTCTATAAGATTGTATATGGCCGTGTGGCAGTACTTCTTTCTGATTATTTCCAACCCTCAAATAGAATATCCCGGTACTGCCAGTCGATGACCTTCAGGCAGATTCATACATTGTTGTTGTTATTGTGTTATTGTTTAACGTCCACGGTAAACAGCTATGGTCATGTCGGGACGGTCAGTTAACCTAACCACACTCAGTATTCCTGGGCAGGCGTAGACCTCTTAAGCGGTTAACCAGTACTAAGTGCACTTACTTTCACCAGTAACTGACAACTGCCCTTCTTCCCAGCAGGCACATGACGTTGAAATGACGTCGTACTGACGTCGATGCGACGTAATGACGTTGCACTGACGTTAGTGCGACGTCATTTTGACGTCATGTGCCTGCTGGGTTGAATCAGCGGAAGGAGAAATGAAAGTAAGTGGTCGGACCGGGTATCGAACCCAGGACCTCTGGCTTATGTCAGATGCCCTACCGACTGCACTATGCGGCCCGGCCAGATTCATACATTCAGATATTTTAACAAATTTTCATTTTATCCATTGGCAGTTGTCCAGTGGAATGCCCTTCCCGAGTATGTTGTACGCCTACCAGCCTTATAAACATTCAAGGATGCGGTTGGTAGACTGAAACATCCCCAGCAGGCACACAACGTTAAAATGACGTCGTACTGACATCGATGCGGCATGGTGTCGTCGCATCGACGTCAATACGACGTCATTTTAACGTTGTGTGCCCGCTAGGTCAAGGCCTTAGATCCTGAGGTAGTTGATTTTAACTTCATCACTCTATTTTAACCTATCATCTTTTATCCCCTGCACTATTTTTACTTTTACTGTACTTTTCCAGATTATTTTTCTGCCTGTTTCTTGCTTGACGCGAGTACCTGCCTGGAATGTCAGCGAGGGCGTGAGGCAGTTAATGGAGATAGATAGATAGAGATAGCTTATGTACAACGCGAAAAACAGTTGTCCAAGCACGGTGCACTGGGGGACACATGGCAAAACGGGGGCCCAAACTGCTGCTGCTTTATTTGAGTACAATAATTTCACTGCTGTTCCGTAGCAGTACCACATAGGCTCCTTTACGTATCTATTCCGTTCAGGTCCTGACTAATTGAATCCATACGCCTCGTCCAAAATCAGAGGTATTGGCTTTCACCTTTAGTACCGAAACAGGGACACATTCGTATGGTTTTCAATTTATTCGTTGTGTCGGCTTATTTTATTCTAAGAAGCGGAAACCATTCCCCATCTGGCTTAAAATAGATCATGGGAAGTCCAATTGTCTTTGATTCGAACTAATTGGATATTGGTTTCAAAATCTTCAGGTGTGCAGAGTGGAAGTTACAGGTGAACTCTGCTAGAACAGAACTGGAGGCTGTAGTGTCACACAGATGTATGTAACTTGAGTGAAAACAACTCGCAGGAAAAGCTGATCGTTGTAAGATTGAACTTTTCTAGACATGGTGACAGAGGGATTGATGCTATTTTTAAAAAGCCTTGACTTGGAGCGGCATTATGATATGTTTTTGGCTAAAGGATTTGATTCTGAGAGTGATATATGTCATCTAAATTCAGAAGACCTGGATTCGATGTACATATCAGAAGATCGCAACAGAAAGCAAATTTTAGAAGCAGGTTAGTAAACTTTTTGAATTTCGATGAGTCATTCATATGTCTCGGTCTAAAACTTGGACCAGATCCTCTAGTGGACACCCATCTGTATGCGCGAACAGCAAGTAATATGGCATCTGGGTAGCGATGCACTGGCTAGGATCAAGTCGGGTAAATTCGGACAGCAGCTTTTTTCTGTTATTTGTCAGTTGTTTGGAATTAAAACAAAGTTTAACTGGGCAAACAGTGAAAATCCTGATGAGACGGCTCATTTTGAGCCGTCTCATTTGGATTTTCATTGTTTGCAATGGTATGTCCGAATTTACCCGCTGTCCGAAATTATCCAACTCGACCTTAATTGTCGCACATGCCACAATGTACATTTTCCCCCAGCCTACACACCTGTTCAGCTAATTGACGAGAGACTGAGAGTGCTAGGCCGAGGGAAAATGAATACCCTTTCAGGAGAAGCAGCTATGGCATTTTCTTTCGCCCCTCCCTTTTCAACAGGGGTCAACTCTCGAAGTAGCCTAAAGACTCTAATCCGTAGGGAGAAAATTACTTCAGTTAATGGTATTTTGGAAGAGTTTTGTCCCTCATAAAAGCAGGCAGGCAGTAAAGTTGTTCCCCTTTGTCAACTTGGCGGAACGACATAGAGGTGTACCCATGCACTTTAAATGAAATAATCTCCTGTCTGTTCTAGCAGTTTCCGCCCCTACCCCACCCCTGCTCCTAGTTAAGAGCAGCTCCCATTAAAGAAGAGATTCATCTACCAGGGAATGTAGATTCTAATCTGTTAAAATTGTCTCCCTTGTTAAATAACGGCTTTACCATGGAGTGAAATTTTCTGTTTGTAACCACTACGTCGAATATATATAGTACAATAAAGTTAAAATTTAACACACACAACTCATTAAGTACTGTGAGTTGCAGGTTATGGATTCGTTCCTACGAGCCTCTTGGGGAGTGATGTTATGGAAACTGAACAGAAAACACAGAGAGAGAGAGAGAGAGAGAGAGAGAGAGAGAGAGAGAGAGAGAGCGATGTAGCTTACTGGCAAAAGCAGTGGATTCTATCCGGGACCCTGTGCTCCTTTATCCAAAGACCACCCTCACTGACAGGAAACGCAACGGACGATTGACGACGTACAAACTCGCAGATGCCAGGCAGTGTCTAGGTCCGGATCTAGACCACAGCTACCTGGCGGAACTCCCTCTGGGCAACTTATGGCACATAGGGCTCAAAAGTAAGAGGCAATAATCAGGGCTCCAGATAAAATAGAAAATTCGATGAAAAATGAAGATAACATCATACTTACCTTTATATGCTATGGCATCACATGGGAATCGCCCCGGCAATGCGCTTCCAATGACATATGTTTCAATCTAACCTTATGGAATATCATGTCAAATTATGATCAGGTGCTCTTCATTACCTATATTCCTGCATTATATTGGACACAGAGCCCCAGGTGGCGGGGCTTAAGCCCCAAAGCCCACCGCCTGGATTCGGGGCTGGACTGCCGTATATGGAGTCTTTCCCGGGAACTTCCCTGGATGCTCTGTTATGACAAAATTGCTTCTAAGAAGAAGCGATAAATGTGATTAGGTGATTTGTAGTTAGACGTTGAAACAGCGGCAAACCAACGCCGTTGGGAACAAAGTTACGACACATTAAGGGAGATAACACTTGCTAAATAAGGGAGATAACACTTGCTAAATAAGGCTTGAAAATCTGGGAGACACAAAGGCGAGTGTCTCTGTTAAACGGGAAATTTCAATGCCCCAGGGTCAACCATTCAGATCCTGGGTTTGTCATAAAACCATCTATTCAGTTTACCAGATTCCTGATGTTACGACAGAAACCGTTTTCTCTCTGATCACGAGTAGCCGATATATTTTGCTTTGCTCTTGGAGAAAACGGATTTTGACTATGGTTCGTGAATCTCTCATATTTACCGATTTAGGATGTATGACGCTTTGCTGAAACAATTTCCAAAGCAAGTGAAATAGCCTCCATCCTTTCACGTCCCCTTATTAATATTACGGTGCTGTGCTTGTGGAGATTAGCAGCCATGTCTGTGAGGAGTGAGGCTAAAATGCCTTTACTGCCTCCACGCTCTGATTCTACCGTATTTACCATAAATTTTGAACCCTCAATTGTGGACTTTTCTTTCTTAGAATTTGGACTAGTCCACTTGCCATATCACTAGCTGTCTTATTGCACTGTTGCAAACACTGAAGACCCAAATCCGACTGCTCCTTACGAGCAGTCTGATCCAGGCCTTCTATGTTTGCTGAAGCAGACAGTCCGATTTTTTAGGATAAATATCGTATTCATGGTATTATTACAATGTAGATCGATGGCATAAATCTCCTTGAATAAATACTACCGTATGTTCTAATTGATTTCACATTCTACTGATCGGATTCTATAGATCATTTGGTTTTTCTTTATTTCTCGCATATTGTTAAAATTTCCTGATTCCAGTAAATCATTATTTTTCATTTTTGGTTTACCGTTAAGCAGAGTGTAATTATTTCATTGGGTTAAAGCCAGACTCAAAGACCGTTGAATCATATATAGATAATCACCATCTAATTGCGCTTTAGATAATTTGTACAAAATCGATTGTCATCGATTTCAAATTAGCCGTTCCACACCAAGGACAGAATCGATACACTATAATTGAGCCGCGACCCGACAAAACCAACTATGTGGTTGTGCGCCCAGCGCAGACTCAGATCAGCCTGGGCATCCGCCCAGTCTGATCAGAGTCTTCGCTGTCCGCATGAAGGTAGCCGAGACCCTTAGCTACCCTTTAAGTGCCTAGCAATGAGTCTGATCAAACTTGGTGGATGCCGAGCTGATCTGAGTCTGTGCTGGGCGAACAACCACTTTGTTGGTTTTCTTGTGTCGCGGCTCATATCTATATCTTTTAGCGGGTATTCGTAGGAGCGTGTTGCTGCGTCCGCGCTGAAATTGCCATGCGTTTCTAGTCTAGTCTAGTCTATCCCATAACCTTGTCGGGTCGTTAGAGTACAACAGATGACTCTACAACAATTCCTATCCATCTAAACCTGTCTACAGCTGCCAAAGTTGAGCCCTGTCCACTCCTTAATATTGTCTTTCCACCACTTTTTCTGTCTACCTCTTCTTCTTTTTCCTTTCACTGTGCACTGAAGAATTGTCTTTGCTAAGCCAGAAGACCTTGAGACGTGGTCAAACCACATTAGTTTCCGTTTCATGACCAAGGTCAGGAGTTCGTCATATTCTCCAATTGCTGCTCGGATCTTTTTGCGAATATCCTCACTTGTACGAGATGTTCAGTTACCTTCGGTAGCATCTCATCTCAAAGGCCTTCTTTCTTTTCTCTAACACTGCTGTCAAGGTCCATGACTCACAGACATACAGAAATATGGATCTCGAGAGAAATATGGATATGTCAAGAGAGCGTACAATGTACCAGCTTCACCTTTACAATAGGTTTGCAATGGACAGGGTCTTAAGGAATTCTGCAAATTCTTGCATTTGCATTGAAGTATCATTATTGTTTATAATTATAATTATTATACAGGGCCTAACAGGGGTTCGTCTCATTACCTTTTCTATGGGATATTTCCCCGTTACATAAACATGTATACGATGCATAAAAGCAGGGGTAAATGATAAAATTAGAGTTTAAAAGGGTTTTTCTAAATACTTGCTACAAGTGACCTAGACTGGTGTTAGCCCATTAAGTAAAACAAGATCATAAATAAATGCATGTAAATGATTATACGTCATACTATCACTACATTACAAAAAGAGGCATGTATTTCAGGAATGGGCAAGTAATAAAACATCTCCCACCAGGCACATGGCGTCAAAATGACGTCGTACTGACGTCGATGCGACGTCATTACGTCGCATCGACGTCACTACGACGTCATTTCAACGTCATGTGCCTGCTGGGCTGGATGCTAGCAGTGTACCGGTTATAAAACTCTTCGTACATAAAGCTAGGACCTATGTTGCATAAATACATAGTTTCGATTAAAGGCTACAAACGATCAAGAAACAAATGCTTCTTATTCACGCCTGGTTAACTATGTTTCTAAGGCTATTACGTAAAGAAAAAGTGCTGTTTCGAAACGAAAAAGAGTCGAAGTTCCAAGACTACTTGGTCATCAGGGCTAAACAAATTTGCTTCGCCACTATGACCAGGTCTTTTGGGAAGTAGGACTATTTTAGTTTGTTAACAGCCGTTGTATATACAAAGTTAACCAGGGGTGCTGTCATGGCCAAAAGTTTGCCCTTGTAGTCCATGAAGTTACAGAATCGGGTTTACTAACGCATTTTTTTACTATACTGTTCACATCAGTCTTGCCAAGTTTCCACTTTTTGAGCTAGGTTCTCAGTAATCTCCCCCAGACTTTGAGTGGCTGTTCTTCCAAAAGAAAAATCAGAAAAAAAACTTTGATTAGGTTCGCAGACTTTGTCTTGGTTCTCAGGGGAATGGTACAGGATCATGGTCCTCTGCTTTTGCGGAAATGCCCGAATTTGGTTTAAGGCCCTGACCAGACGTATTCGTTCTGCTGTACTAACAATAATCTGTACCACTGCTTTGGTGTTCTAATATAATTCAGAGCTCTAGATAAGAGGGAGTATTTGGTGATAATTAGGGATAATTTTTTGTTAATTCTGCATAAAAACATATGTTGTGACCCCTCATCTGAACCGTCTCGTCGAGACGGTTCAGATGAGGGGTCACAACATATGGTTTCGATGAGAAATAAGAAAAATTATCTTTAATTATCATCAAATACTCCCTCTTATCTAGAGCTCTAATATATTTCAGAAATACTATTCATAATGAATAAAATATTGTCAGCTTTAAATAGAATATAATAATCAGTGTCAGCAGCAGCACATGAAAATATTATTAGGCCATGTTTGAACAGCAACTTCTCAAATCAGCCTGTGCACATGTGAAAACTGACCAGTCTTAACTTTTCGCTGAAAGACTCCTCAACAAGTCATAGAGTTTGCTACAGCAGACAAGGAATATTCTATTCAGGCAGCGCGGGGACTGTGATTCAAGTCATCGCTGTTGGCATATACCAAACGATACCTTTTTACTTGATTCGGCTCAGAGTGTTGATTTTCTGCTCTGAAAATCGAAAAATCATTGAATTGCAAGGCTGAATTTGAAGAGTTTCAATAAACCATAATTATGTCAATAGACGGTATTCTGTGGCAGCATCCGCAATCAATATATGGGCCGATGACCAGCCGAATGAGAAACAGATTCGCTCTTCATCTGTGCTGCTGTAGCTTGTCCCATACCACCAACATCCTATCCATGGGGCCAGTAGGATAGTATGAGTCATCCATTAAATGCAACCATGATGTCAGAGATATTGCTGAGAGGTTTATTAGTGGGTAACTTTTATTAATTAATCTTTCCCTTACATGTACAAAATATTGGGAAGAAAGGGTTTAAAAGTTTACCTTGCAGGACACCACCCCTCTATGCTGACTTCACCTCCAGAGAAGGGGTCCTCTGTAATTAGCATCCAACTGTAGATTTGTTGGGTATCAAATGGAAGGTTTTAAAGAGAATATTTACAATTCATTACTAACAAGGAAGGGGGTCATTTTATGGTCAGCCTCTTATTGTAGCCATGTTTGTATCAAATCGAAGATCTTGACGGTTAAGCAGGTGACTCCCGAAATGTTAGCTTTGTAAAAATACTTATTTCTATCAGTTTATTTTTCAACACTTTTTATCCATAGCCGTTTTAGGTTTGGTAGACTATAGTCCAAAAAAAGAAACAAAACGTCTTTGGTGACAAAATGGGAAAAGTACATTTTCTCGAAGAATTTAGCCTTCCTCCAACGCTTTGGACAACTCTGAAGTTTTTGCATACATGCTTGTATGCTTATCACTATTTTTGCTAGTAACAGACTAACAGCAGTATGACGGGAAAAAAAAAAAAAAAAAAAAAAAAAAAAAAACGACTCCTGGACCGTCATCAAATGGTGTTAGATTGTTTTATTTCTCTTCAAAGTGCCAAAAACGAAAATAGTTGAATCTGAAAACAGCGTAGATCCAGATGAGCCGCCTCAGTATGATAAAGCTTGGACAAAACATTTAGAAATTTTGCAAACGTAAATTTTTTTAATCTGCTTTTTGGCACCGTAAGAATGTGACTGAGTGTGTGATTTTCCATTTTGCCGTTTGTGTTTCGTCTGTCGTCGTCATGGGAGGATAGGGCTTTGTGGTTGTTGCCTTTTTTGGGAGTTTTCATTTGTAGTTTCTTCCTGTTTCAGCATCACATTTCAAACCCAGTAGAGAGTCATTCCTTTACGAGTGGTTGAGGAAAAAGGGACTTGATCACTACTTCATCGGCTTCGTTCAGAGTGACCTTATTGAACTCAGTGACATAGCGAGGCTCAACCTCCCGGATGATGACCTTTATGATGAACTGGAGATTACACTTCCGGGTCATAAGCGAAGACTTGAAAGGGCTGGTAAGTACATATACTACTGTTAGATTATGGTTTGTCCGTCTGTGCTGGAGATAATCCACAAGTGTTAGCTAGCTCATGGGTTATGTTACGCACATATGAACCGAAACCATGCTTCGACTAGCTTATACCACTATTACCAGTGTAGACCTTGCGCATTTGAGACATTTTATGCTCAGCTTTGCAAAGCGGCTGCAAAGGAAAAACAATAAATTTCGAGTTTAACTTAGATCATTTGCATACACATCTTGCAATAGCTAACGCATGCCAGTACAAGACCTTGTGCGCTACGCTCAATCCTTTTTTTAGCATTTCTAATACTTTGTATACGAAACTTCAAAATGGATCGAAAACTTAAAGTAAGCGCCAGTTTTGAACCGGAAGTGCTAAATACGCATTAATGGATGTCTTATTGCTGTAGAGTATCGGTGCTTACTACCATAAACATTCTTTCAGACAAGCTGTTTTGAAATATCCTGGTAACGTTCATGTAACCAAACTGGGACAGCATTGAGAGAATTTTGGAATTCCTTGTCACAGTTCTGAATCAAATGTCATTTCGTCAGTGTAGATGCATATATTTTTAGCATTTTTCTGTTCAGTTGTATAATCTAGTTTTATTATTGCATGTGTATCTTGATTTCAGTACGTCAACTTGCAAAAAAGCATCGAATGTCCATTCCGACTTTCAGTTCCTCAACAGAACCGGGGACGGCAAAGGAAACTACCTCAAAAATCAGTGACGTTACAAAATCAGCAGAGGACAAGATGGAGATTCCAGTAGCTTATGGCAGATGGGGAAAGCCTAAATGTCTGTTAGAGGCTAAATATGACTTTCTCATTCTTGATGCAACTGTGGCGTCAACTAAAGATCCCTTGGATAGAGTGCAAATAGGTATGTCACATTTGTAGTGCAATGCATTTTATGAACCTAAAGACCTTCTGTAATTCATACTTTAGTAATTATAGGCCTTGTTGTTGTGTTATTGTTTAACGTCACGGTAAACAGCTATGGTCATTTTGGGGCGGTCAGTTAACCTAACCAGACTATTCCTGGGCAGGCTTAGACCTCGTAAGCTGTTAACCAGTATTCAGCCCTCCTACTCAGCCCAAAAAAGGCGAGATATACTGTTTATTCGGTTATAAGACGAGAGTTTACCCTTGCAAAGTAACCGCAGATATGTAAATCAGTCTTGTGTAATTCATCTATAAAATGGGGTTTTCTCCTCTAAAACAACCTTACAGATCTAGGTCCATCTTACAAGACGAATCTAGATCTTTGAGATTGTTTTGGAAGGGGAAAACACCATCTTATAAATGAATAAATACGGTCCCATGCTATTATTGCAGAATTCATGGTGGACTCGGGGAGTGATGTTGTCACTTTAAGAGAAGAAGTTTTAGACTCACTAGACCTAGAGTTAATAGGACCAATTAAAAGTCAAGGTGTTCATGCATCAAGGACGAAAAACTTGTACCGAGCAAACATGATCGTCGGGAACCAGTTGCTAGAAATAGAGGTATGTATCCAGCACACATACACAGAGTGTTGAGACGGCTTTAAATCCACGTTGATTCAGCGTCACGACTTTAATTCAGCTTAAATGTGTCTGCTCGGTAGCACCATCTGTGGTATAAATTTTTCGCGGTTAGGTGAAAATGACATAGCTCTTTTGGCGAAGATTAATTTTGGCGTTCAGGATATATCATGGCTTCAGAATATGAAGGAAATTTGATGCAAACTTATAAGAATGTTTCTTAGTTTCTATTAAATTATACATTGTGGAATCTGTTAGAATCGCCTCATCTAGGCAATTCATATAGTTGCCACACTATATAGTTAAATGGAAGGGTATAGAAAATATCTCAAACACTCACCAGGTTTTCCTTTTTAATAGAACCTCTGTTATGCTGTGATTATGTAAATGTGTTGAAAATCAAATATTGGCGGAGTTGTATTTTAACGCTCTTTTCGTTCACTGCCAAGTTAGAGTTCAGTAACCTCCAAATATAAGTTCAGTAACTGCCAGCTATAAGTGTTTTACTGTATAACGTTGATGTTATTCGGTGGCCTGTCGCATCTTCTGATGTGAACCCAAACGAACACGTTTGGGATGAGTTGGGCCGGTGGGCCAGGAAGATCATCACACTGCAAGATCTGCTAACAGCCCTGACCCAGGAATGGCAAGCAAAACGCACTCATTCAACAGTACGTTAATAGAATGCGACGGCGAATTATTGCGATCATATGAGCACAAGGAATTCATACTCATTATTAGACGAAATGACGGGTTCATTCAATAACAATGCACGATGTACTGTTACCCATTTTTAAATAACCCTTAAATGTTTTGCATAAACGCCGATATCAGTTTTTATACAGATCGTATATCTTGATCTGAATTTTAAAAAATGAAATAATATTCTGACACATGAAATTTGGAATGAATATTTCTAATGAAGTTTGCGAATCAGACGTCAGATGTAAAGGGAACGTTTTACTTTTGTTCTTTATATTAGCTACGTTTATTTAACCAAATGTTATGGATCCTTACAGGTGATGGGAGAATCCTATGACTCTATAGGTAGCAGGGTTATACGTCACTTTCGTCATTACATAACAGGAAATCGCCATATATGGTTGAAAGGCGACTACAAAGATTCGACTGTTACATCTAGTCAAGAACGTCACGTGGGAGAGGGCCAGTCTGTCACGACAGAAGCATCAGTCGCAGCAATATCTCAGGAAATATCAGGAGACAGACCAGAGAAACCCCCTTTGAAAACACCCTTGTTGTCGTCTGCAAAAAAGTCAGAAGAGCATGAGCTGTTAGCAGAGTCAGAGCAGACAACTGAGGAGGGAATGGACGTAACGGAATCTGCGAAGGTTCAGAAGGATTCAGGAGTTGTAAATGGTGATGTGAAATATATTCCAAAGAATCCTGAAGCAAGCGTTGAGACTCTAATATTTTCCTTCAAAACTAGTGATGATGGTGAAGTTAATGTCAGGGAAGAGGGTGATGAAACTGATCTCTTATTAGAAAAAGACAATGAAATTATAGATGTACGGCCATTTATAGAAGCCAACAGGGCCAAACATGCCAAATCGTTTCAAGAACAAGCGGCTGTTAGATATTTAGAAACAACTATAAGAATAGATAAGCAAACGCTAGAGAACGGTATGGATGAATCACCGTTTTCAGTACTCGAGTCCGGTAGAAGTGCAAATCACGTTCCACAGTTACAAGGGAATTTTGGAGAAACGTTTTTGAGTCAAAGATCAGTGTACTATAGGTCGCAACCAATGGAGAAGAAAAATCGCCAGAGTTCCAGATAAGGACAGTAGTAGCAACAAAATAAGGTTTCTCATTTCTTCTAAAGGTGTATTGGTCACCTCAATGTGTTTTCACCTTTTTGCAATTAGCAGTCATAGACTGGCTATAGAAACAGTCAGACACAGACATAGAACCTTTATTTGCTGTCGAATATACAAACATAAAATTCCACGTTGTGATAGATTTTGTTGCTGTCCTTATATCGTTATACTCACGAAATATATCAATTGGGAGTCCCACTGTTTGTCGTTGTTGCGAATAGTCGGCAATACACCTTTCCGAGCCACACCCAGAATGTCACTCAAAGGTCACCAGATAGTGTTATTGACCAATGAAATGGCAACGGAGCATTTGTCATAGTTCAACATACATGATCGCACCTGTTGAATGCCCCATAATATGCCCGTGATTTTGTCTTACAGTCATTCATACCAGTTTACCCACTGGGCACACATAGCTGCATCAACATTGTGTGCTTGGTTGGTAAAAATAAAATCTTAAATCGTTCCTTCAACAGCAGAGACCACATTCAGAAGAAGTTACATGGGCCAGACTACGTAGTTTTGCTAATAAAGCCTCATCAGTGACCATGACAATATCTGGTGACGAAACCAGAGAAATGCACACTGTAATTTCTTAATTTTAATAGGGCAGTCGATTCAATGACTGATTAGTATCAAAAATGGTCCAAATGATATAAAAGACGATGATCTAGAATAACAGTCTAAACCAATCAAAATTTTCAGATTTCTCAGAATATAACCTCTGATCTCAAAGGACGAAAATAAAATATAATCTGCACTATAGATGATGTACGGGGAGACGTTTTACGGCCGCCACACGGCACGGCACTAGCTGCAGTGAGGTAAAAACAAGAGTTGTCAGAAGACAACGAAGCGCGCCTAATGGGTGCCTGACTCTCAAGGTTACAAAGTATCTCGACTCAAAACATCGTTAACATAGTTAACCAGGGGTGAATGTGGTAGCTAGGGCACAAATGAAGTTTGCATCAGAAGCTAGACTAAGTCAGTTGTTCCCTTTGGCATACAGGGCCGACTTGTATGCCACTATCTGGACACTTTGCGGACATTGAGGGTCGGGTCCTCGTGCACCAGACGGAGAGATACCAACTCAGTCTAACTTATAATGCCTCATGGTGACAAAGGGTGGTTCCTAGTATGGGTTTTCACACCACCTTTACCCAGTACTAAGTCGGTCTGATGACACCTCCTTACCCTTTGCAGACTCCTCATTTTTCCTTGGGTCCCATCCCATAACCTCACCCCTAGCCTGAACCAGTTGTCAAAGCCTGGTCTCGGGTAAGTATCATTCTGCATTTAAACTTTGTAGCATAAAAGGTATCGAAGTTATGAGCTCAAAGAGAAATACATAGTCATATTGCATACTTATTACATAGTGCTAAAGGTATAAGGCAAAAATCACTCAACCATGAATAAAGGTCAAGGACACAAAAGTCTGCATGGATGCTTTGCTGCCGCTGCAACCCAATGCTCCAGGGAAGATCCTGACCAAATACGAAGCAGGTACCTCAAATGAGTTTGGAGACCTGTATGAGCCTTAAACTTTAACATCAAGATCATCCTAGATATTGACCTCTTGCCCCACCCTGGACAAGGATTCTTACGCATACTTGTGGATATGATGGTGGGTGGATGAAAGGGGAGGGGTAGGTGGGTGTCATAGTGATCTATAAATAGTATGAGGTCATTCGCAATGATAGACTGATCCACTATGCTAGGTATAATGTCAATTCATCAAATAGTGCTAGAGATAGAAGGCAACATCAGTAGACCGTGAATAAAGGTCAAGGACACAGGAGTCAGCATGGAAGCTTTGCAGCTGCTGCAATTATAGGGAAATGCTATTTGACCAAGTATCAAGTCTCTTGTGTCAAAGGTATCATGAAAACTAAAAAAAAATCCTTAAAAACAGTGCCAAACAGCGGAGTCAGTCAACCGTGACATGTAGGTCAAGGACACTCAATTGTGTGATGCTGCTGCTGCAGTCATATGGATGTATATATGGGTGGTGTGATGCTAGAGGGAACCAACCATTAAATAGACAATACGGAGAAAATCGCAAATAAGCATTCTATGTTTCCCCAAGCTGCACAAAAGGATGGTTAGAAAATGTTAATGGTTGTTGTAACTGGGCATATATTAGACATCCAAATTTGCATTTGCATGATTTCATAACTAACCTGTATGTTTTTTAAAACATGGCTTTTGTGGGATAGTTCACTCTGGCAATGATACTGTAACATTATTTCATAAGATTGTGCCAAAGTGGACTAACCTTACCAATTTTCATTTTAAAAAAAAATGTCCAACAAACCTGTGAAATTAAACAAAAATAATTAAATCAAACTTACTGACTAGCCTTACTTCTCGCTACTGATTCATGCCCATCATATGATGCTCAGAAACACCCAGATACAAAGCTTTTCTATTCAAGACACAGTAATCAACATTTTTAATAAACAGTAAACATGAAAAATGTCTTACTGTATTTCTTCATTTATAAGAGTTTATATACTTCCAAAAATTACCATATATACATAAATCAGTAACGTAGTTCAGCTATAGAATTTTTTGTTTCTCTTCTAAAACAATCCCAAAGATCTAGATTTGTCTCACAAGACAGATCTAGATCTTTGAAACTGATTTGGACGGGAAAGCCCATCTTTTAAATGAATAAATACAGTAAATGTAGGCTCTGCTGTGGGTTAAGGAATATTGAAACAAATACTTTTGAAACTACAGAAACGCAGGAAATTATTTTGGGGCCATAAACCTGCAAATAAAAGTGTACTTCTGAATGTAATATTAGAGAACCCACTGGACAAGACATTCAATGAAGGTACTTATCAGCTATGAGACAAATGGAATAGCCTTTCCCTAGAAAGAGCCTAAGCAGGTTTTCTTTTGAATTATAAACGTATATACAGTTTACATGAGTAGAACATTTTTCAACAAAGGCTCACTCTTCACATTCAAGCAGGCACACAACATTGAATCAATGCCGAATCAACGCTGATTCAACATCACGGCATTGAATCAATGTTTATTAAGTCTTGATTCAACATTGTGTGCCCCGTGGGAATCAATTTTCATCATCCTCAGAATCTTGCCCAAAATGGAGCTGAATGATATAATTCTTGGAGTCTAGATGATCGGAATTCAGAGGTATTGAAGTCAAGCACAGCCTTGAAGTCTAATCCAAATTCAATATTTTCAAACTTATCATAAAAGTTTTTCCATGCCGGTGTTTTTTTCCACTTTGGACTAAAACGCAAAAGCTTTAAGCAGCTTCCCATAATGATGCTCTCACCAATATTTGGCGTGATGTAAGTACTTCTCTCAATATCAAGTTCTTCAATTTTTACTCTCTGAGTTAATTGTACAACAAAGAAAAGACACTTGTATTGTCTCAGTTCATAGAAATTACTTAGGTAAGCCACTTTCAAGCTAGGGTGCCCATACAAATACTGCAGTTCATAGCAGCTTAAAAAGAAGTTGCATCCACTTATATTGATTTTTCTAAGCTTTGGCATAGCATTTACAAACTGCAATGACTGAATCATCAAATTATTGGTAAGAATAATTTCAGTTAAATTCTTACACAGCATCAGTTGACACTGAATACAGGCGAGTTGGAAGTAATTATGTAATTATGTACCAAGTATGATGACTGTAGCTACTGTAGTTTGTAAGATACAGAGCTAAACATAGAGTTAAACGCAAAAGTTAACATTGGGTTAACCTGTCACGGACGCCGACGAGGACGCTGACGCGAACGTAGACGCTAACGCTAACGGGTACTCGGACTACGACGCCGGGGGTATCGCATAGGCTCTCCTTTGCTTCGCAAAGGCGCGCTAATAAAATTTTAAATAGTTCCTTCAAGAGCAGAGAACACATTCAGAAGAAGTTACATGGGCGAGACTACGTAGTTTCGGCTAATAAAGCCTCACCAGTGACCCTGACAATATCTGGTGACGAAACCAGAGAAAAGCATACTGTAATTTCTTAATCTTAATAGGGCAGTCAATTCAATGACTGATTAGTATATATATATATATATATATATATATATATATATATATATATATATATATATATATATAAAGGTCCAAATAATATAAAAGACGATGATCTAGAATAATAGTCTAAACCAATCTAAATTTTCAGTTTTCTTAGAATATAACCTGATCTCAAAGGACGAAAATAAAATATAATCTGCACTATAGATGATGTACGGGGAGACGTTTTATGGCCGCCACACGGCACAAAACTAGCTGCAGTGAGGTAGAACAAAATTTTAAATAGTTTCTTCAAGAGCAGAGAACACATTCAGAAAAACTTATATGGGCCAGACTACGTAGTTTCGGCTAATCTGGTGACGAAACCAGAGAAAAGCGTACTGTAATTACTTAATTTTAATAGGGCAGTCGATTCAAAGTAGGCGTGGTTTCCGAAATGTCAGTTTCCGCACCGTTCGGTTGTATTTAACAGGAAATTTGAGAATTCTTTTTGCAAAATTTCAAATTGATTTTATTATGAGCATTTTAACTGGTTCAGTTATTTAGTAGTGAAAATAGCATTATTATCTTCGTATGGTAGACTATCCACACGTATTTAATCGGAAGGTGTATTCTAAGAGTTATTTCCCATCACATCCAAATGTCTACAGTGCTTTTCATTTACTCCAGAAACTGGCATTCGAGGGATCTCCATCATCCATGTGTCAAATATGCGTTGTTTCTGTCCAGTCTTCATCTTTGATTCATTATAATTTTAGTGCAGTTTACATACAGGCGAAATCACGTTTGTTTTCTGAGAAAACATTCCTCTTACAATTTGAAAGTTTAAGGTCGGACTAGGGCTTTATTTGGCAAGCCGTGTCTTAATATTGCAACCAGATACAAAATTTTTGGTCATTTGGAAGCTGGAGTTTCAAAATAAAAAGACGTTATCGATTAATTAAAACAATTAACAACCTTAGCCGACGTGTACGGATTACAGGCAGTCAAAATCACCACCAGAAAACCAGCTGAGATAAGCAAAAGAGGTGAGCCGCGACACGACAAAACCAACAATGTGGTTGTGCGCCCAGTGCAGACTCAGATCAACCTGGGCATCTGCTCAGTTTGATAAGACTCTTCATTAAGAGCTCAAATGGTAGCTAAGGATCGAAGCTACCTCCATGCGGACAGCGAAGACTCTGATCAGACTGGGCGGATGCCCAGGCTGATCTGAGTCTGCGCTGGGCGCACAACTGTCGTGTCGTGGCTCAGGTTATGATGTTAACTTATGTCAACGCCGTCTCCGTAACTGGTGTTACACAGAAAACTCTACACCGAAGTGTAAAGCTTCATATGTGCTGCCATAATTGCGGAGGGCGATTTCCGGCTAATGGCGCAATCAACCAATGTACGCCATAAAACAATGAAACTGTAACAAAGTTGGGATTAAAATCTTAAGATCCCTTCAAGAGCAGAGAACACACACTTTATATAGTGAATAAATAAATTACATTTACACACACTACAATTTACAAATTACACATACATTATCAAACAAAGCAAATCAGTTCATCTTGCTGGTCCGATGATGGAGTCTGCTTTAAATCAGTACTTGATTCTCGTTGGATACACAAATCAATTAGAGTTAAGCATTATACAAGAAAGAAAGAAAACAAATTCCCCCCCAAAAGAAAGTTTAAGGTCTTTTCTTTATATGTGAGGTATTTTCTGGTCATTTCCTGTTGATCACAAGGACCTGTCAATCTTCAGATGCTATAATATGCAAAATAGTGGTTAACACTACATAGAGGACAAGTCCACTTAGTTTTTATAACGCATATATGCGAATCACAAATTTTCAAGCTTTCAAGCCTTACTTTTGGGATGAATCCCTGGTCTTAACCTCAATGTAGATCGCCCTTGTAGCTGATATAGCCCGCCTCTGTCAGGATTCTGGTATCAACGGACATCAGGTAATATGGATGGAGAAGCGACCAAAGTCAAATCATTTGACTTGAAGTGCCTAGAATCAACGAATTAACCATTAATACATTACGATTACAATACAATAAGACATGGGTCGGTCTTGGAAAAACAATCATTATTAATAATGTTCTCGGTAAGTACCGAGAATCAAGCGCGTCATTAGACACGACTCGCGCTCGCGATAAAATATTTACACTTGCCACTGACTTCCCATATGTAAACCGTATAGAGCAACTGGCTTCATAAACCGATGAACGAAAATTGATCATGTGACGTTGACGTCAAGCGACGTCTAAGGTAAACAAATGTTTTCATTGGTCCACGTAACGTTCGATTGACGCCATTTCGATTGACGCCACGTTATGGCGACGGCTGTTTAATGTAATGACCAAATACGTCGTTTCTGTCTTTTCCTCGACGCATATTTTGCGTATTCTACATTAAATTACCACGACAACAGCACAGGAAGGGTCTAAAAGTAAAGTGTAAATATAAGAATTAAAATTTGATTTTTCAGCAATTCATCGTGCGAAGAAGCCAGTGGTCGTCGCTAAAATTCTACAAGAAGCGCTTCGCGCTTTTTGGAATATTTGCTCCGCCCACTGGCTTCATCACACGGTGAACGCTGAAAAATCAAATTTCAATTCTTAAATGAAGCACAAATAAAGTGTAACAATGAAGAAACGCAGACCGACTACGCCAACTTAGTGCTTTGATGAATCTGACGTCAACACATTGTCGAGAATAATTATTGAAACTAGAAATGTTTTTCAGAAAAAAAATGATGTCCCCCACCAGCCCATTTCCCACTCCCCTTATGAATAAAAAGCCTGAAAAAGTAAAATATCTAGGCAAGTTTGGAGAAAATCCATCCACTGGTTCTAAAGATATCCTACATAGATGACTATGACCTTGAAAAAGAGGTCAAGATCAACAAAATCAAATCACCTCTTAAACTTGTCTGAATGATGGATCTATGCAAGTTTGGTGAAATTCCACCCATTGGTTCAAGAGGTATCACTGGTACAAGAAATTGTCATCTAAGTCCTCCAGTGACCTTGAAAATGAGGTCAAGGTCATGAAAATCTAATAAGCTCTTAAATTTGTCCCAATGATGTATCCATACAAGTTTGGTGAAATTCCATCCATTGGTTCAGGAGATATATTAGGAACAAGATATTGTCATCTTAGTCCTCCAGTGACCTTGAAAATAAGGTCAAGGTCACCAAAATCTAATCAGCTATTAAACTTGTCCCAATAATGTATCCATGCAAGTTTGGTGAAATTCCATCCATTGGTTCAGGAGATATTGTGGGTACAAGAAATTGTCATGTGAGTCCTCCAGTGACCTTGTAAAGGAGGTCAAGGTCACCAAAACCTAATCAGCTATTAAACTTGTCCCAATAATGTATCCATGCAAGTTCGGTGAAATTCCATCTATTGGTTCAAGAGATATCACTGGTACCAGAGAGGCGCCGTAGTCGAGTGGTTAGAGTGGCTCGGCTATTGTGCAGAAAGTCACCGTAAGGTCGTGAGTTCGCGGCTCACTGTCGCCATACGATGACTGGAAAACTCTCTCTGTCAACCCAGCAGTAAATGGGTACCTTTTTCGAATCAGGGAAGGATAAGGCAGCGAAAGGAGAGGGATGGGCTCCGCCTTTCATCAGCTGTGCCCAAGATACAGTGGTTCTCTAACCCCCACTGCCCCTACGGCTATTAGGCTATGGCAAACCTTTACCTTTACCTTTTTTATCACTGGTACAAGAGATTGTCATCTAAGTCCTCCAGTGACCTTGAAAATGAGGTCAAGGTCACCAAAACCTAACCACCTCTTAAACTTGCCCCAATGACGTATCTATGCCAGTTTGGTGAAATTCCTTCCATTGGTTCAGGAGATATAGTGGATACAAGAAATTGTCATCTAAGTCCTCCAGTGACCTTGAAAATGAGGTCAAGGTCACCAAAATCTAATCAGCTCTTAAACTTGTCCCAATAATGTATCCATGCAAGTTATGCCCCCCCCCCCTTACCTTTGGTGGGGGGACATAATGACGCCAGCAAGTTTAACCATGACGTAGCCCACAAACGACACCCACTGATCAAGACATAATGTATACGAGGCTAAAATTAGTCCAAAACAAGTGATTTCATGAATTCGTACTGTAGAAGATTCTCAAAAAAGCTTGTGCGTGTACTGAGACTTTCTTGACATAAAAGACTTGCATTAAGGTGGTGATTCATGGTAAATGTAAAAATCTCCATAAAACCATAAAAAAGTAATGTATCTCCCTGAAAGTTAGCAGACTTCTTATTTTTGTTGTTCTTTACAGTTTAGAATACTAAAAAGACGTACATGCTGCTTAAAAAAGTGCTTTTATAAGGAAAGATCAAAGGGTAATTTTCTGCGAATAAATCTGAAAAAAATAATATCGTTATTGAAAATTTACGTAGTGCTGAAGGTGCAATATTGCATAATGAAGAGCGTCCTAGCAATTATTTATTCCAACTCTTTCTCAAATTGTAATGTAGACCAGATGAAAACGGTAGCTTTTTCTCAAATGTTCAACCATGTACAAAGTAAATGTACACTGGACGCATTTATTAAATATAGGGTAGGCAAGCATACCTATGTTACACCTACAGTATAAATAATACATTACTGACATGATCAGTGGTGTGTAGATGAAATTGTTCAACCTTGTTAAAATAGTCTTACCTGTCTCACCTGTGTGTTTTAGGACACAGACTGCATCTTTTTTCATCTGCCCAGCCTGATAATGTGTGAAAGAGTTTGAAAAAATAATTGCTAGGACGCTCTGCATTATGCTACAAGGTACTCTAAGCACTAAGTATATTTTCAATAACGATATTATTTTTTCAGATTCATTCGCAGAAAATTACCCTTTGATCTTTCCTTATAAAAACACTTTTTAACATTAACAAATGCTGCATTTTGGGATTCTAAATTATGAGAAACAACATAAAGTAGGCATCTGCTAAGATTTGGAAAGATCAGTGTTATGTTGAGTATTTTATGCAGATTTCTGTCTTTGTCCCAAATCAGTGATTATCACCACCTTAAACAAATAATATTGCTTCATGTCCTTAACCAACGGACAGAATTAGGTTTAAGATAATGGGCTCCTTCACTTGCCAAAGGTACTGCAGTACCTGTAGCATACTAGCAACGAAAAACAGGATTCATCGAAACTTTATTAGAGATTTCATGAGAGATGTAGAGGTATAAAATGAATCAATATGCGTTCTGGTTGACAAGCCTGCTTCATTCTTGTTTATTTTACGCCAAAGTCAAAGTCATAATCATTTTTATGACACATACATGTACTAAGATCATAATACTGTCATCATTGTCATTTATTATCCATATGCACTGATCTGTCATCCTAGGTATCCACCTAAAATTTTGGCAGTAACTCTGTTAACTAATTAAAGTTTAATTGTATGCAAGCAAACGGATTTGGCTCTATCTCTGATTCGTTCAATTGGAACCGAAATGCAGATTTTATGTTGTTTTCTGAAAAAGTTGCCCACTCAAAACCTACCATAGCTTTATCTGTGTAGGAAAGCCACCCAGAATGATACTGTAGTGTCTACAGACACTGAGCAACTTCCATATGAGGCCTAATTATTCCAGGATTTTAACCGTCTATTTTACAAGCAACTTTATCGGAGCCGCGATACGACAAAACCAACAAAGTGGCATGTGCGACCAACGAAGACTCAGATCAGCCTGGGCATCCACCCAGTCTGATCAGAGTCTTTGCTGTCCGCATGGAGATAGTTTAGTCCCTTGGCTGCGTTTTAAGTGCAAAGCAAAGGCTCTGATTAGACTGGGCAGATGCTGAACGCACATGCCACTTTGTTTATTTCTCGTGTCGCGGCTCAAATCTTACCTGCGCAAAATCTACTTTCGATTTGACCCATCCGTCATCACTGTTAGCATGGCATCACTTCAGCTGGTTTTATGATGTGAATATCTTGCAGCCAAAATGTCAAATGCATGCATGTCTTATTGAAATACCACATCTTGAAGGCTTTATCTCGAGAGGCCTTAACATCTAATTTCAACTCTGTTTTGTTTTAATCGGAATAGAGTTTCTTGTTGCGTTGCAGCATATTTACGCGGCTAGAATCCAATTTATTGCCGCTCTTAACTTTTGAAAGCAGTGATGAAGTCAGCACATAAAGTTTATCCTCTTCCCGAAAGGTAATTTAATACAATTAAAAGACGCTGAAACAGTGTTTCTGTAGAACTCCCTGTCGTTTGCAATCTCATCAATTCTAATTCCTAGGTCTCATCTCTATTTTTCCTAACAGCCTTTAGTTAATTTTGTCGCTATAGAAACTTTAAAAATACCAGGTCACAGGTTTATTAAAGTTCGCTTTGCATTGTGTCAAACTGCACTGTTTGAATTTTAAAAGGAACATATTATTTTCATATGATATATTTAGTAAGAAAGGACGCGTTTGAGTTTGCAAGTTCAATTGTTAAAGTATGACAGACTGGAAGTTTAATAGTTTAAAAAAATTCTCAGTAAATAATGTAATAAATCTACAATCAACAAAAAAATGGACATTCTTGGCGGCCATCACACTGCGTTGAAAAGATCAGCATCCAAATACAACCATATTCTTACATTTGTAGTTCGTGTAGATGTGTACGAGGGGCATTTCAAAAATAGTGTAAATTAGTCTGCCATTCATAGGAATGTTGACTGATTTCTTTTTAATTTATGTCTTAACCTAATGTGTATATCACCGAAAGACCTTCACAAAAATAGTTTTGAGAAACTGCAATTTCTTCAAAACACGCCTTGATAATAGACATTGTCTAATTGTATAGACACGGGCTGGGCGCACCAGTCCCTTGTATGCTGACTCTTTAACGCCAGGCTGTGGACATGCCGCAAAATTACGTCTAAGGAAGCCAAGGGTCCTACATGCATTAGCCTTTGTGCAAATATTGCTGACATGTGTATTCCATTTCAAATCATTGGTAATGGTTATGCCGAGATACTTGATGGTTTCTACGTTATCGAGGACCGTTCTCTCTAAAGGGACCTAAGTCAGAAAAGTTGACAAAAGTTTAAGCCGCTGAAACCTATAACGATGCCAGAAAAGTAATACTTATAAATGTCTCGCTTCTGATAGCCGCAGGTAAGACAGTCAAATAAAAGCTCTCTGCACATCTCAGTACCTGTGCTTTACGTTTGGATATTGTTAAAACATCTAAAATGAATTCTTTGATTTTTTAAACCCTGAATGCAGGATCTCAACTCCTGAAGGCGTTTTTTGATATCTGTCCTCTCCTGCTTGTTGGTTGATCATATAGCATGCGGGATTAAACTTAAAAGGATGGTTTTATGCCAGTGAATGTTCAAACAGTTCTTGGGACATGTTTACGAAGGATGCCGAACAACAGTCTGGCAATGCATTCTAAATTTCAACAACACGGTTTGAAAAACTATTAGATCGTGTGTTGAGTCTTCTAGAGACTTGTATAACTTACAGAAATAGCCTCTGGATGCCTGATATGACAATGTGAAAAGATTTATCACTGTCGACTTCATCTATACCGTGCAAAATCTTGAAATGAAAGATGTGTCCGTAAACTGCTGCCCCAGGACTTGTTAATTTGTTTTTTTCGGGGGAGGGGGGGGAGAGCTGGGGTGGAAGGGTGGAGAAACAACACATTGATGTCACTGAGACGTTTATATTTCCTTGCATGGTTCTGCATCTTCTTTTCCATATTATTTTCCTATTTTCACTGATGTATACACAATACTAGTTTACATTTGAACATCAGGACAAAGCTACACCACAATCTATAGTGACTGCTGTGGCTAAAACTTGAAAGAACAACTTTATTTTTTATCTCATAAACATCTGTTCATTGTGTAATCGTAAACATTCCAAACAGGCACGTGCTCACATACATACGTCACTGAGGTGTCTAAATGAGCCGCGACATGAGACAATCAACAAAGTGGTTGTGCGCACACCGCAGACTCTTATCAGCCTGGGCATCCCAGTCTGATCAAACTCTTCGCTAAGCGCTTAAAAGGTAACTAAGGGTCTTAGTCACCTCCATGCAGACAGCAAAGACTGATCAGACACCTCCATGCAGACAGCAAAGACTGATCAGACTGAGCGGATGCCCAGGCTGATCCGAGTCTTTGCTGGCCGCATATGCCACTTTGTTGGTTTTCTCATGTCACGGCTCAAATTGTTATACCTTTAAGGTGGTGATTTATGGTAAATTTAAAAATCTGCATAAAACCATAAAAAAAGTAATGTATCTCCCTGAAAGTTAGCAGACTTCTTATTTTTGTTGTTCTTTACAATTTAGAATACAAAATAGACGTACATGCTGCTTAAAAAGTGTTCTTATAAGGAAAGTTCAAAGGGTAGTTTTCTGCGCATTAATCTGAAAATATTAACATCGTTATTGAAAATTTACGTAGTACTGAAGGTGCGTTATTGCATAATGAATAGCGTCCTAGCAATTATTTATTCCAACTCTTTCTCAAATTGTAATGTAGACCAGATGAAAACGGTAGCTTTTTCTCAAATGTTCAACCATGTACAAGGTAATGTACACTGGATGCATTTATTAAATATAGGGTAGGCAAGCATACCTATGTAACACCTACAGTATAAATAATACATTACTTACATGATCACTGATGTGTAGATGAAATTGTTCAACCTTGTTTAAATAGTCTCACCTGTCTCACCTGTGTGCTTTGACAAAAAAATTGGTCTTAGACCGCACCTTTTTTCATCTGCTCAGCATGATAATGTATGAAAGAGTTTGAAAAAATAATTGCTAGGACGCTCTCCATTATGCAACAAGGAACTCTCAGCACTAAGTATATTTTCAATAACAATATTATTTTTTCAGATTATTGCGCACAAAATTACCCTTTGATCTTTCCTTATAAAAACACTTTTTAACATTAACAAATGCCGCATTTTGGGAATCTGAATTGTGAGAAACAACATAAAGAAGGCATATGCTAAGTTTTGGAAATATCATTGATATTTTGAGTGTTTTATGCAGATTTTTGTCTTTGCCCCAAATCAGTGATTATCACAATCTTAATCAACGTAACATCATCGCAGAATGATTTCATCCAATCAAGAACCTTTGGCTGCACCTATATTTAATTTCAATTGTCAATAATTTCCTATTCATTTATTGTTACATTTGTTATTGTCTCATTTGTATATGGCGTAAAAGTAGGGAGTGAAACATTAGCATCATTAACCGTTGAAATAGAAACAAAACAATCAGTTAAACAATTCGCAGTTTCTTCATCCGTAAAATAAAAATCCTCGACGCTATCTGTAGAAGTTTGAAAGGCGGTATCGTGTTGGTATTACTACTAGATTTTACCAACTGCTTAAGAAGTTTCCAATACAATTTCGGATTATTAGTATGTGATTCAGAAATAAGATCTTCAAAATTATTAAAAGAGGAGTCATTCGCATGTTTATTTATTTATTTATTTTTTTTTTGTCGGCTCCTCCTCCCCTACACCGACACCATTTTTTACATATCGTGTTATTCTATATACATTATTTATAAATATTTACATTATTGAAAAGCTGCGTATAAATGTTTTTTTTTTTTTTTTTTTTTTCTGATCCTGAAACAAAAATGTTTATTTTTATTTATTTATTTTTATGTTAACTTTATTTCTAAACTGTTTATATTTCAACCAATCATTTGCATTTTTTGATCTAACGGCTATTGCCTTGTGTCTATCACGTTTCCTGGAAAGTGTACGTATTTCTGAATCATACCATGGCTTATCGTTCGGCCTGATAGTGACTTCCTTATTTGGTATACATAAACTGAGAAAATCAAGCAATGTATCAGTAAATGTTTTTCATTCGTCATATTCACTTTTATTTCCAATAAAAGACCAACTGTGATTTAAATCTATCATAATCGGCTCTCTTATAAAACTAGACTTTACGTTTAAATGCATTTGGAAGGATATAACTAAATGGGGCACATATAAACGTTGATGGTATTCGATATTTCGAGTGCTCCAGAAACAAACACATCACTTGTTGGTGAAACAAGATTCGGATCAAATAGAGTTGCTGTAGAATCTGTGGCATGTTCTCGTATAGGTTCAGTTATGACGTTATTTATTTTTTTTAATTATTCATCAACTTAATCATGTTAATACGAAGGGTGTTGAGAAAGTTCTGATTCTCGCCGCATAGCTTTATTTAGCGCCATGCTGGGGACAAATGCTTTACATGTATTGAAAGCACTCCGTTTTGCATTTACAGTGAAACCAAACGCTATACAAAGATACATTCTCTTATTAAGTTACAATGTATTTTAGGCATTTTATTAGGCCACAGTAATATCACTGGGTCAAGTTTGTAATTGAATTTATATTCAGTGAGTCATTCAAGTCAATCATAATTGTAAATACAAAATGAATTTTTGTCAGCTGTTTATCAATCGTTGCCTTCAATATCCATAAAATTTACAAAAGTTATAAGGACAGCAAATGTTATAAGAATGGCATTAGATTCATTCCTTGCAAAGCAAAGCAATGTGCAGTTCTTATAATGTTATTGAAATCGGCATCAACGTCTTTTTTTTAAGATTGTAGCAACTTCGTTTTTTACATTCATCTTAATTTTTGGAAAATTTCGAACTGGACTATACAGAAGCTCGTCCTGACAAGATTTTAATGCTAAAGCATTTGTTTTCGTTGCAAAATTATGACAACTGTAGTAGAAAGGAGGAATTTGCTACTACATGAAATGCAGATAATCCAAATTCACGGGACAGTATGGAATTTCCGCGATATTTACAGGACACAGTTGCCCGGAGGACCAATGATGAAAAAAATAAAGACTGCTCATATATGAATCATGACCTTCGACAGTAGAAATTTGCAGTGGCTGTATGGTATAACTCTTTCAAAGACGTTCGAGGTGTCCTTTAAAAAAAATAAAAACTGCGAGTGCAGAATTGTTCAGACATATCACAGCTTTATATATTTTCGCTATCAGAAGTTTTGTATTTATGATGCTTACCAAAATGTGATGTCAAGAACAGAATTTTTTGAACATCCCTCGTACTTTTGAGATGTCTGCTATTCCTTCGTTTAAGTCCCCATACAATTATAACCGGTTTAACTGAATCAGAAGCATTTGCGATTGATATATTAACATACCGGTGTAGGTCTATAGACATAAGGGTAAAGGTGGGTAAATTCTGACAGCGGGTAAATTCTGACAGTGACATTGTTTCCTTTATACCTTTATATGTCAGTTGTTTGGAATTAAAACAAAATTAAGGGACCGACCATTTGATATTCTGAAGAGGGGGGAGGGGGGGGGGGGGGCGGGGCGGTAAAACAAATTAAAGGGACCGACCATGGACCGACCATTTGATATTCTGGGGGGGGGGGGGGGGGGGCTGGTATTCTTGATGGAGACAGGACATTTTATTTCACTGGCCTCTGGAAACAATTTCTCTTTTTTTCAGCTTAAGGGAGCTATTTTTTTTTACAAACTAACTCAAACAGGTTATTTTTTTTATTATATAGGGCTGAACTATCAGATCCTTTACTTGACCTTAACATCCTTTTATTTTACCCACATCAGTAATTTTTACACCTTTTTTTCTCACAAAAAGAACATGGTGCTGTCTTTAACCAGGCTAAGGGCATGGCTTAGCTTGCTTTTGCAAAACAGTGCCTGGAGCATGTTACTCTCTTCATCTAAGGTACAGATACAAACATCCCTGTATGAGTTGTCAAAAAATAAGGCCTTAAATTAGGGAATTATTGGCCAAAAAATAGGGCTATTTTGGCAAAGTTTTAGGGCTAACATTGGGAATTTAAGGGTTTTTCTAGCTCAACCATATGCCCAAACATGCTTTATTCGTAAGTTATAGAAAGTTTGATAAATACTTACTGATAGAGTCGCATTATTCATGAATTGCAGTTAATAAAATGGCTGACAGTTCTGTGTAAGAAAGTAACAAAGGAAGGTCTGGGGCGTTGCCCCGCAGAAGCCAAAGCAATTTCCCAATTTTAATCGCAATTTTAAAACTGGAAACAATAGAGAAAAACTAGGGATGATGATAAAAATAAGGGTTTTCTATTTTGGGACTTTTGCCTTTTAGAGTGTTTAATTTGCCATAATGGCTTTGTCTCCTATAAGCTAGTGACTCTTTTGCAATTCAGTTTTAGTGTAAACATTTACTTAGTAATTTGGCAGATCAATGATACCTCTTTGTGAATGTTGTATAGGACGTTTTTGTAAATGTATGCACATGCAGGGGTCCGCTGGTGAAAAGAAAGGTAGATTATATTAAAATATTACTATAAATATGGGGGGTCTGGGGGCTGCCCCCCCCCCTCCCAGAAGCAAGAGACATTATAAAAACTCAGTTCAAATGTAATTATCTGCAGACTATACTTTTTTTTTTGAAATTTTGGGTGGTGCCAGGTTATTTTTTTCACTTACTTCTGAGGCCAGATTATTTTTTAAACCCCCTTATGAGCCAGGTTATTTTTTTCTTGCATATCCAAAGACAGGGATTTTTTTGATAAATTTACACCCCCCCCCCCCCTCCCCACGATTATCAAATGGTCGGTCCCTAACTGGACAAACAGTTAAAATGCTGGTCCCCTCCCCTCCCCCCCCCCCCCCCCCCCCCCCAGAATATCAAATGTTCGGTCCCTAACTGGACGAACAGCGATCGGTTTAAGTCCTGGTCGTCTTATCTGGATTTTCACTGTTTGCAATGCTATGTCCGAATTTACCAGCTGTCCGAAGTTACCCGACTCTACCCTACCCTAGATAATAAGAAGGATTTATCTTTATATTTAATTTCTACCCAAATAGAAATGGTTTTCTCACCGAAACGAGCTTATAGGAAACGTAGGTTATAGAAGGCCATCTGAATGAGCCGTGTCGTCTTTTCCAAACGGGTAACTTAATAAAAATCGTTTCCTATTTCGTTAGTTAAGTGTTTCGGAAAAGCACAGTATATCAATAACAAGAATATTATTTTCTACATACTCGAGTTATGTCTGATGCTTCGAATATTAAGATGCAGGACAGATATACCGCCGATATCACTGGTATTTACAAACTGGGGCCATGGGTTTTCTGCTACATCACCTGCTAATAAAATAAGTAACATAAAAATATCAAGAACACCAACATCGATTTTAATTAATCTCACAGTGGGCATGGAACATTCCTTTATGAAATTACCTATATACATTTGTATATATACGAGGGGTGATCATTAAATAGTGGAAACTAGCATTTATTTCATAAGCTATGTGTCAAAACACCATTTCAGATATATAACACCTAAGAAGCAAGCATATGACATATAATTAAGTCCAAAAGTACTGTTTAAGGATATCGTTGTCATGGCAACGATGCCTTAAACTTATAAGGGTTTAGTCTGTAAATGTTTGCATATTTTCTTGCATATTTGCTGCTGATTAGTAACAAAGTATGGATAAAAGTTTGTGATAGTATGATTGCCTTATGCAAGGCTCAGATACTAAAAGAAATATACAGTTATCCATGACTTGCTCTCAAACCTGGCAGAAGTACAGACCTTGAAGGACATTTGATCGAGCAAAATTTGACGTTTTTCGCTGATTTTAAGCCGGAGGGACCAGAATTGTGACGTCATTGCAGTTTAGCAAACAGGGTCTCGGGAGCATTGTATAGCAGAAAGAACCAAAATCATCCTGTACTTCACAACCGATCAATTAACTTTAGCATAATACCTGAAATAGCGGAATAAAACGTCAAACTCCCTAAAAGTCAATTATTTTAACCCCTGCTTTAGCTTTAATTCATGCAAAATTTAAGACCGTTTTCATAAAGAATCATTATATATGTGTTTCTAAAGCCAAAACCTAACTTAAACGGAGGTGTTCCTAAATTTTCAATTCCCCTTTCCATAGCGCATAAAATAAGCATATTACACGCACCTCCTTACCAAAATGACGTCGAAAAAATTCACACGCGGTACCCAGCATGAACGTGACGTCATATGCTGCTAAGGCAACACGTTGAAATTTCAATTTCAAATATGAATTCGAAAGCTCAAAAGACACTTTTTGGTGATACATGAAGGACACTTATTTCTAGGTATAATTAACTAATCTACAAAGGTGTTTCCATTATTTAAGGAATGAATTTCATTTTTCTGAGGTTTATCGAAGTGTAAACTACATTGGGTTACGTGCAAAGTGAATGAACCCCGGAGGGGTTCATCTAAACTTTGCTAGTGACCCAATGTAGTTTACACTTCGATAAACATCAGAAAAATTAAGTTCATTGCTTATATTTACATTCGTTTCAATCTAGTCTTTCATGGAAAATCTTGTATAAGCGCTAAAATTGAAGCATTAAAACATGTACACGCAGTTTCTTCTGCTAACAGCAGAACGGCATGCATGACGTCATGACGTTGCTGACGTCCAATCAGGTTGTAGAGAGCCATTGTTTATTTTTACGTCATTGACGTCGCGTGTCTCAATGTAATTATTGGAATGTAAACTACATTACGTGCAAATGGTTTACTATAGGGTTTTTCAGTAAATACACCAAGAATGTAAATATTTAATGATCAACCCACGTATAACGTCAATTTTGTTACCTTGGAACTCATGCTCACCGTGATAACCGTATCTACGAAAGAATTAAAGAGCGATATAATCAAAATTAGGTTGCTCTGACAGGTAGGTACCGAACTGAAACTCCACACGAAAAGTACAATGAAAGAAAAGATAAATTAAAAGAAAAGATAGTTATTACTTAAGTGAATTTTGAGGAAAAATACACTCTCGTTTATAAATTTAAAAGTGATTATATGCGAACGTTACTAGTATAGCAATCAGTTTTCAAATATATAGACTCAGGTAAAAAGGTCAAATATTTGCTGTCTCTATAAAGTATATCATCCCAATCCCCGGGAGGCATACGACGTTAACATTGAATAAATGTTGATTCAACGCCATAACGATGAATCGATTTTGATTCAGTGTTGATAGAGCGTTGGGTGCGGGGCGCGTCCCCTCTATCTATCTCTCTTCCCACGCCCTACACCCTTTCATCAACCTATGCAATGTGAGTGTCAAAATAAGATATATTTATTGTTACGGCACGTTGTGGATATAGAGTTGCTTCATAACCCAAGTGTGTGCGGGTTTTCTGCCCCTTTTTTCTCTGTTTTCAGGTACCACTTCTGCGAGGAAGCTGAAAACAGTGTAAATATTCTTTGCATTCTTCATCGCAAATGACATGCAATAAATGTAGTCAGACGCGATAGCAAACAGTGAAAAGTCTGTCGTAAACTAATTCCTATTCATTGTCACTTTTTGCCGCTAGAGGGCTTCAAGTATTTTGTCAGGGTCAGGCAACCAGTCTAGAGTCTGTCGCCAACAGTGGGCACGTTCGCTATAATAGCTCGGGTAGACTCGAGCAGTACCTAGATATATCTCGGGTTACTCGTTTCTACATATTCGCTGCTCAAAATTTACAGAACGAGTTGCAGGAGAACATCTTGGTATTGCTCGAGTTTGCCAAAGTGATTATGCTCGAACGTTGCCAGTATAGCAAACAGTTTTCAAATATTGTAGAATCAGGTAAAATGGCACAACAAATAGGCCTGCTAATAGAGTTGTTCATGTATCAACTTAAAGATACTTATTCGATATGCTGTACAAATACGATTGTCACTTACTGTACATAGCAAAAAAGTAAATTTTTAGCAAAAGGCAGAAGAAAAACACATTTTATTAAATATTAGTGTATGCTTAAAGCTGATATCCGGCAACGGGTTCATGGAAGAAAATGACGTCAGCCAACAATTAACAAAAGGGCAATGAGGCCCTGAATCGCTCATCTGAGTATGGTGGCCATGTAGGCCATGTGACATGGACCGTTTGGATAATTTTTCTTTGAGGCTTTACATGAAATTTTCTTAGCATCGGCTGCCCAGTAGCTTTTGGCATGTTTGACATTGTCAAAATATGAGACACATGCGTCAGATATCCGCGAATGACCTTGACCTCTTGTGCCAGCAATTCTTCATGTACCAACTAAGACGACTGCGACCAATTTTATGCCAACATCTTCTAAACTTGCCATGAAATCTTATATTCTAGCATTTTCCAATACTTGACTTTGACGTAAAAAAGGTCTTGGTCAACCCAAGGTCATTATTTGAATAATCATGGTAGTACTCATGCTACATACCAAAATTCAAGGCCATCGGTCATTTGGTTCTGCAGCAGAAGATTTTTGAAGGTTTTTAACATATATGGCATGACGGCCATACTGGTCATGTGATCTGGACCGTTTGAACAAATTTTCGTTCAGAGTCAGCCCCTTGAGGCTCTATATGAAATTTGGTCACAATTTGCCCAGTGGCTTTTGAGTAGATGTGTGAAATTGTCAAAATATGAGACACATGGGTCAACGGTCAAAGAATGACCTTGACCTCTTGTACTCGCAAATCTTCATGTACTTATTAAGATAATTGTATATATCAATTTTTAGCCCAAAATCTTCAACAGTCGCAAACTGGCGCAAACGGTTCGCATTGTCGCACAAAACAGTTTTACATGTAAAACTTTTTTTTGTGCGACAAAATTTCTCGCAATATAGTCGCAACACAGTCGCAAAGTCAAGCGGGTGTCGCGAACACGTTGCGCACCCATCGCAATTTAGTTTCTGCGAGTCGCAATGACCGTGAACACGAAAAATGTGCGAAATAAATAAGACTATATTGCGAACAAATTGCGACATAAATAAGACACTTCCGCGACTAAATTGCGAGCAAATAAAACTGAGACATTCGTACGAATATCTTACGACTATCGTGCGAGTGTCTTAAATTACTCGCAATCTCGCAAAAGTGTCGTGAATGGTTCGTATTTTCGTCCCACGTGACTCGGACAATTATGTTTCTCGCAAACAGTTTGCACTCATTCAGTTCCAACATGGGCAACATGCCAGCAAAAGTCAGAAAAGGGCGAGGTAGGGGTAGGGCTGCCACTGCACCCGGCCATCAAACCACAACACAGGAAGCCGAAACAGTCCCAGCTCCTGTTCCCTCCGACGACGATGGCTCGGGAGCTCCCACGGTTTCTCTGACGGGTGAAACAAGGAAGAAAAAAAAACTGGGCATTGACAGTACCCATGGAAGGATGCCCACCAGAATGTACTGTCTGAGTTCTGGCTGAACCACCCCATATTTTATGATAAAACACAATATCCGTCCTTCTGACGTCTGATGATTAAAAAATTGCTGGAATGATTATGTCAATAGGTTCTCATTTTCTCGCAAAATCATCGTGCGACTGTTGCACGACCTTCGCACGACAGTCGTGCGACGCTCGCGAGAGTATCGTGACACAGTCGCACGAAAGATGTAATCGCCATTTCATTGTGCGAACGTCGCACGAGTGTCTCACGAACGTCGCGCGACCGTCGCGCGACGTGTGTGCGAACTCCAGGCAAATTTGGGCAAGATTCGTGAGATAATCGTACGACATTCGTGCGACATTCGCGCGACACTCGCAAATATGTCGTAATCACCATTTCAGTGAGATCCAAATATGAAAAATGTCGCAAAGTCGCGGATTTTATCGCAAATCTTTGTCTCAGACTAGTCGCCAGTTGTCGCATCCCAGTAAGATACTAGCTTAAGGTCGCCGATCGATCGCCGACTGCATTCGAAAGACGTCGCCGACTGTACGGCGACTGATCGGCAATCACATTTGAAGAGGAAAAGTAGTTGCAATGGTCGCAGAGGTCGCAGGTCAGTCGCAGACGAAATCAGCCGCAAAGCGGTCGCATCGCAGTCGTAAGCTCTGTGGGACCGAGGCTTTAGTTGACTGAATACACCAACATTTATACAAAAATCTTCAACATGTTCAATGAAATTTTATGTTAGAGTAGTTTCCTATATGAAGCACCAGAAAGCAAATTTGGTCTTGCCTAAAAGATTGTCAAGGTCAATCATATATCATCAGTTAACCATACTGAGTACGACTTATTACCCAATGCTATATACCATATATATGTTTCAAAGCTATCGGTCTGTTGGATATGCTATATATATGTTTCAAAGCTATTGGTCTGTTGGATCTGGGGAAGAAGATTTTCATGGATAACTTTCCACGCCACTGTTTAAAAATCGATAATCGATATTCGCGAATCGAGCTGGTAATGAAATACACTACGAGATATGGGCAAGTCATCTTTTTCTTCTTATTTTATTTTTCCTTATATTCAAATCCATTTTTCCGTGTTCATTTCGAAAACCGCATTAATTTGCGAACAGCCTGATATAATTTTTGAAAAGATTGCATAAGAAATACCGCGGTCATTTTTTAGTTTAAACTGACTACCCTCAAAATGTATAGAATATATGACATTTTTACTGCGTTGATCAAAGTTTTTACCCGCATATGTCTCTCTTTTTCATAAAATGAAAATTTTCCGTGTTCATTCCGAAAACTACAATTATTCAGCATTTCACTGATATATTTTTATTGAAATAGGAAGTAAAACAGTGCGGTCATTTTTACATTTTCGATCAGCACCCTTATTTTCTATGCTGGCGCAAATATCCAACAGAATTTACACATTACTCCAGGTGGCGTAGAAAGTTGCGGACGTTTAAAGATTTTTACCATGGGCATTTGTATCATGTGACCAGAACCATTTTCTTGACATATATTCGTTTCCTCTGCATTTACCATATTCAATTTGATTCCAGTTGGCCCGATGGCTTTTGATGAGAAAATAAAAGCATCGCAAACGACTGTGTGATACCCCGCCATTGCAAAGATATTTTAAATGTCGATTTTTCCCGATTTATTTTTTCTCTGCATTACCCCAGGGCAGGCAGCCAAATCCCATGGAATGAAATTTGTCATCACAGGAAACTTCATTAATCTTACCAATTGCTGTAAGCTTCTGATAAATTACTTTCAATCCTGGTCGTTTACATTTTCATGACTTTAGACATACCTATGGCCACAGGGCAAGGTTAGATAACCCCATTAAGGCCAAATTTTGATCACCACGAGAAGCTTTTATTATTTCTATCATATGATATAAGTTTTAGAAAAATCGGTATAGCTTATGATTTTATGTAAATTTTATCACCATTTTATGCAAGTATATGTCCAGGAGGAAGGGGCAGATTACTCCAATGGGGTAAGTTTCAAGAAACACAGGAGGCTTTTATTACTCTGAACATTTACTGTAATTTTCAGAACATCTTCTACTAACTCTGATTTTATAAGGACTTTTTTATGATTTATACATGTATATAACCCCAAGGAAGGGACAGATAACTCAGGAGGGCAACATTTCTATTTATTAATTTTATCATTTCTGTGAAGTTTCATAATTATACTCCATATAGGAAAAGGACTAGAGGCGGAAACCATTTTCGTACATCGACAAGTGCCATAAAATTGTGAGAAATAATCGATAGTTGTCCATTAAAAATCTCAAGCAAGACATACTTGGTACAAATGCAGATGCAAAATTTGAATGAAATCCGTTGAATAATATTTAAGTTATAGAACGGAAACAAAGTGCGGTCGTACAGACGGATGTACGCTCTACGGACGGATGGACAGACACACGGACGGCCAACTTAACTAACGTGTGGCAGGGTATAAAAGAATACAAGATATCAGCGCCAGGTATCTGCTTTGTAGGAAAAAAATGATTGCTTGCCTGAGGCCTGGTGTAATTGCTGAACATTTTATCAACAGAAAACAGTGGAGATGGATCCAGAAATCGGAACCAATAAAATAGGCGTGCCACTTGAAAAAAATCTTATGTTTACGTATTTTTGGTAAACCAGTGATGTGGGTAAAACCTTGCTCTGGTAGAAAGCAGATTCCCTCCTGCGTAGGGCAACCTCAACTGATTGGGTGTGCTTAATGTCTAGTGTGTCTGACAGGTTCTCAGAGTGACTTACCACTGTTCACCCATTTAAGCCTAGTATCCGTTAAAGGAACAATGGCTAAACACGGTATCTGATCAGGGTGTACACTATTTGCATAAGACAAATCTCTTTAAAATAACAACGATAAAAATAAGCTACACCAGACACTCCTAATTGACAAATGGATTCGTCCAATTTGTAAGGACAGAAGCGTCCACAATGTATAAATGGGTTAAACTGTAACAAGAATAATTACATGTAGAGTTACTCAAATGAGCCACGACACGACAAAAGCAACAAAGTGGCATGTGCGCCCAGCAAAGACTCAGATCAGCCTGGGCATCCGTATAGTCTGATCAGAGTCTTTGCTGTGTGCTAAAGGTGTACCTTAGGGTCTAAGCTACCTCCATGCCGACAATGAAGACTATAATCAGACTGGGCGGCTGTTCTGGTTGATCTAAGTCTTCGGTGGGCGCAAGTGCCACTTTGTTGGTTTTGTCGCGTCGATGCTATCAGCCGCAACCAATGAAAAGCCTCAGATAGTCCTACGTCATCAAAGATCGATGGCGGTAAGTTCTGTCTTTGAAGCTTCGCTATTCCGCCTGATTTTATCGAAACAATGATTACATGGCATTTGCTGAGGATAAAGTTCCATTCAGTTGTTATTAACAGTACCAGAACTGGCTTTCATACAGTTATATAGTATAATAAAATGACATTTGAAAATATTGGGTAGAGTCGGGTTACTTCGGACATCGGGTAAATTCGGACATACCATTGCAAACAGTGAAAATCCAGATGGCTCATAATAAGCCGTCTTTTCAGGATTTTCACTATATGCCCAGTTATTTTTGTTTTAATTCCAAACAACTGATATATAAAGGAAACAATGTCACTGTCCGAATTTACCCGTTGTCCGAATTTACCTGACTTGACCCTACGTTATAATAAAAGACATTTGAAAATATAAATAAGTGTCTTACATTTGTTCTAGGATTCTAGGATATGTTTCAGTTTGTTTTGTTGAAAGACAGACACACCAAAACTTCAGATAGGACTAGGAGTTTAAGTTTGAGAAGGCATTCCAACAGGTATAAATGCAAAAACAGGAAAATTCCAACATGGATTTAAAACGAGTTGCATTGGCAGTGCTATTAGCTGCTGTTGGTAAGTTCATTTATTATCATTATTAGTGGTAGTAGTAGCAATATTGAAAATTAGGAGCGTTAAGTAGGAGGTTGCTTAGCAAGTGAAGTGGCTTAATCAAACTAGTTTCATGCGCGCAACCTCGCACTTCCCTCTGATACAGCTCCAAGGGACTTCCTAAGTCATCAGCGAAAAATCACAATGGACATGTTCGACTGGGCGTTTCGTGCTTTACGATTCTTAGTGTGAAGCAGTTTTTTCTTGTGACAAAAAAATGTTGCACGCTAAAAATATTTAAGTGCGAATCGCCCAATTGAATACGCCCAATAAAAGATATATGCTGAGCACTGTGTGCAATCCAAACCAGAGCAAAAGGTAAGCACTCTGGACCACAACTGACCCGACATAAGACAATTTTCAACCGCAGGAAAATCAGTTTTGTACCAAGTAAAGCCTACAAATTTCACAACAATGGTCAAATGCTGGACATTCACTTTGATTATAAACACAAATGAGCCGAGACACGACAAAACCAACAAAGTGACATGTGCGCCCAGCTAAGACTCAGATCACCCTTGGCATCCGCCCAGTCTGATCAGAGTCTTCGTTGTTCGCATGGAGGTAGCTTCGCTGTTCGCACAGAGAGGCGTCATAGTCGAGTGGTTAGAGTGGCTCGGTTTTTGTGCAGAAAGTCTCCGGAAGGTCGTGAGTTCGCGGCTCACCGTCGACTGGAAAACTCTCTCTGTCAACCTAACAGCAAATGGTACCTTTTTCGAATTAGGGAAGGATACGGCAGCGAAAGGAAAGAGATGGGTTCCGCCTTTCATCAGCTGTGCCCAAGATACAGTGGGTCTCTAACGCCCACTGCCCCAACGGCTATTAGGCTATGGGAAACCTTTACCTTTTTAACCTTTACCCTTTCAGCGCAAAGCAAATACTCTGATCAGACTGGGCGGCTGCCAGGCTGATCTGAGTGCCGCTGGGTGTAATTGCTACTTTATTGGTTTCGTCGTTTCGCGCCTCAAATACACTGAAAAGTGAAATCTGAAGATCAAAAGTTCACCATCATCATATTTCAATTCTCATATCGACGTTACCCCCGCACCTCAGCGGAACGTATCCATAGCCGCAGTAACGGGGCGCCGAGCGTCCGTCCATATCAAAAGTTCACTTGTAGATGCTTGGCTTATACGTATTTACTGCATTACACCATTCTATGCCATTAAAATCCATTTCAAACAGAGAATTAAATTATTTGGGAATGAATTATGGTTTGAGAAAATCACACCTTTCCATAATACGAATTTCAGGTAGCGTCGCACTTACAATTGTAGAGGAGCATGGCATACACTGTATGTCATGCTCCTCTCAAATTATAAGTGAGATGATGTCATATATCTGTTACCTTCGCAACTATGGAATTACCAACTGTTGTGCGTAGTGACTTGTCAGAGTGACTATGACATCACTTTGACATCAATATGAACTCTTAGTTGTTAATAAGGTAACAGGTATATGACGCCATTAAATCCGGGGCGGCAATTTTTCAATGATATTACAAAATGAAATTCTTTCAACAGAAACTTCAGATTTTCTCAAACAAATAATAATTCTCAAGCCATTTGATTCCGTGTTTTCAGAGGTAAAAGTGAGATTACAAAGTTCAGTGTCCCATTTTCGCTGGACAGGAACCTGACATACTATTTGAGATTTAGTTTGTACAGTGTGGATATTGCTTTTAATATGGTGAAATGCCTGTCATGTAGATCAGAAATGGTTGATAAATATTAAATGTTTTATAAGAATAAACGAAAGAACGCAAATTAAGAACATTCAGTGCTTGAGGAACGAAGCGGAGCAGAATGAAAGCCTGTTCTATAGGCGAAACAGAAATTCTAATTAATTAATCCTAGATACGTGGGACGATTGAAAAGTTCTGAGCCTTTGATACTTCTAGTAAATCTGGGCATGCTTGCTTAACATAAATGTAATAAGTTGTCATTCACTAGCTTTCTGTGGAAGTTAAAAAAATCCTAGTAGTAGTAGTAGTGTTTCCATTCTCATATCGACGTTGCCCCCGCACCTCAGCGGAACGAATCCATAGCCGCAGTAACGGGGCGCCGAGCGTCCGTCCAAAAATCCTGGCGAAAGGTTTCTGTTATATGGCGCCATAAACACGAGAGGGGTGGCATATTTTTAAAGTAACATTTAAAATCTATATGTCTTGTATTACTTTGAAAATTTATTCTTCACATTCTACAAGATTTAAATGGTTCTTATTATGGTACATGCAAATATATGATGATTTGTCAATGGTTTGATGGAAATACAAAATGTTTGACATCTGGCAACTCTACCGTAAACCCTTATAGTTTGCAACCCTGAAATTTAGAGACCCACAGCTTACTTTCATGTTTGTTAGGACTATTGTGAGCTAAACCAAACAATGTTTACACAAAAATAAACATTGACATCTCACATAATTTTCATCAAAAAGGAGTTTAAAGATATTACCTCCTGTGCACGCACAGCATGCGACTCCGTTTGTGCATTATCTGCAGAAAATCTCAAAATAGACACTTCCTAACCATTAAATATTTGCTTTCAATTCTGAATTGTAATGAATCTATGTTTGAATATGTCATCACTTACAGGGATGCGGTACTAGATATATTTGCGAAAACAGTTGTTAAATGATTGACTCTGCTAAATTATGGTCGGTCAAAGAGTCATACAGGGCACTCATGGGGGTAGTTGTAAAAAGTGATGTGTTATACGATTGAAACAGAAGATAAATTCCCGAAATTTGGTTTTGTTGCTCTGTAGAATGACAGTTTAAAACCAATAGCTCAAATCCACTCTAAAGGTTTCAGAACATGGTAAGGCTCAGAACTTTTCAATCGTCCCTCGTAAGTTTAAACTGTTAAAAGTTATTTAAGAAATGAATTTCATTTTTTTGAAGTTTATCGAAGTGTAAACTACATTGGGTCACGTGCAAAGTGAATGAACCCCGAAGGGGTTCATGTAAACTTTGCTAATGACCCAATGTAGTTTTCACTTCAATAAACATCAGAAAAATTATGTTCATTGCTTATATTTACATTCGTTTCAATCGAATCTTTCATGAAAAATCTTATATAAGCGCGAAAATTGTAGCAGTAAAACATGTACACGCTGTTTTTACTGCTAACAGCAGAACGGCATGCATGACGCTATGACGTTGCTGATGTCCAATCAGGTTGTAGAGAGCCATTGTTTATTTTGACGTCATTGACGTCGCGTGTCTCAATGTAATTATTGGAATGTAAACTGCATTACGTTCCAATGGTTTACTATAGGGCTTTTCAGTAATTACACCAAGAATGTAAATATAAACGTGTAAACATCATCTGTGACTGTAGACAGACTTATTGCTTTGCGTTGGTAACTGTCTGGTTTTTAAACATAACAGGAATTTATAAGTTGTTTGTGCTAAATGCAGTACAAAGTCGTGTTGTTGTTGTCGCTTTGTAGCTTTACGTCCACGGAAAACAGCTATGGTCATGTCGGGACGGTCAATTTACCTAACCACACTATTCCTGGGCAGGCTTGAGCCTCATAAACGTGTGCATACTTTCGCCAGTAACTGACAACTGCCCTTCTCGAATCAGCGGAAGGAGAAACCAAAGTATGTTGCCGGACCGGGTATCGAACCCGGGATCTCTGGGTCTCTAGTCAGATGCACTACCGACTGTGCTACGCGGCCCGGCCAGTACAAAGTCATTTCGTCACAAAGTTTTGCTAAATCAAAAAGTTAAAAGTTTCGGTATTGCATCTTGGTAAAAAATCACGGTAAAATTGACAATTCCCTTGATAATGATTTTCTCAATAATCGAGGGGATAACTGTATTCAAAATTGTCATTTGGGGAGGTAAATCGTCGGTTTTATGGTCAGAAAATTCGTTTTACGGCTACGCACCAGCGGAGCTGTAAAACGCAATTTGCGACCATAAATCTGACGATTTACTTCCCCAAACGACAATTTTCAATGTAGTTATCCCCCATTTTAATGCACTTTTTCACAGATTCACCTTATAAAGTGTACTTCTTTGCACCCATTGCGAGCGCTTTCAGCAGCGTAAAACCAAACGTCAGCCAATGAGAAGCGACGTTTTATAATGACGTCGGGTTTGCGACGGTATATCGCAGAATATACATTACTGTCGCAAATATTTGACGTTATCCAATCAGACGTCGCGGTATATTTGTAAGTGAATAAGAATACCGTATTTATTCGATTATAAGACAGAGGCGTTTAACTACTTAAACAATTCCAGAACTTTAGATCCGTCTTTCATGTTGTTTTACTACTTGTCGCTTCGTGTTATTTTACTCATTTGGTTTGGGTGGGATTTGATTTTTTTATTAAATGATTCTTGACCACTACCCTTACAAGAATATAGTTTACATACAAGTAAATCGTTTTTTTTTGTATGCAATTTATGAGGAAACATTCCTCGTACAATATCAAAATGAATTTTGAAAGCTTGAAGTCGGACTGGGCTTTTATTAGTCATGTCGCGTCTAATACTGCAATCAACTGCAGAAATTCGGTCAAGTGGAAGCTGGAGTTTCGAAGGACATCGCTTTCGTTTATTATTATTTTATTATCATTTTTATTATTTATGTTTTTATTTATGATTAAGAGCACTAGTTTGGTACATTTATTCTCCATTTCAGACCTTTCACTCCTACTCTCATCTTATTGGCCAAAGAGCTCTAAGCTGTTCTGATGAAAAATATGAATTTTCCAGGGTGATAAACCATTATCTGCTGTTATAGCAGCTTTTGACTTCCCCGAATGGTCTGCGCATTTAGAGATGTTGACCATTCGACTAACAGTATTTGTGAGAAGCTGAAATTTGATTATTTTTTTTTCGTTTTTTTTATATTCCATTTGTGTAAATATCATTTGTCACATGTGACGCGTTTTGCGGCGTCCGATCTCGGTTTGCACTGTTTGGCTATGTCCTGTTTATGGAACGCTAGACATTAATGGGTTAATATGAACTGTTCAAAACAACAGCGCATTTCAATCCATCAAAAAAGAAACTTGAACGACACTGGATTATTTCTAAAGTGCATTTTGATGGAAAAAATCCAATCAACGACACTTTATTACTGTTTCAAAATAATAAGGCGCCTAAAACTTAAAATTTTATCTCGCGCAGCGCACTCGGATTCTTTTTACTTTTTTTTTTTTTTTTCTTTAAAAACGTCTTACTATAATAAATGATTATTACAGTAATTAATAGTCTGTAACTTAGCAGTCATTGATATTTTCGGTAGCAGGCCTGAGTTCTTTTCTCTAACTCCGCTGTCAAGGTCCATGACTCACGGGCATATAGAAATGTGGATATGACAAAGGGGCGCGTTTCACCTTTGATTCAAGATATCTCTCCTATTTGCGTCAGCTTTGTCATAGCTGCAGTGGCTTATTCACTCTTTGATAGAACATCTGCTTTTGGCAATAATCTGAGGCGATTGCTGCAAAGTCAGCTTGGAACCAGAGAATGTTTTGTTTTGGAGGTGGGGAAGTGTGTGTGTGTGGGGAGTGGGGGAAGGGGGGGAGGGGGGGGGGAGGAAGGAAGGAGGGAAGGTTTTTTTTTTTTCAAACCACTATTACCCGGCCTTTTCGCAAGTTGCATGACACTGCAGCGATGTTGTCATCCAATGTGAAGGTACAACCGCTGTTTATACAGCTACTCTGCTGCCAGGACTAGGGGCCGTATTCATAAAGCCACTTAAGTCGTTGCTATGCGGTTGCTAAGGCTAAATATATATAAAGGAGATTCCCTACAACTATGAAATTTGGTCTGGAGGAACAGTCTTACAAAGGTTGCTAAGGCTAAATATATATAAAGGAGATTCCCTACAACTATGAAATTTGGTCTGGAGGAACAGTCTTACAAAGACTGTTCCTCCAGACCAAATTTCATAGTTGTAGGGAATCTCCTTTAAAGGAATTTAGCCTTAGCAACAGCATAGCAACCACTTAAGTCGTTTTATGAATACGGTCCTAGGAGTCTATAAAAGTCTTCTTGAAACTTTTGTTTCCTTCACAAATAAAATGGCATTTCGTCTTCGTATGCAATGATTACGGTAAGTCAAAATTCACTATTGTTATCAGTGGCATTAATCAATAGGACATAGACAAACAGTGCAGACCCAAATCAGACGCCGCAGTGACAAAGGGACTAGTCCATAGCCGATTGGGCGTCAATGGGTCCAAAACGCACATAGTTGGTGATGTTGTCCTATCAGGTAATTGCAGAATTTCATCTGCATCATTCTCTTATATTTACATTCCTTTTGATTTTCATAAGATGAAACTATTTCGGAGAAACAGTGTTCATACTTCCATAAACAACAGTCGGTCACGCGACGTCGTTGGTACGCAACGTCACATGTAGACAATAGACGTCATTTCTATTGGACGTCACATCATGGCGACGGCCATTTAACGCAAGCGGCTTGCGCAAGCGGCTTCCAAAGGATAACCCTTTTTTAGAACATATTTACCTGTTGGTTAGTGACAGCTTTTTGTCGTATATTTTACAAACGTTGTTCTTAAAAAACGAACATGATGCTCAAAATAATTTAAAACTAAATATAATTATAAGAGAAAGATTCATATTTCCGAAGTTCATGGAAGTATGAACACAAAGAGTTCCGTGCAAAGTTAACGTGAACGCTCTTCAGGCGTCACTTACTTCGCACGTGACCTATTGAGTTCATACTTCCATGAACATCGGAAAATGGAATTTATTTCTTAATTGAATACTTTGTCTTGTCATACCACCGACACGTTAAGCAATTGTTGCAAAAACTCTTTAAACTTGACTACTGGATAATACCAATTTGCCTACCTGTGCTGTCGACCGATCCGGTACTATACAAATTGGCTGTCGACGAGAATTCGGACGTAAGCATTACCGATAACGGTAAATGACACTACCGAAAATGACCCTCGACCCAGTTGATCTGCTGTCGATTGTCTCGGTCGACAGCCACTTTTTCATATATAGTAATTGACTGACTCGGTCGACAGCACAGACAGGGAAATTGGTATTACCATCGTGTTAACTGTCCGGCGCTCTGTCCAAAAAAACAAGAAAAAAAAAGAAAATAAAGAAATAAAGAAACAAAAGTATGAAAAGAAAGAAAGAAAGTCATTGTGCAGATAAACATGTGATTTCTTTTCCTAACAGGTTAAGCTAGGTTTCTATTGTTCTGGTCATTTCTGTTATTGTTATCAATTAATGTCATTTCTAACGAAGTCACATTGTGTTTAGAGACCCAGCCAGTCTGGACCTAGTTGTCCAAAACTAATGACTTCGTAAGTGAACGAGACGTTAAATTTTCAAACGTATTGTGCGCGAAAACACTGCCATTTTGCCGAAAAATGTGAGGAGCTTTTGCGCAAGTTCCTCTCATTTTGTCAGCAAAAATATTACTACACTCGATTTTATGTGTACTAGTAGACTGCTAGCGATACTTAGAACAAGTGGGCCCTAATGTTTGATATTTTGAAATTCAATATTGTTTTTATGTTCGAATTTTACAAATATACCAACACTTTGAAAGATTTCATCTTTACGACATCTCAAACTGTTATCAGAACGGAGAGAATAGACCTAACTAATCCTACAATCTTCAGTTGTAAGATCCCAGACGTATTTGTTAACATACAGTCAAGGGACATAATTATTCGCCACTTTCAAAATGGCCGCCATCAACAAAGAAATAATGCACTGAATTCAAACTAGCACTGTGCTATTATCCTGAATTTTTTTTCATTGAAGTTTTGAAAAATAAATTACCTTTCTATTAACTACATACCACTTTCCTTCAGTATTTTGCTGTTAATCTCTGAGAAATTAAAACTGCATGTTTTTTCAAGCAGACTGAATTGGTTCACATTTGTTAAATGAGTGAGGTTGGCTTTCAAACATAAATTTCTTGACTTCTTTTAGTGACAAACCATGATTTTTGAGGAAATTTCGTGATTGTAGTGTAAAAGAAAAATACAGATAAACTATTTAGTTCCTGTGCCTTGTGGAAATTTAAGAGCTAAATAATTTGTACAGAGGGGATCCTGATTTTGAAGACTGATCTTTAATTGCAAATTATTTGGTACTAGTTAATTTTGAAGTTTGTTTGGTATCTTTTCATACTTAAAGGGCATTCATACTTTACCACTCCTGAGCTAGATTCGTGAAAGCTTCAAAAACAAACAGTCACAAACCAATAGTATTGACTTACTGTCTACAGTGAGGCTCCTGCCAGTGACGGGCATGTAATAAATTGTCTCTCCACATCCAAGATTTGTAAGAAAATAAAACATAAAGTAGCTGACATTCATCACTGGATATCCATTCACCCCCAATGTATGTCAATAATCCAGTCCCTCTACTCCTTATCCTATGCCATCCTCTTTATCATCCCACCTCCCCCAACCCCACCCACCTCATATGGTCCTTGTATTTTCTGACAGCCCTTTGTCATTTTCTCTTAATTATCTTTTCTGTAAAATCTGTACCTGATAACAAATTCCAGTATACCACAGAATTCTCTCACAGTTGTCTTGCTGTTGATTTTCACTGAACTCAAATTTAGCTACCTGCTTTGGATGTAAACAAACATCTACCATCACAGTCTGGCTTCATTTGTTTCACAACACAAACTATATTTTTCCTTCAACAGTCATGAAAGTGTGGCCCCAGAACTGCAAAGTATGATCATTAAGTTCTATAACTTTTTGTCAACTATAAATTAACTTTACATTCCCTTTAACAGCCCACCTGTCAAAATTATTGTGCTTGGTAGCCATGCTGTTTACCCATCATGCACTCTGTGTCCATGGTAATGATGTCATCAAATACCCTTGTGACATCATCATGAGGTTATAAGCAATTAACTCATATAACTTCCAATTATTGATTATTTGTGTGTGAGTAGCACAGAGCAAAATAAACACACTGTGTAAACCAAGTCTACTTATTTTCTTCTTGGGTGGCGAATAATTATGTCCCTTGACTGTACCTGCATTGACATTTCAAATTATTCCACTTTATCCACTCCATTCTGATAACAGTTTCAGATGTCGTAAAGATAGCATCTTTCGTATTGTTGGTATATTTGTGGAGCTAAATATGATCTTGTCAAAATGGTTGCTTTGCAAAATTCAGACATGAAAACAATACTGAATTTCAAAATTTTAAACACAGACTGGCTGCACTCTGCGGCGTCTGATCTGGTCTGCACTGTTAGCAAATGTCCCTTTGATGTCACACTAGGTATAAAGGGGTTCTCTTTTCTTTGCCTATGCCGATATCGTATGTTTCCATATTCTATCTTACATGCCTTGAATAGAATATTGTTTCGATTTCCTGCAATGCCGTCAACATATCTGCGTAATCACCTATATTGATACTTTTGTCAAAGACACGAAATTGCTGGTAATTTAATTTATAAAATTCATTTGCGATAATTAAGGAGACGGATACTTCATTACTTATAGACAACTAAGCACTGTGGAAAAAGTGTCTATAATATCATTTTGCCGTAAATGGAAATGGATTGACTATTTGTTAAAGTGTCTTATTTTTAACCGTGCGTGGGCATGGTGTTTAATTTAACCCTTAAAGCGCAAAAAAGCAGACGACAAAATTATTGTCTGCAAAATTTGAAAACGATGTTTCGTTTAATCAATATGTTGAGAATTCAAAGAATAAAGGGGCAAATGGTGTTAATAATGATGAGGCGGCTCATTATCAGTCGCTTCATCTGAATTTACGCAGTTTGAAAATTCAACCAGGGTCGAGTCTGGTAACTTCGGACAGAGGGTAAATTCGGACATACCATTGCAAACAATAAAAATCCAGATGAGACGGCTCATAATCAGGATTTTCACTGCTTGCCCAATTATTTTTGTTTAAATTCCAAACAACTGACATATAAAGGAAATAATGTCACTGTCCGAATTTACCTGCTGTCCGAATTTACCTGACTTGACCCTAAATTCATTACTGACGTTTAAAGTGTTAAGACAATAGACCATACGTCATGAGATGATGCCGTTTTAACTCTTTCCAACTTTATGTCAGCTCCATCTTACTTGCATTGATTGTGGACAGCGTCCAAAGGATCCGCTTTGCTTGTCGTTAATACTGAATAATCTCTGACAAAAAGATTATGTCAGAGTTGATCAAATCTGTTTGCAACACATGACAACACCGATGTCATTATAGAATTGGAAAAAAAGGAGAATGAGAGAAAGGTAACATACAGATAATCAAACATAAAGTTCTTTTGTCACAAAAAGCAGAGAATACAATTGTTAAGATAACTGATAATCTTCTTAATGTCATCGCAATTTTAGGTTGGATTGTTATGACAGTGTTCCAATTCGAAACGCCACTAGAAAGTGTCATGTTTTTATTATGCACTTAATGCGATGAGCTGTAACAATGAAATGTAGCTTTATGGTACATTTTATTTAAGAAGAAAATTTCATTTTTCCGATGTTCATGGAAGTATGAACACAATGGGTGACGTGCCAAGTAAGTGTCCCAAGGGCGTTCACATTAGCATTGAACGGGAGCCTTTGTTTTCATACTTCCAGGAACTTCGGAAAAATGAAATTTATCTCTTATAATTATAGCCAATACATTTAATCTTAAAAGTCATTTTGAGCATCATTTTCGATTTTTAAGAGCAACATTTGTAAAATATACGACGAAAAGCTGTCACTAGCCACAGGCGCTTGAAGCTTTATGCTATAAATATAGTTCAATGATGCTGCTAAATATCCAGGCTATGAGCCATTTTGAAGAAATGGCCAGGTGTGCAAGCTTATGTTCGGACTCCATTACGGTCTCCAGTATCCGGTGTATCAACGTCGCACAGCAATGTCAACAGGTTCTATTACGGGAAAAATGAAGTGATTCTGCGGATAACGATCTTCTTAAATGTACAGCTTCCTACTCTGTCCAATCATCAAACAACAAAATCGCCTATAGACATGTAGACTGCGTCAAGTTTAAAGGATTTTGATATTTTCAGCACAGAACTTCAAGCGCCTGTGCACTAGCCAACAGGTAAGCCGCTTACGTTAAACCACAGGCGCTTGAAGTTTTATGCTATTAAATATCTTTCAATTATGCCGCTAAACATCCAGAGTATGAACCATTTTGAAGAAAAGTCCAGGGGCCGTATTCATAAAACAACTTAAGTCGTTGCTGTGCGGTTGCTAAGGCTAAATATCTATAAAGGAGATTCCCTGCAACAATGAAATTTGCTCTGGAGGAACAGTCTTACAAAGACTGTTCCTCCAGATCAAATTTCATAGTTGTAGGGAATCTCCAACATAAATATTTAGCCTTAGCAACCGCATAGCAACGACTTAAGTTGTTTTATGAATACGGCCCCAGGTGTGCAAGCGTGTTCGGACTCCATTACGGTCTCCAGTTTCCGGTGTATCATCGTCGAACAGCAACGTCAACGGGTTCTATTACGGGAAAATGAAGTGATTCTTCGGATAAGGCTCCTCTTAAATGTACAGCTTCCTACTCTGTCCAATCATCAAATAACATAATCGCCGATCAGACAGTGCAGATGCGCAAGCTAATGTGCATCTTTGTTGTTCGGAAAGTCAGTATATGTAGGCCTCAATCATCAAATGAAAATTTTACGCCAACGTTACTGTGTAGTTTGACGTAGACCTGTACACAGGTCCCTCCGTAGCTTCTTACACATCGCTACCTCTGGGCCCTGTAGCCATGCCTATAGTTCGGCTGCAAAAAAAAATCTCAATACCAGTGGTCGATTTTGCACCATTTTTTCTCAAATAATACGAATAGCTGCATACTTGCACTTTTCTATGCAACTGAAGATAAATAAATCTTTAGCCCGAAGTCATAAGTCTGTGGTGGAGATATAATTGCTGTGAAACCTCGATTTAGTATGACAAACGTCTCCTTTGCCGACATCGGCCATGTCGCAGTATCTGATTCTCGCTTTAGCCGTTGAATAAAACGCAACTCCATTCGAGCAAGGAACCAGCTGACGCATTTGCATATATGACGTAAGCTGATGAATATTCGGCTGTCTTACGGTGTTTTGGTCAGATTGAATTTGACCTCTGGACCGTTCTATTTTTTCGGTAACCTCGGCGGGTGAATACGAACTACATTCTGAAATAAACCTTTTTCACATTGTTTCTGCGCATGCGCGTACCGCTCAGGTAACGCGGGCTATTACTAAAACCTTGTACCGCAACGCACTGGAGTAAAAGAGAGTACCTCACCGCCAAAGATTTCCGAACCCTACCGAATTTTATGGACTCTGTCGTAGGCAAAGGGTGTGTTACTTAGTATTTTCTGATTCAGTATTTTTATTAGTTATTTTTATTAGACTTGTTAATGAATTGAAAGTACATGCATATTTATATTATGCTGAAACCTTAACTGCCAAACCTTTCAAAGGATTTAGTATCGGTTTTACACATTTCAATAAATTCTCAAGATAACTATCACACGGTAGTCCCTGGCGTTTAGATTTGGTTGGTTTTACTGAATATTTAAGATATACTGAGATATACTTTCAATTTATAGTTTTCTTATAAAGTATCTACATCCGTTTAATTTCCTAGTTTTAAACAAATCTCGTATACATATATATCTATCTGAAAAAAATCTTACAGGGGTTGAAGGTGACTCTTAAAAGTATATCTGTGTTGCAATCACCAGAAAAAATGCATGTATAAATTCTTTGGAGAATTTAAAGGCCATGACAATATAATGTAAATTTGCCATGTTATTATGCATCACACTGGTCTGGCATTTATCACAGGCAACGAAGGCAACGTACTATAAAACTTGATTTTTATCGCATATCTCTTAGATTAATTTCAAACTGTTATTCTTACGGACCCGGCAGTTTGTTATACCTCTTAGTCAGACCGGATTTTTGAAGAAATTCCGTCTAGTATATATGCAGTGCTTGAAAAGGTTTCTTTACCGATTCGTTGCATAGACGTTTTAGTCCAAAAACTGTTTTCAAGCATTTCTTGAATATGCATATGAATTCAGTAAAACTTTTGATTCCTATTTCAAGAGCCGGGGATCGGATGGTCCGTGAGACTATACTTCTGAAACAAACTTATCCTGATAAGCGGAACAAGCAAGATTCATGTACGTTGTCTTCGTTACCTGTGTTGAATGCCAGACCAGTGTGATGCATGTATAGAAGAAACTAAAGGTATTTAAATTGAGAGTTCATTGGCAGAAACTAGAAAGGTGATCCTGTGTGTATATATAAGGAATATATACCGGTACTGAGATGGAGAAGTATTTTGTTGCCATAAATTCGACATTAAGTAAATGTTTATAGAATGTTTCATTATTTACTATCACACAAAGAAACGTGAGTGCGGTAAAGTTGGGAATTTTCTCGACACTGTACGGAAATTTCCGTAAGTGCGGTACAAGGTTTTAGCCGGTGCGGTGCCGTGCGGTACAAGGTTTTAGTAACAGCGGGTAACGCGTTATGTCACAATAATTGGCGAGACTTTACACAGATGGGGTAACAGATTTTACGCCTATTAGACTTAGTTTAAGCATATTTTATTTTCCAAAATTCATTTATGCTACGTATTTTCTTTTGATCTTTAATTAATAGGATGAATGGGTTGAAAAATAGCCATCAGAGGAGATGGCCAATCCCCCGACCGAAGGCCCCTTGCGCTTTGGTAAACAGGCTGCACTTCAAAACACATATACGTCATATACTGTCATTCTTTTATGCTTCTGATTGACATTATCTGTTTAACAGATGCATGATTATCTAACACTCAGACCAAAACAGTATGCCATACCGCAAAAAGTTCTAAAGTTGAAAAGGTATTAAGGTGGTGATTTATGGTAAATGTAAAAATCTGCATAAAACCATAAAAAGGTAACGTACCTCCCTGAAAGTTGGCAGACTTCTTATTTTTGTTGTTCTTTACAGTTTAGAATACAAAATAGACGTACATGCTGCTTAAAAATGTTTTTATACGGAAAGATCAAAGGGTAATTTTCTGCGAATAAATCTGAAAAAATAATATCGTTATTGAAAATTTACGTAGTGCTGACGGTGAATTATTGGATAATGAAGAGCGTCCTAGCAATTATTTATTCCAACTCTTTCTCAAATTGTAATGTAGACCAGATGAAAACGGTAGCTTTTTCTCGAATGTTCATTCATGCACAAAGTAAATGTATACTGGACGCATTTATTAAATATAGGGTAGGCAAGCATACCTATGTTAACACCTACAATATAAATAATAATACATTACTGACATGATCAGTGGTGTGTAGATGAAATTGTTCAACCTTGTTAAAATAGTCTCACCTGTCTCACCTGTGTGTTTTGACAAAAAAATTGGACACAGACTGCATTTTTTTTCATCAGCTCAGCCTGATAATGTGTGAAAGAGTTTGAAAAAATAATTGCTAGGATGCTCTCCATTATGCAACAAGGTACTCTAAGCACTAAGTATATTTTCAATACTGATATTATTTTTTCAAATTTATTCGCAGAAAATTACCCTTTGATCTTCTCTTATAAAAACACTTTTTAACATTAACAAATGCTGCATTTTGGGATTCTAAATTATGAGAAACAACATAAAGAAGGCATCTGCCAAGTTTTGGAAAGATCAGTGTTATTTTGAGTATTTTATGCAGATTTTTGTCTTTGTCCCAAATCAGTGATTATCACCACCTTAAATTGTGGAGCAAGCCAGTTATACAGTGGGATATATTCATGAATCACTCAAGTACAGTATTATAATAAAAATTATAATAATCATAAAGATAATGATACTTAAAAAGTCATTAAATAAATAAGAGCAAATAGAACTAATTAAAATCTTAAAAAGTTCCTTTAAGAGCAGAGAAAGTTGATTTCGTTTCACGGCTCACTGCAAAGACTCTAAAGACTTTAATTAGAATGTGGTACTTTGAAAAGTATTGATAGGCAGTGTGATTCTGAAAACAGTGAATTTATAATGATTGACATGTTTAAACAAGAGCTGACAACACCTTTAGGTTTGTTGACTTAAGATACAATTTGTGTACATGTATTTATCAAACTCAATTCCAAATTATGTAACATTTAAATAATGAAATAAATAAAAAGAATAATGAAAGGGGATAAATGTGTTTAAATAGGACACATTTGCGATTACTCTTGAAATAAAGGTAACGGTTTAAAAAAATATCAAAAATGCGACAGACTCATTTAACCGCATTTTTTTTTATCAGAAACTGGAACTAAATTTGGCATTTTTCATTATTACTAAGATCAAAATATATCAGAAAACCGGATTATTTTATTTCCCCAAATATTGAGATTATCAAAAAAATGTACTTCAGATATGCGTTGATTTTGCATAACAAGAGGAGGGTGTTGGGTCTATTTAGTTTACGAGAAAAAAAAGAAGAGCTTCAGTTTTAGCGGGATTAAATGTTACCAGCCAGGTTGCGCCCCACTGTGAAATTTTGTCGAGATCTGTATTTAGACTTTCCACTGCTGTTATGGGACTATATACGATAATGAAAAGGCTAGTGTCAGCTGCGAATAGTCGAATATTTGAGCCAATATCGGCAACAATGTCACTGATGTATAATAAAATGAGTAAAGGTCCTAAAATGGATCCTTGTGGGACACCAGTTCTAATAAACTTCCATTCGGGTGCAGCACTTGGAAGAACAACTCGTTGTTTTCTGTCTGAAAGATAACTCTTTGACCAGTTCAGAGCATCTCCTGTAACACCAGCTGCCTGAAGTTTACATAGAAGCCCAGAATGTCAGACGAGGAATATCATTTGGACTACTTTTTGATAGTAGTCAGTCTTTGAAACGACTGCCGTATAAAAATTAAGAAATTACAGTATGTTTTCTCTAGCTTTCGTTGCCAGATCATTTCAGGGTCACTGATGAGGCTTGAATATATGGTCACTTAAGCCAGGCAGGGTCATGTCGTGACAAAATCCAACATAGCCAAATTGGAGTCTGTACAGAGGCGTGCCGCCAGGTTTTGCTGCAATGACTACCGCCGAACCAGCAGTGTCACTTCAATGTTGCAAGAACTTGGATGGGAGGACCTTCATTCAAGGCGAGACCAGAGCAAAGTCACAATGATGTACAGGATCGTCAATAACCTCGTTGAAATCCCCTCAGGCCAGTACCTGACAGCCACAGGAGTAGCAACTAGAGGACACCATCAACGATTCCTGCCAATATTTTGCTCCATCAACGCCTACAAGGGATCCTTCTTTCCATCAACAGTCCGTCTCTGGAATGGTCTGCCTGCCAAGGTCATATCTGCACCGACTCTGGATGACTTCAAGCTCCTTGTCTGTGCTAATGTCCTAAGACCGTGATTGTGAACAACATGTTTTTATTTGATTTTAACTGTACATAAGAACCTCCCAGCACGAATGTTTTAAGGCTGTTCACAGTGCGACTATGCCAATATTGGCCATGCACTTAATTGGTAGATGTAGATGTAGAATAGCCGAAACTTCAAAGTATGGCCCATGTTCCTTCTTTAGAATGTGTTCTCTGCTCTTGAAGGAACTGTTTTAGATTTTCATTCCCTTTACGTACACTGTTTATCAATTTATTTTGTCGGAAAATAGATGTTTTAAAACAGCAAAACGCATACAAATTATAACAATGAATAAATATTAAACAGTAAACGATTTGAACCCATATGTTGGTCCATTTATTCTCACAACCAATGAAAAAACAACAACTAATACTTCGATGCAAATGGTACTAATTTTATTTATCCTGACAATATCAAAGTTTATTTTGATAATATAAAGGTATATTTTGGTGTATTCCGGTATTTTCCGGTAATAAGGTATATTCCGGTAATTCTAGTAACCCTTTCGCGGTGTACCATGTTCTGAATAGAACGGACCAGATATCAGGTTCAAACTGACCAACTCCCGTTCATCTTCGCTGGTGTCCGTAATTTCCTGACATGCGCAGACCTCCTCAACATGGGAAAACGATCAAGCGAGTAGACTGCGGCAATATTTTGGCATTTTAAAACATACTGATTCAGTATGCTAATAAAATATTGTTGGAATGTTGCAGATAAATATTTTCTTTACAAGTGCGCCAAATATTTTTGCCCAAAAGTCGGTATTTATGTTGTAAAACCGGAAAGTCGTTTTCCTCCGTGTAAAGACACCTTGGCATCGTGACGTTAGTGTAGCTTTGTGAAGCGAAACGTAACGTCAGAGGATCGGGACTAAGTTTGACGTAGTTGACACGAACGTCATGACGTCATTTTCATCATGTTTGTTTTCAGTTTTTACTCGTAAGAAATGTTTTGACCGAAATAAGGACAAACAAAGATATTGTTAATACATGGAAACAGTGATTCAAAGACATTTGTCATGTCTAAAAGAGTAATTGAATGATTTCACTGATGCGTGATTTTTAAAGCGTACAAGCACATGCTCAACTTTGGCGCAGCACAGTAAACCGGAAACTGGACACCGTAATGGCGACGAGATTTTGTGGCAAATTTTGAATTCAGGATTACAGCACCGCATAAACTATAACTGAACTTTATCATGTTTATAGATACATTTTAATACAATGTTTACAGGTAAGAAGTTTGCTTTTGTTGGGGTGTTTCTAACTGGCAGTTTTAGCAGTCCAAAAAATCGACACATTTTTGCTTGCATACCTGGCCATTTCTTAACAAAGACTGCGACAAGTATAAAGGGCTTTGAGGTTTTTGAGCATAGAACTTCTAGCGCCTGTGGTTAAACGGCCATCGCCATCGCCATGACGTTACGTTTTATTATATACCTAAAAAGTCCCCCATTCACTTTACATTAGAGTAACCGTGCAATATTTTCTGCTTATTATATACCTAAAAAGTTCCCCATTCACTTTACATTAGAGAAACCGTGCAATATTTTCTACATATTGCACGGAGTCAAGTGCATATTGCACGGAGTTAAGGAGTCACGTTCCCCAGAACTACTTTTGTTTTGAAAGAAGCAAAGTTTGACGGCCATTTTGTCGTCGACTGCAATTCAAAAACGGATAGAATAAAGAAACTAATGTCGGTTTCGGAGGATAAATTACATAAAATACAATTAAATATAATTTACCTTTGATCTGTCACTCTTTTAATTAATATTCTGCGGTAATAACGGAGATTTTCTTCAGAGTTGTTGAGAGTTAGACTCGGAAATAGCGCCCAGTTCTTGTAAACGTCAACGTTTGTTTACTGACGTCACGTCCGATAACGTAACGTCATTTCTACTTTCGCGCCATCAGGCGTGGCTTTTAGCGTGTATGAAGACACCAAATGGCATAATGTAGTTTCACATTTAAAACAAGTTGTGGTTGATATACTGACAGTATAGTTTGATTTCGTACGCAGAGAGCACTGAAGAAACTAGCAGATTAATATATAATTAGGTCGACTGCAGATTAGGTATATAATAAAAAGGTTATTGAATTTATTTATTGCAAGCTCGTGCGTCCTTCGCCATATGAACTCGTGCCGAATATTTCCCAATATAAATTCAATAACCTATAAATATTGCACGGAGTCAAGTGCTTATTGCACGGAGTTAAGGAGTCACGTTCCCTAGAACTACTTTTGTTTTGAAAAGAAGAAAAGTTTGGCGCTCATTTTTTCGTCGACTGCAATTCAAAAATGAGTAGAATAATGACACTAGTGTCGGTTTCGGAGTATAAATTACATAAAAGACAACTAAATATAATTTACCTTTGATCTGTCACTCTTGTAATTAGTATTCTGCGGTGATAACGGAGCTTTTCGTCAGAGTTGCTGAGAGTAAGACTCGAAAATGGCGCCCAGTTCTTGTCAATGTCGTTTGTTTACTGACAAACTGTCCGATAAGGTAACGTAATTTGTTTACTGACAAACTGTCTGATAAGGTAACGTAATTTCTACTTTCGCGCCATCAGGCGTGGCTTTTAGCGTGTATGAAAACACCAAACTGTATAATGTAATCTCAAATTTAAAACAAGTTGTGGTTGATATACTGATATTATAGTTTGAGTTCGTACGTAAAGAGCACTGGTGAAACTAGCAGATTAATATCAAAGGTATATAATAAAAAGGTTATTGAATTTATATTGTGAAATATTCGGCATTCATTCATATGGCGGAGACGCACTCGCAAGCTCGTGCGTCCTTCGTCATATGAACTCGTGCCGAATATTTCACAATATAAATTCAATAACGTATAAATATACAACGGCCAGTGGCGTCTTTTGTTTACATGTGACGTTGCGTACCAAAGACGTCGCGGGACCGACTGTTGTTCATGGAAGTATGAACACTGTTTCTCTGACCAAGGCTCATCTATGGAAAATCAAAGGGAATGTAATTATTAAGGAATGAAACCAAGTGCCAAAATAAATCAACCAAAGAATCTACGACGGTTAAAATATTCAAGATTTAAATGATATTCAAGATGCATTCTAAAAGATATGCGCGATCTGTCTACAATCGCATATACATTATATCAGGTTTCGTTCTTGACAGGATTGATAATCTTAAATATTTTCATTTGACTCGCAATGCACGCAATATGTCATTTTATATATAGATAAGTTCAGGAGCAAAATCCTTTATCACATGAGTCCAGCAGAGAATCGGGAGATGCACATTATATGTTAATTTATAAGACAAGCAAAGATAAGAAAATTTCCTTTAAAGCAGACTTTGGACTTGCTGATAAACATAGCTTTACTTCTTCATTCTAGAGGGAGGATTGTCTGTCTGCGAAATGAACAGACGAATTTGCTCTGCAAGTAGTTTAGAAACAGACAAAATTTTACATTTTGCTATCATTTTAATGACGGATTGTATCTGTCATTCTTAGCGTTTGAAAGTGACTTTTACTGCTGTATGCTTCCGCACTGAAGTAGAGCAACTGTAAACTTATTTCGCTATTTACGTCCAGATTTGAAATCAGCTTTGAACGAACTTAAATGATCAGTTTATTAACCTTTTTTCGCGTGTTTATTATCATTATTATTATTATCATCATCATCATTATATTTATCAAAACGATATCACTAACAGGCAGGGTTTGTATTGAAACACAAAAAGAGCGTATCTAGACTACGTTACAGTGTTTAAATACATCTGACCGCCGTCCGTCGGTTGTACGTTATCCCACAAGCACTGAACGAACCGAACAGAGTGCCAGGAGTCGAAGTTCAATATCAACCATGCATCTGCTGTTGGGATTCAGAAATTACGTGCTAAGAGGCGGTTCGATTTTGAAATATGCATTTTGATAGACGTATAAATTAAAACATTGCTTTTAAGCCATATTCTAACACACCGCGCCTATAGAAGCAATGGAAAGTTACCGTGTTTAATTCTGCAACAATTCACTGTTTCGGAGCGCGTGAGTCTAATTGCTGACGTCACTGCAACCACTGACGTAATTTTGTGACGTTTTGAGACGTTAGACGGCGTAACGTCTCTTTTTCTTTCTAAAATCGGCATAAAAAAAAACGTACATTTGTCTTAGATACAGTTAAGAATATTGGCGGGAGCATGAACGCGCTGGCAGGAAGGTTGGGACAGTTGGAATGAAAAGAATAGTTTTTCGGCGTTTTTGAGTGTTAGAATCGAAATAGTTCAGCTCTAGCATTGAATTGTATAGTAATAATTCACTGTTTGTCGGTCAGTTGTAAGTAGATATGTCACTCGCGCTACGCGCTCGTCATATGATCTACTTTACAACTGACCTCCAAACAGTGAATTATTACTCAACAATTCACTGCTAGAGCTGATCTATTTCTTAAATACCAAATTCGTTAGTTAATTCTTGACAATATCCTTTTGATAAAGCAATACTCGGAAACAGACATTAACTGATGTTATCAGACATAAACTGTTATCTTGAACCAAGATGGTACTGCCGGCTACTTTATACGACTTCAAATCTGGTAAATAATTTGTCTGGCCGAAACGACTCCATTGTTTATTGGTTGTGCAGACTTGTATTGTCATCGCTGAAATGGAAAAATTGGGTTTCTGACATTTGAAATCAGACATTCGGAGAAATGTGATGAAAAGAAATAATTGTGTCGCATGAATAGGGACATAATTTCATGTGCGAGTAAGGGAACACTCAGATCGCTCTTTGCATCGCCCAGTTTGACAATAGTCTTCACAGGTAGCATAAACAATTTATAAGTCATTGAAAATCATATCTGTGGGCGGAAAACGATGACATATTTGACTGTAAAAATTGGAGTGAGTTTATTCGGAGTCGGTTTCATTTAAACCCATTTATACCTTGTGTCCCATTAAAGGAACATAGGCAAACAGTGAGGACCAAGATCAGACGCTACAAAACTCGGCCTCTGATCAGACTCTACACTGTTTGAAAAGGAATAAAGGGCAGTCCCCTTTAAATGAAAATAAAAGTTATTAAAATAAACTAACCCAGACACCCCTTAAATGACGAATGGACTCCTCCGGTATATCAGGATAGAAGAGTCCACTGGCCATAAAGATATCATATTTGCGGAGTGTTATATTCACGAGCCACTCTGAAAAAACAAAACTTAATAAAACTTTGAGTTTCCGGTTTACTTAACATCGAATCAACTATCAAACGGTTCTTTATTATTATCCAAAGTAAAACCAATAGACAAAAAAAAAACGGAAAGAAAAAGATAGAACATAGTAAAATAATCATTATCATAAGTTGGTTAAGAAAACTAGAAATGTTTTTCAGAGAAAAACTGATGTCCCCCCACCAGCCCATTTTCCATCCCCTATAATGAAGTCCTCCTGTGACCTTGAAAAAAGAGGTCAAGGTCACCAGAATCTGATCAGCTCTTAAGCTAGTCCCAGTGATGTATTCATGCAAGTTTGGTGAAATTCCATCCATTGGTTCATGAGATATTATGGGTACAGGAAATTGCCATCTAAGTCCTCCAATGACCTTGAAAATGAGGTCAAGGTTGCCAAAATCTAAATCAGCTCTTAAGCTAGTCCCAGTGATGTATCCAAGCAAGTTTGGTGAAATTCCATCCATTGGCTCATGAGATATTGTGGTTATATGAAATCATCATCTCAGTCCTCCTGTGACCTTGAAAATGAGGTCAAGGTCATCAAAATCTAATCAGCTTTTAAACATGTCCCAATGATGTATCCATGCAAGTTTGGTGAAATTCCATCCATTGATTCAGGAGATATAGTGGATACAAGAAATTCTCATCTAAGTCCTTCAGTGACCTTGAAAATGAAGTCAAGGTCATCAAAATCTGATAAGCTCTTAAGCTAGTCCCAGTGATGCATACGTGCAAGTTTGGTGAAATTCCATCAATTGGCACATGAGATATTGTGGTTATAGGAAATTGTCATCTCAGTCCTCCAGTGACCTTGAAAATGAGGTCAAGGTCATCAAAATCTGATCAGCTTTTAAACATGTCCCAATGATGCATCCATGCAAGTTTGGTGAAATTCCATCCATTGGTTAAGAAGATATAGTGGGTACAATAAATTGTCATCTAAGTCCTTCAGTGACCTTGAAAATGAGGTCAAGGTCATCAAAATCTAATTAGCTCTTAAACTTGCCCCAATGATGTATCCATGCAAGTTTGATAAATTCTACCCATTGGTTCAGGAGATGTAGTGGGTACAAGAAATTCTCATCTAAGTCCTCCAGTGACCTTGAAAATGAGGTCAAGGTCACTAAAATCTAATGAGCTCTTCAACTTGTCCCAATAATGTATCCATGCAAGTTTGGTGAAATTCCATCCATTGGTTTAGGAGATAACATGGGTACATGAAATTGTCATCTAACTCCTCCAGTGACCTTGAAAATAAGGTCAAGGTCACCAAAATCTAATCAGCTCTTAAACTTGTCCCTGTGACGTATCCATGAAAGTTTGGTGAAATTCCATCCATTGTTTCAAGAGATATCACGCACGCAAAGTGGGTACATGAAATTGTCATCTAAGTCCTCCAGTGACCTTGAAAATGAGGTCAAGGTCACCAAAATCTAATCAGCTATTAAACTTGTCCCAATGATGTATTCATGCAAGTTTGGTGAAATTCCATCAATTGGTTCAAGAGATATTGCGCACGCAAGAAACTGTCACGCCGACGCTGACGCCGACGCCGACGCCCGGGAACCGCACTGAAAACAATATGTCCCCCCTCACCTTTGGTGGGGGGACATAATTAACCAGCCATATGTTCTTGTTTGTAGAACAAGTAACGCCAGCCACCGAGACAAAACATTCCGATATAATGTCTTATAACCAGCAAGATCAGGCTTGTCTTTCTGCACAAGATGACTGGTTGTAGATTTTAATAATCTATAGAAATAATTAGCAGAAGTGTGCATTTGCATGCATTCGAAAATTCGTTCAAATTCTACGATTTCATCTTTGTAACCTTGCATAACTTTATCAGAAAATTGAAAGACTTACAGAAAATTGTTTTAAGAAACTCCAGACTTCATTATCATAATGGTTCTTATTTGATACATAAATAAGAAAGGTGGCAGAAAAAAAGTATCTTAGAGTGTGTGGGACCTTAAAACACTCAGACCCTATGCCTTGGTGCAGTTTGCTCAGAACCATTTCTGTTCCATTATCATTATTTATTATGAATATTGGGGAACTTTAAAGTCCCAAGTCGCAGAAATGCCGAGACTGATTTGAGTATTTGCTGTTCGCATATTGCTGGGTGTCCTTTTTTACGTTACGTCACGTTATCATATGAACACTGACTGACATTACGAAATGACTTGAGAATAATAATTTGTTTGAGAAAATCGGAAGTTTCTGTTGAAAGAATTTCAGTTTGTAATGCCATTGAAATACTGTTTGCCATGCTCCGATACCACTGACGTCATAGATCTGTTACCATAGGAACGAAGAGTTCAAATTGATGTCAAAGTGACAGCATCGAGACGTCATTTTGCCAAGGTACTAAGCACAGCAGCTGGTAATTCCATAAGTGTTACGGTAACAGATCTATCACGCCATTAGTATCGGAGCATAGCAGACAGTGTAGGCCATGCATGCTCCCTTCGAATTATAAGTACTACCCGAAATTCATACAATGGAAAGTGTATATATATTGTAATCTGTCATAAGACGCTTTTTTATCCACAAAAATCTGAATAACGTCTATACCTACCCATACAATGTGCATATCAACTTGTCCGTCTTCGCATGGACTAGGGAATGTACGAGGCGATTTTTGATTAATTGAATAATAAATGAGTAATTAACGATTAATTGTTCCGTTTGATTAACACAGGGCCGGGAAATATAAGCCGCGTTAGCTAGCGCTTTAGCTGAAACGAGAGCCAGTACCTGTTTCAGGCAGACGAAATACATCAGTGTACAAGGCATAGTAAAACCTCCCAAATGATACGCTTTTGTGAAAAGCTTGATCAGAAGAGTCGCTCTAGGTAGCCACAAATGTGCAAGTCAACGGGTTCGTCTTGGCCTGGACAAGGGAATGTTTGAGCCTAAAAATTGATTAATCAAATTATAATTGAATAATTAGCGATTTATTTTTCCGTCAATAAACACAAAGCTTATAATTATGTGATACGGCGCCGCATTAAACGCTTATATGCTTGAACCTGGAGCCAGTAAATCGGTTACTCGTATTGCAAACGCCTATAAATAGACGGCTCAGTTACTTATTTTCTGCTGTAAAGCGAAAATTGACCATATGTTATAATGTATGTGAATAAATAATAACAATTAGCCTGCGATTTTGATCACACCGATCAAGCCACATTACTATACGGAATCACTCTGCGGAAACAGGCTGCGAGGATGCACAGACTGGTTTTAGTCTGTCATGTTCGCACAAAGCGAAGGAACCTTTTACAAGTGACCGTTGCTACCGAGTGTAATAAAGTAGCGTACAAGAGGGACCGTAGCGCTTTTGCATAGCAGGTTACTAGGGTCAAGTCAGGTAAATTCGGACAGCAGGTAAATTCGGACATACCATTGCAAAGATGAGACGGCTCATAATGAGCCGTCTCATCAGGATTTTCACTGTTTGCCCAGTTCATTTGTTATAATTCCAAACAACTGACACATAAAGGAAATAATTTACCTGATGTCCGAATTTAGCTGACTTGACCCTATTTGCTGTAAAACTTTGTCCCTTTGGGCATGGTACAAGGCTCCTCGTGCAAAGACTGCCTGTGCGAAAGAGCAGGCTGATATGAGTACAGCGCTAGGAGGCGGAAACTTAGTTCTAAATACACAGCCTAAAATTAATCATGTTATGTCACAGCAGGTACTCTCGTCCTAAACGCATGTAGACCAATATTATGGTCACGTAACGCTGAGCCACTTGGGGAACGTCGTTACGAGAAGTGAAAGAGAACAGAACCGTATGTATACAAAGTGATGTTACAAGCTCAGATAACCATGACTACTGCAAACATCTTGCACAACGAACTTAAAATATTTTGACTGCTCAACCATCTGATACGAAAAGTGTGGGTTATGGGAAAATATACAATTATTATTCAAACGAGTAAGGGAAGATATCTGTATTCTCTCGAATACCTCCCTCTAGTCTTAAACTTGTAATTCAATTTCAAATAGTTTTATTATATGTTTGACATACAAAAAAAGATGTGCTTATGGACTATGCGAATAAGAAAATATAGACCATTTTCTGCATCCGGGCTGGACTGCAAGGATTTTTTGCCTGACGCCGCGCTTCATATGAGCCTTGACATGGAAAAAATTGGTAAACGTTCAGGGGAAGCAACTATTTCATTTCATTTTTGCCTCCCTTCTCGGAAAGAATTTGCTTCTCTAAACAGTTTCCCTCTGAGAGTTGACAAGAAGGTCATAAAAGTTGGCTGCTGCTGAGAAACGGCCAAACATACAGGCATACTCTCCAGCAAAAGTTAAGCGTAATTTGAAAGTACATGTAACAAGATTATTAGAAATCAAAATAATTCAATTCTTTTAGTGAGACGGTAAATGCTATTCTATCATCAACATCAGTTATTAAGGAGTGTTAACACACCAAATTTTAACTGAATTTAAGTAAAAATTTGCCAAATATCTTTTCTTTTCTTTTTTGAGAGAGAGAGAGAGAGAGAATAAATTTCCTTTTTTAACGTTTATAATGACAGCAGCTTCGTATTCTTCAAACATTTTAGCGTTACAAACCGTTGTATTGGTGTAACAGAGCATTAATGTATTTTTTCTCCCAAAAATGTGCATTTTGGACATTTGCGCCTGCGCTTGCATTGTCTAGGTGTTATTCAAAATCAGTTCGAAATAATTTGCTCTGTTACATTGTTATGCTGGGGCGTAGTCTTTCACCTCATTGGCTCAAGGTGATAGATACGTTTTTTGGGAGCCAAATCACTTTCAAAAGATCGCTCAATCCAGCTTTGTTCACTTACAGTGTGCCATATGACAACGATGGCTCTCTCGGCTGGAAAGAGCCCTGCGGTAAAATACATGTAAATGAGGTTCTTCACGTTGAATTTGTACGCATGTGTCTTGTCCAGATGGACAATGCAGTATTTAAGCTTGTTTCTTGTAATTTGACAAAACTGAGAACTGGCAAAAGTAGTCTTGAAAATATCAATTTACAATGTAATCATCATGAAATATCAAATGGAATAATAAACAAAATATACCGGGTTTGGTGGTTCTATATTTCAGTTTTGGATAATATTTTACGGTACATGGTTACTCTTTCAGGGGAGGGAAGTTTGTCACTTTCATCCTTGCCTCTGTTTCCCTTCTCAGGTCAACTGTTAAACGAATTAAGACCGAATTAACTTCTTTTAGAGTTTTGGAAGGGCTGCCGTGACAACTGTTGAAGAAATGAATTAGCTCCTGTACGAGCAGACCCAATTTCGGAAGGGCTGTCGCGACAACTGCTAAAGGAATTATTTAGCTCCTTTTAGAGTTGATCCAATTTTGGAAGGGCTGCGTTGACGTCCTTCGGAAAAACGCACAGGAAGTCACACCAAAAGTCATTTCCCTTTGTAAAACTGCTAGGCGAAAATACGCAGGTTTACCCATACACATTTTAAAACTCAAATTAACGACCGTAATTACTCTTCACTTGTTTTTGTGGAATTGCAATAAACAATATTTCAGCCATGTCGTTGCCTCCGAATTTGTATGACGTTTACCCGATCTGAGATGAATGACAGTCAGGTCTTGCTACCGCTACTAGCAGCCCTGCCGCAGAGGCACCATGCCGCTTTTTTCTCGGGACCCTATGAGCGGGGGCCGATTACATGTACCCTACGCCCAACGTCCAAAAGTGATTTTACTATCCAGCTTTGTGTCAAAAATATTATCAGATGGCAAACAGTGCAGAAGCTGATCAGACTGATCTATTAGGAGCAGTCTGATCCGGTCTACACTGTTTTCTTAGGAACTGCTATTCAAATTTAGTGTTATTATGGTTATTCCAGGAAATTAATCATTGATTTAATATTTTGATATTTGCAGGGAAGGTCTACATGCTTCAGTCTCAGTTTGTGAGTTTGAATCATGCTGTCTCAATAGCGCAAAAAGTTTAAACTTTATGTCATTTTAGGCTGGGAAATTAGACTTCAAGAAGCATTCAATCTGGCATAGCTGTTAATCAAAACAAACTTTGACTTTATTAATCAATAAATGAGCGCATTGCATGCACATCTGAGCCGCGACACGAGAAAACCAACAAAGTTGTGCGGCCAGCGCAGACTCAGATCAGCCTGGGCATCCGCCCAGTCTGATCAGAGTCTTCACTGTCCGCATGGAGGTAGCTTAGACCCTTATCTACCCTTTGAGTACTTAACGAAGAGTCTGGTCAAACTTGGCGGATGCCCAGGCTGACATGAGTCTGCGCTGGGCGCACAACCACATTGTTTGTTTTCTCGTGTCGCGGCTCAATTTTTATGAAACCTAGGACATTTGTGTTTTAAAATCGAAGCCTCAGATACGCACGCTGATCAGTTGTATTTGCAGACAAGTACACTTTCTTGTGGTTTTTCTTATAATCATGAAGCGAAATAAAGACGAACTAGTTGTTGTAATGTTGTTGTTTAAATTCTCGGATTTATGCTCTCTAAGAGGATCAGCGGAACGAACCCATGGCTGCTCCTCCCGGCACCTAGCCTTTCATGACGAACTAAAATCGAATTTGAATGCTTTGAGAGTTTGAGAGTTTTATTTTTTACCAAAACCCCTAGCCGGGGTACAAGTCACAAACATGTAAACAATTATAAACATAAAAACATTTTGAGGAAAGTTGCACAACAATACTAACAACATTGAACCCTACAGAGGACACATGTAATAGTAGTCTAGTGAGCAAGATCTTGGCATATACCCTGAGCATTTCAGTAAACCCTACCTCAAACTAGCACGATGTATGAATAAGTTCTAAGCAATTGGAAAAAAATATGTCTGAACAAATAGCACGTGTGGGCAATATTTATACCACGGAATGCCCACTGAAAATGGGAGCTCCACACTTGTGCCGATCGAAATATTTCAATACATTTGCACGGCAGATTTCAGCACCTCCTGCATACGTTTTCGGAGCTTAACGGAAGTACATTTGCCCAGTTACCAAGACATCTTCAAAGAGGTTCTCTGCAAAACAGTCCTCAGCTACGTTATTTTTTCAAAAATGATGGTCAAAGAATTGTGTAAGTCATTTTCCAATGCCACTGTTTGAAACCGAAGACTGTCGACTGAGATCCACCTGTTGAAAGAATTACTGACTTGCCAAACTACGAAGAAATATTTTTAATGAAACATTTACATGACAGCTCTGAAATAGTGTAAAATTACTATTTGCCATAGGTTTAGGACATGACATGTTGGTAGAATAAATTTAAAATAAAAACTATGATAAATCTGGAAAAATCGCGGATCGCGATCGAAAATGGATGATTGATAAATAAAAACGATAAAAGTCACGTGCGGGAATGAGAAAATTACCTGGTTGCAAGACGTAATATTGACTATAATTGGCTTACGAATTTTGGTAATTTGAGTATACGCTTTAGCTTATCTTTCTAATTCAAAAATAGCTTAAACTCTGGATTTAGGATAGAGACGTAACGTCAAATGTTGGTGCTAATAAGCGTAACGTCAGAAAACGTTAGATTTTGAGCTCTGTTGCCAGTTCACTGGCACGGCCACAGCGCATTTCTTCCAATATTTTCCTAACTAAATACTCATTAAGTGTGAATTGAATTGCCAACTGCAACTGCTAGCAGAATATATTCGGAAGACAATAATTTTTGGGACAACTTACGATTTTGCTTGATTTCAATAAGGAGCTGGTAGCTCAGTAGGTTAAGCGCTGGGCTGCTGACCTAGTCGTCCCGGGTTCCATTCCCGCTTGAGGCGAGAATCTTTTCAAATGTAAACGGGGTTCCATTGCAAACACCCTTTCATTATCAAACTCTCATCGTCCGGATATGACTGAAATACTGTTGAAAAAGATGTAAAATCGCAAGTCATCCATCCATTCATTGATTTCAATAAAACGTTACTAACCTACAAATACAGTTGTGGACAAAACCGCTAGATTTGCATATTCGTATTTTACATCGGCTCTCAGAAATAAATTCCAAAAACTTTTCTGGTGAAGAACTATTCGGAACAGGTAGTTCATGTCCGTCTGATCTAAATTTTATCTATATTAAATTTTGATATGATTTTTATACTCAGAAAATACCACCCAGTATGCAAAATAAAGAAAACTGGCGTTGCGGACAAAACCGCTAGATTTGGAAAATTTGGTATTTCTTTAAATCGGATCATACATTTCGAAGTCTGATTTCACAGTTCAACAATTCAAAGAAGGTATTGTATGTCAATAAATTTTCTTCTCTTCGTCGGCTTCGTATTGTTCTTATAGTGGCACCTTGATCTTCGTCGGATGTCGCTTTTTAGTGCCAAAAATCTGAAGTTTACCCTTTCCTTGAATTGCTGAATATTAAGTTTTCTTCTAGACGGAAAGGCTTAACTTGCTGGTGTTCCGACGTCAGTTTACATTACTTCACTCGCATCGACGGTCAAAATTTTGTTGGTTTTAGAGCTCCGGTTTTCAGTTTAAGCTGAAATAACTAATTTGCATTGCGAGTGCGTTGCAACGTCTTACCGCGTAAAAACTGACGTTGTTTGGTATTATTTAAGGAATGAATTTCATTTTTCTGAGGTTTATCGAAGTGTAAACTACATTGGGTCACGTGCAAAGTGAATGAACCCCGAAGGGGTTCATGTAAACTTTGCTAGTGATCCAATGTAGTTTACACTTCGATAAACATCAGAAAAATTAAGTTCATTACTTATATTTACATTCGTTTCTATCAAATCTTTCATGAAAAATCTTCTATAAGCGCTAAAATTGAAGCAGTAAACCATGTACACGCAGTTTTTTCTGCTAGCAGCAGAACGGCATGCATGACGTCATGACGTTGCTGACGTCCAATCAGGATGTAGAGAGCTATTGTTTATTTTGACGTCATTGACGTCGCGTGTCTCAATGTAATTATTGGAATGTAAACTACATTACGTTCCAATGGTTTACTATAGGGCTTTTCAGTAAATACACCACGAATGTAAATATAAGACTGTGTATTTATTTTATTTCTCATAAATGAAGATTTTCCTTTTATCTTCGAAATACTCAATAAATAACCTTTTAAATGGTATAGAAATTATTACGTTTGATCGTCCGTTAGTAATACTGCATCAGGGGAAAATTATTAAGATGGCTTGAAAATGAAATTGTCACCAACATCTGACGTTACGTCAATACAGTATCTAACGAAATTTGTAAAAAAATAAACAAATTAAAAACAAACAAAAAACAAACAAAGTGAAATGACGAGGGGGTATATCTTTTAACCCCAAAATGTTTGTTGTCCTAAATGGAATCGACAGTGTTTAATCAAGGCATCAAAAAAGTCTTCCTGTGATACAAGAGACTTTCCTGGTGGCTTGATTAAACACCGTCTTTCAAAGTCAGCATGGAATGTCCCGCATTCAATGAAGAAACAATTTTACAGGACAGGAGGTGCGCATTCGTATCCATGCTATGGAAAAGGTCCCTTGCTAGAGCTGCCTACTCGTAAACTTGAAGCTCTACGCAAAACTAAATCTGTGCAAAATAGAATGGTTTAATCCTAAAGCTTTGACAACAAGGGAACTGAATAGGACCAGTTTTCATATGGAGGCTATAGGGGTCGGAAGAATGGAAGATGTTAGAAACTGCCTTGAAACTTGGTATATAGCATCGGGTACTTAGATAGTACTATCAACTATATACAAACGATGCGTTTGACTTTAATATTGACCTTGTTTCAGTGTGGGCAAACTTGCTTCCTTGAGATTTCATATGGAAAAATACAAAAACATTAGAATCTCAGAAACTATTTCAGTTTACGATATAAAAGTTGGTATATACAGTGAACAAAATAAGTTCATAATGGCGTTTACGTAATGAAGGTCAAGGTCATTCTTTAAGTTTTGATTAATACCACTCATATTTCAACAATTTCAAACATCTATTGTTCCAAACTTACTCAGCTGCTGAAGCAAAAGTCTATATGGCAGGGGATGAAGTATATTTGAATGGTTGTGGTAAAGTAATGAACTAACGTGTTCTAGTGAAGAAAAATGACACTATGTTGACTTTAAACCTATTTACAGAAACGTTTTTGTTGCCATCTGTTTTCTGTACAAGAAAATGCGAAAACATTAAATTTTTGTGAAACTTTTGAAGTTTGTGTTATAACAGTGAACAAAATAAGTAAATGGTGATTTTAATAGGGGTAAATTTTATTCTTTGTCCAAGGTCAATCATAGTTTAACAATTTCAAATACTTTCTCCAACCCCCATTTGGCCGTTGAAGTCAGATTGCACACTCAGTTCCACTGATCGGGGGACGAAAGTGTATCTTAATTTTTGTGGTCTCATGACTCAGATGGCCATCGTGTCCACGTATGATAAAAGCATTTAAAAATCTCTTCTCCAGAATCAGTTATATGGCGGATGACATTGAAACTACATCGGGAATGAAAGTGCATTTTAATTTTAGTGGTTTCATCATTAAGATGGCCGTCGTGCCTATCAATCATTTGGCGGATGACATTGAAACTATATATACACACAATAACTGGGTCAAACGTGCCATCAAATTTGCTTAATGATGACCATAGATTTACTCGTATCTTTGAATTTTATACGAGAAACTCAAAACTGATTCCTTGATCTTTCGTATTGGAAAATGCTGAAATATTATATTGCTCTGACACTATTGCTGTTTGTGGCATAAAAGAAGATAAATAGTGTCAGAAGAATTAGGCTGTGGCAAAAGATCAACTAAGAACAAGATGATTTTCAGTACACAGGTCAAGGTCTTCTTTGGCCGTTGTAAAAGATCATTCATACATACATCTCCACTAAAGAAAGGGCCTGGTATGAATTGGGCCGTTTTTTTGCCCCATTCAAATTTTCTTAAAATTACATGGTTTCTGTTGCTAATCATCTCAGTTAGCAGGTTCATACAGGAATAATATGTTTCTTCTTAGTGAATCCTCAGAATAACATTATTTCAGACATGCCTGTTTTGGTTCAATAATTTTAAATGAAACGGCAAGAAAACTTTGTTTAGAAGTGGTTCCTCTCAAGACAGTTAATACAACTTTAGAGAGAACTTGATAATAGGTTTTTGGTGAAACACTAATAAGTGGTACAACACTGCTAAACAGGTGTGTACTGTTGAAAGCCTGTCCAGGTACCCCACCCACTCAACTTAGCAAATAGAGAGGCGCTGACCAAAAAATTTCAACGGATCAAAATAAACTGATTCCCTATGTTCTAATTACGAAAACGATTACCCACAACACATGTTTATTTTGTCTATGAGCGGAGATAAGGGTACTTTTATGTTGAGATCACTGGTAACATGTCCATGAAACTGCATTTTTTTCTTTATCTATTTTTTTTTTTTTTTTTTTTTTTGAAAAAAAAGAGTATAGAATTAAGTGTCAGAACAGTCAATTGCACAGCTGATTTTTTCACACATTTGTTCACATTTTCAAAATGCATCATTGTGCAAAAAATAACTGTGCTGACATATTTTATAGCCTAACTGCAGGCGAAAACTTGTTGAAAATGCCAAAAAATCAGCTGAGTAGGGTGCAATTAGATGCGCAGAAAAACATAAATATTGCAAAAATTTAGAAAATTTGAATAATAATAGACAGTTAAAGGTTTCAGCACTCATATATCATTAACAGAGATTAAAAGATAATATTCTGAAAATTCATAAATATGGGGGCCAAAAATAGCCCGAATCATACCAGGCCCTCTCATATGGACCCTCCATGGGTCAGGAACCGAAGAGTAATCAAACGGTTGTGGTCACATGATAAAGATGTCCGTCATGCTCATTTGTGGTAAAAACCTTGATCTATGATTGGAGATGGCTACCTACTCACATAATCACATTAGCTCAGAGAATCAAGCCAGGTGAGCGATCCGGAGCATTCTTTTTAGTTAGGAGAAATGTTTTCATAGGAGAAAACCGAAATGTTGATATTTACGTTCTTTCATATGCAAAAGTAAAATACGCTAACTCGAGTTACCAAGTATTTTGAATGCAGGGATCAAAACATTAATAAGTAGTGATCGAGATATATAGTAAAATATAGATATTATATGATGCTTTATTCGAAGCAATGTCAAATTTCTGCTAGACACATTTCTCAGTAATGACATTTTAAGAAGTATCTATTCTGAGAAATTACAGTAAATTCTGAAGCGTTAATGATTTAGTTTCCGGAGAAATTCTTGAGTTTAAACATTTCTAGCTTTCGGCAGCAAACAAGTATACACGAGGCATAGGTGAGAAGTCGGGGCCATTATGTTAAGTCACAATTGGATAAATTTACTTTAAAAAGAAAGGACTGCGCTTTCACAATTAATGAACGAATTGCAAAATATGTATATTTCTTGTCAATATAGAAAACCAGCATTAATTGTTGCGCGCCATTATCAAAACCTTATAAAATTAGGCTTACGTCATAGTTTACTGCGTCAGAATGGCGTCAGAAGAGACGCTTGAGTTGTGCAACCCCATCTTCGATTAGGAAGAATTATTATAACATTGTATAACCAACCTTTTTGATAGAGTAAGACAAACTGACACTATTTTAAGTATAAAGACTTTATGATTTCGTCCATAAATATTTCAAAATTTTAGTTTTTGTGCCTGTTTAAATTGAATCGGACAGAAAATGTCAGTATCTTCTTTGTTGAATAGTCTTGAATATAGAAATGGCGACATGAACATGGTCAGATATTTCCGTGTTTCGTTCGGTCAAACTCTCAGAAATTTCTTGCACTTGAACAATATATATTTTAGATCACTTCAGAAACTAACAAATAATCTGCCTTCTAGGCAACGATTTCATTATTTATTGGCTGTGCGCCCTCTTGCTGACAGTGTTGAAATGGGAATAATTGTGTTTCTGACATTCGGTTGAAACATGCAAGAAATCTGATATACCTGCAATGTCAGGAATAAAACAGATATAGCTAGATGTCATTTAAATGGAAGTAAATGTCATGTAAAAACGGAAAGATCCTATGCATTATATGGAGTTTGCGCGTGTAAGAAATATTCGCTTAAAATGCTGATAGAATAAGTAATGAAACAACAGCAACTGCAACAGCAATAACTGTATTATAGCGTATAATTCAATACTCAGTATAGAGGTACTTTCGCTTTGTTCTTATATTTATCTTTTTTTTCTTTGAATGTTTGACTTTGGTTATTTTGTATGTCTCGTTCCATATTTTTTGTTGAAATTATTGGTTTACAAAATGTGTGACTAAGCCATGGTGTTACTGTAACTGATTTCATGTCTCAGGAGATGACTTTAATACAAGCGTTTCGCTTACCGTCAGATCCTGTACCATGTTATATTGTACTTTTCTTGTAATTATGTAATTTACATTGAATAAATATTGTTTAAAAGTAAAAAGTATGCAAAGACCAGGAACTGAAACATTCAAAATCCAAATCCAGCCCTCAAACCATAGTTGGAAACAACTAAGATTACAAATAATCAAGATACAGAGAACATATGGCCAACCGAGTGAGCAGCTTGTTCCCGAAAGATGGCCACTCAGCAACCCAAACCGAACCAAAAATAATAAGAACATACATAAGGTAAAACATCACAGAAACTCTGACACCAAAAACAGGCAACAGAGAACCACAACAGAACTACCGCCTTGGAACGGTCAGTAATGAATTACTGGGGGGCTTAAATCGATTTTACAGGCCCAACCTCACCCTCAGTTTCTGAAGTGGTACAAAACATTTAGTTGGCTGTTCGGTTACCAACTACAGTATATATACATTTTCCTAAATGCTGTTTATTAGAAGTATTTTGGCAGAAGCTGCTTCTTTTTAAGAATTGAAATTTGATTTTTCAGCGTTCATCGTGTGATGAAGCCAGTGGGCGGAGTTAAAATTCCATGAAGCGCGAAGCGCTTCTTGTAGAATTTTAGCGACGACCACTGGCTTCTTCACACGATGAACGCCGAAAAATCAAATTTTTATTCTATTTGTGAACCTCTCTGTGCCGCTTTCGTGGTAATTTAGTGTAGAATAGGCAAAATATGGATCGAGGAAAAGTTAGTAACGACATGTCCGGCCGTGACGTTAAACAGCCGTCGCCCTGACGTGGCGTCAATCGAACGTTACAAGAACCAATAAAGACGTTTGTTTACATAAGACGTCGCTTGACGACAACGTCACATGATCAGTTGGCCCTCATCGGTGTATGAAGCCAGTTGCTCTAAAGGGCTCACCTGTGGAAAGTCAGTGGCAAGTGTAAATATTCAGGCTTTAAATAACGCTAAACCCATTTCGTAAAATGCAACGCCCTAGGGGCCTTTAATAGGATTCATACGATATAGCGTCTATTCCTGACGTAAGAGAAAAGTTGATTTTGTAGTAAAATCAGAATATGATTAAAACAAAAACTGCGTGGAAAAATAGACCTGACTCGATTCTAAATGATGTAACTCTAACTTACAATCCCTCCTAATGCCACTTAGATTTTACAGCTCCAGTGCATAAAAGGTGAAGTGATCGAAATCGAGTTGCCCTTGAATTATTCATATCATGTCTGTATATCTGATACAGATTTTACAGCTTCGGTGCTTAACAAATGAAGTTAATGATTGAAATGATCTTAATCGAGTTACACTTGAATTATATTTATTGACTGAATTTCCTGAATTACCGAGAAAGTGTGTGGAGGTTAAAACTCATTGCTGTTTATTCGCATACGGTCTTTATCAAAGTGATACTTGCAGGGTAAGAGACTCAGTCATTTTCGGTTCAATCGAGTCAATCCCGGCTTAAAAGAAACAAGAAAATCTTTAAAAAAGATAATCGGCGTAGATTAAATGGAAGTATGTTTTGTAATGTCTTTAGGTGAGGAGTTGACAATAATGACAATTTGGAATTCCAAAATGGACCGCGGTCAGTCTTGCGATTGACCTGATTCCAAAACAGTTACCAACATCACAGTATCCGAACTGACTGTACAATCTCTTCCGGTTTTCATAGCGTTGAATCGAGAGTACATATATTCGCTTATAACCAGTAGTCGGAAATCATTATGTTTTGAGATATTATCCGGAACCTGCTGCGTCATTTATAGTTATTCAGCTTTGAAAATGTAAAGAGGTAAGTTTAATATAATTTGCTATTCGGTCTTTTACTTTATTGCCCTGAACAATGTCGAGTATGGGTGGGTAGTAATTGGTACAGTATTCAAATCGCCCTTGGCATGATTCTAAAACCATTTTGAGCCTTTTTTTACATGTTTTGTAAAAAATCTTTAAAATAAACGGAAGGCGTTATCAATCTACAGTTTGTTAGTTTTGATAATAGGATGATAGCTAGGTTTTGCACGACACAAACTCGTGTTAAATTCAGCTGCTCGGAATAAAATTTCTGTGACGGCCATGAGGTTTTCATTGTACAGGGGAATAAAGTAAAAGACCGAAGAGCAAATTATATTAAACTTACCTCTTTGCATTTTCGAAGCTGAATAACTATAAATGACGCAGCAGACTCCGGATAAAATCTCAAAACATAATGATTTCCGACTACTGGTTACAAGCGAATTTCGTACCCTCGATTCAACGCTATGAAAACCGGAAGAGAGGGTACAGTCAGTTCGGAGACTGTGAACATGATGCAATGTTTGTTTGTGTGTATTAAATCGAAAGTAGAAGTATTCACGCAGTGCAGTACACCGGGAAAAATAAGATTAAATATTCATTGACCTTTGATATTATTGGCTAAATTTTGACATACGCGTTATTTGACCAATTCAATTGTGTGAAATGTGGGGGAAAAAAAGTGAAATCATATTCGGCTATGCCGAGAAAAAGACCCCCCCCCCCTCCCATCCCCGACAGCAGTGACACAAGAATGCCACTGGTGGTAGTGTGCATTGACTAACAGTGACTGCTTACTGCTTCTATGACTATCGGGTAGTGGTTGGACTCGTCTGGAATTCTGTGATCGAGCATCGGTTTTTGAGAACGATCGATCGAGGAAATATCGATTAATGAGATTAGACTATTAGAAGCCTATAATGAATAAAAGATAGGGTGTATCCAATTCCATTTCCCTTCCTGCGTTTTATTGCATCTCGACTAAGAAGTCCATAGAAAATGCACTTCTTGACCGAGATACAATAGCAGCTTATGCTGTAAGTTGCCAAGTCAAAACTTCAAAGGAGCATTAGATATTCAGTATCATGCACAAACTGGACATAAATATATATATATACATATTAAAAACACACATATTGTTTACGTCAAACCCTGATCGATTAATCGCTTATTTGTTGCAAACGAGAAAAGGTCGAGTTTCTCGGATAATCAGCAAACCACTACTATCAGGCAGACACTGGGTTAGCATGGCAAGGGCTGAAAATTAACGTGATAAGGGCTATAAAATACAAAAAGATGCTTAGCTCTCGCCCTAGGGAAAATGAACACAAACATATAAGAGAATATAATAAATATTAGCATCGACTCTGTTCTATGGGCCAGACAAGCAGGTTTCGGCAATTTTAGGTAGCCAACTCTCGATATCTCAAAGTCAAAGTTCATCTCAAATTACTGATATCTCCAAGCTCCAAGTACATTTTCTGGTCCCAAAAAATATTCGTCTTGATACCAGTCGTTTCAGATAAAAGCAGTTGAAATGTAAAAGAAATTGGAAATGTGTCTGAACTAGTTTCTTTGATATAAAAAGGAGGGTACTTTGAGACATCTGTTTGAGAGATAATAAGAATCAACTGTATATGGATACGACTGCATGCTTTTTGCCATTTTTATAACGGGGAACATCTTTGATGACTTCCTGATTCCTTTCCTGGATGACATAGCCCTTCCAAAAGTGGGCTGGATGACATAGCCCTTCAAAAAGTGGGTCTACTCTTAAAGGACCGAATGTTGTTTAAAGAAGCAAATTCTTCTTGTAAATGATTGACACCTAATATGAAAAGAGACAACAACGAAAATGGGAGGGACGCTCCTGCAGTCTTATCAGTAAGCTTCTTTATTTATCTAAGCGCAGAGATGATAACGCCAGAAAGAAAATAACAGCTGACAATTTGACTCCGAACTCAAATGTGCTTTTATATATGGCATTTCCAAAAACAAAGAATCAACAGGATCAAGACACACCTATAACATTACGATATACCACGTTTCTGGGAAAGAGCTGTTTATTTTCTTATCAGCTCCTATTGTCTTCCCACTTATTTTATTACTTATGCGACTATTTCCCATTTGGCGAAGGTGGACTGTAGGATTTCATTTCTTGATCGCTGCCATTTCAGACTGATTAAGAATCGATCGTTGCATATTGTTGCAAACATCCTCTTCGTCCATACATCGATCCTGACACATATCACAAACGACATTTCATAAAAGTTCCTTTTGAAAATAAAAGAATTAAATTTATTGACTTATACAGTATCTCTAAGGATATATCAGTTACTTCATCCATACCTACTTGTTTTAAGACTTCTGAACCACCAATCATTTGTAATAGATATAACGAGCCCATAAGAAACTCTGTATTTAATGTCAATAAACTTGTTTCTGATCTTGACACCCATGCTAGTACCCCTCAGGTATGAACCAGTAAAATCCTAAGATTCAAAATTTATGTATTTGCCAACTTGTCATGTTATTACTGAAAATCTGAAAATTATTAATTTGAAAATCATTTCAGATTCAAGAATTCGTTACATAGCTTCAAAGCGTCTAAAATACGGATTTACAATCCCCATCGATTTAAAAAAAAAAGTGACGAAATAGCATCAGCACTAAATAATTTCGGTGATCGATGGTGTAAACGAGAGTATGTTGAGTCTCATGCCTAAAAGGCATGGGCAGTACGTATCTTCAAAATAGTAGATCAACGTATTAAATATCATTCATAAAATACTAACCTTTTACCCCTGAAACCTAATTCTACTTTCCGGCATCAACAGCGGGCTATCCAAGAATTTCATAGAAAGTATGTTTTGATTCTAGCAGACATGGTTGCAAACAACGTTGTAGTTTGGAGGCTATACTACAGTGACGTTCTAAAGCATCAGCTTGGTGTTGATGGGTTGGTTTGGCTACATCTCAAGGTCTTCTGGCTCAGCAAAGACAATTCTACAGGACACAATCAAGAAAACAGAAGAAGCGGTAGACAGAGGAATAATTGGGGAGACAATATTAAGGAGTGGAAAAGGGATGGACATTGTTAGCTCAATTAGGACAGCTGAACAAAGAATTAGGTGGCAAGGGATTGTTGTTAGGTCATCTGTGGTCCCGAAACGACCTCGCGAGGTTATGGGACAAACTAGACAAGAGTAGGTGGTACTAGTGCATACAAAGAGACGTCTGCAAAAGAGAATTCTATTGGCCAAGGCAAACTGACGCCCCAGGGATCTCCGGGTGTCTCAACACGTTTTGGCTGTCGAGTCCTCATCCTTGCTTCATCACGGTCTTTTCTTGATTTTAATTGTTGACCGTGATGACTCTCTGATGAGTTAGGGGACCTCCATACGAACCGAACTACCAACTAATTGTGTGCACCGCAGCGGAGGGTGAGGGTGAAGGTTTGGGCCCAGTAAAACCGGTTTAAACCCCCCACCCACCCACCCCCGGGTAGTTATTACTGACCGTCCCAAGGCGGTACTTTTGTTGCGGTTGCATTTGTTTTATGTTCGGTGCTGTTTAATTTATTGTGTTCTCAGTTTAATCCTTCTATTATAAAAATATAAAATAGGTAAAAATAATTGTTAAATGTTTTTCATATAATTTGCTTAGTCCGTTGTAACCCGTCTGTTGGTCTAAATTATTTAGTTCAATATAGATAGCTGAGTTGCCATCTATTTGGGAAAGAGCTGCTGACTCGGCTTATCACTTGTAATGTACTGGTTACCTAAGTTAAACAAGAGGGCCATGAGGCCCTGATCCGCTCACCTGAGCAATTGGCAAAGTGGCTTTTTCTTATGTCTGAAATTGTCAAAATATGAGTCTAGGGTCAAAAGTCAAAGACTGACCATGACCTCTTGTACTCATAAATCTTCATGTGCTAATACGCATTAAGACAACTATATATACCATTTTTTAGACCAAAATCTTCAAAACTTTCCATGAAATCTTATGTTCTAGCATTTTCCCATATTTGACCATGCTGCAAAAAAGGTCAAGGTGAACCCAAGGTCATCATTTGAACAGTCTTGGAAGTACTCTAGTACTCCATGCTACTTACCAAGTTTCAAGGCCATAGGCATATTGGTTCTGGAGAAGAAAAATACTAAATGTTTATACCATAAATGGGTATGTCGGCCATGTTGGTCATGTGACCTGGACCATTTGAACACATTTTTGTTCCCTCAACCCCTGGAGGCTCTTTATGAAATGTGACTACAATTGGCCCTTTGGCTTTTGAGGAAATGTTTGAAAATGTCAAAATATAAGAGATCTGGGTCAAACGTCAAAGAATGACCTTGACCTCTTGTACTCATAATTCTTCATGACCTCATTAAGATGACTGTATATACCAATTTTTAGGCCAAAATCTTCAAAAATTCCCATGAAAGCTTATGTTGTAGCATTTTGCCATATTTGACCTTGCCACAAAAAGGTCAAGGTCAAGCAAAGGTCATAATTTGAACAGTCTTGATAATACTGGAGTACCCAATGCTACATACCAAGTTTCAAGGCCATCGGTCAACTGGTTCTGGAAAAGAAGATTTCTAAAGGTTTTTATCATATATGGTCATGGCGGCCATGTTGGTCATGTGACCCAGACCATTTGAAGAATTTCGTTTCCTCAACCCCTGAAGGCTCTATATGATATTTGGTTATAATTGTCTTTTAAAAAAAAGTTTGAAATTATCAAACTATGAGAATTCAGGGTCAAAGGTCAAAGAATGACCTTGCCTCTTGTACTTATGAATCTTGATGTACTCATTAAGATGACTGCATTTTCCAATTTTTAGGCCTAAATCTTCAAAACTTTCCATGAAATCTTATGTTCTAGCATTTTCTCTTATTTGACCTTCCCATAAAATGGTCAAGGTCAACCCAAGGTTATCATTTTGAAACACTCTTGATAGGAATGGAATACCCAATGCTTCATACCAAGTTTCAAGGCCATCGGTCAACTAGTTCTGGAGAAGAAGATTTTTAAAAGTTTTTATCATATATGGGCGTGGCGGCCATGTCGGTCATATGACCTGAACCTTTTGAACAAAATTTCATTCCCTCAACCCCTGGAAGCTCTATATGAAATTTGGTTACAATTGGCCCAGTGGCTTTGGAGAAGACTGTTTGAAAATGTCAAAATATGAGAGTTCTGGGTCAAAATCAAAGAATGACCTTGACCTCTTACACTCATAAATCTTCATGTACTCAACTGCATTTACCAATTTTAGGCCTTACTCTTCAAAACTTTCCATGAAATCATATGTTCTAGCATTTTCCCATATTTGACCTTGCAGTAAAATGGTCAAGGTCAACCCAAGGTCATAATTTGAACAATCTTGGTAGTACTTGAGTACCCAATGCTACATACCAAGTTTCAAGGCCATCGTTCAATTGGTTCTGGAGAAGAAGATTCTTAAAGGTTTTTACCATATATGGGCGTGGCCGCCATGTTGGTCATGTGACCTGGACAGTATGAATAAATTTTTAATCCCTCAACCCCTGGAGGCTCTATATGAAATTTGGTTTCAATTGGCTCAGTGGCTGTTGAGGAGATTGTTCGAAATTGTCAAAATATGAGAGTTCTGGGTCAAAGGTCAAAGAATGACCTTGACCTCTTAAAGTCATAAATCTTCACGTACTCATTAAGATGACTGTAGATACTGGTTTTTAGCCCAAAATCTGCAACAGTTTCCAAGATATCTTACGTTCTAGCATTTTGCCATATAAAAGCACAAGGAAGCAAATTTGACCTCGCCGTAAAAAAGGTCAAGGTCAACCCAAGGTCATAATTTGAACAATCTTGGTAGTACTCGCGTACCCGGTGCTACATACCAAGTTTCAAGGCCATCGGCCTATTGGTTCTGGAGAAGAAGATTTTTAAAGGTTTTTACCATATATGGGCGTGGCGGCCATGTTGGTCATGTGACCAGGACCGTTTGAACAACTTTTCGTTCCTAAGGTCCCAGGAGGCTCTATATGAAATTTGGTTACAATTGGCCCAGTGGTTTCAGAGGAGAAGTCGTTTGAAATTGTGGACGGACGGACGGACGACGGACGACGGACGCCGGAGCCTTACCATCCTATAAGCTCCCCCGGAGCCGCTGGCTCAGGTGAGATAAAAAAACGTATAAAGCGCGATTTATTACGAACTCAAGTTCTTGTTCTACTATTGAACTTTCTAAACTACTAACTTCCTGCCACAATGCTGACAAGAATCAAGGCATAAGGTACTGTGCAAAAGTGTTTTTTTTTCTACACTGTATACCACTTTGCCACGTACATGTTATTTAATCAAAGAAAAACTTATATATTTGGGTGGACTTTTCAAAGAAAAGTATTGCCTTTTCTTACCTGTAACGAACGACACGCTTCCTTCACTTCAGAATACCAAAACTGATATAAACTTTGGTCGACTTAAAAAAATGTGTGGAGCCTTAACATACGTTTTAGATAGTATTTACATTAGATTTGGTACTAAGTTATACAGGCTAGTTGGTGATATTCCGATTGGTACTAATTGTGCTCCTTTTGCAGCTGATTGGTTTTTATTTACTATGAAAAAGATTTCATTGCTTTTCTTTAGAATGATAAACAAGCTGAACTCATTAAAGCATTTAACTCTACATCTAGGAATCTAGGTTATCTTTTAAATATTGACAGTCCTTACTTTGAAGGCACGGTGAATCAAATTTATCCACCTGAGCTGCAGTTAAAAACAAAGCTAATCAATCCGATACCGAAGCCCCATATTTGGATTTACATTTATCTCTTTCGAACGGATTTGTATGATAAACATGATGACTTTGATTTCGATAAAATAAATTTGTCTTTTTTGAATTGTGACGTTTCCCGCTCTACCTCTTACGAGACTGACTTTCATTTCTAAACTTAATAGGTTTGCTAAATTTTCTTGCATGTGAATGACTTCAATACACGTAATAAATTTTTAACTGCTAAACTTCTCTAACAGGGCTATCGGTATCATAAACCTCAAAAAGCTTATTCAAAATTTTATCGCCCACACTATGAACTGGTTTCTAATTTCAAGGTCAGATTAAAAAGTCTTTTGCATCAGGGCCTATCGGAACCAGAATTTTATGGTCATTAAGGGTATAAATTCAAAAGCACAAATACGTATGTAAGTAGGACTGATTTTTCTTATCAGTTCAGAAAAAAAGTCTCATACGTTACAAACGTATTGGATATTACATAAATGTAATGCTGCAGTCTTAGTGGTTAACCCAATCATGGTAAATAACTTTGCTTCCCTCTTCCTGGTGGGTCGGGCATCAGACTCAATGTTGGTTCCAATATAACTCAGTTGGTGGGGACCAGAGCTTGTCTTGTCTGTTGCTTGGTCATTCGGGGTTTAACTTATGGTTTTCTTTTGCTCAATTATATCAGTGGTGTTGTTTGACACCACAGAGATCTCCAGGTGCGGCAATACGTTGTTGCTGTCGAATCCTCATCGCAAATTCATCATAGGACTTATTCATGGTCTTTCTTTGTTTGTTTGTTTGCTAGTTTCCTGTGATTATTCATTAATGGGTTAGGAGACCTTCTAGCAGACCAAAACAGCTAACTGAATGTTTCAAACCAGTGCAGAAGCAGAACAGAGAGAGTAATTTATTATAGACCTTTTCAAGGCAGTACTTCTTTTGTTCCTCAATGTTTCATATTCTTATGTCCGCCTGTCGATGGTATGGTCAACTGTATAGCTGCCCATTTTGCTTCGTTTATGTTTTTTATCTAAAATTATAGGAAATAGGTAAAAATAGCGATTACTGTTGTTTTTCAGTAGGGGTAGCTGAATGACTACCGGTTTGGGGAAGAGCAGTTCATTCGGTTTACCGTGAGTGTCTTTCGTAAACTTTTGTCAGTTTATGTATATACTTCTTTCCTTTTTGGTTTTCAATTTAGGGCAATATGCACCGGCGTAACTAGGAGCAATTTCATGATACACACAATCATGTGTCATACTCTACTTCTTGAAGAGAAGGGTAGTATTTCAGCCACTTTGGCAGTTGATATTGAAATCTTGTCTAACTTATAAAAAAAATCAGCATGCAAATATGCAGGTGCGTTTTGAAATTTTGTCAATTTTGACAAAATTTCAATACGCACCTGCATATTTGCCGTATATGCGGCTACGCCCTTGATATGCGGAATCTGATTGTATTAATAAACAAAAAAAACGACACGGTAGTTGCAAAAATTCTCAAAACAGGCTAGGAGGAATGTAGATAAAATACACTAGACTTTTATGTAATTACAAAGTTACGACTTTACCTGCAGGCTAAATCACTTTATTCAAGTTCTAACAATTCTGGAGAACTGGTTTAACTTGGACTTAGACACAAAGAGCTGAAAGGCATTTCCAAAATTTATTTATGTTTCCAATAAAACAAACTACAATGTGAAATTACTGTTAAAAGCAAATAATACCAACTGTATATGCGAAGAGCGAATGCGCAGACAACCATGCACATCCGCACAGTCTGATCAGACTAAAAAGGTAGACAATGATCAGAAATGAATACAACCAAATGCCACATCTCGCCCTCAAAACAATGTTTGCACACATCAAGTATGGACTCTGCGGAATCTACACATAAACGAAAACTATAGCTAGACTGCACTGGCTGACATGGGGCATTTCTAAAACAACGTAAATGATATCTGGGTGCCTTTTGTTTCATATTTAACAATAGTTTTGTATATCATTGGAAAGGTAAATGCAAGTGTTTTGGAATGGTATTGTTAAAAGAATCTACAAGTCACTCATGCATGACAGTATACGTCTGAATACTGGAAACTGTACATTTCATTGATATTCTTATGTATTCTTTCGTGGCTTGCTCAATAAAGCAATGGCATATATGCAATAAAGAAAAACACGTAGTATTGTTCTTTAAACGTTCAGTACGAGAAAATTATACAAAAATATCTTCATACTCTATGAACGAGTTTGTTTCACTGCTATATGGCTATACATGCAAAGTTACTATAAAATGAACTATATCAATGAATTTTAATACATGTACATGTAATTACGCCATTACACATCCCAGCAATTTTGTCAGTGGAATGACTGGCACATCAAGTTTTGTTACGAGTGGCATCATATGATTGATGAAACTATATGAAATATGTGCAAACTATACGCCGAAAGTTGCAAAGTAGCAGCCATTAATGTTTAATATAAAGTAATAAAACAAAATATCTCCTAACAAAAATACATATGCTTAATATATTTAACTGTCTGCTGACATAAGTTAGAATAACGTATTGGATATAAACAATTGAAAGACGTGTTCAGGCATTAAACACTTGAAAAATATATAACTTTATAATATATATCGGCACTGAAATATGTAGACATGGGGAAATTATTATAGGACCCAGGTATGTCACTGACAAAAGGGCATAAATTATCTTTAAATGTAAACGTACCTTTACCAAATTTAGTGCGGCAAATGCGCGTTTCTGATTTAACTTATTCAGTGTCGATAAGCCACAAAACTTTCAAAGAAAAAAAATGTGACGGAAAGGTCTCGGCAGGCAAAGAGAATCCCTTACCGAGTCACACTTATTGACGCATTCTGTGAGACACAGTAGCTGCAGACACCAGGTAAGAAACGCCACCGTATTTCTCACGAGCAGAGGCGTCCACCGCCGAGCCACTTCACCTCGAGAAAGGCGACCGACAAGGGCATCAGGAAGGAGATGTCCGATGCAACGAGAACCTGGAAAGAGATATAATTAATCAAAAGAATGGAAGCAAAATGAAAATCATAAATGAGTTCCTTTAAGAGCAATAAATATATTCATAAGTAAGAAGATGGGCAAACTACGTAGTTTCGGCTATTTAATCCTCATCAGTAACCCTGTCACTGTTGTCCGTTTATGTGTATACATCTGTTCCCTTTCGATTTTTAGGGCGGGATAGGGATATGGGATATACTTGCATTAGTTCCTGGTCATTGCCTACTTTCTTTTCACTTTACAACGTCTGAAATTGTACCCACTGACCCTAATGTGCAGGGACAGAGAAACAGAATATTAAATCTTAACTTTGCCAGACAATGGTTGGCGGGTGTTCAGAAAACTTCAAGGAGTGACATATAATGTGCCTAGGAGGAAACTTCCTCTTTGTTTCTCAACACAGCATACTCGTGCTGTCCGTGATGAAATGGAGTTAGTTGTGTTTCTGTCATTAAAGCTGAACTGTATTAGGAAAAGTAATGACAAGGCAACTCCATTTATAAAGAAAGTTAATTGCATTCTGCATTCTGTTATTGTTAAAAATACGTGTCAATCTTATGTAAGGAAAGAAAAAAATGCAGTTGCTATTCTTATCAATGACTATGCCCGTTAGTCAATTAAAGAGTGTCTTATTTAGTATCTTTTTTAGATCATTCTTGAGTTTGAGGAGAAATATCCGTTTGTCTTATGCAAATAGTGTACATCCTGTTCAGACGCCGCGTCTGGACTGGGTCAACATTATTTGCCTATGTCCCATTTAGGGGACGCTAGGCATTAATGGGTTAAACAAGTCAGGTGCTTTTAAGAATTTCATAAGTAACAGCGGATGTGAACGACAAAATTATTAGCCGCGACACGAGAAAACCAACAAAGTGGTTTTGCGCCCAGCGCACACTCAATTAAGCCTGGGCATCCGCCCAGTCTGATCAGACTCTTTTCTAAGCTCTTTAAGGGTAGCTAAATGTCTAAGCTACCTCCATGCAAATGCTCTGACCAGACTACGCGGCTGCCCAGGTTGATCTGAGTCTTTGCTGGGCACACATGCCACTTTGTTGGTTTTCTTGTGTTGCGGCTCAAATACGTTTAACGTTTCCGATGTTTCATACGAAATAATAAATGCAAATAAGAAGAATATCTGCGGTAATTAAAAATAGACCACAATATGAGCCGCGACACAACAAAACCAACAATGTGGTTGTGCGCCCAGCGCAGACTCAGATCAGCCTGGGCGTCCGCCCAGTCTGATCAGAGCCTTCGCTGTCCGCATGGAGGTAGCTTAGACCCTTAGCTACCCTTTGAGTACTTAAAGAAGAGTCTGGTTAAAGTTGTCGGATGCCTAGGCTGATCTGAGTCTGCGCTGGGCGCACAACCACATTGTTGGTTTTCTCGTGTCGCGGCTCATATTCAAACATCAGCAGTCTTTGAAACAAATAGGGCAAACTGACATTCACTATGATTTCTTGAACCAGTCAAAACTGAAATAATTAAGGAACGAGCAGATGAGAAGTCATATGAGAGTTATAAATGTTTAATATGAAAGACTTGTGTCTCTGGCTGTTTTTAGTTTAATACGCCTGGTCTTGAGACTCTCAAAATTAAAAAAAACAGATCACATGCAATGATTGCTGTTTTACATGTACTCTCTCAAAATTAAAAAAAAAGAGATCATTTGCAATGATTGCTGTTTTACATGTACTCTCTCAAAATTAAAAAAAAAGATCACATGCAATGATTGCTGTTTTACATATCCTCTCTCAAAATTAAAAAAAAAGAGATCATTTGCAATGATTGCTGTTTTACATGTACTCTCTCAAAATTAAAGAAAAAGATCATATGCAATGATTGCTGTTTTACATGTACTCTCTCAAAATTAAAAAAAAAGAGATCATTTGCAATGATTTGCTGTTTTACATGTACTCTCTCAAAATTAAAAAAAAGAGATCATTTGCAATGATTTGCTGTTTTACATGTACTCTCTCAAAATTAAAAAAAAGAGATCATTTGCAATGATTGCTGTTTTACATGTACCATGTTTTTCAATGCTTCACACTGGCATTCGGCCTTCAACTAACGGCAACCGTCGCGTGAAAAGAGGGACCATGAGACATGCGTATCATACCCGCGCCCCTATGCAAACTGATCAGAGACTTCAGCTTTCGCTTTTAAAATTCCCCAGGATTAAAAATTGTATCTTCGAAAAGACTTTGATCAGACACAGGCTGATCTGAGTCTTTGCTTTTGGGCACATTTACATGCTTGGTCCCTCTAACCCCCATTGCCCCTAAGGCTACTGGGCTATGGGAAACTTTTACCTTTTACATGCCACTTGCATCATTTCATCATTTGTTTTGTTTTGCCTCTGTCATGTCTAGTTGATGGGTTAGGAGCATGCTACGTAGACTGTACATTTGAGCCACGCCACGAGAAAACCAACAATGTGGTTGTGCGGCCAGCGCAGACTCAGATCAGCCTGGGCATCCGCCCAGTCTGATCAGAGTCTTCGCTGTCCGCATGGAGTTACCTTTGACCCTTAGCTACGCTTTCAGCGCGCAGCGAAGACTCTGACTAGACGGGACAGATGCCCAGGCTGATCTGAGTCTGCGCTGGGCGCACAATCACTTTGTTTGTTTTCTCGTGTCGCGGCTCAATTCTGTTTGCTATTTCGGAGCTGCATCAAAGTAAAGAGTGTGTTTAATATAAGTAAGAACCCCAGTACCCTTTTAGTCCTGTATACTATTGGTCGTTTCTTAAATGGTCCATCTGTTGTGATCAGAGTGTGTTATCACAAAATGTGCTGATCCCTTAAGTCCTGTTTCTTGTTTTGCTGCGTTAGGTTTGTGGGTCCTTATTTTCTGCAGAGTCTCAGTCTGGTTATTTTGCTGGTTTTCTCCCCCAAAGACATAATATAAGTTAAACTGATATTCTTATATTTTCAGATTCCGCTGAATTGATTATGTCTTGGCAAACAACTGCCAATTTTTATAGGACATCACGGAGCTGCATATTTAAATAGGTCTTAGCGGTTAACGATATCTCTGATTTGGAATCATACTCTCTGCAGGCCTGTGTCTACTAGTACGGCAGTAAACAAGGACAAGCGTTCACTTATAACTTAAAAAGTATACAAGGTTGAAATGAGCCGCGACAGGACAAAACCAACAATGTGGTTGTGCGCCCTGTGTAGACTCAGATCAGCCTGGGCATCCGCCAAGTTTGATCAGACTCTTTGTTATGTGCTCAAAGGGTAGCTAAGGGACTAAGCTACCTCCATGCGGACAGCGAAGACTCTGATCAGACTGGGCGGATGCCCAGGCTGATCTGAGTCTGCGCTGGGCGCACAACCACATTGTTGGTTTTGCCGTGTCGCGGCTCAAATTACATTTACGCATATTGCCTTCTTTTCGTTATTCTTTAATGAATTTATACATGCCTTAGTGGCACGTGTAAGGTATTAATTTTTTTAGATACATAGGTGATACGAAATATGTTTTTGAGTTGAAAAGCGTTATTTGTCATGTAAAAATACTATCTACAAAGTCGAACCAAGCATTTTCATACATTGTTCAATTCTTCATTCTGTTCACCAATTATTTCGTAAGACACTTTGAAATGGTAGTTTCTAATTAACTCTGCTACTTGACTGTTCCGACTGAATTTGAAGACATTCGTTTAATATTCCTAATACTTGTCTGGTTTAAAGACTTTTCATGCTGTTGCATTGTAAAGGATAGTACTAAAAGGTGAACATCCTTCCCTAATACAGATATGAGCCGCGACACAAGAAAACCAACAAAGCGGTTATGCGCCCAGCGCAGACTCAGATCAGCCTAGGCATCCGCCTAGTCTGAGCAGAGTCTTCCCTAACTGCTTAAAAGGTAGTTAAGGGTCTAAGCTACCTTCATGCGGACAGCGCAGGCTCTGATCAGACTGGACGGATGCCCAGGCTGATCTGAGCCTGCGCTGGGCGCACAACCACTTAGTTGGTTTTCTCGCGTCGCGGCTCATATATGACAACCTATAAACTTTCATTAAAATAAATAAAAAAAATAATAAATCAGCAATGTCATGTTTAGAAAATTTACGCCCACCGTTTCACTAGAGATGCACTATGTAAAATGTGCCTAATCCCAATAAATTCATGTGTTGTATTATTATATATGTCTATATGGAAAATAAAATATTGTTTAAACTAAAACTAAATGTGTAGTTTGCCCTTACACATGTTAAAATGACGAAAAGACAGGAGACAACACAATTTAAGTATGCAAAATTGCAAAAAAAAAAAAAAAAAAAAAAAAAAAAAAAAAATGTCGTTTTGAGCTGTGTGACTTTGAGGATTGAAATGCCAGAGAGAGAGAGAGAGAGCAAACAGTATAGATACAGATGAGGTGGCTCATAATGAGCCGCCTCATCTGAAACTATGCCGTTTCCAAATTAGCTATTTCCATTTTTGCGTTTATGGTCCTTTGTTTCATACTCGTATATATGTATTTCAAACTGAGATACTGGGGCCGTATTCATAAACCCACTTAAGTCGTTGCTATGCGGTTGCTAAGGCTAAATATCTATAAAGGAGATTCCCTACAAATATGAAATTTGGTCTGGAGGAACAGTCTTTGTAAGACTGTTCCTCCAGAGTAAATTTCATAGTTGTAGGGAATCTCCTTCAAAGACATTTAGCCTTAGCAACCGCATAGCAACCACTTGTTTTATGAATATGGCCCCTGATCCAGTGGTTCTGGAAAGATGAAAGTTGGATTCTGCTTGTAAAGGGGAAAACTGGCCCCAGTTCTAAAATAAGAATAGTGAATTTTTGAATATGAACTTCTACCAATAAACTGTGTAACATCAACGGATATGAGATTTTAATCACACTGTGTTTCCAACATAATAAAACTATAAATCATAGCAATTACGTCAGCGCACTCATTATTTCCAGACATTTTATTACTGAGAATGGAGAGAATAGAATCTAATTAAAATCTGATTTCTTTCATGTTTTGAAATATTTACTTCATAAAATCATTATGCAAACAATTGATCAATCACGGTATAGCACATTATTATAATTAATGTCTAGAGCCGTATATTTTTGTGCATATCAGCAGCCTGTAAAAATTAGGTCCATATGCACCGCACCCGACCCTCTCCCACCCATCCATGCTTTTTTTTTCTTTTTTGTATCCTGCGGGTATACACAATGGTTCAGCGTGCAAACAATGCTAAAGCAACATCGTATTAACGTCAATTCAATAATTAACAATTAACATCGACATTTCAGGGGATGACCACTATAAGCGTTTATCATATGATAAGCGTTTATCATATGACGTCGCATCTAAGAGTGTAAAGCTATGCATTAAAAACGATAATCCACCAGTGGATTAAATATGCAAATTACGCCGTAACGTTATGCGTTGACGTCCATAAAACGTCGCGTTTTCTAAAGGTGAAATCGTGTCGTTTTAATGCAAAATTTGCTAATAAAAATGCGATATTAGTGTCATATGATAAATAGAATCTTGCATTCGTGCTCCTGTATTATTTAATTTATTTTAAAAACTCGTTTGTGAAACGATAAGATGCTATGCTCGGCAGAGCCTCGCATCTTATCTTTTTCCCCAACTTGTTTAATGAATTCAATAATACATGAGCACTCATGTAAGATCCTCTATTTAGCTTACTATCAGATCCTGATACTTCAGATTGTACATTATACATGTGAAGTGATTGATAAAATATTGTTTTTACTAACATCGACAGCGAAAAAACGTTGTTTTAACATTGTGTGTCTACTAAGTGGGAATCGAGACCATTAATGCATAGTGTGGTCTCCTATCTGCTGGCATTAATACCATTTTGTCCAGTGCACTTATCCGTTTTTATTATTATTTGGATAAAGCCATATTTTAGTTTTTAGGGGTTTCTGGTGAATGTTTTGACTTTTAGTTATTTTTCGTAGAAAATGTCTGTAAGCAAACAGTGTGGACCCTGATCAGACGCCACAGAATGCGGCGTCTGAACTGGGTCTGCACTTTTTGCATACGGATTTCCAGTCTCAAAATGGTTAAATAGCGAATCTCTAGGTAACCAAAAGGCAAATGACTACACCTTCATGTGTTCTCCATTTTAAAACTTTTATGACTCCTTGTCTGAACATTTGGATTTCAAAAATGGGATCGCTCTTACATAAAATGTTTGTTCCTATGGTTTATGTTGTTAGTCTTATACTATAGTGCTGGCTTAAGATGTTTCCGCGTGTACGTTTCTATGTTTCTGCCATTTTTAAAAGAGGAAGAATTTTTGTGACTTCTTGTTTGCTTCTCTGGCTAAAAAGCTCTTCGAAAATAAAGTATCACCTTTGATAAATCATCTCCATTGAGAAGAGATGCAAAATGAAAATAGCACAACTGCCTTTCCTAAAAGTTGCCAATTCAGCTTATATACGGAGGCGAATCCACAACTCAATAGCACTTTCCTTTCTTGTTTCAGCTATAGGTATAACCTGCGCAGCCACTGCCCATGACCATGCAAGACTCCACGAGACACTGTTCGAGAAATATAAGAAGTTTGTGAGACCAGTCTATAACCAGAGTGATGCCCTACAAGTGAACATCTCCTTCTTCATAATAATGATACATGACCTGGTGAGCATATAACTACCATTTATGTTAGGGCATAAAACAATTAAGATGAGTGGATAGACTTTCAAGCAAAGCAAGTCTTCGATTTTTTATTTTTATTTTTTTTTCGTTGGAACTTGAGTCAACTCTAGAAGCAGTTTCTTTCTTAATGAGAGAAGACCTAATTTTGCAAGTTTTTTTTTTATTATTTTTTTCTTTTCTTTATTTTTTGAAGAAAAACAAATAGGGGGTCATAAAAGTTGTAATCAAATGAAAATTGGTTAAAAAAACATGGCAGTGTAATCCTACATCCAGAAATATATTTTTGAATAATTAATTGTTTGAGGAAACTTCCAAACCCGATCCTCAAGCTGCATTCTACCTATTCATAAGCAAATCCCATCTTCAGTGTTTGCCTGATAATAGTCAGCGGTGTCACAGCTTCCTTGCCGCAACAGGGAGCTTCAGGCTTTGTATTCGTTGTAGTTCGCTTCGCTGCAGCTGGTGTTGTGCTGTGCGGCGGCCGTAAAACGTCTCCCCATACATAATCCATAGTGCAGATTATATTTTATTTTGTGTCCGTTGAGATCAGAGGATATGTTCTGAGAAATCAGTAACAATTGATTGGATTAGACTTTTATTCTAGAGCATCGCTTTTTAATTGTATGGACTCTTTTGATACTAACCAGTCTTTGAATCGACTGCCTTTAAGTTATTAAAATGAATAAATTACAGTATGCTTTTCTCAGATTGTGTCAGGGTCACTGATGAGGCTTCAAAGTATGGCCGATGTTCCTTGTTTTGAATGTGTTCAGCTCTTAAAGGAACTCTTTAAGATTTTTATTTGTAAGGGTGTCAGAAAAACAAACCTGAACCTTCTAGATGCTGCGGTATACTGAGTAACGGTGCGCGTTTTCACCAGCATTTCAATCTGCAATGGGCTTATAATGCATATCCTCGCAATTGATGGAGAAATTGTACATTTGTATTTCCAAAGCTGAAGATATATTCTTACTTGATCTTATTCTCTGTTTGCTTGAGCAAAAGGTTTACCGTTTACTATCGGGACCGATAGGTTTGAGAAAACAGTGCACGCCCAGATCAGACTGTTCCTAAAGGAGCAGTATTTCCAGGGCTACATTGCGCCCATTCCATCTACATCTTTTGGGCGTATAATTGCATTACAGTTACACTGACTAGCTTTGGTGTCTTAATTTTTAGAAATTTTATTGTACACGAAGTTTTTATGCTTGCGCTCCCACCAAAACCTAAGTCATACGGAGACCAGACCTCGGTTCAAAGTCTCATCCAACAGACCGAAGAAGCGGGCGATCGAACCTGACACCCCTTGATTGATAGTCTTGCGCCTTATTCACTAAGCCAGCTCCCGCCGTATAGTAAACTTCTTTCATAATAAAGTCTGTCCTATAGTAAACTTCTTCCATAATAAAGTCTGCCGTATAGTTAACTTCTTTTATAATAATGTCTGCCCTATGGTAAACTTCTTTTATAATAATGTCTGCCCTATAGTAAACTTCTATTATAATAATGTTTGCTCTAAAGTAAACTTCTTTTATAACAATGTCTGCCGTATAGTCAACTTCTTTTTAATAATGTCTGCCCTATAGTAAACTTCTTCTATTTTGATGTCTCCACAATCGTCAACTTCTTTTCACAATAATGTCTGCCCTATCTTTAACATCTTTTCACAATAATGTCTGCCCCATCGTAAACTTCTTTTCACAATAATGTCTGCCCTATCGTAAACTTCTTTTCACAACAATGTCTGCCCTATCGTTAACTTCTTTTCACAATAATGTCTGTCCTTTCGTAAACTTCTTTTCACAATAAGTTCTGTCCTTTAAAAAACTTCCTTTATAATAATGCCCGACAGTGATAATGTTTTCTGTGTACTTGCAGGACTTAAAGAATCAAGTACTCACAACAAATGCATGGTTACGCGTGGTAAGTAATAGTTATCAAAATTATCAAGTCTGAAAGCTAAACGAACAAACCGCAAAGCTGGTGCAATCCCTCTTTATGTGCAGTTTTGCTTTAACATTACACAGCCCATGGCAATAAAGACACAGCTCTCCAAAACCTTAACTTTGACTCTCTCCTTCATCAGGTTCGCAAAAGCTGTATCAAATACATCCTCAAGGAGCACACAACGTTGTATAAAGACTGAATCAGTCTTCATCAAGACTGAATCAGTCTGAATCACTTACTCTTTAAATTTGACTCATTGTTTATTCGACATTATGTGCCAGCTGGGTATTTTGTACTCCATATAGAAGGCTGGCATAAAACCTATCCCTGTTAATTATCGGATATTCCTTTCACTGCCAGTGGCGACCTGTGAGTGGACAGACACATGTTTCTGACATATTTACTAATTGGGACTGTTAAGCCGAAGAATGTCTTAACAACAATAATCATAGGAGGAAGTGACCTTCACAATGTGCGTCTGTTACAGTATCACTTAATGAAACGATAAACAACCATTAGACACTAACAGAGTTTGTATTTTGATTGTATTTGCCGCAGATATTTTCTAAATGGCACATTTTCTTTTCATTTTTCGACAAAAATATGAATGCCCATAGAGTGTATGGATACGGTGACAACATCGTGAATATACAAAGTCGAATACACAAAATGGAGTGCTTGATACCTGCAGAAGTAAGGCTACGCCTATTAATAATGCGGTTATTGTGATTTTTACATTACCATTTAACAGTAATCGTATTCGTGTGTGCCTGTTCTTATTTGTTGCTTCGACAATCTTGCATGTATTTCTCAATTATTTTACTTTCACAGAAATAATTTATTTACACCCTATTTGTACTTCAAACTTCAGGAAAATTAGCTGTCCCGAATGGCTTTGGCTTCTAGCAACCTGAGGAGCCCAAGTAGCTCGGTGGGTCAAGCCTGCCCTGCTGATCTAGTGGTCCCGGGTTCGCGCACTCGCATACATACTTAATAGACATACACGAAAATGCGTAATACATATACTCACATGAGCATAATAGTTTACCTCAATCCTGTCATTACATCATTTCGGAATTGACTTTCTCAATTCTTAAAAGTTAGGGAACAAAGAGTAATCATTAGGACAAAATAAACAAACAAATAGAATGCGGTATTATTTCATACCTACGTTTGCTTTCCCTTCTAAAATCAGGTAACGAATTATAACTTGAAACTCCAGTTTAGATAAAAAAAAAACTAAGTCTGTTTATCACTGCCCTCGACTGATGCTCAGGTTTTATCATAATTCTCTACCCTGTTCCCAGAAGGCACAAAAAGTGGAATCAAGATTGAATCAACGTTTCATAAAAGCAGTGCCTCTCGCTATTAACAGCAGGTGATCAGCCGTGTATTAACGAGGAGATCCACGCGCTGTTGATGCATGGCTTAATATGCAAGATTCAGGATAATATTCCATCAATACAGAAGCAAGTGACAAGTTGACAGTTGTAGGTATCAATAAAAGACTTGTACGCAAACGTTATACAAATTGGGATGTTGTGAAAATGGAAGTGCAGACGGCATCGAGTGAAAACTTAAGTGAAAATAATTGAAAACCTCGGTCTTCGGCTTCGGTTTTCAACATCTCCCTCGGGACCTGGAAAATGTAAATGCATAAAAACAAGTTTGATCCCAATATTGGTTCAATGCTGATTCACTGTGACGGTGTGTGCCCAGTGGGTTGTTGGTAAAACACTCGGGAATGTACATGTAAAATGAAAAATTATCGCATTAATCATTTATGTTGCTTTGGAAGTTCTAATTACCTAACCGAAATAAACCTAATTTACTGACAGATATGAAACTGGAATTCAATCTGTTTAAGGCAGTTAAATGATACGTTTTGGTCTGGCCTCCAGCAGTCTATAGATCGAAACTCATTACACGTAAATAGCATGGACTTAGGACTCTCTGTAGTTGCATGGAACACGTGACAATGAAACATTCTTTATGCCTGCAGCCAATAGTAAAATACTAATGACACATTACACTGACACATTACACTGTATATGAGGGGTTCTGATTTACTGAGAATACCATGCTGGTTCTATTTGGTAACATGTTTATTGGGCGAAATCAGAAAACGCTTAGCTAATGGCATTACCGTTCGATAAAATCATTCTTACTGGTTGATTCGTCTATTTTAGAGCAATTACTTATTTCAGATGTACACTTGCCTTTGTAACTAGAATAAACCCCTACAATTTGCTATGTTTATATCGTTGGATAATTCTGACGTTTGACTAACCATATTTTCGCCCACGAAATTTTAAAGCAAATCAAGACTTGTCTGATTAAATTTTCAGCTTTAAATCTTGTAAATATTGCCTGGCCTGGCTCCATGATGGAATTCAGCACTTCGTATCTTAACTAAAAGACACAGACACTTATTAAATGAAGTCCGGTCCCATTACATTTTCCATCCTTGCGCAGAAGTAAATTGAAATTGCTCGGCAGTGATGCTTTTATACCAAACACACTTCCAAAGTCATTAGGTGGTAAAAAACCTTAAAGAGCAATTATCAAAATACTCCTGATTTGTCGATGTCTGTATGGCTATTTAAGATTATGGTGCTTTGACCGCTCTACTAAAAACCATATGAGCCGCGACACGAAATGACCAACAATGTGGTCGTGCGCCCAGCGATGACTCAGATCAGCCTGGGCAACCGCCAAATTTGACCAAACTCTTCGTTAAGTGCTCAAAGTGTAGCTAAGGGTCTAAGCTACATCCATGCGGACAGCGAAGACTCTGATCAGACTGGGCGGATGCCCAGGCTGATCTGAGACTGCGCTGGGCGCACAACCACATTGTTGGTTTTGTCGTGTCGCGGCTCATATATATATATCTTAAGCAGATAAAATTGGAACTATATTCAACATCATGTGCTTGTAACCCTTGTTGCATTTGACCATCTACAGAAAGAACAGATTTGCCTCCTTCCCTTCTGCAGTTGTACGGAAATTAAAATTTTAAAGAAGCAACTTTTAGTTGTATATTTTTAAGAAACTACCAAAAGTTACTGAAATAGCAATATGTGTTTAACCAGCCACTCTAGTCTAATGACTTCAGCAGTATCGCAGCGATCAGGTAAGATGATCCCCGAAGCTCATTTATAATATTGCTTTTTCAATCATAGTCCACCTTTAAGTGTTAATGATAATTATCGTTTCTGATCTCCTTTTCTATGGCGCAATATTGTAAAATTATCTGTAAGATCTTCCCTGAGTAGCAGTCAGATTACAACAACTCAGCGAGATCTGTTTTGAGTTCTAGTTCTCTCAGAAAACATTTCAAGTGATCTGAAAAGCGCGTTTCATGTGGAAACATTTTGAATAAAATTATATGGCTTCAGCACTTAACATTGGAGCATAAAAAGATATGTATTTTAGTATGCATTAAAGAAAAATTAATCACGCCAAGGGCAAGAGACGAATGTGTTTTCTTGAATTCTGTTCTCATAAACAGTCAATGGATCTTATCATTCTCTGTATCTAACAGTGGAAAAGCCTTTGGTAATCTGTGCACATGCAGATGATCTTGGTCAAACAATGTCAACGAAAACCATTAACTCAACTATAATGCAAATCCATTTAATAATGTTAGGAATATGACGCAAAATTTCTGGACCATGAACTATAGGTAACAGACAGTTCTGCAATGCTTTCCTTTAGAAGAAGAACCCTATGAAATGAGAGACATGCTGTTTTTAGTATGAATTATCTACCCTGACAGTATTCCCAGATACCTTTGTATCATTTGATATTTCTTTACTAGAGCTGGTATGATGAGTTTCTGAGCTGGGATGAAGATAAGTATGGTGGCCTTCATGAAGTACTTGTTGATAAAGACGAAGTATGGACACCTGATCTGCTCGTAGAAAACACGTAAGTTACAGACGCAGTGCAAAGAGAGAAATTCTATTCCAATATTTTTTGCTTAGTTTACGTATCATTGTAACCAGTGCACATATTCAATGCAGCAACTGCATTTACAAAAGCTAGTAATTATGTTTTGGTAATTAAAAAATTATATACTTAGCTTATTGATGATGATTATTATTAAAAGTATTTTTAATGTTTTGGGGGCTTTGTTTTGTTTTGGTTTCTGACAAGATTCTTTTTGGAATACAGCATATCGTTATTTTGCTTTCATTTATTTCTGGCAATAAGAGTTTAGTTTACGTATCATTGTAACCAGTGCACATATTCAATGCAGCAACTGCATTTACAAAAGCTAGTAATTATGTTTCGGTAATTAATTTTTTTTATATATACTTAGCTTATTAAAGATGATTATTATTAAAAGTTTTTTTATTTTTTTTTTATTTTTTATTTTTTTTTTGGGGGGGGGGAGGAGGGGGGGGGTTGTTTTGGTTTCTGACAAGATTTTGTTTCTTGCAATGGAAGGTAATATCAGACTACTTATATCAGGACAGATAAAGATATAAAGATACCTGAGTGCAACTTTGGTACCTGTCCTTACAGACATTTATTCCATACTATACTGATGAACCCCCCTGCCCCCACCCACTCCAGTGTTTACCCACTCAGTGTTTACCTGTTTTTATGAACCTGCTATGTCATTACCTGTATGAAATAGGATATTTCCTTTGATGAAATAACAGTTTCACTGGACTGTTGCATAAAAGAATTATGAAACCCAATAAACAGCAATATTTGTCTTTAAGAAGGGTGGTACCTAGTGGGATTATTGAGGTCATTCAAATACCGCTATATCGTTATTTAAACACACAAGCTCCTCGGGCTGCATAACCCTTCTATGGTTACCTCTGTAATGAATACTTCCACCTTTACATTTGAACAAGAAGAAAAATGGATTGTGGTAGATGGGTGTCTTCTGAAGAAGCAACTCTGTAATTTTAATTTTTGCCTGCCTTCTCAATAGGGGTCAATTCTTAAAGGAAGACTTAACTCCTCTGGTAGCAAAGTTTTTTCTTTAAGAGTAGACCCTTTTTTTTCAAAAAAACTTGAGCCGCGACACGAGAAAACCAACAATGTGGTTATGCGCCTAGCACAGACTCAGATCAGCCTGGGCATCCGCCCAGTCGACTCAGAGTCTTTGCTTAGCGCTTAAAGGGTAGCTAAGGGTCTAAGCTACCTCCATGCGGACAGCGAAGACTCTGGTCAGACTGGGCGGATGCCCAGGCTGATCTGAGTCTGCGCTGGGCGCACAACCACTTTGTTGGTTTTGTCGTGTCACGGCTCACTTCCGTTGTTCAGGGAATCAAACAGGCAGTCACGAAAGTCGTCTTCCTTCGATTTAGTGGTTAAAAATGCTGGTGGTACATCCATACAAATTAAACTATGAAATCGACAGACATGTGGAACTACACTGCTCATTCAATCGTTTTAGAGGCAAAATAAAAACAACAACAACACTTTTTAATGCCAATGTTATTTCTTTTATTTGACTGTACAAGTCTGAAATTCTATACGTTAACGTTTTCTTTTAAGGCATACAAAATTACTGTACGAAGCACTTGTCTTGCGACAACAATACACTCGTGCAAATCGATTTTGAACTTTTCCACGTGCATCTTATTAGAAAATACAATTTTACCATAATTCGCATTAGATATGATTTTTCCTTGGTCCGAAAAATCCCCACTTTTGCGGTACATCTTTTATGATCGCAAGGCGGCGCGACAGACAGATTATTATACCATGGTGATGATACTAGCTTGGCATTCAGGCAATGCATTTAGGTCCTAGCTTGATGTATTGAAAATTACATAACCGGTATACTCCTACTACTAAGATGATTTATTACTTGCCCATTGCCTGAAATACATTAAAGCAGACATCATTGAACTGTAGGGAAAGAGTGTGATATGCATATCTATTTTTATGCATTTATTTATGATGTAGTTTCATTTAATGGACTGACACCAGACTTGAATGATACAGATGGTCTATTGATCGGCCAAGTGCAACGCACTGGTATCAAATTAATTGTACACTATATTTTTGCCCTGAGTATAAATAGTCACTGCGGTCGATTCAAAGAGTTAATAATGGATCCTTTTTAGGCTTATAATTATATGGCTTTACCGATATGCTTAAGTATGGCTTCTCAAGCTGTCTAAAGGAGTAAACGTTAACTATGTGAAGATATTATAACATATCTAATGACATCGTTGACATATTTTTACAGGGCCTATGGCTATAAAGAACTTGGAATCAAAGAGATGAAAATCAACTTAGACTCTAGAGGATTATTGATATGGGAGCCAGGAATTGTCATGTCTACAGTCTGCGAAGTCAGCATAGCCAAGTATCCGTTTGATAAACAACACTGTGCAATACGAATCATGTCATGGATGCATACAAATAAAATGATACACGTGCATGTAGAAAACCGAAAAGTAGATGTGAAAAATTATTACCCAAACGGTGAATGGGACCTTACAGACACCATAGTTAGGGAATTCTTTCCTGAGGACGGTTCGTATAATCATGGTGAAGTTCTTCCAGGCGCTGAGGCCATTTTGATGCTACGTCGCAAGCCAGTGTTTTATATTCTAAGTACTGTTTTACCTATTTCTTTATTATCATTATTGAACCTGTTGGTATTTTTATTACCGGCATCAACTGGAGAAAAGATGACGTTAGCAGTAACAGTTCTACTGTCCTACACCGTATTCATGAGTGTTGTGAACGAAATTATGCCAAAAACTTCTAGCAGCGTGTCCATTCTAGGTAAGAAAATGTGATAAGTTGCACCGTACAATATAAATGCAAGCCTACGGGTACAACACGGAATTAAATAACATGAGAATAATTATTTTACTGAGAAAATCTGAAAATTCTGTTGTAAGAATTTCAGTTTATAATGTCATTGAAAGATTGGCGGAGCATGGCATACACTGTTTGCGATGCTCCTGTACCAATGGTGTCATATATCTGCTACCATAGCGACTAAGAGTCCTCATTGATATCTAAGTGACGTCATGGAGACATCATTCTGCCAAGGTACTAAGCATAACAGTTGGTAATTCCATAGTTGCTATGGTAACAGATCTGTAACATCATCTCACTTATAATATGCCTTGCTCCTCTCGAATTATAAGTGAGATGCTACAATAGATACGTGTGATTTTCTCGAACCTATAATTCATTCTCAAATACAGGTAATTTAGTTCTCTGTTGTACGTGTTATTGGCTGCATATTGATTATTGTATCGCGGCGCATCTAGGTCTTATCTTTGTAATTGTCAAAAAAGTGAAAAAATCCATTGTACTTTAGAGGGTTTATAATAATGGAAACTTGGCACATTTTAATTTTGACACTTTGTAAATATACCGCAAAATGGATATTGGCGGACATTCACTTTGGCGATTATCCTCTGAAAACAGCCAATAGCTTTGAAAAATTAAGTTATGGCCAAATATAAGTTTTTTACTTTAGTTTCCTGCGAATGAATAGTTTTTACTAAACAGCGTTAATGACAATTAAAAACAGAAGTTGAAAAAAATAATGCAGATTTCCAAAATCACAGATATATTAGGGTGAATGAGAGAGTGAGTGAACCTGGGTTTAACGTCACACAAACACATTTGCAATACGGAGTCGGGACCTCGGTTTAAAGCATCATCCGTTACAAAGGAGGAGCGAGGGATCGAACCTGCGAATCCTTAATTGGTAGTTTAGCGCATTAACCACTACACTACCGCCGCTCCTGAATAAAGTAGCCTTTTTAGCTATGGGAAATTTCTTGCATTGAATTTTTGCCTACATCAGTTTGTGTCTCATGATTTGAAATATTCGTCCAAATTTCGTAAATGCCAGATGGGTCCTTGTCAGTTCGTTCATTGGGAAATGCTATTATTATAGCAAACATAGACGGAATCTGGTGACTGTTACACATGTAGTAGAGTAAGAGGGTTGTTGATCAGGGGTCGTATTTATAAAACCACTTACGTCGTTGCTATGCTGTTGCTAAGGCTAAATTTCTATGTTGGAGATTCCCTACAACTATGAAATTTGCTCTGGAGGAACAGTCTTTTTCAAACTGTTCCTCCAGAGCAAATTTCATAGTTGTAGGAGGAACAGTCCTCCAGAGCAAATTTCATAGTTGTAGGGAATCTTCTTCATAGAAATTCAGCCTTAGCAACAGCATAGCAACCACTTTAAGACAGTTGCTAGGAAGTCGCCATTTTTATGTTATCGTCAAAAATGAAAGTTATGCTAGGGTCAATATTTTACTATAAGTGGGTAAGGAAATGGCTAGATATTGCTGTCTAAATAATATTTAGGGGTCATTTTACAATTGTTTGTGTTAAAATTAACCCTAAACTTAATGAAAAAAGTTAAATTAGGATTTTTTGCAATATTTTATTTTTTGACATTTATTCAAGTTGTGATTAAACTTGGTGGATTATAACTTTCTAAAATAATTTATTTTATTCATATCATGGCAGCTTATGATTTGCAATTACAATGAAATTGATCTGAATGCTTACATTATTTTTTTACGTTGTTTCGTGTATTTGTTTCATGTGATTTATGTAGGGATAGGAGTAGAGTTTGTCACGTTAAAAAGAAATAAGCTCGATGACCTCTGCTTTTCTTTTAATTTTCTATTTGCCGAATAGCTCTGCTTTCAAAATAAACTTGTCTAATGAAAGTTGCAGTGTAGCATCTTTCTGTATGGTCAAACATATTGCAGAAACTCAATTATTTTTTAGAATTTATCAGATCGTAATTAAAATTGATTTTAAATCATCTTGTACCAGTGTGGTAATTAAGCCATTGATGGACAGGAGCATCTTTTCCTATATCATACTGACATGACTGAGTTATTTAAAGTAATATATAATTTATTTTGGAACTGCTATTTACCTCTTAGGTTGTTTAGGGATATTTTCAAAAGAACAGTCTAGGGTGTATCTTTCCAGTTCAGGTTGCTTAAGATTTTGCACGATGATGTATATCTTTTATATCCTCATTGGTGAGCCTATGTATGAAATAGAGCATACACAGAGTCATAGTCAGGTTCCAGTGTAGGAAGTATTTCCTAGCAAATGTCCTTAAGTCGTTTTATAAATACGGCCCCTGGTATAAAGAATTTATAAAGAAGTCAAGTTAAATTACGTTTAACTCGTATTCATAAGTGTATATGTTAAATTGCTCTAAATGATAACCTTTTCTCTTTTTTTTTCAGCTGTGTATTTAACATTCTTACTCTGTATGAGTGGTATATCCGTGGCCTCTACAGTCTGGGTGCTCTACGTACATCACAAAGAATTTACCCCGAGGTGGGCTAGACATTTTGAAGAAGTGCATGAGTCAAAATTTCATAAAATATATAGACCGAAAGAAAAACCATGCAATAATAACAGTAAAGGTACCACTAACTTGAAAAGGACACAGAATATAAGTAATGGGACGTGCCCTTCTCCGAGTGTGAACCAGAGACTTCTTGATATAAAAGATGTTGAAGCGACACTCGAGGTTCTGGATGATTCAGATGATTCGCGCGCATGCGCTAAGAGGTTGTGTACTTTAATCTGTGATAGTGCAAAGCAGCGTGCAAATGCAGTCAGACAACATCCTTCCGGCAGAATGGACAAAATATTGTTCTGGATTGTCGGAGTTCTAACTGCAATAGCAACTGCGACTATGTTAATCCTATTGACCACAGAATAATGATGGATTGAAAGATTGAACCTTGTGATAGTCTTAAAGGCATTTAGTTGGAGAGAAAACTTTTGTCAAGTATAGTTTAAATCCGTCGAAGGCTTGCCAGTTAGAAGTGAGTCATTTGTAAGTGCAATGTTGTAGTGGAATTACTTTTGAAAATAAGTCGTTTACGACGAATTCGCTTGATGTGGACAAAATATTGTTTTGGATTGTCGAAGTTCTAACTGCAATAGCAACTGCGACTATGTTAATCCTATTGACCACAGAATAATGATGGATTGAAAGATTGAACCTTGTGATAGTCTTAAAGGCATTTAGTTAAAGACTAGAGAGAATACTTAACGAGGGTTTGTCAGTTTGAAGTGAGTCATTTTTAACAGCAATGTTGTGGTGGAATTACTTTTGAAATTTAGTCATTTGCGATGAATTCGCTTGATGTGTTTATTTTTTATTGAATCAATAAAATGATATAGGCTGCTGGCGTTTTTAGGATAATGAAGAGGCATATTTTTCGGACGGAAACCATCCGTTTGCAAAATATTTGCTTCCTAGGTCGGTCCCATATTGGATCAAGGATTTTTGATGGGATAAGGTGGGAACTGAATTTAGTCTGCATTCGCAATACTGGAAAGAGCTTGATAGAGGTAATGAGTCAAAAAATATTTTCTTTCATCTGAAATCACGAAACACTAGACAGATAGGGGTGTAACTGACCATTGTCATTGATGGCTCCTGTGTTACATTTATTGAATGCATCAAAAACATTATAACGTTTTTCATGTCGTCATTAATCATTACACAAGAGCAATCAATGACTGGTATAGCACAGGCCCTTGTTTATCGCAGTCACCTTGGTCATGTTCGTAGGGTGTTGTCCTAGAGGTTTGTATTCATATGGGCAATCTTGCTAGGCTATCTATTTTTTTGCAGTCGGATACTGATGGGTGCATTTATAAATGGATGGATTTTTATGTAGATGGGTCAACTTTCATGAGAAACAAGTCTGCTATTTTCACTTTTTGCTGTCGTTTTTATCGGGGTCAAAATTTATTTGCTTTTATGTAACAGTTTTTCTTTAAGAATAGACGCGATTCAGAAAGGCGTCATGGTCTAGGGAAGCAAACGGGAAATCAAAAGTACCTCAGTGACTTAACGTATGAGCCGCGACACGAGAAAACCAACAATGTGGTTGTGCGCCCAGGGTAGACTCAGATCAGCCTGGGCATCCTCCCGGTTTGACCAGACTCTTTGTTAAGTGCTCAAAGGGTAGCTAGGGGTCTAAGCTACCTCCATGCGGACAGCGCAGATTCTGATCAGACCGGGCGGATGCCCAGGCTGATCTAAGTCTGCGCTGGGCGCACAACCACATTGTTGGTTTTGTCATGTCGCGGCTCATATTTCATTTCAAACTTTAAACATCATTATGTCCTTATTGTCTAGAGTTTAGTTATTGATTTTATAAATTATTTCTATATTGATTCCGAAACATTAGGTTTGCCCCCATTTTATAAAGCTTTGCCCAAACGGTCAGTTTGGGGCTCTTACATATTTACTTATATTTTATTACGATCTTTTTTAATTGCTGTTTGGTAAATATGTATTGGTATTACATATTTGTATATTTGTGTATCTGTTTACAATTCATACCATAAACAGTAAATATTCAGTCTCATTAGCGTAACATTCAACGTAAGTTCAGGATATTTTAAAGTTCTCGCTTACAACATACTGAAAATCCACAAGCTTCGCCATACGAAAGCTTGATCTCGAGTTTTCAAGAAATATGTCATAAAAACTTGTTAACTTTGCAGTAATTATTACAAAGTTCTGTTGTGTAAGACTTGGTAATTTAATTATGACCCTTTCATGCATGCAGTTTGCAGGTGTAGAGGTTTTGAAAAGAGGAAAGTGATAGACTCAAATCATAATACAGTCTATCTCATTTCCTATTTCTTCGGGGCCGAATATTCATCTAAAATTCACCGCTGGCAGTTTGCCAAGGGGCGCATCAAGAGTTATCACGGTTATTTTTCATGTCGCTTTTCCAGTAATATAAACGGACGTGGTTTCAGGTTAGTTGTGGTATCCTCTTCCAAAAAATAGAACAATCTAGATCTAGATTGTAGGGACTGTTGAAGAAGGAAACCCCACATCTCATAGCCGAATTTCATAAGACTGATTTAGATATTTGGGGTCATTCCAGGGATAGAACATCAACGTTTAATAACCGAATAACTACAGTAGTTTTAAAGCGAAACTCTAAACCGTGTACCGATTCCTGAAAGTACAGCAGACAATCTTTTGACTGATCCAGCATGGTTTTTCAACGCAACTACTTATCTAATTCCGGCGAAAAAGCAAAGCCTAGGCAATATTTTTGGACAGTCAATAAAAAATACCAGAAAATTTATTTTAAAAAAAAGAAAAAAAAAAAGAAAAGAAATTTAATTATGATAAGTACACATATAGCAATTTTGTAATTAAAATATCGCATTTTTACCCGGATTACAGCTGAACTTAGCCATTTTCCGACCACTGCACATATTAAATAATGTTTGAGAAATCATACTTTGTGAAATCATCTTTTCTAAGAGCTCTCAGTGAATATTTTCAATACTTAGCAGATATGTTTCAGACATACTGAAGATGTGCACGAAGGAGTTTGATACGTAAAAAATATTTATTGACAAATTGACAGGCTTTTGAACCATTGCACATGTCAGATAATGGGTGATGGTGTTTAACTCTTTTCAAGGCTTTCATTGGATCTTTAAAGTACCTGGCAGATATGTTGCAGGCATATTGAGGATGTGCATGAAAATATTTAATGCAGAATATGTTTACAAACTGACTCGTTTTAGAACTTAGCCATATATCAAGCGACTGCACATTGAAAATAATCGTTGAAATGCATATTTTGTGAACTGAATTCATTACATCGTTTCGATACTTCTCAGTTATTTTCTTCGGTAAATCTGCTTATAGTTCAGAATGGTAGGGTATGAAGTAAGTTGCTCTTACTGCCAACTTTCATTACTTCGTATTGAGATGTATCGCATTGAGCAAATCACTTCTTAAACTTTGTTAGTTTCAATTGTTTACTACTCCACATGTATATCATATACACCCGTAAAACATGATATCTAATGTGTATTATCTTATTCATTTTGTTCATATACAATCACACATTAATCAATTTCTCATTTGATGCGTGATTTACGTGAGTAGACATGGGATTTTATTTCATTTTGCTAATTGCTGGTATTGTCTTACGTCTTATGCTGCTACTCTATGTCAGTATTTCCCATTTGGTGTGATGGGTGAGATGTGGACTGTGTATCAATTCATGTATCAACTCCAGGCCCCAAGGTTATAAAACTTGAGTCCATTCTCAAACTCAAAATAAAGCACACTGATTGGCTGCTTCCGAGCAGATGCTCGGAAGTAGCCAATCAGTGTGCTTTATTTTGAATTTGAGATTATTCTCAACTTTTTATAACCTCGAACCCTGATCATAGCAGTTTTACAATACTTACTGTAGTAATGTATGATAAGAATCGTTTGATACCATAAGGAATCCATTCCATGATTTAACCAAGATATAAGGTCTTCCAAAATATTAGAACTTAGTGAAATCTTTCTGAAAATCTTTTTTAAGACACAGGTATCTGCTTTCAGTCAGAATTGCAGGCCGTATTTTACTTTGTCATTGATTTCTTTATATCACCGTCAATGCAGTTAGTCATCAAACCCAATACAGGCTTTCAACACAAGATTGATTATTCAGGAAAATTAAAAGCAACTCAAGAAATAAAATTACTTTCTGTAGCTTGAATTTTGCTGCAAACAGTAAGAATTGAACCTATTACTGGATAACATGCCAAAATCAATTCATAATTGGAGTTACTTATGTTCTCACCTGGTTATTTGCGTTTTCATGGATGTTACGACTCGTAATAGAGCGTCTACGAAACGAAAAAAAGTCATAGTTACCAAATAGTTACCTGATGGCTCCTTTTCGTTTGGTAACAGCTCTTCTCGTATATACATAGTAGAGCTGGGGTGATGTTGCAAGAGGAAAATCTGCATTTTATATCAGTATTATTTTGGTAAAAGGTTGTGCTGTTTAATATCAAGAACATTCATTTTATCAACTTTATTGCCTAATCATCCAGAAGGAGAAACACGTGACATATATAGCTTATTTCGGACCAGTACTCGGACAGAACAAGTAATAAAATTGATCACTCTTCTCAATACTCAATGAGTTTTCATGCATTAAGTGCAGATGCCTCGTCGCTTCCGCAGCAATCGACTACCTAAGAGCTATTTCCCTGTTTAATTTAGTTTTTCACATTGCTCCGAGCAAAGTCAGAAAGTTTTGTGCGGGGCAATGTTGAAAATTACAGTGGATAGCATAAAAACACTTAAATAATCGATTTCTATGAATGAGGACAAGGTATCTGCACTATGCTGCTTGAAAATATATTCAGCTTTATGAACATTGTGATCAGTTTATCAGTTTTCTTACTAACACTGTTCGAATACAGGTACAAAGTAACCGTCACACAGTTAGGTCATGTGATACTCCATCGTGATCACACAAATTTTTAGAAACATATTCCAATCTTCTCCTACTCAAAACTGATAAAATATCATGCCTATGCAGCTTTCTATTTCAGGCCTTTTTTTTCATTCAATTTTATTACAAATTCTGATACTGTCCAAACTTTATAGAAATGGATTTTATTTTTGTAGATTTTATGGATGTGTAAACATCAGCGAATCACTCACAAACTGATTAAAGCCCGAAGGGCTTTATGGTAAGTTTGTGAGTGATTCGCCGGCGTTTACACATCCATAAAATCCACAAAAATGAAATTAATTTCCTATAATTCCAACTCGGCTATTTTACCTGAAAAATGCCCGGTATACATTGTTACAGTATTATTAAAACCTGGTAAAGGATGTTTGGTATATTGCATGCAAATAAATACGTAGACTCCGCGATCATGGATATACATAGTTACGACAATCAGAACTAACATTTGAGGGCAATAGTACATGTTATCATATTATTTATCAGCAACACTTTGCCAACTATTTGTAATGTGAATACAACATGTGAATTATGCTTCCTTTATTATTTTGTTTGTGGTTTTATGAAAAGATCAATATTTTGCTGTTTTTAATATTGCAATTATAATATGAGATTCGACACGACAAAACCAACAAAGAAGCATGTGCGCCCAGCGGAGACTCAGATCAGCCTGGGCAGCCACCCAGTCTGATCAGATACTCTCCTGGTAGCTAAATGTCTAAGCTATTTGAGTGCCGACAGCGAAGACTCAGATCAGACTGAGCGGATGTCCAGGCTGAACTGAGTCTTTATGTGGCGAACATGCCACTTTGTTGGTTTTGTTGTGTCGCGGCTCTATTAATATTATCCATGTCACAGTGCATAGTAGAACCAGAATCTATTTGTGTTATGTACTTCTCAAAAGAATATTTCCATCCCTTTTGTGTTCCCGTAGGCGTATAATTTATTTCAAAGAGGTAAGCAATAATATACTGCTCAAAAAAAAGTACGGGATATTAAGACATTTAAGGCAGCAGAAGTAAGGCAAATAAGCGAATGAATATTAAACTGTCATAATTAATAAAACAAATATTCATAAGGACCCTCAATATGAATACTGAAACGATTAAGTTTGTCACGTGACCTAGAGTAAATTGGAAGTAGACAAGGGGTCGATACCCAAATTTCACAAAAATCCAGATTTTTATGCAAACTTTATTAAGACAGACGCCTAATGCCTCAGTTAACAAAATACAGATACTTTTTTCATGCGGTTTTATCACAGGAGAAAACGATAGCCGTAAAAGATACCATTGTATGGTGAATTGTCTCACATATGGTAACATTTGTAACAGCTCTACATCTTAAATAACGCAATAAGGCCTACCAAAGTGGGTGTTTTCAGTTCGGAAAATTATGGAGAATTTTATTATTCACAGAATGTGAAATTGAGGTGTAGACCCCATAGTTGTTTATTGGATGACATTATCTTGTTATGCAAAAGCGCAGTGGCACTGCTGTTTAATCAAAGGAAATACCCCATCTCACATAGGTAATGACATAACAGGGTCATAAAACCAATAAAGACTTGGGAGGGGAGGGGGGGGTTCTATATAGTAAAGAATATTTGTCTTAAAGATAATCTTTTAATGAATACGAATTCAGTTATGTAGGTGTCAGTTTTAAATCCAATTGTTTGGACAAGAAGCGTGACCAGTTTGTTTTCTCACCTTGCTATTTTTTTTCTTTGTATAACAACATATGAAATACTACTCATTTTCACTATGATATACAATACGGGATTCAGAAGAAAGTAAACTGACTGATTCAGGTCTGTACCCCATGGTTCATACTATGCGGCATGTCTATCGGAGATAGTGGTCTAACGTACTCCTGTTCCACGCATGCAGCAGCCGTAGGGCCTTTATGAGCAGTACTGACGGACGAATCAGAATAACGATAGACAACAATGGACGGACGATCAGCACCCCGTTACTGCGGCTAGGGATCCGTTCTGCTGAGGTGCGGAGGGGCGGGGGAAGGGGGGACGTCGATAGGAGAATTGAAATACACACACGATAAAGGTCACAATTTGAGCAAACCCATGCAATGACACTTATGATCACCACAGTAAAGAAGAAAATGGTGAAAATATTGAATGGTCAAGGCCGAAAAAGTGGTCGATGAAGGCACAAAGTAAACGAAATATAAGCTAAAATGGGCAACAATTATAGAACAGTATTTTGTCACCGTTGACAGTCAATGCGTGGGTGCAGTATTTCATTAATATCAGCCTTCCGAGGCTTATCGATATAAGGGCGATTAACGAATCATCTGTGCATGGCGGAATAATTTAGTGGCCTCTGTATATTAAAAGTCGCGAAGCAGGTTTTTAACAGCAAGTTAATTGCCGCGGAAATATATGGTTTTATTTCCATAAAAAGCATGGCTGTAAAGAACTTGTGACACCGATATTTGTGCAATTGTTTTTTTCCAAATTATCTTTTATTTATTTATTTATTAATTCATTTTTTATTTATTCATTTTTTTGTCCATTTCACAAAAAGAGTTTCGTTCATTTCTCGTAAATAAGTTTCACAAGAAGCACAACAGAACGAATCCATTAGATGCATTCTAGGCACCGAGCCTGTGCGTGTATGCAACTATGACTAATGTCATATGTTCTTATACTGTTTGTCAAATCTTTTGAAATTAGACTTTAAAGTAGCTGAGAAGTCGCTGACCAGGGGCCAACATAATTGACTTCAACTTCTTGCCATAACACAACCCTGTCCAAGCTCATATCTACCAAGAGAGTCGGAATCGAGAACAAAATTACCGAAATAAAAGAATATCATATTCATAGAAATTAAGCATGTCTTTTATTGCTACCCTTATGAATTGTAAAAACCTGAAATAAAGCTGTTTTATATTTGCGTTTAAAAAAAGAAAAGAAAAGAAAAGAAAAGAAAAAGAAACACGAAGGTGATGCGATCCTTCTTTTGAGTAGTACATGTACATATGAGCCGCGACACGAGAAAACCAACAATGTGGTTGTGCGCACAGTGCAGACTCAGATCAGCCTCGACATCTGCTCAGTCTGATCAGATTCTTTGCGAAGCGCTTAAAGGGTAGCTAAGGATCTAAGATACCTCTATGCGGACAGCGAAGACTCTGATCAGACTGGGCGGATGCCCAGACTGATCTTAGTCTGCGCTGGGCGCACAACCACATTGTTGGTTTTCTCGCGTCGCGGCTCATATTTAGGAAATTTAGGCAACATTTTGTTTAAAAACTTGATTGTATCAGTGTTTTCTCTACTGTCTTTATTGTAACATTGTTGGTGTATAATCAATCATATAATTTTGAAATAAAAACATTTGCTTTAGAATAGTTGTTTTATACAGAAGGATACAAAAAGATTCATGTGTTACTTCCAACACGGGTACTTAACGCTGTTTGGCGTTGATATGGTGACAAGGAAAGTTTTCCCCATAGCCTTGTGGCCGTAGGGACAGTAGGGTGAGAGGCCCACGGTATCTTTTGCACAGCACATGAAATGCGGAGCCTATCCCTCGCTTTTCGCTAATTTATCCGTCCGTGGTTCGAAAAAGGTATCCATCTACTATTACTGTTTAGTTGACAAAGGGAGTTTTTCACTCGCCGGTTGACACAAACCAGATTTGACCCCGCGACCCGCTGCACCATAACCGGGTTGCTCTAAGCACTCGACTACGACGCCTATTACGGGCACTTAACTATATTTGGCGCTGATAGGATTTTGCGTTGAAGTTGTATGGATTCCGGTATTATTCTCTTCCCTAGCAAATAAACCTTGATCACTACTTTTAGCTCAACCATCGGAGTTCGTGTCAGAAGATCTCTGTCATCTGCAATTACCACTGGTAGTAAATACTGAAGTCATTAATGCAAGGATGCGTCACTTACGACCTCTTAAAAGCTCAGTTTGGTTGTTATAATGAACATACATATTTTCTCGCTATTTTTACAATGTGAGACCATTTTGTGACCTCCTGATTGCCTCTTTGGATTATGAATTCTGACCAGAGCCTTCGCTCTGCGCTTAAACGGTAGCTAAGGGTCTAAGCTAGATCCATGCGGACAGCAAGCATCCGGTAACATGAATTGTAATAACATATTAAAACGGGCATTACGACATTCCCATGACCAGGCATTTCAGAAACACTGGTTCAGTTTCAAGGCTTCATGTATTTTAATTCAGTAAATATGCAAACGAGCTATTTTCGTTTCTTCCGCATGTAGACTCTGACAAAGGTGTTAATTTATTTGAAATAATAAGGCCTGTCTTTCTCACACAAAGTCTCAAAATTCCTGAAACCTTTCGAATATACATGCATCAAAAACATGGTTCGTTGCTGTTGTTTACAGAAGTTTCGCGTGAAACATACTTAATGGCAATGTGCGAACAGAAAAGACATCGATCAGCTGCACGTCGGATGTAGCCCTATAAACTTGTAGAGCCTAACTGGAGATCTTAAAAGTGAAAAGTAAATAACTAACGTGCTCAGTCAAAGCAGATGTGCAGGGTGATTTGATCATAAAAAGTAGAGAAAAAAGGGCAATGACAAGGAATGGATTCGATCGAATTCTACATCCTGCCCTGAACACCAAACGGGAAAGGGACATCTACAGCTAAGACGGCAATAAAATGAACAGCATCAGCGAAAATACGCACATGGCTAAAGGCATAGCCCAGACTCTGATCCCCATTGAGAAGAGAGGCAAAAATTGAAAATGGCTTGCAGTGTTGTTTTTCTTGAACGTGTGCCTCTTTTATCCGTATCTCCTTAGTTCTCTTCCTACTAAGTGTTTCCAGGCATTTTTCTGTGTTGGTATGCCAATTACTTTAAATGATAGAGCTATGTTTCACACATATTTGTCTTGGGTAAGATGTGGTTTGAAACATGTGGCTTTGCTTGTCTAAAAGTTTTTAACTCATATAAGCTCGTCTTGCCATATTGATACATACAGACCGATGATGTTTTATCTTCGTCAACTTTATAATATATACACCTGGAAAACAGTTAAGCACCCCCAGTAGAAATTCATTCTTTTCCATCAAGCATCAGAGAAAGAAAAAACAGATATTAAAATTGATGTTGAATGCAATTCAAAAATCGGTCCATCCAACATATTCTGACTGAATTTGGGGCCATCATTTGTCAAAATGATGATACTTTTTTTTCTAGAACAGCAAGGCGGTCCTATTTAATGTAGGGGTTGAATTTGACACTCTTATTCACGGACGCATTAAGTTACATTACTTTTACAAGCTTAAGACTTCAGTTGCTTGTCAAATCAGTCACTTCTGGATATAAACAACCAATGAAACACGGATATCCTTGACTGCAGCCGCAAAGTTATATAGGCCACTTTTTTCGTTCAAAACATAGCCCGCGCTTTCAATTAAATCTTTTGACTGATTTACTTCTAACTGATGCCCTTTTACTCGGATATCAATAAGTAGTATATCAAGGCTTGATAATTACGAAACGAAATGGTTTGGACTAGTATCAGTGAAAAGTTGTAAAAAGTTTAGATATAACTTTTGCAACAATAATTGGGGGTGCTTAACTTTTTTCCAGGTGTATAATATCATGCCACAAGAGGGTAAATATATCAGAGAGAATACTCAGATGAATAATTCATTTACATTTTATCGCATCTACAACAGATCACAAAGAAACAAGACAATGATTTAATCATATTCACCTTCCCAGCAGTCACATGATGTCGTAGTGACGTCACACTGACGTCACATTCACTCAGATTCCCTGTGCCAGCTGGATTTAAGGACTGGGATATTCTGGCCACATACCCTGGATGGCCAGGATAGATATCTAAAAAAAGATGAAAAAAGAAAGTCAAGTTACAGTGTCCAGAGCATTGCATCTTTTATCAGCATTTCTGCTCAGGAAACTGTCCCCACAACACTTCCAGACCAGGTGCTCAGGAGACATGACCAGGCGTTCCCTAAACTTACTACCACTAAACATCTTCAGGATGAACAAATATGACTTACTGGCTGAACTGTAATAAAATTGACCGTGAAAAGCTTTGCACTAGATGGAGCATTTCAATTTCTTCAGAGTCGACTTTTCATTTCTGGGAGACAATGTTGTATTTGCTGTGTGATACATACAAATTATTATAATAGTAACTTTATCTGGCGTACTGTATCACGTCGAGTGGATGAGTTCATACCATCGGATCACCCGAGACACTTGCGTCGAGGGTGATCCGATGGTATGAACTCATCCACGAGACGTGATACAGTACGACAAATCAAGTTAGTATAATAATAATTTGTTTATTATATACCTTAGGGAAGAGCTAATCATTCACACTTGTCAGCGCTAATGCTCGACCCAGATTCGAACCTGTGCGGTAAAGGTAGGTAGCTAGTCGTTGGACAAGCGCTACCGACTGAGCTATCAATGCGCGCTTTTTGACATGTTTGTTGACGTTACGTCACTTGTTTCGTTTCCCTGGTTCTCGTTTCTACGATGCACGTTAACATGTGACGCGCCTGAAGCTGGAACTCAGACATAGCCTCATTTTAAAGGATAGTGATACGAATTCAGAAAACGTCAGTTTCATACGGCTGTCTGTATCAGATGGCCGGAAAACATGCAGTTCAAAGGGTGTATCATTGATAGGTATATAATAAAGACAGAGGCAGATGATTGTGTGGGCGTGTGTACGTGAGAAGAACTCTTTAACTTACGCTTCATGCTGTACAAACAGTTTTGAAAACTACAGACCAACGCGATCATTTTGATATAGAAAAACATATGTTACACTCCGTAGATCACTATCTACCTTTTGTAGGACACATGGAATCATATTTGTTCCACTTAAATGATAACATTATCTATCTATCTATCTATCTATCTATCTATCTATCTATCCTTTGGCACAGTTTGGATCATGAGTGGAGTATTCCTTGCTTAAAAGGACTTTAATTATCAGACTTTATTTAGGGTTTTGATATATTGGCACAGTACTATGTTTTTAAGCATTTCTTCAACGGGAGACAATATGAAACAATATACACACATCAACAAACATTTTATTCATCTGACATGACGGGAAAGCAGTTGTTTTTTTAACGACTCTCGTTAAGATTTTTCACCACTGTGAGCGCGATGGTGCCCTTAGGAAATGGGGCATTCATAATTAAAATTTACCATATTTATACCCCCGACATACGAATTATGTCAAGGGGTATATAGTTTTCGTCTTTCCGTCCGTTCGTCCGTCTGTCCGTCCGTTCGTCCGTTCGTTCGTCCGTCCGGCCGTTAACATTTGCGTTAAAGTTTTGCGTTAAGTTTATATTTTTGCGTATATATCTAATATCCTTCGAACGGAACCTTTTGGTATGTGACTAGGTATACTTCTAGGTTCATGCAGAATAGTTGACATCATCTGGATGCTGCTGCTGACATAAGGCCAAGGCCACAGACATAAACATTTGCATTAAAGTTTTGTGTTACGTTAATATTCATCTTTTATATTTCTCATATCCTTTGATGGAACCTTTTGATATCTGACTAGGATTACTTTAAGGTTCATACAGAGTAGTTGACATCATCTGCATGCTGCTTCTTACCAAAGGTCAAGGTCACAGACTTGTATATTTGCGCTAAAGTTTTGCGTTAAGTTTATATTCTTTGCTTATATTTCCAACATCCTTTAATGAAACCTTTTGATATATGACAAGGTTTACTTCTATGTTCATGCAAAATAATTGACATCATCTGGATGCTGCTGCTGACCTAAGGTCAAGGTCACAGATTTAAACATTTGCATGAAAGTTTTGGGTTTTATTCTTTTTTTTATATTTCCAATATCCTTTGATGGAACCTTTTGATATTTGACGACGTTTACATTTAGGTTCATAGCTGCTTACAAGGTCAAGGTCACAGACATGTTTATTTATGTTAAAGTTTTAGTTAAGTTTACATTTTTTGTATATATTTCAAACATCCTATGATGAAACCTTTTGATATATGACTAGGTTTACTTCTATATGTTCATGCAATTAGTTGACATCATCTAGATGCTACTGATGACCAAGGTCATGGAAACAGACTTATGTGTTTACATTAAAGTTTTGTGTTGAGTTGGTACTCTTTGCTGATATTTGTAATATACTTTGATGGAACCATTTGATAGGTGATTTAGTTTACCATGTATAAGATTGATTTCATTAGGCAGTGGTTTCATTAGGTGGTGGCACTGGTCGGGGGTATTCGTGAGCCCCTGCTCACTAGCTCTATTTTTGTTTGAAGAGCGTTTTGGGGTCGCCAACGAAAGCTGGCACTGACTTGTGATCAACTTTCTTTTGGTTCGAGATAGAAATAATTTAAAACATTTTCTCACAAAACAGATCCTTTAATTGCATTTCAGTGTCACGCCAGGTCGTTACGCACGCACTACTTACGCATGCACTATTAAATTTGAGCCGCGACACGAGAAAACCAACAAAGTCTTTGTGCGCCCAGCGCACACTCATATCAGCCTGGGCATCCGCCCAGTCTAATCAGACTCTTCACTAAGCGCTTAAAGGATGTTTTAATGTCTAAGCTACCTCCTTGCGGACAGTGAAGACTCTGCTCAGACTGGGCAAATGCCGAGGCTGATCTGAGTCTGCGCTGGGCGCACAACCACTTTGTTGGTTTTGTCGTGTCGCGGCTAATTCTGTTTCTTCCACATTCAATCTTGATGATGATGAGACTTTGAAATATTATCCATGCTTCCAGTTTTCTGTTCACTCATTTGAACTCAATGGGGAACTATGAAACATTTGCATGCGATGCATATTTATTTTATGACACAAAATTAAGAAAAAGAATGAAATCTCTCTCAGCATCAGTGCGAAGGTCTGATGTAATTTACCACTCGAACTGCGTTATGACGTTCTACTTCCTGCATTCCGATCGCATAACTTCTAATTTGCTTTGAATTATATGGAAATTTGCCGCGAGACTGTTTGGAAGTGTGCTCCATATTTGGATTTAAACAACTAAAATTTCATGACGATAGCATGGCTTCATAGTGCAGTTTACATTTAACTTTTGATCCTTTAGGATAATGGGGAATATTCTGAGAATTCAGAATAAATAATTGGTTTAGGTTCATATTCTAGATGGATTTTTTTTATCCCCTGGACCCCTTTTTAGTATACACCAGTCTTTGAATCTACTGCGTGTTTGAAATTTACAAAATTACAGTACGTTTTCCTCTGGCTTTCGATGCCAGGCCATTACAGGGTTACTGGTGCGGCTTTGTTGTCCCCCGCCTTTTCGAAGAAAAGTGGAGGGACATAGTTTTCGGCATTCCGTCCTTCCGTCCTTATTTCCGTTCTTATTTCCGTCCTTCCGTCCCCCTAAAGTAGTAGGTACCTTGTGATCGCAACTCCTCCTACAGTTTTACGCCGATTCTTTCGAAACTTTACAGCTGTTTTTGCCATGGTCTGAAAATATGCATGTGATTTGGATATAATCCTGAGATTATTTTTGTCACTTTTTTCACAAGTTGAACTTAGTCATTTTTAGGCTTTTTTTTGCTATCAATTTTGAAAGTTACTAGATAGTGGGTACCTTGTGTGCGCAATTCCTCCTACAGTTTTATGCCGATTCCTTTGAAACTTCACAGGTATTTTGGCCATGGTCTGAAATTATGCAAGTGGTTTGGATATAATCCTCACATTATTTTATATTACTTTTTTGCAAATTGAACTTAGCCATTCTTCAAACATTTTTACTATCAAAGTGAATAGATAGTGGGTACATTGTGTGTGCAACTCCTGCTGCAGTTTTATGCTGATTCCTTTCAAACTTCACAGGTGTTTTGGTCATGGTCTTAATACATGTATATGCATCTGGTTTAGATATAATCCTAAAATTATTTTGTGTTACTTTTTCTGCTCGTTGAACTTAGTCTTTTTTCAGGAGTTTTTACTATCAAACTGAATAGATAGAGGGTACCTTACGTGCGCTACTCCTCCTACAGTCTTATGCCGATTCCTTTTAAACTGTATAGATGTTTTGGTCATGGTCTGAAGATATGCATGGGGTTTACATATAATCCTAAAATATATATTTTTGTCACTTTTTCTGCTACTTTAACTTAGTCTTTTTTTCAGACTTCGAGGTCTCAACAGCGACCTTGACATGATCTGGTGTTGGAAACCAAACCAAAAAGGCTGAACAGATGTATAATTTAAACCTTGTAAGATAAAACGGGAAACGTCACCGTCAAAAAAGGGTAACATTTACAGTATCAAAATCATTTTATCGCCATAGATTATGTAACAAAGACAGGTACTGCGAGGACAAAAATGCTTGCTCAAAATAAAATGTGTTTCGTTCTGACCAAAGTGTATGTAACAGAAAATTTATCATTGTCGGCTATCTACATAGATAAAGTTCATTTGTCTAAGTTAAATGTTATTCGTCACATTTTATTCAACGAGAATAAATGCTCCGTGTAAGCGCATAGATTTGTCAAATTGTCTCTGCCATACTTTTGTGATGAAGAAAGTTTGTCATGTGAATAAACATGCAGAGCTTTAAGATCATTTTAAGAAACTTTGCTTGAACTAATTTTGTACTACATAACTTTGTTTGTTACAGGAAGTGATCTGTCAAAACCCATCTGAACAAAATATTAATATAAGTTCTCCTGATCCACAGAGTTACGTTTGTAACTTCGACTGAAATGAATTGTCAGATCTTATAATAAACAATGCATTTTAAAAATGATTTATACACCATTTATGAGTTCTATTAGTTTGAAATTAACTGGAACAACGTCAAAACCAATAAGGAACCCAAATATTCATAGAATTTCTTATGCACCAGGAATGTTCAATTTTGATTCAGAATCAGTTTTGATCTTATGTTCCTGAATGAGTGTTGTGTAACACCTCTATTAAACCACTCTTGAAACACAATAGCGTTTAAGCACAGGACATTGACTTTGCGTCCATGGAACCAATACCAAAGCTTCTAAGGCTTAGTATACATTGCTATATGATAATTGGTTGTTAAGGGTCTTTGACTGTTTCTTTTTTTATTATTGATACAGCATCAGTTTCCTTTGGTTTAACGCTCATTTCTGGGATAAATGTATATAAGCTCTCTTCGAAAGAAACTACACAGAGTTGCCAAAATATGAAAGGTATAAATGTAAACATTATATCTTATTATTATTTCCTTTTCTCACCAACAGGGCCTTCCGATACCTTTTGATGTATGCGTTTTATAGCAACCAACCAACGAGCACCTTCGGCGGCAAACAACGAGTGTTGGTTGCTTTACGATATAACTCGTATTTCTGTTCTATTCTATTCTGTCCCATACCACTAAGATTTTAATTGTTTTCTATCACTGAATTTCCGGTCGGAGTTTTTTTCTTGGGAGAAAATAAGACGCTGGCATTATTATTGGACATAAAAAAGAATCTAACCGAAAGTAAATTTTATTGGCAAGTTATATATTTTTGTTGTTATCCTTTTGTATACACGTTGTTTACTATTTCCCTGTATCACGGAAATTAACATTTTGCTAGATCTACATAAATTATTACAACCAATCCACAATGCCGCTAGAATCAAAGTCTCCGAAAATAAAACAAAAAATAAATTGCTAAACGTCTGCCACCAGTTCCCTGGCAACATGCAAATGTGTTCCCAAAAAACTCCCCATGATGGCGGTCAGAATTCGGCTAGAAGGCCGTACCAGCTCGTAGAAATAACAACCCTTACCTCTTTTCTGCGATTTCTCGGCACCTTTTTATTGGTGACACGCATAATATTTCTAGGTCAGCAGCAGTCACATGCAAAGTGTAGCAAGCAAGCTTAACAGCTTTCTAGAAGCGACATGGGCTGACGGAGAAACGGAGTCTTTCTGCAAAACAGCTTATGGCTTCCACTATCGGTTTTCCCTCAGTTATATAAATAATATAGTAATCGATTGGTTGCAGCACCAGTGTGACGTTGTATCTTTTGTGTGTGACGTCAAAATCGATAGAATCTACTGATTAAGTTCGGGGTTCTGCCAATCTCACCATTGGCATGCCAATACCGCTGTGAGTTTCACCATTGGCACCATTGGCTCTCCAACTGAAACCATTGGTACTAATAATGCCGACCATTGGCTACCAATACTGCAGACAACTTAGGGCATGGGAAAATTACCATGGCGGGAACACTGCATCATTCGATATGGCAATTTAGTGATCCCATCATAATCACTCGAGTTGAGACAGGCGAATAAACATCTTCCCCACAATAATGAAAGAAAATTAGAAAAACTAAAATTTTCTAAGTACAGAAAAATATTGTCTCTGCAATGGTGCCATAGGCGCCATCGGCGCTATCGGCTCTACCAATGATACCATTGGCTCTACCAATAGAACTGCCAATGTTGACGGTGGCGATTTTGCCAGTGGCGCCATCGGTTGCCAGTTGCACCATTGGCTGCCGATACTGTGCAGGGTTTTACGGTTACCATCGGTACCATTCTGTCTGCCTGTCTGTCTCTCTCTCTCTCTCTCTTCAAAACACCTGTCCCTTGTTCTGTCCCTTGTTCTGTCTCTTGCCTAGGCCGACATCTTCCATTCTCATATAATATCTCGTGACACTGTTGATACGAATGTGTTGTACAGATGTCGACCGAAAATCAATCAAACAATCAATCAAGCTCATAACAAATAAATGATACCGATGTCAAAATTGCTTTTTGTTTCTTTTGTTTTCCACATTTCTTAATCTTCTCTACCAGGATTGTAATCACATCTACCGACGAGAGGCACACAACCTCGAAACGGTGGCGTATGTGCATCTCTGGGACATCATGACGGCGCACTGACATCGAAACGACGTCATTTCGACCTCGTGTGTACACTTGGTACTGATTGGCGTCGCCTGAAATGGTGCCTTAAGCCATGTGAATTCATCGAATACTCCAATCTGCCTGCGTAATAATTATTCAACAAATTAGTCAGAATCTTAACATTTAGTTTTTACATTCTCCAGATTTCATTGTGAATAAGGAATATCCATATCAGACGACGCAAGCTATATATTCTGAGTATGGGTAGGGACGACAGAGGCACTGTTACTCCGTCTGCATCATTTGGGCGTCGCAATTTTATTTTGAGCTGTCCAAATATTTCGATGTTCTTGTTTTACTGCTTATAAAAAGTTTTCCAGGATTTGTGCGCTGTAAGACAAGGTTGCATAAAACTACTAAAAAGGAGATATCCATGCAGCTGTGCTACAATTTTTTTTATTATTATTATTTTCGTCTTTTTTATTGGAGTCATAATGTAGGTTGGTTGCGATATAGGTGGCGCCTATTTCATATTATAATTCGATGCACTTATGCCACCTTTTTCACAGTTACAAGCTTCAAGCTGTATTTTCAGTATAATAAAATTCTGGAGAGATTGAACGTTATGATTTAAACAACCAAATGGGGTGCACAATTATATCATTTAGTGTTTGCTGGATAAACAGCCGATTATTGTTTTGTCTCAGATAGCAAATTGATAAAATTATATTATACGTCCTGTCGACTGCATCATCAAGTCTATGCCGAATTATCTAAATCAAGTGACAAAATTGATGAACTTCAATGGTATCACAAAGTTAATTTGTAATGCTTTTATTCTGAAGTGAAAAACAGGCATCTGACTTTTGAAAATGTAAGCTTATTATACTTTTACTAGGTTCTGCATAAAAAGTCGTTCGATAAAACAGTTCAAACCACTTTGATTTTAATTTAGAGTCATAAATCATCGGTAAATTTGTAGTTTACTACTGCGTGGGTGACTAATCTATGCTACAAAGACAAATCACCGATCAAGGGATTCTATTGTAAAGAAGCAATATCCTTTATTTCGTTAGACACTTTGTTTTCTTCGATCTATAGTTTCGTCGCGTCACAATGATTCGCGGACGATATGTCCGCGAATCATTGTGACGCGACGAAACTATAGTAAAAGTAACAAAACTATAGTAAAACTATAACAAAAGTAAGATAAAAAGTTACCCCATTTTCATTATATTAAAATTTATAAGCATTTTCCGGTAAGAACCCAAAGGTGGAATATCATTGTGTCCCTAAAGATGCAACATCAGGACATAACATCGACATTGATAGCATCACACAATTACTGACTAGATCTATTGAAGCAATGGACATGATGTGGTGTCCACCAGAGAATACCAATATTGACTCATTCGACAGAGGAGGTCAATATTGGTATTACCGGTTGACATCATATTATGTCTAATGATTCGATAGTCAACAATTGTATTTCAGCAGATAATCCGACTGCCTATCTGGACTATAGAATTTCGCCATAAGGCATAACAATACATCAAATTGCGGGTAGAAGTTGGCGCCTCTGATGATGATTTATATGATGTAATTAACGTTTGCATACAGTTTGACGCCATAAATGTTTGGGGGGGGGGGGGGAGGGGAGAGAGGGATCAGAGCTAAAGAACGATTAAATACCAGCGTGAAAGGACACTTTTTTATGTCAAAGGAGTGTTGGAAGGAATTAAAAATAAGAGATAGGAAACTTTTGAACGCAAAATATTATCAACGTTTTGGTGAAAAGTCTAGATTACCAAGGATGGTCAATACTTATTGGCGCCACGGGCCAGAAAGTCGCATGTAAAGGACATCTTATACGTTTTTGACGCATAGAGAGGTTTGGCCACCAGGGTTAATTGTGTTATGCCTGTCTTGTATCATCTTCGTTGCCGGCTGATAGCCGATTATTCAAATACTGGGTGTGCTATGGCAGCAAATGCTTTTGCTACGGCACTGTATATAGACTTTTCTGCAATTTCATTGTCTGTAAGCTCATCAGAACCGGATTGTGATATATTATGGTGCTGACGCAATACATAAATCTTAGAACCCTTCGGTCACCCAACGGGCGCAAAATTGTAAACATGCATCAAAACGTTTTTGTTTTGTGTGTGTGTGTGTGTGTGTGTGTGTGTGTCTGTGTGTGTGTGTGTGTGTGTGTGTGTGTGTGTGTGTGTGTACGTCTGGTTTTCGCAGGACTGATAAATATTTTCATTACCCTACTACTGCTTGTAAAACGTGTATTTTTCTGGGATGCTTAGTTTGGATCAGGGTAATTATAATAGCCTGTATTATTCTGTGGTGGAAACTTCTTGGAGAAATGTGTTCTCAGACTTTAAAAGCCTTGAAAGACTTTATAGGCTAAAATCATATTACTGATGTCGTTTATGTTAAGTATATTGGTTGTTAGTCAGATTAAATTTAAATCATAAACATGTCATAAGCAGTTAGGAAAGAATGCGTCATTTCCTCAAGAAATTGTATTCTTTCAAATGAATTTAACCTAAGCTGAGAAAAGCAGCACCTTTAAAATGATGAAAGAAAAACAATGGAGACCGGAGAAAACAAGGTCTGCACATAAATTTGAATTTCGGCACACAATCTCTTGTTTGTATGCGATAGTTTGCGTTATTTACTTTAAGGCAAAGAGCGCTAAAATATGTCCGCCAATATTTGATATGTAATACATACGCACAACAGAAGAGAGGTCCAGATAAAAAGGAGTACCTGATGATTATCTGAGATATTTTTTATACCGTTCCAGTAACTAATATATTGTAGCATCACATTAGAGTCATCCCCGTGATTCTAATAGATAGATGCCACAATTAATAGTTGAATAGAATCCAATAAGCCATTTAATTAAACCGCGAAATTCTGATTCTAAATAAGCTTATGCTTTCGTTCTGATCCTATTGTGTTCAAATCTTATCATTGCTGTAACTATGAATGTATGTTTATTGGTAAACCAAATTCTGATACCGCAGATATAAAGTGTTTACAGTAATCATTAACAGGTATGTAAATAGCAAATGTAGTCCCAGGACGCAAAGTTATTATGAGATTTAGTCCCTGTTACAATCTCGTATCTTGAGAGAGATAAGATGTAAACAAAGCTTTTCAACCTGCAGAGAAAGGCCTTTTCCTCTCACTATTCCAAAGTTTGCAAATATAAAGAAACAATGTATTAATAAAAAGCGTATGTCTCAGAACCACAATGACGAAACTATGGTTAGAACCGCGCAGCCATACCTTACGATAAAAAGGTTCGCGCTAATAGAGCTATAGAACCCTATCAGTCTCTCGATAGGACGTACTTTAAAGGGAGACAGGTTTACTCCAATTTTGCTTCTGATTAATGTTTCTCTCGCTCTCTCCCCCTCCCCCCCCCTCCCCCAATGCAGAAGATACAATATACAAATCAGAGTGACTTCCCTCACCATACAGCATAGCATACATCTTGAGTCATCTTTTCTTTATATTTCTATTTTTTTCTACATGAATTTAAACCCGGGCTGCGCCCTTCCAAACCTTACAACAGCATGGTTATTAGTTTCATAATGAAAGCATAATTTAAAAAAAAAATACACCATTTGTATCGTTTAAATATTTTGGAAAAAATGGGATGTGATGAATTAAAAGTGACTTAAAATGTCGGAAAATAAATAAGGATGGTGTTTGGCAGGAATTGTAATTTGCATATAAAGAAGGAAATATTTAAGCTAACAAAATAGAAGTTAGAAAACAGACACATAATTTACATATCAAATAGAGTTAATTTAACTTTAGTGTTATTCAAAAAGAAATTTATGTTTCTAACAGCATACCAAGTTCAGAAAGACTATTTCCATTACACTAAATGCTGTCTCAAACAAAATTAAAGCGACCGACGCATTTGTACCAATAACTGACAAGATTTTAAAAAAGAAAAAGCATTTCAGTTTTAAAATGTATTATTGTTTACTTAGTTTTATTGTAATCCCCACAGAAACACTAACTGCTCAATTAAAGTTGGCTTCATTCCAGAAACATAGCTGAGGACGGAAAAAAATCAGGGATATGATCATCTATTGACTAGCTCCTTGTAGTTGTCAGTGCTCTGTATTAAGTTCTTAAGTTCAGAATTAGGTGTTTAAAGAAAATTAGGGCAGAGTATCTGACTAGCTCTTTGTAACTGTCAGTGCTCTGTATTAAATTCAGAATTAGGTGTTTAATGAAAATTAGGGCAGAGTATCTGACTAGCTCTTTGTAACTGTCAGTGCTCTGTTGTCTCGAAAATTCAGAATCAGGATTGTTACTGGTCTTGTTAACGGTAGGAAATGTCTAAAATGCATGTCAGAAGATCCCCATTCTTGTTTCCAGTGGTGGTAGTTATTGGTTTTATCCTATGGAAATGGTCAAATCAAGGTTCAGACTCTCCGGACCCAAACTTGGAATGCAGAATTGGTAGCGAAGTGTCTGCGGACAGATCTTCGCAGTTTTTCACTATAATAAGGAAACTTGGAAATCGAAGAACTTCAGAGAGGTTAAGATGCTTTTCCTCATCAAAAGGCACTAACCTAGCTCTTTTGATTATCCTGGCTGGGGACATCGAAACAAACCCAGGTCCCAGGTCTAAGTGTGGTTTGTGCAAAAAAAATGTGCAAATCAACGGACAAAATGATTGAATGCATTGATTGCGAAAAACGCTTTCATGCAAAATGCTCAAATCTGGGAGATGATGAGCTGTTAGCGATTGAGACCGGCAGTAGTGATTGGTATTGCACAATCTGTAAGGCGGACTGCGGGCTGTGCAGTCGTGCGGTTCTCAATGGTCATAAGGCAGTTCAATGTGATGGTTGTGAACTGTGGCTTCACAATGAATGCTCTTTTATTTCGGACTCTGATTATGAAAATGTATTGACTTCTGGGTGCACATGGATTTGTCCAAAATGTGAATTTTTCAACTTCTCGGACTCCTTCTTCGATGATCAGTTGAATCTAGTGACTGAGAATCGATTTAATCCACTGTCAAAGGATAAGAATGTTAGACTTTCACCAAATATACTGAAAGGATTTAAAAACTTCCACCCTTTAATTTTGAATATCTCAAAAATGAATGCAGCTACGTCCACCAAAATTTTACAGCATACATATTCTCTTATACCTAATTATATCAATATACCGAATCTGAAATCGTTCAACCGAATCGGCCAGGAACAAGCACGTGCTCCTCGTGTTCTTAGTACCGTTTACATAAGGATGAAGAGCTTCATGTATACAGTTTTCTGATGAAACATTTCTCTTACAATATCAAATTGAATTTTAAAAGTTTAAACTCGGTCAGTGGCTTTATTTAACCTACCGCGCCTAAATATTGCAAACAAGCGCAGAGTTTTGGGCCAGGTAAATGCTGAAATTTCAAAAAAGTGACGTCGCGGTACAATTTTATGTATCAGGTACGGCAATTTACAATCTCAGACGACGTGCACAGTTTACAGGAAGCTCAAAAGACGGTCAGAAAACCACCTAACCGAGATTAAAACCAAAGGTCATGACGTTAACTTACGTCGACTCCGTCTCCGTAATAGGCTTTGCGCGACAGCATCATCCGCAGTGATACTTGCAAATCAACGTGGATGACGTCACAATATTTAGAGAGTATGGAATGGTCGGAAGAGTGTTGCATAAGATAACGCCGGCATCACCATATGAATTTCAGTGACGTAACACTCTTTTACTGACGTCATTAAGGTAAATGATACAAATAAACTGCGTAATCTTTAAATTTGATAAGTTTCAAGCATTTTGTCGTTAAATATTTAACACTGTCATGAGTGAACAGATCAGCAGCCAGCAATAAAAAGTGGAAGTTTTTAAATCCTTTCAGTATAGTTCAAATGAGTCAAATTTTAATGGCAAGACTTTTGGCGGTTTGAAACTTGTTAGCTTGAACATAAACAGTATTAGGGGTAAGAAATTAGATTTATTAGCTTTCCTTGATGTCCACCAACCTCATGTTGTGGCTATTCAGGAAACAAAAATTGACAGTTCAGTTGCAACTTCGGAGTTGTTCCCTGAAACATTCCCCTACAATGTATTCAGGAAGGACAGGAACCTCCATGGTGGCGGAGTGATGCTTCTCATTCATAAGGACATTCCGCACATGCCCTTGTCAGAAATAGAAAACGACTCAGAATCAGTTTGGGTTAAAATTTTGGCAAACAAAACTTCCCATTATGTTGCAAGTTGGTATCGCCAACCTGGTGGCTCAAGTGAGGAATTTCAATTGTTTCGTGATCAGTTAGATCATATTAGGACAAAGCACAAGGGAAATAAGCTCCCCTCAGTTCATGAACTAGGGGATTTCAACTTCAAGGATATTGCTTGGCCAGACCGACTTAATAAGGCAGGATCAGTGTTAAGTCAGTCAGAGGGACAAATGTTGATTGATGTCATGAATGATCATGGTTTAGAACAACTGGTGAATTTCCCGACTCGGGAGAAAAACACTTTGGATTTAATTCTCACTTCGCTTCCTGGCCAGTTCCAAGAAATACATTCCCCAGACAAACTTAGTGATCATGATGTGATCTCAGGAACTTTGAAAATTTATATCCCCCCAAAAAAGAAACCTCGGAGGAAAGTGTTTTTGTACCAAAAGGGAGACTTTGAATCAATGAGGAAAGAAGTGTCAGACTTCGCAAAACATAGGTACTTCAATGGTTACTCGGACAATCGCTCGGTTCAGGAAAACTTTGATTTGATAACCTCCTTTATTCAGGAGTCTGCTGAAAAGCACATCCCTTCAAAAACCAGTAGGTCAACTTCTTCTGTTCCTTGGATAACCCCTGAGATAAGAAGAAAGATTCGTAGAAGAAATAAGACTCATGCGAAGGCCAAAAAGACTGGCAGTAGCAAACTTAGGTCAAAATTTGAATCTTTGAGAAGGGAAATTAAAGCTGATGTGAAAAAGCAACATGATTTGTATGTCAATAACTTGGTTGGTGACATAAAGGCTAATCCCAGAGACTTCTACAGGTACATTAATAGTCAAAAGAAAGATACTCAAGGTATCCCGCCCCTAAAGAAGAGAAATGGTGGTGGTGTTGCCGAATCAGAGTTGGAACAGGCTGATGAATTTAACGGTCAGTTTTCGGATGTGTTTAATAAAAGTGAGCACACCCAAATCCCCCTTCTTAATCGCTCGGCTCGTTTCATGGAGGACATTCATGTTTCGGCAGAAGGTGTAACGAAACTTCTTAAGGGCTTGGACCCATCAAAAGCTTTAGGACCTGATGAATTGCATCCTAGAGTCTTAAAGGAACTAGCATCTGAATTAGGCCCAATATTTGCTCATCTCTTCCAACAGTCTATTGACACGGGTGAAATCCCCAAGGAATGGTCTCTTGCAAATATATGCCCGCTCTTCAAAAAAGGAGATAGGTCTTTGGCTTGCAATTACCGACCGGTTTCTCTAACTTGTGTACCATGCAAGTTACTCGAACACATTGTCTGCTCTAACATTATGGCGCATTTGGATGAACATTAACTTTTGTCAGACAGACAACATGCATTTCGGAAGAAACATAGTTGCGAAACCCAATTGATCACAGTTATAAACGACTGGGCTAAAATCTTGGATAAGGGTGGTCAGGTTGACACTTTTATCTTGGACTTCGAGAAAGCTTTTGACACTCCCCCTCATGAATTACTTAAATGTAAGCTATTCGGCTATGGTATTGGTGGGAAGACTCTGAAATGGATAGATTCTTTTCTCTGTTACAGGCAGCAGCGTGTGGTGGTAAATGGAGTTAAGTCGAATTGGGCCCCGGTTTTGTCAGGTGTCCCCCAGGGCACCGTGCTTGGACCACTGTTATTCTCGTTGTACATTAACGATATAATAGAAAATATTGACTCGGAATTAAGACTTTTTGCTGACGACTGTGTTTGCTATCGTGTAATAAGAGATATTGAAGACACGGTGAAACTTCAGGAGGATATAGATCGTTTAGGTTGTTGGGCAAGGAGTTGGGGCATGAGATTTCAACCTGTCAAATGCAACATAATGCAAATTACAAGGAAACGGATCAAGAAGATCAATGCTTCCTACACCTTAGAGGGAACGGTCCTCAATAATGTAGAAACTATCAAGTATCTCGGCATAACCATTACCAATGATTTGAAATGGAACACTCATGTCAGCAATATTTGCACAAAGGCTAATAGGACTCTCGGCTTCCTCAGACGTAACTTGGCAGCATGTCCACAAGATGTTAAAGAGTCAGCATACAAGGGACTGGTGCGTCCAGTCCTGGAGTATGGCAGTTCAGTTTGGGACCCTCAGAGTATACTTCTTCAAGATGAACTTGAGAAGGTGCAGAAAAGGGCAGCTAGATTTGTAACGGGAAATTACACATATGAAACTGGGAGTATGACTGGCATTCTGGAGAAACTTAAGTGGGAATCCCTAAAAAGAGAAGGAAAGATAGTAGACTCATAATGCTGTACAAAGGTCTGAGGGGTGCAGCCAGTATACCCATAAATGACCTTGTTCCCCCAAGTAGGCGTACCAGGAATCATCATTCCCTGGCATTTCAAACCCCATTGGCTGGGACTGACATTTACAAGTCCAGTTTCTTTCCCCAGACTATTAGAGATTGGAATTCCCTGGAAGATTCACTTATTTCTGCTGCTGAGGGTGCAGAGGATTCAGTTACTAAGTTTACTTCTCTTATAAGGGCTAGGGACTAGCTTCCCTGATTCACAGGTCCTGGTGAATGATTGTCCTTGGACGTATCACCAGTAAACAATTCTGATTCTGATTCTGATCTAAAATTTAAAGACAGAAGTTTCAAAGTGAAAAATATAGTACAAATTATCGTCCAGAGGGATTAAACTGTGTCTTCCTATTGTTAGAACGTGTTTTTACGACTAAAGTGTTTCCTGTATGTGTTAATATGTATATAGGTATGGTAAATATCAGTGTTTTTTAAATGCAAATAGCATAGCACATATGTTTTAAATTTCTTTAGAACACATTGCTTTGTCCTGAACAACGGTTTGAACATGAGACATCATCATTTTCGGTATGAAATCCCACATACGTCTTTTCCTGTCGACTGTCCACACCATACTGTCTACCACCACTTATAAAACCACAATGTACAAGAGCATGTGTACTGCATGAAACTGACTGTTTACTGTCGAATCTGTATTGTATACTGTTTACTTCGTTCTGTCTACTGTTTACTGTGTATTGTATATTGTTTGCTATGTATTGTTTACTGTGTATTGTCTATTGTTTACTATGTATTGTTTACTGTGTACAGTCTACTGTTTATTGTGTATTGTCTATTGTTTACTATGTATTGTTTACTGTGTACAGTCTACTGTTTACTGTGTAATGTCTGTTGTTTACTATGTATTGTTTACTGTGTACAGTCTACAGTTTGCTGTGTATAGTCTACTATGCATATATGCAAGAGCATGCACAAGGGATGAACGCGTACTGCAAGTGCACTGTTGACTATCTAGTGTGTACTGTTTAATGCTTACTACGTTCTGTCTATTGTTTACCCTGCAGATACTTCTGCGAATGTGATAAGCGTAACTATACGTAAACTGTGTACTACTGCTGCATTGGTTTTGCGCAAGCGCATGTGCGCAAATTCAGTGTAGCAGTAGACAGTACCCAGTATGAGACGTGAGGAGTCGCATATAGAATTTCATTTTAAGGTGTGATCCTCCCTGGGTACTTCGTCTTTTATATTATTTGGATCGTTTTGAAACTATTCAGTCTTTGAATCGACTGCCCAATTAAAATTAAAAAAAAATACAGTATGCTTTTTCCTGGTTTCGTCACCAGATATTGTCAGGGTCACTGACGAGGCTTAACAATCCGAGACTACGTAGTCTGGCCCATGTTTCTACATGTACTTCTGTATGTATTCTCTGCTCTTGAAGGAACATTTTAAGATTTCAATTTTACCTCACTGCAGCTGGTGTTGTGCCGTGTGGCGGCCGTAAAACGTCTCCCCGTACATCATCCATAGTGCAGATTATATTTTATCTACATCCTTAGATTCTGAAAATTCTAAAATTTGAGATCGATTTAGACTATTATTCTAGATCATCGTCTTTTTGGCTTGCGCTTTCGAGCGCAAGCCAGTATTCAAGTGGTTTAGTGATACCGAGTTATTTTGGGAAGAAATGATACGTCACGCTGAGTCGGAAAATACCAGCGAGTGTGTACTGCAACGTTTCGTTCTAAACTTTTTTTGGGCCGCAATTAAGCCAAAGAGATCGGAAAGTTCGTTCCGATTTGAGACAGCATTTCTTCATTATTTTCTTCACAGACATAACAAACAAATACCTCGTCCGATTTTGTCTATTTTTATCCACATCCGATTTGCCTCATCTGCTAAAAATAACGATGGAAACTTTATTCTATTTTTGATAGTTCATGTACTTTTTTTTAATATTTCCGTTAAAAAGCACGTTTTTCTTTTACGAGTGCCTTGGACTAGGCCACATTTCGTTTGCTTTTTATAAACTGATTCATAAAAAATGAAACTCTGAATGCAATGCAAAGTATTTGGCTTTGCATCCTAAGAAATATACCAAACTTGTGTAAGAAACAGTGTTTATATATAGCTTAGCGCAAAGCATTAGTTTTTCCAAAATATCATGCAGCGGCGTCACGAAAACTAGGCCTTAGGGCATCGCATAATCTGACTAGTCAGAGCAGCCGGCACTCTGTCCAGCGCCAATGCATTCGTTGGATCTGATCAGTCTGTTTCGGCATATATATATTCTTCATCTTTCATGCTGAGGCTAGACTGATCAGACTGCGCTTATGCCGGAATGGGCTGATCTGTGTATCAGTGTAAAATATGAAAGAGCAGAGTTCAAATTTATTGTTTAAATATAGAAACAAGCGCTTTTGACGATTTGCTTCCCTTATCACATTTATTGAAAAGAGATAAATTTCATTTGTCGGGAGTTCATGGAAATACGAACGCAATGGGTTCCGTACTTTGTTGTTTTCCCAAATGGTGTAAAGCAAGTTATCGTCCCAAACAACAGCAGCATGCATTTTCTTCTCAGTGTCAAAATTTTGTTCCAGTCACTGCCACTGATGCCAATTAAACCAAAAATAAACTTCTGCAAATATAGATTTTATTGTCTTCTTTTGATGCCAAGTTCAGATGTGCCATGATTCCATAGACATGGGTTTGAAACAGTCTTTCCTAAAATTTTGATTCAGACTAAATGTGACTCAACAGCCGTGAAGAAAAGACTTGAAATAGGTCCATATAGTTATTTTCCTTGAGACATGCCTAAAACGGCCGGCCAAAACGTTGGAAAACTGTTGTTTTTTATACGCCCGTTTTGAAAAAACGGACGTATTATGTCGTGGCGCTGTCCGTCCGTCCGTCCGTCCGTAAACATTCTTGTACACGCCATAACTCAGTAACCATTTGGGATATCTTCATGAAATTTGGTAGGCATATGTATTAGGGTGGGGGAACGTGTCGCGTACAAGAATGGTTGCTCCCCCTTTCTTACTTTTGAAGTTATGCCCCTTTGATTGATTTTTCCCTGTAAGTCTAGTACGCGCCATAACTAGATAACCGTTTAGGATATCTTTATAAAACTTCATAGCAATGTGTATGAAGTCCTAACGATGTGTCGCATACAACAATTGCTGCTCTCCCTTTCTTCGTTTTAGGAGTTAATCCCTTTCATTAGTTCTTATCCGCTATTTTTGGGTAATTTACAAACTTATTGTCAAGGGAAAAAAGTAGAACTAAAAATGTTATATATATATATTTTAATTAGGTTATCTCCCTTGCTCAAAGATATTGTATCAAAGATTTCTTCACAACCATACAAGCTAGACTGGTCATATTTGGCATACAGGTTGATGACGACATGTTGTATTGTGGGATTGAGAACAAGCCTTTTCCTGCTTATTCTTCCCTGTATTTGTCCTATTTTCTTTCTTTCCATACTTTGAATAATGAAATTTTTCGTCAAAGATTTCTCCACAACCATGCAAGCTAGAGTAGTCATATTTGTTATGCAGGTTGATAACAAGATGTTGTATCATGGGATCAAGAACCAGCCTTCTCCTGCTTATTCTTCCCTGTATTTGTCCGATTTTCTTTCTTTCCCTACTTTGAATAATGAAATTTTTCGTCAAAGATTTCTCCACAACCATTCAAGCTAGAGTAGTCATATTTGGTATGCAGGTTGATGACAATATGTTGTATCGTTGGATTGAGAACCAGCCTTTTTTTGCTTATTCTTCCCTGTATTTGTCCAATATTCTTTCTTTCCATACTTTGAATAATAAAATTTTTCGTCAAAGATTTCTCCACAACCAAGCAAGCTAGAGTAGTCCCATTTGGTTTGCAGGTTGATGACGATATGTTGTATCGTGGGATTGAGAACCAGCCATTTTCTGCTTATTCTTCCCTGTATTTGTCCAATATTCTTTCTTTCCATACTTTGAATAATGAACTTTTTCATCAAAGTTTTCTCCACAACCATGCGAGCTAGATTAGTCATATTTGGTATGCAGGTTAATGATGACTTAGTGTATTGTGGGATTGAGAACAGCCGGGCTGCGTAGCGCAATCGATAGGGCACCTGACTCATAAGTCAGAGGTCCTGGGTTCGAAACCCGGTCTGGCCACATACTTTCGTTTCTCGTTCCGCTCATTCTAGAAGGGCAGTTGTCAGTTACTGGCGAAAGTATGTGCACTTAGTACTGGTTAACCGCTTATGAGGTCTAAGCCTGCCCAGGAATAGTGTGGTTAGGTTAACTGACCGTCCCGACATGACCTTAGTTGTTTACTGTGGACGTTAAGCATCAAATCAATCAATCAAAACCAGACTTCTCCTCTTTTTATTCCCTGTATTTAACTGATTTTTTTTCTCTCTTTACTTTGAATAATGCATTTTTTTCGCAAAAGATTTCTATGCATCTGTAAGTTAGAGTAGGGATTTTTGTATGCAGGTTGATGATAACTTGTTGTATTATGGGATTGAGAACCAGTCTTCTTCTGCTCATTCTTCCCTATTATTTTCCAATTTTCTTTCTCTCCTGACTTTGAATAATGTTATTTTTTGTAACAGATTTCACAGCAACCATTCATATTTGGTATACATGGTAACAATGATTTCTCTCCCTCTTTACGCTTTTTGTTACGAAAATAACACCATTTGATTTAAGCAATTAAGCGGGGGTATGGTCGGATTCGCTGACAGTTCTAGTTAATTATAGAGTGATTGCCCCTGTTTGTCTGCCTGTCTATCCTTTTGTAAACAATCTTGTTCATTCTGTAACTCCTTTAGGACATTGAAACGGGCGTATTATGCGCCGCTTGCGAAGCCCTTGTTGTTGTTGTTGTGTGTGTGTGTGTGTGTGTGTGTGTGTGTGTGTGTGTGTGTGTGTGTGTGTGTTTAAATATTTTTCAATTTGTTTTTCAAACAAATTCTACACTTGTTTTTACCTTACACCCGTGGATAATGCCACCATTCAATAAGATAGAAATTAAATACTTTGCTAAATAAAAGTTAGCAAATGAAAGTGCACTAACAATCGGGTTCACTTCAATAACAACTCATGAAAATTTCACTGTCTTAGCTGGGCAAGCCTTCCTTTTAAAAGGAAATTTTATATATTATTTGGATCGTTTTGAAACTATTCAGTCATTGAATCGACTGCCCAATTAAAATTTGAAAAAATTACAGTATGCTTTTTTCCTGGTTTCGTCACCAGATATTGTCAGGGTCACTGACGAGGCTTTACTAACCGAAACTACGAAGTCTGGCCCATGTTCCTACTTCTGTATGTATTCTCTGCTCTTGAAGGAACTTTTTAAGATTTTAATTTTCAATATATTTTCCAAGACTATTTACTATTGCTTAGCATTTGAGCCGCGACACGACAAAACCAACATTGTGGTTGTGCGCCCAGCGAAGACTCAGATCAGTCTTCGCTGTCCGCATGGAGTTAGTTTAGCCATTAGCTACCCTTTGAGCGCTTAAAGAAGAACCTGAACAAACTGGGCTGCCAAGGCTGATCTGAGTCTTCGCTGGGCGCACAACCACATCGTTGGTTTTGTCGTGTCGCGGCTCTATTTTTATGAATGATCAATTCGCTGTCTGATAAACAAGTTGTCAGCAATAATCATCTAATGTCAACTAATGTGTGCCATTCGCACAAAATCCTTGTCAATAACATGTGACATAATACAGAATCGTGATGCGTCTGAGCGGCTTACGTTTCATTCCATTAAACTGTTAAATTCACTAAATACATCTAATGAACTTATTGCGTAGGCGGCGGATTGCCCAGTAGGCACACAATGGTTAATCAACATTGGATAAACGTTGATTCAAGGTCATGACGAAGTCACAACATTGCTTCAATGTTGATTCAACGCTGTTTGCCTGCCGAGTATCATATCTAACTTCTAACCCTATATAGATTCGACTGTAGTAGGCAAACCTCCCTAAAGTGAGTGAGTGAGTGAGTGAACTCGGGTTTAACGTCCCACCAACAACGAGGTCATATGGAGACGGGACCTCGGTTTAAAGTCTCATCCGAAAGACCGGAGAAGCGGGGGGTCGATCTTGCGACCCCTGGATTGGTAGTCTGGAGTGTTATCCATTACGCTACAGCCGCTCCTCAAACCTCCCTAAAGATCCTAGCAATGCATGACTGAGCCGCGACACGTGAAAACCAACAAAGTATTTGCGCGCCCAGCGCTGACTCATATCAGCCTGGGCATCCGACAAGTCTCATCAGACTCTTCGGTAAACGCTTAAAGGGTAGCTAACAGGCTAAGCTACCTCCATGCGGACAGCGAAGACTCTGATCAGACTGGGCGGATGCCCTGGCTGATCTGAGTCTGCGCTGGGCGCACAACCACATTGTTGGGTTTCTCGTGTCGCGGCTCATGTATGTAATCTGTGCCATGCGATTCTTCATGCGCTCTGCGCCAGTCCGACCAGCTCGTGGGAAGGCTTTGGTGGTTCGTTTCATGGCTGGTGAGGAGCAGATCTATTGGCTTTTTCTACGTGTAGTACTTTAAAACATACTGCAATGCCCCTCTGCGCTGTTATTTCTAAAAGAATAATACACATTCCAAAATCCTGTAAATATACTGCTCACAAAAAGTAGGGGACATTTTGACATAGAAGCAAGTACAAAAATCAATAATTACGGCTGGGTTAGATTATTATTGTATATTGATAGAGCACTATTCTAGTGACAATATTCAGCTAAAACAGAAACAGTCAAAGCAAGTCACATGACTTATAGTAACACATAAAAGACTTCTGGGTCTACACATCAATTTCGCATCGGCGAAAACAATTCTTTCGGACCCTCAAATTCTGTAAATATTTAAATACTTCATAATTTTCCAAACTAAATAGATCCTTTTTGGTAGGCCCTATTGCGTTATTTAATGTGTAGGGCCCTTGAAAATGTCACCATTGATGAGACAACTCACCAAAAAAAAGTATCGTTTACGCCTACCGTTTCGTCCTTTGGTAAAACAGCTGGAAAAAGTTCTGTATCTTGTTAATTGAGGCATTAGGCGTCTGTCTTAATAAAGTTTGCATAAAAACGGTCAGTCATTGCTGTGCTGGATTCGTGCAAAATCTAATTAGGTGTAGACCCTTTGTCTACTTCCAATTTATTCTAGGTCAAGTGAGAAGGTTCACACTGACGGTCTCTATGAATAATTGTTTTATGAATTGTAATAGTTTTATGTTCAACTACTTATTTTTCTTTATTCTGATTTTTTAAAAGTCTTAATATCCCTTACTTTTTGAGAGCAGTATAAATTATATTTTACCGTCAATAAAATGTATTTTTGCAACCTTCCTCTAAATCTGGATATACAGATTTTTACTCTAGCTACCATTTATTGCCACATGTCAGTTTGTTCACACCATAAGAAACTCCACCCACATTGCTGCAGTAATTTGCTAGAATAGTTTCGAATGGGGATATTATGTAAAAGTGCATATGTTTTCTTTGTTCTTGAATTTTTGTGTTTTACTCTTTTTTTAATACCGCAATCGAATCCGCGGTGGCAGCCGTACTTCTGTAATTTCATGGACTACAGAATTCTCTCCGATTGCTAAATTACTGTGCTAACAACTTCTAATTGAATCAACAAAATCAATTACGTATGCATTAAGCGCTGCAATGGAAATAGTTGATTACAAAGAAACATGATCATCAATTTTCTCCTTGTTGAAAGCGTATGTCTACACTTCAAAGACACAGCACTCTTAGTCAAAACGTTTTTATCTACCGTTTCATAGATGTCAATTTAAGGTGGTTATTAGCACAAATTTGTGGCGAAGACAAAACTCTGTATCAAATGCTGAACATATCAGGTCTTCCCAAGACTTACCAGATGCCTTCTATGGGTTGTTTTCCAGAAAGTGGGATTTGTCAATTTTGAAAAGGCTTTATATAAGAAAAGATCAAAGGTTATTTATGGCACAGAAATCTAAAATCAAAACCAACATTTTTGAAAATGCATTTAGGTCTGAAGTTACTCCCATCAATTGTATATTCAAACTATTTCACAATTTAGGATTTCAGCTCGCTGAAAAAGACATATCTTAGGTTACAGGCCCCCGCATATCGGGGCCTGGGAAATGAATGGGCTTCCTGGTGCCTCTGCGGCGGAGCTGCTAGTAGCTGTAGCAGGACCTGGGGCCGTATTTATAAAGCGACTTAAGTGGTTGCTATGCTGTTGCTTAGGCTAGATTTCTATGTTGGAGATTCCCTACAACTATGAAATTTGCTCTGGAGGAACAGTCTTAAAAAGACTGTTCCTCCAGAGCAAATTTCATAGTTGTAGGGAATCTCCTTTACAGATATTTAGCCTTAGCAACACCATAGCAACCACTTAAGTCGTTTTATAAATACGGCCCCTGGGAGTCATTGATCTCTTAGGACGTGACTGAAATACTGTTAACTGGGACCACAGCTCAACATTAATAATTTGGTTGCAACTTCTTTCTATTAATTAAGCATCATAACATGTCGGTTTTATTGTTTTGTTTTGCTTTTTTAAACATTTCGTTTTCAAATAAAAAAGATCGACGCGAAATAAAAACAAGGACAACGATTGACAAAAGATCATATATTTCTGGCGTCACCAAAGTTAATGACATCACTCTACGGTAAAAGCTGTTATGGGACGTCCATGACAACCCGATGCTTGCAGTGCTAAGATCTGCACTTCATTTAGTTTGTCTTCTGTAAGAAAAGTTACCGATCGTATTTTTTTCTGCTATTTTTGAGGTCAGAATTTATTCAAATTGTTGGTCATTTCATATCTCAAGCACGAAAGGGTCCAATGTCGTAACGTATTATTGGTTATCCATACAAAAATCTATTTCTCTGCTAAATTACTGGTATCCTGAAAACAGGCGAGACATAAACGATAAATAATATTGCAAATTTGCCCTTGATATTATAACTCTTAAACCATGTCCATATTGGATTCTAACATATTCGAGCTGAACATTATTATTGAGGAGCATGGCTGAACCCCCATGTTTTTTTTATTTATTATTTTTTACCATTTTACCTGGAGAAATAACTTTTGTAATAATCTTTTTGCTTCTTCTTGACAAAGCCCGTCAAAAATGTGATCTTGCCCCGAGGTTATAAAACTTTTTTCGTGCTCAACTCAGCTGAGCATGAATTTTTCTCTGCTGATAAAATGAAAATGCCAACTAATGTTAATTATAAGCAGAGAAAACTGAGCAAGAAAACAGCCGTACTTATCAGTTACTTGCTATTTATTAGCAGGTAAAATTTCATGCTCAACTCAGCTGAGCATGAAAAAAGTTTTTTAACCTCGGGCCCTGGTCTTCAAAATAAAAATATACTCCTTGGGAGCGAATTCTTTCCTACCTGAGCGATGCAAAAACGGAATTGGAAGACTTTGTTAGCCCTGAAAGTGTACTCATTCGCCTTAAGTAAAACCAGGCCCCGAGGTTATTAAACTTTTTTTCACTCTCAACTCAGCTGAGCATGAAATTTTACCTGCTAATAAATAGCAAATTACTGATAAGTACAGTTGTTTTCTCGCTCAGTTGAACTGAATATGAGATTTTCTCTGCTTATGAATATGAAAATGCCAACATTAGTTGGCATTCTCATATTTATCAGCAGAGAAAATTTCATGCTCAGCTGAGTTGAGCACGAAAAAAGTTTTATAACCTCTGGGCCAGTTTATAACAGAGTATCGAACATAACTTAAATTAACCCATTTATGTCTGGTGGACTCTGTCCTTATAAATTGGATGAGTCCATTTGTCAATTAAGGGGTGTCTACTTTAGTTTATTTTTGTCTTTTTATTTTATGTAATGGAAAAATATCCTTTTTAATATGCAAACATTGCAGACCTGATCAGTCGCCGCTAAACGCGGCGTCTGATCTGGGTCTGCAATTCTTGTCACTGTCCCTTTACAGGACACTAGGCGAAAATGGGTTAATGGGGAGTGCTGTAACTAATGTTGTGAGAACTTGTAGCCCAACCCCATTGTTTGTACTTTGTTGTACAAAGGCAATAAAATATGTTTGAATTGAAATGATCTGTTTTGTCGCGGTATATGTTTTTCGCAAAACATACTAGTTTTTTTGTTTTAAATTCATCTCTTGCATTTTGCTTTTGCATTAAGCTTACAGTTTTATTCATTTTAAGTATACTTTTGTGCTTTCTGACGCCTGTATTCATTAAAATGAGAAATGTCTGTCGCTGCTGCAAGACACAGGAGACTGAATACGAAGATAAAATTGCAAAAGTTCATAATGGATTCAATTGAATATCGTTGAATCAAAGTATGTCTACAAGCCAATATCACTGCATTCGTTTAGTGCAGTTATATATGATGAACAAAATCAATTATGATATTTTAATTTTGAGGACTTTTGAATCTTTAAAGTTTGCATGAACCAGCTGTCACGCTCTGACGTTGTGACTGAGAAGGTTTTGTAATTTAGCGAAGTCATTGCAATAATAAACAAACTAATATTTTGAGGTCAGAAAGAAAGACGCAGTAGTCGAGTGGTTAAAGCGAATCGGTTATCCTACTTTTACTCCTCAATAGGCATACTTGTTCTCAATGGTCAATACTAATGCAACATAGTTAGGTAAATGGAGGATCTTTCATGAGTGATCAATTCATGTGAAAATTATAGCAAAACATCCTTTGATTTAAACAATATTTTAAATAACTATAAATTACATACATATATTACGATACAAATTCATAAATAACAGAATTTGACAGTAGACAAAATGCTATATGTATAAATTTAAAATCTTACAGAGTTCCTTTGCTGTCATTTCCTGTGGTTTTGTAGCGAGTTTTCTTTGGCGAATTTCAAAAGTTTCATATGATTTGACCATGAGTTAAAGATTCTTTTAGCAAAAGATTGTTTTTATTGGATTTTCAATGCCTCAAAAGTTGATTTTATTTCAGGAAAATTTAAGCTGTCTACGAATAGAGGTAGGGGACATGGCTTCGTACACCTCCGGGATTTTTTTGTACGTGTAATTCATCATTTATCCGAACATTGTTTTGTTCCGCAAATGTTTCAAAGTTGAAGAATGAAATCCTTTGACACCATTTGCGCTTCCAGTGAAGCACGTACATTTTGGCGCAAATATGAAAAAAACAGTCTTAGATTAAAGTCAGCAACGTTTTTTTTTATAACAGGCAAAATTGCTGCTGGCATTCTTTCGAAATTTGGATAATGAAATTGCAAATTGCACTACAAAAACCAAACGTAGATTATACGGATACTATCCCGTAATTGTTAAGGTTTTTGCCAAGTCTTTTGCAGTAGACCTACGGGAATTATTACAGTGTGTATTTTGCATTATAGAGTGAACTAAACGTGGAATTATAATTATGATTCGGCCGATAGCATATATGCAGACTTGTTTTTTCTTTCATGCTCCGGAGAGTGACTTTTTGGACTTGAATTTTTTAAAACATTATTTATTTTTCTCAATTTATAAAGTTATGTCCCGCTTATGTTAAGTTATGCGCTTGCGTTGTGAGGGATTCAGCAACATGTTGTAAATGATTATGCAGCAGTTCTCCAAATCAAATAATGACTTCAGAAATCGCTGGTTTTCGACATTGCTGAAATGAAATAAGTAATGACATCATAATGATACCTTGTCCCAATGTATAATCACTATTTATATTTCGCAACTTGCGACCTATACATAGTGATTATATACTACATGTAGTTTTTGTTTCTAAGTTTTTGCATTTACTAATCCTAAACTTTGTGATAGAATATTCAATGGCTTGAAGAGTACCACTATTATCTGCAAAAGCATGAAAAATTGGTGTGCGAAGACGTGAAATATTATGTCGAACGGCAGTATAATTAATCGCACGCCCTAACATATGACTTTACGACCTGAAATCGAATATCGTCATGTTTAATTTCCTCAAAAAGGTTAGGATATACCATTATACAAACAAATACGCATTTGATAATGTATACGTTTCTTCAGCTAATACCGAGTCTTGATTATGTGCGAAACCATGATCCTTACTCTATTATGTAGCGTGTGATTCAACCATTAATTTTATAACATGACGTAAGCCACTGAATAATACCAACGTCATATTATAAAAACATATTTCATATCCTAATATACTGTATAGTTTTGTTTCTGAACGTATCGAGTCGTTAGTTTTGTTGTGTGTTGTTGTTTTTATCTGTATTATAGTCGATGAAGTGCATGTTTCGTGCTTCATACTCCTATTTTAGCAAGTGCACTTTCTCTACGCATTTGTAAGTTGCAATGAAACCGACATTATCTCAAATTGCCGATAATTTTAGACAAATCGTCTAAGACAAAATTAGAATTAAGTGTTTCGTGGGTAACTATATCTATTAAAGCTGAGTGTTCACATGTTCAGAAAGATTTGTTTCGCCTTGTAAAAAGAAATAATTGTATTACAATTGCACAAATTTTTGCAACACTATTACATTGGGCTTGTCATTTGATATCTTTTAGACAGCAGCAGCAAGATTCACAGCAGTAGAGATCGGTGAAAATTACATTTAATTTGTGCACTATTATCAGAGCCTCCAGTTGCACGCAGGAATTTACTTATAGACTTTTATATTTTACTTGCTTCCAAAACCTCTCTGATACGAGGGTTGATCCAGAAGTAATGTCACTGCAGCTATAAATATCGTGTAGAATAAAGAGAGAGCAACAAAATTTCGTATTCAAGTACCTTAATCTATTTGAATTTTGGTATGAAGATGTCATAAAAATATAGTGTACAGTAATCGAGATATCGAGATAGACAGAAGGCATGGTAACGACACACGCCGCACGTCAATTGCTTTGTTCACGTTTCAGACGAAGTTTCGATATTGTGTCATGTCAAAAGTAGCATATTTATTGTTCCAGCATAGCACTTCTGTCTGTTCACCCATGTTAATCTCATCTTTTAATATCATTTGGACAGCCCCGCAGCTCATTTTCAAGAATTTACACAATATTTGAATTGTAGAACATAGATCTTCATATATGGGGTCCAAGCAAGAGTAAAGTTATTGTCTGACATTGCACATAAAGGTCTCTCAGTTTTCAGAGGATCCTATATCGACTCTACTGCACCCTTACAGCGCTGATTGCACCTTAACAAAAACCTCATAATCACTGTTATATCACCACATGTCTAACTAAACAGCTCCAGAATCCCTAATGGTGATATTCCTAATTGGTGGCAAAATCGCATATGCCTCCGCTGACGCGTTTGTCAAAAATCAGCCTTTTATCTCGGCAGTGACAAGCATTAGCACTAGCAATAGAACTTCAAAGTGCAGTGACGATACTAAAATTTCAACAGTGGGCGGCAGAACTATATTTTGTCATCGTATCACATTTTCATCTGTTTTTGCGCGTTAGTTTGATTTTCTTTTTTCTTTTTTTTTGTTCATTTAGACCTTTTTTGATACTAATCAGTCTTTGACATCGACTATCGAAGAAAATTCAGAAATAACAGTATGCTTTTCTCTGGCTTTCACCACCAGATATTGTCAGGCTCACTGATGAGGCTTGAATAGCCGAAACCTCGAAGTTTGCCCCATCTTCCTTCTTTTGAATTTGTTCTCTGCTCTTGAAGGAACTCTTAGATTTTAATTTAATGTGTGAGTGCCTTTGAAAGGTACGTAATTAACGTTATTCTAATGGCGTCGGTGGCATACATTGAACGTCTGTATGATTGGAACGGGAAAAAATCCAACTTTGTATTTATTTGTAAATCAGAACTGAATTACAGTGTAACTTGATATAATTTTTATAATAATGCTACAATGAATAAGCGCGCAATGAACACAGAGTGGTGGTCCAGCACAAATTACCGTTAGAATATCCCTAGTAGACACAAACGCTGGAACAAGTCATACGACATTATTGCATCACCAAACAATATTTATTGCGTTTAATTTATTTATTTTTCTCTTTATTTTCCTTTTTTTTTATTTTGCAAAGTCGCCAACTAAGGGCTAATAGGAAGAATGATAATCTGTTAGGAATAATTATTATCTGACCACGACGTGGCACACACTTTCATCGGCTGAATCGACATAACGTGCAAGTCATGTTTTGCGATATTGACCGGTAAGACAGTCAATACTACTTTATTCCTGACGCTTTTTGCATTTCATGACGTTATGTCGCATAAGCATCACGGTTAATGGCGTTATCATCGCGAGACGAAACCATATTGTCCCGTCACTGAAGTGTCAGTTTTAGTTGAACTAAGAATTATTATATAAAAGAATTTATTGACCTTCATTTCGGTGCAAATGCAGGTTTATTGGCTTGAAAACTTAACATAATGACCTCCGCTACGCGTAGGCCAACATGAATATAGTTTGCCGGTCAATAAAACTACATGTTCACCTTTACAACGGGCAATAATTATATATAGTATTGTACTGATATCACAGGTCGGCATGGATCATGTCTTTGTTTTTCACATGAAACCAATTTATTATTTTATTGTCTTGCTCCAAATCTAGTGTACCAGACAGGTAAGGCTATGACATTGATTTGACACTATCCAGGCAGTTAATGCCTTGGGATCGTTGAAAATTAAACAATGCCATTTGATAACACCAGACGATGCCCTAAGTGTAGACAAAAAAGGAAACACGAAAGAATAGCGTTTGGAAATCCTGCTGTTTTTTTTTTTTTTTGTTGTTGTTGTTGTTGTTGTTTTTTAAGCTTACTCCCAGTTTGTTTGTATAAATGTATGTGGGCTCTTGGATAAAACTCTCCGTGGTGCTATCATATTGCAATATTTCATCTGTCAAAGTTGCAGCTGACAAAAATCACATCTGAATGTCTACTACACGAACTATCCAAAATTGTTTGGATCCTTGGGGAAAATACAGACAATTTTTGTGTAAGGAGTTTGGTAAACCTATACTTTAAAGAGGAGAAAAAGGAGGAGAAAAATCAAATTTACAGACTTCCTGTTTCTATCTCAGGAGGACAAAACCCTACCAAATGGGGTCAGGACGGACACACGGCGCCAAGTGAGTGCAACTATGGTTACGTACCGTTGAGCCACTTGGGTAACGTCGATAAGAGAATTGAACTGAAGAGAACTGAACTCAGTTCTTTAAGGAAAAATTCTTTCTTAAAGAGTTGACCCTATAGGGAAGGGAGGCAAGATAGAAATTGCAGAGTTGCTTTACCTGATAGTGCGCCTGTTCACCTGAAAAAGGGAAAGGAACTAAAGACACGTGGCACACTTCCAGAGGAACAATTTTTTCCATTTTCATTTCCGTCTTATTTTTCAATTTGAGTCACTTCTTAAAGAAACTATTTGCCCTTCTTCGAATATTTTGTCCTGTAAGAGTACCTTTTCTTGCAAGTTCTTCTACAAAGGCTTTTTGCTCGAGGGAAGCAAACCGGAGATCACGGGAAGTAATCCCCCTTGTAAAAATGGTGCAAAAACAATTAGGTGTACCAAGTCAACTAAACGCTAACTTAGTTTCTTCCACTAATCACTTGGTCAGTATGTTTTGTTATCACCTTGTCATTGTATATTGTTATTTAACAGATAGAAGAGTCTATTCTATACAAATTACTGCCTCTCTAATACCAGGCTAGACAAAAGAGGTAAATAATCAAAGACTAGTTGAACTATAGGCCTGGAAGAGAGCAAAATAAATTTTAGCCGCGACACGAAAAAAACAACAATGTGGTTGTGCGCCAAACGCAGACTCAGATCAGCCTCGGCATCCGCCTAGTTTGTTCAGACTCTTTATTAAGTGCTCAAAGGGTAGCTAAGGGTCTAAGCTACCTCCAAGCGGACAGCGAAGACTCTGATCAGTCTGGGCGGATGCCCAGGCTGATCTGAGTCTACGCTGGGCGCACAACCACATTGTTGGCTTTGTCGTGTCGCGGCTCAATTGTTTTCATCTAAAGTCTAAGGGATAAGTATGCACCTCCTTCCTTAAATACCCATATTGCTTCAATTTAATTATCTTAATATTTTTGTTCAAATAAAGCTGTGCTGTCTCGGAGAAACTTCGATCTTTTCAGGTGTATACCCCTTTTGAAACAGGGCTCAAATCCGAGAAAAAGTTTGTTTTGCGTTTTGTGTGCATCTACAAACGTACACGTATTAAACTTCTTGTTCCTGGAAGAACCAGGTAGCTAGCTAATTCCTATCTATCCTACTTACTATATACCTGTCTGACTATCAGTATTAGGGATAACAATTAAATCCACTTGCACGTTGCAATTATATGTTTTCGCCATTCTTAGACTCGACAATTTATCCAGTAATCGCATGTCCCAAATACATAAAAGTGTTATCTTACCAGTCTATATTGTTATTAACCTAAGAAACAGTTCATTTTCATGTCAAATTCCTGGATCTCCGATAAATGGCTAGACGGAAGAAATCAATAATCAAGATAAGGTAAAATTTGGGTTCGGATTAAAATAGTATATATTTGTATTTTGCGTTAACATAAATCTTTTTCTTAACAGCAAAATAACCAAACTAGTGCAAAAATATCGTTTATATTACCTCTCTTAATGGTTGTTTTTATTTTCTTAATTATTTTTCAGAGTGAACACTCGTATATATTATTAAGTCATTATTCTATCTAATTTATATCTTTTACATTATTAAAAATTGTTTCTGTTTTTATGATAAGTAGGAGTAGTAGTAGTAGTAGCAGTAGTAGTTGCATTAGTATTTCTTCTTGTTGTTGCGAGACAAGTACTCTTTAGAAAATTACGGCAACTTGGCAAGTTTAGCTATCCAATCGCATTCAAAATAATAATGCGATATTTCCATGATAAAGAGCTCTCACAGATCCAAACCTGATCCATTTCTCCTGATTTTTTTTTCAAGACAATGACGAAGGCATATCAGTCAAATACCGCTGTGATGTCAAAGGTTCTTTTTTTTTTTTTTTTTTTTTTTGATGTTAAACAATTTTATTACTGAATCGCATAGCACAACAAACAAATGATTACAAGTGTTGATCTAGAATGTATCAATTAATTCCAAAGGACAAAAATAAGATATAATCTGCACTATGGATCATGTACGAGGAGACGTTTACGGCCGCCATACGGCACAACACCAGCTGCAGTGAAGTCACATTTAAATCTAAGAGAGTTCCTTCAAGAGCAGAGAAAGCATTCAAAAGAAGGAACATGCGCCATATTTCAAAGTTTCGGCTATCCAAGTCTCATCAGTGACCCTTACAATATCTGGAGCCAGAGAAAAACATATGAGCCGCGACACGAGAAAACCAACAATGTGGTCATACTCCCAGTGCAAGCTCAGATCAGCCTGGACATCTGCTCAGTTTGACCAGACTTTTTGTAAAGTGTTCAATGGGTAGCTAAGGGTCTGAGCTACATCCATGCGGACAGCGAAGACTCTAATCAGACTGGGCGGATGCCCAGGCTGATCTGAGTCTGCGCTGGGCGCACCACCACTTTGTTGGTTTTCTCGTGTTGCGGCTCATATTGTTATTCTTCATTTTAATAAGACACTCGCTTCAAAGACTGGTGTGTTTTATACATGATCCGATTCCTACTTGTAGCACAGGGGTTCAAAGCTTCAAAACTCCAAGTTGGTGAAAACGAATGAGAATAATTTATTAATAAGTCTTTAAAATTCGTTGGCTTCTTGTCCATTTTACACCAAGACAGATAAAGTAAAGGTTCCCGTAGTCTAGTGGCCGTAAGAACAGTGGTGATTAGTCCACCTAATCTTCGGCCCTGCATATGAAAGGCGGAGCTCATCTGACTTTATCCGTCCCCTATTCCAAAAAGCTGCCCATTTACTGTTGGGTTGACAGAGTTTTTCCGTCACCAGTTCGCCCATCGGGAATTCGAACACGCGACTAGAACGCCTCTAACCAAGAGGCCAAGATAGCGGTGGAACTTTTTTTCTTTCTTTTTTTTTTTACGTACTTTGATTTCCTGAAGCAGTAATTCACCTATTGGGTCTGGGTCATACAAACATTTTCCTTAATTCAGTGAACGGCGGACTGGTTGTTCGATTTTCTATAGTAAATTAATACACTTGTTCTGGGATAAAAGACAATAGCATTAAACCGCTGGCACTATAAATCAACGTTGTAATAATTCACTGACAGAATTAGCATATCTGAGCCATGCCATGAGAAAAAAGACCTTATAGCGTGCGCAGACAGCAAAATCTCATATCAGCATGCGCATTCACACAGTCTGAAAAGAACCTTCCTTGTTCGCATTTCTAATTTACAGAAAAGAGAAAGGTGAAAAGACCTGGTCAAGCAGCGAAAATAGCAAACTGATAGAGTCTAAGCTTTTTTCAAGTTCTCTGAGACAACTGTTTGATATGCGACTTGTTTGGTCCAATATTTACTCCAAGACCCAGGTTCACGATTATTGTTAATTTGGCAGCCACCCTTGATATGAATGATAAAGATGTAGAATTAAACAAATACTCTTTTTTCATAAAAAAAAACAATGTGCCTTATCGCCAGGCTCTGTGCCTGTTTTGAGACTGTGATATATACACTGAAACAAATATGGTGCGTTATGACAATTGGAGATAGGCTCTAACAAATCCTCTAGACGTGTGCCACAGTGGGTCCGGCTAAAAACATTTTTTTGTTTCAACGTTGTGTCGTTGTTAGCGCACCGGGATACAGCGTTGTGTGCGCACTGGGATACAGCAATAGATATTGCATGGCAAAAACAGGCTGTTTCTCATTAAGAGTTTTTATGTTAATGTAACCCTTATTTACATTATCTTTTTATTTTGATAACTTCTTTTTTATTTTCAAACGAATGTTTCGAATATAGACTCAGCATCAATGGAAGCACACCACTTTTAAAAAGTCAATATTTGTCTGAAAATATATCATAAAAGTATATTAAAAGCATTTGTGTGTCATTTTTCACCACTCCGTTATGGCCACGATGTCCAAAATCCAAAAATACACTGTGATACTATGACGTAGAGTAAGCACCGAAATCAAGAATATGACTTCCAAATGGAGAAATTCTAAACTGGTGACTATGAGTAGATAGTAGACAGGCTGTCAAATCGCCATAGAAAAGAAATTCAGCCAGCTGTAAACAGCAGTGTGAATAAGAGTCGAACGTCACTATGTTCTCCCATTAATCAAACTATTAACTGACGGACGTTAATGAAATTGAAAAATCAGATTGTCTGCTACCCAAAATATATTAAGATTAGCTACATGAACGGAATTTCGGACATAATGGATGAAAAACGTCAACCACAAGCTAGCCTGAGTATGACGTTACACCAGTAACTTCACCCTTATTGTTAGCGTATATCAGCAATCCGTAACAAATAGGCTATTCATGTCGGGACACCTTTAGGAAAAACATCAGTTTGGCAGTCGAATTTCTGAAAGACAGCGAAATATGTACTCACTCGGTTTTTGAAATGTGTCAGTTGACATCTATGGGGTTCTAGAACGTCCTTTTTGATGTCACACTTGATAGCGCCTATTGGTGAACAAACTTTGTCAGACTTATATTTTATCTCGAAACAAGAAAATAAACTTATAATATAACAAGTATTAGCTTCTACAAAAAGCTTGGGTCTACGCTCAGCACACATTAATTTGTGTAGTCATTTGATTGGCGCCTTGGATAAAAATATATCCCCTCAATATTTCTATCAACTTCCAAATTTCTCAAGAAAAATTATATCCTGGGCACGAAAATGATCGCCAGTAAAAGTACTTTTATCTGCCAAATTTATGATTTCTGATGGTCACTGGAAGTAGGAGAATTTAAGAAAATAAATAAATTGGCGGGAATAGCGGACCGCCGTTCCCGTCAAAAATGAAGACTGAATACGCCCAGTAATCATAGTTAATCAGGGTAAAGTTATATCATGAATAATTTTAAAACCTTCCTTTAATTGCCTTCGTACACTTATTGGCTGAAATTAACTCACGTGCACGGATTAGAGGTTAATGTTATTGTTAAGTTATTTACTCCTTCAATCATAAAATTCAAAACGTGCTTGCAGAAACGCCTTCTTATTGCCGTGTGCGAGTCAAACAATTTGTGACGACTAAATATACGTGAATATTCAAGAAGGGTATGTACTGATATATCGTCTCTGCCTCCGTAACAAAGATGGTTTTCGCGGAAGATTGTTTGTACAAGTCTTAATTATGTTGCATACAACTAATCAGTTTCATAATTTTTGTTTATTTCGTAATGAAACGCGAGGGAGTATACATTTAAATCGGGCCACCAAACCTAAGTGAATCTTCACTTTTTTGTTTAATCTACATCTACATCTACCAATTAAGTACATGGCCAATCTTGGCATAGTTGCACTGTGAACCGAAAACATTCGTGCTGGGAGGTTCTAATGTACAGTTAAATCAATTAAAACATGTTGTTCACAATCCTGGTCTTAGAATACCTGCACCGACCAGGAGCTTGAAGTCGTCCAAAGTTGGCGTTGATATGATTTTGTCAGGCAGACCATTCCAGAGACTGACCCTTGATGGAAAGAAGGATCCCTTGTAGGCGTTGATGGATGGATGAATGGATGACTTGTGATTTTACGTCCTTTCCAACAGTATTTCAATCATATCATGACGATGGGAGGGTGATAATGAAAGCCTGTGGGCAATGGAACCCCGTTTACGTTAGGAAAGATTCTCGCCTCAAGCAGGGCTCGCACCCGGGTCCGCTAGATCAGTAGGCCAGCGCCTAACCCACTGAGCTACTGGGGCTCCTGGCGTTGATGGAGTTATAATATTGGCGGGAATCGATGATGGTGTCCTCTATTTGCTACACTTGTGGCTGTCAGGTACTGGCCTGTAGGGATTTCAACGAGGTTATTGACGATTCTGTACATCACTGTGACTTTGTTCTGGTCACTGTCGCCTTGATTGAAGGTCCTCCCAACGAAGTTCTTTCAGCATTGAAGTGACACTGCTGGTTCGGCGGTAGTCATTGCAGCAAAACCTGGCGGTACGCCTCTGTACAGACTCCAACTTGGCTATGTTGGATTTTGCTCGAGCTGAGGACGAACTATGGACTCGTAGCATTTTACCTAACATTCTTTGTGCAGCTTGAAAGATTTCTGCGAATGAAAGCTGTAGTCTGGTTGGCCCTTTTCGTCATTGCATCTATACAGGGCAGTTTACTGTCTGTGGGGACAGGCTTTTGACATTTCTTTCAAAGTCTGTCTATGGTGTTATAAGAAGTATGTATGAAATACCGCTTGTTGGTGATCTTGATGTGTCCGCAGGCGGCGTAGACAATAATGTGTGAAATAAAAATATTGACAGAACAAACAAACTCTTCAATAATAGTTTCTTCTGGCTGGTGCGTTTTCGTTGATTCTGAGTAAACAACGAGCTCCGGCAAGCAGACTGTAAAGACGAGGTATCGGTAAAGCTTTTGTCATCACTTCTCGTCCGTCGTCTGTCGTCAGGTGTCCGTCATTCGTCCATAAACCTTTTGTTTTAACTGACATCTTATCTGAGAACGCTAGGCCTAGGTCTTTAATATGTGGTACGAAGCATTGTCTAGCATATCTCTACCAAGTTTGTTCAAAAAGTGACTCATGGGTGAAAAACACTTTTATGTGCACTGTGTATATTTGGCCGACGGATTTAATCTGTTTATGATTTCCTTTTTATTCAAACCATGTAAAAGAATGCTTTTCAAGTCAAAAACTGCAGACATGGTAAACCAAATTGAGTTGATTTCTACTTCTTTATCAACTTATGCTTTCAGACCAATTGATCACTATGGCATGTTAGTCCCCTGGGATAATTGAGCCGCGACGCGACAAAACCAACAATGTGGTTGTGCGCCCAGCTCAGACTCAGATCAGCCTGGACATCTACCCAGCCTGATCAGACCCTTCGCTAAGCGCTTAAAGGATAGCTAAGGGTCTAAGCTACCTCCATGCGGACAGCGAAGACTCTGATCAGACTGGGCGGATGCCCAGGCTGATCTGAGTCTGCGCTGGGCGCACAACCACATTGTTGGTTTTCTCACGTCGTGGCTCATATAGTTTCTGCATTGACTATGCATAAATGATTCAGTGCGCCCGCGTTTGAAAGAGCAAATCTTTTCAGTTCTTTATTTAATTTAAGAGGTCCATTTAACAGGGATGGGAGTGGGGTTTCCATGTGGCATATGGCAAAAAGATTAATTACTCATATATAAGTACTTATGGTGAAAAAGTGTGTTCCTATGTGCTGAAGAACCATTATTGCCAGTTAATTGGAATTTGCATTTATTGAAAATCCCTATTGTAAACCATAATAACGTAATGTAGTTTATTTAAAGAATAAATTTCATTTTTCTGGTGTTTATCGAAGTATAAACTACACTGGGTCGCGTGCAAATTAAGTGAATCCCCAAGGGGTTCGTGTAAACTTTGCTAGCGACCCAATGTAGTTTATACTTCGATTAACACCAGAAAAATTAAGTTCATTGCTTATATTTACATTCTTTTCTATCTATTATTTGACTACAAGTTTACGTTAGGGGCTACAGTTGAAGAAGAGAAACATTTATACTCACTTTTTCTACTAACAGCGGAACAGCGTCAACGACGTCATAACGTCGTGTACGTCCAATCAGCTGTAGAGGACCATGATTTTTTTGACGTCACTTAACGGCATTTTACGTCGCGTGAACCGATGTAGTTATTTAAGTATAAACTACATTACGTTCTAATGGTTTACCATAGGGCTTTTCAATAAGTGCTCTGAGAATGTAAATATACTTCAATAACAACATCGGTTCACGCAACGTTTCATGACGTAAAGTGACGTCAAAATAGACCATGGTTCTCTAATATGATTGGACGTAGGCGACGTTATTGACGTCGTTTTTACGTCATTGACGCTGTTCCGCGTTTAGAAGAAAAACTGCGTATAAAAATGTTTTTCTGCTTCAACTGTGGCCACTAACGCAAATTTGTGGTCAAACAATAGATAGAAAATAATGTAAAATTAAATCTAAAAAAGTTCCTTCAAGAGCAGAGAATACATACAGAAGTAGTAACATGGGCCAGACTACGTAGTTTCGGCTAATAAAGCCTCGTCAGTGACCCTGACAATATCTGGTGACGAAACCAGAAAAAAATGCATACTGTAATTTCTTAATTTTAATTGGGCAGTCCATTCAAAGACTAAATATAAGTAATGAACTTAATTTTTCTGGTGTTTATCGAAGTACGAGGGGCATTTCAGAAATAATGTAAATGAGCTCAGAGTACCTTACTGGTTGATATTTAGCAGTAGGTCTATATATCATTGGAAAGATAAATTCAAGTGCTTTAGAATGGTATGTGATAAAAGAATTTTTAAGTCTTCCTCGCATGGCAGCACGTGCTGAAACGTCATAAGGGTGTGGATACTGGAAACTGTGCATTTTTAAATGTAAAATACGATAGCTATATAGAAATCGTTTCCAGATTCTACATAAATAACATTATAAACGAGCTTTTTCCTCTGCTTTGTGGTTATAAATGCAAAATTATTACAAACGCATTATATCAATAAATTGGGGTTTCTGACTTATTCACATCAAATTATAACAAACGACCGGCATTTTATTACTGAAATGATTAGGTCGGCATGTTTTGTTGCGATTAACATGATATAACTCATGAAACTGGATGATACAAGTGCAAACTCTACATCGGAAGTTGCAAAGTAGCAGCCATTTATGAAAAATAGAATGCAATAAAATGAACTTATCTTCTTATAAAAAATATCGACTGAATATATTTAACGTTGTCTAATATCAAAAGCTAGAGGGATATATTGGTAACAAAATGTATACATAAAGACTTAATAGAAGTTTTATTTTATATGACATACGGACATTGAAACATGTTGGTGGATGGGATAACTTATCGTTAAAGTTCAGGTAGGCCACTGAGAAAAGAGTTTAAGGTGCCGTAAAAGATTATCTATTATAGGAAACTAGCATGACGAATCAAATTTTAATTATTTTTCGTTTCATTTCTGCCGTCAAATATTCACTTTCACCTTAACTGACCTCAAAACCGAAGTTTAAAAAGCTTACTTTACGTTTCGATTTAGCACAGGAAGTGACGTCATAAGAATTGCACATTGTTTCATGATGAGCATATCTTGCAAAGTAAATCTCATGTTTAAGCAAAGCTGGTATAATGACTTGCATACTGGAATAATTTCGGTGAAACAGATATTATATGTATCAATCAAGAGCTGTTTGTATCCAGAGTTAGTAAAATATGAATTTGTCTTCACATAAATATTTCATCCATTTCTATTCAGTGTCCCTACCCTAACAACAATTGCCAAGGTATATTTTGAAGAAAATATTAGTGACTGATTTTTTTCAAAGTGGAGGTCACTGGGTGATATGTAGACCTAAAAGTTAAGACATAAATTTCAAGAATCGGTCAACATTCAAAGGAATTGCAGACTCATTTACATTATTTCTGAAATGCCCCTCGTATAAACTACATTGGGTCGCTAGCAAAGTTTACATGAAGTCCTTCGGGATTCATTTACTTTGCACGCGACCCAATGTAGTTTATACTTCGATAAACATCAGAAAAAATGAAATTCATTCCTTAAATAAATTTGAAACTATGGATCAGTTGGGAGCAAGGAGCACATCGAATAAAAATGTAAAGATTGCCTTTGGAAACAGAATGGGATTCAGAGAAAGAAACAACACTAGCATACTCGAATTTATTCAAGTCTGATAATGTGCGTTTATGTTATCGTCTTCGCACACACCAAGGGTATAGTCCACTTCGTTTCTTACTTACGTAAGGGACAAAGTGGACTTAGTACCAATAGCTTCAGAAGGCGTTATGTGCAACATCACTCATGCCCGTAAACAGCGGTTTAAGCAGACATGCGGGTATCTAATTAAGCAATTGCATGTCTAATGAGCCTTAAATGACAGATTCTATCAAACCCATCGTCTGGGGTTTCCTTACATCAGCTAGCATGATTAGACAGGATGATGGTACAAAGTATCTTGAAAACTCCCCCCCCCCCCCCTCTCCCCTTCTAGATCTTGCACTTTTATAGAGACAGTCATGTTTTAATCTAATTTTTTCTATCGCCTCCCTCGATACTGACTTCCTACATGGCACATAACGTTGAATCAACATTGTACGTGTGTGCCTGCAATACAGTATACATGTGCGTACAGGTAGCTTATCAAGTCCACTTTCAAGTAACTATTCAATACATAGCTTATTAAATTATATCTAGATTTAAATCTTAGTAAAACATCTTGATGGCACAAAAATATCTATCGGATATTTTACGAAACCGGATCACGGCTACCCAGCGGGCACATGACGTCGTACTAAATTAGTGTTCAGTTCAGTTCAGTTCAATTCTCTTATCGACGTTACCCCAGTGGCTCAACGGTACGTAACCATAGTTGCACACACTTGTCGCCGTGTGTCCGTCCAACTAAATTAGTGTAGTCTAAGTATGTTCATTTATATCACATGTGTGTATGTATGTTGTCACTCTCTACAGTTGAGTGTGAATGGACTCTTCTTATTCCCAGTGTCGGTCCAGTGACCGAACTGGCATAGAGTATGAGACGGATTTCTATGTGGGCTGTGTTGTGCCTGTTGAGGGGTGAATCTGTTTACACTCAAGTGTATAGGGTGTTTATTTATCGGAGGACACCTTCTTCTCTGTTGGTTATCTGAATAAAATCTTGTATCTTGTAAAGTCGATGCGACAACATTATCGTATCGGCGTCAGTAAGACATCGCTTTTACGTCATGTACAAGCGGGTACATGACGTCGAAATGAAGTCGTACTAACGTCGATGAGACGCCATTACGTCGCATCGACGTTAGTGCGACATTCTTTCGACGTCATGTATATTGTAGGTACAGTCTATTTATTTGCCAAGTAAGTCCCAATTCCATTCTCCAGCAATGTAGATTCCACAAGCTGCGCCGGCCGTTGTGCAGGCTGGTTCTGTCGGTGTGTCTTTACAAGCGAGAAGGAAGTCGGCATCAAAATTGCAGGAATCTGTTACTACGTCTGTAGTTACGAGGCCTGCTTTGTCTGCAAAAAAATCAGTTTTAAAGATTGTAGGAAATTGTTGTCACATTCAAACCTTATTTGAGCCGCGACACGACAAAACCAACAATGTGGTTGTGCGCCCAGCGCATACTCAGATCAGCCTGGTCATCCGCCCAGTCTGGTCAGACTGTCCACTAAGCGCTTAAAGGGTGGTTTAGGGTCTCAGCTACCTCCATGCGGACACCGAAGACTCTGATCAGACTGGGCGGATGCCCAGGCTGATCCGAGTCTGCGCTGGGCGCATATCCACTTTGTTGGTTTTGTCGTGTCGCGGCTCATTTATAAAATGTGCATTGCTATTTGGGCCACATCATGTGACTTCCAACAAAGTGGAATTTTTGTCATGTGATATTCAAATTATCCTTACCGTTTATACCGGGTCTGTAGAGGCCTCACTGTTGGCTGTATGACAGACAGCTGATGTACCAAGTGAAGGCTCATTGCCACATTGTTTGAAATTACATGCTGTGGCTCATTTGTTTTCTGTAGTCGAAACAATATTGTATTCAATTTTCATGGAAACTATTTGGCGTCGCTTGAAAAGAAGCGTAATTATTCTAACCAGCCTGTGCAGTCATGCAAAGTGATTATTCTTTACTTTTCAGATTTAGATTTCTCATGATGCAAAGAGTGTAAAAAATACGAAAGGGGAATACCTGTTCAGATTGCGTGGATTCGCAATCTGATCTGATTCATAGCTTTTCGCATAACCTTTTCACGCGACGAAACCTCTATGACCTTATATAAGCGAGTTGTAAACCTTAATTAATCACATGCTCACAGTATCCGAACGCACTGTACCATCTCTTCCGGTTTTCATAGCGTTGAATCGAGAGTACAAAATTCGCTTATAACCAGTAGTCGGAAATCATTATGTTTTGAGATTTTATCCGGAATCTGCTGCGTCATTTATAGTTATTCAGCTTCGAAAATGTAAAAAGGTAAGTCTAATATAATTTGCTCTTCGGTCTTTTACTTTATTGCCCTGTACAATGAAAACCTCATGGCCGTCACAGAAATTTTATTCCGAGCAGCTTATTTAACACGAGTTTGTGTCGTACAAAACCTAGCTATCGTCCTACTATCAAAACTAACAAACTGTAGATTGATAACGCCTTCCGTTTATTTTAAAGATTTTTATAAAACATGTAAGAAAAGGCTCAAAATGGTTTTAGAATCATGCCAAGGGCGATTTGAATACTGTACTCATTACTATCCACCCATACACGACATGGTACAGGGCAATAAAGTAAAAGACCGAAGAGCAAATTATATTTAACTTACCTCTTTACATTTTCGAAGCTGAATAAGTATAAATGACGCAGCAGATTCCGGATAAAATCTCAAAACATAATGATTTCCAACTACTGGTTATAAGCGAATTTTGTACTCTCGATTCAACGCTATGAAAACCGGAAGAGATGGTAAAGTGCGTTCGGATACTGTGATGCTGCTTCTAGAAATTTTGCTCGGTTATTGTGATTATTAAACTGTTACAATGTACCCGGGAAACTGTTACTCGGGAATTTAGTTTCTGGTTACCTCATATATTGTCTTAGTCTTCCTTCAGACTAATAACAGTGATTTATCATACTACAACAGCAAGAAATGAGTTCCTAAAAAACTGAAGAAAACAAAACAACTAAAGAATAATCTCTATATTTATTAAGCTTTAAGTACCTGATTTTCTAAAACACAGTAATAAAATACATGTAGTTTACGTATTTTATTTATTATTATACCCGGTCAAAAAAGAAACGATACAAACTAGTGACCACATTTTCAAGGAACCCAGTGTATATTTGAGTTACCTGAGGCTCACATATGTTTGGAGAGACGCTATGGAACAAAATGTTCAGAAAATCGTCAACCCGTACTTTTCAACATCAGAGTTATCTGGCAATATTCGATAAGAGCAAACTGGAGTGCACCTTATTCTTGCGCATGCGCAGGATTATTTTTTTATTGTGCAGAAAATGTCATAATAAAGGAATCTCGAAAAATACTACAAGTGTCCATTATTTTTTGCTCGGGCTTTACATGAGAGGTTTATATTCTTCAAATTCTCGGATTATCTCCCTTGGAATTAAAATATAGTGATATTTAAGTCATTATTATTACTTTACCTGCCCGTCTTTTATGTAAGTTTCCTCATAAACATTTTTGTTATGCCTTTGTTTTCATTGCATAATGGCAAAATTCGAAGAATCGTTACGCATCCGCTAGCCGTTAAAATTTCGAATTTCTACGAAAATCCCACTGAAAGTGTCTTTGAAGAAATGAAAGTATCCTGAGTTGAGGTTCAAATTCTCGCATCAGAAGAACTTAAATTTCAATCTCTTTGGCATGCAGCCTTGCCTAAGTCCAGCTCTAGTGTATGGAGCACAGAATTTGGGAAAGCATTAATTACAACCCCGTTTTCAGTGGCTTTAAACTTGAGCAATTTTAATGATGCTACTCTGCGAAAATGAAAATTTACCCCATTCATAGTCAAACGAGCACTTACCATGTGTAGTCTTAGAAATTAAAAAAAAGAAAAAAAAAAGAAAAAAAAAGAATAAATCTGTTCACTAAGCAAATTGATACTCTTCTGAAGTCAATAAAAACTAAATGTTCATAACTTCCGCATTTGTCATGGCAATACATGAAATTTCGTGTATAGGAACTTTTTTGACTCGGTATTTTATTATTACCTTTTTTTTTGGGGGGGGGGGGGGTGCATGTTTACCTTTTTTATGTTAACGTTATTATTATTTTCTATTACAAATTCAAAGAGTACCTACATTTCAGGAACTGACTGAATCAGATCCTAAACCCTATCCCCAACATCAAAGGGAAAGATTGACAAAGACATCCAAACAAACAATAAATTACAAGTGATAAGCCGAGTCAGCAACTCTCTTTTTCGATTTGAGAGGACATAAAAGGACTCGGTTCCAGGAGTTTTTTTTTTGTTCCCTTGGCCTCCTGGGGAACATCGTTACGCAAATTAGACGACAAAAATGGTTTCTATTACTGAAGATATAACAGCTTCAGATCAACGAAGAAGTATGCTTCTGCGCTTAATTGGTGTAGGGCAAAATGCTGAAATAGAAATCTGTTACTTTCACGGACATTCTTTTGCTAATCGTAGGGCACAATTAAACATATAGGGCACAATTAAACAGGCAAATCAGTATCACTGAGTTAGGTACATAACTTGTCATCTATAAAGTAGCGTTTTTTATTTTTTTATTTATTTTTTTTTTTTTTTTTTTTGCTCCGCATATTGTCAGTAGGGCGTTAGAACCAGCTAATATAAGACGTTTTGTGATTATCAAACGTGAGGAGTCTGTAATCGAGTTATATTTTACATACACGTTTACGTACGCAGTTTGTGAGCCTTCATGACAAGACCCATGCCGGCGTAAGTGTCAGCAACTGGCAACATAAAGACTGCAACAGCCACCACCATGGTGAACACGAAGATCTGCAACAGCACTTTCATCTGGAAACAAATACAAATATGCTGTGTATACTTCAGCCAGTCGTCCAATATATGTCAAGAGAGCATAAATTTCCGCCCGTTAGTTTTGTGGTATCACACCCGTAATTATTCATGTTTCGGCCCGTAACCTTGATATTTTCCGCCCGTAAATTCCAAAGGATTACGCCTAATTTAATTATTTCGCCAAAAATTTACGCCCGTATTACCCTGTCTTATGCAAGCACCTAAGGGAAGGGCCAAACTGCTTGCTTAACGCAGGCGTTGCTTAATACAGGTCAATTTACATTCACAATGCTTCTTTAGGATATGAGATTTTGGCCTTTTAAGACAGTTTATTTGCTTAATACAGGTGGCCTTTAAGACAGGTTTGGCTTTATATGACAGTTGGTGTCAGTTATAGAGAAACCATGTTAAACGGAGAATTAAAATTTTTAGCATAAATTATATGGTTGAGAAAATTACACTTTCCCATTGTATGAATTTCAAGTAGCATCTCACTTGTAATTCGAGATGAGCATGACATACAGTGTATACCATGCTCCGATACCAATACCATCACAGATCTGTTTGCATAGCAACTACGGAATTACCAACTGTTGTGCTTCGTACTTAGGCAGAATGACGTCCCGGTGACGCCACTGACTTCAATATGAACTCTTATTACTATGGTAACAGATCTATGATGCCACTGCATTGGAGCCTGGCATTCCGTGTATGTCATGGTCTGCCAAATTTCCAATGGTTACACATACTGATATTCTTTCGACAAAAAACTTCGGATTTTCTCCAGCATATATTATTACTAAAGTCATTCATTTCCGTGCTGTGAGTGTCTTTTGATATTAAGTTTATTAGATGAGACCAGAAACAGGATAGAAAGGGTAATGCTTGCCGAATTATTCCTGCGTGTTTCAGGGGCCGTATTCATAAAACGACTTAAGTGGTTGCTATGCTGTTGCTAAGGCTAAATTTCTTTGAAGGAGATTCCCTACAACTATGAAATTTGCTCTGGAGGAACAGTCTTACAAAAAAAGTAAAAAGTATGCAAAGACCAGGAACTGAAACAATCAAAATCCAAATCCAGCCCTCAAACCATAGTTGGAAACAACTAAGATTACAAATAATCAAGATACAGAGAACATATGGCCAACCGAGTGAGCAGCTTGTTCCCAAAAGGTGGCCACTCAGCAACCCAAACCGAACCAAAAATAATAAGAACATACATAAGGTAAAACATCACAGAAACTCTGACACCAAAAACAGGCAACAGAGAACCACAACAGAACTACCGCCTTGGAACGGTCAGTAATGAATTACTGGGGGGGGGGGGGGGGGGGGGGGGGGGGCTTAAATCGATTTTACAGGCCCAACCTCATCCTCACAAACTGTTCCTCCAGACCAAATTTCCTAGTCGTAGGAAATCTCCTTTATAGATATTTAGCCTTAGCAACCGCATAGCAACGACTTAAGTGGCTTTATGAATACGGACCCTGGTCTCGCATGAAAAACCTGACATCAAAAGACACTAAAATGTTTTTGGTTTTGTTTTATTTATCATGAGTTATTAGATGATCTAAGCCGGACAGAGCGTCAAACAAATAAAAAGCAAACGCAGTTTTGTCCGAACTTGACGCTGCAGTTGGACGATGACGTGAGTCGGTTTCGTCGTTTGACCAATCGAACGCTATTATCACGGCAAACATCAGTATGTATCCAATCATCTTCAGAGATAGCTTCTACAGACATTGCCTTATATCATTTGCGCAACACGACATCACCCGTATGAAACTTTTGAGCGGGTTTCGCCCGTAAAGGGGGCGGAATCAGGGCGAAAAATTAGTTTACCGGGTGAAACGGTGGCGGAATATGCAATTACGCCTGAGAAATTATAGATTCTGTCAAATCTTACATCTCAATCTCAAATATTTCGGGTGTAGAAACAAGACACTTATTTCGGGCGTAAATTTGAGGCGGAATAACCACTTCCTGTCACATGACATTTCGGAGGAAAACTTAGGCCCGATTTCACGTCTCAGTTAAAACTCCGATTAACAAGTCCTTGGTCTATTTTACCCTAAGGCGCAATGTAAAATTTTGGTGTTCCGAAAGCCAATCCGTGTACTAACTGCGACGTGAAATAATGTGATAGCAGATTTCGGTCATGGCATTAAAATGTTACTTTTTTCTCAGCACTCCACCCATTTTATAGGCCTCATAACTTCCAACCGGCACAGCTTGAATGACAGTGTAGATAATGCCGCCTTGAGCTCATTCAAAGCTATCTGAATCTTTCTAAAGTCTGGTTGCTTTGAAAATACCAAATAATGCAGATACAGATATAATATAATTTGTTTGTTTATTTTAGTCATGTATGTTACACAGAAAATGCTGTGTATACTTCAGTCAGTCCTCCAATATATGTCAGAGAGCATGCAATTCCGCCGGTAAGTGCTGTGGTATCACGCCCGTAATTCTTCATGTTTCCGCCCGTAATCTTTGCTATTTTCCAACCATAAATTCCAAAGGATTACGCCTAATTTACTTATTTCGCCCCAAATTTTACGCCCGGATTATGCCCGGATTATACTGAACTAAAAGCACCTTCCTGGTGCGAAAAAAGGAAAAAATCATTGGCGAAACAGACCCCTAATTACGCCTCTATTTCAGGCGTAACGTTTCGTACAGGCACATTATGTTATCATTACCCTGTAATCAGGTGGAATTCTGCCGCAAAAGCATGATAAATGACGGCAGTTAAATAATTATGAACAATGACATTATATCATTACACATTGTAAAAAACAATTGCATATCAGTAACTTGCATCGCCGCGGCAAATGCTTGAAAAGATTTTTTTATCATTTACCTTCTTCAGGTTTAAATCTCACACATTTACGTGTATATGTCAATATGTTGCTATTGAATTTGTGCACTGCATAAACTTATTTTCCACTAGACTGAACAAGTTATCCATGAACGCAGTTGTGCATTAGTATCTGGAGCACTGTGAAACGGTATTTCATAGCATACTGTATATTTAATTATGTAACTTGTACACATATCAGATCTTAAGTTATCATATTACTAGTATTTTTTCCAGTAGTCTATAGCCCACACGTGAGCAGGTCCGATCCTCACCAGCGGGTCGCTGTTCGAGCTTTTCTGTTTCGGAAGTTTACGATTTATATATATACTCCTCGACAAAAGTTTAGCATATTTCAGTTTCACGGTGGCTCTCTTACACATCCTGCAGAAAAATTTCAAAATATTAAACAACGATATAATTCATAAACTTTGAAAGACAGTATGCATAGCCATATGCCTGTTGACATTTGGGTCCACACATATCATTTTTAAGAATTTTAGCGAGTTTAATTGTAAGACATTTTTCTAGTAAAACACTATTTTTAAATTCTTATTTTCTGCATACAAAAATGTCGCGCATTAAAAAATCAGGCTACGACAGATAAGCGACTATGTAACTGATGTGTTTCATAAAATGTTTAAAGTTCCAGTATCAAAGGCTACCAATTTTCCGTAAGACAATAATGATAAGAATTTATAGAAAAAAATTCAATATTGGTAATTTTGGAAACAAGTTTTGACAAGTTTGCCTCTAATGTCCGTATTTGAAATGATATGACCACAATTAATACATCCCATTACAACATAACGTTTTGTCTATAGATTATGCTAGTTTGGTAAAGATAAAGCTACTTTTGGTGATGTTTTGGACACAATTTTGAAAAGGGTCGAAAATTGTCATTGAAATACAGTGGTCTTAATTTTGGCATTGTATATTCAAACAACCGCTCAGTTCCAAAATTCCAGTACCTCAGCATCTTCTGTTAACTTTATGGAATTGAATAAGACTAATGATAACAAACTTTTTGACATATCAGAAGTCATATGTATCAGTTATATCTGCTGCTTAGTTCTTCATTAATTATGCTAAACTTTTGGCGAGGAGTATATTTGGCTATCGGACTGTCATGGGCAGTATGGACAGTGCTTGCGTGGATTGAGCCTCTGCCGTTGTTGGGCGAACTGCTTGCATTCGAGTGAATTTGAGATATCTTGTTTTGCTTTGCTGGTCACTAAATGGATGATGTTTATGATAATATTGCTTCAACTAGCAACAGATTATTTCCTGTGATAACGCGATATTTTGGCTTTGGTAAAACACTTAGGTCTCCTAATAATAAGAATGATAGAAATAAACTAAACCAGACACCCTTTAACTGACAAATGGACTCATCAATATGAAAAGGATATGGACCAGTCCATGAACATAAAAATGTTAAAGAATAATAGCATATAATGCACGTTTATTGCCATCTCTTTGGCATTGGCGATTTGGACGATTTCGTTACGAGTCAGTCTAACGACCCTTTCAGGACACTGATTCCAATTACTATGCTGAAAAGACTATGAGACTAACTCCTAATTAGATCAAAATCACCAAAGGTCTATAAAAAGGTTTTATAGGACTCACAATGGTTGACTTTTTGGTAGCCTCCCCGATGTCTAATATGTATTGAAAACTGATGTATATTTTAATGCTACCGATGACTTGTGCTTTTTAAAGCATTTGACGTTTTGTGGCACATAGAACGTTCATGAGCTACATTTGTCCTACAGTGCAGGAAATGTCAACCTGAGGTGTGCAGCCATGATCATTTTATATAATTATTACTAGGTCCGTTTGAATGAGATGTAGAAATATGGATATCTTTCACTGAATACCAGTACCCTCGCGACATATGAAGAGTTGTTAAGTGCGATGAAAATGTTTCTTTTAGTCCTTATATATAAAAGAGAAGATCTTAGACTCATTTAAGTTAATTCAAAGTCCTTCTTTTCTCAGAAATTGTGGGATTGATGGAGCTATATCTAAATTGCTTCAAGTACAGACAAATTGTTGTTATTCCGATTGATACTAATTGTGCTCCTGTTGTAGCTGATTTGTTTTTATTTTGCTATGTAAGAAAGGTAATGATTCTTATTCTAATAACAAACAAGCGGAAACTATAGAGGCATTAACTCTACATCTGGGTATCTCGAAGATTTTAAACATTGACAATCCTTACTTTGAAGCCATAGTGAATGGTAATAATCTACCTGAGCTGCCGTTGAATAAAGGGAATGCATCCGTATCAAAGCCCCCTTTTTTTTTTTTTTTTTTTGATTTGCACTTATCTATATCAAACGGATTTGGTACAACCGAAACTTATGATAAACGCGATGACTTTAATTTTGACGTTACAAATTTTCTTTTTTTGGATGGTGATGTTCCCCGTTCTACCTTTTACGTGGTTTACATTTCTCAATTTATTCGGTCTGCATGGGTGTCTTGTCATGTGACAGACTTCAATGCCCGTATTAAAATGTTAACTGATATACTTCCTCAGCAAGGCTATCGGTGTCATAGACTTCGAAAAGCACTCTCAAAATTGCATCGCCGACACTACGAGAAATTCAAGGTCTGATTAACAGCACTTTTGCAGCAGGTTCTATCGGAATCAGAATTGTATGGTGAATTAGTCTATAAAGTCAAGAGAAACAATTAAGTAAGGCTAATTTTTCTTATCAAATCAGAAAAATTATCATACGTATTGGATATAACATAAATTTAATGCTCCAATCTGCATGCCAAGTGGTTAGCCCAGTCATGGTTAATAACTATGCTTTCCTCTTTAATTGCACGACGGTGGATAGGGCATCAGATGCAATGAAAGACCCGACATCAAGCTATTTATTTTAGTTGTCTCGGGCCGGAGCTTATTTTTTCTGTTGCTTGGCCATTCGGGGTATAAGGCGACACGTCTGTTTTGGTTTTTCTTGGTTGTCATATGTGCTGTCTGTTACTTTGTCTGTTATTGGTGTATTGTTTATGATGTTAAGGCTAGCCCTAACATAAATATATAAAATAGGTTACCAAATGAAGCAGGGAGCGAGGGTTCGATCCAGTAGAACTATTTTAAGACTCCTCCCCTCTCCCTCACCCCCACTCCCAGCAGAAATTTGTTCCTGACAGTTCCAATGCGGTACTTTTGTTGTGGTTTTTCACTGTGTCTCTTTTTGTCTATGGTCTTCCAGCATTATGACCACGCTGTCCACTTTGCTTCTTGTTATGTTTTAACAAATAAGATAGAAAATAGGTTTAGGAATTTTCGCATAATTTGTTCTTATTGTCCAAACTGGTGCTTTCGTTGGTCTGTTGTGTGTGTGGTAATTGGTTTGATTGGGTTGAGCCATTACGGAAGGTTAGGGCGAGGGTTTGGATTCCAGTAAAACTAGTTAAAGTTCCCCCGACCTCACCTCCGTGTAATTTATTTCTGACTGTTCCAAACCGGTACATTATGTTGTGGTTCCTAAATGTTACTTTTTTTTTTGCTTATTATGGTCTTCTAGCAGTGTGGGCACAGGTATACTGGCAAGTGTGCTTTCAGTTTCGTTTTGTAATTTCAAATAGAAAATGGGAAAAATAGATGTTACTGCTGTTTGCAGTTAAGGGTAGCTGAATGACAATCAGTTTGGGAAAGAGGGGTTTTACGGCTTACCGTGTGTGTCTTTCGTGAAGTTTTGTCAGTTTATTTATACATGTATACTTCTTTCCCTTTGAGTTTTGAAGGCGGGAAATGGGATCTTATTATTTTTATTCCAAATCATTGCCTATCTTCTTACTCTTCTTCTTAAATGGTAGCGTTAAATTTCAACTGTTTGTTGACAAATCAACCTTTAATTAAAATAATATCTGACTTTAAAATCATCAAAAATGTAACACAGTTGTTCCCTGCCATTTTACTCTTTCAAAATAACCAATAGTTTTTACATACGCTTTGGCACCGTCTTGCCTACGTAGAAAATGGTGAAAGGGTTGCCTAATGAGTCATCATTTGTTTTTGTTCTACTATGAATAAACATATAAAATCATTAAATACGTTGAAATATACAGAATGTGAAACAGGGGCCGTATTTATAAAACGACTTAAGTGGTTGCTATGATGTTGCTAAGGTTAAATTTCTTTGAAGGAGATTCCCTACAACTATGAAATTTGCTCTGGAGTCCAGAGCAAAGGACCTCTGACAGTTGTAGTGCAAATTTGCCTATAAAAGTGGTCAAAAATAAACTTTTGATATACTTCAAAATTTCAATTGAAATGTTTTCCTAGGAACTCCCTTTAATTGGCACAAAACCAATTTTTCGGTTATTAAACACACAGACTGAGATTTTTGGTGTAAAATGCAAGATTTTACAATTAAATGTATGGAAAATAGGAAAAGTTTTATAAAGATACTCCCCTCCCCCCCCCCCCCCCCCCCCCGTGCATCAGCTAGCCACTTTGCATGCATGTGTGTACTGTCAATATACACATTATATGTGAGTGGCAAGCTGAGGCACGGGGGGATGATAGTCTACAGCTGAAAAACTGAAAAATGGGTGGGGTAATTAGACCCTTTGCATCTTTAAACAAGGCTAGCATACATTATATTTACATATTATTGCATGCTATATGCAGGTGTAATGTTTACATAATTTTAAGCATGTATAACAAAATAAAATTCAGTAAATAAGAAAAATCGAAAATTTGATGTTTTTTGGATGACCGAAAATTCCACTTACCGCTCTTTAGAAGTCAGTGAGATTTAGTCTGCAGACATGATACTTTTACAAAATCAATATGAAAACTACGTTACAATGCATAAGTCTACATGAGTATACTGAAAACCTGAACATTGGCCTTCCTTGGAAGCTGCAGTAATTTGTCGAAAAATAGGCAAGTTTGCACTGAAACTGTCAGAGGTCCTTTCATAGTTGTAGGAAATCTCCTTAATCGAAATTAAGCCTTAGCAACAACATAGCAATGACTTAAGTGCTTTTATAAATACGACCCCAGGGCTAACAGAAACCACTAGAAAGACTGCGTTGGGCCCGACTTAAGATACTGGTGCTAAGTGCCATCATCCTAAAACACATTCATGGTGTGTCATTTAATTCCCTTACCTCTCCCTATCATTCAGATTTAAAGACGGGGAGTTGGCAGGAAACTAAATTTACGTTAAGCAAGATTTCAAAACTTATTTCCATCCTGAAAGTCGCTCATACATATGATTGGAAGTTCTTGAAAATAAAATACGTCTTGTATGGCACATTGAAGATTCACAATCAGTTGAAAACATGTCATAAAGTTGTGAAGATAGAATTTGTCATTAGCTCTATAATGAAGTTAAAACAAAACAAAATGCACAGGAAGATATTATTTAGGATTCAGTGGGGATCTGATTACGTAGTGAGGACAATTAAAGACAACGTGCTGAAACATACAATGTAGTTGTTTATGGCAGGGCCGCCATGTAATCTGTCCCCGACTCATCACCGTGCAGCAGAGTTATTCACTACCTGTAAAAAGTTATATATTGTTTTATTCTACAATACAGACAAGATTATTCAAGAATGTATATGAGCATAATGATTTCCATAAAACCAACTCTCGATATCTCAAAGTCGAAGTTCATCACAACTACTGATATCTCAAAGTAAATTTTCTGTTCCTCTAAAATTTACTTTGAGATAGACAGAAAATTTACTTTGAGATACCAGTATTTTTGAGATAACAAGGTTGAAATATAAAGAAAGATAGAAAATGTTTTCAAATTATATTCTTTGATATCAGAGGGTATCTTGAGATATCAGTGTTTGAAATAACAAGAGTCAACTGTTTATTTTTGTCAGCAAACAAACAACAGACTGCCAGACTTCTGTCCCTTTCCTCTTTTACACAATTTAGTGTTATAGGAGTTACGAACAAATATGAAGCAAGTCATGCTGTTCGTTCGATGACAGCTCAACTTTGTTAAATGCATAATAAATTCTTAACTCTCAGCTACATCTTACAAAGAAAAATAAGTAAGAATCATATTGCTTCTTTACAAAATGATTGTGTTTTATACTTTTGCGTTCCTTTTTTTTTGTCACACTGAGATTATATTTCTAACATGATAATGTGCATTTACATGAACGAGTTTCTACTGCAAAAGTGTTATTTTTACCACAAATACGATAAGACTGTCTCTTTGTGTGACAGTTCGAGATTTCTCTATCTTGAACTGCTAGTCTCAAATTTAGGTCACCTTAAAAGCTGTCTCAATATGTCAAGCATTGCTCAAGTTAGCCAATTCCTGTAATTTCAACACTTGTGATGTAATTTGCATGCAGAAGATGAAATTGACTGCCAGAGCTCAGTAGAGTATTCAAGGATAATTCTAAGATAATTTCTGTTTAATACCAATACAATACGAGTATATGTAGTGAAACCTCTAGTTAACGATCGGCTCGATACAAGTGAAATATTTTTGAAAGAACACCGCAGGCACTGCATGATACCCCGCCACTGCTGGACATCGTAACTTATTTTTTGACATATATAATTGCTAAATAGCCACAGAACTGGGATAGACAGAGATATAATGTCCTTACTTTAAATAGATTAATATAAACCACTCATACATGAGCAGTATTGTGAGATTTCGAACAATGTGGGGCGGGGCATTCCGACCAGTGTAGATTTAGATCAGGCTGTAAAGCCTTTCTTTGAGCTGAGAAACTTCCGTTTCTTATTCTATGATGTTAAACATACTTCATTCAGATATTCCATATAGTATTGGAACTATCATAGGTAACTAACTCATGAACTGGAAAGGTCAGAGTAACCGTCCTTATTCACAATATGTAAGCTTTGATGTTAAACATCTGTGAAGTATCATTTAGATATTCCATACTGAAAAGGAAAAACAGGTCATAAACCATGTTTCAGATCTATCAAGGGCAGATAACTATTGAATTGGAAAGGTAAGAGTGACAGTCCTTAGTCACAATATGTAAGCTTTGATGTTCAATATGTCTGTGAAGTTTCATTCAGATATTCCATATAGTAAGGAACTACAGATCAAAAACCATTTTCAGATCTATCAAGGGCGGATAACTCACGAACTGGAAGGATAAGAGTGACGGCCCTTAATCACAATATGTTACCTTTGACGTTCAACATATCTGTGAAGTTTCATTCAGATACGTATTCCATATAGTAAAGGAACAACAGGTCAAAAACCATTTTTCAGACCTGTCAGGGGCGGATAACTCACGTACTTGAAAGGTCAGAGTGACGGTTCTTAGTTACAATATGTAGCCTTTGATGTTCAACATATCTGTGAAGTTTCATTCAGATATTCCTTAAAGTAAAGGAACAACCTTTTTCAGATCAATCAAGGGCAGATAACTTACGAACTGGAAAGGTCAGAGTGACGGTTCTTAGTTACAATATGAAACCTTTGATGTTCAATATATCTGTGAAGTTTCATTCAGATATTCAATATGGTAAAGGAACAACAGGTCAAAAGCCATTTTTCAGACATGTCAAGGGCGGATAACTCACGAACTGGAAAGGTCAGAGCGACGGTTCTTAGTTACGATATATAACCTTTGATGTTCAATATATCTGTGAAGTTTCATTCAGATATTTCATATAGTAAAGGAACTACAGGTCAAAAATCATTTTCAGACCTATCAAGGGCGGTTAACTCACGAACTAAAAGGACCAGAGTGACGGTCCTTAGTCACAATATGTAACCTTTGATGTTCAACATATCTATGAAAATTTAAAGAGTAACTCATTCAGATATCATAAACAGTAAAGGAATAACAGGCCAGAAACCATTTTTCCAATATGAACAAGGGCAGTAACTCTGTTAAAAATGGACGGATTTTGCCCATTAACAATCCCATACCACTCATCGCGGATAACAATATGTATGCAACATTTGGAAAAAAAATCCGTGAATAAATACTCAAGTTATCGATCGGAAATGGTGAGCACGGACGGACGGACAGACGGACGGACGGACGGACAGACAGACAGATACCGAAAGGTACGAGTATATCATAATACCCCGCCACTAAAGTGTAGCGGGGTATAAAAAGGAAAAAATTCTCATTACAACCTAGGAAGGTGGTTCTAGTAAGATTTTTTATGTTGTTTTATTTAATGTCTTTTTTTTTTTTAATTTGTTTTATGGCCCTTTCAAGAATATTTCACTTATATCGAGCCGATACTTAATAAGCAGAGATGGCTTGACCCGGAGCTTCCTGGAAAAACCTGGCTTTCCGCAAGCAGAACGTGACTCTCTGACTTGTGCGCTAAGCCAGGCTCAAACCATAGAGGTGAGAGACCTACTGGTTAAGAGTCCGAGCTCTTATCCACTAGGCCACGTAGATCTGCGGTTCTCGAGTCACAACTTTTGTTTTTAAGAAGAAATGAGCCAAAACATATCCTAGGATTACCATTATAATTGGGCCGCGACACGACAAAACCAACAGTGTGTTTGTGCGCCCAGCGAAGACTCAGATCAGCCTGGGTATCCACCCAGTTTGATCAGACTTCGTAAAGTGCTCAAAATGTAGCTAAAGGTCTGATCTAGCTCCATGCGGACAGCAGAGACTCTGATCAGACTGGGCGGATGCCCAGGCTGATCTGAGTCTGCGTTGGGCGCACAGCCACATTGTTGGTTTTGTCGTGTCGCGGCTCATATAATCACCTTTCCTTGAGTTCTGAGTAGTACGAATGAAATGTCACTGATAGTCAGTCATTTAAAACATGCATAAGATGAAATTAAGTTGTTAAAACTATTTACGGATATTAAATTAGAAGCAGAAATAGACTGAAAAAAAGAATATGCGGCTTAATCAATAAATGAGTGAGGATTGGATTCACAAGTTGACAAATCTCAGGCTAGTTTCCAAATTAGTCATGTCCCAACATAGATTGTACTACTCTTCTTTAAAATAACCCCAAGAAAAAAATTGAGCTGCGATACCTTTCAGGGATATTAATATATCTGAGCAGAAAGACTGAAGCCATGTGATGAACCCATGTATATAATTCCAAGGTTATGCACCCTTCAGTGTTCCAGCATTTATAGTGGTGCATGCAAATGATAAAACCATTTTTTTAGCATTCACAAACCCACTTTATAAAATTGCAGGCTATATCTAACATCTCAAATCATCCCATGAGCGTTTTCTTACGAGGTTTTTCCTTAAGTCAGTTAACGCCGGACTGGAGTTCAATTTGTTTCCATTAATGTCTATGGTAAATTAACACTGGTTCTCTGTTCGACAACAACAATGGCATTAAGCTGCACCAGTAAATCAACTCTGTCATGATTCAGTGACAAAATTAATATATCTTGTCTGACTTTTGTGATCCACGCCGTTTTTATTCACCACTAAGTAGTCTGTCCATTATAAACAGGCCTATCTTACTAGTAATTGATAGCAAATGAACTTTTTTCTAGATCACTGCTAAGGGACGAGTCATTTATTATCAGGGCGGGGGAGGGGGGGGGGCGGGTACATTTTCATATGAGTCACCAAAATTTTTCCGACCCCCCCCCCTCCCCTCCCAGTCTCACCAGAATTTTTTTCCGACCCCCCCCCCCCCCCCCACACACACACATAGGTGACAAAATGTTATGACCCCCCACCATCCCAACTTCCAACCTACCCTTCACACACACACACACACTGTATTACCTTTTTATGTCAGACTGACCTCAATCAAACCTGTGAAACACAAAGAACATTTTCTTACTCTGACAGATTGATAAATCATGCAGATTAATGGTCTTTAAATTTTTGTCAGCATAATTTGCGCTTTTCTTCTTATGGCTCATGGCCATCCAGAAATCTGTTGTCCAATGTTCACTAAAACTGTTAAAGATAGCAATGGAGAGGGGGGATCTGGGGGCGCAGCCCCAAGAAGCCACAATAGGTTTGCTGATGACAAGGCAACTGGAGAGCTCATATCACAAACACAGGCATTAAAAGTCACGAACAAAAATCATCTGCTCGACATGATTTAATAGACAATTGTAGGTTTTAATTTTACTACTAACAAATTAATGGAAAATATCTTTTTTTGGATATGAAGCGGCCAAACTTTTTTGTGTCATCTTGCATAAATGTCTTTAAGCTTGAGTTTGAGTTTGAATTGCAAGAATAGAAGTAATGGGGGTCAGAAGCTAAAACATTTTTAAAAAATAAAGACTGATGGAAGAATTCTGACCCCCGCCCAATATGCCGATTAAAATATATGACCCCCCCCCCCCCCTGCTCCATGGCTTTTTGATTTCCGACCCCATCCCACCCCCACCCCCACCCAGTACATCACCAAAAAAATATCCGACCCCCCCCCCCCTAAATGTACCACCCCACGCCTGATAATAAATGACTCGTCCCTAACGTTCCATCTCAGTAGTTTTGCCGAACATCTGTTCGGAAATCTTAAGAGGGGACTGTTGTATCCACATGATATGAAGTTTGCAGAGAGAAGTGTTGTATTCACGTGTTCGGAGATCTTCAGCGAGGAACGTTGTAACCACGTAAGCGGAAATCCACTAAGAGGAATGTTGTATCCACGTGTTCGAAAATCTATGGACGGGAATGCTGCATACGTGTTCAGGATCTACAGAGTAGAATGTTGCATCCACGTGATAGGAAATCTACAGAAAGGACTGTTGTACTCAAGTACTCGGATATATACACGGAGGAATGTTGCGCCCTTGCTTTGCTAATACGATGTCATTTTGGAAGGTTTATATGAGATAATGACTATATCATGTAGCAAAAAGTACAACTATTTAGAATAAAACTAGGAATAAAGATTCAACCTTTCAATTTGCAATTATATAAACTTAAAACGTCATCACAATACTCCTAAAGGTTTTCCCACATTTTGCCATATAGCAAACAAGAGGCCCAAATGGGCCTGATATCGCTCACCTGGCTATTGTGTAACGGGACCATTCTGATACAAAATTGGTCCAATTCCACTGAGAATTTCTCATTTTCACATTTTGCTACTTTTAGTAACAGAGGCCAACTTGCCTGGTCTTTATATATTTACTTTTGAAACACCTCAATGCAAGAATCATTTTGCCACAAATTTCATCAAAATCCATTCAAGGGTTACTGAGATATTGCCAGTTTCATGTTTTGTACTATTTTTAGTAATGGCAGATGGCGGCCATCTTGGATTGCTAAAATGTAAAAAAATCGAAAAGCCTTCATGCAAGGACCATTTTGACACAAATTTGGTCCAATTCCATTGAGATTTTCTAATTTTCACATTTTTCTATTTTTAGTTACAGAGGCCAACATGACTGGTCTACAGTTAGATATTTTTGAAACATCTCAATGCAAGAATCATTTTGACACAAATTTCGTCAAAATCCATTCAGCGGTTACTGAGATATTGTCATTTTCATGTTTTGTGCTATTTTCAGTAACGGCAGATGGCGGCCATCTTGGAATGCCGAATTGCAATTAATCGAAACGACTTCATGCAGGAACATTCTGACACAAAATTGGTCCAATTCCATTCAAGGGTTCTTGCGTAATTGTCATTTTTATGTTTGCGCTATTTTTAGTAACACCAGATGGCGGCCATCTTGGAATGCAAAATTGCAATTAATCGAAATGGCTTCATGCAAGGAACATTCTGACACAAAATTGGTCCAATTCCATTCAAGGGTTCTTGAGGAATTGTCATTTTTATGTTTGTGCTATTTTTAGTAACGGCGCCCATGGTGGCCATCTTGGATAGTCAACTGGCACAAAATTGAAATAATTCCATTCAAGAACCATTTCTGACCAAATCTGGTCAGAATTGGTTCCTTTTTCTTTAGATATTGACATTTGAGCAAAATCGGCCTTGTAAACGCTAAGTAGGTCACTGTGACCTAATTACGCAATAGATTTTTTTTTATTTTTACAATTTTCAATACCAAGGTGTCACTTATGTTCCATGCAAACTTTCAACCAAATATACCAAATGGTTCTGGAGAAAAAGTTGATTTTGTTGTTTTTTGCTATTTTTAGTAACGGCAGCCATCTTGGATTCTTGACCTGACCCAATTTTACAATTTTGAAACCCTGCAGTCTGGTCATGCTCCATGTAAAATTTGAAACCCATGGGTGCAGTGGTTTTAGAGAAGAAACTGTTTGAATTTGTTTAAAAAGGTCATTTTTTGACATTGGCATTTGAGCAAAATTACACACGTAAACAGAAAGTAGGTCACTGTGACAAAACTCCGCTACAGATTTTTTTTATTTTTACAATTTTGAATACCAAGGTTTCACTGATGTTCCATGCCAAAATTCAGTCAAATATATCCAGTGGTTCTGGAGAAGAAGTTTATTTTGTTGTTTTTGCTATTTTTAATAACGGCGGCCATCTTGGATTTTCAACCTGACCCAATTTTACAATTCTGAGACCCTGGAGTCAGGTCATGCTCCATGTTAAATTTAAGAACCATGGGACCAGTAGTTTTACAGAAGAAGATGTTTGAATATTTGTTTTTAGGTGTTGACGGACAAATTTCGGGACGACGCACGACGCACGCCGGACGCATTGGTATGACAATAGCTCACTATGGCCCTTCGGGCCAGGTGAGCTAAAAACCATACTGGCTACATAGAAGGTGAAAAAATGACGGTTGATCTTTATGGCAAATGTATAAAAGCTGACGATTACAGAAATGAAGATACCCAAGAAAAAACACAATTACCATTTCAGAGCCATCAGAGGACACCGACATAACTTTCGGGAGAACAAATTCTGCCGATTGCAACCAAATTTCACATAAAGCCTCAATGGTTAGAAAAAAGAAAGATTGTTTGAAAATTTGTGGTCACCTGATCAAGATGGCTGTCATGTCCATATATGGTAGAAACCTTTTAAAATATTCTTCACTAGCACCAAGATTAAAAAAATGATTCACACAGTATCAGGTTTGTTCAAAAGATGACCGTAGGTTGACCTTTAACATTTTTACTCAGATTAACGATTCATGGCCGTATGGTCCTCTTGTATCTGATTTTATGGTGGAATAGAGGATTCCAGTATATAACACATATTAATGTAATGTTCATATTCAGAAATAGCACAAGTCGCAGGCAATATGAATTTATTTACTAAAGTTTAGTCACAATCTCATAGAAGTACATATGCACTGCCAATATGTATACATTTTTGTCGGTATTACTTTTGATCCATAAAGCCTGTCTATGAATATGTATGTTGCTGAACTGATTTGAACTTCGGTTAACCCTTTCGTGGTGGAATTCTTTTTCGCAATTATTCAAAACATTCGATGCAACAGCAAGAGTTCGTTAAATCCATTGACTTCTATCGACAGTTTCACCTTACAATTTAAAGATAAGAACAAACTAAAGGCAACACTCTAACAGTCTTAACAGAATTCATACGCATTTGTTTTGTACAACACACACACACACACACACACACACACACACACACACATACACACACATGTAGATTATTATGTTGAATGGCAACGAGGTGCTTGTGTAAACCTTTGGGTTTGTCATATCTCGTCAAAATAGTGGAAGTTAATTGTTTATATTATTATCATCAAGATGGTTTCCCTTAGCCTGGTGGTCGTAGGAAAAGTGAGTGTTAGAGGACTACCCGGTCTCAAAGAGCCCATCCCTCTGCTTTTGCTGCCTTTATCATCATAATGAGCATTATTTAATTGAGCTAATATTTTCTGTCAGACAATCATAAAAATGATTTCTGTCCAGTGAATAACGCTTATGAAATAAGAAATCTGCTAGAGAAGGCTTACCCTAATGCCACAAACACAAAACACCAAAACTTCAGCTAGAAATAAGTATTTCCCCATGCGAACAATCAATCGTATCATCGTGCATAATTGAGCCGTGACAACAACATGGCATGTGCGCCCAGCGAAAACTCAGATCAGCCTGAGCAGCCGGCCGTTTAGATTCTTCGCGTTGGACTTGAAGGGTAGCGAAGGGTCTAAGCTAGCTCCATGCGGACAGCGAAGACTGATCAAACTGGGCGGATCCCTAGGCTGATCTGAGTCTTCGCTAGGCGCACATGCCACTTTGTTGTTTTTCTCGTGTCGCGGTTCATATCAGTCACACACGAAAACACCCCAAGCTTCACTGCAACTATTTGCAGTTTTACATTTAATCTAATCCCACGGTAAATAAAGTGTTTGTAATTTATTATACATTAGGATCCATTTGTCTGAAGTTTCTTAAACTTGTGTTCAAAGTAATATTAATGAGCCCCTAAGGAGTTCTCGTAAACTGGGTTTTCTATCCATTTTCGTCATACTTTCAGGTCCTCTAATTACCAAAACATACAAACGGGTGCATATATATTTTCAGACGATGACTGCCGTTTATACAAGTTAAGATACTCTCATTTTTAACAACTGAACTTGTATGAACGACAGTCATTGTCTGAAAATTTATATACTTCCGTTTGTATGTCTTGGTAATTAGAAGATCTTGACAAAAACTCAACGCTTACAGAGTCCATTTCCTCGAGAGTTTCCCCATATAAGTTCACAGGCCGTATTCATAAACCGACTTAAGTGGTTGCTATGCTGTTGCTAAGGCTAATTTTCTTTGAAGGAGATTCCCTACAACTATGCAATTTGCTCTGGAGGAACAGTCTTTGTAAGACTGTTCCTCCAGACCAAATTTCATAGTTGTAGGGAATCTCCTTTATAGAAATTTAGCCTTAGCAACCGCATAGCAACCCTTAAGTGGCTTTATGAATACGGCCCGAGGAGATGACTAAATAGGTCTAATGGCACAACAGACAGTCAGTCATATTAGTGTCAAGAAGCCTGGCAGTAATCCCAGATATGACCATTTAGACGCAAGTGGAGATAATCCAGCAACATAACCTTGTCAGTATCGATAGTTTAGTTTACAATTGGATTGAAAATAATTATTCAAAACAATGATGCGAGTTTCATTTCAAGAATGCGTGTAACTTTTGGCATACATGTGGAAGGATTATATTTGTGCAGATTTGATATAAGCGTTGAGTTGCTGTCACGATCCTTTAGTTACATACATGTTTATCTCTTAAAAATAACTAAGTTTTAACCCAAAACTTCTGAGGGATGCACTTACACATTGATTAAAACTGATTTGACTTTATAAGAATAACAGCGTTGAGATTAAATATTAATGACTTAGAAGCTATTTCTACAAGCATTATGGAAACTGTCACTAAGTTTCACACGAAATGCGTATGTGAATTTCTTTAGAATTGAACCAATCCACAATGTAAAAAGTCACGTCAAGAAAACACCCACACCCAATAGAAATGTTTGACATTGATTTTGGGTACGATCAACTTTACTCCAAAAAATAATTAAAAGATATAGACAAAGTATATACAGATTTAAATGTGCATATGTTTGATAGTAAAGAATACGTAATTTTAGCGACCTGACATATGCAATGCACGCTACATTGGCTACAGAACAGTACTGCTCCAGATTCCCTTATCCTCATTATCAAAACGTTAAAACATGAAATTGACCTATAACACGTGTTTATTGCTCGCATGGCTAGAAAACAGATTGCAATTATTGTATGTAACAATAATCTGACGCTTATCGTTAATCTCTTGATCAGAGTGTTGTCGCGAACCTGACAGTTTCTTATGCAAAAAGTGAAGCATCTGCCAAACAAGGCAAGCGAATAGCTAAAACATCAGCTTTTACACAGCAGATGGCCACGAGACTACTCTAAAATGTACAAACAGTGAACAACTAATAGCGTGCCGATAAACAAGGACAATAATTGTAAACCATTATGAAATGTCGATACGTTTCACGTGAAACGCGTATATGTTAATTTCTTTACAGATGAACAAACCCTCAATGTAAAAGTCACATAGAGGTATTTATTTTTGTACTGTATAGAACACACCCTATCAGTGGGAACGCGTATCCATGGCGGAGTGATATTTTTATACAGATAGCAACGAAATAACGTTCGAAATTTCTCAGACTCAGATTCAATCGACGAACGTTTCGCAATTTCAGTGATGCTTTGTCGGCGAATCAAGCTACACAAAGCCGAAAATAAGATATGGTTTTATTCCTTACATCTTAATTTAATTCTCTATGCCTTTAAGAGCAGAGCTAAACACCGAGATATTCTGCAATCGAACGTTTTACGTGATCATGTAAAGACGACTCTTATCCGCCAACTTCAACAGCAATTTTCAAAATAAATCGACTTTCTCCCGTCGGCGGACATATGCCATGAAAAACCATGGTGTCTGCCCTTTCTCCATTATAAAAATTAAGTAATTCGGTGTTTGGGACAATTTCCTTTGCAAAATAATGTTTAGGTAGGCCTATTTTTTACCTGATCGACAGACAGCAAAATAATCTGTAATAAATTTAAACATTACCGAAATGTTCTTGAATCCTGAAATCCGACACACGAAGAGGAACGCATCTAGTAATTCAACATACAACAATATGTTTTCTGTACTTTCTTCAGAATGATTGGGAAAAGAATTCTGATCAGTAGCCTACACCATACTGTAAACAAATCGATCGATTTATGACAGTTGTGACGCAATTACAGAACTGGGTCAACTGTTTCAAACTTCGCATTTACTTGCTTATAAGTTATTAAGACCGGTACATTGTGGTCACAATCAGAGGGACTGCTAGAAAAAAATAATTTTGCCATCCAATTAATCCTGCACGTGCCAATATTTCAAAGCCTCTCCTGCAACTCACACGATCACCCTACCCAACTTAAGGCCCCTCTACCCCCCCCCCCCCCCTTCTTCCTCCACCCTTCCAGTGGCGGATCCAGAGGGGGTTCGTGGGGTTCAAACGAACCCTCTTCTCAGCCCAAATTATTCTATTTTCATGTGGAATTTCAGGAAAAATTGGTCAAACTGCATAAATCGAACCCCCCTTTCAGCTAGTTTGAACCCCCTATCCAAAATTCCTGGATCCGCCCCTGCCTTCCTCCATCCCCAACCCCCACCCCTACACACACACACACGCAAACAACTTTAACCTTTCTTTTACATGAAAAACTAAGCAAAATATAATAGATGTTTAGCCATGTTTAGCCATAACAAATACTTGCAAAACTTCATTGACTGAAATCCTTGATTAAAAAGTGCAGTGTAGACCTGGGTTAGACTGTACTATCAAAACAGCAGTCTAATCAGGGTCAGTACTATTTGATTTTCCCAGTAATTTCGACACACTGTCAAATGGTGAAAGTGGTAGGACAATTGCAGTAATGAAGATTTTGTTTCAATTTTAAGCTTAGAAAATAACTTGGCCATACATACTTATACACTCCTTTACACTCCATATAATATCAGCCAACATTGAGAAGCAGCATATGTACTGTTAAATGAGCTTTTGAGCATTTAAATTGCAGTGTGCATTTTTATAACATAGGTTTTGGCCCTCTGTGGAACTACCTTAATGAGGAGTTCTAATGAGGGGTTACAACATACATATTTACTTGTTAGTTGTTTATCCCCTTTTTAAGAGTGTAAACAACTAACAAGAATTTATTGATTCTTCCTAAGAAGAAACCAGGGATTTAATAAAATACATATTTATTATGAAATGCCAGGTGTGTCAAATACTAGCTCATCAGGTGGGGGTGGGGGCTGTCAGCTCTGCAATGCCCTTGGTTCAAAAATTAAAATGCCACAGTGTGTTTATATACTCAGTGATCTTTTGAGGGATTTGCTCTAACTGTTGCCAAAAATCTCATGGAAATCTATCAGTAGGGGCAAATCTCATGCAAAAATTATATAATTTATAATGAATGGTACCTTAACTTTTCATTGAGAATGGAGAATTTCTCAAAATTTGAGTTCAATGTGATGTGTTCTCTAATATGATTCTGAGTCACACTCACAAAAAACAAAACAATTAAAAAGCACAGCTGTCCAGCAAACCAGAAAACTTGATTAAATATGTGGCAAAGGCTCAGGACTTGGTAATCTATTCTCTAAGTTGAATAATGGTAAGATATAAACATGATTAAACAAGAAAAATAATAGGCCAATATCTAGTGAGCCAGGTTGATCACGGTAAATGTGCCGTTAAATAAAAAAATAGATCTAGGGTGTCCCAAGTGGCCATCTTTTTTTTTTTTTTTTTTTTTTTTTTTTTTTTTTTTTTGGGGGGGGGGTGGGGGGTGGGGGAGGGAGCGGTAAGGTGAATTTTGGTGTGTAGGTAAGCAGTTGCTATCTACCCACCAAAAGTGCAGGGTCCAGACTCAGGGGTAAGGTAAATTTTGGTGGGTAGGTAGGCAGTTGCTATCTTCCCACCAAAAGTGGAAATTTTGGGTGGAGCCAGGTTATTTTTTTTTCACTGATTTTTGAGGCCAGATTATTTTTTGAAATCCCCTTATGAGCTGATTTATTTTTTACTTGCATATTTTTTCTTCCAAAGACAGGGATTTTTCTCGAAAAATATACCAGCCCCCCTCCCCCCCCCCCCCCCCCCCCCCCCAAGAATATCAAATGGTCGGTCCCTTAGCGCCTAGCGGGACAGGGTTTGGGCAGATTTATGAGGAAGGACAAGCTCTCTTGTACTTTTTGTTGGATGACTTCTGAAATGGTACGTGGTGTTGAGGGGGTAGGGGGGGGGGCGTCGTTCGGGACAGAATTCTTTAGAAGAGCGAGTGGTCTCAGAATGTGGGGCGCGTTATCTTGGGGGAAGTTGTCTGGGGGAGTTTTCTTAGAATCTGGGGCGAGTTGTCACCTGAAGATGGGGCGACATGTCTTGTGGCTTTGTGTTTTTCGTTTGTCAAACTTTGTGGTTGACCAGTGTGTTGTTTTGCTTTCTCTCGTTCTCGGCGTGTAGCCTAAATTCAGAAGCCCAAAAAATCGCAGGCAGACAGACTAACGCAAAATCTTAATAAATTCACAGTGGTGGCGAAGACGTACAGGTAGTGAACATGTATAGGTAGCGAAGTGTAAGGGCGCGAAACATCCGGTAACCTTCTAAATGATTACAAGCTTTACTATACCATAAATGAAGAAACAGTTGGTCTCCTCAAGTCGATCCAGCTGAAAAGATGTCTGTGTGTTGACGAACGCACGTGCCATGTATACGTAAAAATGACCAACTTCATTATCGATTTTCAAACTAAATAGACTTTCTCCCGAAGATATACCACGCTAAAAGACGGTCGAATGATGGCATCTAATTTGGTTTTTGGGACAATTTTCTTTGCAAAATAACTTTGGGGTACTGTCGTAGGGTTTTACTTTTCTGAAAAACGGTTGTCAAACTGTGATCGTTGTTTTGGGTGTGCAAACTGCATTGAGGTACCGATATGCGTCTGATTTCAATAACAAAACATCAGATATCATTCTGATCTGGTCCGTTGGAAAATTATGACTGCATATCTTATCAAACGAGCATTATTTTGGGACTGTTTCTGTTCAAAATTTCCCGCCATTTTTTTCCGGCGAAAAAAAGGGATTATTTCTTTGTGCGTAGACGACCGCTCAGAAAATGATTTACTCAAATGTGATGAGTCTGCGTTCCAACTGTATGTTCCCTGCTGTTTTATGACCATATTATGTCATTACCTAAGTGAGACAGGGTTATTCCTTGGTGAAACATCAATTTCACTGAACTGTTTCAAAAACAATGATTATAGCACCCAATAAACAAACATATTTGTCTTTAAACTTATGAGAACACCCTAATCCACTAAACTAAAGAAAAAGCTTCTGGGTATGATCAGCTTTTCTCAGAAAAAAAACAATGGTATATATATACAAACTCTGCCTTGGAATGCTCAGGGATAAATTACAGGAGATGGGGGTTAAATCGATATTACGTGACCATGCATACAAGAAACTGCACACTAAACATAGAAATCATGCGTGTTATAACAACAAAACAAGACAGAAATCATAACAAGACAGCTAATCAGGTGAGCACAATGCCCGAATAACAAGAAAAGCAATGAAAAACTACAACAGAAGCAACGCCTTGTGGTTTAATTTTCAAGGCCCGAATCGCGGCATAATTAAATGATCCTTGAAGGTCGGTTTTACGACACTATCGCAATTGGCACAGATGTTGTCATCCAGAGTTTATACCAACCAAAGCATGGTTCTCTACTGTAATCTATTTTATTTCATTTCATAGTCCTGCAAGGTCATTAGGCAGCACAGATGACTTTGCAACAATCCCTTTTCATGCAACCCTGTTTTCAGCAGCCCGAATTGTGCCGGTGTAACGAAGTAAAGTGACCCCTATAGAATAACGACCCCCCGGTCATTATTCTTCAGAAAAAGTGACCCCTTTTCTATAAAATACTGACTCCCTCTAAAAAATAATTACCCGCCCCCCTGATGATATCTATAAAATAGTGACCCCCGGTCATTTTTCTTTAAAGAATAGTGACCCCGCGCCCCCACCTCGGTTATAATATTATGACTCCCCATGAAGCAATGGTGTCTTCATATATGCTTATGGCATATAGGATGTTGTGTCCGGTCTGTTACAACTCTCTTGTTTGATGATGGATTTTAAAAAACTTGGCATAAATGTCAAGACGATGTGTCGCGCGCAAGTCCTAGGTACCTAACTCGAAGGTCAAGATCACAGAGATCATTCAAAGATAATGGTGTCCTGCTATATGACTCTGGCAAACAGACTGTCCTGTCTGACCTTAACTTCGTCATTTGTGAGCAGACTTTCAAATAACTGGAAACAAATGTTAGCCACATAAAGCCAATGTATCGCGTGCAAGGTCTCCACCTCAAAAATATTAGTCAATGTCACGAATAAAGATAAATGACAACGTGTTTAGTTTGTCTTATGGTGTTAATGTAATATAAGATTTTGACATTTACAGACAGACTCATGCACTATAAAGAGGTTTTGCTGTTGATTCTGAAAAAATATCACGTCTGCAAACTTACTCTCACTGCCCTTCTCACGAGGGGTACATGACATTTTCAGTCTTAAAAAATATATTTTTCGATTTTCTTATTTACTGAATTTATTTTGGTTCCAATGAAGAAAATTCTACAGCTGCTCATAGTATGTAATAATTTGTAAATGAATAGTATGCTAGCCTTACTCTAAGAGGCAGAGGGTCAAATAACCCCACTCACTTTCCAGTTGTATACTATCTCCCTACTCCCCTTTGTCTAATCATGTCACTCACATATAATGCATATATAAAAACCACGCGTATATGCAAAGTGGCTTGCTAAGGCACGGGGGGTTGGGGAATGTATACATGTATTTATAAAACTTTGCTTATTTTCAATGTCATTCAATTACAAACACACCAAAAATCTAAGTCTATCTGCTTGAAAATGAAAAACAAATTCTATTTACAGGGAATTCAGAGCAACACCTTTTGAAAGGAAATTTTAAAGCATACCGAAAGTAGTTCATTGTTGACCCCTTTATAAGCAATTTCTTCGCGTGTCGTCATTTAACTTCGTGTAGAGGTGTCATACTATTATGACCAGGGTACTTTTCTTAAAAAAAATAATGGTCGGGGGTCAATTTTCTTTAAAAAAGTGACAATGGTCGTTATTCTAGGCGATCACAATTTTTCGTGAGGAGTCATTAAACTTCGCGTGGTGAAAGAAGGATTTTTGTGAGTGTAAAGGGTGTGGGGGTCATAATATTATAACGTTATGACCGGGAAATCATAATATCATGGTTGGTGGTCACTATTCTTTAAAGAATAATGACCGCGACCTTGGTTCGTTACTCTATGGGGAACTCAAAGAATAATAACCCCCGGTAATTATTCTATAGAAAAAGTGACTCCGTTTCTAAAACATACTGACTCAGGTTAACCCCCTCGATGATAGCTATAAAATATTAATCCCCATCTAATCGACCACTAACCGATATTTAACTACTGCAAGCTTTATTATTGGTAATAATAATACTTGCTGATGTTGTTGGGAAAGGTGTGTGTGTGTGTGTGTGTGTGTGTGTGGCTGGGTGGCCAGGTTTAGGAGGACTGCGTTATAATATCATAATACTTTGACCACGGAGTCATAATATTATGACGGGGTAGGGGTCACTATTCTTTAAAGAATAATGACCGGGGAGTCGTTATTCTAAGGGGAACCCCTAATAATTATTCAGTAGAAAAGATACTGACACCCGTTAACCCCTAGATGATAGTTATAAAATGATAATCTCCATCTAATCGAGAACTGACTGACTATTAACTCCAAGTTTAAAGTATCAGTAATACTTGTTTATATTGTTGTTGCTACTTCAGTTGCTTCGGCTAGTGCAGCAGTAGTAGCGCTTACAAATTTCATGAAGAACATTTAGTTTAGTGCTATTTAAGGAAATTCGACAAAATCTTTATCCCGGAAAAGGACCAGACACATGTCATTTCGATTAGTTTGTGCAATAGTATCATTCTATACGAGGTACTTTTCTTTAGAAACTAACTAACAAACTAGAGCATCCCCTCAAACCGAGCCCCCGCCCCCCCCCCTCCCCCACACACACACATCCTTCCTATGCAAATGTAAATCGCTCCTCACGAAAAATTGTGACCGCCTAGAATAACGACCCCATCACTTTATTTTTTTTTTATTTGACTCCGGCCATTTGTTTCTAAAGAAAAGTACATTGAGTAGTATGATACTTATTTACATACTTATCGAAATGACGCGTGTTTGGTCCATTTCTGGGTTGAAGATTTCGTCAAATTACCTAGAGTGGCACGAAACAGATTTTCTGCAAGAAATAAGCACTACTACTGCTATGATAACAGCAGCAGCTGCAGTAGCAACAATAACATCAACTAGTATATATATCATTTTTATAGAATAATGACTTGGGGGTCGTTATTCTATGGGTTTCCCATAGTTTAACGACCTCGGGTCAATATTTCCTATAGAATAGTGACCCCTACCCCTTCATGATATTATGATATTCATGATATTATGACTCCGCGGTCATAACATAGTAATATTATAATCCCCGCTCCCTCAACCCAAACACACACACACACACACACATCCTTCCCCAACAACATCAACAAGTATTACCAATAATAAAACTTGCAGTAGTTGATAATCAGTTAGTGGTCGATTAGGTATTAATATTTTATAGCTATCATCGAGAGGCTTATCGGGAGTCAGTATCTTTTAGAAACGGAGTTACTTTTTCTATATAATAATGACCGGGGGTCAGTATAATATCGTAGGTTCCAAATAGAATAACGACCATCTAGTAAGTACCAGTTGACCCCGACCTTGAAATTTGTTATGTAGCATGAGATACACAAGTACTACCAATAGTGTTCAAGTGATGACCTTGGGATGACCTTGTCTTTTTTAAGTCAAGGACAAATTTAATTTTTGTTGCTTGTATGTGGGAAAATAACATAAGATTTCGTGGAAATTAACCTTTAAAAATCTTCTACACTGGAGCCAAAAGATTGATAGCCTTCAAGCCTTTTATATAGCATTTGGCACTGACGTTCTATCAGATTTATTCGATTAATGATATTGGCTTGACTTTGACCTTTTTACAATGTCAAATTTTCTTTATATTAAAAAATGTCATAACACATAGTTGTAAACTTTGGTACAGCCAATCAACGTAATGAATATTTGAAGAGTTTTAGTACCAGAGAGAGGTCAAGGCCATTATTTAATCGTATTTCAACAGCTTCAGACAGCTCTGTTAAACGAAATGACGGAGCTGATTGAAGCAAAATGTCCCATGGAACCTCCATGAGTCAGGGAAACAACAGTTTGACCGAGATGTCCCTTTATTCCTATGTGTTATTAACCTTTTTGCTTCTTCTCCCAAACATCTAATGATATTGAAAATATGATATTCAGCATTTTGGTATTCATATAGTATCAGGGTTTGATCTTTGACCTTTGTGGGGAAGGCGGAGGGCGGGGTTCTGCGACGGGGTGACGTTCTTCTTCTCTATTTTGCGAATTGTAATTAACCTTTGTGTAGAGGGGTGATAATATTATGACCGGTGGGAGGGGAGGGGTCACTTTGTTTAAAGAATAATGACAGGGGGGCTTGTTATTCTATGGGGGCCACAATTCTTCGCCAGGGGTCGATTTATTTCGTGTGTGGGGGGGTCATAATATTATGACCGGGGAGTCATAAAATTATAACCGGGGAGTCACTATTCTTTAAAGAATAATAACCGGGGGTCATTATTCTATGGGGGTCATTTTACTTCGTTACACCGGCAATGCCCATCTCTGTCCACTTTTTTTTGCCTTATTATCTCTCCGTCTCTCAGTCTCGTCTCATGTTTAGATTTCATTAAGCTCTGTTAGATCGACTAAGGTAAGCCAGAAGATCTCGAGATGCGGCCACATCCGTTAGTTTCCGTTCCTTGGCTTTGCGCAGGAGTTAGGTATATTCTGCAATGGCTATTTGGATCTTTCTGCAAATATTCTTACATGTTACGAGTAAATGGTCCTTGTGAAAGATGTTCACTTCGGTAGTATCTCATCTCAAAAACGTACACTCTTTTCTCTAACTCTGCTGTCAGTTTCTCCTTTGATCCATGAAATCTGTTGATCACGTGACCTGAAAGCGATACATTGAATGGCAGCCTAAATTTTTAAAATCGAATTTTGATAAAATAGAACAGTATAATACTGATAATAACGCCGACAAATATCTCAAGTATTTTAGATTTTAAAATGCTGTAGTATATTACAGCAAGGAAAATGGCATGAATACTGTTGTGTGGTTTGTCTTTTTAAAGAGCGCAGGAAACAAATAAGGTATATCGAATTATCAAAATACGAATTTGCTGATTCTTTTCTAAGGGAACAAGTTGTGAAATGTAAATTCTGTAAAATGAGCGGAAACTACGCGGTCTGCAGATAGGACCAGCTGTAATGTTTCAAATTCAGACTTCTAAACCAGTGTTGCCTTAGGACTGACACATATTTAAAAGAATACGTCATTTCCTTGTAAATCTGCATGAAACTTAATACTTGACCTCTGGATAGCCTTTTAGAGGAGCTCATAACTGGTTCAGATTTGCTGTATGCACCTAATGAATTTAATAATGTAAACTGTAGAGCGGCATTCAATCCTTGGAAATTTGATAAATTTAATTTTCTTTAAGCTGCGGTATATGAACGACCATTACAATAAATGAACATTCAATATTGGAACACTCTGATGTTTATACAAAATATTCTGAAAATGCTGGAATTTCTTATCGGCAATATTTACGTGGAGTTTAGCGTACAGATTTTTCAAAACACAATTTCCATTCCAATCAGCACTAAATTCGCCCCCCTGCCCCCCCCCCCCCCCCCCCCCGTTACCATTCCCCCGCATTTGCCGACCTATTTCTTTACGGGTATAAATCGGGGTTTATGCAAGGACTCTTTAAAGCGGGTAAAACACACCTTGCACAGAAATTCAACTCCACCTACAGGTACTTAGATAATGTTCTATCTCTGAAAAGTCAAAGATTTCGGAATTTATTGACCTCCTCTATCCATGTGAACTTGAAATTAAAGACACCACCGAGTCCAGTTCATCTGCTTCATACGTAGGTTGTTATTTCTATATCGACACTGGATAGCTTGTTTCTAGGCGCTGACATTAGTATGGGCCCTACACCTTAAAACGCAATAAAGCCTGCCAAAGCGAATGTTCTCAGTATGGAAATTATGAAGAGTTCTAATATTCACATAATCTGAGGGTCCAGCATATTTTGTTTCGCCGATTCAAAAATTGCTCTATCAATATACAATAATGATCTAACCCAGTCATAATTATTACTTATTTTTTACTCGCTTCTATGTTAAAATATCCTCTACTTTTTGTGAGCAGTATAATATTATTTAACACTCGCAAAACCTGTGCCAGTTCATTTGATAACTTGTAGATCACGGTTTCAAAAAATTTCTATTCATTTAATTAGTGTTCCCTCAACAAAAATTAATGGTGAAATATCGACGATTGTCTGTCCTGACCTTGTCATGGCATTTTAAATATACTGAGAGACTTTAGAAACGCACCGATTTGTAGATTTGGATATGATTTGTTTCATACAGCCATCAACTATTGTAATTTTGGTTTATTCCAGTTTTAACCCGGAACACAAGCTTTCAAAATGAATGCAAAATTTGGCTTTAGAATATTCCTAAAGGGAGATAAATTCGCATTTATCTAATGGTGATTGAAGCGTGATTTTAAGTTTGCTACAATTTCGTAACTGCTGATCAGATTTCAATGACATAAAAATCAGAGGTTGTTCATTTTTTATGCTTTGTGTTCTCTTTTTATCGGTTATATTTCTTTCTTTTCAACGTCATTTTGCAAAGATTCAAACTTTTTGCACAAAAACCGGAAGTGAATGTAACGGACATTTGAGTAATTATTCAAATTTGCTTGGAACTGGTACATTAAGGCATAGTCTCATGACCTGGGTAGGTGAATAATCAATTGGTCGGGTTTTAAGTCGGGCATCTCCCAATTTTGAACCGTACCATATTTTTTTAAAAAAAATCCAATTTTCGAACATCGATTAAACACTTTTTCAAGGATCTTTGCAATTTTTCATTGTTTTTACAGTGTGTGGTATTCATTCATATGCATAAACATTAAAATTGGACAAAATGTGAATTCATTAAAATTGTATGCGAAAAAGTAACCAAATTTCCATTTTCTCGAAATTTCTATGCATGGTTGCACACTCTCTGTTTAAACGTTTGCAGACTTAAAGAACACAGTCATGCTAACTCGCACGAGTGCTCAAACGTTTCCAATATTGCAAACTCTGGGTAAAATAACATGATATACAATGGTGCGTTTTTAAAGTCCCTCAGTATATTTGCCAAACATTTTACATCACACTTTGGCGAGTAACATAAAAGGGCAATGATCAGAAACTGATATACACTGACTTGGGTGCTGGCGATAAAAACGAAATTCAGACTTAAATGCGTTCACTCGATCACGACATCGCGCCTACGTGTACCAAAGCTGCAAATAAATACGGCCAATTAAATAAATTTGCTACTTTTCAGAGTGCATTATTCGTTTCAAATCGATATTATGCTAAGACTCAGGGGGGGTTAGGGGGTGATCACGTGGTTGTTGTTTCGATACACTGCACGGAAAATGGCAATGCTGTGAGTAAGTCTTGGTCTATGTTAGCTTATTATTTCTCTTTAAACTACTTTACATTGCACACATTCCAGTGTACATCTTTCCGGTTCTGATGACACTTCAGTGTGATCGGCAAACCGCAGACTGGTAACAGTCCTGCCGCCTATGCTAACCATTTCATCATAGTTTTCCAGAGCACCAGACATAATCCTTTCGAGAAAGATATTGAAGAGGGTGGGTGAGAGAAGGCATCCTTGCCTAACTCCTACTGTGCATATGATATTTACATGATATTGAAGAGGGTGGGTGAGAGAAGGCATCCTTGCCTAACTCCTACTGTTGTTCTGAGCAGTTCTCCAATGCTGCCATTCATCTGAACTGCACCTACAGCATTGTCATAGAGGTGTTCAATGGTGCGATCTAGATTTGCATTGATATTGTGCATCCGCATGTTGGCCAATAAGGCTGCATAACATATCTTGTCATCACTAAGATAACCGACAGGAAAACAAAGGCATGATTTTATGCACGGAGTGTTAGCAAGTCAATATTACATTATTTTCAGAGAAAGTGGGAGGGGGCGTTTACTCGAGCAGCGGTATTAATTAGGATTGAAATGGTGTATTTATGGCGAAATAAGAGAAAACAGATAAACCTTTAAGCTTAAAACTTGGGTTAATTATGGGAACTAGAAGTCCGTGGAACGTCTGTGTCTCGCCTGCAGAATGTAACAAAGCGGCTTCTAAGTAAACTCGACAAAAGTCTCGTTTTTTGCTAGTCCAATGTGAGATAAAAACTCCGAAGATTTACATATGTTACCAGCAAAGCTCACTAAAGACTGCATTAATTTGTAATTCTAACGCACTTAACGATATAACGTGACATCTAACTGGAAAACGTGTTTACTATTTCCGACAGTACATCTTGTGACATACCGTTGGAAACCTGATGTCTTTACGGCACGCCGCTTCTCATTGGCTGATGTCTAGTTTTACGTAACTTACGCTGCTGCAAGCGCTTGCTTTGGGTGCAAAAGTAGTACACTGGACAGGGTGAAAATGTATAAAGGTGCATTAGAATAGGGATAAAAGTATTTAAAATTGTCATTAAGGACAATATATTGTCACTTTTATGGTCGCAAATTGCATTTTAAGGTTCTGTTGACGTTGAGGCTGTACAAAACTGAAATTGAGGCTGTACAAAGCTGTGGCTGTGATTAGCAAAAAGTGAAGACCCTGATGAGACTGCTCCTAGGAGCAGTCTTATCTGGGTCTGCACTGTTTACTCAAGTGTAATTGATTTTTACAGGGTTTTGTTGACCTTGACGCACGAAATTCAAACTGCTAAAGTGATGCTCAAGTACTGCAACATGCTTGCATTTTTTGTCAGCTTTTAATTGGCTGGAATTTTAAAAAGTTAAGAGTTTTATTTTTGCATCCTGTTCTTTCAATAGATATTTGAAGGATTTAAAGTGGTGCTTCTGACAAGTGATTGAATCATCAAAATTCTGCAGGACAGTCTAAACCTTAAAGCACCGAAATGAAAAAAAAATGAATTTGCAAACAGCATAGACCTCCGCTCACAAATTTCAGTGAGGGGCAAAGCCAAATGCTGCCCTCACAATCATTTTTTTTATCTGACTCTGCTATTCTTTGAATTCAGACAAGTTCATTTGTCTTCATCGGTACTTTTTGGTGATGGTAACAAACTATGCAGACCTAGAAGTCTAATATGGTTCTTCACAGCTGCTTAGAAATTAGTACCAGACTATTTTGGGTAAATACGGTAAGTGGACTTGTCAAATCTAAACAAAAGAAGGGTCCATAATTGAAAAGGTTGTGTCTAAAACGTTACAGTAAATATGCCCCCTCTCTAATTGTGTCCCAGTAACTCCTTCAGTGTAAAAGTGGACACTGGATATCAGGACGGGGATTGACAATTCCACCAAGACTGGTTAAAACCAGCAAAAATTGATGTTGTTTGTCCAGTCGTGCTTGTTTAACGAGGCCGCTGTTCCCGGGTACAAAACCATATTAGGCACTTTACCTAAGTGTGTGTTGTCTTTTACGTGCACATGTACAATTTTACCGACGCCACCGGGACGTTCAGTGGCACTGTAATTATCAACCCCAGTCCTGATATCACTATTTTCCAGCTCAAAGCACACTGGTGCGGGTTTCCAGGTCTATTGGATCGGAAAAATTGATGAGACATGTGCCGCTCGTGGGAGCCGAACCCGCAATACCCTGTGTAAAAGGTGAACACCCTATCCACTAGGCCAGCGGAGGCGATTTGGCGGAGTTTGCTATTTATTGCCCAAATTTTGCCTATAGGACTTGGGAATTGCAACGCCACCGAGTATTTATTAGACGAAATACGATACTATACACGATCCATACACTTTCAAGGTAAAGCACTCTGATGTGGACAAAAGGGGGGGGTCTCCATAAAGGCCATTTTCTGGTTACAAATGGATTTTCACCAAACCTCATCAATCTCTACTTGTAAGTGTTGGCTTTCATATACTGAAATACTGATCTCATCGAAAGCGCATTTTGAGTGGAGCGCAGTGTCAAAGTTGGTGGGGTAATTCCACCCCATACCTTACCATGTATCATTTTTTTTTCAATTATCTCTGTAAGTATTAATGGCTGATTTACCATGATGATTTGAAATAATACAGGCATATATGCTAATTAATCGGGTTATATACTAAGCACAACTTCTAACCACCACTTGCTTTGTCTTAAACAGTGTTATTAATAGATGGTATCTGGATATAATTTTCTTATATTCAGTACACCCAATAAGTCATGGAAAGATTTAAAAAATTTGAGATCAATATCATCATTTCCTTTTTCTTGGCAGCAGAGGCTTCACATGTACCCCCAGTTTCAAACTTCGTAAGGTTTAAGACTGTGGTTGGGAAAATTTTGAAATTTTGACTGAATTTTCTAGTTCTGTTTTCGCAGGATGCTTTATGGTGCATTCTCAAGTTCAGTTTAATCATTTTCTAAATGTTCGCACAAGTGATAAGCATATGCTGATTAGATTCCGAAATGTGGTTCTGTCCGAATCATGACAAACGGCTTAAATATTGCGATTTTGGAAACAGGGGTACCTGTATTCTGCACTAATTTGAAGGTAAACTGATGAGCTTTTTATTTAAGTGTTACCGGATTTATTTTACCCGCAATACCCTGTGTAAAAGGTGAACACCCTATCCACTAGGCCAGCGGAGGCGATTTGGCGGAGTTTGCTATTTATTGCCCAAATTTTGCCTATAGGACTTGGGAATTGCACGCCACCGAGTATTTATTAGACGAAATACGATACTATACACGATCCATACACTTTCAAGGTAAATCACTCTGATGTGGACAAAGGGGGGGTCTCCATAAAGGCCATTTTCTGGTTACAAATGGATTTTCACCAAACCTCATCAATCTCTACTTGTAAGTGTTGGCTTTCATATACTGAAATACTGATCTCATCGAAAGCGCATTTTGAGTGGAGCGCAGTGTCAAAGTTGGTGGGGTAATTCCACCCCATACCTTACCATGTATCTTTTTTTTTTCAATTATCTCTGTAAGTATTAATGGCTGATTTACCATGATGATTTGAAATAATACAGGCATATATGCTAATTAATCGGGTTATATACTAAGCACAACTTCTAACCACCACTTGCTTTGTCTTAAACAGTGTTATTAATAGATGGTATCTGGATATAATTTTCTTATATTCAGTATACCCAATAAGTCATGGAAAGATTTAAAAAATTTGAGATCAATATCATCATTTCCTTTTTCTTGGCAGCAGAGGCTTCACATGTACCCCCAGTTTCAAACTTCGTAAGGTTTAAGACTGTGGTTGGGAAAATTTTGAAATTTTGACTGAATTTTCTAGTTCTGTTTTCGCAGGATGCTTTATGGTGCATTCTCAAGTTCAGTTTAATCATTTTCTAAATGTTCGCACAAGTGATAAGCATATGCTGATTAGATTCCGAAATGTGGTTCTGTCCGAATCATGACAAACGGCTTAAATATTGCGATTTTGGAAACAGGGGTACCTGTATTCTGCACTAATTTGAAGGTAAACTGATGAGCTTTTTATTTAAGTGTTACCGGATTTATTTTACCCGCAATACCCTGTGTAAAAGGTGAACACCCTATCCACTAGGCCAGCGGAGGCGATTTGGCGGAGTTTGCTATTTATTGCCCAAATTTTGCCTATAGGACTTGGGAATTGCACGCCACCGAGTATTTATTAGACGAAATACGATACTATACACGATCCATACACTTTCAAGGTAAATCACTCTGATGTGGACAAAGGGGGGGTCTCCATAAAGGCCATTTTCTGGTTACAAATGGATTTTCACCAAACCTCATCAGTCTCTACTTGTAAGTGTTGGCTTTCATATACTGAAATACTGATCTCATCGAAAGCGCATTTTGAGTGGAGCGCAGTGTCAAAGTTGGTGGGGTAATTCCACCCCATACCTTACCATGTATCATTTTTTTTTTCAATTATCTCTGTAAGTATTAATGGCTGATTTACCATGATGATTTGAAATAATACAGGCATATATGCTAATTAATCGGGTTATATACTAAGCACAACTTCTAACCACCACTTGCTTTGTCTTAAACAGTGTTATTAATAGATGGTATCTGGATATAATTTTCTTATATTCAGTACACCCAATAAGTCATGGAAAGATTTAAAAAATTTGAGATCAATATCATCATTTCCTTTTTCTTGGCAGCAGAGGCTTCACATGTACCCCCAGTTTCAAACTTCGTAAGGTTTAAGACTGTGGTTGGGAAAATTTTGAAATTTTGACTGAATTTTCTAGTTCTGTTTTCGCAGGATGCTTTATGGTGCATTCTCAAGTTCAGTTTAATCATTTTCTAAATGTTCGCACAAGTGATAAGCATATGCTGATTAGATTCCGAAATGTGGTTCTGTCCGAATCATGACAAACGGCTTAAATATTGCGATTTTGGAAACAGGGGTACCTGTATTCTGCACTAATTTGAAGGTAAACTGATGAGCTTTTTATTTAAGTGTTACCGGATTTATTTTACCCGCAATACCCTGTGTAAAAGGTGAACACCCTATCCACTAGGCCAGCGGAGGCGATTTGGCGGAGTTTGCTATTTATTGCCCAAATTTTGCCTATAGGACTTGGGAATTGCACGCCACCGAGTATTTATTAGACGAAATACGATACTATACACGATCCATACACTTTCAAGGTAAATCACTCTGATGTGGACAAAGGGGGGGGTCTCCATAAAGGCCATTTTCTGGTTACAAATGGATTTTCACCAAACCTCATCAATCTCTACTTGTAAGTGTTGGCTTTCATATACTGAAATACTGATCTCATCGAAAGCGCATTTTGAGTGGAGCGCAGTGTCAAAGTTGGTGGGGTAATTCCACCCCATACCTTACCATGTATCATTTTTTTTTCAATTATCTCTGTAAGTATTAATGGCTGATTTACCATGATGATTTGAAATAATACAGGCATATATGCTAATTAATCGGGTTATATACTAAGCACAACTTCTAACCACCACTTGCTTTGTCTTAAACAGTGTTATTAATAGATGGTATCTGGATATAATTTTCTTATATTCAGTACACCCAATAAGTCATGGAAAGATTTAAAAAATTTGAGATCAATATCATCATTTCCTATTTTTTGGCAGCAGAGGCTTCACATGTACCCCCAGTTTCAAACATCGTAAGGTTTAAGACTTTGGTTGGGAAAATTTTGAAATTTTGACTGAATTTTCTAGTTCTGTTTTCGCAGGATGCTTTATGGTGCATTCTCAAGTTCAGTTTAATCATTTTCTAAATGTTCGCACAAGTGATAAGCATATGCTGATTAGATTCCGAAATGTGGTTCTGTCCGAATCATGACAAACGGCTTAAATATTGCGATTTTTGGAAACAGGGGTACCTGTATTCTGCACTAATTTGAAGGTAAACTGATGAGCTTTTTATTTAAGTGTTACCGGATTTATTTTACCAATATATCGGTCTAATTTAAGATGGAAACATATATTCGAAAGTCCACTTTGTCTTGCGTTAAAAGATATATACTTAAGTGGTCAGTTAGAAGTTAGTTCTAGTATATAACTTACCACTGTTTGCTTATTCAGTACCAGTATATGAGCCTTTAAGTGGTAACAGAAATTATACTTTACATAAATCAAACTTTGGGTCGGAAAATAACATCTTGACTGTTATGTAATTAAATGGCATAAACAAGGACGAGCTCTGCTGTTCAGTTACAGTTCTTGTGTTATATCATGGGCACTATATGGAATTGAAAGCTCAACAATCAGTATAATATTAGAAACATGAGCAAAAATGTCATCAAAAATATATCTTCCAGTGTAGAATTTCGGTCTTACATTTTCAATTTAATTACTTATATTTTCTTGAATCAAGGGCAGATAATTCAGGTTTTGATATGCCTAGGATAGTTTTCTCTTAATTCTGCAATGCACACTATCATATCAATATAATTACAAAGTTTCCTTTATATAGCTGGACAAATAATGAAAAATTGAGGTTTTTCATAAAGTTGGAGAAGCAAAAATAAGTAAAATTCCTGTTGTCCAGTTACAGTTCTTGTGTAATATCATGGGTACAAAATGGAATTTAAAGCTTAACGATCAGTATAATATTAGAAACATGAACAAAAGAGTCATCAAAATATACCTACCAGTGTGGAATTTCGAGTTTTCATTTTAAGTTGAATTAATTATATTTTCTTGAATCAAGGGCAGATAATTCAGGTATTGATGTGCCTAGGATAGTTTTCTCATAATTCTGCAATGCCTACTATCATTCCAATATAATTACAAAATTTTCTGTATATATCTTGACAAATAAAGAAAAATTGTGGTTTTTCGTAAGTTGGAGGAGCAAAAATAAGTAAAATTCCTGTTACCACTTATAAGCTCATATATTGGTATTGAATAAGCAAACAATGGTAAGTTATATAACCCAGTTATTTAGCATATATGCTTGTACGAGGGTTGATCCAGAAGTAATGTCACTGCAGCTATAAAACCGTGTAGAAAAAAGACAGAGCAACAAAATTTCGTATCCAAGTACCTTAATCTATTTGCATTATAGTCTGAAAATGTCATAAAGATATAGTGCACAGTAACTGAGATATCGAGATTGACAGAAAGCATGGTGACGAAACGCGCCGCACGTCAATGACGTTGTTGACTTTCGAGACGAAGTTTCGATATTGTGTCATGTCCAAAGTAGCATATTCGTAGTTCCAGCATAGCACTTTTGTCTGTTCACTCATGTATATTTCATTTTTCAATATTATTTGAACAGCCCCGCAGCTCATGTTCAAGAATTTACACAATATTCGAATTGTTGAACATAGGCCTTCATATATGGGGTCCAAACAAGAGTGGCGTTATTGACTGACATTGCACTTTAAGGTCTTCCGGTTTTCGGACGAGCCTCTAGCGACACATCTGCGCCCTTACAGCGCTAATTGTATCTTTAAACAAGCCTCATAATCACTGTTATCTCACCACATGTCTAATATAAGCAGCTCTAGAGTTTCTAATGGTTATATTCCTAATTTGTGCTAAAACCCTACATATATCCGCTCACGCGTTTATCAGAAATCAACAGTTTCTTACTCGGCAGTAACAAGCATAAGCACTAGCTATCGAACTTTAATTTACAGTGCCGATATTAAAGTTTCAACAGTGGGCGACAGAACTATTTTTCGTGATTGTGTCAAATGTTCATCTGATTTGGCGCGTTAGTTTGATTTTGATTAGAGATTGCCTCTGAAAATTATATTCATGTTATTAACGTTATTTCAACGTGCGGCGCGATGGCGTCGGTGGCATCTTTTGAACGTCTATATAATTGGAGCGGAAAAAGATTCCAACTTAAAATTTATTTTGTAAATCAGAACTGAATTACAGTGTAGCTTGATATAATTTTTATAATAATGCTACTATAAATAAGCGCGCAATGATCACAGTGACATTACTTCTGGATCAACCCTTGTATTATTTCAAATCATAATGGTAAATCCGTCATTATTACTTATTGAGATAATTGAAAAAAATGATACATGGTAAGGTATGACGTGGAATTACCCCACCCACTTTGACACTGCGCTCCACTCTAAATGCGCTTTCGATGAGATCAGTATTTCAGTATATGAAAGCCATCACTTACGAGTAGAGATTGGTGAGGTTTGGTGCAAATCCATTTGTAACAAGAAAATGGCACTTATGGAGACACCCCTTTGCTTCCCGTCTCATAGAAGGCTACACTTACAGGAAATAATTTTGCTGTCTTTTGAGAGCAATTTTTTTTTCTTTAAGAGTAGCCCCTTTTGGAGCAAACCTTGTTAAATATTGCCCAACTCATACACTTGAAGGTCTATGGGTACACCTATATGGTTGTCTGTCAGTTTGTTCAAAGGGAAACAATTTTTGTGACTTTCTGTTTGCTTCCCTGGATGATGAAGCCCTCCAAAAATGAGACCTAGGCTTTCTTAAAGGAAAGCATTTGCTCCAATCCTTTAGGAGTTGACCGTTACTCAGAAGGGAGGCAAAAATGAAATTGGTGGAAGTTGCTTCCCCCTGAAAGTGTACCCATTCACATTAAAAGCGTATGCTTTATAAGCGTAACACTTGTTAGGGCTTGACCTTTTCATTTCTGCTTTCCTATGGGAAACGGCTTCCGCTAAGCGATCATGTAAATTTCAATAAAGTTTTATTTTTAAAAACAAAACTTTTAAGCATTATAACTAGCACATCATGAGAAATCTATATATCATAATAGTTTTTTGTATACAGAATTCAGTGAAAAGCCACCAGTATGAGGCAGACCAAGTATATGTACGACTCTCCAACAAAATTGACTATGAGATGGGTCTTCTAAAGCGGAAACATAAAAGAGAGCTTCAAAATATTAGGGTGGAGATTCTCAGCAAAATTGAATCACAAAATGAGAAAATAGATTCTGTCCGAACAGAAATATTTTCGGAGGAGATTCTCAGCAAAATTGAATCACAAATAAATGAGAAAATAGACAGTAAAATTGCATCACAAATAAAGGAGAAAATGAACTCTGTCCAGACAGAAATATTTTCATCACAACCAATGCACAGTGAAGTAATACGAAATAAACTGCAAAACAGAGAGGTTAAGACGGATCTGAAAATCAAAGAGGTACTGAAACGCAGTTAGAGGAGATTAAAGATGAAGTAGCCATTATCAAACAAGCTTTCAAAGCAGAAAAGAAACATGTCAGAGCACTCCAGGATATAACAGCTTCATGCACTGAAAGGCTCAATGCTATGAATGATTCAATTCTGAGAAACGAAGAGCGCCACACCTATGTTGCAGAAAATTTCAAAGAAGGCAAAGACAGTTTGGAAAGGCAGCCGAAAGACCCAGGGACCACACAGGGACTACTTGGTGAAAATCAAGGTATGAACATGTTACTATAATTATTTGGCTATTTGATGATGGCATGTCCCCCTCTACAATGACCTTAAATATGTTAACCAGGCCCAGAGGTTATAAAACTTGAGTATATTCTCAAACTCAAAATAAAGCACACTGATTGGCTGCTTCCGAGCACATGCTCGGAAGCAGCCAATCAGTGTGCTTTATTTTGAGTTTGAGATTATTCTCAAGTTTTATAACCTCGAACCCAGTCATATTAAGTTTTTGTAAGACAGATCAAAATTTATTGGGTCAGACGGAAAAAAACCCCTGTCTTTTAACCAGCTTCTAATATACATATATTTTCAACCCAGGTTTTAAGTCTAAACCAGCGGTGTGAATTATATAGTACAACAACTTTTTTCTTTCGCAAGAACTGACCTCAGAATGCCAGGAACTGTACCTGCACTGTGCTAGAACAAAGCTTGTGCAGTTCTTAAACAAAGGATCTTTAACAGGTCAGTCAATAATCCGTTAAGCTAAATCAATGAGAAGTATTACATTTATTTTTAATACATGTAGCTTTTAATTGTATTTTGACATAATTATAACTTCAACGCTCTCAATTTTATTATCTGAAGATAAAGTTATGCAAGTTGGTGGCTATTGTTTCAAAACTAGTTGAATCTGCAAACAGTATAGATCCAGATGAGGTGGCTCATAATGATTCAAATGTATTCAAATTTTGCAGGACGTAAATATTTTCGACCGCTTTTTGACGCTTTATGAGTTGACTTTTAATTTACAGATACCTTGGAACAAGAAATAGACAAGCTCATGGCCAAACAAAGCTCCTTGGATACTACAGTGGGAAATAATCAAGACTCACTCAATCAGCTTCTGAACAGAATGGAAAGAAGAAAAGTAGCATTTTCTGCCTACCTTGGTTCATCAACAGAGAAATTACCAATTGGGTCAACAGTTGTGTTTGATAGCCTCATTTTCCAGGAGGGCAATGGGTACAACCCCAAAGATGGTATTTTTACTTGTCCAGAAACGGGGGTTTATATGTTTTCTATTGTAATACACAATGGTAATCGACACACTGTACTTGGTAAGGCAGTTGGTTTACTCGTAAAGCTTAAAGTTGATTATCTCACGAAGGCTCTGGTAATATCTGAACAACAGCATGAGGGTCAAGACCTTCAAAGTTCCAACTTTGCAATTTTAAAGGTAAAGCAAGGTCAAAGGGTCTGGGTGGAAACATACGAGCAGAGTGATGTGGTCGTATGGAATTTATTTTCAACATTTAGTGGTGCCCTTCTGTATAATTAAAACTTTGCTTTATGCCCTGCATTTCTGTTGTTTAATTATACTGCACATATAAGATACTGGTACTTTGTATGAGTAAGGATCTTACAATCACACTTTAAGAAATTCTGCCATTAAATACATTAAAGATCATACAGTGGTTGTGACTTTGACAGCTGACCCTGTGGATGGAGACCAAACTCTTGTGTGTCACATACCTTGTCATTAAGCTTTAGCTTTCTTTGAAGTGTGATAGAATCCACTTTAGTAGTTTTTGAGTAATCATAAAGAAAGGTTCTATATTGGACACTTGTGTGGATGGATATGTGGTTTTAATATGCCTCCTTTTGGGAGCATAAAACTATATACAATGTAATACTAACAATTAAAGTTACAAAATGCCAATTACATATGCATGTACTGAAAATGACAAAGAGACAATAATAAAACTGTATGATCTTTCATGTATTATTAAATAATTTTGAGCCACGATGCGAGAAAACCAACAAAGTGGTTATGCGCCCAGAGCAGACTCAGATCAGCCTGGGCATCCGCCCAGTCTTATCAGAGTCTCCGCTGCCCGCATGAAGGTAGCTTAGACCTTCAGCTACCCTTTAAGTTCTGAGGGAAGACTCTGGTTAGACTAGACGGATGCCCAAGCTGATCTGAGTCTGCACTGGGTGCACAACCACATTGTTGGTTTTGTCGTGTCGCGGCTCAATTTTTTAGTTTATATATGTATATCTATTTCAGAGGTAATAGCAAGACTCCAGAAAATGTGGGTTTTCACCAACAACTGAAATATTAAGTTTGCTTTCAAAAACCCTGTATCTCAGAATTTTATGGATACATGGGCATCTCGGCTTCATCTGGCTGTCTTATGTCACTGTATTTCGACCAAACATCTACAAATATGAATAGGGTGTAGGAGGGGGTGGGGCTGGGTCCAGCGATGGTGCTGAGTAAGTTTCAGTGCTGGGTGTTCTACTAATGGAGATACAAGTATGGCGAGGTCTGACTGTGCTGGCAGCAAGTGCAGCATGGGGTTTGTTTAGATTCTTATTACTCTCGCCTATCATATTTTCTTTTTCTTTCTCCCTCTGTTTGGGAAACGGATCAATATAGACTGAAACAAAAACTCCTTTTCAGAGAAAAACTAATTACCACCAGCGCATTCCCATTCCCTTTTGTTCTTTCCTAAATCTTTGCAATGTAAATATGACTTAGCAAGGTTGGTCAAAAGCAAGGTTGGTCAAAAGCTCTCAATATTTTCAAGATGATTGATATTTAAAATGTCGTTCTGTGACCTTACAAGTGAGATCATAAACCTCCAAACCTCATCTTTTGCTTGTCACAATGATATCCGTGCAAGCCTGAGTTAATGCAACCCATTGGTTCAAGAGGAATAGTTAGTGAAAATATAACAATCTACAGTCAACTCTCGATATTTGAAAGACGAAATTCATTCCAAACTACTGATATCTCAAAGTAAATTTTCTGGTCCCAGAAAATTTACTTTGAGACATCAGTAGTTTGAGGTAATAGGAATTGAATTGTAAATGGAAATTGGAAATGTGTCCAAAATATATTCTTTTATATAAGAGGGTTCTTTTAGATATTTGTGTTCGAGATATCGACAGTTGGCTGTATAGGCTTCTCTGACATTGAAAACGAGGTAGAGGACACCGAAATCTAATCAGCTCTTAGATTGTCTCAACAAAATAGCCATACAAGTTTGGGTAAAATCCATCCATTAATTCAAAAGAAATCATACATTTAAGACTTTGAGCTTGAAAATGAGGTCAAGGCCACCGAAATTAATCATTTGTTTGACTTGTTAGACCTGTCACTATGGTGTATCCATGCAAGTCTGATGAAAATTCATCCATTGGTTCAAGATATATCTTAGTTTTAGGGAACATTTGAGCCACGACACGACAAAACTACTAAAGTGGCATATGCGCCAGCAAGCACTCAGTTCAGATTTTGCTGTGCTCTTAATGGGTAGCTAAGGGTCTAAGCTAGCTAAACGCGGACAGGGAAGACTCTGATCAGACTGGGCGGATGCCAAGGTTGATCTGAAAGTGCGCTGGGCGCACAACCACTTTGTTGGTTTTGTCATGTCGCGGCTCATTTCTAAGCCTGATTTCGACCTGGAAACTGCCATAGCCATTTTCAAATTCCATGTTTTTTCAAGTCCTTTCCAAATTTTCTGATCAGTCACAAAAATCCCTGATTTTGCCCTCTGCTTGGTTCAAGAGGGTTTTCCTTGAACATGGCAGTCTGGCCTACATTTCAGATGAGTGTGCATTGTTTTTAAATTCTGGGATAATATTTGTTTCTCCATCGCGGTTTCTTATCAGTACTAACTCAGTGAGGCACTTCTAAAGAGGGGACACAAGAAGTGTTTTCCCACCAAGTTAAACAGAAGTTGTCTCACTATAGATCTTCTACGAATTTTAAAAAACTGTTTACACTTTCTAGTTCAGTGGTGGTAAGGTTTATTCACTGGATAAGAGATGTCACACCAGTATGATTTAGCATACTATGCATGTGCAATCAGTGCACTGTTCAAAATCTTTAACCTGGCTAGTTGTGCGTAAATACTTGCTTAGAAGTCATCTCAATGGCCCCTAAAATGAAAGCATAGAAAAGGCCAAGTTTTGGACTTCCTGATTCGAATGCTAATACTCTTCTATTGAAATATTTGAACTGGTTTCTTAGAGCTCTAAAACTAAATATATGTGGAAACTGGACTAAAACAGCTATTTAGAAAGCCTTGAATAAACGGCATATAGGCAATAGACGGTCTTGAGCAATAGTTTTCAAACTAAAGAACTTGCTGACTGGCTTTCACCAATGCAGTTTAGGCTTTCCAGAAACTGATGCTAATTAATATGTCTCTTTGCATAGACATAACTGGATTCTAATAGCTTCTTCCTCTTATTCATTTTAAGGTATAGCCTGTACATAAAATTGAATATACTTGAAATTTCATTCTGACAATTGATACATAAACAAAGGTACGAATTTGGTCTTACAAGCAAATAAATGTTCCAAAATGATCTATAAAAGGTGACCACCTCACTAAATATTTGGACAGGAATGTCTGAGCAAACCTCGTAGACCAAGGTCAGACTGTTCAGGGAGTGCAGTAGTATTTCCTATTCTGCCAGCACTTATGTGTAAAATTGATGATATTCAAATCAGTGAAAGTCGAATCTGTTTGATTTTGGTTTTCAATCGCAACTGCTGCAGAGATAGCTTATGTCAATATTAAAGCTGTCATGGTAAGGTGTTTTGTCAGTAAGCAGTCAGCTGTAGCAGAAAAGGTTTAAATTGTACTGAAATGGGTAGTCAACCTTAGCAAAAATTGGACTTGACGGTTACGCATCAGACCAGTTCTTAAAATTCGTATAAGAGCTATAATTATGTGATCCGACCGTTTCTGGAGTTTTGTATGTTACACAATACTGCTTGTGCAATGACCTGTGCCATGTCATATTATTTGGTTACTTGCAACTAGCAGTTACAAGTAATCAACCCACTGGGCACACAACGATGAATCAACATTGAATTAACGTTGATTCAACGCCATGATGTTGATTCAACGTTGATTCAATGTTGAATCAACGCTCTGTTCCTTCTGGGAAATCACATGACACATGTCATTTCATGTACATATATTTTTTTCATTCATTCTTTGATATTGTCGTGCACGTCTGCGGCTTTCTGAACTTTCAATAAACTGTGAAAATTTTCAAACTTTGTATGTCTTTTCCATATTACTACATGTTCATGTATATGTAATATCTCACAGTGCAAAATTAAGTCTCAAGGATTTTACAGCAAAAAACATGTAAACATAAATTGAGCCGCGCTACGACAAAACCAATAAAGTGGTATGTGCGTCCAGCGAAGAGTTAGATCAGCATAGGCATCTGCCCAGTCTGGTCATAGTCTTCGCTGTCGCTACCCTTTAAGCGCTTAGTGACGACCCTGATCAGACTGGGCCGCTGAGTCACCACTAGGCGCAAATGCTACTTTGTTGGTTTTCTCGTGTCGCGGCTCAATTCTGCTGTGAGATGGTTTTTCCTTTGAGGTCCTGGATTGTTCTCCTGAGCTGACGTATCTTCTGAGCTAATGTAAGAAGGCAACCATCTTGGATCGTGGATTACAACTGGCCCAATGGCTTTTTAGATGCTTGACATTTTCGAAATATGAGAGACCTTGGTCAACGGTCAAAGAATGACTTTGACCGCTGGTACTCAGAAATCTTTATGTACTCCTTTTGATGACTGTATATACCAATTTGTATGCCAAAATTTCCATGAACTCATATGTTCTATCATTTTTTCCATATAAAAACACACAAAAAAAGTGCCATAAAAAGGTCAAGGTGAACCCAAGGTCATCATTTGAACAATTCTGGTAGTATGTGAGTACCCGATGATACATACAGGTACCAAGTTTCAAGACCATCGTTCAACTGGTTCTGGAGAAGATTTCTAAAAGTTTTTACCATATATGGGCGTGGTGGAGATGTTGGTCATGTGTCCTTGACCGTTTGAACAGACTTTCGTTCCCCAAACCCCTGGAGGCCTATAAAAATTTGATTACAAATGGCCCAGTGGTTTCGAGGAGAAGCGTTTGAAAATGTTGATGGACGACGACGACGGACGATGCCCCCCCCCACACACACACACACACAGACAACACACTCTGAACCCCGGAGCATTCGCCTCAGGTGAGCAAAAGAGAAAAAAGTAGTAGAAACTGATGGACAGTGACAATGATAGAAAACCATCACAAAAGCACCGCCTTGGAATGGTCAGTTATAAGTACTGGAGGGCTTAAATCAATTTTTGCACAGTCCTTTCCCTGAGTTCTGCAGCTGTTCATTACCAAACATACAAGTTACACCAAAAGTGCACGCGAAACATATTGCCAGTTTCAGTCAAAAGGACACGTGACCAAGAGAAAACAGAGTCATTGCTGCTGTCATCGGTACTCGGGCGAATATATAATTGAGCCGCGACACGAAAAAGCCAACAAAGTTGTTGTGCGTCCAGTGCAGACTCAGATCAGCCTGGGTATCTGCCCAGTCTAATCAGACTCTTCGCTTAGTGTTTTAAGAGTAGCTAAGGTTCTAAGCTACCTCCATGCGGACAGCGAAGACTCTGATCAGACTGGGCGAATGCCAAGGCTAATCTGATTCTGCGCTGGGCGCACAACCACTGTTCTGTTTTCTCGTGTCGCGGCTCATATAGCTCTCGTTTCATGGCAGTTGAGCACATGTCCGACCACCAGCACTCAGCGAAAGAAGCAAAGCTTCTACCACCTAACACCTAGTTCTCTACTATAATCTATTCTCTTTTATCCCATAAACCTGCAAGGTTATTGGGAAACAGAGATGACTTTGCAACTATCCCTTTCTTCCACCTAGTCCTGTTCTCAGCTGCCCTAGTTGTGCTGGCATTGTATAGCCTTGTGCATTTTTAATGCCTTATTACCCCAGTCTGTGTCTGTCTGCTTCGTCTCATTAATTAATTTCACTTTGCCCTGTAGGATCGTCTTAGGCAAGCCAGAATACCTGGAGATGCGACCAGACCACCTAAGTTTCCATTCCTTGGCCATGCTCAGGAGTTCGTTACATTCGCCAATGGCTGTTTGGATCTCCCTGCAAATATCCTCTAAAGTTATATGGCCGTTGTGCGAGATAGCATTTAATCTCAAAGGCGTATGTTCTTTTTTCTAACTCTGTCACAAGTTCACATCTGTAGATCGCGTGACCTGAAAGCGATACATTGATAGACAGCTTGATTCTTTTTTAAAATATAACAAATAACGCTGACAAATATCTTAAATAAGTGCATGCATATTGCAGCAACGACAATGTGCTGATTTGCTACCGTTGAGTGATTTGTCTTCTTGGAGAGTACAGGAAACAAAGGAGGTGTATCGAATTATCAAAATATGAATTTGCCGATTTTATCCAAACGGAATTAGTTGAGAAATGTAAATCCTGTAAACGGAACGGAAACTACGAGGTCTGCAGATTGGACCAGCTGTAATGTTTCAGAAGACTTCTAAACCAGTGTTGCCTTGGGACTGACACATATTTGAATACGTCATTTCCTTGTAAATCTGCATGAAACTAAATAGTTGAACTCTGGATAGCCTTTTAGAGGTTTATGAAGAATACAGCTAATATCATATTCAGATTTGCTGTATGCACCTAATGAATTTAATAAAGCGAACTGTGGAGCGCCATTCAATCATTTGAAATATGATACAATATTAGATTATTTTAGCTGCGGTATATGAACAACCATTTCTCTTTATTGTCAGAGGGTTTACCCAGAAAATATCACATTCTAAATTTTCTAAGCACCACTGCAAATGCATATCTATATGCAGTGCCTGAATCACAGTTGGCAACTTTATTACCCTTAAACGAAATGGCGACCGATTCAGCATACATCGGAATCAGAATATTGGCGCCTGACCACTGCACTGATATCTTTGGCTGGCTCATCGTGGTCTGCATATTGGTTTCTTCTTACACTGGCTTCAGAGAACATCCGAGATCTCAGCTTTGTTTCGTCATAGTTTTATGATTTTATATGTTTTACTGTAAAAGCTCATTGATGACTAAGGAGGGGCCTCGATACAATGCGAACCCTTTTTTATTTGGAACTGAGATGAGCGACATTGCATATTAAAAATTTAAACCTATAGCAGCATTATTGTTATTCTATTGCATTTCATCTAAGCACCAAAAATGAAAATAAATAACTAAATTTGCAAACGCGGCATCTGATGTGGGTCTGTGCACTGTTTGCTACTGTCCCTGTTATGGGACACTAGGCATGAATGGGTTAATGCTTAAAGTCTTATTGAGGCTGGCTTTAATTAACTGTCAGTTATGTCGACGGAGATTTTCTTTAAGACACAAAACTTATGTTAAATCTTGTTTCTTTTAAGTGAGTGGATAGAAATCCAAGGGAGGTCACTCCTATCCTAAAGCATACATCTCACTTCTTACATGCAGACACCTTTGAAGTACGGAATTTGATCGGAGAGAGAGATCTTTTATTTTCCCGCTAATAAACTTCTGCAGGCATGTTTCCGTATGTGTGTGTGTTCTTCTTTCCCTATTGGTTTTGAGAGCGGGATATGGGATTTGATTGTACTAATTTCTGATCATTGCCTATCTTTTTACTTTACTTTATGATCTTTGCGACTAAAGCAATGAAGACAATTACATTGGGGATTGGATTCACCTATCAAGGAGGCTAATGCTTTTCTGTTAACGTTTTCTCTCTTGTTACAATGGCGGCTGCAGCACTGAGATGTATTCATACAACTTGATTTTTTCTGAAGCTTCGACTAATAGCTTGAAGTAGTTGTTTGATCGTAAAATTTTAATTAAATAATTATGAGAAAGAAGTCCGTCATCTGCAAGACAGGGCCTATAAACCAAACATGAACTCTATTGCAGTTGTTTTATATGGTATGTCCATGGGGTGGGCCATTCACCTGATCTCCAGCTCTTCTTGTAGACCCTTGTTCAAACGTCATCGAACAGGTTCTGCTGGTTCTGCTTGTATAATATTCAAGGGCGTAGCTACGTAAGCGGCAAATATGCAAGTGCGTATTGAAATTTTGTCAAAATTGACAAAATTTCAAAACGCACCTGCATATTTGCATGCTGAAATTTTATAAATTAGACAAGATTTCAAAACCAACTCCCAAAGAGGCTGAAATACGTATTTTCCCTTCAAGAAGTAGAGAATAAAACATGGTTGTGCGTATTATGAAATTGCCCCTAGTTACGCCCCTGATATTAGTATCAGCGCCTGCGGACTTGCTTGTATCAGTGCTTCTCTCAATCTCAACTTCCTCATGAAAACTCAGATATAGATCTTCGTTTGTGTGCTGATTGCAGTCCAGAACTGCATTGAACCACAACTCTCATGATAATATATTTCACAGCAATATTCTGTCCATCTGTAGATAACAAATTGTTCTTCCCTTAAACATTTCCCAGCTCTGTCCTGGACAACTGTGGATCTACCCTGTTTCTCTGAGGTTCGATTCTTTGCATATCCTCTTTCGATATGCTCTCTTGCTGTTGATTTTGATCAGGCAAGTTTCAATCTCCTCGCACTGCATACTTATCCAGTCCATATTTCCTTTATTCAGAGCCTTCAGAATACTCGATAGCTTTCCTATTCCTTCATACCTCATCTTCTTCAACCCACTCCCCCCACCCCACCCCCTTTCAATCACAACGCTCAAGAGCATCTCTAGTGACCCAGGACTTTTTTGTTAGACGCTTCTTCCTATGTATCTCACTAGCTGCGTCAAACACTTCTGATTTACTGGTTGTATCCAAAGTCTGTGTCCATGTCATCATCAATCAGACTGATGAGTGGTCCAAAATTCCTACCTGAGGTGTGTATTACATATTCGGGTCTCTTAGCTTCTCAAGGTCAAACCTCTGTCTTGTCTGAATTGGCCTGCTAGTCTTCTTCAGAGGAATCTAAACTGTCACAATTACCATGTCCTGGTTATACCTTTATCTGCTCCAGGAAAGCTGCTTGTCCTACGGATGTTAACGACTGATCGAAACTCCTTCCTCACCAAGTCCTTGGGATATTAACGACTGGTCGAAACTGCTTCCCCGCCAAGATGTGGTCAATTTGGTCGTGACGTTTCCCATCTTGGCTATGTCATGTCCATATTCTATATGGTTAGTGGCGGCTAAAGGTATTTGTCAGTACGAGGTCTTTAAAGGCTGCAAAATATGCTTGTAAAATGGGTAAATATTGTTTGAAGTAAAGCATATATTGAAACCTTTTATCAAGTGTATGCCATACGTTGTACCCACGCACTGACATTTATACGGAGTCGTATTACAAATGTTTTGACATGTTCGTGTTCAGAACTCTATAAACAACTCCTAGCGGTTTCAGAGCTTCGGGATTGGAAAACTATTAGCTTCTGATGCTAAGACTTTTGTCACTTAAAATGTCGAAAAACTGGTTGGTACAATAAATACATTTAATGTAATCCATACATTCGAGATGAAATTACTCTCTGCGATGTATAAACAAATTTTTGTTTGTTTATTCCTCTTGCTCTAAGACCTAAGTTATCCTTCAAATTCGGACCACTTAACCAATGCCTATAATTATCCTAAAATATAAAAAAAATGGTTTCACTAGTTGGCGAGGTTACCAAAAACACTGGCAGTATATCAAAATCAAGTTTCTCCTATAAAGACCAGCCTGTACTGAATACAGTTGGTTTTTCAAGTATACTGTCCCAACATTACTGATAATCACAGTAATGCTTTTAATCTATCTTCGATAACAGAATTTCTGTCCCTAAAGACACTATCATATTAAGTGAATATACCTGAGCCCAGTTGTTCGGTGTATTGTTAGCTTAACGTTAGTCAAGGATTTGTAATGTTTTCAAGTACACAAATATGATAATATTTTGCTGAAAATATATGAGGAGGGTTTTTTTCTGCAAAGGCGCCCCACTTTTGTTTTGCAAAAAATGACAGCGTTTTTGCGTACAATACGTTTGAAAATGTAACGTCTCGTTAACTAACGACGTCGGTAGCTTTGAACAACAGGACCCGTGTTTCATGTTTTATCCGGAGTTGTTATCAGTCTTGAATACTGTTTTCTTCTGTTTGAGGAGCATTCATGGTCTAGTGATGTAAGGCCAAGGGCTCACAAGATCGAGCTCCACTTCCTACGATATGTAGGAAAAGCCGTAACGGTGTGAAAACACACATCCACGGGCAATTTCAATTACACTTCTTAATTTGCTTGCCTTCTACTAAACGGACACATCTTGAAGGACACTCTCTGCACTCTCGGAGCGTATATTCTTTACTATAATGAATGCCCCCACCCCCACCCTGGTAGAACATGAAGCAAAAGTATTGTCGGTTTTGTTTAAAGAGAGGGCTTTAAAGATAAAGATGTAGCCACACACTTAATGAAGGGGTAACATTAAATTCATGTTGGTAGGACGTTATACCGGGGCTCACACACTCGATTGTTCTGTTTGCAGCAAAGTCGCCAAAGGTAATTGGGTTGAACATTATGCAGTCTGTCGCATAACATTCATGTGGTATCGGGTTATTTTATAACGAGATAGTATTTTCCTAAAGGATGTTACGAAACGAAAAAGAGCCGTTACAATACGAGAAAGGGTCATAGATACCAAACGACCTGGTCATCAGGTCGTTTGGTAACTGACTCTTTTTCGTTTCGTAACAGCCCTTGTAGATACATAGTTAACCAGGGGTGAAATTGATCAGAAAAACATTCCGACTAAGAATATATTTGTTTATTTTACACTTATCTACCATAAAAGTCATGTAATCTTAACAACGATCTGTATCAAAACCATCTTAAAGACTCACCAATATGCGACTGTGGGAATAGTATTGAAGATGCTGAACATTACTTTTTTAGATGTGAAAGGTATAGCAATGAACGACTAATCCTATTTCGAGCAACCAGAAAATTTCATTCTCTAGGAGTTCATTTCATACTATATGGCTCCGATGCACTTTCTATAAAGGACAATTTTATCTTCTTCGGTCATGTGCACCAGTTTATCAAGAGACAAAACGTTTTATCAATTAATTTGCGTTCAAATTTAGTTTTGTCACTATCAGCTCAGCGATCTGGCTATCCTTCACCATGAAACATTTTATATATTTAATGATCAGGCTGTAATCTTACATTCATTTATTTCTTTCAGGTGAAAAGCTATACCAAACCTGAGTCTGCCCAACAATAGAAGAACCAGTTCGAGGGTACAGAAAGACCAGTTCCATTTCCTTCCCCAACCCATTCCCCCCCCCCCCTCCCCTCCTTACCTGCCTGATATATCATAATGGCTGTTGTTGATGTTAGACTGGATGCTGCTTACTGGATTAGTTGTTGCTACTTTCTTTGTACATGTTTTCTATCTTTCCTATTGTATGTTTGAGCGCTATAGAATTTACACCTTACTTATAGTATGTCTAATTTTTCATGCCATTGCCTGTAACTTTGTATTATACAAATATATGGGGAGGACCGTAATTAATGTTGTAAGAACTTGTGGTCCAACCCAGTTGCTGTATAGATTATTTGGCAATAAAATATGTTTAAACTAATAAAAGTCATGTTACGACAGGCCTTGCTTAAGAAAATGCTTTAGTCCGTATCAAATTTTGTCACTTTGTCACTGATATCAGGTCGTAGTGGCGTCGATGAAACTGTGAAGAAAGCTTTACGGTGTGATACAGGTAGCTTAGAGGTTTCTTTGCATTTTTTTTATTACAGTCAGCAACATAACCAGAAATCATTGCAAACCAAATAAGCTGAGATACTTAAAAGGTGTAATCCGAGGAATATCTTCATCTGAAAAAAGAAAATGTATAATCGTTCAATCAAATCATCATGTTTATCATAATTGTTTAAAGAACAACACCTTCTGAAACAGTTAAACGTAACTCTGGCAGTGTGGCCTCGGTATCAGAAGAATTGGCTTTATTTAGCTGAAATTCTGACTGGTAAAAAAGATTTGATTGACCATACAGTCAAAATAGGTGTTACGAGTATCAATGTTTAATACATCATTTAATATCTAGACGTAGAGTTGAAAGTTTTTCTTATCCCCAGAAAGAGACATCATGACGTCTCTTTCATAGCAAAATAAAAAACAAATCTAACATAAGGGGAGCGCATTTATTGCCCATCTCGTAATGCCTGGTACTGTTTGTCTGTATAATTTAGTGCCAAATCTAATGTTAATATTGTCCAGAAGCAATGTTAGAGCCCCACAAATCTTTTAGCAAGACCTTAAAGTATTCTTTCTGTGTTCTTCGGTTGTGAAAAAAATTCTTACAAGCAAAATAAAGGGATTCGTCTCTTTCAAAGATCCTTCCTATTGAATCAATAGGTTTTGTTAGAACCAGGGGCCATATTTATGAAACGACTTAAGTGGTTGCTATGCTGTTGCTAAGGCTAAATTTCTATAAAGGAGATTCCCTACAACTATGAAATTTGCTCTGGAGGAACAGTCTTCCAAAGACTGTTCCTCCAGACCAAATTTCATAGTTGTAGGGAATCTCCTTTATAGAAATTTAGCCTTAGCAATGGAAGACTGTTCCTCCAGAGCAAATTTCATAGTTGTAGGGAATCTCCTTTATAGAAATTTAGCCTTAGCAACCGCATAGCAACGACTTAAGTGGCTTTATGAATACGGTCCCAGTATGATAAAATTGTAAGACGAAAAGCTAGTTGCATGAAAATCTCTTTACTATAGTTTATTTAATACCTCACACGAGTTTTTTTCCTAACGACAAATATCTAACAGATCTTTCGTAGGCTTTTTAAAGGCTTAATTGAATAATCTTAATAACAGTAATGCATTGTATTAACAATTTTTCAAGTTCAGTAGGAGTGAAAAAAAAACAGAGTTAACTATACAAAAAGGGCTTTAAATGGTCTTATTTGAAGTTTACTTAACCAAAATGACCAAACGTTCAATGCGTAAATACTCGATGTAATGCTTAAATCGTCGCTCGAACGCGTCTTTCCGTGGGTAAATAATCGAACAGGTCGCTGTCCTACATTACAAGACGCCCCCTTAACAAAGTTACTAGCGGCCAGTTTGTCTCTATTACAAAGTATGGTAAACTAATACTTCTTAGCTATGAGACAAAAACAACAGACTTAAAAAGCTTATATAAATCAGCGATGTCATGCATAAGCAATGTGGTCTGACATAGTTATCCTGATATAACTTGGTCATTCTATTGTTTTATCTATTATGATAGAGTTCCGAATTAACTTGGAGATGAGACTTAAACTGTTTGATCCAAGCGAGTTCATTAGACCATTTAAGGTGATTGGTACACTTTCAGGGGAACCAGCTCTGCCATTTTCACATTTTTCTCTCTTTTCAATAAGTAGAGCCCCTTCGGATGGGAATCGTTTTCCAGCGAAGCAACGGGAAGTCACAATTGATGTTCCCCTTTGTAGAAATAACGAAAAAAAATCAAAGAGTTGTTCTAATATACGTTACACCTAATGTCGAAAAGATTAGAGGTGTCATGGTTGAGTGGTAAGATTATTCAGATTATTGCTGTCGATCCAGCAGTAAGTGGACACCGGATTCGAACCCGAAAGGTTTATAAGCAGCGAAAAGAGTGAATTTGGCCCATTATTTCATACGGTGCGTCTCAGCTACAGAGGACCTATAACAACCTACTGTACCTACGGCCACAAGGCCACGAGATCCCTTTACCATTAACATTTAAAGATACATTCGAATGCATTTTACAGTGTTTCATGTTTCATTCATAAAGAAGGTTATTAGACCCTGTTCACGCGCCCGTTTAGAGTTCAGTAGGTGGCCGAAGTGCCCAGCATCAAATGAAAGACAGACAGACAGACAATTTACTAGAGTCTCACTTTTGTACACATAATATACATATACACGTTTAAACACACACGTGAGATGTACAAAATCACTCATTTTGAGTTACGAGAGACTTTAAGAAGGATAAAAAGTATGTACAAGTAAGATATTTACATTAAAATATTATATAAACTGTTAAATGATAAAGAATGTTTCTTCTGACTGTGAGAATAACAATTATTAAGCATCCAAATCAAATGGTCAGTGACAAGCTGGCTCTTTCGGCCATATAATCCCTTTTTAAAGTTGGCAAAAGCTTTGCTTTTACGTAGTGATATTCAGTCTAAGCTTAATGTAAATAATTAATTATTTGTGGCATTTTGTACGCTTAAGATTTACCAAAAACGCAACCTTCTCATTACAAAACTGTAAATGGATGACATAAACCGATTATTACGTATAAAATGACACTAGCCTACTGTCTGTTATCCATTTTGTTTAAACATGACTGCCTAGTACGTCTTAGAAATCAGAAAAATCCGAAATTATTAAGTCGGTCAAATATGTTGAAGACGTACGTCTTATGGTTGTATAACCTGGGACATACCCCAGCCGACAGATGCCGACCAAGACAAAAAAAAAACGCAAACACAAATTATTTCTGGTGATTGATAGTAGGAAACATCGCGAGACTATGGGCATTCGAATACCTCCGATTGTTGTAATGTATATTTTCTTTTTAAACTCATAAAAACGAAAATTTCAACATAATCCAAGAACTCTCATTGAAATGTCACTCTTAACTCACGATAATCGGCAGTGGAGAGTCCGATAATCGGCAGTGGAGAATCTATCTATCTATCTATCTATCTACATTCCGTTACACAAATTGTGCAGGTATTGCATGCTAAGTTAAGTAGTATACTGGAAGATAGTCTACAGCTGAAAACTGAAAAGTGGGTGTGGTAATTAATCAGCTTTACATCTAAACGAAAAAATAATGTTCTTATTACAAAACAGAGCATACTTTTAACAAAATTTACCAAAGTAGATTTAAAGTAAAAAGATTATAAATCAATAAAAATTAAATTAAATGGAAATGGACCTATTTTGCACCGACCGAAAATGTCACTTACTGATACCCTGTCATTAAAATCGATAGTGGCTATGCTATAGGCATAGACACTTTTCTAAATATCTGTTAAAAGCTAGTTACAATGCTTTTGCAAACTTCAATTTCTGGCAGCTAGTCTGTTTTATTCAAACTTTTGCTTTTCTCTTTATTCCAAGTGATTCTCCTTTCTCTTAGTATTTAAGTTCTAATCCTGAAAATGTTACATTTCTGATCTGAAGTGTAATGTTGCATGCTCACCCATATTTAGTCAATCTTTGATTACATGTCAGTCTTGTTGCTTATTTAACGTCCGTCTCACTTGACATATTATTTCCAGCAAACGCTCATTGTGAACATTGTTTCTTTGAAACTCTATTCCCAAATGTCAATTCATGTCAGCGAAGAGATCGTATGTGTAGAATCACGTGAAAAGGAACCATAGACCATTGCAAATAGCAACTGCATGTATCCATATCAGCCTCAAAGCAGCTGCACAGACAGATTGCTGTCTTTACTTATTCCTTTATAGATTCTCCAGAATTTGTAGATTCTATATGCTTAAAGCGAAGATTCTGATCACTTTGAGCAATTTCGGTGGATTTCCATACACCAAAATTGGTGATCAGAATCTTCGCTCCCAGTGCTCCCTGTTTGCACATGCCGCAACGATCTATTTTGACGTGACACGCTCATATGTACACTCACAGGCGATACATAACGTCATTCAAAAGTTTAATCTGAAATATCCATGTAAATTTCTTGTGTCGTTGTACGACAGGCTTTATCTAATTATATGCATTCTCACGTGCTGTTAGAAAGGCTGTCTGAAATGTAGGGCTAATATTTTTTTTTCAATTTTAAAGAATTGTGGATGTCTACAGCTGGTTTCTTTTAAGCATGTTAATCATCTCAAATGTACACGTAATTCATCTAAACTTGTGTACACTTTTGAGTCTATATACCCCTAAAAGTTTTTCGTTCATGCTTAAAATATCTTTTTTGATATTCGACTATAGTGTATGTACTATTGGCAAAAAGTAGGGATGTTCAGCTATAATGAAGTGTAGCTTTTAAAAGAAATATTATATCTATCTAAAACTGTAAATATGTATAAGACATATACTTTTAAAAAATGAATAAAACTTGATTTTGAACGAATTATCCTGTGACGTGATCTGCATACATTTCTGCCAAAGGGTCCGATCCTAAACATCATATCTTCAAAAAAAGAAGAAAAAGAAATATTCAGATTCTTCGAGTAAGCTGGATTTTTTAAGCATTTCTGATTTTTGTATTCTCAGTTTTTTTATTATTACTAATACTATTTTTATTATTATTGTTATTATTATTTGTTTGTTTTGTTTATTTTTGTATTTTTTTTTGCTTTGTTTTTTCTTATTTGTGATGTCTTATATTTGTTCTGCGAAACTGCAATTTTAAATAAGCAAAAACCAAATTAGGTATGCCAAGTCACAATACAGTTAAGTCTTTTTATGCTTGGATTCCTGATTTTTTACAAAGCGATGTGAGTTTGTTAAACGAATCATAGCCAGTGTCCTGCGTATCTATCTAAAACTGTATATATGTATAAGACATATACTCTTTAAAAACGATTCGCATAAAACTGGAATTTGAACGATATATCCTGTGACGTGATCGGCATACATTTCTGCCAAAGGTTCCGAATCAAAACCTCATATCTTCGGAGAGAAAAAAAAAACAGAAAAAAAGAAAACATTCAAATTCTTCAGACGTTTTATTAATAGTACAGATGAAGATGAAATGTCTGATATGGACGAACTCAGTGCTAAGAGGTGCAGCCATGGAGTCGTTTCGCTTAGCCTCGTGCAGACTTCGTAATGAAAATAACAAAACAACTTAGCTCAGTAATGGACAGGCTCGGTGCCAGGAGGTGAGCGAATGCTGCATTCCGCTGAGCTTTGCGTTACGAGCATTGGAACAACAGTACACACGAGATTTAGCCCTCACTCAAAAGTTAACTTTCAATCGTGTCGAACCAAAAACACAAAAGCAGTGCAAACGTTACTCACATTTTTCAGGAAAAACTATATCCACAGTTGTTTTTAGCAGAACTGTAAGACTTAACTCCCTAACGACTTCGCTTAGCTAACGATGCTTTGAACAACTGGGCCCAGATTATTAGTTATTTCATCTAGATGTAAACTTGTTTTAGGGGCTGTTTAGCTGACTAGCAAGCAATATTATAGCAATCAAAACTACACTGATGTGTTCAAAGACAAAAGTCCAAACTCTGTATTTTCCGATAAGCAAGGTTATAGCTCAAACGAATGAAATTTTTCATATGACGTCGCATCTGAGAGTGTAATAAAGCCATGCATTAAAAACGATAATCCACTAGTTGATTAAATATGCAAATTACGTCGTAACGTTATGCGTTGACGTCAATAAAACGTCGCGTTTTCTAATGGCGAAATCGTGACGTTTTAGTGCAAAATTTGCGTATAAAAGGCGATTTCAGTGTCATATGATAAATAAAATCTTACATTCGTGCTCCTGTATTATTGAATTTATTAAACTCGTTGGTGAAAACGATAAGATGCTCGGCATAACCTCGCATCTTATCATTTTCCCCAACTCGTTTAATAAATTCAAAAATACATGAGCACTCATGTAAGATCCTCTATGTAAACAATAACGGTCGAAATAGCAGTCACCAAAAGCATTTTCATACTAGCTAGTACTAAAGAATATCCCAAGACAACGAGATATTGCCCATTTATCAAAAGTAACGACGTGACTAGTTAACGAGGCGATATATTTTCAAACCGGTTAGACCAAAAACACAAGACTCGTCCTGGATAGTTGTGGATCTACCAAGTTTCTCTTAAGTAAGATTCTTCATCAGCTGGTATGCTCCCTTACTGGTGTTTTTGTTCAGGCAAGTTTCGATCTCCTCGCACTGAATACCTATCAAGTTCTCCTTTGCTTTCTTCACCGCCTTCTGAACCCACTTGTTAGCTTCCCTGTATTCTTTTGCCCCTTCTGCTTCATACTGCCTCTTCTTCGAAACTCTCCTCTCGTCACAGAGGTCGAGAGCATCTCTGGTGACCCATGGCTTTTTCCTGCGATTTTCCTTTCCACTGAGTATCTCACTGGCGGCATCAGTCACTACTGTATTGTAGGTGGTAATCATGGAGTCTATTCCCACGTCATCATCCCTCAGACCGATGAGTGATGCAAATTTGCTACTTATTGTTGTTTGAAAAGTGGATGCCGCATCTGCGTCCATTAACTCCTCAAGATCAAATTTCAATCTTGACTTCATGCATATATGGGTTGTCCTTCTCGCCTTCTTCAGACGAACTCGAAAGTTCATCATCACCAGGTCATGGTCGCTTCCTATGTCTGCTCCAGGAAAGCTCCTTGTCCTATGGATGTTAACTCGTGAGCGGATGCGCTTCCTTACCAAGATGTAGTCAATCTGATTTTGGTGTTTCCCATCTAGGCTGTGCCATGTCTATCTTCTGGATGGTTTGTGAGGGGCAAGGGTGTTTTTCAGTACCAGGTTGTTACTTAAAAGTTGCAAGTCTGTGACCTCTCTCATTTTACTCGACAATGCAGTCCTGTGAGACTTAACGAATAAGAGACTAATGATTTCACTAAGCTAACGATGTTTTGAACAACTCTGTCCAGATTATTAGTTGTTACATCGACTGGCAAAGAATGAAATAGCAATCAAAACAACACTGATTTGTTCAAAGACAAAAGCTGAAGAGCTGTAGTTTCCGATAAACAAGGCTATTTCTAAAACGATTGAAATATTTCCAATAACGATCGAAATAGCAGTCACAAACACCATTGTCATACCGGTTAGTACATTAAAATATCAAAAGATGACAGAGTGTTTGCTCTGAAATGTCAGTTTTCAGTCTTAATTTTAAACTCTTTTATGCTTAGTGTTTTGCTAAACCCACTATTGCGTAGGCAGACATGTTACTTGACTTCATAAAATGGTCGAGTCCATTTGTCAACTAAGGGGTTCTGGTTAAGTTTATTTTTATCTTTTTGATTTTCTCTAAAGGAAAATACCTATCGCTCTTATGCGAATAGCGAAGACCCTGATCGGACGCCGCGTTCTGCGGCGTCTGATCTGCGTCTGCATTGTTTACCAATGCCCCTTTTATGGGACACTAGGCATAAAAGGGTTAATGCCGAGCGTGCATAGTGTCAGCTCACATACTTTTACTTACACTAGTTTACTTGATCTCTCAGTTATTATCAGAGTAATTCAAGGTCAGGTCCTTCATAACTCAATTGTTGGAGACCTGTTGTTCCACTTGTTTCTACAAAACTAACTGCGGTAAACTGATAATGTTTGTAAGACAAAGCCAATAGCATTAAACAGCTTTCATATATCAACGATGTCATGCCTAAGCAACAAAATTTATGTATTTGGTCTGACTTGTGTTATCCTGATATAGCTTGTTTGTTCATTTGTTGAGTCTGCGGTGATATACTGCTAAAAGACTGAAATTTACAGCTACCAAGAATGTTTTCCTTGAATGTTTGTGACTTCCCATGGCCAGTTCTGAATAATACACTACTTAAAATATTCAAAGGAGCACTGTATATATTTGCCATATGTCTCTATATAAAATACTTCATCATCAGAACTAAAGGACCGACCATTTGATATTCTGGGGTGCCTGGTATATTTTTCAAAAAAAAGTCCCTGTCTTTGGATAGGCAAGAAAAAAATAAATTGGCTCACAAGGGGATTGAAAAAAAATCTGGCCTCAAAAATCAGTGAAAAAAAATAACCTGGCTCCACCAAAAATTTAGACAAAAATAGTCTGCAGATAATCCCATTTGAATTGAGTCTTTAAAATGTCGCTGGCTTCTGGGGGCTGCGCTCCCCAGACCCCCCCCCCCCATATTTATAGTAATGTTTTAATATTATTATATTTCTTTTATTATCATCCCTAGTTTTGCTCTATTGTTTCCAGTCTTAAAATCGTCATTAAAACTGGGACATTGCTTTGCCCCCCCCCCCCCCCCCCCCCTTCCCTTTGTTAACTTCTTAGCAAAGAACTTTTAGCCATTTATTAACTTGCATTCATTTATAATGTGACTCTATCAATAAGCATTTATCAAACTTTCAAAAGTGCAAATAAAAGCATGTTTGGGCATATGATTGGGCCAGAAAAAAAACTTGATTCCTGATGTTATAGCCCTATAACTTTGCGAAAATAACCCTATTTTTTTGGTCAAAATAACCCTAATTTAAGGCCTAATTTTTGGCCAAGCTCATACAGGGATGTTTGCATCTGTACCATAGATGAAGAGAGTAACATGCTCCAGGCACTGGTTTGCAAAAGCAAGCTAAACCATGCCCTTAACCTGGTTACAGACAGCACCATGTTCTTTTTGTGATAAGATAAGGTGTAAAGAATACTGATGTGGGTAAAATAAAAGGACGTTAAGGTCAAATAAATAAGGATCTGATCACTCCAGCACACAAGAGCAACTGGCCACACATACAGCAGCAGATTCTGTTTGACCTCATCACTCATTCTAGACTGTGATTGTAACAGTACATAAAGTGCTGGTATTTATTTAGCCCCATAATATGTTTGCAGTTTAAGCAGTTTTTGTTCATTTTACTGCAAGGACACAAGAAGTTTGACAACTTTATCTGATTATCAAAACATTATGGGAATCTGGCATGTGGTAGTAATGATGGGTATAGAGATACCTTGTGAAGGTCACTGTGAAAAATCTTCACACTTTCTATACCATGTGAGCCTGACTGTGATAGTTCAGCCTATAAAATTTATAAAGAAAATGTTCGAGTTAGTCTGTAAAAAAGAAATTAGCTTCCTCAAGGTGAAAAAAAAGAAATTGTTTCCAGAGCCCAGTGAAAAAAATAACCTGGCTCCACCCAGGAATACCAGCCCCCCCCCCCCCCCCCCCCCCCCCAGAATATCAAATGGTCGGACCCTAATAAAAGGCGTCAGTGTCTACAATAGACATTGATGCCTTACCTATTAATTAGTTTTGATGATGAAGTATTTTGTATTTTTATATATAATCATTGAAGAAAATCCTTTTTAAGTGACAGCCCCCCCCCCCCCCCCCCCCCAGAATATCAAATGGTCGGTCCCTAATAAAAGGCGTCAGTGTCTACAATAGACATTGATGCCTTACCTATTAATTAGTTTTGATGATGAAGTATTTTATATTTTTATATATAATCATTGAAGAAAATCCTTTTTAAGTGACAGCCCCCACCCCCAGAATATTAAATGGTCGGTCCCTAATAAATAGGTAAAATAGGTAAGGCATCAGTGTCTACAATAGACATTGATGCCTTACCTATTAATTAGTTTTGATGATGAAGTATTTTATACATAATCATTGAAGAAAATCCTTTTTAAGTGACTGACCCATTATTTCTTTATTACCTGGTAGTGAGTAAACGCATTTCATACCAAATTTTTGTAGTACATGTATCATAATAGTAACTGTAGTAGAAACAAAGTCTGTTGTACCTTTATGGTTACCTCCCATGTACAAATGACATTAATGGACAAAAAAATGCAATAATTGATAAAGTTACTTTTTTATTTACTAGTCAAAAATTCCGAATTCCCATGCACGAGTTTGTATGGGTAATAGATAAAAGAATGCCAAGTTTCGTGAAATTTTATTCTGTAGTAATGAAATTAAACCAATTTTTTACCTCCACGTTTTGACAAACTACACACAGACCTCTCGATTTCTACTTTCCAGCGTTCAGATGTGCAAAAGTAAAAGACTAATAAAAGCCGACAGACAACTGATAAAATATGACGTCGCATCTGAGAGTGTAGTAAAGCCTTGCATTAAAAAGGATAACCAACAGTAGTGGATTAATTGACGTTCATAAACCAGAGGGCCATTGGTCCTGTAGCTCACCTGAATCCTTTCAACCTCAGCACATAAGTCCAAGGCAAATTGTACAATATGTTTGAATTTCAAATGCATCTAAGATTATTAAATGCTTGTTGATGAAGTACAAGGTCTTGACCTCTTGAATACATAAGGGCTGAAGTTGACTGCATTTCCATATCTAAGAGCATAATAGCAACAGAAAAATGCACTTTTTCAGCTTTTCACATTCAAAAGCCTATGGGACCAAATTTGACATTGTCACAAAATAGGTCAAGACCAACCCAGGGTATTCAATTATATAAACTTTGTAGTATTAGAGTTCCAGATGCTACATACCAAGTTTCAAGGCAATCAGCCCAGAGGTTCTGGAGAAAAGGATTTTTTCAAGTTTTTAACACATATGGGCATGGCGGCCATCTTGGTCATGTAACCTGGACCAAGTATATAAACTTTCTTTCCCCCTTTGTCTGAACGCTGTTTATGAAATTTAAATGAAATTGGCCCATTGGCCCAGTCGTTTCAGAGGAGGAGTCTTAAAAATTGACAGAGGACCCTCGGGTGACCTTTTGCTAAGGTCACTAAATGACTTTGACATTTAGAATTCAGAGGGGTTGAATTTTGCTGCATTTCCATGTGACAGAGCCCAATAACAACAGAAAAATGCACTTTCTCAGCTTTTCCAATTCAAAAGCCTAAGGGACCAATTTTGACCTTGTCATAAAATAGGTCAAGGTCAACCTAGGGTCATCATTTATATCAATTTTGTAGTACTAGAGCCCCAGATGATACATACCAAGTTTCAAGGGAATCCGTACAGTGATTCTGCAGAAGAAGATTTTGTAAGGTTTTTACCATATATGGGCATGGCAGCCATCTTGGTCATGTGACCTGGACCAAGTACATAAACTTTCTTTCTCCCTTTACCTGAAGGCTGTATATGAAATTTAAATAAAATTGGCCCAGTAGTTTCAGAGGAGAAGTCCTTTGAAAATGTTGACAGAGGATGGACAACTGACCTTAGGCCATGTTCACTGAATGACCATGGCCTTTAAAATTCAGAGGAGTTGAATTTTTCCATATCACAGAGTACAATGGCAACAGAAAAATGCACTTTTTTAGCTTTTCCCATTCAAAAGCATAAGGGATCAATTTTGACCTTGTCATAAAATAGGTCAAGGTCAACCCAGGGTCATCATTTATATAAACTTTGTAGTACTAGAGTCCCAGCTGCTACATACCAAGTTTCAAGGCAATCAGCCCAGTGATTCTGGAGAAGAAGATTGTTTAAGGTTTTTACCATATATGGGCATGGCAACCATCTTTGTCATGTGACCTGGACCAAATATATAAACTTTCTTTCTACCTTTACCTGAAGGCTGTATATGAAATTTAAATGAAATTGGCCCAGAAGTTTCAGAGGAGAAGTCCTTTGAAAATGTTAACAAAGGATGGACAATTGACCTTTGGCCAAGGTCACTAAATGACTTTGACCTTTAAAATTCAGAGGAGTTGAATTTTGCTGCATTTCCATATCACAGAGTACAGTGGTAACTGAAAAATGCACTTTTTCAGCTTTTCCCATTCAAAAGCCTAAGGGACCAATTTTGACCGTGTCATAAAATAGGTCAAGGTCAACCCAGGGTCATCATTTATATAAACTTTGTAGTACTAGAGTCTCAACTGCTACATACCAAGTGTCAAGGCAATTGGCCCAGTGGTTCTGGAGAACAAGATTTTTAAAGGTTTTTACCATATATGGGCATGGCAGCCATCTTGGTCATGTGACCTGGGCCAAATATATAAACTTTCGTTCCCCCATCTTGTAAATGCTCCATATGAAATTTGACTTCAATTTGCCCAGTGGTTTCTGAGAAGATGTTTAAAGAGTGTGGACGACGATGAGGGACGACGACGGACGCCGGAGGCCTGCCTATACTATAAGCTCACCTTTGAGCCTTCGGCTCAGGTGAGCTAAAAAGTCGGCTTTCTGATGGCGAAATCATGACATTTCAGTGCCAAAGTTGCTGCTCAAATGCGATTTTAGTGTCATTTGATAAATATAATCTTGCATTCGTGCTCCTGTATTATTAAATTTAATTAGTAAACCCGTTCGGGGAAACCGATAAGATGCTCGACATAGCCTGGCATCTTATCTATTTTCCCGACTCGTTAAATAAGTTCAATAATACATGAGCACTCATGTAAGATCCTCTATATAATGCCCTATTTGTTTTAGAACACAGTTGTCCTAAAAGTTGAATCTTTAACCCAGTTACGGGCAAAGTCGATGGTTTCTTTCACAAACTCTAGTAAACTAAAAAAATCCTTGTCAGACAAAAACAACACAATGCCATTAAAAGGCTGACATAAATCAGCAATGTCATGCTCTAGCGACAAAATTAAAATATTTGGTCTGACTTCTGAGATCTTGCTATTGCTTGCTCATTTATCAAGTCTGTCCCAGATGAAATGCGGAAACTGAGACATAAACTGTTCCAGCTGATAACTGTAAACGCATTTAGTTTGGACACTATGACAGTCCACTTCGATAGTGCCCTGATCTTACTGTACTAATATGCTGGTCTGGACTTTCACTGGACCGAACTTTACCAGCTTGTTAGTTTTGTCTGCACAACTAAGCACTATTATTGATAGTCTAGACCAACTGAATCACGTTAATCAACTATCAACATATACAGAAAAAATCAGATTGCAATAAACATTGCATACTTTTATAGAAACTGTGTCACTTCATCATTACTTGTTTCTCCTTAAGTCACCACTTTGTTTGCCATTCCAAGTGTCGAAAAACTTTAAATTGAAAGGATAGACTTCCATAGCGACTTTGAGGCTTTATTAGCCGAAACTACGTAGTCTGTTCCTTCTTCTGAATGCAATCTCTGCTCTTGAAGGAACTCTTTCAGACTTTCATTTTGCCATTTTCAGTTTTCCCCTCCCATGCGCAAACCCAGCCCCATCCCTTTCCCCGCCGGACTCTACTCTTTCCTGGTAGAGTAGACCGCTTTTGATTTAGGATCTCTCCCGATAAAGAAGTCTATTCTAAGCTCCAAAAGCTGTTCTATTTTTCAAAGTGGGTGTTCTCTGCTCTTGAAGGAACTCTTTAAGATTTTAATTTTAGTCACCTTATTAGCACGTAACTTCTGTTTTCTCTCACATCAGTGGACGACATTCGTGAAATATCTCACTGCCAAAATTGGCTAAAAAGTATTTAAGGAAAGCACGTGACTGACTTTGAAAGTAGGTTTTGTCTCGAAGTGCGGGGCAAGAATGAGCCATTGTGGTCTAGATGAAACTGGCTCCACAACTTCAGAGTCGCATCCCACACTACATAAACGGAGCCACGCCCTTTTGGTACAGACCTCCTGCAGTTTAACGCAGTTTCCTGAAGAAAACTCAGCGGCGTAATTGGGGAACTATATTTACCGATCAAACACGTTAATGTGACTTTGGGGTCCAGATAGCTCGTCCGTTTATGGGAAAATGTACGGACCTTTCTAGCACTCCATGCCGCTGAATGATTAGACTCGCCCCGAAACAAATATTTTCAGAGAAAGGCAAGTGACATTCACACACCCATCTCTGCACGTAGCGTCAGTCAAATGACATGGCAATCTAATAGCATTTAATCCCTGAAACAACAGATAAAAATCGAGAAACACCAGACCTACCTCTTGCCGTCACACTTTTTCCAGCTACAACTTCAGAGCCGCACATGACGCGGATAAGATTTAAAGTGCGGAACCAGTGGCTCCGTTTATCGAGGTTACCCACCGTGCTTGGAGTCGAAAATATCTGAAACTGTTGACATGAGTGACCTTGGACAAAGGTCAAAGAATGACTGATCTCCGTTACTACAGAAAATATCTGCATATACTTATTTAGTTTACTACATGTGAGCCGTGACACGACAAAACAAACAAAATGGCATACATGTGCACCCAGCGAAGACTCAGATCAGCCTGAACTTCCGCCCAGTCTGATCAGAGCCTAAGCTGTGCGCTTCAATTACAGCTAAGGGTTTAAGCTACCTCTATGCGGGCAGCAAAGACTCTGTCAGACTTGGCGTTTGCCGAGGCTGATCCGAGTCTGCGCTGGGCGCATACACCACCTTGTTTGTTTTGTCATGTCATGGCTCATGTATATATACCAACTTTCATATAATGGACTTCAATTGTGTCAGTAAAATATAATGTTGAAGCATTTTTACAAGGAAGCAAATATGGTCTTTCTGTAACAAAGTCAAAGGTCGATCTTGATTCTTCCTTTGAACAAACTAATAGTATATGAATCCATACTTTTGCATGGAAGGTATCAATATGGTTCATTAGAAGATTTTTACAGGTTTTTACTACAGACAGACATGGGGCCATCATGTTCACGTGACTATAATCTTTTACTAGACTTTTATTTCTGCGACCCAGTGAAGTTCCATATGAAATCTCGTTTCAACTGGCTTAGTGGCTTTGGAGGAGAAGACTTTTGAAGCTGCTGTAATGTCATCAAAGGCCAAGTACTTAAAACATTCAAGTTCAGTTCAGTTCAATTTTCCTATCGACGTTCCCCAAGTGGAACCTTCAAGTTCTCATTTAATTGGCTTTATATACCAACATTTCTACCAATATCTTGTAGACAATTTCCAAGAAATCTTATGTTATAACATTTTTTTATTTTCAAATAAAAGTACAAGGAAGCAATTTAGACTTTTATAATATGAGCAGGTCTTGCAGATGTTATTTTGGAGAGAGTGGAATCCGCACATTTCTATAAATTCTAGAAATCCTCGACCAAGATTGATAGTAATTATGATCTGTTGTATTTCACAAGCTAACAGCTGAACTTTGCATGTCTTATCGATAGTCTACAAATCTTCCGGTCAAGGAATAAATTTGTCTTGTTTGGCTTTAAGAAAGATGATGTTGTCATTAGTGGCAGCTTTTACATTTGGTTACCATAAAAAACAAATATGAATAAATTAAGAATTGTCAATAAATACGAGGGTCAACCAATAAGTCTTGCAAACGGCCCAGTTTCGGGCAAATGATAATTTCAAGCGAGTCAAGCAGTTCACATTTCTCAGTTGCATCTTTCCTTCTTTCCAGTCAACAATTTCATGAAACATCATGATCTTATAAATGCTGTTGCTAAGCAACTGAAGAATATTTACATTAGAAGTCGGCGGTGGCTTCCAGCTGTCTGTTTAAGATCTCTTACCTAGTTCAAAATGCTTGTAAATACCTGAAGTTTGCTTGGGAGATACGAAAAACAATACTGCAGGAAGTACATGATACCAAAGTTAAGATGTTGCCATCATTAAAGATATCATTATTGTTCAAAGAAAGATCACCGGGGTTTTTTTACGGAAGCTACAATACCATATAAAATAAGTATCTCAAGAAGATGCGTTCACAGCAGATGAGGTGTTTCCTAAACTGCCATATATTTGTTATCGAGATACTGAACTGAAGATATTTAAGAAAATGTAAGATTCAGGCCTTGTTAAATATCGTTTGCAGCCTTCAAAAACCTGAGGAAAACGTCCAAAACTAGAAAATTGCTCTAATTTTGTAAAATTCTTTTGTTACCTAGCAACCATATTTGTTTGGTAATATGAAGTGATAACTTTCTCTTATTTGGGTTCTTAAATATAAGACAATCTTTTTAGAACACGAATTATTGAAATTTGAAAGATATATAAAAATATATGTAGGAATATCTACCCTCACCTCTTGTAAAAGACGTCGCGTGTGTGCAAGTTCACAGCTTACATCTTTGCATTCAAATTCTCCCACTTATAAGAAAGGAAAGTCACATGTATGATTTTTAGCAGATATGTGTATACTATTCGTGAGCTAGTTGTGGTGTAATTTGATTACCCTACTTCAATTAATAAAAAGTTATGACGGCGTTTGCAAGACTTCTTGGATGACCCTCGTAGCATATATTTTGAGTAGCTCTAATGAAACAGCATAACATATAATGGCGTTTGCAACAAGCGAGAACAAACGTCATACTAAAGTTGATGAAACGACTGCTGCCTGAATTAGTGTCGCTTTGCCTAAGATTTTCTCTCTCTCTCTCTCTCTTTCTCTCTCTCTCTCTCTCTCTCTCTCTCTCTCTCTCTCTCTCTCTCTCTCTCTCTCTCGCCTCGCAGCCGAAGAAACTACCATTCTATGAGATTCTCTGCTCGAATAAAGATTATAGTTACACCAGAAGCCAAATGAAATGAAAAATAAAAGCGGCCGCTCGAGGCGAATGACCCTTTACCCTCTGCCTTGAGGCTGACCTGGTTGTAAACGAGTTTAGCTTATCTGCAACCAAGGCTAAGTAGTCAGCTTTGATTACACTTTAGTTCAGATTCATCTTCACTATTAGGCCATGAGCCAAATATGGTTTACCTACCCCCTCCCCCCCCCCCAAAGGGGGAGTTTTGTAGACCATACTTTTCTTAAAGCCCAGCATCTTAGAAGTATTTTGCAGCATGTTAGCCCTCTGGCGAGTGGGGCGTTAAGCTGTAACAGCCTGTTACAAACGTTACCCATTAAAAAAATAAACATAAAATAAAAATTATCAAAAATTATAAAAAATAGAAGTCACTTTCCCATGTTTAAAATTATAGTAGAGCCTAATAGAACAATCCAGTAGCTAAAAGTTAGGATGTTTGAAAGGTCACTTTAGCCTACCAGGTGTAATATACGTGACATTTGTCTTTACATTCCATTAAAATTGCTATTTCCATCCAAAATACTTTCTTTTTGTAAGTTGTTTCTTTAATATTAGACCATATGTTTCTAACTTTATTAAAGACACTTTATTGGTCCTATTAGATCTGCAAAATTTATTATCTTATCTTGTATACTTCGGGAGTAATAGGATGTTGAACACAGCACCCCCTTTAAATGTTCCATATTACAATTATCACTTTCTGTATAATTCAAGTGCTTAAACTACACTGTAAGATTTAGAAAACGACAGTAAAAGGTAATATTAATTATGACAGCCTATCTTAACAGCAAGGAACAGTTCCACAATATTTTGAACGCATTCTAGTCGGCCATAATGATCGATTATATACGTTACCAAGGGTTATTTTTGTTCAACTCATACAATTTCAAGATAGAATCACTTTATTTTCGTTGGTAGCAGTTTCTTCATAAAAGAATCTTTTAATATAAAAGGATAAAAGAAAAAACTTTATTCTGGTTTATTTTCTATGATAAGCTATTACTAGTAGTAACGTAAATAACAGTAACATTTAAAATATTTCATTATCATACCTTTAATCAGGTTTTTCCCACTGTCGCATTAAAAACAATAACACATACAAGTCTGGGTGTTTTTATGATATATTGTGTACTTGGACCTAGCAACACTTCTCTCAGTTATTACTTTTAGGGATTCATGAGGTGTGTTTTATACGTGATTAAACACAGTATACTTCAAATTGTAATGTTAAGGGCATTGACATATTTGTTACGAAATGGATCTAATCGTCCACTATGTCGTCGAGATTATTTTAATCAGTAGAGCTACAGTTTTTAGGGCAACTGTGGTAATAAAACGTTTACGGAAATTGTGACTACGTTATGCATGGGTTGTTTGTGAATACCTCTCGTGGACAGCATATTGCATGATTTTAAGGTGAATACCTGCACGAGTCTTTTGATTGTGGAAAGCGCTTTGCATGATTTTAATGTGAGACGCATAGTATTTATACGCCTATCTTTTAATGAAAAGTTAGACGTGGCTGTTTAATTCTTGATGGATGTTATATTGTTGTGTGCCCAGATTCTGTGTTAAGACCTAGAAGGGCACATCAAGTCCGGCAGTCAGCTGTTAGGGCTTAGAGCCACGTCTCACCTGGAGATTCGATTTACGTCTCCAGGTTAATACCAACCCGGGTAGAGGCAGTTACAACGCCGTTTGTGCAAGGTTCCCAAGCAGAGGCGGGAAGCACAAAATGTAGGCGGAAGTGGTTAGCTCAGTTTTGCCAGATTCTGTGATAAGATCTGAAGGTCACATCAAGTGTGGGACAGTGTTCGTCCACTAAGGTGTGTTAATATATATAGACTGGTCCCTGGTACGATCCAGGGAGCGACCAGTATATAATCGTGCACGTGTAATTATAAGTTGGTGTTCCTCAGGATATATGGACTGGCCCATGACATGATCCAGGGAACGACGAAGTGAAGTCTACCAACATAAGGCCTTGTTTTTTTGTATGAGCTCAAACTAACGTTTTTTTGTTCTTTGTGTTTTCCTTTAGTTCATGGCGCTGAGCCGAGTACGGTGTTGACGTCAGACGGTAATCTATTTGCGTATTGTACGCAAATCGATTACAGATTTGAAACAAACACCTTACTTGGGCCAGCGACATGAACTAATATGTGTTGTATATTATTGTAATTGTGACAGTTGTAAATTGTATTGTTGTATATAAAATTTACATTATATATAAACTTAAAAAAAATTCTAACGTTGTTAGAGTTTCCTTGTTAGTGTATTACACTAGTAGATAACCCTTTAACCGGAAGTCACCCTCCGCCGTCCTGGCGACGCATAAGGCTCTACACCCGTGTCGACCGAGTGTAAAACCTTCTGCGTAACATGGTGTCAGAAGTGGGATTTGACTTCCGGTTAATATCTGCCAGTGTAAGACATTGACAATATATACAGAATCTAGGCACAATTTTGTCAGACATTTTTTTTTATTATTATTGACTTTCTGATTGTTCTTTTCTAAGGTAACGTAAGGCTGTGAATTTTAGGGGAGCAATTTTGCCACTAAATTCTTAGTAAATGTAACCTACACTCAATTAAGGTCAACTATCCTTATTCCCTACGTGATGAAGTGCGATAGCCCATGCATTATTTTGTGATAAAATGTAACAGGTTGCATATCTGAGTGGGGAAACTGAGGTATATAGACCTGAATTGTCTTGGCACGGATGATACATATTTAGATTTAAGGTCCGTTTGAGTACCTTGGCACTGCTGTTGCATGACAATCTGTTAGTTCATTAATTCAAACGTTTGTACGTGGTGTCGTAACCGTTACTGAGGTCCATTTTATGTCCTGATTTAGTAACGTAGGTCACTCGTAACGTTATATAGTATCGTTACAATGAATTAAACCTAATAGCAGAATCTTAATTTTGATTTACCGTTGGTATCTTATAAGGTTTTGTAATGTAGGACCTACAGTTGTCGTGTCAGTGTTAATACGTTGCGTTACATACGTTACGTTTGTATATCCGATACGCTAGATCAAGTTGGGCGTAATTGTAATGTGGGTTATTTACGTCATCTAATTGTGTCATTTGAAAGTGAAAAGTAATTCTCGGCAAAGTCAACGTCAGTTTATGACGTCATTTCCGGTCTGTTATGAACGTAACTTTAATGGCTACGTCCAGATCGCGAGTATACTAATTAATCAACGTTTTAGTTGGATTAGTTCGTTATTATTATTGTTAACGTTTTAGTTAACGTGTGTGACTATAAGTGAACATCGGTTTCAGATAAGTTAACGTGAGCATTACGTTAAGCGTCATGGATCAGTTAGTTAAGACGGGAAGGGAGTTAGGTTATGAAGGGCAGGCATTGCAGGAATTTGTAAAGCAACAGCAAGAGACTGAAAGGGCAGAAAGGCACGCGGTAAGGGAACTTGATAAAGAGAAGATCGCGGCGGAGAAAGAAAAGCTTGCGCAGGCCGATAAAGACCGGGAAATTGAGTTAGCTAGGATCGCGCAGGCCGATAAAGACCGGGAAATTGAGTTAGCTAGGATCGCGCAAGCCGAAAAAGATAGGGAAATTGAATTGGCTAGGATCGCGACGGAAGAAGCTAAGATTGCGGCGGATAGGGAAATCGAGATGGCGCGGATTGAAAGTATAGAGCGGCAAGCCGAGAAAGATAGGGAAGCTAGGTTGTCTCAAGTCGAAAGCGATAAGGAAGCAAAGTTGTCGAGCGAGGTCGAGTTAGAAAAGTTGAAGTATAGTTTTGAATTGCAGCAACGCGAGTTAAAGAATCAGATAGATTTGCAGAAGGTAACGTTTAGGGTTGAATTAGAAAAACAGAAGTCTGAAAAGTTAGCGCATGCGCGAGATCCCAAGTTACCGTATTTTGATGAAAGTAAGGACAAAATGGATAGTTACTTATCAAGGTTTGAGAAATACGCGACGGCGAATAAATGGGATAAAAACGTTTGGGCTGCATATTTAAGCGCATTACTTAAAGGTCGCGCGCTTGATGTTTATGATAGATTGTCTGTAGATGATGCAGCAGATTATGACAAGTTGAAAGATGCGTTGTTAAAGAATTTTGATATGACTGAACGCGGATTTAGGAAGAAATTTCGCTATGATAGGCCTGAAAAGTCCGAAACGTTTATTCAGTTTAGTAGTAGACTTAGGTCGTATCTTAATAAATGGTTGAAAATGGCGAAGGTAGACCAGTCTTATGAATCTGTTTGCGATTTTTTCGCTAGAGATCAGTTTTTAGAATCGTGTAGTAAAGAACTGTATGTTCATTTGAAACCGAAAACATTCACGAATCTAGGTGAGATGGCTAGGGAAGCAGATTTATTTGCAGAAGCACGTGGCGGTGTCTACGCTTGTGTTAATAAGGGGCAGCGTGATAGTAAGGGCGTAACTCAGAGTAGATCTGATAATAAGCCGAGTGCGAAGCCAGAGATAAAATGTAGTATTTGTGGTAAGGGACATTTAACATATAAATGTTTTAAGAATCCCGATAGGAAGCAAGCATATAGTGCGGAGGTAGGTGCAAGTGCAAGCGGGTATAGCGGAAGTAAGGGGAGTAGTTATGCACCGAAAGATGAGACACAAAGATCACAGAGTAAGAGCGATACTGTACAGACGAAGGGTAGTAATTCAGATCGTGGCCGTGGTCGGGGTTATTCCCACGGACGTGGTCGGGGTGGCGGACATCAAATGAGCTTTTGTAAAACTACAATGAATAGGTCTCATGAAATTGAAGGTCTCTATAAGACTAAGGAAGAAAGTCCATTAATCGATAATAACGTGGATAGGGAAGGTGTCTGTTACTTTTTAAGGTCGCGATTACCAACAGCGCAGGGTACGGTTAATGGTAAGACTGTTGTAGTTTTAAGGGACACAGGTTGTACTGGGTGTGTCGTTCGTAGAAACTTGGTTTCTAATGATCAGTTACTTGGTAGAGAATCTGATGTAACTTTGATTGATGAATCTACCCAAAGGTATCCCTTAGCAATGGTTGACATAGATTGTCCATTTTTCACAGGAAAAACTGAGGCATTGTGCATGGAAGATACATTGTATGACCTGGTTATTGGAAATATTGACGGGTCAAAACTTCCCGATATGTCCCATTTTGCAATGGCGGCAGTGACTAGGTCACAAGCTAAGCAAGGTGAAGAGGTCTATAGGAAACTTAAGGTTCCTGATCAAATTATTGCTAGTGATAAGGAGGCATTGAAGCAGGCCCAAGTTGTTGACCCTAAATTGAATAGCATAAGGCAAAGAGTGGAATCTGGGAATGTGACTATTAGTCGTGGATTGAACCGGGGTGAAACTAAGTTTATCCGAAAGAAAGATTTATTGTATAGGCAGTTTACTAAGGGAAACAAGGTCACTTTGCAACTTATTATCCCTGAAGGTTTTCGTGAAAAGGTGTTAAGATTGGCGCACGAAACCTTGATGTCAGGTCATTTGGGCATAAAGAAAACTATGGATAGAGTTTTAACTGAGTTCTTTTGGCCTGGAATTTGTGGTGATGTGGCAAGGTTTTGTAAATCTTGTGACATATGTCAAAGGACTATTCAAAAAGGTCGTGTCACTAAGGTTCCTTTAGGAAAGTTGCCACAGATTGACACACCATTTAAACGAGTCGCTGTTGATATAGTTGGACCGATAGAACCTCGTTCTGACAGGAAATCCCGCTATATTTTAACAATGATAGACTATGCGACGAGATATCCCGAGGCGGTAGCGTTACCCGGCATTGAAACGGGACGCGTAGCCGAAGCGTTAGTTGAAATGTTCAGTAGATTAGGAATACCGAGTGAAATGCTAATCGAGCATGATAGTAAGATCACGATTGACGTCATGAGAGAGGTTAGTAGGTTGTTGTCGCTTCAAGATCTGACAACTATTCCTTATCAATCTACTGGTAAAGGACCCGTGGAGAAATTCCATGATACATTGAAACAGATATTACGTGAAATGTGCGTAGAACGTCCGAATGACTGGGACAGGTATCTCCCAGCATTATTATTCGCAGTAAGGGAAGTTCCGCAAGAGTCATTAGGTTTTTCCCCGTTTGAACTGTTGTATGGGCGTAATGTTAGGGGTCCTATGCAAATATTAAAGGAATTGTGGTCTGTAGAGGAAACTGACCAACGTGCGTTATTGACGTATCAGTACGTTATTGATCTAAAAGAACGTTTAGAGAGAACGTGTAAGTTAGCACAGGATATTGTCCGAAAAATGGACGTAAAGCAGAATGCTTATTATGATAAACGCGCGAGGTCGCGTAAATTTGACGTCGGAGACAAAGTACTTTTGCTACTCCCGAATGAGTGCAATAAATTGTTACTTCAATGGAACGGGCCATATGAAGTTGTCGAAGTAGTTAATATAATGAACTACAAGATTAACGTCAAGGGCGTCGTGAATACTTATCCTGCTAACATGATTAAGCAGTACGTTCAACGTCAAAAGAACGTGTCGTCTGCAGTTGTTAATGCACGTGACAATGTTGGATCCGAGGATCACAGTGATCCGAATGTCCAAAAAGTAAACATTTGTACGTCAGAGGACGTATCCCAATATGACTTCATACGTGAAAACGTAAAGCCGGACGACGTAACGTCGATTCAAAAAGCAAACAAGGAAGAACACGGTGGCGATAGTAGATTAGAGGCAGAGGCAACGGATCCTGTGGGATCTGTCGTGCGAAGTAGGTGTAACGTCAAAGACAGCGTTAGTGTTACGTCTGATACACTTAAAGGTGGCGATTTCCACGTAGTGTTCGATCAGACTTACCCATACTTCCCCATTCCATTTGAGGCACGACAGGTACGACACAGAGAATTGATTGACTTTGGGATTAGGTAAATCAGTTGCCAAGATAATTTTGGGGCGGACTACCTTAGTAGATAGTTTAGCCACGTTATGCATCGCACCGTTGTTGTGTATATAGCTAGTTTTCCAGTTTTGACATAGCCTACGTTTCGATCGCATTTCGTACTATTTCAGAAAAGAAACATTGTTATGTTTTTTTCTCCCTAAGGGGAAACCTATGTTACGAAATGGATCTAATCGTCCACTATGTCGTCGAGATTATTTTAATCAGTAGAGCTACAGTTTTTAGGGCAACTGTGGTAATAAAACGTTTACGGAAATTGTGACTACGTTATGCATGGGTTGTTTGTGAATACCTCTCGTGGACAGCATATTGCATGATTTTAAGGTGAATACCTGCACGAGTCTTTTGATTGTGGAAAGCGCTTTGCATGATTTTAATGTGAGACGCATAGTATTTATACGCCTATCTTTTAATGAAAAGTTAGACGTGGCTGTTTAATTCTTGATGGATGTTATATTGTTGTGTGCCCAGATTCTGTGTTAAGACCTAGAAGGGCACATCAAGTCCGGCAGTCAGCTGTTAGGGCTTAGAGCCACGTCTCACCTGGAGATTCGATTTACGTCTCCAGGTTAATACCAACCCGGGTAGAGGCAGTTACAACGCCGTTTGTGCAAGGTTCCCAAGCAGAGGCGGGAAGCACAAAATGTAGGCGGAAGTGGTTAGCTCAGTTTTGCCAGATTCTGTGATAAGATCTGAAGGTCACATCAAGTGTGGGACAGTGTTCGTCCACTAAGGTGTGTTAATATATATAGACTGGTCCCTGGTACGATCCAGGGAGCGACCAGTATATAATCGTGCACGTGTAATTATAAGTTGGTGTTCCTCAGGATATATGGACTGGCCCATGACATGATCCAGGGAACGACGAAGTGAAGTCTACCAACATAAGGCCTTGTTTTTTTGTATGAGCTCAAACTAACGTTTTTTTGTTCTTTGTGTTTTCCTTTAGTTCATGGCGCTGAGCCGAGTACGGTGTTGACGTCAGACGGTAATCTTTTGCGTATTGTACGCAAATCGATTACAGATTTGAAACAAACACCTTACTTGGGCCAGCGACATGAACTAATATGTGTTGTATATTATTGTAATTGTGACAGTTGTAAATTGTATTGTTGTATATAAAATTTACATTATATATAAACTTAAAAAAAATTCTAACGTTGTTAGAGTTTCCTTGTTAGTGTATTACACTAGTAGATAACCCTTTAACCGGAAGTCACCCTCCGCCGTCCTGGCGACGCATAAGGCTCTACACCCGTGTCGACCGAGTGTAAAACCTTCTGCGTAACAATATTCTGGACATGTAAAACGTTTTTTGGCTGTTTACTTTGTTATTATATCAAAAATAAAAGTATTTCGTAATGGCATTGCCCAGTTTGTTTCTTATACAATTTGTACATTTGAGTTCTAAAGACATTAACATACGTGAAATTTTGTTATATACAACTAAAAAAATAAATAAAGAAAGAAAGAAAATACCACATCAGAAAATATAAAAAAGATAAAGCCGCAGCCAAGCCAGCATAGATTTAGCATATAGGGCTCAAATAAAATGATATACAATCAGTTTGATAACATTAAAAGCTAAGCGCTTTTGACGTGTTTAGTATTAAATTATAAAATAATCTGTAATTAACAATGCAAAATGGAGTACCGCCTTGTTTATTGACAGGATTTGGTATAGTTTTTACGTGCACTCTGAAAAAACTATAAAACAGAACAGTTAACCTGAAGTTTGAAGACTTAAGCCAAATACAGTTCTGCATCAAAGCTAATGTAGATATTTGCTGGCAGTGCATACTTACTTTTGTTAGACTATCGTATATTTTACGTTACCAAGGGAAACAACATTGCTGAGTTACAGTTAAGAAACAAACTGTTGAAAATACTTAATGGTAGTGTCAATACATTGCTTTATTTAGTTCATTTATGTAACTAGTAGCTAACAATAATGTGTCAACCAGGAGTTTGGGAGAATAGTATCAGAAACATTTAATACACAAAAGAGACACTGGCAGTTTACTAGTATACTGTAGCAATCTATAAATGCTAAGTTTAAGATGATCTATATTTCTATGCTTTTGTTTCTTTCTCTTTAAAGTCTAACTCCATTCAATCATCTCTTAAAGAAACTAACTACATTCAACCATCTATTAATCTTTTCACCAAAGAACATAAAGATACGTTTAGTTGGACAAAAATGTTTTTTTTTTCAGGGGACAGTGTTTCAGTAGCTCTGCACACATAAGGAAATGGCAAATGAAAATGACAGAATATATTAATGTTGGTCATCGCTGTTCAGATATTTATGAGCAAACCTTAGTTGTTCTCCTTCAGATTGTATTCGCCTACACTGTAGTTATGCTTTGCAGCATAATATTGAGAAGGAAAAAAAGAAAGAAAGACCGAACAAGTAACGTATACAACGTATTCATTGCGAGTTTATGGATTCTTTATTTCCGATATCCTTAACTAGTAATACAGTATTTCTAAAGAGCAAATAATCAAACAATAGAAATAGTGCATACCTATACATGCCAAGGAAGGGCTTACCTAAATAACTAACAGCATTTGATCTCTGTGACCTTGTACTACCATATTGTTTACTTTTTAGCAATAAATATGGTTGAAAACTGTTTATTTATGAGACCTTACTGCTTATCTAATCATCTTTGTCCAAATATGTTAAATACTGTTAGAGTATACAGCATTTTGGCAATATCTAAACAACAATTTTAGTCGCTTACATATTGAAAAGTTGTCTGATTGAAATTTGTATTTCGTAACACCTTTAGTCCTTGATAGTAACTACTAGTAGGAATAAAACCATGGGGTTTGCAAAATTACCTGACCAGTTAAATATTTGTAACAACATAATGAAAAATAAAACTTTAAACAGGCCGATGACAGAATGTTGTATGCGTTATAAAGTATGTCACTTTCTATCAGCCTAAAATTTTCACATTGTTAATAGTTTGTAATGTATTTGATGGCCGGGAGCTGCATAAACAGATCACGTAGATCACAAATAAAAAAACATGTTAGTTATGATCACGAGAGCCACACATATTTGCTAACCTATATAAAGCAGTTACTGTGCAAAGAGGCTCGTGGCTGACGATTCGACTGACAGCATAGCAAAAATGGTGTTAATCCCTGTTGGCAGAGTTGGTACTGCTTTTGATTTCCTCGGCTGGCAGTCACAGTTGCATATTTGTATGTAGGGTAATTGAATGGCTCAGCCAACAAAACAGGTAGCGAAATTGGTTTTATCCCCATCATGATGAGAACCTAAATATTAATCAGTTGCAGCATATATCAACTTATACTTATTTCATTCTATGCATAAAATTAAAAAAAATACATTTTTAAGAAGTCACTTTAAGTGAAACTGGATTGAAGACAAGGTCGAACTGCTTCAGCTATAACAATCTATGTGCGTCTTGCTGAGTTCTTGTGTATTTCAAAAAGCTAAATTTGCCGTCTGACTACCAGTGGTAAGCTAATAGTACAGCAATGAATAATTTATATCACCTGGGAACTAAATTTTTGATAAGAGATGACTCACAAATCGTATCCCCCTACATATTACAATTATGTAATGTAACGTTACTGTTAGATTGCTTTTCAAATATACACTATCCGGTGTTTTCTATAGTTTGAGGACACATAACACTGGCATTTCTTCATATTTACATTATACAAGAGTGTCTGCTTAAGATATAATACAGATAACATTGAAAATAAATGCAGCTGATGTTGGCTTTCTTAGCTTTTCTCATCATTTTGTAGGTTAAATTCTTCAAAAATAAGATAGTTTCTGTTCACATTTACTATATCCACTGCTAGCTGCTACATAACTTATCTAAGCTGGGCATGAATCAAAGAAGACTGATGGAGCACGTACAAACTTCAGTCCACCAATTCAGCGATTTGGTCTGATTGTTTTTTTTCCGAATTTTTGTTGAAGTTATATACGTTACATATTTATTGTGACTGCTGGCGAGTTTTTTAAGACTTTAGTTTGTTTGTTTTTTTATACTAGGATATTGAAACAGTCATATATATGACAATAACTTTTCTCTTCACTTCAACTCTTACAATTTGCTCCTTATATTACATGTATTTAGACACTGAAGGGGAAAAACGTCAAATACAATGTAAACTATGTTATACGGGTTAGTCAACTTATCCTTGACAATGTCAATTACCTTGAAACAGCGATTTATGTACTAGCAGACAACACCCAACATTATTTATGGCGAATACTGACATGTGTATACCAATGGGTATTTTCTATTATAACGTGAGTATGTAAATTTGGGTAGTGTAATTGACGTTACACGTTAACGCCCCAACGTTCAGAGGGCTAACATGTGTCATTTTGTTTCTTATATAATGTAGTTTCAGAATATTATAGGGTACAAAACTCCCCCTGGGGGGAGGGGGGTCTATGGTTAGCTCAAGGTCTATATACTACGGTTCAACAGGTTGTAACTACTCAGAAACGATTGAATGTACATCGGCAAACAGTATGTACAGCTAAAAAAAGTGTATGAAAAGCCAACATTGAGAGATATTAATTGTGAAATATTTTTACATCAAAAATGAACTAAAAGATGATAAAATGAAATCAGCTGTCAGTTATTTCTTTACATCTCTTGGCAAACTATAGTTTTAAGTGTCTTCCTAATAAAGCCTTATTTAGAGCAATGCAATGCCAAATAATATAAATCCATGCCAGTCAGTAAAAAAATAGATTGTTCCATCTAGCATTTATGAAAAAGAAGAGAAATTATCTTGAAAAAAAAGCACATATACAAGTGCATAGGCTGAAAGAGATGTACTGTACACCTGGGCCAAGTTGTCCAAAGCATCACAGCTTAATGAAGTCGTTAATCAAGGATTCGTTAAGTCTTCTTGTACCTATAAAATCAAGGGTTTTGATAGTTTTGCTGAAAACCTGAAAGAGGCTCACATTTTTCGGCAAGAAATGGCAGCGTTTTTATGAATAATACGTTTAAACATTTTACGTCGTTAGTTTTGAAAAACTGGGCCCAGAACAATTTCGAAGAATACATTAGAACGGTCAGAAGCAAAATCATCTGGATTTGAAGCTAATATTACAAACTTTGGTTTAGAGACTCATTGTGCATTTGGCTTTCCATGCCCACCCCCATAGTATGCATGTTACTTGGCATATACGGTTATAGATTTACTAATGCCGCGTAGGCCATGATACAAAGTGGAAAAGATGAATCATGTTTTAATGGAATAAACCATTATAGAAGACATTTTCTAGTAGTGCAGACATATACAGAACGCAAATATCTCATTAATAGAAAGCAAAACAATCACTTAGAATCGATTATAATGTGCGAAATGGCTACTTCGTCTCCTCTCCGGTTATGGTGTGTCACATGTTGTTGTTTTTTGTTTTGTTTTTTCTCCTTCTTAGCTTGAATAAGTACACGCCGAATTGTCATATTTATTTTGTATGGGCAAAAGTGCTAAAACAACGCTGTATCGATGTTGTGCGTGCGTGCATGCGTGCGTGCGTGTGTGTGTTGATTTAAGGACCTATTGTGGGTTTTTTTTCGTGTTCATTTCGAAAACCTCTTCCAATTACGAAAAGCCTGATATATTTTTGAAAGATCGCACAGTAATTGCCGCGGTCAATTTTAGTTGACCTCCCCCAAAATGTATAGAATATATAGTAAGTCATGACATCACTACGAGTATATCCATTTTTCATCCAAATAGCTTCTCTTATATTTTCCCCATAAAATGTCCATTTTCCGTGTTCAATCTGAAAACATTCCGATGATATAATTTTCATTCAAACAGAAAGGAAAAAGAGTGTGGTCATTCATGCAATTTTGATTAGGATCCTAAAACAAGAGGGCATGAGGCCCCAACAGGGACATGAGGCCCTGAATCGCTCACCTGGCGATTCGAAAACGATACACATTTGCTCTGGGCTAACAGATAGAGTTTTCAAGTCGCCAGCTGTCCCAAGCCGGGATTCGAACCGCGACCTTCTGAACCATAACCAAATCGCTCTGACCACTCGACCACGTCGCCTCTCTAGCATCCTTGTTAACTCATTTATGCCTTGGGTCCCAAAAAATGAAAAGTGGCAAACATTGCAGACCCAGATCAGACATCAAACCTGCAGCGTCTGATCAGAGTCTACACTACTTGCATAAGACAAACCGGTACTTCCTTTTAAAATAAAAAGAAACTGATGAAAATAAACCAAACCAGACACCCCTAACTTGATTGCCAAATGGATTCAACCAATAAGGACAGAAGTGTCCAGTAAAATGAGTTAAACTCATGGACAAATGATATAAACTCTATGAAACCCATCTTAAGCTCGTTTCATAATTTTTATATCAAGTGATCACTAGTTTTAAATCCTCCTAGACTACCAATTTCAGGGATGCAGGTTCGATCTCCCGCTGCTCCGGTCTTCCGAATGGGACTTTAAACCAAGATTCCGTCTCTGTATTGACACTTTTATCAAAACATTTGACACTTCGCCATCAACCCAAGTTAATACTGACTGTTCCCACTGGTGTTTTTCGTATCAGACAATTTTATTATTATACGCTTTGAAGATAATTTGCCAAAAGTGTATTCTGACATTATGGTTTTTTGGTAGTTTCATTTTGTCTTCTTTTTTTTTCAATCTAAGGGGGTAAATTGTTTTATTGTCCAATCTCATAAAGCCTTTTCAATCTCAGAAACCAGACCTTGTCAGATCATTACAGTATTTGTTTCAATATTTTTCTGAGTTAATAGGACCTGGTTCTTTTTCCATCATACTGCTTTCTTAAAAGTTTCTTAACTATACGTTATCTAAAGTGACAAATACCATTTTACTTAAAACATGTCAAAACGTTCTCATATTCTCGTATTGTAAATAACCTCGTCTCAGAAGATGACTTCCATACAAGACGATTCCCTTACCAGCAGATCCCGTACCATATTATACGTATTGTACCTTTCATGTAAACCAATACGTAACTTAAACTGAATAAATACGTATCATTTAAACAATAATTTAATTTTAGGCACAAACTGAGGTTACAATAAAAAGGTAGCCAACTCTAAATAAAATTTACCATCGAAAGTAAAGCTATTTAATAGTTTTTTTCAGCCTCTGCCATTTTCACTTTCACCTCCCTTGTCGGGGGAGGGGGGGGGGGGGTTCAACTCTTAAATGAACGATTTGTTCACATATGAATAAATTCTTCCTTTCAGAGTCGATCCCATTATGGAATGGCTTCGTCCACCAGGAAAAAAACAGGAAGTCACAAAGGTTGTCACTCTTTGCAAAAAGAAAATAAAAAAATAAATGAATGAATAAAGGAGGTATGCCCATACCCTTTAATCAGTGCATGTAGCACTTTTACATGTAATTCTAAATGTCTCAAGCTTAGTAGATATAATCATGTGCATTCTCAGATTCTGATACGTATATATGGCATATTCCAGAGCTCTTGATAAACTATGTTGTAGTGTTGTTGTTTTCATTCTCTCTCTCTCTCTGTCTCTCTCTCTCTCTCTCTCTCTCTCTCTCTAAATCCAAAATTTAATTTCTTGTATGTCAGCAAATCCAAAGCATATCAATGCACTCAAAGATGAATTCTCAAAAGACTTTTTACGTTATCAGAGCCTTCAGTTCCTAGCAACTAGCAACTGCAGCACTTCATCAGAAATAACCGTTAAAGGAGATCACAAGTAATATTAAATAAAATTATTTCTTGAAACGTTATTTGTTCGAGAAAACTTTAAGTCTGGATATAAAATTGGCCTCGCGTGAAAATGGACCTTATACCATTGCGCACTGTAAATACTAACCTCATTCTGCGTTTCGACCTTGGCTTTTCATTTTTTTATATTAAGATTTCTCAGGATTCATAGAATGTTAAGGCGAAAAGAGGAGACTCAGATCAGACTGCCAAAATGCGTAGTCTGATCTGAGTCTTCACTGCTCGCACATACCGTAAGGTCCAATTTTACGCAACAACAATCATTACGAATTTATTGTCACCTGCTTTAGACGAAAAGTTTAGTTTATGCCCCTATTCCACACAAACCACGAATCCCACGAATCGCCACGAATTGATAAATATTAGAATTCGTGGCGATTGTAAATTTTCTGGTCCAATTCGTGATGCTCTACGATTCAGTTACGATACAGGTACGATGGGCTTACGAATATTCGTGGGATTCGACTGGATTCGGCTTGCCTCGCACGAATATAGTCAAGAATTCAGTACGATTTACAGGAATCTCTTTGGAAATACTGCACGAACGTTTAGAATTAGTTACGAATCAGTTAAGAATACGCCGAATGCACGTACGAATCCGGTACGAATAAAAATGAATTCGTGACTATTCTTGAAAATTCGTGAGATTTTCTCCCAAGATAGGTATAAAAAGGCCCCAAGCCTGATCAGATCCTTTGCTGTACGTACATATTAAGTATGAATCATCAGAAATCTATGGCCACAAAATGAAATATCTACCCACGAGGCACATGATGTCGTAACGACGTCGTACTAAGGTTAGTGCGACGTAGTGACATCTCATCGACGTCAGTACGACGTCATTTGCCCGCTGGGTAGATAAATGCATGCGTCCAGAGTCTTCACTGTGCGCAAATGCATTAAAGGTACAAATTCACGAATCCCCGAATGAGTTGAGAACACTACGAACGCCTCCGAATCGATTTCGATTCAGTTACGATGCCTAAGAATGCATTAAGAAGCTGTTACGAATTAACTACGAATTTTTTTAATCGGGAGTTCGTGGCCAAAATTTTGAACAGCTCAAAACTTTTGCCACGAATTCCCGATTGCTCAAGAATTGCAAGAACTGACTACGAATATATACGATTCAGTTAAGAACTTCACGAAGTAATTACGATTCAGCTACGAATCCTAAAATTTATCAATTCGTGACGATTCGTGGGGTTCGTGGTCTGTGTGGAATAGGGGTATTACAATGATCATTAATAGTACATTTAAACAAGCAAATTCGTTGAATTTATATCCCCCGCCGAAGTAGCTCCAAGTTGTGTATGGTTTATTCCAAGTTTCATAAAAATTCGTTCAATGGTTACATAGTTACGGCGAAACTAATGGATTTTAAATCAAGGGCAATAACTCATGCTTGAGATCATTCTTAACAAATTTGCCTCAGCATCACCCCAGTATGATAAAACATAACTACATGTATATTCAGATTAAACAAAGTTCGTTCTTTGGTCCCTAAGTTATGGCTAATTTGTGGTATTTAAACGCAATTAAAGGGCAATAACTCATGCACTACTGAGGCCATTAAGACAAACCTTGATGTGCACTGCCGATGTATGACAATACACTATTGTATTAAGTTTCATGAAATTCCGTTCATTGGGTACTTAGTTATGACTCAATTTGCTGATTTTAAAGCGATTCAAGGGCAATAACCCATGCATTACAATAGTGATTCTGTCAAAATTACACATGCACCACCATATTATGGTGAGCAATATTCGTTATAAGTTTCATAGAATTCCATTCATTGTTTTCTTAGGTACGGCTCAATTTTGCAATTTCAAATTGATCCAAGGGCAATAACTCATGCACTACAGATGCCATACTGATGAAACTTAATGTGCACAGCTAAGTTATGGTAATACATATTTGTTTTAAGTTTCATGAAAGTCCGGTGATTTGGTTACTAGGTTATAGCTTATAGTAGAGTAAAAATAGGGGTTTTACAATATACCATTAATAGTTAAGCCAGTACAAACCAAGACCAGGCTTAATTTCACAATATATCGTACATATGTTTTATGATTAAGCCAGTAGAGACCAAGACCAGGCCTAATTTCACAATATATCGTTTCACTAACCTTCAAATCTGGATATCCAAATTCGCTAAGGTCACAATCAGACCACATGTGTTTATAATTAATTCAGTACAAACCCAGACCAGGCCTTATTTCCATAGTATATCGTAATTTCCAAGGTTCGCGAATATGGATATCAAAATTTGAAGTCAAATATATTCCATAGTGGTATAATTAATCCAGTACAAACCATGACCAGGTCTTATTTCCATAATATACGGTATCCAGATTTGAAACGCATAAACAGAAAATTTTATTTGATATAACACATAGTTTATGTAGTGGATTAGATAACTGAAATGATTTATCTTAAAAGTTTTTGGGGGCAAATAAACTTTGATAGTGATTATCAGTTTACCCACTAAAGATATGAAGTCAGCTGATTATCTGTGTGCGCGCGCACAATTGATCATTTCCGTTTTTGGTAACAGGGCCTGTTACTTTTTATCTCATTATTAATTTTGAAAAGGTATTTATCGAATGATCCGTCAATTTATCTAATCAGTCCAAGGGAAGATACATACATTGATTTTCTTCAAAATATAAATCACTAGTTGTCAATCTTGACTATGCTGAAACAAGTAAAAAGGCTTACGGCCTATTTAGACAACTATTTTATATTTTAAAAGATGAAACACTGCAGACTTTGCGGACTTTTGAAAGACGAAGAATTGTTCACAAAAGGTAAAGCCGTATGCAAAAAATGTCGATCAAATCAGCAGAATATCAAAAACAAGAGGGCGCGTGCAGAAAAAAAGTTACTCAGACAAATACAAGATAATTGTGAACCAGCTGGTGTTGGCCTGTTTTAATAGATTTTTTTTTTGTTTTGGATTTTCTAGGTAAAAACATAGACATTTTTCCTATTAGACAACTGATTAGTATTAGAAAAAGAAATGTCAGAACACGTTCAAAAACTTCTTATGCTTTATGACAATGGAATTATTGACGGTGATGCCTTAAACAATGCATTGAAAGCATTGAACAATGCACCACAGGCGTCGCAGCCTCAAGAAAAACCCCAAGAAAAAACTCTCATAGACAAGGTGAGAGAAAAACGACGTAGAAAGAAGAAATTAAGAAAACAAAGAAAGGCAATAGCTGAGAAACAGAAAAATGTTATAAATGAACTTAAAGAAAAAATTAAAGCTATAGAATCGCCATTTCGGCTTGTGGACAAAACCAAATGTGGCTATCTCAGAGCGCATGAAATTTCCGTTACACGATACAAAGACCCCATGAAAATGTTTCAAGATAAGAAAACTATTATAAAAAACAAGCTCACCGCTGAATTGCAAGAACTATCCGGTCTGAAATGGCAATTTGGGCTTATTGTTGACTTTTTCAAGGATAAAAAGAATATACAGGGAACATTTTACAGCAATCAATATGCCACATTGTCTCCTCAAGAAATTCTCGCCTTTTACGATGAGGCAGTTTCGGCAATTGAGCAGAAAATCGAAAAATTCACTAAGGAAGGCTCAGGCTGGATGATTGATAGATGCAATACATTGTACCTTAACATCGCAAAATATGAGCCACTCAAGGGCTCATCATATTTTCCACTTCCTGAGGTCTTGGCTAATAAAAAGGCAATAATCAATGTGAAAAATCAAGATCAAGAATGCCTTAGATGGGCCTTAAGGTCAGCTTTATTTCCAGCTAAAAATAATCTCAACAACCCATACAGCTATCCAAAACAAGACAATTTAAACATGGACGGAATTGACTTCCCTACACCAGTATCACAAATTTACAAAGTAGAGAAACAAAACAATCTCGCCATCAATGTATATGGCTATGAGTTGTCCCATATCATATTTCCGGGCAGCCGAGTGAAATGCCACGGATCAACCTGCTGTTGCTCCATGACAAAAAAGACAATTACCATTATTGTTGGGTAAAATACCTGTCCAGGCTGCTATACGACCAGAACAAATACAAAGGTAAAACATACTTCTGCAATCGCTGTCTCTACGGGTTTTCCCGTGAAGACCTACTAATCAGCCACAAAGATGAATGTTACGGCATCAACGGCAGAGCAACAAAGATTGTAATGCCAGCCCCAGGGGAAAAAATAAAGTTTAAAAATTACCATAAACAGATGCAGGTGCCTTTCGTCATATATGCCGATTTTGAAAGCATAATAAAACCGCATCAAGTGGCAGCTGGGGATAAATCTGAAATCAAAAGCAAACACCAAGCATGCGGTTACGGATATCAGGTTGTTAGATATGCTGGTGCATCATCTGGTGTAAGAATTTACAGAGGTGAAGACGCTGTAGAGCAGTTCTTGAAATCCCTGAAACGGGAAGTAGTCGGAATTAATGCAAGATTTGCAAAGCCGAAGCCCCTACACATGTCGGAGAAAAATGAGAAGGATTTCCAGTCTGCAACGCATTGCTGGATCTGCCAGAAAGAATTCAACGATGAAAAAAAATCCCAAAGTACGTGATCACTGTAGAATCCTAGGCCACTTTAGAGCTGCTGCTCATAAACTCTGCAACCTTAAACTTGCTATAAAACCGTGGGTAAACACCATCCCTGTTGTTTTGCACAATCTCAAAGGATATGACAGCCATTTAATCATGCAAGAGATTGATAAAATCTCGGGCAGATTATCGTGCATTCCAAACAACACCGAAAAATACATCTCTTTCAGCGTTGGTCAACTTAAATTTCTGGACAGCTTTCAGTTTATGGCATCATCTTTGGCAAAGTTAGTTGATGCAACTGACAAAAATGACTTTAAAATCACCCAGAAGACATTTAATCCCCAGCCAATCAAGAAAAGACTTTACGGCAGCTTTAGTTCTGAAGATAGTCGACCCATCGTTCTGCGGGAGTGTGTCGACAGGCGTAAGCTAGCCTACATATTAGATCACAGCAACCAGTTTGACCTCGGCAGCAGTTTCCAGGATGGACAAAATACTGACAAGGAAACTCAGCTGAGCTTGCTTCGTAATTATCTCTCCATGTTAAACCAGAATGGAGAACGACCAATGTCATACCGGCAGCGACATGGGTTTGGTCGATACTGGACAGCTGAAAAGCTAGGCATTCAAAATATGAGCCGGAAAATCCGTCATACAATATGCAAGGACAGCATGTTTGACATCGACATGAAAAATGCGCACCCAACGCTACTTTCCTGGTACTGTCACAAACACGGGATAAACTGCGCAGCCCTGGATGCTTACATCAAGCACCGTGATCCCATGTTGCAGGATATCATGAAGAACCGCGGCATCACCCGGGATGAAGCAAAAAAAATTCTCTTAGCAATAATGAATGGCAAGCAAGAAAATCTGCAGCCAGATGATCCACGGTGGTTCATCGATTATTATACTGGAATGCGCAGTATCATAAACGCTGTTGTCCAGCTTAATCCGGAGATGTATGAACATGCAGAGAAAACAAAACATACAAATTACAATCTGGAAGGATCCACGATTAACCACATACTGTGCCGGTTGGAAAACAAAGCGTTGATGGCTGCTTTCGATTACTTAAATGGAAAAGGCATGGAGGTTGCTTCTCTTGTTTTTGATGGACTTATGATTTACAAGAATAACGTGTCCGACATTGCCGGTATTCTTAAAGGTTGCTCATCAAGTGTTGGCCATGTGTTAGAAGGCTGTGGCATCGAGTTCACCTTAAAAGAAATGGATGAAGGTTATGATATTCCCGGCCCAACCAGAAACCACCAGTCAACAGACATTGATATATTATTACAAAAGGGCGTTTACCCATACGAATATATAGATTCATTTGACCGGTTCCTGGAGACTCAGCTGCCGCCTATTGAGAAATTCCACAGCAGCCTAACAGATGAGGGTATATCCGAGAAAGATTACCAACATGCCCAGAAAGTATGGGAAACTTTCAGCTGCGAGACGCTGGGAGATTACCATGATCTCTATCTAAAAACAGATGTGACTCTGCTGGCAGACGTATTCCAAAAATTCCGTAGAACTTGTATAAATGCATACAAACTGGATCCGCTGCATTATTATACAGCCCCCGGCTTATCCTGGGACGCTTTACTCAAATACACCGGTACTGAACTGGAGCTCCTGACTGACTACGATCAGCATCTATTCATAGAAAAAGGGATGCGTGGCGGTGTCAGCATGACCTCAAAAAGACACGCTAAGGCTAATAACCCTGGCGTGCCTGGCTATAATCCTAACGAACAGCACAACCACATCATGTATTACGATGCAAATAATCTCTATGGCTGGGCTATGAGTCAGCCCCTACCTTATTCTGGTTTTAAATGGGTTGATAAACCGCCGGATGAACCAGGCAAGGGCTGCATCTTAGAAGTAGACCTAGAGTATCCAGCCGAGCTCCATGACTTGCATAATGACTACCCACTTGCCCCGGAGCGATTAAAAGTAAAAAAAGAATGGTTGTCTGATTACCAGTCATACCTTCTTGAAAATAACAGTATGCTCAACACCGAGAAGCTGGTCCCAAATCTCAGAGACAAAAATAAATATGTTTTGCATTACAGAAATCTGCAGCTATACCTGTCCCTCGGAATGAAACTCAAGAAAATCCACAGAATATTAGAATTCAACGAGGCGCCGTGGATGGAACCATATATTCGCATGAACACAGAATTCAGAAAAAAAGCCAAATCGCCCTTTGAGAAAGACTTCTACAAACTCATGAACAATTCGGTATTTGGTAAAACTTGCGAAAACCTCCGGAAGCGAGTTGATATAAAAATTGTCCGCACAAATGGCGGTGATAAAGAAAAAGAGCAGATAAGAAAAATAATCGCTTAACCCAATTACAACCGGGCTGTCATATTTTCTGATGAATTATCAGCCCTGCATACACACAAGACTCGCTTGAAACTAAACAAACCAGTATATGTTGGCATGTGTGTCTTGGACTTATCCAAGCATCTGATGTATGACTGGTATTACAATACACTGAAACAGAAGTACGGCAGAAACTGTACTTTGCTGTACACCGACACAGACAGCCTGCTGGTCGACCTAAAAACGCCAGATGTATATGCTGATATGGCAACCATGAGGACCCAGTATGACTTCTCAGATTACCCCAAGGATCACCCGCTCTATAGTGAGCAAAACAAGAAAAAAATTGGCAAGTTTAAGGACGAATGTCAAAGTACCCCCATAGCTGAGTATATCGGGCTGCGTCCCAAGATGTACTCCATTCTGCTGGCTGATGAGCAGCTGATAAAAAAAAACAAAAGGTGTCAAGAAATATGTCATCAATAAACAAATCAACTTTGCAAACTACAAAGATAAACTATTCAACCGGAAAACATACAGCCACGAAATGAATATGCTGAGAAGCAAAAAGCACCAGATCTACGGCCTTACAATTAACAAAACAACACTCTCACCGCTAGACACGAAACGCTGGATAGCCCCAGACGGCATCACAACATACGCGTTTGGGTATCAGCAGGAACAATAAGCAGTTCTTCTGTTACGAAACCTCTCTGCGGAGCTGGCGGCATTAAATAATAAACCCTGATGCCCTGCAGAACAATGTGATGACTTGTCTTATGAATACTGACACTCCATATTGGGTCCGTGGCACGGCGTACGCCCCCTTCTTGTTCTCCAGGTTGATATAAATATCTTACAGTGGCATCAGGACAAATAGGGTTCCCTACAGTCCGTTTCTGTTTCACTGGAGGGGTTTTTTTCGTCTCCGCATTTATGGCTTTGATCACTTCCGGTAATCTTTTTACCCATTCTCTGTTGCGTTTGTGTGGATTTTCCAATTCCTTCGCATACTGATAACCAAAAAGCCTTTCAGCCAGTGTCCTGTTGAACCTCTCAACCAAAGCTTGGTCTCTGTGGATCTCTTTCCTGCCACGTCTGATACTTACGTTGTGTTTCGCCATCAGCTGTGTCACAGAGCCCATGAACTCCCTGCCCGGATCTACCTGTAGAAGCTTGGGAAAGTTCAGCTTTCGCTTGTAAATATTTTCAAACGCCTTCGCAACTTCTTTGCTGTCTTTTGAAGTCAGAGGCTCCGCCTCTTTATATCTGCTTTCAATATCAACGACTGTCAGCGCATATTTGTATGTCTTTCGGTTGACTGTATCATGCGGCAAAAACAACAAATCTGCCTGACGAATTTCATTTGGGGTGGACGCATCAAACCTGGGCCGTATTATTTTCTTTGGTGCGGGTAAATATATTTGCCACACCGCCTGCTTTTTTAAAAATTCAAGCGCCTGCTTTTTACTGACTTTTGCTTCTTTTGCTAGTTTCTCTACTGCGGGGAGCCCTTTCCAGAACCCCTTTGGGCTGTAGTAAATCTTTTCCATTATTTTTTATTCCAATTTAAGACTAAAAAAAATAATAAATTTATATCAACTTATAAGCCAAAAACCCGGTTGCTGCCATCCCCGCAACAATAAACAACAATTCACGGTTTTGCTGATCTGGGGATGGTGCATAATAATCACTCAACTTTGGCTCCTGAGGAAGTGGGTCAAGTTTTTTGCCAGTAATGTAATAGTATTGTTTCATAGCCTGATCAACATTGTCAAACGTCTGCTCAGCATGATGTTCTTTTTGTATTTCCTCATTGATAAAATCCAATCTCTGGGTTCTTTTTTTGCTCCAAGCTGCTTGAGCCGCTTCTAATTGTTCGACTGCTTTATCATGCCTTTCTCTTTCCGCCTCAGCATCGTTGTTTTTTCCCAATTTTGAGAATAAAAAATTACTTCCTGTGAACGCCAAGGCATTGACCACGGCACCTCCTAACATCATCGCTACTGCACTAGCCATTTTGTTTATCGTGATAAAAAAGTTTAAAACAGAAATTATTTCATAATATCCGCTGGAATAATACCCTGCTTAATCAACATATCGCGTGTGGCCATCGCCAGCAGTATATCAATAGAAAGCATTCCAATATCACCCATATTAAAATCTACTTTTGGTGCAGATCTTCTCAAGAGTTTCTTGCCAAGTTCTGAGTACCCAACAGTGAGAAGAGTTTCTACTCCGGCATGATAAAGCATGTTTGCAATTTGTTTACCGTCAATAGCTGCCATTTTTTTTTGTGAAAATATAGTTTTTTTAATTTTAATTATCTCATTTCAAAAGGGTCTATCGACGTTTGTATCTCAGGTATTTTAGGTTGTGATTTAGGTTGTGATTGAGGTTGTTTTATTTCAGTTTTACTGTAAATCATGTAAATACCAACACCTACAGCTCCGATCATCACACAGAGCTGAATATAGTTCTTATAAACAGTCACTGTTGGTTGCCGCTCTGGTAGCTGTGGCTCTCTTGTTATTTTGATTGGTTCAGCTTCCAGGGTTTGGGCTTGTTTTTGTTTCCATCTGGCTTCAGCGCCTTTTTTTACCAGCCGCGACACGTTTTTGGTTTTTTTCTTTTAGGGGTTCTTCACGTTTTTGTGGACCTTCACTTTTCTGGGGTTCACTCTGGGGTTCACTCTGGGGTTCTTGAGTTTTCTGAGCTTCCTGAATTTCCTGATTCATTTTTTTCTATGGCATTTTTATTTTTGTTAAAATTAATATGCTTTGCAGTTGTTAGCATTGCCGTAAATGGAGCCAGGTACATCCCATACTTATAATACAGCTCACAGCAAACGCTTGTCAGAGCATGATTGATAAATGGGTCTTCTTCTAGATCTTCTAATAGCTTGGGTGGGTTTTCCACATGGAAATACTTTGACACCCCCATGACATATAAATTAATAAAAGAATTGCCCAACGTCTTAGTCATACTTGCACCAAGCCTCGCTTCATATCTGCAGTAAAGCTTATCAACTTCTTGGGGCGTCATTTCATCTATGTCTGAGAGTTGCAACTCACGCCCTAAATATTGCCGACTTCCACCTCCGGCTATAATGGCTGAAAGTCTCTCTCGTTTTGGCACATCTTGGCGTTCAGCTGGTGTATCTAGTGAAATATTTTCTAATAGATCTTCAGCGTTCATTTTTATATTTTGGAAAATATATTTTAACTTAAAATAAATGAAAAAAATCAAACATCCGACTGAGATATTAACAGCGGCAGAAGCAATTGTTATTAGTTCGAGTATCATTTTTAGTATTGCTATTTTTGTTTTAAGCATTGCTTTTTGCTTAAAGCATTGCTATTTTTGCGCTATATTTTGCTTTAAGCATTGTTATATTTGCTTTTAGCTAATCCATTAACCAATACCCAGTTGGTTGGTCAGTTTTTAATATTAATTTACGGTGTTTAACCTCAGATAATTCTTTTTTTATTTTCTGCCTTTCATCCGCAGGAACAACATCATTTTCCCTCAAGCAATGTTCAAAACTATCTCTGTCCTTGGTGTAAAACATACAGACCCATTTTGCCTGCTCTCGAAGGTCTTTCAAGACAGAAATATATCTTTGAGAAATGACCCAGACGCTTTGCTCTGCGTGTCTGCCGGAAAATGCTAGCTGTGAGAGCATGTCTTTTTTCTTTGTAAGTTCTTTTGTTGCAGGGCAGTCATCGATGATGTACAATGTGGGTCGGCCAGCAAAATTATCAAAAAAATAACGCAGCAATTCTTGGAGTCTTTCTGTTCCATCTGACATCACAGGATTTACTATAATTATGCTTTTGTCTTTTGGACAACGTACGTCACCAATCCAGCTCCTGGTTTTGTAGGCCTTGTTCCACTCAATGGTGGGGCAAAGTATGACTATCTTTTCAAACACACCTCTGTATTCTTTTTCAAGTAAATCTAGGACAAACAAACTCTTACCACATCCCGTTTGACCCGAGATGACAGCTGAGTGTGGATATTTTGGAAACTCAATATTTGACTTCACTAAATCTTCCATCTTCAAAATGGATTTGCGCATCTTGTATTATAAAAAGGTAGATATTTAAATTTTCATCTGCTCCTTGTTCTTTTTCAATTTGTATTGTTATCCCTTCACTGGCATTTTCAATCCTTCTGCCGCTGCCGTGCAAGGTGTTGTCATCCGTGGAACGCAAGTCAAGCCATAAAGCGAATCTTTTGGTGAGATATTATTCAATGTTAGTGTCGCTGAAGTATAAGTATTTTGCAACTTTATCGATTTCTTTGTCGCGTTTGGATGTCAGCGCAAAGTATTTATTGATTTCGTCCCACTGTTGGTACTGCCGCATGCCTTGGCTGTACAGTTGATTCGGTATGCCTTCTATTGTCATTTCAACTTTTGTGATTTTTGGATTGTAAAAATCTTCAGTGGTTGTCCTGTCCGGGTCTTCAAACAACATTAAAATCCCCTTCATGCTTCTTGCTGGGACATTCAAGTTGATATTCCACAGAGTATCAGACTTTTTCTTTGTGATTTTTCTGTGCCGCAAAATACGGTCATACAATATCGCCATTCTGCCACTGACCTGTTGTCTGATTGTTCGTGCAAGTTCTGAGTCGGTTACCATGTCGAATTCTAAACAGATATTGCTGATGGCATAACTGCTGTCGGCATCCGTTGAGCTGATTACTTTGTAATAGTCATTAAATGTTAATTCATACTCTAGCCTATCACCGAGCCCGGCCTGGTAAAAAGGCATATGCGTCTCCAGCAGTTCAAAGTCCAGTGGGATGCAAAACCTGTTCTTGAAGGCGCCAGCAATGGCCTGGTCTTCAGCGTCAGCTGTTGCGTTTCCTGCCCCGACTCTGTGTTTTAACATGTTTGATTTGCCGATGCCTTGGTAGGCCATGTTTATCCGCTCGGATGGGGATTTCCATAAGTCAACATAACAGTGAAATATGTCGCTGTCATCTATTGACATGACTTCATTACCGCTTATTTTAATGGTTGTTTTCTTCACGATGGCTCTACCAAGATTTTGAAAGATTGTCGCATTGTGATCTTTGCTGGTCAGTTCAATAGTGAAAGCGAGACGTGCAGTTCTTGGGACGATGACATCATTATTACTTAGATTTGGAAATCTCACAAGCAACTGCTGGTTTTGGTCGATAGTGCTGGGGTTGTTAGTGATTACTACGCTTTGCCGAATTCCTTTCGCACCAAAAGGTTCTCGTAGTTTTCTATAGGGGTTCAGTTTACTTCCGTAGGCAGACATTTTTATTAGATAAAAATATATTTTTATTCAATAAATAAATAATGGCCGAAGGTTACGATTTTGAGAATCCTACATTTGACGATGATTATGATGACGTCGATAACATAGATGACAGATTACCGATGGTGCCGGATGAAACCGATCAGCGAATCATTTTGAATCAAAGTGGGGCAATTGATGATTTAAGGGGTGAACTCCGAAAGTCTGCAGTTGAAGACCACAAAAAACGACTTGTTAAAACATTTTATGATGAAATAGGAAAGCGATACAAAATGGCCCCGAGCAAGATAGATTACAACCAGTTTAGGATATCAAATGATGGCAAGACACTGTTATGGAGTGTTGGTGACAAAGAAATCAGAATTACTGCAAAACAAGGTGGTGCAGAGTTTCTTTCTCTTGGTACTCTGGCAAATGAGTATAATAAGGTTGTTGGCTCAGGAGGCACATTAGCAGTGCGGCAGTATTTGAATTTACCAGATTACAGGAGTAAAACACAGCTATCTCAGCAAGTACGGCAGGCTTTGGAAAGCACACGAAATGACATGGATCTAGAGATGTCAGGTGGCACTGAACTGCAAGATTTAACAAATACGGTAATTGGTGCAGAGACGGCCGTTAAGTCACTGGAAACATCTCTTACTGATTGGGTACACACTGACACACAAACAGAGGGTCTAACACTGCGGGAACTTCAAGGATTAGACAAGGCATTGCAACGCACCCGCGGTGAGCTTACAAATAATTTGGCAAAACTGACCGAGCTTGATAAAGACATTGCAAAAGAAAACAGGAAATTACAAGAGGCTGACGATGAAATCAGTAAAAATGATATAAAGGCTCGTTTAAAAAACTTAGAAGATGAAAGAGCCGCAAGACTGGAGGCTGCCAGTGCAAACAAAGAAGCGTTGCGGGGTCAAATAAACAGGATAAAAGAAACAATTGACAAAGTCTTAAAAAAAGATACGACATTGCGTGAGCGGTTGAAAACATTATTCAAAGAGCAAGGTATAACGATAGTTAGTATTTTGACGGCTCTTGGCATAATTATTGGTGTTATAGTTGAAGCTGTAATTCCAACTTCTGGAGGCGGTGGTACAACACCCAAACCATCGCAAGGTGGAGCGAAAGAATGGGTAAAAAACAACTTCATAATCTTGCTAGACTACTAGCAAATCTTGCTGGAAAAGCGGCTGCTGCGTTGCCGGGTATAATTGGATCAATTGTGTCTAGGCTTCTTTCTACCACTGCAAAAGTGGTTAATTGGTTTGGAAATAATTTGTGGGCTCTTGTTGTGCTTGTCGCTGGGTTGTTACATGCGGCAGCTAAAGAATGGATTAATAAATCTCGTAAATAAGCAGAGCAACGATGCCCAAGGCGATGCTCCCGACTATCAGTGCTGTTTTGTGGTTTTCATGTTCTTCAGCAACAGTTTTTGGTGTGGAACTCAGTACTGGATGGGTGTCAGGTTTTGGTATTTGATGTAGGTCAGGTTTTTTCAATGACTTTTGATGTGAGTCAGTCGTGACATTTTTTGTTTTATATATCTTCTGTGCTTGTTTCTCGGTGGGTATCGTTATTGGCATTCCAAGTGCTCCTATTATGGTTTTACCCTGGGCAGCTAAAGGGATTTTTGGTCCAGGTTCTACACCAACTTTTGCTTTGTGTGTTGGGGTCCCACTCACATCAGTGTAAGATGTGGCATTGGCAGGAAGGTTTACGGTTTTGTTCCACCATAACTTTTGATTATGAGTAGAGAGTACAATCTCGTTGTTGTAATTTTTTATTGTCCCGATTTGCAATTCCATATTGCTTGGAGCCATGTAAAGGCCATAACCAAAAACATAGTCAACCTTGCTCCGGGCGTACTTCAAAGTATTTTGATAACGGGTAATTTGACTTGGTAAGTCTATTGGCCTTTGGACTCCATCTTCAACGTTTGCAAGGAATTCCTTCTGGGCATCAAAAGCTGAGCATATCCCTAGTATGTCAGATTTAATCTGAGACTGAGAGCCTAGAATGGCCCAACAGTAAGTCCTTATTGAGTCATTTATTCGTTCAACGCCGGGTCTTGTAAAGCCATCTGATTTGTCGAGAATAAATGTAGTCCAGGCCTTGGGAAAACTTTGTGCAATGTAGTCAATGTGATAAACGTTATCAGGATGATTCCTTGAGAATGAATATAATTTATTATCATATTCACCTACACCTTTGACCGGTTGGTACCCAGTGTTTGTTACATACCAGTATATAGTCCCTAATCCGCTATTGTCATCTTGGTTTTGCCTCCAGTCGGTATGAACTGAGACTCCAAACTCGTCACAGATCCTCTCATAGGCCTTCTTGTCATAACTGTTGTCAAACGCATTCCAGCTGTCATCTGTTGGTAATGCCACTTTCATTTCGAATAATATTCTTCGCGTTTGATAATACACATGAAACAAAAACAATGAACGTGCAAACAGTGGAATAGTGCCTGTCAGGTGGTCTTGCATAGAAACACCACATCCTGTAGTTGCGCACCACAAAGCAAAATTTATCTGGTTTTGCCAAAACTGCATTTGGTGTGAACGCCAATTTTGGACGATGGCATCACTTTCAACGTAGGGCAGCACGTATTTTGCGAAGATGTCAGGGAATTTCACATCAAGGCCGCTTGGACTGTCTGAGGCCTGTTTGACTTCTATTGTTAGGTTAATGATGTTCAGATCTTTAGTGTTGTAAACTCCAGATGGTTGATATTGTGCGTTGGGGTTGTATGAAAATGCTTTGATTTGCACCATTTTTATAACAATGATTTTTTATATTATCAAATAAAAAAATGCATCTCATAATTTCTGATATGAGCAATCCTGTAATCCTGCAACAGTATATTGACAACAGAGATGGATTCAAGCGGGTGGGATTAAACAGTTTTACATACTGTTTGGGTTGGTATAATGTTCATAATGAAGTCATTCAAAAACAAGGCGAGACTCCTGTTCGCATAAAGCCTGGGTATTATAGTTTTCAGCAGTTAGCAGATATATTTCGCAGCCATAAAATCAGTATGTCTGTAGATGAAACCAACGGAATAGTGACTTTGACTACACCTATTGAGTTAAAAATAAGCAAAAGACTCAAGACAATGCTTGGACTCCAGATTAAAGGCCGTTTTTTTTCCAAAAAACATTTATCAAGGTGAAAAGCCGCTGGACTTTGCTGTTATAAAATCTTTGTATGTTCATTTGTCGGAAATAAATTCATCATATAATTACTTTAATGGCTCACCGAGTGATGTATTAGCAGTCATTCCCATTGAAAATAAAAGCTTTGGTGATATTGTGACTGTACGCTTTGAACACCCAGAACTCAAGCCGTTAAAGACAGGGGCCTTATCTGAATTGAAACTAGTTGTTAAAGATGAAAATAAAAACACGGTAGACAATCATGGTTTGCCCATGAGTTGTGTTTTAGAAATAATTTAAATTTCATTTTATATAATAATGAGCATTTTTGGAAAACAGAGAGAAGATGTTTTAGAAACAACTCTAAATATGGATGGTAAACGCATAATCAATGTAGCTTACCCTCGAGATCCAGATGAAAATGCGGCGTTTAACGGTGACGTGGTAACAGCAAAGGCTTTAAATAATTTAAGGAAATATTTGCTACACGAAGTGTTACAACGTCATACTGATAATGTCATGAACGGCAGATTAGATATGACCCAGCATCGAATTTCTGGTCTTGCGAGTCCTGTTAATCCTGATGATGCAGTAAATCAAGCCTATATTACATCGAGGTTGCAGACCATAGAATTTACTAAACGAGTTTAATAAACGTATTAATAATTTGGAAAAAAAATATAAAACAATAAAAAATGAAACCGCCAACGGCTCCTTATCAGGATTTGGGAGATGAGAAAATTTATCCGGATTTGTCTAAAGACTGTCAAAACTATCGCTTACAAAAAATATCAGAAATAGAAAAGCAATTAATAAGAGAAAAAGATGTTAGAAAGGCTTTATATAAAAAATATAAACGCGGAGTCAACCTCACAGACGGCGTTGATACTGCATTGATTTCTGCAAGTGTTGTTATGGCTGGGATAGGCCTGGCAGTGCCAGTGATGCTGCCTTTAGAAATTGTTGCAATTGTCTGCGGATGCATGGGCGCCTGCGTGCAATTGGTGAGACGTAAATTAATGTCAAAGGCACAAAAGCACTATGAGATTAAAACTCTTGGAGAAAGTAAGTTGTATTTCTGTTAAAAATTTGATTTCCAAAGCCATAAATGATGGACAGATATCAGAACAAGAATTTAAGATTGTTCTTGATGAGCTGGACAGATATAATGAGTTGCAAGATAAAACACACACCAAACAGTCTGGTCTGAGTGAGCAAGAAAAAAAGAAGTTAATAGAAGAAGGGAAATCACAGGCACTGGCGATATTCAAAAAAAAGATAAGCGACACATAATTTTGTTCAATAAATTTGTATTTAATAATGATCCACCTCCTGTGTATTTCTGTCATAACGACTGACTCTCTAATACAATACTACAATAATTTTGGTACAGTTAAGACAAAAATTGTTAAAGTGTTCATTCAAGTGTGATCCCACGGCGTGAGTATACGCTTGAATAGACATAGATATCAGTATCACTGATAAAAAAGCTAGGTCAAAACCCTTGTGGGTGTTTCTCAAATACTTTTTTAATTGTTTTCATATTTTTTTTTACAAATCGTAACTCTACTGAGCACTGTAAAATTGTAGGCTGCTTAAGACTTAGTTCATACAATGAAATCAAAAAATTGCAGTGACTCAATGAAATTGATATTTCTTTTTCTTCAATAGATTTTAAAAATGAAACGCCCTTTTCTAAATTTGTTTTCAGATGTTTAAGGACTTGACCTTGCTTTGCTGAGTTTAAAAGCACGTTTCTTTTATCCGAGTCTATAAGTTTTTGCAATTCTTTGTAAGATTTAACACAGGCTTCTTTCGACGAAACGTTTATTTCATAGTCCCCAGTTACTCGCCGATCTGCTGAGTATGTGATAATCACTATCAAAGTTTATTTGCCCCAAAAACTATTAAGATAAATCATTTCAGATATCTCATCCACTACATAAACTATGTGTTATATCAATTTCCCGTTTATGCGTTTCAAAGCTGGATACCGTATATTATGGCAATAAGACCTGGTCATGGTTTGTACTGGATTAATTATACCACTATGGAATATATTTGGCTTCAAATTTTGATATCCATATTCGCGAACCTTGGAAATTACGATATACTATGGAAATAAGGCCTGGTCTGGGTTTGTACTGAATTAATTATAAACACATGTGGTCTGATTGTGACCTTAGCGAATTTGGATATCCAGATTTGAAGGTTAGTGAAACGATATATTGTGAAATTAGGCCTGGTCTTGGTCTCTACTGGCTTAATCATAAAACATATGTACGATATATTGTGAAATTAAGCCTGGTCTTGGTTTGTACTGGCTTAACTATTAATAGTATATTGTAAAACCCCTATTTTTACTCTACTGCTTATTTCATTGTTTTAAATCAATTAAAGGGCAATAACTCATCCATTACTGAAGCCAGTCTGACAAAACTTGACGTGCATCAGTGCGTTATAGTGATACATATCTATAATAAGTTTCATGAAATTCCGATCAATGGTTACTTAGTTCTGGTTCCGGACGGACAGACGGACGGACGGACGGATAGAAGGACGGACGGGTGGATGGACGGACGAACGGACGGACGGGCGGACATGGGCAAAACTATTCGGCGGGGGATAAATATGCTGTAAGGTTCAAGGAAACATAAACAAAAATTAGGCATTTTGTGTTAAGAAAATGTTGTAGTACCAAGGAGATTTAAACTCGCTAGAATGTCTTTTTTTATTTTTTTTATTTTTTTTTTTTTTTCAGAAATACTTTTATTCGGTATTTAGTTTCTCAACTTTCCTAAGCTTCTAGCTTATTATATTAGTGTTTGAAACAATATTTCGGAAGTAAGAAGCTTCAAATCACTTGTTATATAAAATATATACTGAAATGGTGCGATACAATTATATAAGTCCGAAGACTTTCTTCTGAATCCCGGTCAAACTACTGTTTAAAATTATATTTTATGAGATTGTATTGCTTTTCTCTGAGATTGTATTGCTTCTTTTTGTTCAGTATTTCGAATAAAATATTGTTTACACCAACATGTGGTGCAAGGGGTAATTTAAAGTCCTTGATATTTTCTGACAGATTAGCCCCATATTGTTTTAGTTTAATTCTCTTCAGCTACATGTAAAATAGTTTAACATTGGTAGAAATTGCTTCAATTTCAAGTGCTTAACACCAACTGTCAATTTTCAATTTCTCCTATGCTCTCTGAAAAGTTAATTTTCGTTTTTTTTTTTGTTTTTTTTTTGTTTTTTGTTTTTTCGAAATATCATCCACTTTAAAGCCTTTGTTGAAGATCTGGTGTATACCCTTGCATACCTGAAAGGGTGACATGAAATTCCAAATTAAGTAAAATATTTCTTTGAAAAATGTCTAGTTTTGGATATATAAATTCTTCGTGTATCCAAAAACTAGGGCTATTTCAAAAAATACTTAAATGTTCATTTTAATTCACTGTTTATTGTTGGCGCATTCTTGATTCAACATATTCTTTATTATCATGGTATAAACGCATCCACGTCGTGTAAGTTAGAATCATCTGGGGCACTGCTAATGTACCCCCTTATCTATGAATTCAATCCAGCCGCAGAGCCTAGAAGAGCGGGATTAACGGACAAAAAGAAGAAATAACGGATGATCAACGACGAACAGACTCTCGGAGGCCGGGCCCGGAGGTTATAAAACTTGAGTATATTCTCAAACTCAAAATAATCCACACTGATTGGCTGCTTCCGAGCAAATGTTTTTGCAAATGTTTACTCGTGTTATAACCTCGGACCCAGATGGGACAGCCATGGATTCGTTCCGCTAAGCCCCCCCCCCCCCCCCTTGATGCTCCGTAATGACTCAACAGAAACACACACAGAGAAACGTAAATAGGATTTATTGACTCCAGATAAACACTCTGACTTGGCTTTTTGAATGGTCATCTGATAAGCCTGTCTATGAATATGTATATTGTTGAAATGACAAGATATGATTTTGACCTTAGTTTGACCTTGCTAATGGATATAATGAATGCAGCTTAAATCAGGCGAACAAAATGGCATTTGAAAAGATTTACATGCAAGTTATTTATCCTTGGAAAACCTTGTGTTGTCATACACTTTCTCAGAAGATAGACCTACAATTAATCAATAAATACAGTCTCCCATAAAAGGGACCTTTGCGAACATTTTGACTCAGATCAGACGCCACAGAACGCAGTGCCTGATCAGACTCTACACATTTTGCTTTCTTAAGGAGTGACTAATTACTGTCCTTTAAGAGTTGTCCTCCTTCTTTTATGGGAGACACCATGACCTCGTTGATCCCTACAATGTGGCCGTTTCTAAGCCCTTTGATGGCCTCAGCCGAAGCTTAGTAAAGCTTTCAACTACCGGACTTTCTTTTTCACTGACTTTTTCCACTGATACATAGATATGGCGGGTGTATTATAATAGGCAGGTGATGCGTACTACTTGCGAGCACCTGATCACATCTCTGTTTTGGGGTCCATATCTGTGTATCTAAAATATTCCGGAATTGTAAATGTTAAAATGACTTCCGAGTTTGGACTTAATTATTTAGATACTTTAACCACTTTCATCTGTAACGATTTCTACCCTCAGGAAAGCAAACAGGAAGTCACAAAGGTTGTTTCTCTTTTGGAAATATGGCAGAGAAACACGGTACTTAATAATTGAGCCGCGACACGAGAAAACCAACAATGTGATTGTGCGCCTAGCGCAGACTCAGATCAGCCTGGGCATCCGCCCTGTCTGATCAGAGTCTTCCCTGTTCGCATGAAGGTAGCTTAGACCCTTAGCTACCCTTTAAGCGCTTAGTGAAGACTCTGGTCAGACTGGGCGGATGCCCAGGCCGATCCGAGTCTGCGCAGGGCGCATAACCACATTGTTGGTTTTCTCGTGTCGCGGCTCAATTTTGGTCGTGTTTATTTCACATATTTTTCTTGACATTCTGAAAACTGTTCAAGACAGAAAATGCTGAATGACAAAACACCGCAAGCTGAAGTGCACAGTGTGACAGTTCTGTCCAATTAACCAGTGTCTTTAATTTCGTCCGAAATGCACTAATTTTAAAATGAAAAGAAAATTCGAGTGTATTTACGTCTGTTTCTATTACAATAAAGAATTCATACAAAAATAAAGTACATTATGGAGTGGGCTGAAGCGTTTTCTTCTGAACTTTGAAAGTTCAATGTGTCTCGGCAAATACTGCGAAGGGGAGATGTCCCATTTGCTACAGTGGAACCCTCTTCTATAGCGTGGGCCCATGTCCATAACTTTTAAGGTGATAGGTACACCTCCATGTTACTTTTGTGAGTTTCTGTTTTCTTCCTTGAACGACGTACCCTTCCATACTGGCGTCTATTATTAAGATAAAGAATCTGCTCCTATGGGAGAAAGTTCTTTCCTCCAAGTGTTGACCCATACTAGGAAGGCCTGCAAAAACGAACATGACAGTGTTCAGCCCCTGAGAGTGTAGTCGTTCGCCTTCAAGTGGGCGTTTTACGGCAACTGTTATCACATGGCAAAACTTCAGACACTGATCCAGTGTTTGACCTGTGTGTATGAAAGCTAAAGAAACACTATAGTCAAAATTACTTTTCGACCATGAATGGATAAGTCAATGGCAACCGCATGCCATGATACATGCATCTGCGTTTTCGGAAACAGTAGCACGGTTATCTCTAACATTTTTCTCCTATTGATCGTAATACTCCTAAGTAAGACCTTACTGAAACTCAACATTTATTCAGTTCACAAGTCAATATGAATGATAACCTTTCTCTTATTATACAGGATTACAGAATAAAAAAGATGCAGATTAAAGCAGGAAAATAAATGAGGCAAGTCACGTGAAGAGCTATCTTCCGACATGTAAACTAACATAGTTAAAAGCATGCTATAATGACTTAATGTTGAAGAACGAATGGATGGACGTCGACGGGTCCCCCCATGATGAGATATACTGTCCAGGAGTACTGCAAGTGAACTTCATCATAAATACATCATACATCTTCTGTGTTGTCGCAGTCGTAAAAAGTATTGCCTATAAAAAAGAAGGCCATGATATCACTGAATCGCTCACCTGAACTTAATATTACAATTGCCCTCAACTTTTTTGCTACTTTGCAGAAGGAGGTTCCTAGTATGTTATCTGCAAATTGTAAGTAAAATTGGTTTAGTTGCTTCGGAAAACAAGTTTTTACCATATTTGGGCATGGTCGCCATCTTGAGTTTCGGACGGCAACCACTTTCAGCGTTTTTGGTGTTCAATTGTTTAGTTTCTTATACCAATATTCCACCCATAAGCACTATGTGAAATATAAAATAATCGAGCCGCGACATGAGAAAACTGTGGTTGTGCGTCAGGCGCAGACTTAGATCAGCCTGGGCATCCGCCCAGTCTGATCAGAGTCTTCGCTGTCCGCATGGAGGTAGCTCAAACCCTTAGCTACCCTTTAAGCGCATAGCAAAGACTCTGATCAGACTGGGCGGATGACAATGCTGATCTGAGTCTACGCTGGGCGCACAACCACTTTGTTTGTTTTCTCGTGTCACGGCTCATATCAAGAACACAAAAGCAAGTCTGCTGAAATTGGAGTTTTCTGTCATATCTTTTATTCTTCACTTTAAAGGAAAATAACTATGATATTAATAGTCTCATCTGCTCATTATCAACTTGTAGTTGCTTTCTCCAAAAATGTAACCTCTGTCAAGTAAGAACTAAATTATTTGAGAATGACTATAAGTTTGAGAAAATCACACTTTTCCATTGCACGAATTTCAGGTAGCATCTCACTTATTATTCGTGAGGAATATGATATACAGTTTATGTCATCTCCTCTCGAATTATAATGTAACCTCTATAAATATTTGAGACTGAAATATAGGTTTGAGAAAATCACACTTTTTCATTGTATGAATTTCAGGTAGCATCTCACTTATAATTTGTGAGGAGCAAGATATATAGTTTATGCCATTCTCCTCTCGAAATATAAGTGAGATGACGCCATAAATCTGTTACCATACCAGCTATGGAATTAACAACTGTTGTGCATAGTACCTTGGCACAATGACGTCTTCATGAAATCACTCTTACATTAATATGACCTCTTAGTTGCAGATCTACGATGGCATTGGTACAGAAGCATGGCAAACAGTGTATGCCATGCTCCACCAATTTTCCATGAATTACAAAATGATTTTTTATATAACAGAAACTTCAGATTTTCTCAAAGAAATAACTATTATCAAGTCATTTAATTCCGTTTTTATCGTGCTCACAAGGTAAGTGGCGAATGACAGATGGCCAGACAGATGACAAACGAACGGACGATGGAGAGTGATGGATCACAAAAATTCATCATGAGCAGTTAAGCCAAGGTGAGCTAAAATACATGTATTGTAAAATATGAAACAGAGAATTAAACAAAACTGTCATTAATACATGACAAGTCAAAATTTATTATGAATCTGCAAGAAGTATAAAATATAACAGAAGCTCTGATAAGCGTTTGAACTGACTATTGGAAAACACATTGTATAAAATAAACAAATATATAGCAGCTACAAATAAATGAATAAAGGTATCAAATGATAAATTTAAAACCAGTTGTAATTAAGATAGTGAAAACATGGTTAAGTTTACAATTATTAGAAAGTAAGCGGGTTATAGTACACAGCCACTTAATTAAACAATTTCATAAACTCAAACAAAAAATTGGGTTATCCAACAAGCATAAGTAAGCAATAAGAGAATCAATTGCCTCAAAACACAACCTAAATTAATAAGAGTCAAATCTAAAGCAAATCAAACATTCAAGAAAAAAGAATATAGAAAAGAGTTGAGCCGCGACACGAAAAAACCAACAATGTGGTTGTGCGCCCAGCGCAGACTCAGATCAGCCTGGGCTTCTGCCCAGTCTGTTCAGACTCTTCGCTAAGCGCTTAAAGGATAGCTTAGAGTCTAAGCTACCCCCATGCGGACAGCGAAGACTCTGATCAGACTGGGCGGATGCCCAGGCTGATCTGAGTCTGCGCTGGGCGCACAACCACATTGTTGGTTTTCTCGTGTGGTGGCTCGTCTATCATTAGGACAACAGTAAAACTATTAACAATACAGATTGAGACAATTAATGTATTTATAGCGGAAACCAGGTAACTTTGACCAAAAATGTTCACCCATTCTTAATGTAATAATGAATATTCCTTCAGATATACCTCACTACATACAATGTGTTATTTCAGGAGTCTGCATGCTACGGTTAACGCTATGATTTCCTACGGCTTTTGATGAATATTTCTACTGTTAACGGCCGTTTAGCAGACGATTTCAGCAAAATAAATATTTATTTGCATATTTTAACGCAAATCTAGCCTTTTATGCTGTGCCGAAGAATTCCAACTCATACTGTAATCCCTTTGCACACAATTTTTTTCGTTTTTTTGGCAGTTTTATCGAAATAGGCTTAGCGAGAATCCCAGTCATCATAAGTAGGTTTTTACTGACTCTATTTACTCCTGTATTCGTCCACGCAGAGGAATATTGCTCTAAATTATAAATGTACACCGATATTTACTGCAGCATGCACGAATGTATGAAAAAATGTGAATTTTAGCAAACAGGTTTTATAGTTTTCTACGGCTAATCCAAACCTTATGTATTGGATTTCGAATGTTATGCTAACGTATTCTACGGTGGACGTTTATGTTTCCTACGGTGACAGTGTGACATGAAAAGCAAAATAGAGATGGAAAACCCATGTGTGCAAGGAGATTTTAGCAAATGTTTTGTTTTTAATACTGAGGCCCTTATTCGCAAACTAAACTCAGGTCGAGTCTTATTCACAGACATAAGTGCAGCTGGAGTAAACTCCAATAAGTAAGGTTTGATCGAGAAACGGTGAAGCTCCCTCGACGGCGGCTCGAGTTAAGTTTGATCAATATTTCAGCGATTTCATGGCTATGATATGAGAATGCGAAGAAGCACGACTACCAAAAGCTGTTGTTATAGGCCAGATGGCTTCTGTGTTATACATTTTTAGCTCAACTGAGCACGAAGTGCTCAGGGTGAGCTTTTGGGATACCCTGATGTCCGTCGTCCGTCGTACGTGTGTCCGGACGTCCGGACGTCCGTCAACTTTTGCTTGTGTACACTCTAGCGGGCACAGTTTTAACCCAATCTTTATGAAACTTTGTCAGAATGTTAGTCTTAATAAATTCTAGGCCAAGTTTGAAACTGGGTCATGTCGGGTCAAAAACTAGGTCACTAGGTCAAATCTTAGAAAAACCTTGTGTACGCTCTAGAGAGCACAGTTTTGATCCATTCTTCATGAAACTTTGTCAGAATGTTGATCGTCATAATATTAAGGCCAAGTTTGAAACTGGGTCATGTCGGATCTAAAAATAGGTCACTAGGTCAAATTTTAGAAAAACCTTGTGTACACTCTAGAGGGCACAGTTTTAATCCAATATTTATGAAACTTTGTCAGAATATTAACTGCCATAATATCTAGGCCAAGTTAGAAACTGGGTCATGTCGGGTCAAAAACTAGGTCACTAGGTCAAATCTTATAAAAAAAACCTTGTGCACGCTCTAGAGGGGACATCTTTGATTCAATCTTCATGATACTTTGTCAGAATACTTAGCGTGATAAAATCTAAGCCAAGTTTGAGCCTGGGTCATGTTTGGTTAAACACTAGGTCACTAGGTCAAATCTTAGAAAAACCTTATGTACACTCTAGAGGGCACAGTTTTGATCCAATCATCATGAAACTTTGTAAGAATGTGTATCTCTATTAAATCTAGCCTAAGATTGAAAGTAGGTATTTTCGAGTCAAAAACTAGGTCACTAGGTCAAATCTTAGAAAAAACCTTACCTACACTCTAAAGGGCAGACTTCTGATTCAGTCATCATGAAACTATGTAAGAATGTTTATCTTGATAAAATCTAGGCCAAGATTGAAACAGGGTATTTTTGACTCAAAAATAGGTCACTAGGTCAGATCTTAGAAAAACCTTGAGTATACTTGATAAAGCACAGTTTTGGTTCAATCTTCATGAAACTTCGCCAGAATGTTTATCACCATAATATCAAGGCCAGATTTGATGTTGGGTCAAAAACTAGGTCACTAGGTCAAATCTTCAAAAAACTTTTGTTCACTCTAGAGGGCAGTTTTAATCCAATCTTCATGAAACTTTGTCAGAATGTTTATGTCTATGAAGTCTAAGCCAAGTTTGAAACCGGGTCATGTTGGGCCAAAAATAAGGTCACCAGGTCATATCTTAAAAAAACCTTATGTACATTCCATTGGGCACAGTTGTGATTCGATTTTCATGAAACTTTGTCAGAATGTTTATCTCACGGAAATTCAGGCAAAGAATGAAATTGCGTTATATTAGGATAAAAAGGAGGTCACTATGTCTAATTTTAGAAAGGCCTTGTGTACGCAATAGAGGCTTCATTATCCATTGAAACTTCATGAAACTGTGTCAGAATGTTTGTTTGAATAATGTCTAGCTTATGTTTGAATATGGATCATATTGGTTCAAAAACTAGGTCACTAGGTTGATTGGCCAACTGCGATGAAACTTGGTTTCTTCAAATTATGAGTGAGTGAACTCAGGCTTAACGTCCAACCAACAACTAGGTCATAAGGAGATGGGGCCGCAGTTTAAGGTCTCATCCAAGCGGGTAATCCATCTTGCGACCCCTGAATTGATAGTCCAGCATGTTATTCACTACACTACCGCGGCTCCTCTCAAATTATGACTCTAGGTTGACCATGACCTATTTCATGCCAAGGTGAGTAAAATAACTCTAATAGTCTTAGTGCACATGATACTCAGGTGAGCGATTCAGGGTCACCATGGCCCTCTTGTTTCTTTATTTGTGTGTGTGACAAATTCATATTTTTAAGGGTGCTGCGTTCCACAGACAGACTTTTGGCTTACGTCATGTGATTTGTATAATGTCGTTTAAAAAATATGAATAAACACTTAAAGAGTTCCTTCGAGAGCAAAGATTATATACTGAGGGAAATAAATTTAGCAACTTTTTACAAATCGGCGTATAATTCAGACTTATTTTGGAAGTGGGAAATTGTATTGTTTCCGCTGTTTAAGGCACCATTTTGGGTACCAGAAACCCAACAATTAATGTCGAAAGTTTATTTATAGAGCAAAATCGCGTCGCATTTGTACCCAAGGGTTTAACCAAAAAAAATGCCATAAATCTTTTATGCAACTCATCTTTTTTCAGGCGCTGTTTCATCTTCAAATCTTACACCAGAGCCAATTTGCCGCGATGTAGACATTTGTGAACAAGGACACAGTGTTGTGTGCTGAAATATTGTTACCATGATAAACGTAAATGTGCTTATGACGCCGTCAAAATTGGCATTCACAAAGCAATTGAGACTGAGCAAAAGTCACCATTAACGAATTGTTCCAAATTCTTGAACCAAACTGCAAAGGCAAAGCCTCTAATGACTAGAACTCTTTCAAGCAATTTGTTCCTGTAAACTGGTGCTATTCCCGCAGATTTAACCACACCCAGTTCGACAGTAACGTCATTCTGACGTCAGTTTTTAAAACCATCAAAGATCTTTTTGACATCAGCAATATTGAACTTAAAGTTTCTCTTCTCTAAGTGCGCATAAGGGTCATTGCATATCCACCGATTTTGTAAATTATCGTCATAACGTAAACTTGACGCCTCCATTCAAATCTTGACAAGTTCTGGTCGTTGCATTAAAACAAATGGATTACTAGGGGTAATCGTTTTGCATGATAGAGTTTCCACAGTTGACAGTAATAAAGTGCAAAAGATTGGAGTCAAAACGTCAGTTGATAATGTTTAAAATGGCGGTTTGATGTTTCGGCAAGTTAACGTCAAACTTACGTGCCCCATAGCCGGCGTCCTATGCGTTTATTTGCAAACCCATTTACGGTTTTCTTGTTCAAGGACCCAGTTTAAACCTTTCAAAAGCATTTTGACAATTTTCTTAGTTTACTTGTTTGTCAGCCCGCGCAAATTGTGAATTCACTTAAAGTGACGTCAAACGTGCGTTAAGTCGTCTTTTTCGTCCAAGTTTGATGTAATCGCAGTCCCCTAACTTAAACTAACTATATGCGATCAACAACCTGGGAATACTATCCCTAAAGAAAATTTCACAACCCTTTGGAAAAATTGCTAAACTTATTTCTCTCAGTATATTAAGAAGAAGGAACATGGGCCAGACAACGTAGTTTCGGCTAATAAAGCCTAAGTCTATATTCAGACGTCTCCAAGAGAGAGAGAGAGAGAGAGAGAGAGGTTGGTTGGTTGATTGATTGATTTGATGCTTAACGTCCACGGTAAACAACTAAGGTCATGTCGGGACGGTCAGTTAACCTAACCACACTATTCCTGGGCAGGCTTAGACCTCCTAAGCGGTTAACCAGTACTAAGTGCACATACTTTCGCCAGTAACTGACAACTGCCCTTCTTGAATCAGCGGAAGGAGAAACGAAAGTATGTGGCCAGACCGGGATTCGAACCCAGGACCTCTGACTTACGAGTCAGGTGCCCTACCGATTGCGCTACCCGGCCCGGCGAGAGAGAGAGGGATGGATGACTTGCGATTTTACGCCCCTTTTCAACAGTATTTCAGTCATAGCAGGACGATGGGACGATGATAATGAAATGCTATGTGCAATGCAACTCCGTTAACGGTAGGAAAGATTCTCGCCTCGAGAGGGATTCGAACCCGGGTCCGCTAGATCAGTACCCAGCACTTAGCCCACTGAACTACCGGGGCTCCACCAAGAGAGAGAGATAGAGAGAAAGATAGGGAGAGAGAAAGAGAGCCCTCCCAACACATACTCATTCGCGCGTGGTCGGGTAGGGCTACGTTTGGTGTAGGCGAGTCTTACTAGTGTAAGCTAAAGCATGGTTCGTCCGCCTGTACGGAGACATAATCCACGAGCTTTAGGGAGTGCATTATCGACCGGACAGGAGGACATACTGTGTTCTTTCTCACTTATAGCATGATACTCATTTTAGGCCTTGCACATTATGGGGTATCTCATGCTAAAGGTTTAGGTACCTGAGGATCGTACTATAAATCTGGATAATAATTGCTGTAATTGCAGCAGGTGCGGAATGGGGTTCGGATTTCATTTTACTCTCGTCTGTCCTGTCGTTCCTTCTTCCTCTCTGAGAGACCGCTCGATAGACTGAAACACTGCCTCAGTTAGCCGTTAAACCCCAACCAAACAAACAAACAACAACCCTAAACCTGTCAAAAACCAGTCGAATTTCTAACTTGACGGATATCTTAACAATGTTGAGCTACAATATAACTTTTAAACCAGAGGGCAAATGGCCCTATATCGCTCACCTGAGCACTGAGGTTATGCTAGAAAAACTAAGTTCCCACAGCAACAAAACAACATGCACAACAGCAATAAAACACACCATTTATGTAGAGGATAATATCACAAACATTTATGCAAAAAATAAGCATTATCTCCCCTTAATGGCTTCTGAGAAGATCTTTGGCAAAAAAAAAATGAAAAAAATGAAAATTTGGCCTTTCGGTTGCGATGGCAACCAATCAAAATCAGGTCTTTGGGCAAAATTCATATGGCTGATAGAGGACTACTCTAGGAACATTTCTGTAAAGCTTTTGTCAAAATATCTGCAGTAACACAGAAATAAATACCAAATGTCCACTTTCCCCATTGTATGTCTATGGAACCTTTAAGTTATCATAGCAACCAGTTCACATGGGCAATGATAATATGAAACATATTTTAGGTAGAGGCTAATGTTTTTAATATGTATGCAAAGTATCAGCTTCCTCCTCCTCATGGCTTCACTTTTCCCATTATAAGTCAATGGAAACTATAAGTTGCCATAGCAACCAAAGTTCTTATGGGGTTGGAAGAAAAAACAAAATTCATGTAGAGACTTCTGTCATCAACATGTTTGCACAATATCAGCTTCATCCCCCATATGGCTTCTGAGCAGAAGATTTTTTCATTCGTTTTCTCTTCTTTTTTTCGAAAATTACCCTATATTTTGCCATGGCAACCAATCAAGTTCTGCGATTTGGAGAAAATTCATATGAAACATAGAGGCCTATTCAAGAAACGTTTCGGTGGAAAAAAATCCAAATAAATGCAGTGAGACAGCAAAAATTGCCAATTTCCATTTTCCCCATTATAAGTCAATGGAAACACTTAGTTGCCATAGCAACCAAATTGCTGGAGTAATTGCCATGAAATACAGTAATTCTATAGAGGCTAGTACTAAGGTTCTTTCTGTAGAGTTTGAGCTTTATTGGCCGCACAGTTTCTGCGGAGATGATTTTTTAATATTTTTCTATTTTTAACTATTCGGTTGCAATGGCAACCAGCCAAATTGTGCAATTTGCATAAATTTAACAAGGCTGGTTAAAGACTACTGAAGGTACATTTCTATGAAAGTTTTGTCAAAATATCTGCAGTGGCGTAGCAATAAATGCAAATTTTCTATTTTGCCATTTTAAGTCAATGGTTACTTTAAGTTCCCATAGCAACCAAACTGTTAGAGCAATTGCCAAGAAAAACAGTACTTTTATATAAGCTAGTACTAAAATCCTTTCTGTGAAGTTTGAGCTTTATTGGTTGCATAGTTTTTGAGATGATTTTTGAATATATTTTCTATTTTTAACCTTTCGGTTGCCATGGCAACCAGCCAAATTGTGCAATCTACATAAATTTCATGTGGTTGATAGAGGACTACTCAAGGAACATTTCTGTAAAAGTTTTGTCAAAATATCTGCAGTGACATAGCAATAAATCCAAATTTTCAATTTTCCCCATACAAGTCAATGGAAACTTTAAGTTGCCATAGCAACCAAAGTTCTGAAGCGATTTGGATAAAAAACAGTTTTATTGGTTCCCCTTGCCTATAGATGCCATATATGAAATTTGGAAACAATGGGCCTTGTAGTTTCAGAGGAGATGTCGTTTGAAAATGTTGACGGACGGACGACGGACGGACGACGGACGACGGATGCCTGCATATACTATAAGCTCACCTGTGAGCCTTCGGCTCAGGTGAGCTAAAAAGGAAACTCTGAAATTATTTACATTTTTTAGCGGAAACTAGATCTACAAAGAAGCATAATGCCTTCAAAAACCTCCTCGGGCTCCCTTTTTTTAGGCTGACTTGTCTCCAGTCATCATAAATGTATGTTCAAAATGCCGTTGAGATCCGACAAATTCTGTATTAGTATACTATGCACAATAAATATAGCAATTTTTTGGTATGTGTCAGATCCACAATATTAGGCTTTTATTTTCATTTTACTGCATAAAGATACAATGGCCGATCATTCGAGATGGTCTGGCAGGTCAAATATTCAAGATTGTTCAATTGTAGCGTTTGAACTACCGTGACGTCAGTTTTTATGACCATTGTATCTAAAGGACATTTTTGATCATGTACAAAAGCCAAAACCATAATGAGGCGGCTGGTTTGCTGTTAAAATGAAGGAAAACGCTCTAAAACATTTGAATATGCTACGAGTATGAGTTTTACAAAGTTCGAAAATTTGACGGTTTCCCTTGTTTTTACGTTATCGTCTTAAAAAGGTGTTTCTAATCGGTATTTCTTGAATCCCTTTCGAGTGTATGATTCTTTGGTATCTTCTAATATAATAACGTAAACAATTCAGAAAGAAAATTCTTCCCTGTTACTGAGCATAAGTCCAAGGTCTCAGACTAACGTCGTCGTTTTCTCACAGTTACGTTGCACTTCAATGAAGAAACTTCACAGTTAAGTTAATCATGGTGTGACCTTTAAATGTAGCCTATTCGTTTTTGTCGGGGTTTGATTCTGCATTGAACTGAAGCACCCGTGAATCATTGCACATTGTACCGAATTATGACGTTTTAACGTCAATTGCGCATGCTAAGATTAATCAGTTGTTAAGCTTAACCACAACGTTTACACAGTCAATAGCTTTGACAAGAAAAGTGGGCATGAAAATGATGAGAAAGACTGTACAAAAATCACATGTGCTTGCCATTTTTGTGTTGCTTTTCAATGGGTGCGAATTTCGGCTAATGACCCCTTCCGCGCTTATCGCTTTTCCCCAATATCGTTTTTAAAGACGGCTTCTGTAATCCCATAGTATCTTAAGCCCCAAATACGGTTCCCTTCAATGCAGTTTAATTTCGCTCAATGTTGCACTTCAGTAAGGAGAAAAAATGCAAAATATAAAAATTTGCTAAATATATTTTGCATAGTATAAAACCTAAAATGCGGACAGCAGACTGGCGGACAGATTGAAAACAATATACCCCAACCCCAAACTCCTTTTGCGATATAGGTGGTAGCGGTGTGATTAGAGGAAGAGGTGGGATATGTATGTTAAAACGACTTAAATCTTTGAAAGTTCTTAAATTCAACATACACATTTTTTACTATTATTTTATGTTATTTTTCATTTTTATACAATATTAAAAGAGGGTGCTCAAAATTATTGTTCTACATTGACCTTAGCTACATAACTTGAATCAAGTACTGCTACATATCATTAGTTTCAAACACACGCAAGAAAATAATTAATAAATAATGATAATCATAATAATAATAATAATAATAATAAACATTTTAATACAAAATATTACTCTCTTAAAATGGCTATTTTAATCTCCCGTCCTCTCAGTGTCAAAGTCAATTGTATGCAAGTTTGGTATACCTAACATCAGAAAAATTTACTTGTGGTTACTGAAATTTAAGCAATTAAAACGGACGGAACCAAAGACTTGTGGACAGTTGGACAGACAGACGGATGTACGAACGGACGGAAGGACCCCAACAGCATACATCGTCTATTGGGGGTGGGGTCGGAGGGGCTACAATGATATAGAAATACGCCGATAATAATTAATTTTAGTATCATTTAAGCTGTTCATTGCATGCAACAACGTCGTCCCCGTGTCACTATACTAGTATGTGCCTAGTTTGGATAAAATCCGTGGTATAATTTTTTGAGGGGGGGGCGGGGGTGGGGGCGGAGGGGGGGGTAAGGCTCTCAGAAACTTCCAGGAGGTAGGGTTTAACAAGAATAAATATAGTGATACGACAGTGATTTTTTTTCTCTATATACGTGGTGCCCATAAAAGGCACCAGTCCCAATTCAAAATAGTATCTTTTTTTTCCAACTGCAAGTTGAAAAATTCTCAATTGCAGGAAGAATTTTTCTTGGGACATTCTACAAACACAACTTTACTTGCTTGCTTAGAGAACTGACAGATATATAGCAATAATTGAATTTGAATATTATATATTCAGTTTCATGTCCCCTATCCAACCATTTGAGCCAATATAGGTGTTCTGAAATTTCAAATTTAAGGAGAATATAAAGAGATTTTTCCCATTTCTGTTGGCACCAGCACCATTCCCAAAATAGTGAAAAAATCACTGTGCGAGAGCCGGAAAATCGATTAAAGTTGCAGCCAAAATACTGGAGAAGGACGGTATCGAATCCATGACCGATGTTTAACAGGCTACACCATGAACGCTTCTGCAGACACAGCAAGTTAACCGGACGGACGCTCAGACATCAAGTAGAAATTTAAAGAGTAAATACACTTCAGGAACTGACTGAATCAGATCCCAAACCCTATCTCCAACATCAAAGGGAAAGATTGACAAAGACATCCCAACAAACAATAATCACAAGTGATAAGCCGAGTCAGCAGCTCTTTCCCAAATACATGTAGGTGGCAACTCAGCTATCTTTACTTAACTAAATAATTTAGACCAACAGAGGGGTTAAAATGAAAACACAATAAGTTAAACAGCACCGAACAAAAACAAATGCAGCCGCAACGAAAGTGCCACCTTGGGACGGTCATTAATAACTACTGGGGGGGGGGGTTAAACCGGTTTTACTGGGCCCAAACCTTCACCCTCACCCTCCGCCGCGGTGCACACAATTAATCGGTAGTTCGGCTCGTATGGAGGTCCCCTAACTCATCGGTGAAAAGCGTATATCCCGCGGTATATTTATAATTTTACGATTTTTACAGTTAGTATGATTTAGTTCTACACTGTTAAGTCAACCGTGTCTCAAAATTTAGAGTCATTACAGTTTATATGTTTTAGGAGGTTCGGTCTGGGTCCACACTGCCCTTTACATGACGTGAGTCTAACTGAATTGTAGCTAGAGTCTCCTCCACGAAGTCAAAGTGAATACCAAAACTGTATACTTGAGCTTCACGCACTCAAGGCTTACTCGAGCGTCACTTCAACCGATCTTACTGGCGTATAAGTCGAGTATGAGCTTGAGTTGTTTTGTGAATGTGGGCCTGAGTGGTTTATTGTTAAGCATAATGATTACAGCTTTATGATTTATGACATCTTCAAAGGTTGATTTGTCTTTGAAACATTGGCAGCCATGAAATATTCTTCCGAAAATATGGAGAAGCATATTTTTATACTTTAAGGAATGAATTAAATGTATTTAGTCATGACTATTACAATTAAGATAGGAGGGAGAGAGTCATACCCATTAAATCCCACATCCTAGACCAGTAAAGAAGTTTGTATACATTTTTGTTTTCATTTATATTGATATTTCTTGAAATCGGACTCATAAAATTCATAATGTTTCCAAGAAGGTGAGAATGAATACCACCGCCCAAAACCGTAGAATACTGTATCATATATAACAATTTAACCGTAGAATGATATATCTTAGCCGAAAGAAACCATAACAGCTACCGACGAATACTATAACAAGAAATGATGAAAAAGGCAAATTACGGCGCAAAAGTGACTTTCCGGAAAGAGATTTAAGGTTGGCGGACAACATTATTATGTTTAAGCACACGACTATGGATTATATTCTACAAATATATGATGAGAAGTCTACTTTCACGTTCTTTTCTATAAAAGCTGATTTAAGGAATAACAAAGCACTCATCGGCCCGGAATATATGCATTCTTATGGTAAAACTTATTACAGGCAAATTTTCATATGAATAAAGGCATATATACCTTAATTATCAAATTTTACTCCAGTTTTATCATTTGTTTACACGGTTTCTAATGACGCTTTCCCACAATTCCTTGTAAAACCGGCAGAAACCATAACGTTAACATACGCATACAGAATACCACAATAACACATTGTACGTAGTGTACCTACTGAATTTCATTAGTTTCCTTCCAGTGATCTTTGAAACATTCTGTCCAAACTTCTCAGTCTAAAGCTGATAATGATCCCAATTATACACCTTCGGGTCAGTTTTCTTTGTTCAGCAATCAGAGAGAATCTGTATATAATGGTCTGTTTACTCGTTTGAGAATAGATTCATTACTCCGTGCAAAATAAGTACCCTGACTTCACACTAGTGTAATAAAACTTCATCCGTAAGAAGTTTCTTCATTACATCATGTAAACTTGTCACACAGAACTTCTGTTCTATCCTGCTGCCCATCTTGCCCACCATGTTGCCCCGAATCTATCATCATCAGAGATAAAAAGAAAAGCTTGTTTCATGCTGACCCCAGAAAGATTTTCTTGATATCGTAAAATCTGTGACCTTGACTAATGGTCATGAGTAGGATAGCACAGAAAAGACTTTGATCAGGAAATTAACCCATCAGAGAGTTTGGCAGTTATGAGATCTTAAAAACGTTAATGCAGAACTGAACATGAAAATTCTAAGTCTATGACCTTGACTTTCTGGTCAAAGGAAAGAGTGGGTATCACACTAAGCCAAACTTTGGACCAATGTCTGTTGGCATGTCATATTGGAAACAAACGCATAATAATGTCTTAAACACTTTCACTTTGTCGCAAAACTTTAACAAAATATTTTCTGAGTCTATGACCTTTACCTCATTGTCGAAGGGAGGGATGGGTGTTGCCCAATGTCAAACTTTGGACTTATGACTTTCATCATTTCATATAGGAAACAAATTCATTAGAGAGTATAGGAATAATGTGGTCTTCAACTGCTTTATCACAAAACCTTGGCTTGAATATTCTAAGTCCATGACGTCGACCTTAGGGTCAAAGGGAGTGGTGGGGATAGCTCTTAGTCAAAGTCTGAACTAATGTCTGACATCATACTGCATGGGAACCAAATCAATCAAATACCGGTAAATATTAAGATCCTAAAAATATTATGCAAAACTTTAATGTAAAGATTCTAGGATCTTGGCCTTGACCTTACGATCATAGGGAGGGATTGAGACAATACCAAGTCAAACCTTGGAGTAATATCTACCATCGTACCACATACGAACTAAATCCATTAAATCGTTTGGTAATAATGAGATCTTAAAAATCTTAACAAACGCCTTATTGATGAAATTTTGAGTCTGTAACCTTGACTTTGAGGCAACGTGGAGAGGTGGTTACAGTACAAGGTCAAACTTCAGACTAAGACCTATCACTGTACCCTATCAAAAACAAAACCATGAAATGGTTTGGGAATAAAAAGGTCTTAACATAACTTTGGCATGAAAATTCTAAGCCCGAGGCCGTGACCTTGTGGCCTTAAGAATGGGTTGGGGAAGAACAAAGTCAAACTTTGGATCAGTGCCAATCATCATTCTATACAGGTAGTATTATCCATTAAAAGGAAGTAGACAAACTGGGCAAACTTAAGCTAGCCAGATGGGTAGACTACATAATCACCGGGTTTTTTTGCTTTTAAGTTGCAAAACACTGCACTTTCAAAGCTACAACTGGAGAATCCTAGGTTATTAAATGGGTGGATGGAGGGAGGGGTTGGATTTGTGTGGGGGGAGGGGGAGGGGTAGAGAGAGTGAGAGACTAAATAGTTCAGCACAATCCTATATATAGGTATGTGTTATGTTGATGTCATGCCTCAAAAGGTGACATCCTCCCCCCGCCCCCCCCCCCCCCCCCATTTCTAAACCGTCGGTGGCACATACATATAAATACTACTTGAAGGATCAAAATCCGCTTTTCTCCATTATCCCCTACCCTTACCCCGCCCCCCTCCCCGCCTCTTCCCCACCTCTTTGTCCGAAAAATATGCTTCAGCCATACAGTCATTCTGCACTACTATGTTTCATCTATATTACACTATTATACACTACTTTACACCAATTCCTGCTCCCAACTCACAACCTGGAGATTGAAAGGTTAGAAATCTTGAGAAAACAAATTTGCCTTTCAGTTACGGGGTGAAGTTTCTGCCAGACGAGGAAATCCTTAAGGTGTGGAAGCAATTACCTGGATTAGGTAACAATAGTATTTCTATTACGCTGATAGGACAAGAAAAGGTCCTGACAGTAATTGGTCACTATCAGGCAATATCCTAAGAGATTTAATACTGAGGAATATGAAAATTAATTTCGATACTTCGAAAGGAATCTTTCAATGAAATCAATTGTTTTTCAAAGAAGTTCTCTGCTTGTTTGGTCAAACTTTAGCGGTTATAGTTGTTACAAGTTATGATAATAGCAATATATTTAAGGAATAAATTCCATTTTTCTGTTGTTTATCGAAGTGTAAACTACACTGGGTTCCATGCAATGCGAATGAACCGTAAGCTAGTGACCCAATGTAGTTTACACTTCGATGAACATCAGAAAAATTAAGTTCATTGCTCATATCGTTTCAATCAAAACCTTCATGAAAAATCTTATATAGGCGCTAAAATGGAAGCAGTAAAACATTTACACGCAGCTTTTCTGCTAACAGCAGAGCAGCGTCAATGACGTCATGATGTCGTTGACGACCAATCAGATCGCAAACAGCCATGGTTTATTTTTACGTCATTTAATTGCAGGGTTCCTACAAAGCTTTAAACTACATAACGTTCCAATGGTTTGCTACAGGACTTTCAGCAAACACACAAAGAATGTAAATATATATAAAAGATGACTGATTTGATTTTAATTTTCTTTTGAATTTTTTTGTATATAATGCAAATAGTTTCGACCGTGATCAGACGCCGCACAATGCGACATCTGCTCTGCATCTATGCCATTTTCAAAGCTTATCTTTGGTACGCTAGGTATTTATGGATTAATGCCAAACGGGTGGTGTTTTAAATACACATGTTTTGGAGAAGACATGCAATTTCATAACAAAACTAGCATTTTTCTCGAGCACTGGTGTAAACACTTTGAGTTGTTTTATGCAACATCACAAAAGACTTTTTACTGAACCGAGGTTTAAATCTGTTGAAATTTGAAATAAGCGACTAAACTTTCACCCTGTGTCATCCAAATACATACCGGGTACCAGATATTATCATGATCCTAGATGAAACAGAAATAGACTGGCAAAAATAGTCTCCGTACAAGCATAGCTCGACCCAACAATATGCAAGAATATGTCACCAACACTTTAGAACCAAAAGGATCCAAAACATTAACAATACTTCAGATATCCCAAGAAAGGATAAAATATGAAATGTGGAAAAATTACGACAACAGTTACCGCAAACAATAATATAAACAAAGCAATCTAAGTAGATACCAAATCGTACACTTTAGGGACACCTATCAAACGTATAACATCAGTTGGAATGCAGCTCCAATGAGTGGGAATAAAATCAAACATATGCCGATGAAAAACAAGAGCTGTCGCCTGACAGCATAGCTCGCCTGAATTGGTGCTTGCCCATCACACAGCCGCTATGGTGGTGTGGACTGCTATGCATAAAACTTCATGCAAGCATGTCCATAATGAAAACACATTTATAAACAAAAGCTATCTCAGAAATAAGTCTTAAAATAAAATTAGAATTAAAAAAATGAAATGAAATTTCAAAGTCCATGAGCTTGAGGTAAAAAAAAAAACTGACGGGTGGGGGTGAGGGGGGGGTGGCTATGTGGACTGCTATGCATAAAACTTCATGCAAGCATGTCCATAATGAAAACACAAAAGCTATCTCAGAAAAAAGTCTTAAAATAAAATTAAAATAAAAAAAATGAAATGAAATTTCAAAGTCCACGAGCTTGAGGTAAAAAAACTGACGGGTAGGGGGGAGAGGGGGGGGGGCCGGCTAGTATGTATCAAAACCTTGAACCATTATCTAACATCAGCCCAAGTATTAGTATCAACTGAGTCCATCATCGTGGCACTGTGAAATTAAGTCTTCATAAATATAAAACTTTAACCAAAATCTTTAAAACAAAATTCTAAGTCGATGACCTTGACTTCAAGGTGACCCAGTGGGGTAAGTATAAGGTGTTTTGTAAAAACTCAAAAAAGAGTCTAACATTAGTTCAAGTATAAACTAAATCTCTGCAAAGCATTATGAATCAGTATGCAATTACAAAACTTTAAAAAAGACAAAAATTTCCTAAGTCCCTGACCTTGACATCAAGATCACTGAGCGGGGTTGGGGTAGTACTCTGTAGATCTAACTACAGTGCAAATATAAAAAGAATTCATCTCTGGGTTCAGGAGATATGTGTCTTTAAAAAACTTTAACCAAAACATCCAATCAATAAAAAGACAATATTCTAAGTCCATGACCTTGATATCAAGGTCACAGAGGGGGGTGGGGGTAGTACCTTCGAAAACTTTAGACCAATATCTAACTTTAGTGCAAGTATCAAAGGAATCCATCCATGGGTTTAGGAGATATTGGGCTTTATAAAACTTTAACCAAAACATCCAGTCCAAAAAAAAACACCAATTTTCTAAGTCCATGACCTTGACATCAAGGTCACAGAGTGGGGTGGGGGTGGTACCTTGTTAAACCTTAGACCAATATCTAGCTACAGTGCAAGTATCAAAAGAATCCATCCATGGGTTAAGGAGATATAGGTCTTTAAAAAACTTTAACCAAAACATCCAATTCGAACGCCGACGCGGACGCGGACGCGGACGCCGACGCCGTGGTGACAACAATAGCTCTTCCTGAACTTTCGTTCAGGCGAGCTAAAAACATATCCAGAATTTATTTTCAAATACTCACCTGATCAAGACATTTTTCATCGCCATAAAATATATTATTATTGTAAAATACTTTAGGTGTTTAACATATGCAAAAAGATGCCAAAGTAAATGTCGTTATTGACCTAAAATTCCATTGCTCTAAATCATAGAACGCTGTAATTTATTACAGAAACTACCTGATGAAATGTCTCTGAACTTTTGAACATTGACAGATTTAGAATTATTTGATTTCCTACCGTTCTAATACAGCTGTATGCCCCTCTTAATTAATGTTTTCAGATTTATGATCCTCCATTGTTAAATGTAATTTTGTCCCCTACTCCACAAACCTAAAAGTTTAAACTTAATGCTATATGCTGATCATAAGTTCTAAAGTTTCCGGTAAGTTTAAGTAAGTAAACTATATAAGTCATCTTCCATGCTTTCAAGGGTCAATATATAATTTTATGCATCTTGATTGCAGTTGCTAAATATTTCTCTTCATATTAAAAAACGCCATTCTTTGTTGTACACACTCATCGCACTTATCCGCCTGGATGGGAAGTGTTCACATAAGACTTATTATTTTCATGATACAAAGGGTACATATGCATACACACCAATGCCAAAACCTACACCAAATTACCCACAAAATGTGACTTCCAACAATGTAACAGTTTTGTAATGTCATATTCAGATATTTATACAGGGATATCACAGACTATGACTTGGGTCACTGCCATGGAATGCTGATGTGACAAGCGAAGACTCTGAGTCTGATGTGCAGTCTGATAAGAGCCTATGCTAGTCACTTATTCTACTTTGTTGGAAATCACACGATGTGGCTCAAATTCTGTTGTTTTTAATGCATGACTTCACTGTTGCTTACTTTAATATAAATGTCGTCTGCGATTCTTTTTCAGTACATAGGTTACCTTCAGTTTTCACGCCATTTTACAATGATAAACAACTTTGTGACTCTCTGTTAGCTTCTTTTGAATAGGGATCTACTCTTAAAGGAATGAATTTGTTCCTCTAGCAACAAATTCTTTCCTTTGAGAGGTAACTCCTATTCAGAAGGGAGGCAAAAAGGAAAATGGTACAGTTGCTTCTCCCGAAAATGTCCCCTTTCACCTTGATTCTGACCACATTCTGACTGGCATTATAAGACCTCATCAAACAAAAAAAATATTCTGAATACCAGAAAATATAAGCAATTTCGCGACATTGCTGTTCAAGTGATCAAGGCACCAAGAAGACCTAAATGCACATGTATATATCCCTCCGGTCTTTACAAACTGGCACCTCTTGGTGTAGGATTAGGAACATCCATAAAATTTGGCCTGTCTCTTCCAGTACCAACCACCCATATTTCTCCGTGATTAAGACATTGAAATCGTTCAGGGTCAAGTCTTGCTTTTTTCTCTTGATCTTCTTCGTTGATTTCCCTTTGTTTGTTCTTCATTTCTTCTTCAACCTTTTGCGGAGGCTCTACATAAAACTGAAAACAAATACATAGAAAGAAGTTAGCCAGAAAGGAGCACAGTGATACAAGGCATAATAAAAGCACCGCAAACAACTGCGTGATACCCTGCCACTGCAAACTTACGAGTAAATCATCTGTTGCGTGTTTTCTAAGTCTCCTTTTTACCCACAGGACAGGTCAGACAGTCCCAATGAAGCCAATTTTATCATGACAGAAAGCTTGCTGTAAGTTTCAGAAAAATCTTTTTCAGTCCTGTTTTACACATATAGATTTCTATAGTAATACATGTATATGAGAATGGTGCAAGGGTAATAACCCCTGTAAGGCAAAAGAGTTATTGTTGTTTCAGTTCTCCTAACGATGGTCTCCAAGAGGCTCAGCGGAACGAATCCATAATTGCACCTCCTGACACAGAGTTAGGGCATGGCAAAAGTTTTAGCATCACAGGAAGCTTTTATAGCTATGAATGTGCTGTAAATTTCAGTAGACTCCATTTGAACCCCGAGTTTTTCATGATACCAAGCATGTATGTAGCACACAGGCAAGGTAGATACCACAGTGAAGCCATTTTTATCATCATTAGGAGCCTTTGTCACTAAGATCACTAGCTGTTAGTTTCAGAAAATCCCTTCCAAGTCTCATTTTATAAAGATTCTTGTGATTTTGCACACAGCTTTTCAGTATTTGAGCAGGGACAGATAACCGCTGTTGATTAATATGAATTGTTATTTTATCATTTGCTGTACGTTTCAGGAAAATTCTTTTCAAACTCTGATTTTTTATAATTACATACACGTATATAGGGCCCGGGCAGAGGCAGATAACTACGGGAGACAAAATTATGAGTAACAGAAAGCTCTGTTGGTTTAATCAATTCCATGGTTTCATCATGCTATTTTAAATAGTATAGGAACTACAGGTCATAAGCCACTTTTTGGACGTTGACACGTATCATTAATGTCAGAATTTATCGAAATTAGCCCATTAACAACCCCAAGGGAGGCATTCTTAAATACTTAAACTCTCATCACACGGGCAAAGTTTCTTCACAAAGTGGGTTTGGTAAATTAAAACATGTTCTTGTGAATGAAAATGTATGTCATATTTTCTTTGCCAAATGTATATGGTTAAGTTTACTTAAGAAACAACTTGTCTGTGTAAACAGGATATGTGACACAGAAACTAGATATGGAGATGGACACAGAAAAACTTGGCTCATAATCAAATCAGTTTAATTTTAACAAAGTATAATTAATAAGAAAATGTGGTACAGTTGGCCTTTCACAAATGATTCTAAACATGGAGTTTGTTTCCCGACAGTGGTTCACATTGGCAGAGCGTATTTGCCCATGTAACTTTGGAAAAAAATTCTTTATTCTTGTGGACACTGCTGCAAACAATTTTCTGCAAATGTTTATTTGGCAATGATTCGTTGGTACAGCTTTTCTGTGACATATAATTTGTGCTATGAGAACGCAAAATGCCACTAACGTGTGGGGGTATGAAAAATAGAAGTAAGAAATTGAAACATACTACAGCCTCGTTCACACAAGCAAAGTTTTCAAAAACAAGGGTGGAAGTTTTTTACGAAATGCAAAAAAAATCTTATATTTGAAAAAAGTAAAGGAAGGGGAGAGGCAGTGCCTATCTTTGCATAATATTATGGCTGTGGGAGATGATTTATGAATATTTCCTGGTGTCCAGGTAATTCAAAATTCAGTAGAAGATGGAAGTATATGCAACAAACAAATGTGACGTTTCTGTGGCCATCAAATCTCAAACCAGTCTATGAATCCGCCAAGTCTAGACTGAGCTTTCGTTTTAATGCATGCAGATTTCTCAGAGATCAAACATGGTATATACGAACTGGCTCTGATCAGACTGCGCGCATGCGCAGGCTGGTCTGAGTCTTTGCTGTTGATATATGCGCTCAACACTTTCTGCATTTCGCAGATCATATGGAAATCACGACAGTTCCCAGGTGATGGAATAAAATGTTGATTTCTTTACATACAAAAAAGAAGGCAGCTATTAAATCTTATTAGTGTAAACAACGCGAAACAAAAGGAGCAGACGGCCAGCTTTAGCCAAAAAAAATAATATGGCCAAATAGTATATAAGCGGCAGATTATATAAATAATAATTCTGCAGAACCTGTGATTGCCAGAAACAAAATAATCAGAGATTAAAACGTTAGGTCATAACATCACCTATAGTTTACACCATGACAAGGTGTGTACCAAAACGATTTACACGCTCATATGGTGAACTAGTAACAATGCTTTAAATCGGTGTTGGTACTACGGAGTCGATATCATGACAAATGTTTGTAAAGTTATGGGAAAAGAACGAGAGTTGAAGGCAACACCTTGACATATATATATATTAACTAAAGTAAGTATAAACTAGAAACGGTTTTCAGAGAAAAACTGATGTCCTCCCACCAGCCCATTTTTCCATCCCCTCTAATGAATAAAAAGCCTGTACAAATAAAATATCTATGCAAGTTTGGAGAAAGTCCATCCACTGGTTCTAAAGATATCCTACATAGAAGACTGTGTCCTTCAAAAATGGGTCATGGTCACTAACTACTAAACTTGTCTTAAACCTGTCACAATGTATTCATGCAAGTCTGATGAATATCCGTCAATTAGTTCAAGATATAACTCGTTTTTAAGAGAAAAAAATAAGCATTTGTAAGTTAGCTTTTGACTTCGAAAATGGGGTCAAGGTCATCAAAACAAAGTAAACTCGAGGAGTTGTCCCAAAGGTATGTCTATGAAAGTAAAGTGAAAATCAAGCCAAAGGCTAATGAGATATATCAATTTTAGTGAAATTTTCACATATCTAAGTCCTCCTGTGACCTTGAAAATAAGGTCAAGGTCATCAACATCTTATCAGCTCCAAAGCTAGTCTCAGTAATGTATACACGCAAGTTTGGTGAAATTCCATTTACTGATTCATAAGATATTGTGGGTTCAAGAAATTATCATCTAAGTCCTCCAGTGACCTTAAAAATGAGGTCAATGTCAATAAAATCTAAACGCCTCTGATACTTGTCTTAATGATGTATCCGTGCATGTTTGGTTACATTCCATCCATTGGTTCAGAAGATATCTTGGGTATAAGAAATTGTTATTAAAGTCCTCCAGTGACCTTGAAAATAAGGTCAAGGTCACCCAAATATTACCAGCTCTTTAACATGTCCTAATGATGTATCCATGCAAGTTTGGTTAAATTCCATCCATTGATTCAGGAGATATTGTGGGTACAAATTGTCATTTAAGTCCTCCGGTGACCTTGAAAATGAGGTCAACGTCACCAAAATCTAATCAGCTCTTAAACTTATCCCAATGATATATCCATGCATGTTTGGTGAAGTTCCATATATTGGTTCAAGAGATAGTGTGCATACAAGAAATATTCACGCCATTTATGTCCTCCTGTGACCATGAAAATGGGGTCAAGGTCACCAAAATCTAATCAGCTCTTAAACTTGTCCCAATGATATATCCATCTTAGTTTGGTGAAATTCCATTTAATTGGTTCAAGAGATATCGTGGATAGAATAAATTATCACGCCGACGCCGACTAATGAAATTAAACAGTCTAAGACCTCCTGAAACCTTGAAAATAGGGTCAAACTCACCAAAACTTAATCAGCTCACTGGCTTGTCCAAATGATGTATCGACGCAATTTTGATAAAAATTCCACCCACTGGCTGAAGAAATATACAGGCTTCAAATTGTCACGCCTACGCCGACGCATGGCCCTGAAACCAATATGTCCCCTTCACATCTGGTGGGGGACATAATTAATAACAGAATGGAAGCACGTTTGGTAAAATTGGTTACAGTGACAGTAGAATAAATATAACTGAGAATGACGACGACGACAAAATCAATAGTGGCGAAAATCGAACCCTGTGTAACTCTCAGAGCACAGGCGCAATAAAAAGATTAACATAAAAATTTTAAATCATTGGAAGAAAACTGAAAAGATTACTATGAAAACACTATTATACTTATTATCATTTCATACAGCCCTCCAATGTTTTTGGGGTTTCTGTTCTCCAGACATAAATCTGACAACATTTTAATACAAAAGCTTCTGGTGTATCAAAAAAACTAATTAAAAAATGTTCTTATTAAAATGTTGATGTTGATATACCTAATATCAAGATATAAATCTTGAGAAATATGAAAAAGCGTGCCCTCCCTATGTTACAGGAACAGAGTACTCTAATAAACTGTACCTCATTTGTAAGGAGAAAAGTCCCCCAGTGTATGCCTACTGACCATTGTGATCTAATGTCAACATGAATATTAACAGCTTCTTGGGGGTTTACATGCTGATACTTGACTACTTCTCTGAAACATAAGAAAGGATTCATGTCTCCAAATGAAAAAATCGCTTTTGAGAAAGCCATGCAATTTTCAAAACAACAAGTTCTGAATATCCATTATATATGGGCTGGGACATGTTCTAACACAAAGGGAAAAAATACCTGGAAACCAAAGAAAGTGAACAAGGTTCAGGGGATCCTTTACACTAAGAAACCTAAAACAAAAAACAAATGAAATGTTTCACAAGAAAAAATGGAAAAGAAAACAGTCACCCATCACTCCATCCAATTGACGCACTGCTTTTCCACATACTCCAAGTCCCATTTTCCCCGCAGTGCGACAAACTGGACAATGAAGATTAGTTGTCTCTGATGAAGCATGCCAAATGAAAATAAAATGCTACAATCAACCAGCGAAGTCACTTCATATCTTCACCAAAAAGATAAATACCAAAACCTAAAAGAATGAGAAAGATGAAAAATTCATTTTATTCCATCACCTATTTTGGAGCTGCAACAGAAACTATTTATACAATATTTTATAACTTGATTGGTTTCGCAAGTAAAGGGACCTCACGACATGCACAAGGAGTGAGACACAGAAATGCTGGCGCATCCACGCAGTCTGATCAGTCTTCTCTTTTCGCATATACAATACTTGGGAATCTAGAAAGTGAAAAACGAAAAATCTGATCAGCCTGAGCTGGTGCGCTGACTGATTCTAGTTTTTATAGTATGCAGGTGGTGAAGGTCCCTTTGACCACGACAAAGTCAATAATCTGGGGATCAATGCAAGGCAGCATAGGATATGTGCTAGTGCAAGGAAACATAGGATGTATTGAATCAGCTAAGATCCAGAAAGTGAATCTGAGATGTCTGACCTCGGTCATCACGGTCTGAGGCACTATGTACTGTTCTCTTTGCCTGTTAATTTTCAAACTGAAGTTGCTTGCATTAAAAATTAACTAACCCAAAAATTTACTTTCGGACCTTACCGGTACATGACCGTTTATGTATGGAGCAGCTGGGAAAGCAGGTCATGCTTTCACAACTGCTGCAGACATAATCGGCCATGTACTGGTATGTAAGGACTTACTACTGAATTTTCATACATGTTTCAACATGATCCTAACTGAATTTTAGCCTCTCCAAAATGTTGTATCTCTTTCTGCAATAGCAGAGGCAAGGCATTAAATTAGACAGGGTCCTGAGTATCATACGTATGTGCGGCTGTACCTCACATGACATCATGTTAAATGTGCCCCAATGAATTCCTATGGAGAACTGGGAACGTATATCAAGGTGAATCTGAACTGCTTCTGTAGGGCTAACATGTTGGTATGACAAGGCCCATCTGAAATAAATACAAAGTATCTCATATACAAACACCTTTATCTCTGTTACGTTTGCATTAGATGTCTGTGCTTGCTTCTCTCAACCCACTTCGTCTTTATATCTGACAGCAAATTCGGTTCGAATAACCAAATCGCTGTTTTTATTCTTAGCCGTTCATGAGGATTTCTTTCCTCATATTCTATACGTCAACTAAATTCATGTAATGTACTAATAAAACTTCTGATCGACCACTTTTTAACATCAAATATTTTTCTTACTTTATATTGATTTGATGTAAGTTTCAGAGGAACATGTGGGTTTTGATAGCAGTAAACAATCTTCTATCTTTCAATCTTCTGCACTAGAAAATTCGCTGTACATGTACAAAAACATGCTTTAAACTGCGTCCGCCTCTGTCAAAAATATTCTAACACAATGCGCCATAGAAAATCTTCGTGCGCTTATTCTGTAACAATTAATTGTTCCGGAGTGCTGACGTCATTGGTAATTCTGTTGACAATTTATGTGGCGTTTTGTTCCGTGATTTCAGATTATGTAACGCCTCTTTTTAACTAAAAATGGTCAAAAAATGTACATTTATCTGTAGTATAATGACGCATATTGGCAGGACCATGCATGCGCATACGACAAGTTGGAAGAATTTCAAGAAAAGGAATATTTTTCAGCATTTTTGAGTGTTAAAATCGAATTAGTTTGTCTCCAGCAGTGAATTGTTGAGTAATAATTCAGTTTGTCGGTCACCTGTAAGTAGAAATATCACCAGATATATATCATATCATCAGATAGATCTCCAACCAGTGAATTAGCTTATTACCCAAAAATCCACAACTAGACCTTATCTATTTCTCAACAACATCAAAAGCAACTCTAGTGGTCGGTTGAATACAATGTATACATATGTATCAACCTAGGTTTGCTCATCAACACAACCTAAATAAAACAAAAACACAATAAAAGACACCAAAATCCAGTCCGTTGAAAGGTAAAGAGACATTATATGAAAAAAGAATGAAAATATTTTAAAATAAAAATGTTTTTAAGTATAACCTAATCTATTCCTAACCAGCCCTGGCAAAATTCTATTAAGTCTTAACTTAAACTTAAGACCTTCACTAACCCTAAACGCAAGAGGAGCATTAAAATGGGTCATATTAAAATCAGTCCATTAGTAGGCCGTACGAACGTTTACTCGTTTTCTAAAGTCTTGCAAATTGGATGAAGTTTGGCGTAGCTGATATCTGCAGATGAACAAATTCCCCTCCCCACTCCCGCGCGCTGTTGTTATTTTTCTTTTTTTTTCTTCGTCCAATTCTCCCCAGCAGGCACATAACGTCAAACGACGTCGTACTGACGTCGATGCGACGTCATTACGTCGCACTGACGTCAGTACGACATCATTTCGACGTCATGTGCCTGCTGTGTCATACTGCAAAACGATGTTCTCCGAGGAGGCTCAGGGGAAGGAATCCTATAAGTTGCACCTCCCAGCACCGAGTCTGTCCCCGTCCTCCTCAATCTGAAGACAACGACATACTATGGGAAATGAATCTTATATTTATATATCTCTTGATACTGCCTTACACCCTCGCGGATATTCTAGATAAGTCGCACTTGCCTGAGTTACAAGAAGTTACTGTAAAATGATAAAAGCAAAGTATAAAAGAAAGGCAATGAAGGGGATGATCTTTGGCAAAACCGAAATCTGTAGATAGATTCGCCCACCCCAACCCCGTTTTTAGGTATCACTCATTATACCATATGCAAGCACGTGCTTTCTTAAAAGTCTTTATACAACTTAACAAAAACAACAGTAAGTATTTGTAGTGGCAATATAGTGTCACAAAAACTAAGATTTACCTGGGCTCATAAGCACCAATAGGTAGAGTGGCTAGATCAAATGGTCCATACATTTCTCCAATTTTCTGGAACAATTTTTGGTGATACCCTGTGTCGCCAGCGAAGAAAAACTTCTTACCGTTAGGGTCAGGTCCTTTCACTATCCAACTACACCACAAGCACTGAAAATATCAAAATTAAGCCGTGACACAACAAAACCAACAAAGTGGCACATGCGCCCAGCAAAGATTCTGATCAGCCTTGGCATGCGCCCAGTCTGGTCAGAGACTTCGCTGTGCGCTTAAAAGATAGCTAAGGCTCTAAACTACCCCCAAGTCGAAAGCGAAAACTTGGTCAGACTGGGTAGATGACAAGGCTTATCTGAGTCTTTACTAGGCGTGCATGCCACTTTGTTGGTTTTGTCATGTCGCGGCTTAAATGCTTTTTCTCTTTAAAGTAAACGGGTATGGTGCAATGTTTTTTTCGCCATTTCATGATGTATAATTTTAGGACAATCTACATGAACAGTCGGAAGAAGTGCTCTAAAGCAGTCTTTCACATATCGTCCTTTATTGAAATCTGGAGTGAAAAAATACGCTTAACCAGGATCCATATGTATGATAGGTTGATTATGGATAAATGCATCCTGGCGGGTGAAATTATGTGTGGATAGATAAGATGACTAATGTTGCACTTTGAAGTATCCTCACATGGACAGGCTCAATCAAATCAAGCCTGTCTTTTCAAAGACTGGATGCCCTCTTTTTCATTCAAACACCACCTTAACTAGAAAAGGTGTTTGTAAAACACTATGCCCCCAACCATATGCCTGATCCTAAAAGGGATAGTCAGTACTAGAAAATATTGACGGAAATCATTCAAAAGCCAATCAGTCAATTTACTTATCATGTCCAATCAGCTGATCAAGTTTCAAGACCCTAGCTCAAATACTTTTCGAGATATATTGCTGCCAAGTTAAAAATGTCAAAATATTCATTCGTTCATAAGTTAATCAGTTAATCTACTCATCACCTCCAATCAGCATACCCAGTTTCAAGTCCCTAGCTCATTTTTTCGAGATATCTTGCTGACAAGTTAAAATGCCAAATTTTTCTAAGGGCCATAACTCCGAATAATAATGAAATTCGTTCATAAGTTAATCAGTTAATCTACTCATCACCTCCAATCAGCATACCCAGTTTCAAGTCCCTAGCTCATTTTTTTTCGAGATATCTTGCTGCCAAGTTAAAATGCCATTTTTTCTAAGGACCATAACTCCGAAAATATTCAGAAGTTAATTATTTCATCTACACACCATTCCTAATAAGCTGACAAAAGTTCAAGCCCATAGCTTAAATACTTTTTGAGATATCCTGCTGACAAAGTAAACATGCTGAAAATTCAAAGGGCCATAACTCCTACAAAAATAGATGGATTTTGTTCAAAAGTTAATGAATCATCTACTCATCATCTCCAATAACCTGGTAAATTTTCAAGTCCGTAGCTAAAATACTTTTTGAGATATCTTGCTTACAAAGTTGAAATGCCGAAATTTTCATAGGGCCATAACTCCTACAAAAGCTGACGGATTTTGTTCAAAAGTTAATCACTTCATCTACTCATCATCTCCAATAAGCTGGTAAAGTTTCAAATCCATAGCTAAAATACTTTGTGAGATATTTTGCTGACAAGGTTCATTATGAATTTTTCTCAAGGGGCATAACTCCAAAAAGGGAGATAACTCGGACGAGAAACAATAATACGTATCAGCTATTTTTGATGACGAATCCATATGTGAAATTTCAAAACTCTAGCATACACGTTTCCTAAGAAATGGTATGTGTGACGAACGGACGGATGGACGGACGCACGGAAGGACGCACAGACAACCCAGAAGCAATATGTCCCCTTAAGTTCTTCGAAAATCGGGGCATAAAAAGTCTTCGTATCGAAGGTGTCTCAATGGACCATTTTATGCGAATTAAGGTGGTGATTTATGGTAAATGTAAAAATCTGCATAAAACCATAAAAAGTAAGGTATCTGCCTGAAAGTTAGCAAACTTCTTATTTTTGTTGTTCTTTATAGTTTAGAATACAAAACAGACGTACATGCTGTTTAAAAAAGTGTTTTATAAGGAAAGATCAAAGGGTAGTTTTATGCGCAGAAATCTAAAAAATTAACATCATTATTGTAAATTTACGTAGTGCTGAAGGTGCGTTATTGCATAATGAAGAGCGTCCTAGCAATTATTTATTCCAGCTCTTTCTCAAATTGTAAAGTAGACCAGATGAAAACGGTAGCTTTTTCTCAAATGTTCAACCATGTACATGGTAATGTACACTGGATGCATTTATTAAATATAGGGTAGGCAAGCATACCTATGTAACACCTACACTATAAATAATACATTACTTACATGATCACTGGTGTGTAGATGAAATTGCTCAACCTTGTTAAAATAGTCTCACCTGTCTCACCTGTGTGTTTTGACAAAAAAAGTTGGACACAGACCGCATCTTTTTTCATCTGCTCAGCCTGATAATGTGTGAAAGAGTTTGAAAAAATAATTGCTAGGACCCCCTCCATTATGCAACAAGGAACTCTCAGCACTAAGTATATTTTCAATAACAATATTATTTTTTCAGATTATTGCGCACACAATTACCCTTTGATCTTTCCTTATAAAAACACTTTTCAACATTATCAAATGCTGCATTTTGGGAATCTGAATTGTGAGAAACAACATAAAGAAGGCATATGCTAAGTTTTGGAAAGATCAGTGGTATTTTGAGTGTTTTATGCAGATTTTTTACTTTGCCCCAAATCAGTGATTATCACCACCTTAACTCGCTTGGTGTTCATCACCTACCTTATTTTCATCTGTGGGCCCTCTTCCACACCAATGTTGTGCTGGCGTACAAATAAACTGAAATTTATTCGATCTAAAGCTGTATGACTCGTCCTTCCACCATGTCATCTCATGTACATTCTGACATTCAAGACTCTCAAACCAGGGTTTCAACCCCATACCAACAAACCAGTGCAGTTGCGGAAATCGTTCTCTTAATGCTTTCACTGATGGTTTATCCAAATGATCGTAGTGATTGTGACTTATAATCACAACATCAATGTCGGGTAAGTCTTCTACTTTGCATGAGGCTGGACGGTATCTTTTATATCCAAATATACCCCACTGCTCTGTCGCACCATGATTTATTGGACCGCAAACGTCACTGAAAACTGGATCCGCAAGGATTGTAATGCCGTCAAACTGGACTAGGACTGATGCGTGGCCTATCCACATGATCTGAATACCATTTTGTGGAGGTTTTTTAAGTTTGCCTTGATTCGCAGGTACAATAGGTAAAGTCTCATTTAATTCCTGAAACAATCAAATTCTAAATTGCCAAGTACCAACAACCAGCCGGGCCGTGTAGCGCAATCGGTAGGGCGCCTGACTTATAAGCCAGAAGTCCTGGGTTCGATACCCGGTCCGGCTACTTACTTCCGCTGATTCAAGAAGGGCAGTTGTCAGTTACTGGTGAAAGTAAGTGCCATTATGACTGGTTAACCGCTTAGGGGGTCTAAGCCTGCCCAGAAATAGTGTGGATATATATGACCGTCCCGACATGACCATAGCTGTTTACCGTGGACGTTAAACAATAACACAATAACAATAACATAACCAACAACCAATTCGATATGAACATTAAAATGTTTACGAAATTAACATAACCTGAAACATCGAAAAACGCAAAAGAAGTGAAGTCAAGCTGCTAAAAAAATCCTCCTCGAATTTGGAGAGGACACGGACAGACTCGCTGCCAGAATGTGAATCGTATGAATTTAGTCCACTGAGTCCCCTGGGGAATACCGTTCATGGGAACTGGACGAAAAATAATGATGGCAATAATAGTGTGATAGATAAGTTTTACCTCAAAACCTCAGTCTCATCGAGACGACCAAGCCCCCCCCCCCCCCCCCCCCCCCCCCCACCTCTCACATATCCCTACAAGTTAGCCGCCTCACCAATCGTACCATTTCCCGTAAAAACAAATATAAGTTTACATGTCTCAACATTACTACTGGCTTTAACAGAAGCAATTCTGTAATTCGGAAAATATTTGTATAAGCCTAGTTTCGCATAATGGTGATGATTTTTATCTATGCACAGAACCATTATGCTGTGTACACTTTCAAGAGGAGCGACTCCCCCATTTTCTTTTTTTTTCTTTATTTTTTTTTTTTTTTGGCCTCCCTTCTAAATGGCGGTCAACACTTGAAGGAAAGAATTTGCTCCCCTTGCAGCAAATCCTTACCTTTAAGAGTAGACTCCATTTAGAAAGGGCTTCGTCCTTCATAGAAACAAATGGGACGTCACAAAGATTCCCCCCCACCCCCGCCCACCCCACCCCACCTTTGAAAAAATGGCGGAAAACCGGTTTTCTTACACACCTAAAGACAAAAACACATACTTCTTTATCTTTTGGTACTTCGCTGTAATCTTTGGTTCTAAATTTCCACTTTGCAAGAGCCATAACGCCTGGTCGTTTCCATTCATTGTTAGGCCAAACAAATTTGCCTTTGTTGTTTACGACACACAAACCCTCAAACTCATCTTGGGCCGCCATCTTGAATTTAAAGCTGAAACAAATGGAAGCTAAAATGAGCAACACCATGTGACTTCCATCAATGTGGCAATTTTGTCATGTGATATTCAGGTCATCCTTCTCATTTATATTGGGCAATAAGTGACCTCACTGTTGGCTCCTATGGCTTGGGCAACTTCCATAGATAGCTGATGTGACAAGCAAAGGATTTGATCAGACTGCACTTCTGTGCAGTCTGATCAGAGCCTTTGCTTGCCACCATTACCATCTATGGAAGTGACCAAAGCCATAGAGCCAACAGTGACGTCATTGATTACCCAATATAAATGAGAAGGATGATCTGATTGTTTTTGTTGGAAATCACATGATGTGGCTCAAATAAGTTTTCTTGTCAAACACATGCTTGTATATCATTATTAATATTAACCCATTAATGTCTAGCGTTCCATGAAAATGATACAGGTAAACAGAGCAAACCCTGATCAGACGCCGCAACAAGCGGCATCTGATCAGAGTCTGAACTGTTTGCATAAAATTTTCAGCAATTTCTATCAAACTGATGAACAATAAATATACCAGACACCCCTAAAGTGATTAATGGACTCGTCCAATTTATAAGGAAAGGAGAGTCTACTGGGCATAAAAGGGTTAAAGACCTAAAATCAAGTAGTAAAGTTACACAAACGTTGTCACGAATACTTTACCACAAACGTTGTCACGAATACTTTACATGAAATCTTGTCAGAGTACGCTGATAAAGACAGACATTGATAATTTCTTTAGTTTCTCCCTTCAGTCTCTGATTCGATCACATCTGATCACAATATCAGAAGACTGTAGGTGCTTCTACGGTGGAAAAAAAGCTAGAAGTAGTTCCCAGCTGCATAGGGGCTGAAACCACCGCAACCCCGAAGGGAACAGTCAACCATTCAGCCCGCACCGGGTTTGAACCTACGCGGCAAAGGTAACTAGCCAGTCTAGAGACAAGCCGACTGAGCTAACGCGAACACGCAAACTCGGCGGACATGATTTAGCATCAATAAGTAAAAAGTACGAAAAGTTTGTCGTTATTATTCGAACTTACTCTATATCTTCCAAAAAATACAGGCATATTCATATATCATTTGATTAATAAGGCGAGTTAGGGAAACAATGTCAGGCTTTGTGGAGCATCTCGTTTAAATGCCTTTTGAGATATCGGTTACAAACGTTTCACAATAATTTCTAAATGACTGTGATTGACCAGCTTGACAGGTAAACCATCCTTACTTTCTCTTAAAAATGTTGAACAAAAAATATTTACCTACTTCGCTATCATTATCTTTAACATACAGTAAAAATACAATGTACATGAGACGTAGTTTCCTTTTTCAATGAAATTAGGGACACATCTTTTGGGCACACAGAATCACTTTAATGTAATTTTTCGAAAAATTAAGTTGACACTGCCTGTTTTTGCCATCTATTACAACTAACAAGTAACTTTTCTGTTAAATGGAGAGGGTCTAGTGTTTTGGCTTAGCAGTCGATTTGGCTACATTATCTGTTAACAGAACTCAAAAAATACCATCGAATTCAGTAACTGGTTTAGAAGAAAAGATTTTTGGAGTATATTGTTGACTTTACATTCAAATATGTTAGATAAAACATAGAACTATCATACCTTTCACATGAATTTATACCATATGCTCATATTTATTGGTACTTACTGATACCAAAGAAATTAGAATGGTAACAAAACCTAAGTATAAGGAATCAAAATTGGGAATGTCTTTGAAGGTCCGTCAAGGGTACGTTTGCTCGACTATGCATAAATTATACTCTTTCAAATGTTGGTATCATTTAATATGGTCTATTTGCATTTCAAACGACAGCATATATTAATTAAATCATATGGACATCATCAATTCATCGCTTAATAGGAAAAGTATTCGTATTGTATTGTGGCGTCATAAACAGTCACCATAGTGACCAGAAGCAATCAAATGCCTTCAATTTATTTATCTGCACATACAGACTAAACATAGGTATGCCATTTACAATTAAGATATTTCATAATTATTCATCTATATCCATACTACAGAGCTTGGTTTTGAAATTTAGAAAAAGATCATTTTACTTAGGAAGAAAAACATAGCCAACTGTCTATGAAAGGATAGTTCTTAGGGCTGTTATTCAATAAAATGCACTAATTATGCAAATGTGTTGTACATCACTTTGAAGGTCTGATACTGGTCTTTTATTTCATATATGACATGTAATGCTTTATTCTAACACAGTGCGCCTATAGAAGCAATGGAAAGTGTCCGTGTTTTATTCTGCAACAATTCACTGTCTCGGAGCGCGTGAGTCTAATTGGTGACGTCAGTTGCATTACTGACGTAATTTTGTGACGTTTTGAGACGTTAGACGGTGTAACGTCTCTTTTTCTTTCTAAAATCGCCATAAAAGCGTACATTTACTTTAGATACAGTTTAGAATATTGGCGGGAGCATGAACGCGCTGGCAGGAAGGTTGGGAGAATTTGAATGAAAAGAATACCTTTTCAGCGTTTTTGAGCGTTAGAATCGAAATAGTTCAGCTCTAGCATTGAATTGTTGAGTAATAATTCACTGTTTGTCGGTCAGTTGTAAGTAGATATATCACTCGCGCTCCGCGCTCGTGATATGATCTACTTTACAACTGACCTCCAAACAGTGAATTATTACTCAACAATTCACTGCTAGAGCTGATCTATTTCTTAAACATTATGACGTCGCTGTTATTCAGTGGATAACGTCGTGTCATAAAAATTGTATGACCACACGTGTAATAACACTTTGGCGCGTACACGTAACGTCATTGACAACGTTGAATGTCAACAATGCGTTTTTCTATTGAAATAATGTTCATTTGGCAGGCGATAAAATCCCATTTTAAAGGGTCATATGATAAACAGAATCTTACACTCGTGGTCATTTCATATGAAGTTTATGAAACTCGCCGAAGGCTCGTTTCATAAATTTCATATCAAATGACCACTCGTGTAAGATCCTCTATATTGTGCACCTTGACGAAGTTATTAATCTATATGCACATACACTGAAATCCCCTCGTATATCAAGAACTTCCCCTCCCACCCTGACCCCTACATTTTGCCATTTGTATGACAAGATGTATGCATATTCAGGTAGATCCGACTTTTAAAACGATTTGTGTGTGCATGACTTCCGTGACCAGTTGGAGAGCAATGGAGCATTTAATTCTTAACTTTCTCAACAACATTTCAAGATTTCGCCATGAGTAAACGTGACGGTATGGACGTCATAGCTCGTACTGCGCTCTCACAATAATCCACTGGTGGCTTATTATTGTCAGTGAGAAGTCATTTGATATGAATCCCATCATGAGCCCTCGGTACAATGATTCAGTTTATCATACCAACAGTTTACAGGGACTTTCAGGCGTAAGAAGTTGCCTCTCACATAACAGAGTTCCCATGGGCGGCGACCGTATCGTTAAGAGTGTGTGTGTATTTCAGTTTAACGATATACCCCCGCACCTCTGTTGACTGTTAGAGCCTAGTCTAATACAAACTTGACGTAACTCTGAATTTTTTTTTTTTTTTTTTTGATTGGCCTGCATTTCGCCTCGGGTATTTCAGAAAAAGACAAAATGAAAAAAAAAAAAAAAAAAACAATACCCGGAGCGCAAATTCGTTGCTCTACTTAAGAGCCGTAAGTCGTCATGTAAGGTTAATAGTTCCAACCGTTCCTCAGCGCAGTTGTTATAGTTTGTGAGATTCGCCGACGCTTTTGTCAGAATCAGAATCATCAGTGTCATTGTGTAAACGCCGGCGAACCCCTCAAAGTTTGTGAGGGATTCGCCAGCGTTGACACATCGATAAAGAACGAATTTACCCTTGAAGTTCTAAGTCGAAAAAGAAGATATAGAGGATATATGACTTTTCAGTGTAAGATCGATTTTTATTTCACCGAATGAACACTAAAAGCAGTATTTTCATGAGTAGCGAAGCCACGAGTGAAACTACCACTTTTGGTGTTCATGAGTGAAACAAAAATTCAGCTTACACTGATAAAAGTCAAATTTTTTTTTTCTTTGTGCTTGAAAATCGCAATAATTCTGTTTATTCAAGAGTGTAATCCATCACGACAGAAACACAACTTTTTTCTAGCCGTTTTGCGTCCAATTTGTTGCTTCCAGCGTGTTTATTGGGTATGATATTGGCTGTAAACAAAGTTCGAGACTGATATCATTTTGATAAATAGATCTCAAAAAAATGCCAAGAAAGAATGCCTACAGGAGACTTAGGCGGCCTGACGTTGCGTGCAGTAGCCTTACAATGTTACGTTGGCACTTTAAGTGACGTCATTAACGTCCTAATGACGTGCAAGCATGTGTGACGTAATTTTTGTCAAGCCAGATAAGATTTAGCCAAATAACCAACAAAAAACTTGAGGCTATTTCACAAAAATCCTATTTCTGAAACAGTGAAATCGAAAGTGATAAGTTCACTGTTTGAAACAGTAAGATTATTAGTTTCGATTTCAACGAGAAATCTCTCTAATTCATTGAAAAGTATAAAAGAAAAATAACATAACACTGGTTCAGATATTGACCTCTGGTCCCACCCTGAGGTCCAGAGACCCAGAGGCATGGCTGCAAAAAGTATTCTTAAAAAGTCAAGGAACCTTGAACGGTTATGAAAATACAAGCATCAAGACTTCGTCATTTTCAGCAACGGATGGGCAACTTCGTCTTTTATATTATTTGGATCCTTTTGAAACTAATCAGTCTTTGAATCGACTGCCCAATTGAAATTAAGAAATTACAGTATGCTTTTTTCTGGTTTCGTACCAGATATTGTCAGGGTCACGAGGCTTTATTAGCCGAAACTACGTAGTCTGGCCCATGTTCCTATTTCTGTATGCATTCTCTGCTCTTGAAGGAACTTTTTATGATTTTAATTCAGTCAGAAATAAGTTGATAGTCAGCATTTTCGAAACATAAATCTACCTTAGTGAAAACTAGAAGAGGATATAAGTTGAATAATGCGGATATCTGCTGAAACCCACAGAAGTTAGTGACCTGGGAGTTGTCATTTGATATGGATTTCCTACTTTCGCTTTCGTTTTGAAACAGCGCATAGATCTAGTACACAAAATGTCATCAGTAATCCCTAGTACCAATTAATAACGTGTGTTACATATCCTCATGACTTACGCCTCTGATCTTGTTCATAGGGTACCGAGATTTAGAGCCACTGATCTTCTAATCTTTGTCATCAACTCAAAACAAATACCTCATCATCATCATGAGAATCTGTCACAATGAGCGCATTCGGCATACGAGCTGGACCTCGGTAAGCTCATATTTTAGTATACATAGCAAAGATCCAACGTAGAATGTAATGCGTGTGCTTGCTGTCACAGTGCTTGCTGTTACAGTCTACGTTGGATCTTTGCTATGTTTACTAGAAAGGCATTAATCTATATACTGAGCAAAATAGAAACTTGGTTTATAGCTTGTCATTAATTTTGGGACACCAAAAGATGGAAAAAATACAAGAAAGAGCTTTTAGATTTGTTTATGATGAGTTTAATATGAAATAGGTGTTACCTAAATGCGTGCAAAAGCAGATTTTGTTTCTTTTACAAAGCTGAGGGCATATAATCTGCAGCAATTTAACTTCTCGTTAGTTCAGGACCCGGTTGTATCAAACCGTAATTAAACTAATGCCAAATTAACCTCTAATCTATCATAAAGCCCTAACGACAAATTAGTTAATGACGGCATTAATCCGGTTGTATCAAACGTTCATTAAACCGTCATAAGTTAATGATGCGCTAATGACGAGTTTGGCATTAAATCTGACGCCAGAGAAACAAAATAACGTGACGTTATAAGACTGCGTGCTATTTAATTGGATTTTCGCGCACAGGTTAAGCAATTAAATTTTTTCCCACCAGTTTTATCTTGTTATTCTTGAGTCGTTGATGTATTTCTGAATTTGTTCGCCCCGCAGATTTAACAAGATAAAACTTTTAAATGAAAATAGATGAGGGTCTGAACGGGATCTAATGATTAGCGATTAAAGACCAAAGTTTTCATGGTTAGAGACTTATCTTTTAGTCTATTCCAAATAGTTTTTGCGCATACACAAGAGCATGCGTGCGCACATCAAGCGTTTGCTCAAACTCTGGCATGTGCGCAAAGTCAATGTGGCAGTTGAAAGTAAACAGTAGACCGGAAGCAGTATACAGCAATAGTTTAGGGCAAGCATAAAAATAGGGATATAAACATTGAATCAATATTGATTCAGCGTCGGTTCAGCGTCATGACGTTGAACTAACATTGTTTCAATGTTGATCGAACGGTGTGTGCCAAATATCTAGGCTCCAAGGATGGGAATGGCATGAATAGAAAGGGTACATTCCTTTCAGGCACACAACGTTGGTTCAACGTTGTAGGACGGATGTGTAGGCTCCTAAAATGGGAATATCATGCATACAAAAAGGAACACACTCTGCAGGCACACAACCCTGGTTCAACGTTGTGTACCCAAGACGCAGGCTCCCATAGGCAAACAAAGGGGTACACACCCTTTAGGCACACATCGTTTAATCAACGTTGTGTACCTGATGTGTAGGCTCCTAGAATGGAAGTGTCATGCAAAGAGATAATTATCCTGTAGGCACATAACGTTGATTCAACGTTGAGTGTCCGATGCATGGGATGTCATCTTTTAAAGGGTATATATCCAGCAGACACACAACGCTGATTCAATGTTGTAAGTCCGATTTGTAGGCTCCTAGAATCGGGACGTCATGCAGACAAAGGGGTATGTGCCCTGCAGGCACACAAACGTTGAATCAGTGTTTAATCAACGTCGTTTGAAGTCGATAGCCCGATGTGTAGGCTCCTGGAAATCCAAGAATGTTTCGTCCAACAGATTGTCAAATCGGGCCACAAGTTTTATGAAAAGTCCTTAGATGATGGTGCGTTGCCCGCGTTGTCTTATGACGGCATCATGTCGTGACACACTTCTAAACAATGGTCAATGCTGTGTTTGTAAACATACTTTGACGATGCCAACGGGAAAGTGAAGCAAGTTTTTAAAGGAAAATGTAGATTTACCAAGCTTTGGATAATTTACAACTACTGGATGACATTTGAATGGCTAAAGGTTCTTGCTATGCATGGAAGTCATTGCACATCGAGGTATTTGGTTCTGTTCACAAGTTTCCGTGTCCTTCGTATTCTACATCGACCATGTTGTCTTTAAAATAGATCTAGTCGCTTTTCCGAAATATCGAGGTCAATTCTAACGATGGCGGCCATCATATCCAATCGAATCGACTCACGAGATTAATGGCATGTGATTTATGACGTAGTGTTTCCTATTGTTGGTTTATTTATCCTTTTGCTGATACACACCTAAATCAGTTACCGTTTACTTATTTGGACTTCTAAGTTGGATTGACCGCCTTTAAAAATAGAACAAAAAGAAATAAATGTTGAAGAAAACTTTTTTGGTCACTCTCTCAGAAGCGGGACTTCGTCAAGGAAGGGCATGTGATCGAGGATGGCTCTCGGCTCAGTGTTACTTTGCATTACAGAAACGGGACAAATCCAATGTAAACAGCGTAAGGGCGCAGCCATATTAGTCCAAAAGTTTTAAGCTGGAAGGTGTTGGATTTGCTCTTTGTGGAAGTAGCTTTTTTAATGATGCATGTTATCTATAGGCGTGCAGCAGCACGGACGCGCTTCGCGCGTCCGCGCGCGTGAGCTTTGCTCACGCGCGTTGCTTTTGCACGTATAAGTTCTTATGAAGATCTCTTAATCAAAGGCCCTTGAGGCTTATTTTTAAATTTTACATTGCTTGTGTTCACCTGTTTTAACTGATTTTGATTGATTGATTGATTGATTGATTGATTGATTGATTGATTTGATGCTTAACGTCCACGGTAAACAGCTATGGTCATGTCGGGACGGTCAGTACTAAGTACACCTACTTCCGCCAGTAACTGACAACTGCCCTTCTTGAATCAGCGGAAGGAGAAAAGAAAGTATGTGGCCAGACCGGGTTTCAAACCCAGGACCTCTGACTTATGAGTCAGGTGCCCTACCGATTGCGCTACGCGGCCCGGCTGATCTTGTACAAAAAGGGAAAGTTCTCACAAACTTAGGTATTTTAATATTTTGCAGGTTCCATCGGTGCACACAAGTACTTTTGGAAAGAGCTCTTTTAGGTATCTGCACCAGTGCTATGGATCTCACTCCCTGGTGATTTTAGGAGATGTACAAATTTTAATCAGTTTAAAGGTTTAATTTTATCTTGGAATGGCAGAAAATGTAATTGTATAGTTTGCAAATCGGAGTGAGCCTCTTTAGCACTGTCCATGCTGCATTTTGTGTCTTATTTGTCTTAAGTTGTATCTGTAATGTTGTTGTATTTGATTTCTTTTGCTTTTGTCTTGTTAGTCTGTGTGTTTGTACTGTAACTGTGTTAAACTCTCTTGTGTTCTTAGCTGTATTTGTTTTAAGGGAAATTACAGCAATGCATTGGATGGGATGGGGTTCTCTTCACATTGATTGGAGGGTGGGGTGGAGGTTGATCATTTTGTGTCTTATTTGTCTTAAGTTGTATCTGTAATGTTGTTGTATTTGATTTCTTTTGCTTTTGTCTTGTTAGTCTGTGTGTTTGTACTGTAACTGTGTTAAACTCTCTTGTGTTCTTAGCTGTATTTGTTTTAAGGGAAATTACAGCAATCCATTGGATTGGATGGGGTTCTCTTCACATTGATTGGAGGATGGGGTGGAGGTTGATGTTTAGCAATTGAGCTGCCACTTGCGAAGCACCACCCTCTAATGCAATGTTTGATGAACCCAAATTATGAAGCCTGCTCTATCCAGGCATATCAACTTTGTTTTATTATTATGCTTGTACTGTATACATATTTCTTTTACTCTGTGTTTATCTTTTAGGTGTTCATGTAGTTGATTTTATTTTTCTGCAATAACTGATTTGCTACGGCTGAAATGGGGCTCTCCTCACACTGACTGGTGGGTGGTGTGGATCTTGCGTTTAGCAATTGAGCTACAGGGCTCCAGATAAGTTTCCAAGTTTATTCAGTACTCTCAGGTTTACAACATAGGTAAACAACAAGAGAATCACAAAAGAAGAAGAAATTTTCAGTGCAATGGCGGCAGCTATAATACATAAAGTAACCAAGCCTATAATTTCTGGGAGATAGACATTAGTGACTAAGGACCTGGGTCTATGCTCCTCCGCGTCAAGAGTTCCTACCATGGAAATAACCATCGCGAACCCAGGAACTAGGAAACAGGGAACATGTGGCGGACCAATGTCCAAACATCATGTCCCTGCCCTCAGACACCCCCCACGCCATAGCAGTATTCAAGGGCATTCCTGACACAGACGAACCCAGTCCCTGGTCCGTATCTATAAGCAACAAAATCGTCATATACTACAACGTGGTGAAATTGCAGGGTAATACGTGTAAAGCATGGTTCCTTTTTATTTACAAAATTCATTAGGAAATGTATCAAACAGACATATTACGATCCAATATGATATGTCTAGGTGACAACAACCAGAGCTCCGTTCGTCCGGTTCAGGCACATACTAAAGCTGAAATAGTCGTACTGAGATTAGAGATTGTGATACAGACAGCATGTGCCGGAGCTACACGTCTCTGTATCCAGTATCTGCCATAATACCCAAGGTATGCCTGTAGCTGACGAACGCAATCCCAGGTCTATATTTTCAAACAGTCAACTCATCATATTTTACCAGCGACTAACAAGTTTAGACATCTGCAGAAATATTATAATAAAGTATGATATATGTAGAAACAAATATCACTGGATAGCGAACTAGGACTGTCTTCCTCTGCGTCAGGCACGTCCCAAGAACCTCTCGGTATCCTCCAAGACATGCCTAACACAAAGATAACACAGTCGTAGATTTCAATTTTGTCAGACCACCAAAACATATTTACATTCACTTGAAAAAAATCAATTTACATAGATACAGACTTTACAATAATGTTAATAAATTTGCACAAGCTCTTCAAATAATTTTCATCTTTTAAATTCATCAGTTGTTCAAATTCTAAGATATTTGGGTGTGTTTTTGTTAATTGGGTATTACCCACTGCTTTTTTTTGTTTTGTTTTTTGTTGTTTTTTTGTTAATTGGGTATTCAGAATTTTAATTGGGTAATGCGACTTGTTTTACCAACTGAGTTTTCTTTTAACTGGGTATTATGATTTTTATTTGTGCAGCTTGGTAAAACTGAAGTTATCAATTCTCTAACAGTCTAGTGCTTCAGTCTTTACATTTTACACCACCATTTCTGTGTATAATAGATAACGCACAGACCAGTCACTAAATAAAAATTCATTACAGAAATCAAACTCAGAAAACACTGTTGGAGACCAAGGTCTGACTGTCCAAAATCTGCATTTTCACGAACAATGCAAATCCTAAACAGTGTTTTCTTGCTTATTATGTTGAAATTCAGTTCTTTTCACCATAACATCTTGAGAACTGCGATTTTGCGATTTTTTTTATTTTATTTTTTTTTTTTTTTGAATCTCAGGACGCGAAAAATCCGGCCCGGACGCGAATAATTACCTCCCGAAGATTACCGCGGATGCGTTTTTTTTTTTTTTTTTTATCTTTCTTTTGACTTTCCTACTAAGTCAGAATTTAATTTGTCTAAGCAGCCCGCTCTTGACTAGAACAACAGATTATCGGTACCAATCAACAATAAATCATCGTAAATGACCAGTAGTTAGCCACCTGTTATTATACATGGCATTACGATAACCGTTGTAACTTATTTCCACTTCTCATATGTTACAATGGTGTAATCTGAGCTTTAGTAATAAAAGTCTTTCTTGTTGTTGATTATGTTTGCAAGTGCGTTTGTGCTGGTGGCGTTACCCGGCCCAGCCTGCTGTGATCTTCAGCGGTTTCTGGCAAATCCGCTGAGGATTTCAAGGCCCTTATTTAGATTATCGGTCCGGAGGCATGTGTTTTAACATGCCTCTGATCTGCTTCTTGTAAATAGTTTCAAGGCCCTTATTTAGATTATCGGTCCAGAGGCGTGTGTTTTATCATGCCTCTGCTCTGCTTCATGTAAATAGTTTTAATGGCCCACCCAAAAGTTCGTTTTCCCTTTGAGCTAAATTTAGCCACCCACCACACCTGAGGTAATGATCAGAAAATGATAGATAGATTTTAGCCACCCACCACACCTGAGGTAATGATCAGAAAATGATAGATAGATAGCTAGCTAGCTAGCTAGCTAGCTAGCTAGATAGATAGATAGATAGATAGATAGATAAAAAATTTCCTAGTAACTCAGCCTAACTCGATTAAATTTGTCGAGCGTGTCTAATGATTCTCAGACGCTTACATATAGAACAAAAAGCGTCTGAACGACGAAATACTTGTCGAAAAATATAAAATGATTTTTCAAGTTTTCCCCTCATCAGACGAACTCATTGCAAATCAGAAAAACGTTAAATGCACTCAAGATGGATGTTCCAGCACATTTGTTCACCAAGGCGCTCTGCTTATGCATCTGGTTAAATCCCACAGAGTGATAAAGGTGTGTACCATAAGGAAGGTAATTCCGACGATGATTTAATTTCGATAAGGTTTTGGCTTGCCCTCTTCGGCGGGCAAGCCTTTGTATTCAGACAGATTATGACTTCCTGTCATGCGCACTCAAGCAGAAGATGCTGGTTTGTTCCCAGCTTCAATATGGTCCATAATTGCAAGTGGAGAACCAATTTATGAAGAGCATCTACTCAAGGTTGGGCGGTCGAAACCACCCCTGGTTTTAACCAGTGGTTTTAACCGGTTATAACCGCCCTGGTCAATACTCCCAAAAGTGGTCAATACTGGTCAATACTAGTCAGAATGGTCGATTGGAAATTTTAAGTGCTTCTTTGTGTTTTAATGGACTGATATATTTAGTCAGGTTTAATATGTTCAATATAGAAAAAAGAAAAAAAATGAACTGTTTCATCCTTGCAAAGGGTACTAATCATGTGTGATTTCAGTCTCAAGACCTTAGCACTGACTTCTGCATTACAGTCCAGGCACCTAACAATAGTCTTTTTTTCATCATCAAGGGCAGAATAGAAGTTCCATATAGGGTCTTTGGGCTTCATTTTGACACTATTATGACACTTTGATTAACTTTAAAGACCTGGATTTTTGTCATTAGTAAGTTATGTAATCCTTATCTAATCCAATAAACTCCTGTCTCCTGTGGCTAAGCTGTCTTCTCCAGACCAGTGTCCCAGCAGTCTCTTACGGAGGCCCGAAATGGGGGAAATCAATAACAGAGATACCTTGTTTTAATTACTGGCATTAATATTCATCAAAGTTTGATGTAGAAAATATACTATGCATGAGGAAACAAAATACTGATAATGATAAATCCATAGTTGTCAAATTGCAGTCTAAAACCAACAAAACTGCAGTGTCAGTTTTTGTAAAAACAAATGAACTTTAACCAATTCACTGTTTTCAAAGGTGTGAAAAACATGTTTAATGTCACCAATCTTATCAAATTGAAGTCTTTTGGGTCTCTGGTGTGATCCTTGAAACAAAATTTCATCTTCAAATCTTGCATTTTTTTTCTTCTTGAGTTTATTACAGAGCATTTGACTCACTTCACATACACACAAAAAAAAAATAAATAAATGAATAAAAAAAAGAAAAATAAGTAAATAAAAATTTAGAACATAAAATTAAAAATAACATATTGAAATATATAAAAAAGTTAAATTATTAGTGATGATACAAGACAATATTTGTAAAATATATTCAATTATTTTTTTTTCTTTCTTCCTTAAGTTCTTTTTTTATTCATTTTTTTTTTACCTTTTCTCTTTTTTTTCTTTCTTTTTTTTTCAATTAATATTTGAGTTTTCTTTGACTGCTTATCAGCAAATTATATTTTACAAATTACAGAATATATTGTTCTGATCTCATACATTTTGACTGATGCAAGAATTTATCCCACTGGAGCCCCACAGGCAGGCAGTGGTTTCAGCACTGCATTGTTTTATGACCCTTATAAATGAGGTGATTAGGAGGTGTCTTTGATTTTCTTATCACTTGTTTATTGGAGGGGATTAGATTGGGGGGGGGGGGGGGGGGGGGTCAAAATGATAGAACAAAACAAAATCCAGCCCTTTAATTATTAACTCACTGATAACAGCAGATAACAGAATGGCCTCTCTTTCACACATCTAAATAAACACAGGTGTCACAAAATTACCCTGTGCATTTTAAGCCCAGTGATTGGATAATTCTCGTAAACTGGACACACCTTCTTCAGTTTGAGAGACAGTCACCGGCCCAGTATTTTGACAGTTTTGTTTGTTCTGGGGCAGTTAAAGTTAGAATTACTCCTTGTTTAACAGTTTGTGTTTTCATTACAATTGTCACACTTTTGTCTTCTTATGTAAGAAGCCAGACCAATTTGCATTTTATCTAGTAGAGCATCACTAATTTGGACAAGATGATCTCTTTGAAGTAAATGGTTTCATTTTTTTGTACTTTCATTCAGTTAACTGTTTCAGTTAAATTAGTTACTGAGCTAAATATTTTTAATGACTATAATGAAAAAGCTACTTTTAAAATTTATTTATTTTTCTTACTTGCATTTGCTTTCATATTTATTTTTTATTACTGGTTACAGAAAATAAGGTAGAGGTCTATAGTCTGAACTGAAAGTTGGGTGGTAATGATTCAGTCTGATTGAGACTGAAGATCTGAAACTATTAACATCAGATTTTGTATGTTTAACAGCCTCTTAAATACAGTTCTGAGCAACAGCAACTCATAAAACACATTTTCAATTAAGCCTGTATTATCTTGTATTGAAACTATTTTAACTCTGTTTATAGACTCCAGTAAAAATGAGATAACAAATGCTAAATATCTTCAACTGACCATGGTTATTTCAATCGACCAATCGACCACCAATCGACCAGTAATAACCGTTTATAACCAGTAATGACCACCGGTCTGGTCAATACTCATATTGACCGGTCATTTGCCAACCTTGCATCTACTAGCAACCACAGGTGAAACAAGTTGATGAAAATCCTTACCTAGGACTTACAATAACTGAAAATCTGAAATGATCATCTCATATAACAAAAATCACGAAAAAGGCGAACTCAACAGTTGGATTCCTAAGACGTAACTTGAAAATGTGTCCAACGGACTGTCGGAAAACAGCATATATCTCACTTGTCAGATCTGTGATGGAATATGGGTCCATAATCTGGGATCCCTATCTTAATCGCGACATCGAGAAACTTTAAAGAGTCCAGAGACAAGCTGCACGTTTTATAACCAGCGATTACCATTCTCGCGAAGAAAGGCACTGTTACTAAGATGCTTGAAACACTTGAACTGGAAACACTTGAACGTAGGCGCAGTAGTTGCAGACTTGTTTTTCTTTTTAAGGTGGTCGAGGGGTTGGTACCAGCCATATCTCCAGATGAATTTTTGACACCGCAAAAACCAAAGAGACAAATTAAGCCAAAACAGTTTATTGGATATAAAAGTGCTAATATTGTTGAAAAACATTCTGTGAACAACGACATAGGATTTATTATCGAGCAGTGTAATAGTGAGCAACTTAAAAACTCTTTTTTCATAAAAACAAATGTAGAGTGGAACCATCTAGAAACAGCAGTTGTGCATGCAGAGACAGTAGAGGGCTTCAAAACCCTTCTTATTCAGCGTGACTAGCTCTCTCTCCCTGTGCGCTATGCCGAGAGGCCCTGCACAGTATTAAAGCAGAAGCAGAAGGTGAAATATTGAAAGTTTAGTAAATGAAAAACAATTCATATCAGCTTATAAAGCTAGCTGAAAGCAGCATAGTGCAGTTTATTTTTTTTAAATATCTTTACTAGAACTGAAGTTACACTGTTTTAAAGTCTGAAAATTCAGACTGATTTTCAGAATTTTTTCACCCCATATTTGCCTTTTTTTTTCAAGATATGATGGAACCGAAATTCAGTCAGTTTTTTTATTGATTTGCTAATATCTCAGTTAATATACAACAGAATTTCAAAATTCGCATAACTTTTTAAAGCTTTTTATATCCTCTTTCATTTAAAAGCCAAAGGTTTGAAATTAAACCAAGTTTTGCCATCAGCATTTTTGTTTGAAAAGAGGACATTTGTGTCCAAAAAGAGGCCAAAAATAGACCATTTTGGAAATTTTTTTTTTGTATAAGTCAGCTAAAAATTGTTTTTCTCCACCATCAGTAAAACTATTTTCAAAATTCACCTAGTCTTATGTAGCTAAGTGTTTTTCCTAAGTGTATACTAAATATTGAACATGTATCTCTTGATCTGGCAAAAGGATTTTGGTTTAGCTATCCATCATACCCTCTCATGAAAATTATTGTCAAAAACGTGAAAATTTGAGATGTATTTTTGTCTTTACCCATAAATGTCAGCTACAATTGTGATCAGAACTACATGTATTATGCATCAAGCTAATCCAAATTTTATGGTCTACCTTATGAAATGTATTAGAAATTGCTACATTTATTCCACTTCTGTACAGATCAAGTTAAGTCTAGGTATCCCAAAGTTTTTTTTGTCCAATCCCAATCTGCTGGGGTTGCTACATCTACAGGGCACAACTTCGTTTGACTGTTCCTTTGCTGGTAGTACTATTGTACCTAAGTACCGTAAAATAACCACACGCCACAATCTGGCACATTAAATAATCAAACATATCTAGCATTTTTGCCCTAAAGACTCAAGTTATTTTCATTTTTGTCGCACCTGGTGGGATATAGTTTTCCCTCCGTCCTTCCGTTCACAATTTATGTCAACCCTAGCATTTAAGTCCATTCAAATGACTTATTCTCAGAAACCACTGCTTCCATGGTTCTCAAATTTTACATGCAGCATGATCAGACTACAGGGCTTCAGAACAGTAAAATTCAGCGGGGTTGAAAATCCAAGATGGCCACTGGAACTAAAAATAGCAAATCCAACAAAATCAATCTTTTCTGCAGAACTGCTCGGTATATTTGGCTGAAATTATGTATGAAGCATAAGTAGAACCTTGGTATTCAGAATTATCAAAATGAAAGAAATCTGCAGTGACCTTACATCGACCCTAGCATACTTTACGTCAACCCTAGCATTTAACTCCATTCAAATGACTTATTCTCAGAAACCGCTGCATCCATGGTTCTCAAATTTCACATGCAGCATGATCAGATTGATGGCTTCAGAATGGTAAAATTCAGCAGGAGCAGGGTCGAAAATCCAAGATGGCCACCGTTACTAAAACAAGGTTAGCTGGGAAATACCGGTGGCGGGAATTCCAAGTGGTAATTACCGGTAATTACCGTCCTGGGAAATACTCCAAAATTGGCCAGAGTGGGAAATATAAAATTTTAGAGCTTTCTTGCTTAAATATTCTGTCAAGTTTTTATAAATTTAAGGTGATAGCACATATTTGTTATCATTTATCTACATATCATGCAAATAAGGTTATAAAATTCCAGGACTGGTCTATACCAGAGGACACAACAAATGATTTTTTGATGTTTCAGCCTGTTTAAAGGCTATAATTTCAAAGAAAATTGCCTTTCATATTCTGACTTATAAAAGTAACTGGCTGTCAGACCCCTTCTTTTCACTTAACAGTGTTTAAACTAGTAAGATCTTTAGTTCTCATCCAAAGGTATATACTAAACTGAGCTGCTTTTTTGCTGGGTTTATCACTGCTATTGAATGACCATGATAGCTTTCTGCAGGATAGTTAAATCTGTTTGTCAGTATGATCAAACAAAAATATGACAGAACCAAGATCTTAAAAACTGGGCTTAGATTCACAGCTATTTCACAAATAAAGAGGTAGTACCATACTCCAGTTTCTTGCAGTTTGTTACCTTAATTAAAACAATGATGTGAGGACACTGTGGTCTAATTATGGTTACCTGATAAAGTACTATTTTTCCCACAGGCTTCTCAAGAGAACATCTATCTTATTTATTAACTGTGCTTTCTATTGTAAGAAATGACCAAACACCACTGAAGGTGTGAAAAATAATTTAATTGTTTAGATCCAACAGACAGGTGACAATTACAGTAGGTACTTTTAATCAAACTAAGGTGGTTTGGCCACGTCTCAAGGTCTTCTGGTTTAGCAAAGACAATTCTTCAGGGCACAGTGAAAGGAAAAAGAAGAAGAGGTAGACAGAAGAAGAGGTGGGAAGACATTTTAAAAAAAAAATATCAAGGAGTGGACTGGAATGGATTTTGCCAGCTCAACTAGGGCAGCTGAAGACAGGACAAGGTGGAAAGGGATTGTTTTGAAGTCAGCTGTGGTGCCCCAACGACCTAGTAAGGTTATGGGATAGAATAGAATAGAATAGAACTTTTAATCTGAGTGTCTTATAGACAGAGACTACTGTAGATGCAGACTTATCTTCATACAGGAAAGCAATTTGTTTGAATAATGCAGATCTAGACAATATTTCATATGTACCTTTGTATAATTATTATATAAGGATATTTAATTATTTTTTGCTTTGCATATACAGTTGTATGGCTGTTATAAAGTATATTTAACATTTTGTAGCTGGCAAGGGACCAATTTCCCAGTAATTCCTGGGAATTACCAGTAATTCCTGGGAATTACCAGTATTTTCCGCCGTCCTGGGAAATATGAGTATTTCCCGCCTTTTTGCCAACCTTGCACTAAAAATAGCAAAACCAACAAAATCAACCTTTTCTCCAGAACCGCTTGGTATATTTGGCTGAAATTTTGTATGAAGCATTGGTGGGACCTTGGTGTATAGAATTATTAAAATGAAAAAAATCTATATCGGAATTAGGTCGCAGTGACCTTACGTTGACCCTAGCATAATTTACGTCAACCCAAGCTTTTAAGTATATTCAAATGACTTATTCTCAGAAACCACTGCATCCACGGTTCTCAAATTTCACATGCAGCATGATCAGACTGCAGGGCTTCAGAATGGTAAAATTCAGCGGGTTGAAAAAAATCCAAGATGGCCGCCGTTACTTAAAAAACAGCAAAACCAATGAAATCATGTTATTCTCCAGAACCGATTAGGTATATTTGGCTGAAATTGTGTGTGAAGCATTGGTGGGACCTTGGTATTCAGAATTATCAAAATGAAAAAAATCTGTAGCGGAATTTGTTTGCAGTGACCTTACGTTGACCCTAGCATTATTTATGTCGACCCTAGCATTAAGTCCATTCAGATGACTTATTCGAAGAAACCACTTTATCCATGGTTTTCAAATTTCACATGCAGCTTGATCAGACTGCAAGGCTTCAGAATGGTAAAATTCAGCCAGGTCAAGAATCCAAGATGGCCGCCATTACTAAAAATAGCTAAAGCAGTAGAATCATGTTTTTCTCCAGAACCAGTTGGTATATTTGGCTGAAATTTTGCATGAAGCATAAGTGGAACTTTGGTTTTTAGAGGTTACAACATGAACAAGATCGGTAGCAGAGTTAGGTCACAGTAACCTACTTTCTATGTACAAGTCCAGTTTTGCTAAAATGACAATATCTCAAGAAATGCTGAACAGATATCAGTCAAATTGAATCAGAATGATCCACAAATGGAGTTCTTTCAAATTTATCTGACTGGGCAGTCTAAGGTTGCCATCGGCTGCTGTTACTAAAAATAGAAAAAACATGAAAATAGCAATTCTCAGGAACTTCTGAATGAATGTAGACCAACTGTGTGTCAGAATGATCCTAGTATATCGCTATTTCAATTTTTTGCAAATCGATCATCCAAAATGGCTGCCATTGGCCATTACTAAAAACAGGAAAAGTATGAAACGAACAATATCTCATGAACTACTAAATGGATTTTGACCAAATATGTATCAGACTGATGCTTTCATTTAGTTCTTCATGTGAAGGCACATAGCAGGTGCGACATAGCATTCCATGGAATTCTTGTTTGTTTATCTGGTGTATTTGAATATTTCTTAATTGTCCACCGTCAAATAATGGCATGTGCAATTGGCATGTGCAATTCGCTGGCATTATATAAGACATGGACTGGCCTTGGACTCTGGACTTGGAACTCTGGTCTTCGAACTGTGTAAAACCTGGACTCTGGACTTTGGACTATGTAAAATATGGACTTTGGACTCTGAGCTTTGTAAAACCTGGACTAAAATATTTCAACAATAGTTGCTGTGCCTGCACAAACAGTTTAGAGTGTAGATTAAATTAAAGTGCTGGTTGGAACAGTCTGATCAGGGTCTGTGCCAACAGTTTTATTTAAAAGCATTTACAGGTTTTACAGACAAGGTGATTCATGGTATTTACTAGATACTATTTCTTATTTTTTTATAAACCTACATTGAAATTCGGTTTCATGAAAGTGTCTGATTGAAAAAATTCAATTCAGGAAACACAGCATGTGTCATATGGAAAAATATCAGTACCTTACAATTGCCATCAAATGATCCTTTTCTAAGCTTATGCAGTGTTAACAATTACCTTCCTTTTTGAATAAAACTTACTAAAAAAGACCTCTTTTAATCCCTAAATAATGACCAAATATATGATGATCAAGGACAACACCCAAGTGATTCTGGAAACAACATCCTTTGGAAGCAACAAAATTACAATAATTCCTTCATCCCAACAGGCACATGACGTGGATACGACTTTATTACGTCGCATCGACTTCAGTACGACGTCATTTTGACTTCATGTGCCTGCTGGGTTGACTTGTAATCATTACCAATTACCAGTTATACTCTATACCACATGCTTGCAGGGCCTCATAGTGCAGTCGGTGGCACGTCTGACTTAAAAACATGAGGTCCTGGGTTTGATACAGGGTCGGGTCACTTACTTTTGTTTCCTCTTCCTCTTTTTCAAGAAGGGCAGTTGTCAGTTACTGGCAAAAGTAAGTGCACTTAATACTGGTTAACTGCTTAGGGCAGCTAAGCCTGCCCAGGAAAACAGTAGCATGCCAAAAGTGAGTCAATTTTTTCTAAAAACCCATAGACTTACATTTATTTTTCAGTACGCAAGAAAATTAACTGTGTTAACTCTGCTTAAAAGAACCGAACTAAAAATTATACCGTTAGGAAGCTCACTGTTTATGGCAATAAAACATATTTTACTAAATTTTTTATTGTGGCTTACTTGAATGCAGTATTTTAAAGATTTACACCCTCAATATTACTATTACCGGTAACTTTTAAATTTCTCACTAAACATTATATCCTAGGAATGATAATGACTGCTATTTGAAGTACACATCTATCTGCCAAATTTATGATTTGTGATGGTCAATGAAAGTAGGAGAATTTAAGAAAATACATAAAAAGAGCGCCAGTAGCGGACCGCCATTCCCGCCAAAAAATGAAGACTGGATATGCCCAGCAATCAGGTTAATGTTATATCATGAATAATTTTAAGCCCTTTCTTGAATCGACTTCTGACAGTTATCGGCTGAAAAGAACTCAAATGCACAGGTTAGAGGTTAATGCTATTGTAAAGTTATTTACTCCACCAATCATAAAATTCAATTTTATATTGAATTTTATATTCTTAATACATGTATTTATCATATGACATCGCATCTTAGAGTTAATAAAGCCATGCATTAAAAATGATAATCCACTAGTGGATTAAATACACAAATAATGTCATAACATTATGCGTTGACTTCCCTAAAGATCACGTTTTCTAATGGCGAAATCATGGCGTTGTAGTGCAATATTTGCTAATAAAATACGATTTTAGTGTCATATGATAAATGGAATCTTGCATTCTTGCTCCTGTATTATTGAATTTATTAAACTCGTTGGGGAAAATCGATAAGATGCTCGGCATAGCCTCGCATCTTATCTTTTTCCCCAACTCATTTAATAAATTCAATTATAACTGAGCACTCATGTAAGATCCTCTATATATTAATAGCATTATATCCAAAGTAGCATTTTGTTCAGTGGTATTTTAATTAGGGGATAACTGTATTCAAAATTGTCATTTGGGGAGAGAAATTTCGTTTTACGGCTATGCGCCAGCGAAGCCGTAAAACAAAATTTGCGACCATAAAACCGACGATTTATCTCCCCAAATGATAATTTTCAGTATAGTTATCCCCATTCTAATGCACTTTTCCACATTTTCACCTTTTATAATGTACTAGTTAGCATCAATTTCAAGCGCTGTCATTAACGTTAAACCGAACGTCAGCCAATAAGAAGAGACATTACTTAATAACGTCGGGCTTGCGGCAGTATATCGCAGAATATACTGTCACAAATTTTTGACGTCACAAATTTTTTACGTTATCCAATCAGACGTCGAGTTATGTATGTAAGTGCATTAGAATGAGGTTTTGTTGTGAAAATTAATACAGGTACCATACTTATTTGCCTGCTAAACAGGGTTTTTCCCTTCCCTAGACAGGGCCTGACAAATCAAAATCCAATCTACTTGTCGGGTAAATTGCTTCTGCTAGAAAACGCTGAAATACATAGGTTTGCCCTATATATTTTATACATTTTACTGGGCAAGTAAGAAAAAAATTTACTTGCCCAGCAAAAATTTTAACTTGTCCCGGGCAGCAGGAAAATGGATTTGTCAGGCCCTGCCTAGAATTACCCAAAATTTCTCAACCAGTCTAATGAAGTCCTGCTATAAGAAGGGTTTTTTTTTTTTTCCCTTCCGAAAATCTGGAAAATCTAGACCTGTCTCGTAAGACAGATCTAGATATTTGGGATTGTTTTGGAAGGGTCTGGTAAGATAGATCTAGATTTTTAGCTCACCTGAGCCATAGGCTCAGGGTGAGCTATTGTGATCACCCAGTTTCCGTCGTGCGTCGTCTGTCGTGCGTCGTCCGTCGTGCGTCCTCAACAATTTGCTTTAAATGACATCTTCTCTGAAACTGGTAGGCCTAGGGCTTTGATATTTGGTATGAAGCATTGCCTAGTGGTCCTCTACCAAGTTTGTTCAAATGGTGGCCCCAGGGTCCAAAATGGCCCTGGGGCAGGGGGTCTTGGGTTCGAAACTAAAAAATACTTAAAAATCTTCTTCTCCAGAACTGCTTGACTCAGATGCTTGAAATTTGGTATGTAGCATTGCCTAGTGGTCCTCTACCAAGTTTGTTCAAATGGTGGCCCCAGGGTCCAAAATGGCCCCGGGGCAGGGGGTCTTGGGTTCGAAACTAAAAAATACTTAAAAATCTTCTTCTCCAGAACTGCTTGGCTCAGATGCTTGAAATTTGGTATGTAGCATTGCCTAGTGGTCCTCTACCAAGTTTGTTCAAATGGTGGCCCCAGGGTCCAAAATGGCCGAGGGGCAGGGGGTCTTGGGTTCAAAACTAAAAAATACTTAAAAATCTTCTTCTCCAGAACTGCTAGACTCAGATGCTTGAAATTTGGTATGTAGCATTGCCTAGTGGTCCTCTACCAAGTTTGTTCAAATGATGGCCCCAGGGTCCAAAATGGCCCTGGGGCAGGGGGTCTTAGGTTCGAAGCTAAAAATACTTAAAAATCTTCTTCACCAGAACTACTTGGCTCAGATGCTTGAAATTTGGTATGTGGCATTGCCTAGTGGTCCTCTACCAAGTTTGTTCAAATGGTGGCCCCAGGGTCCAAAATGGCCCTGGTGCAGGGGGTCTTGGGTTCAAAACTAATAACTACTTAAAAATCTTCTTCACCAGAACTGCCTGCCTCAGATGCTTGAAATTTGGTATGTAACATTGCCTAGTGGTCCTCTACCAAGTTTGTTCAAATGGTGGCTCCAGGGCCAAAATGGCCGAGGGGCAGGGAGTCCCGGGTTTGAACCGTAGAAATACATAGAAAAATAAAAAAAAATCTTCTACTTCAGAACCGTAAGGCTCAAATGCTTGAAATTTGGTATGTAGTATTGCCTTAAAAAGTAGACCTTTACCAAGTTTGTTTAAATGGTGGCTCCAGGGTCCAAAATGGCCCTGGGACCGGGAGTCCTAGGTTTGAACCATAGAAATATATAGAAAAATATTTAAAAAATCTTCTTCTTCAGAACCACTTGGCTCAGATGCTTGAAATTTGGTTTGTACCTTTGCCTAGTAGTCTTTTACGAAGTTTGTTCAAATGATGACCCCAGGGTCTATAAATGGCCCCGCCCCAGGGATCCTGGGTTTGAACCATAGAACTACATAGAAAAATATTAAAAAATCTTCTTCAGAACCACTTGGCTCAGATGCTTGAAAATTAGTTTGATGCATTACCTTGTTGTCCTTTATCAAGTTTGTTCAAATGATGACCCCAGGGTTCGAAATGGCCCTGCGGCAAGGAGTCCTGAGTTTGAGCCATAGAAATACATAGGAAACTATTAAAAAATCTTCTTCTTCAGAACCACTTGTCTCAGATGCTTGAAATTTGATATGATGTGTTGCCTGGTGGACTCCTACAAAGTTTGTGTAAATGGTTGCCCTGGGATCCAAAATGGCCCTGGGGCAGGGAGTTTTGGGGTCGAAATTAAAATGTACTTAAAAGCCTTCTACTCCGGAACCCCTTAGTGCAGATGCTTGAAATTTCGTATGATACATTGCCTAGTGGTCCCTTACCAAGTTTGTTCAAATGATGGTGCCAGTGTCAAAAATGGCCCCGCCCCAGGGGGTCCTGGGTTTGAACCATAGAAATACGTAGAAAAATATTCAGAAATCTTCTTCTTCAGAGCCACTTGGCTCAGAGACTTGAAATTTAGCTTTTAGCATTGCCTAGTGGTCCTTTACCAAGATTATTCAAATAATGGCCCCAGGGTCCAAATGGCCCTGCCCCAAGGGGTCCAGGGTTTGAACCATAGCAATACATAGAAAAACATTCAAAAATCTTCTTCAGAACCATTTGGAAATGGTTGCAAACTATCTGGTTGGTTCAAATTATGACCCTAGTTTGACCTTTAACCTTTTTGCTCAGGTGAGCGATTCAGGGCCTCTTGGCCCTCTTGTTGGGATTGTTTTGGTTTTATAACCAAAGAAACCTGTATGGTATTGTTTTCTAGCATTGCACAAACTGTTGTTACATTTTCTGATTTAGCTCTCCTGTAGGAGCAAATTCTTTCCTCTAAGAGTAGACCCCATTTCAAAGAGCTACCTTATCCAGAGAAGTAAACATGAATTCATGCAAATTAATATACCATTATTGTCAAGAAAGATGCACAGGGCATTTATTATAGCAGGGGCATTTTTATTAGGATTAATACAGTATATTTGTTTACACAGACTTACCAGGACAGAATGTTGTACTCCAGCATCAAGGGACAGAAGTTTGATAATGGCTGTACATTTCAATATTACTGCCCTGCCGACAGATGCATCTACAAAAAGGAGTCAAACAGATATTTTGCCACTTTCAAACTTCTCAAACAGGTATGTTTTAGAGTATCATAATTGTACAGAGTATACTTCATATTTATGTTAGCATTTTTCATGGTGTCAAAATAAATGCTTAAGTAAGTTAAATACTGAAACAATGTATTGAAAGTCATAACCTTCCTATTTATGTCCTCCCACTAAAACAGATGTTGTGTGTGTGGGGGGGGGGGGGGGGAGGGGGGTAGAAGGTATTGTTTTTAGTGCTTATCTGTTTGGTGTCAGTGTCCACATGAAAGCTTATCTTAATGCTGATTAGGTTTTTGTGACCTTGTCCCTATTTTTAAGGTTACATAAAGACTTAAATGGTTAGCATTTGGGTGTTGATGTGATTGCTTCTTATCAGAGTGATATCTCTTGAACCAATTGGTGGATTTTCACTTTCAAAACTTGCATGAACATAATGTTCATGCAAGTCTTTTTCAAATTTAGTGTGACAGATGAAATGTTTCATGTCATCTGTTACATTAAATTTGGTAAAGATACATTTATATTGGACAAGACAAGAAGCTGAGTAGGTTCTGGTGACTTTGACCATATTTTCAAAGCCACAGGGCTTGCAATATTAATTTTTCCATTATTTGTTGAACCAATGGGTGGATTTATCCAATCTTTGCATAAATGTATTGTTGGGACAAGCCAAGGAGCTGAAGATGGTTTTATGAGATTGGCCTAAATTTTAAGGTCACATGAGGACTTACAATGTAAAAATTTTCTCAGAAACAATTAGTGCATCATATCTATTGAAGCTGTCAAAAATTGTGTTCAAACATCATTGGGACAAGACAAAAAGCTGATCTTATTTTTATGACCTTGATCTCATTTTCAAGGTCACAGAAAGATTTAGAAATTGTCAAAATACCTTTTGAAAATCTGTGTAGATGTTTACCAAACTTGCATGAAGGTATCATTAGAACGAACCAAAAAGGTTTTAATGACCTTGAGCCGTTTTCGATTAGATGGTTTAATTTTCTGTTCAAGTAACTTTGAGGCACAATATCTCTTAGACCTATTACAGATTTCAAACAAAATGAATAAATATACGATTAGGAGGAATCAATGGCTTGGTTAGGTTTTTAGATCTTGGCCATATTTTTAAGGTACCCCAACTTCTTTTGATGGATTGGTGGATAACTTAAAGAGTTTATGCCATTTTCAACAGTATTTTAGTCATATCAGGATGATGAGGGTGAAGAGGAAAGGTTGTATGCAGTGAAACCCTGTTTAGGAATAAGAATTTTCCATCTCCAGATTGGATCGAGCACAGGTCTACTAGATCAGCAGGTCAGTGCTCAGCCCACTTAGGTTAGGTACCAGGTCTTCACTGTCTTCTGAGAATGATACTGCAGGAAATATCCTGCTGGTGGGACATTTGTTGTTTTATTGTCAGAAACAGACTAGTTCATCAACATACAAGGAGTGATCATTAAATAATGGCAATTAGTCAGTTAGTAAATGATATATGTAAATAATTGTCTTTCATGTTACACCAAAGATTCACTTATGAGTATTCAAATCCAAATTTGAAATTGAAATTTCAGTGAGTAACCATAGGAACATACTTCATGCAAATGAAGGGTAAAACGTGAAATTTTCTTACATCATTTTGGTAAGGAGATGTTTGTATTACCTTTAGTGTCAAGAGAAATTGAGAATTTAGGAACAGGTTCCATTTAAGTTAGGTTTTGACTTCTTAAACACACATATGAGCCACAACACAATAAAACCAACAAAATTGCATGTGCACCCTGTGAAGACTCAAATCAGCCTGGGCATCTGCCCTGCCTGATTAGAGTCTTCTCTGTGCACTTAAAGAGTAGCTAAGGGTCTAGGCTATCTCCATGCTGACAGTGAAGACTGTAATAAGATTTGGATGGATACCCAGGCTAATCTGAGTATTCACTGGGCCCACATGCTACTTTGTTGGTTTTGTCATGTGGCAGCTCATATAATGATTGTTTTGTCAGCATTCATGTGGTAACATTAGTCAATTGTTTTTACAATTAAACACAAGCAGTGTTTTGTGTAGTAGTAAAAGCAAAGTTATCTAACTTCTTTCCACTCTAGAAGTGAACAGAAACTTTCCAAAGAAATAACCCAAGTGTTCAATGGAATTTTAACCCTTTTTAGACCGGATACCCGTTTTGGGGGCATTATGCAAACAGTGCAGACCCAGTTCAGACGCCGCAAAACACGGCATCTGATCAGGGTCTACATTGTTTGCTTACAGGAATTTCTATGCAAAGTACAATAAAAGTGAAAATATTCACCAGAAACCCCTAAAACTAGTAATGGGATTATCTGAATGATAAGAATGGACAAGTCCACTGGTCAAAAAAGGGTTAAAGCTAACAGCATGAAATAAGCTGCAACATGACAAAACCAAACGAGTGGCATGTGTGCCCAGCAATGACTCAAATCAGCCTGGGTATCGTCATCCGCCCAGTCTGAGAGTCTTTGCAGTCTGCATAGAACTAACTTAGACTCTTAGTTCCCTTTAAGTACACAGAGAAGACTCTGATCAGTCTGGGCGCACATGCCACTTTGTTAATTTTTTCATGTAGCAGCTTAAATATCTTCAATTACATCAATTTTCTAGCATTACCAGAAAGTCCATGCAGAAAAAGTATACAAGTGTGAAAAATGTCCAGCAGCCTTTGGCCTTGAGAGGGAACTTCGTCGTCATGCTGGGCATTGTGGGACAATGTACAAGTGTGGTTCCTGTCCTGCTAGCTACACAACAAGGGAGACTCTTCAGACACATTGCACCAGAAAAGCTCACATGTTTCCTGAAGAATATGCTGCTAAAAACAGCAAACAAAAGTCACGGTTAGTTTCATGTCATTAATTTCCTCTGTTTGTTACCATTTGTTGAAATTGGAAAAACACACTAATGTAAACAGTGTAGATCCAGATTAGATTTTACTGTATCAGGGCTTATTTGTTCAAAACTAATGAATGTTGTTCTTTATCAAGACTACATTTTCAAATGCATTGTAAACAAAAATTTTGCTGAAAAAGATGTTGAGCCAAAAAGCAAGACAGACCTAGATCTTTGAGATTGTATTGGAAGGAAGAAGCCTGTCTAATAATTGAAGTATATGGTAGGGTTATATTGAGTACAAATAGAAATTATTCATAATTATCCACTAAATCATCCTTTTTCTGTATGTATGTAATGTGATTCATATTTCACCGAGCCATTCCTTCTTGTAGAAACAAGCAACCAGCATCAGCAGCCATGCCAGAACCTAAACCTTTACCTGTAGCTGTCCTGATACTTGGCATACCAGTACCTACAAACAATCAGCCAAAATTACCAAAAGCTATTCTACCAAAGGACATTGAAACAACAATACAAGGAATAGCTGCTGCACAAGCACAACATACAGAACAGCCAGTCAAAGATACAGGTGCTCCTGTAAAGCATAATGCAGTGATACAGACAGAAATTTATGGAGTTGAAAATTTAGCTGTTGAAGGGCAAGAGAATCAAACTGAACATAATAGAGGGTTAGGAATGAAAGCAAACAAAACAGTATCTAAGGCTGTTAATAAATTAACAAAAGCTAAACAAAGGGCTGATAAAGAGAACCCAGCAGTATCCAGAAAAAAGAAGTCTTCTACAGGAATGCAAACATCAGTGAGTTTGTTCTCAAGGAAAAGACTAAAGACAGTAACAGGCACCCAAACTTCGGGGGATTATATACTCAAGAAAGCAATGGCAAGTGCTGATATACCAATTCAAAGAAAAACTGTTGCCTCTCAGGTAACTCCGCAGAAACCCAATGCTAATTTAAAGAGGAAGACATCTATGTGTTCAAGTGAAACCCAGACAGGTGTTTCACCAGAGAAACAATCCAAAATTGATGGAAAGGAAGCTTTATCAATAGATAATGGTATTGATGGTTTACGGACAGAAGAACAGAAGACAAATTCAGATAATGCAATTGATGATAAAACAGATTATTTAGGGGATTCTTTATCCACATCAACACAGACTCTGCAGTCATACTTAGAAAATTTAAAGGAAGGAGCACAAACAAATGGCAGTTTTCTCTCATTTTCTCCAACTGGAAATTTGATAGTAACACCACTGAATGTTGGTCAGACTGATAGCAGTCAAGTTATTGAAGATGCTAACCAAGCCCAACTCAGTCAAGGAAAGACATCCGTTTTCAGAGCCACTAAAGATCAGGAATCAAGTGATATATTGAAAAGTACTACTGTTGATGCTGATAACTTTACAAATTCCAGTGCAGTGTTAAAATCAACAGAACCTGTTGATGGTACAGCAAGTGTTGAATCAAAAGGTCTGGATTCTGAACTTCAAATACAGCATGAACTTGATTCCACACTAGAGACAAACATATCAAAACAAAGATGTATCCAAGATAATAATCCTCCATGTAAAAAGAAGAGTAAGTACCATAAAGAAAGGAAAACAATAAGAAATCTCCTTAATGATTCGACAAACAATAAGACTAGGACTGTATCCGCACTTCCGAGTACAAAACCTCTTATATCAACCACTTCAGGAATTACCTTTAATAGCAATACTTTAACATATTCTGATGTAAAACATCCACAGCTGGAAAGTTCAGTTCCACTGAGAATAACAGGAGAACCAACATCACCTGTTAAAGGTGGAGAAACTGATTATGACAGCCACAAGCTCTTTAATCCAGTTAGGGATGAATTGTTCAGTAGTAAACCTAATGATGCAGGGAACACAATTGACATGGAAGCTCAAACAATGTCTGCAGATGAATTTGAACAGCTGCTGTTGGCCAGCGGACTACTCTTACAAGAGCCTCATTCACAAAAGGTCAGTGAGATTACAGATGTTAATTATTTGAAGTCTGCACCTGTATGTGCTACCACTGACATTGGCACAGGTAAGATAGCAACAGATTTTGTACACAAAGAGATGGAAACTGAAATGTTAACAGGCCCGGATTTTGATTTCTTGAATGAGACTTCTGAAACTATTGACATGAACACACAAACAATAACAGATTTTAGTAGTCTGTTTGGAGAGACATATGGCCCAACAGATTCAGATACTCAGACAGTAGCTAACATTGATTTCTTAGATTTAGTTATGACAAATATGGAAACACAAACATTGAGTGATAGAGATCTAATTGACTTAGGCTTGATGGATCCAAATCAAAATTCTTTCAAACCCAATAACAGTGCAGAGGATGATTTAAAAAGCTCACAAACACAAACTAGTTTTACTGCTCAGAGATTAGATGGTGCCAGTACATTAGATAAGAATAGTGAAAGAGAAACCAATACTGCTGCATCAAATCAAATTGCAACTGTCATTGTGACTGATATTGTCCTTGAGAAAGAAGTTAATACAACCGAGATTAAAGCTGATAATCAAGATGAGAACAAGACAACTGTTGAACAAACTAGCAGTAATGTGAAAGATAATATAGAGAAACATGCCACAACATCTGTAAAGCAAACAGAGGCTCAGTCAGAGCAGGATGATCAATCAAATGACTTCCAGACAACAAATATGGAGACCCAAACAGCATTTGATGACTTGGAAAAAATGCTTTTAGAGTAGTATCAATTCAAGCAATTGATATGTTGCATTAAATTTGCATTCTGAATTCAGACAGAGCTTGCATATTCATACTCGCCTTTACTATACAGTATTTAACTGTTTGGTGAATATATTTAAGAATTAGATCAGCTTTAACTGTTCGATGAATATATTTAAGAAATAGATCAGCTCTAGCAGCAAGTTCTCGGGTAATAATTCATGTTTTTGAGGTCACTTGTGAAGTAGGTCATATCACAGTCATGGAGCGCGATTATATATCTACTTACAACTGCCCTGTGAATTATTATCTATGCCCATCATGGGAAAAGACCATCTAGTAATTGCTTTCGACACAGAAGTACAGCATTTAATTACCAACAAGCAGCTTGACCTTTATGCAACTATTCACACATACGACTTGAGCGCTATTCACATACATGTTGTGAGCAGTCATAAGCTGCTCGCGTAATGTCATGAGTGCTATGTGCATAGATGTTGTGAGCAGTTATATAAAATACTGCAGAATTTCAATTGGTATCACAAGTATCAGAATGTATTGCAAGGTACAGATGAATGACTGACCTCTGATTTTACGGCCTTTTAAACTGTAATTGGAATGGTATTGAACGCACAACTCGCACCTGTGCTTAAAATTCACCAATGAAGATTTAAATGTCAGCTTTTGAGATATGCAAAGGTGCATTTGATAAGCATCAACTACAAATTGTTGCCTCCAGTAAGCAGTGTTGTGGTGAGTGTTTACACTTGCCGAGGAAGTGTAGACCAGGGGCGTATTTATAAAACGACTTAAGTGGTTGCTATGCTGTTGCTAAGGATAAATTTCTTTGAAGGAGATTCCCTACAACTATGCAATTTGCTCTGGAGGAACAGTCTTACAAAGACTGTTCCTCCAGACCAAATTTCATAGTTGTAGGGAATCTCCTTTATAGATATTTAGCCTTAGCAACCGCATAGCAACGACTTAAGTGGCTTTATGGATACGGCCCCAGGCTTTTTGTGAAAGCTATACTTGTTTCTTAACAGTTCATTTCTAGAGCTGAACTATTTTGAGTCTAACACTCAAAACTACTGAAAAGATTTTTTTTCCTCTAAATTCTATCAACGTTTTCTTTTGTGGATGCATGATCCCGCTTATATTCTGCAGTGCAACACAGATAAATGCACATTTATGCTGACGATTTTATTCGTAGGAGAGACGTTACATCCTCTTATGTCAAGGAAGTCATCAAACATCACAAAAATTGCCACTAAATGTCAGTGACAAAGGCAATTAGACTCACATGCTCTGAAACAGCTGTTGTAAAATAAGTCACAGAAATTTTCCGTAGCCTCGATCTGTAGGTGCACTGCGTGAGAATAACTCATCATGTTAACTTCTGACCATAATTACCCTCAATATTAGAACACCTTAACCAGTAACTACAACGTTCTAGAATTGGAACATTAAGTAGATGAAAGGACACATTCAACGGAAGCACAGTCCTCTGTCATTTTTCATTTTTGCTCCCTACTCAATGGGAATAAACGCTTAGAGAAAAGACTTTGCTTCCAATTTTTGGAAGGTCGAAGCCACTCTGCCATTTTCATTTTTGCCTTTCTTCTCAATGGGGGTTTACTCTTAAAGGAAAGACTTTGCTTCTTTAGGGGGTCTACTCTTAAAGGAAAGAATTTGCTTCTTTAGAAGCAAATTCTTTCCATTAAGAGTAGACCCCATTTTGGAAGGGCTAGGTAGTCACAAAAGTTGTTCATTTTGTAAGAGTGGGCGAAAACCATGTACATGTACTCACACCCATTTACTATTTGGCAGCCTGTCAGAAAATTGCTCGTGGAACTGGTAAAACTGCTGGTTGACAGAAAAACAGTGCCGACCCTTATCAGACTGTTTCTACAAGAGCAGTCTGATCTTGGGCTGCACTGTTTTATTATTCAGGTACTTCTGTCGTAATAATTAAGAGCATTCTGGTAGTTAAGGTGCTTTCTCCAGTACCAGCATTGCTGGACTGTATATTATGAAGATTAACATATTTATTTGGTAATAAAACAGGACTTTATCCCTCCAGAATTACTGAAATATGTAAATCAGTCTTGTGTAATTCAGCTATAAAATGGGTTTTTCTCTTCCGAAACAATCACAAAGATCTAGATCCATCTTACAAGATGCATCTTGATCTTTGAGATTGTTTAAGAAGGAAAAACAGCAATCTTATAACCAAATAAATAGGGTATTTATTAAAGTCTGTTTGCAAGATTATTTATTAGTCTGTTTGCAAGATTATTTATTAGTGTCTGTTTGTGAGATTATTTATTAGTGTCTGTGAGATAATTTATTAGTGTCTGTTTGTGAGATTATTTATTAGTGTCTGTTTGCAAGATTATTTATTAGTCTGTTTGCAAGATTATTTATTAGTGTCTGTTTGTGAGATTATTTATTAGTGTCTGTTTGCAAGATTATTTATTAGTGTCTGTTTGCAAGATTATTTATTAAAGCCCGTTTGCAAAATTATTTATTACATGTACTCTGTTTGCAAGATTATTTAATAAAGTCTGTTTGCTTGTACATCATTGTGTTCTATTTTGTTGGGGTAGCTAGGTGAACATAAAGGTTTTCACAAACAGTGTAGAAAAAAATCAGACTGCTTCAAAAGAACAGTATCATAAACACAGTACATGTACTTCACTTTCCCCAGCAAACAGCTGTTGAAATCTGAAAATACACATCAAATACACATACAGTAGAACTTCATTGGCTCGAACACGCTTGGGACCATGAAAATTAGTTCCAGCCAAGGGTAGTTCTAGCCATCCAGGGTTAGTTTCTATATAAAGTGACTTCTAGGGACCAAAGAAAGAGTTCTAGCCTGGCAGGGTAAACAAGCCATCAGGGTTCGAGCCATTGAAGTTCTACTGTAGTTAGTTCCACGATTTGGAAGTAAATTCTGAGGAGAGTGACAGACTCAATAATGAGCTGGGTAATCAAATCTACACTGCCATAAAGTAGAGACCAATATCAGACTTTCCAAAAGTTCCCTAAGAGCTTACGAGTATGATTAACAACTAGACTGTATGTAATAGCATATTAGCAATTTAAGGTGACTAGCTACAATTGCATGCTCTTTGCCTAGTTTTACAAAGGGATTGCATCACTGAGACAATTCTAATGAAGGGTCACAATGTATGTTTATATGCAGATTTATGGAAAATTACCCCAACTTTATCCCAGTTGCCCCTTCTTATCTGGAGCACTGAAAATATGGAGTTCCTGAGATCTCTGGTTAAGCTGCTCATGTTTTCATCAGGCACAGGAAGAGACAGGATTTTTCTGCCAAGGAGTCTGGTTGCCAGCATATAGACTATGCTTCTTATACAGGTATAGGTGTGAAATAATTTTACTCAATCAGTTGTGTGTGGGGTGGCGGGGGAGAGGAGGGATATTCAGAGCCTAAAGAGAATAAACAGTGTACATGTGACAGATATGCTTCCAGATGGAGAAGTTCAACTATTTTCCTGTTTTGCCTCCCTTCTAAGAAGTGGTCTGCTCTTAAAGAAAAGAATTTGCTCCTCCAGGAGCAAATTCTTTCCTAGAAGAGTGGACCCCATTAAAAGCGCCACATCCTCCAGAGAAGCAAATAGGCATTCATGTTGTTCCTGTTTGTAAAACTGTTGGAAACATGGAGGTAGGCAAAAGGAAAAGAGGCAGGCGGCGTTTATTAGTTTATTAGAGCAGGGGCATTTATTAAATCCCAGGGGCATTTATTAGGATTTAATATGGTATTCAGCGGGACTATAGCTAGATCCTGCAATGTTTCTTCTTAGTGCTGGATTGAAAACAGAAAGAAAACTTCAGTGACGAAACCTGATTTATTCATGAATGATGTTCCAATGATCAATTACAGTCATACAACAATGAACAAATAATGAGAACTGAAGATTATGAAATGAGGACATGTACTATTATTATCCTGAATCATGGGATACATTCAAATGAAAGAATATGAGCCAGTCTCTGTGAAAACCGGGCTTATTGACATAAAAATAAAAAAATCAGTAACTGCATCACTGAAATGTATTTGCTTTTCTAAACATTTCCTGAAAATTTGAGATGGTTACCATTATCTGTTACTGAGATACAGACTTTAGAAGCATACAGGTAGTGCAGTTTCTTTATATGACGTTATTAACGTCACGCAAGTATGTTTTGACGTTAACGTCATTGCGTTTGTTTGAACGCGCTTTCTGTGCATGTTACACAAAATAACTCAGACAAAAAATGTGTTTGCTCATTTTAAATGTGAATTTCATAGCACACACATGAATATTTGCGAAAATTAACATTCTTTCTCAAATGATAGGTCTTTGTGATGGTATACCATCTGTTTTCAAGGCTTTATGGTAACCGTGGAATAAGCATTGTCATGGCAACATACGTCATATTTATGACTGGATTTTGTCTGAATTCAAAGGCATTCTGTTATATCTCAATGCCAACGGTTTTTCATGGAAATATATAGAGGTCTGAAAAATCATTAAAATTGGTACAGGCCAACTTCGTTATGTCAAACTTGCTTATCTCGAAAACCCTGCTTGTGTCGAAGTGATCTCCCATTCCCGAACATTCCCCCCTATATACTATTGCATTTCGACCTCTGTTGTGTCGAACTCGCTTATAACGAAAACACTGCTATATCGAAGTGATTTTTGATTCCCCTCCGACACTTTCCATGTGTTTTACCACTGTTTGTGTCGAAGTCAAAATGTGTATTAACGATGGAAAGATTGTGTAGACGTTTTGCGGTAATGAAAAACCTGCATATTTTTGTCTTAAAGCAAATTGGTACAAACATCTAACAATAACAATGAAAAAGAACGATTTACCGAACAATTGTCTTTAATTGATCGCAGTTCAATCAATTATCCCAAATAAACAATAATTATCCAATGATTGCGTGAAACGATGCAGACATTGTTTTGTTGATCAGCTGTTTTTGTGTGTAAGTTAATTGACCTTGAACCGCTATACGTCACAGGTAAGGTGCGTTCGATAGGAACCAAAGTTCGGTCAATTAGGCGCCTTTGAAATTTAATTGATTGAACAGTTTTGAGCGGCGCTCTTTGATGCGGGCTATTAGTAACAATCCCGTTTTCAGTAGAAACAAGTTTTTTTTTTTATGGACGGACGCTCGGCGCCCCGTTACTGCGGCTATTGATTCGTTCCGCAACGTCGATATGAGAATTGAAATACTACTACTAGAAACAGTTTTACTACGTTCGTGCTGCACACGTTTTGTAGAAATACTGACTCTACGAAAGTTAAGATATTGTACATGTATAGAACAAAAATTTTGGTGAGGTCACAATTTGCCTATCTCGAACTTCGGAAAACTCGAAGTGGGTTCTCCATTCCCTTGGAATTCGAGATATCGAAGTTGGCCTGTATTTTTCATCCGTTCACAACGTAATTATTACGTAATGTCATTAAGCCCGGTTTTCACAGAGAACGGCTCATATATTTTTCAGGGGAAGTGACTCTACCATTTTTTTATATGACCTGCACCACCCCCTTCTCAAGGGGTGTCAACTCTTCAAGGAAAGAATTTGCTCCCCCTGGTGTCAACTCTTACAGGAAAGAATTTGCTCCCCTGGGAGCAAATTCTTTCCTTGAAGAGTAGACCCCATTTCTGAAGGGCTTCATTGACAAGGGAAGCAAACAGGAAGTCCGAAAAGCTGTCTCCCTTTGAAAAATGGCAGTAAAGCGTGGTGTTGTACCCATAGACTTCAGCCATTTACTGCAAGTATCCTTATTTATCCAACAATGTGTCAACATGACAATTTTCATGAGAATGGCTGAAACCACAGGTGGTGGTATCGTATGTGAGGGAGGGGGGGGGGGGGGGGGGAGAATGAAAAGAAAAAAAAAAAACATTGTTATTTTGGACCATACACAGACTATGGTATGGTACAAAATGACAAATATTTATTTTTTTCTTTTTTGCTACTTGTGGTCACAGGTTGTGCGGTACCATACCACCATCTATGATTGAAACAATATGAGTGGCTGAGGCATTATGAGAATTTTTATGTTTAAAATATATCATCTGGGTTTGGTGCTAACAAATTAGCCTGTTGTACCAATGTGCCATAAACTGAAAAAAAGAAAACTGACATTGCCTAAACATCTAGTACTAAAAGCATACAGACAAAAAAAGAAACAAAACAAAACGAAAAAAAAATGCTGACTTCTGAGTCTAACTAAAAATAAATATTCACAGGTAACAAACTACCGGCATATATTAAAAGTTCTAAGCCAATTCTAAGCCAATGCTAATGAAGAAAAGGGTAGCAGCAAATCAGATTGCTGGAGTCTACACTGTTTGGAATTTCTGCAAATAGTTTTATATCAATATGACATGCACTTGTTCCAATCTGGAGGCTGAAAAAGGCTTCAAGACATTAGCTTAAAAGGGTAAATGAGTCCAGTTTTAGGCTATCTGAGGAAGCAAATCTGGCCCAGAGGTTATAAAACTTGAGTACATTCTCAAACTCAAAATAAAGCACATTGATTGGCTGCTTCCGAGCACATACTCGGAAGCAGCCAATCAGTGTGCTTTATTTTGAGTTTGAGATTATTCTCAAGTTTTATAATCTTGAACCCTGCTATTTTCATTTCTGCCTCCCTTCTTAATCGGGCTTAACTCCTTAAGGAAAGAATAACTCTAAAGGAAAGAATTTGCTCCTCTTAGAGAAAAATATTTCCTTTAAGAGTAGACCCTTCTTTGAAATGGTTTTGTGCCCCAGGGAAACAAACAGGAGGTCACGAACTTGTCTCCCTTTCATACAAGGCCTGTCCACACAAGAAACTGCTCGCCTGACAGTCTCACATATAACTACAACTTTTATGAAAAGTGGGATGCCCACATGGACAATGATGCAGACATGGATGCTGAAGTGACTGCAATAGCTCTTCCTTTACTCTCTACATGTGAGCTAAAAAGTTGTAAAAGCATAGCAGTTTACCCATTCATCTACAAGTGTCCTAGCCATAATATGTAAGTTATTGTGAGCTATGTTCATATGAGCTGCGAAACAACAAAACCAACAACGTGGCATGTGCGTCCAACGAAGAATCAACCTGGGCATCCGCCTAGTCTGATCAGAGTCTGCTGTGCACTTAAAGGGTAGCTAAGGGTCTAAGCTACCTCCATGCCAACAGCAAAGACTGATCAGACTCAGGCTGGGCCATGATTTTTCCTTACAAAGGTTATTTTATGCAGGGCAACTATAACCCAATTTATCGAGAAACAATATTTAAGGTAAATGAGTACAATTCCAGGAGAACAAACTCATTATTTCATGCTCCTTGGAAATTTATGTTGATGCTCCTCACTAGAACTGCCTTCTCATGGAGAAAGTTCAAATAAAGGGCCACAGCATCTGTTTTTTATGAAGAAATAAGAAAAGCCTTCCATGTCACATTCTGTCTTGCCTATTAGCCTCGCGTAACAGAAACACAGCTTAACCAGAAAACTCCAAAGTTGGCACAATTTTGATGATGATGCTTTCTGCTAGTTGTAGGTGCAACATAAAAAGAAATAAATAAAAAAAGCATTATGCTAAACAATCAGCCTTATTTGAACATCTCCAGTTTCTCATAGTACAATCAGCTCATCATCCATATTATTTGTTGCACCGTCGGACATTTTAAGTTTTTTAGCACTTGGCTGGCTGTCTATTTCATCAAGTTTCCTCTTCTTGCCGGCAACCACCACTTCTTCTTCTTCTTCAACAACCATCAGGTCATCCAGATCTTCTACTTCTGTAAGAAAAACAAGAAATCCATAGAATGCTATCGTCTTCGAAGATACCGAGCTAAACTAGAAAATGTGACAAAAGTTTATGCTGAAGATAACCAGAACTTTTAGATAAATGCATAGTTTGTGATAAATTTGGGATATTTTTTCTAGTTTCTCAATGATAACATGTGACCCCTTATTAGAACCATCGCAAGGTGGTTGCAGTGATTCTACTGAGGGGCCACAATATATGTTTCTAAGGAGAATTAGCAGAACTTATCAAATACAGACCTTACCATATTTATTCCACTATAAAACAGGGTTTTTCCATCTCTAGAATGACCCCAAATATCTACATCAAGAATATGAAATTCTGCTACGAGATGTTTCTTTTTATCCTCTTCTAAATAATCTAAAAATATTGATCTGTCTTCAAAGATGGGTCTAGAATTTTGCAATTGTTTTGGAGGGGAAATAACCAATCTTATAACTGAAGAAACGCAGTATCTAGAACTCCTGAGATGACACTGAGTAAGTGATACTTATGTCTCGCTTTCTACTTGTGGCAGGGGAAGACAGACAATTGGGAATGAACATTAGGCAAGAAATTGTCTAGAGTATACAAGGGCCCCTACTTGGCAATTTGGCAGAAAATATCTTATCCATTCATCTGAATAGTGATGACCGATTAGACTGTGCAAATGCAAAGTAATGACTTCAAAAATGCAATAAGGTAACTTTTCTAACATCAGTACTGACAGTTGAAAAGTTGATTTTTTTTTTTTCAATGTTGATGACAATACAAGATATTTCATAGGAAACAACAGGCGCAACAGCCAGTAATGTGAGGTCTATCCCCTAACAAGAATTCCACAAAATGCTCTGTCTTGCCTCAAAAACTCAAAATGTTAACAAGCTACTAACACTGATGCAAGACGAGTAATTCTTCTGTTTCATTTTTTGCTAGTCAAAGGCAAGAACATAAACATGACATTAGGATTTCCTGCATTGCAAGACTTTTCTCAGAGTGGGGGACCACATGGTTTTTGTTTTGATACGCTGCACTGACAAATGGTGATGCTGCAAGTGAATCTTGGTTTATGTAATGGTTAATTTCTCTTTTAAATACTTTACTCTTGTTGAGCTATGCACCACTTACTTTCCAGTCCACATTTTTCCAATTCTAATGATACTCAGACTCAAATGACAATCCAAAGGAACCACACAGATTCACACTTTGGGCAAGGACACTATCACAAATTTCAACTGACATCCGTGTGCAGATTATGCCACCATTTTTTATATTTCCTGAATGAAATTTTGTGACAGAATACTTGACCAAAGTGTGAATCTTTGCAGTTCAATCAATTTGCCGTTCAAACCAAGAAGGTGTGGACTTGAAAGTAATGCTTAGCTCAATAAGTGTAAAATACTGAAAGAGAACTTATAAGCTATCTACCTTGACATAAACAAAGATTCACAGTTGTCTGTGCAGCATATCAAAACAAAAACCACTTGATTCCCCCACCCTGTTTCTTCTTTCCCTAAAGATTGGAAGTAAACAGTGTAAACCGGAACTAAGCAGCTCCTAGCGGCTCTCTAAAAGTTAGTTTGGGTCATAGCTCTCATACTACATTCAGGTTTTATACCTTTCTGTTCAGTGGTCCCATTAGCCTCCTGTTTACCATTAGTTTGTTCCTGCTGCTTGGCTTCAAGTTCAGACAGATCTCCCGCTATTGCAAAGTCATGTTCAAATTCCTTCTCTTTCTCCCTGAAGTATAGTGTATTTAGTTCACGGATGATGCCACAGTGATGTAAAGGTGCCTTATGGCATGTGCCAACAAGGAAGAATCAGATCAGCCTGCACATATGCAGTCTAATCAGACCTTTCCTCTTCACATAAACGAGGATCTATTAAAACAGAGGAATGTAAAAAATGAAAGTGACCTATGGTCAGCAGCAGCAACTCTGATGACATAACTCTGTGACATTATTTTCCAATTACAAAAATGCTACACATATACCTGAAGACTGAAACGTGTTACACTGATGGAAAAAATCAAAATATATGCTCGTATACTATTTATAGCAAACTAATGCGTAGAAAACATTTTAAATTTTGAGCGGAAAGCATGCACTTTCGTATTGAGTGTGTCAGAGCAAACAAGTTTTTACAGAAAATTCAGGGGTTTTCTGTTTATGCCGACAGATCATTTACACTGTAGAGCGTTATGTGCCATATATTTTGAAGGAGAATTATCACTAAATACTACTTACTCATGAGCTATAATAACATGGAGATTATAGTTCTGAAGAAAATCATCACACTTCAGCACGGTCTGACTTTTGATTCCAAAATCACACAAAAATTTCTCATTGTTCTCTGGCAAATAAAGGGTATTATGAATTTCAGTATAACACAAAGGGCTTAAGATGCGTGGGTATACTGTCCACCTATCCACTTGTATTTCAAAGGGAGAAAACTTTTCAATTCCTGTTTACTTTCCAGGATGACAGCGCCCTTCTATAATGGGGTCAGCTTTGAAAGGAAAAGAATTTACTCCTGGAGGAGCAAATTCTTTCCTTTCAAAGTTGACCCTATTGAGAAAGGAAGCAAAACTGAAAATGGTAGAGTTTCTTCCCATGTGAGTGCGCCCGTTTATCTTAAGCTATCTGGGAACAACACCACTCTATACAGTTTGTGCCTCTTTGCAGTCTAGCATTGTATGTCTGTAAACAGCTTCACAAATGAGCCGCAACATGACAAAACCAACAAAGTGGCATGTGAGCTACATGAAGACTCAGATCAGCCTGGGCATCTGCCCAGTCTGATCAGAGTCTGCTGTGCACTTTAAGGGTAGCTAAGGGTCTAAGTTGCCTCTATGCCAACAACCACGACTCTGATCAGACTGGGTGAATGCCCAGGCTGATTTAAGTCTTTGCTGGGCGCACATGCCACTTGTTGGTTTTGTCGTGTCACAGCCCAAATATTGATGGCATGACTTCACTAGATTATGCTTCCGTATCAACAGTAACTGTATTTTTAATAGGACGTAGAATTATCAACAATGAAAAAAAATACACTTGTTCTACTGACTATGCAATTTTGTGGACCCCAAACTTAGCACACTGACCTCTGCCTTAGAATGCCTGTCACATAAAAAACTACATGTAACAGTAAACCGAAAACCAGCTCTCTGGGTGAAACTGTAATTCAGTTATATATTAACAAAATTAGTCTGAAAGATAATTAGGTGATCTACACCATAGGCCCTACCAAAAGGCCAAGTATGTAAATCCCAGCTTAATTAGCTTTATACAAAAGTTTGATAAGAAACCTCCCTTCATTTTTTTTTTATTTTTATCTTTTTTTTTTTTTTTTTTTTTTTTTTTTTGAAAATAGGGCACAATTCTGTATCTACATGACCTACGGAAAAGACAGATCATGCAGTTCCATTTATTTTTATGGTCCATCTATATATCACTATCCCAGCCTACAGGGTTTCTTAGTTACAGTGTTATAAACAAATGATTTGAAAGATAAACCAAATGCAATAGGCTCCCTCAATTTTTTCGAAGTCTTCAAAATTTAGGTCATAACAAATGTCATTAACTGTATATTGTTTAGTTTATCTGGTGCCCTACGTTTCATGACTGACCTTCTGTCTCCCCCTCTTCACTAGAAATGAGTATGGTCCCTTTCCCATCATCTACCTCTACATCTGGTGCCACCATACCCAGACCAGCCTTCAGAACCTGCAAGATACAACCACAGCTACATATAGCAGTGTCCCAATTTTTGGAATGATATACCATATTTCTTCAATTATAAGATAATGGTTTCTCCCTTCCAAAACCATCCCACACATCTAGATCCATCTTACAAGATGGATCTAGATTTCTGGGGTTGTTTTGGGAAAAGAAAAACCTATCTAACAGCCTATTAATACAAGACTGATTTGGGATACTTTGGAGAAAGAAAGCCCCATCTTATGGTCAAACATATATGGTAAATTTATTTCATTTTGTGAACCCAAAAAATCAAACATATTTTCATTTGTGGCTTTGCAATTCATGCAAATATATATGAAGGTATTGCATGAAAAGGATCTTAAGCCATGTGCAACCTGTAAATGCTCAAATTGCCCATATCTGCACAATGCTCAAATCACCCATATCTGCACAATGCTCAAATCGCCCATCTCTGAACAATGCTCAAATCGCCCATATCTGCACAATGCTCAAATCGTCCATATCTGCACAATGCTCAAATCGCCCATATCTGCACAATGCTCAAATCACCCATATCTACACAATGCTCAAATCGCCCATATCTGCACAATGCTCAAATTGCCCATATCTGTACAGAGTGATCAGTTTTCAATTTTCGCTTCTTAGATTCCCCTCACCAACAATTCATACAGGCAGAATGGCAACAGATGCAGTCTCAGATCAGACTTCTGGTTACAATAATTCATGCAGCTATAATATCTACCATTATGACCCCAATCATGGGGGCGAGTAACACTAACAACAAAGTAGACCAAGTTCAGCTGCTTATTATGGTAGATATCATAGTTGCGTGAGTTATTATAAACAGAAGTCTGACCTGAGTCTCTTATGTTTGCCATTCTGCATACAATTTTTTGACAACATTGCCAACAGTAAAATCAACTAATTCAAATGTTATATGATCAAAATAACCGGTTCAGTTAAATGAGTACACTTCAGGGGAAGCAACTGCCATTTTCATTTTGCCTCTTTCATTACAAGAGGTCTACTCTTATAGGAAAGAATTTGCTCCTCAAAGAGCAAATTCTTTCCTTTAAGAGCTGATCCCACTTCAAAAGGGCTATGTTGTCAGAGAAGCAAACAGAAAGTCACAAAAGTTGTTTCCCTTTGTTTGATGGCAGAAAAATAAGAAGGTATACCATACAGCTGAAGATGTCTCTATATTTAGGGTAAATATGGTGTAAGTTAATATTTACCTTTTCCTCTAAGCATTTAACTGTGAATTTATTGGTATCGAGGGCCACTGTGACCTCTGGTTTACTGGCACATACATAACATTTGGGGTTGGGTTTGTCTAAAGCACATGGTACTAGAAGTTTCTTTCGAGGATTTGGCTGTCTGTTCAGATAAACCTGGAACCAAAACAAGAGGGCCATGAGGCCCTGAATCGCTCACCTGAACAATTGGCAAAGTGGGTTTTTCTGCAACTGTCAAAATATGAGTCTTGGGTCAAAAGTCAAAGAATGACCATGACCTCTTGTACTCATAAATCTTCATGTACTCATTAAGACAACCATATAAACCATTTTTAGGCCAAAATCTTCATAACTTTCCATGAAATCTTATGTTCTGGCATTTTCCCATAAAAAGGTCAAGGTAAACCCAAGGTCATCATTTGAACAGTCTTGGTAGTACTCTAGTACTCCATGCTACTTACCAAGTTTCAAGGCCATAGGTGTATTGGTTCTGGAGAAGAAAAATATTAAAAGGTTTATAGCATAAATGGGTATGGCGGCCATGTTGGTCATGTGACCTGGACCGTTGGAACAAATTTTTGTTCAATCAACCCCTCAAGCTCTATATGAAATGTGTTTACAATTGGCCTTTTGGCTTTTAAGGAAATGTCTGAAAATGTCAAAATATGAGAGATCTGGATCAAAGGTCAAAGAATGACCAACCTCTTGTACTCATAATTCTTTATGACCTCATTAAAACGATGGTACAGTCCAACCTGTATTAAGCAAACACCTAAGGGATTAACAAGATAATTAAGACAGGTGCTTGCTTAATACAGGTACATTTCAATGTATTTGCATGTTTCAGGAACTGACTACATGCTTGCTTAAATACAGGTTGCTTGCTTAATAGAGATAGCCACTAAGACAGGTTTTACTGTATATACCAATTTTTAGGCAAACATCTTCAAAACTTCCAATGAAATCTTATTTTTCTAGCATTTTCCAACATTTGACCTTGCCGTAAAATGGTCAAGGTCAACCCAAGGACATCATTCTGTAAAATCTTGATAATACTGGAGTACCCAATGCTACATACCAAGTTTCAAGGGCATCGGTCAATTAGTTCTGGAGAAGAAGATTTTTATAGGTTTTTACCATATATGGGCATAGTGGCCATGTTGGTCATGTGACCTGGACCGTTTGAACAAATTTTCATTCCCTCAACCTCTGCATATGAAAATATATGAAAATATTAAGTTAAAATTGGCCCAGTGGTTTTTGAGGAGATTGTTTGAAATTGTCAAAATATGAAAGTTCTGGGTCAAAGGTCAAAGAATGACCTTGACCTCTTGTACTCACAAACTTTCATGTACTCTTTAAGGTGACTGTATATACCAATTTTTAGGCCTTAATCTTCAAAACTTTCCATGAATTCTTATGTTCTAGCATTTTCCCATATTTGACCTTGCCGTAAAAAAGGTCAAGGTCAACCCAAGGTCATAATTTGAACAATCTGGATAGTACTCGAGTACCCAATGCTACATACCTAGTTTCAATGCCATCGGTCAATCGGTTCTGGAGCAGAAGATTTTTGAAGGTTTTTACCATATATGGGCGTGGCGGCCATATTGGCCATGTGACCTAGACCGTATGAAAATTTTTCCGTTCCCTCAACCCCTGGAGGCTCTATATGAAATTTGGTGCCAATTGGCCCAGTGGCTTTTGAGGAGATTGTTTGAAATTGTCAAAATATGAGAGTTCTGGGTCAAAGGTCAAAGAATGACCTTGACCTTTTGTACTCATAAATCGTCATGCACTCATTAAGATGGATGTAGATACCAATTTTTAGCCCAAAATCTTCAACAGTTTCCAAGATATCTTATGTTCTTGCGTTTTGCCATATAAAAGCACAGGGAAGCAAATTTGACCTTGCCGTAAAAAAGGTCAAGGTCAACCCAAGGTCATAATTTGAACAACCTAGGTAGTACTCGCACACCCAATGCTACATACCAAGTTTCAAGGCCATCAGCCTATTGGTTCTGAAGAAGAAGATTTTTTTAGGTTTTTACCATATATGGGCATGGCGGCCATGTTGGTCATGTGACCAGGACCGTTTGAACAACTTTTCGTTCCTAAGTCCTCAGGAGGCTACATATGAAATTTGGTTACAATTGGCCCAGCGGTTTCAGAGGAGAAGTCGTTTGAAATTGTGGACGGACGACGGACGACTGACGCCGACGACGGACGCCGAAGCCTGCCTATCCTATAAGCTCCCCCGGAGCCTTCGGCTCAGGTGAGCTAAAAATTGAATATTTTCCCTGAGGCCACCAATTGAACTAATTTGGTACAGGTCCATTAGGTTCATGATTTCTGAATATTTTCCTATATTTCTGTGTTTCTAGGCAATACAACATACCAAATTTCAAGCATCTGGGCCAAGCAGTTCTGGACAAGAAGACTTTTGAATACTTTTCTATTTTGAATGCATTTCTATGGTTCAAACCCAGGATTCCCTGTCCCGGAGCAATTTTGGACCCTGAGGCCACCACTTGAATAAACTTGGTAGAGGCCCATTAGGCAATGCAGCATACCAAATTTCAAGCATCTGAGCCAAGTGGTTCTAAAGAAGAAGATTTTTGAATATTTTGCTAAGTATTTCTATGGTTCATACCCAGGGCTCCCTGCCCGGGGCAGTTTTTGTACCTGGGGCCTCCAGTTGAACAAACTTGGTAGAGGACCACTAGGCAATGCATCATACCAAATTTCAAGCATCTGAGCCAAGTGCTTCTAAAGAAGAAGATTTTTGAATATTTTTCTAAGTATTTTTATGGTTCAAACCCATGACTCCCTGCCCCAGAGCCATTTTGGACCCTGAGGCCACCACTTGAACAAACTTGGTAGAGGACCACTAGGCAATGCATCATACCAAATTTCAAGCATCTGAGCCAAGTGGTTCTAAAGAAGAAGATTTTTGAATATTTTGCTAAGTATTTCTATGGTTCAAACCCAGGACTCCCTGCCCCGGGGCAGTTTTTAACCCTGGGGCCTCCAGTTGAACAAACTTGGTAGAGGACCACTAGGCAACGCATCATACCAAATTTCAAGCATCTGAGCCAAGTGGTTCTAAAGAAGAAGATTTTTGAATATTTTTCTAAGTATTTTTATGGTTCAAACCCAGGACTCCCAGCCCCAGAGCCATTTTGGATCCGAAGGCCACCACTTGAACAAACTTGGTAGAGGACCACTAGGCAATGCATCATACCAAATTTCAAGCATCTGAGCCAAGTGGTTCTAAAGAAGAAGATTTTTGAATATTTTTCTAAGTATTTTTATGGTTCAAACCCAGGACTCCCAGCCCCAGAGCCATTTTGGATCCGAAGGCCACCACTTGAACAAACTTGGTAGAGGACCACTAGGCAATGCATCATACCAAATTTCAAGCATCTGAGCCAAGTGGTTCTAAAGAAGAAGATTTTTGAATATTTTGCTAAGTATTTCTATGGTTCAAACCCAGGACTCCCTGCCCCGGGGCAGTTTTTAACCTGGGGCCTCCATTTGAACAAACTTGGTAGAGGACTACCAGGCAATGCTATGTACTGAATTTCATGCATCTGAGCCAAGCAGTTTAGGAGAAGAAGATTTTTAAGTGTATTTTATTTTTGAACCCAAGACCCCCCACCCCAGGGCCATTTCGGACCCCAGGGCCACTATTTGAACAAACTTGGTAGAGGTCCACTAGACAATGCTCCATCCTAAATATCAAAGCCCTAGGCCTAGTGGTTTCAGAGAAGAAGTCATTTAAAGCAAATTGTTGACGCCGCACGACGGACGACGCACGACGCACGACGGACACTGGCTGATCACAATAGCTCACCCTGAGCCTACGACTCAGGTGAGCTAAAAAACAAATATACATGTTTAAGTTATAGATAATGGCAGTTACACTGAGATTAATTTACCATAATGGAAGAATGTCCCATTTTGTGAAAACAGTGAAAAAATACCAGACTATACCTGATGCTCAGCTATGGTGCACATTCTCACAGGTTTGAATCCGAAGGGGGAATAAACATCCAAAGGAGATCACTCTGACATAGCTACATTTGTCTATCTTTTCAATGCCGAATATTTTGGTCTTTTACTGGACTATGGCCCCCTTAGAGAAGGGATTCATCTACATGGGATGCAAACCCTATGCTGTTAAAGTTGCCTGACTTGCAAGAAAAGGACAAAACAAATGCTATACATCAAGTTTCAAGTTTATTGATACTCAGGTTATACATAATATAACAACATGAGATCAAAGACTACATATTAATACTAAACATATCTATGGCGGTGCTAATGACTCAAAGAATATCAAGAAAAAGAAGGGAGGCTGAAATAAGAGGGCAACAATTTGTTGCTTGTAAAATATCTACCACACTATCAGTAATGCGATAGTACTATCTTGTTTACGCACAAGCATTTCATTCATAACTGAAACTGCCTAACAGCCTTTAACATGTTTATTACACAGCTTTACAATATAATCAGCCTTTAACATGTTTATTATATAGCTATACACCATAATCAGCCTTTAACAGGCTTATTACATACACCATAATCAGCCTTTGATATGTTTATTACATAGCTATACACAGTAATCAGCCTTTAACAGGCTTATTACATACCTATACGCCGGGCCGCGTAGCGCAATCGGTAGGGCACCTGACTCATAAGTCAGAGGTCCTGCGTTCGAAACCCGGTCTGGCCACATACTTTCGTTTCTCCTTCCACTGATTCAAGAAGGGCAGTTGTCAGTTACTGGCAAAAGTATGTGCACTTAGTACTGGTTAACCGCTTAGGAGGTCTAAGCCTGTCCAGGAATAGTGTGGTTAGGGTAACTGACCGTGCCGACATGACCATAGTTGTTTACCGTGGACATTAAGCATCAAATCAATCAATCAAAAACATACCTATACACCATAATCAGCCTTTGTTGATTACACAGCTATACACCATAATCATAACCAGCATTTATCAGGTTTATTACACAGCTATACACCATAATCAGCCTTTAACAGGTTTATTACATAGCTATACACTGTAATCAGCATTTATCAGCTTTATCACATAGCTATACACCATAATCAGCCTAAAACAGCTGTATCACATAGCCATACACCATAATCAGCCTTTAACACCTCTATCATATAGCTATACACCATAATCAGCCTTTAACAGGTTTATCACAAAGCTGTGCACTATACTCAGCCTATATCAGATTTATCTCATGCAAACAGAGTCAAGCATTAAATTTTACATAATCCATATCATATATATATATATACCTACCGATTTACATTTGTCAATTTTACCGCTGAGAATTTTCATCCCTTCCATGACTATAAGAGCAGCTATGATTGCGTTGGTTGTGGCTATTGCTGGAATGATATTGCCTGCCATCGCTGAAATAAGATACATGCCTTCATTATATTCACCCATCTACAATACACCACATGATCTGTCTGTATTCTGGCCATCTGGTTCAGGAAGTCTGACCAACTGACTCCACCTGAGTTCCAGCTTCCCGTGTATCTTTTTTAGTACATATTGCAGATGCAGGAAACGAACAAATGAAACTGCTGATGTAACGCCAATAAAAACAAAATGTAAGGCTTAACATTCCAACATTTTATGCTTGGTGTCTTAATCAACAAATTCGAAACTGGAAATTACATCAGATAAAACAAGACCTGTCACAGGGACAGGATAGCTCACCTGACAGCGCCTTGCCCATCACATAAAAAACTTTAACGTAAAACTTTAACATTTTGCTAACGCCGACGCCAACGCCAACACCGCCGCTGACACCGACGGTAGTGCAATAGCTCTTCCGGAACTTCGTTCAGGCGAGCTTAAAAGCATACAATAAACAAATTATCACATTAGTAACTTGATCCTGCTCTATATAACAGTCTCGCAGAGGTGCTCAGATATCCAGATCACACTAGATGCAAGAAGCTCATGTGATCCTGTGATCTTGGAACAGCCACTGGGTCAGATCACGGTACTGTAGTAATAATGTGTATTTCTTACATCAGGTTCAATTTAGAACAGCAGTATATGCCTGAGGGATGTTTGATAATGATATTGTTCATCTCCGATAATATAGGGTTTTGAGAATAATTTATAAGATATGCCTGAGGGATATTTGATAATGATATTGTTCATCTCCGATAATATAGGGTTTTGAGAATAATTTATAAGACAGTTAATCAGAAATAAAGAAAAGGGGATTAAATGGGGATACAGGTAATTCTGTCATATTTTAATTCTCCATCAAAACATATGGTGTCACAATATAGACTTTTTGCATTCCCGAGTGATGAAACCCTTCTGAAAAGAACTCTACTTTTAAAGGATAAAATTTGCTCCTGTAGGAGCAAATTCTGAGCAAATTCTTTCCCTTAAGAGTTTATTCCAATGAGAAGGGAGGCAAAAATGAAAATGGCAGAGGTGCCCCACTTTAAGTGTATCCATTCACCTAAAGAGTAATTGTGGCAACACAGTACTAAGACTTACATTTTATATCAAACCTGGTCTTGGTGGCTATACCATATATACAAGCTCGTATATTAGCCGCACATGTGACAAAATCCATGGCTGGATCATCGTCCTGTAGAAAAGGAAAGTCAATGTACAGTCAATAACAAACAGGGTTTTCACACTGCCTCCTTTTCAAAACTCCCTGTATTTTCCCTGACATTTTGTAGTTTGATTTAAAAGTTGATTATACCCTTTTCTTCAACTGTGCTAAATGTATCACTTCAAAAATTAGGTAAGAAGTTCCTCCAGTTAAGAATAGCCCCAATGAGGAGGCAGATAAAGACTTCTGTATATGGATTATCTTTCCTGAAAGCATATCCTTCCCCTTGAAGAGACTAAGAATACTTCGTGAAGATAACCGCAGGTTAACTAACTTTTAATAGCCCTGACTTTTCAAGTCCTTCGCAAATTTCCCTGACCAAACACAATATTCCAATTTTTCCTTGACCTGGAAAAATATCTATTTCTATGGGTTTTTCTCTGACCTTGTTCAAAGTAAGGAAGAGTCCAGTTAAAAAATAATTACAGTCTGAAACTCATTCAATTTCACAAATTGTGACTACCTTCTTGCTCTTGTTTCTATTCTCATAACATGTGACTACACTGAAGTCTATACTGTAAGCAATACTGATCGAAGCAACCGGAAATCAGACAGACTGCACTTGCAACCAGAGAGATTAAATGCACTGATTTCATTTCAATATCTGTAAATTACCCTATAAACCCTAAGCCTTCTCTCTAAATGTCTAAATCATTATTACGAAATTCTACAATAGGATGGCTTTTTCTCTTCCAAAACAATGCCAAAAATCTAGATCCATCTTATAAGATGGATCTAGGTTTTTGGAATTGTTTTGTAAGATGGATCTAGATTTTTGGCACTAGTTTGGATAGAATAAAGCTCCAGCTTATAGCAAAATATGGCATACCTTGTCCCAGACTAGAATGCCACCTTCACCCTGTTTTTGCAGATCTTTCTTCAAATGAGTTAAACTCTCGGCAAATATATCTGCGCATTCCTGTATAGACCATAGCCTTTGGTCCCTCATACAACTTGTACCACTGTTATTTTCCACTGGAATAAAAAGCACAGAATATAATTTAACACGATGAAATTATTTCTGAATAAAAGTTCTAATATGAAAAGAGTGGCTTATAGTACATGTTGGGCAAGGTGTCTCAGTTACATACCAAGTTGTTAAATATGTGGATGTCAGGTCAAGTGTCCCAGTTAGGTATTAGCAAATAAATGAGCTGCGACACAAGAAAACCAACAAAGTGGCATGTACACCCAGCAAAGACTCAGATCGGCCTGGGCATCAGCCCAGTCTGATCAGTCTTTGCTTTCTGCTTAAAGGGTAGCTAAGGGTCTAAGCTACCTCCATGCGGTCGGCGAAGACTCTGATCAGACTGGGCGGATGCCCAGGCTGATGTGTCTTTGTTGGATGCATATGCCACTTTGTTGGTTTTGTCGTGTCATGGCTCAAATTTGTTTGATTGGAATTATTGACAAGTTCTTGAATAAGCAACCATTATGTCAACCACTAGACAGATTTTAGTGAGATTCTTGAATTTGCAAGCAAAAATAATACTCATGCAAATATGGAATGATTTACAGTATCTAAGCTCTGTAGGGTAATTATAGTACCTGTACTGGGTAAATGGTTCCAATCTAGTGGAGTAGGTGGTCTTCTTTTCTTCCACAAAGCTTCCATTGACAGGAGATATTTTATATCATCTCTGAACATCTATACAACAGAAAATAGCACCATTTATTCGTTCTCTGTAACTTTACTGCAGAGCTCTAGATAAGAGGGGTATTTGATAATAATTGATGGATAATTTTCTTTATTTCTCACTGAAACCATATGTTGTGACCCCTCATCTGAACCGTCTCGTCGAGACGGTTCAGATGAGGGGTCACAACATATTTTTTTATCCAAAATCAACAAAAATTATCCCTAATTATCACCAAATACTCCCTCTTATCTAGTGCTCTGTTACTGTTTTGTCTATGCTTTAAGGGTCATTAGGTAAACAAGTTCTAATGGTCCACAAGCAGACTTGCAGTGCTCTAGACAGAAAGGATAAAAGGGACAATTTAGGGATAATTCTCAATATTTCTTCATAAAAACATGTGTTGTGACTGCTCATTAGAATTGCCTCAGCAAGAGTTTCTAATGATGGGGCACAACATATGTTTTCCTTGAAAAAAAGAAAAAATATCTCAAAACAAGCAAATTCGATGAATTTATATCCCCCGCCGATGTGGACCTGATTTGTTTATGGTTATTTCAAGTTTCATAAAATTTTGTTCACTTAAATTTGTTACTTAGTTAAGGCTGAACTTGAGGATTGTACATAAAATCAAGGGCAATAACTCTGGGATCAGTAAGGCATAAGCTGAAGCTGTTCTTAAACACTTGCCTCAGCATCACTGAACTATGATGATATATTTTTATGTGCACTGCTGTGAATTCTGACAAAAAGCAAGATGCACCAATGTGTTATGGTGTTACATGTTTCACAGAATTCTATTCATTGATAACTTAGTTGTGGCTGGAAATGGCAATCTCACTTTGATTCAAGGGCAATAACTCCTATTGATGCCATTCTGATAAAACTTTATGTGCTTATCCACGTTATGGTGATACATATTCAGTTTAAATTTCATGAAGTTTTGGAAATTGTTTACTTAGTTATGGCTCATTTCACTGATAATTAAAGGGAGATTACTCATGCATTACTGAAGGCAGTCTGATGAAACTTCATGTACATCAGCGTGTTATACTGATATATACTTATTTTAAGTTTCATGAAATTCCATATAGTAGTTACTTAGTTATGGCTCATTTCATTGATATTAAGTCAATTAAAGAGGGATAAATCATGCATTACTGAAGCCAGTCTGACGAAACTTCATGTGCCACAATGCATTATAGTGATATATATTTATTTTAAGTTTCATGAAATTCTGTCCAGTGGTTATTTAGTTATGGCTCCGGACGGACTGACGGAAGGACGGGACTCATTTCATTGATATTAAGTCAATTAAAGGAGAATAACTCATGCATTACTGAAGGCAGTCTGACGAAACTTATGTGCATCAGCGTGTTATAGTGATATACACTTATTCTAAGTTTTATGATATTCCGTCCAGTGGTTATTTAGTTATGGCTCATTTCATTGATTTTAAGTCAATTAAAGGGGGATAACTCATGCATTACTGAAGCCAGTCTGACGAAAGAAACTTCATGTGCCACAGTGCATTATAGTGATATATATTTATTTTAAGTTTCATGAAATTCTGTCCAGTGGTTATTTAGTTATGGCTCCGGACGGACTGACGGAAGGACAGGACTCATTTCATTGATATTAAGTCAATTAAAGGAGGATAACTCATGCATTACTGAAGGCAGTCTGACGAAACTTCATGTGCATCAGCGTGTTATAGTGATATACACTTATTCTAAGTTTTATGATATTCCGTCCAGTGGTTATTTAGTTATGGCTCATTTCATTGATTTAAGTCAATTAAAGGGGGATAACTCATGCATTACTGAAGCCAGTCTGACGAAACTTCATGTGCCACAGCACATTATAGTGATATATACTTAATTTAAGTTTCATGAAATTCTGTCCAGTGGTTACTTAGTTATGGCTCCGGACGGACGGACGGACGGATGGAAGGACAGACAGACGGACGGACAGACAGACGGATGGACGGACATGGAGAAAACTATATCCCTCCGCCTTCGGCGGGGGATAATTATCCTCACACCCCATCCATATCTGGGCTCTGAGACTTATTCCACTAGAATGGTCAGCCACTACGTCTGTTCCTCAAAACAGCTTCATAAACAAGACCTGTCCCCATACAGGATAGCTGCCTGCAGTGCCTTGCCCATCTCATAAAAAAACTTTGACGTAAAAATTTAAAGCGTGACGCCAACGCCGACGTCCAAGTGACAACAATAGCTCTCTGTACTTTTGTACACGCGAGCTAAAAAGTATTCTGCAAACTGCTTTATGTCTCCTTTCTCATCATTGCAAAGAAGTGCAGAAATTCAATTCTAGAGCTGAAACACATGCAAACTGATGGATAAATCACGAACCAATATACTGTACGATATTAGAAACACTGAATTAATTAAGTTACAGACTTTTTTCTTTTGGATTAATCAAATTTCACTTTTTATGCATAGCATTCCCTTGCAGCTATAATGACACCAAAGTGACATCAAGATGATGTCATAATCATCAAGACTCACTATGACCTCACCATAACGTCCTGGCCCGGAGTTTATTAAACATTTTTCGTGCTCAACTCAGCTGAGCATGAAATTTTCTCTGTTAATAAATATGACAAGAGGGCCATGGTGGCCCTGAATCGCTCACCTGAGCATTAATCAGTTCACTGGCTCTGGTGAAGATTTATAAGAGTTTTTACCATACTAACATTTGACCTAGTTTTTGACCCGGCGTGACCCAGTTTCAAACTTGGCCTGGATATTGTAAGAATAAACATTCTGACTGAGGTTCATTGCGATTGGATCAAAACTGTGCCCTCTGGAGCGTATACAAGGTCGTTCTTATATTTGACCTAGTGACCAAGTTTTTGACCCGACACGACCCAGTTTCAAACTTTACCTAGATTTTATTAAGATAAACATTCTGACAGAGTTTCATGAAGATTGGATCAAAACTGTGCCCTCTAGGGTGTACACAAAGTTTTTCTAACATTTGACCTTGAGCCGACGTGACTCAGTTTCATAGGGGGCTTAGATATATGGACAATAAACATTTTGACATAGTTTCATGAAGATTGGATCAAAACTATGCCTTCTAGTGCTTACACAACGTTTTTCTAAGATTTGACCTAGTGACCTAGTTTTTTACCCAACATGACTTACTTTCAAACTTGGCCGAGAGTTTATGAAGATAAACATTCTGACAAAGTTTCATAAAGATTAGATCAAAAGTGTGTCCTCTAGAGCGTACACAAGGTTTTTCTATGATTTGACCTAGTTTTCGACCCGACATGACCCAGTTTCAAACTTGTCCTACATATTATGAGGATAAACATTCTGACAAAGTTTCATGAACTTTGGATCAAAACTGTGCCTTCTAGAGCGCACACAAGGTTTTTCTACGATTTGACCTAGTGACCTAGTTTATGACTTGACATGACCCAGTTTCGAACTTGTTCTAGATATTATGAGGATAAACATTCTGACAAAGTTTCATGAACTTTGAATCAAAACCGTGCCTTCTAGAGCGTACACAAGGTTTTTCTATGATTTGACCTAGTGACCAAGTTTTTGACCCGACATAACCCAGTTTCAAACTTATCCTACATATTATGTGGATAAACATTGACAAAGTTTCATGAACTTTGGATCAAAACTGTGTCCTCCAGAGCGTACACAAGGTTTTTCTATGATTTGACCTAGTGACCTTGTTTTTGACCCAACATGACCTACTTTCAAACTTGGCCGAGAGTTTATGGAAGTAAAAATTCTGACAAAGTTTCATAAAGATTAGATCAAAACTGTGTCCTCTAGAGCGTACACAAGGTTTTTCTATGAGTTGACCTAGTGACCTAGTTTTTGACCCGACATGACCCAGTTTCAAACTTCTCCTACATATTATGAAGATAAACATTCTGACAAAGTTTCATGAACTTTGGATCAAAACTGTGCCTTCTAGAGTGTACACAAGGCTTTTCTAAGATTTGACCTAGTGACCTAGTTTTTGACCCAACAAGACCCAGTTTCGAACTTGGCCTAGAGTTTATAGAGATAAATGTTCTGACAATGTTTCATAAAGATTGGATCAAAACTGTGTCCTCTAGAGCGTACACAAGGTTTTTTCTATGATTTGACCTAGTGACCTAGTTTTTGACCCGACGTGACCCACTTTCAAACGTATCCAACATATTATAAGGATAAACTTTCTGATTAAGTTTCATGAACTTTGGATCAAAATTGTGCCTTCTAGAGCTACACAAGGTTTTTCTAAGATTTGACCTAGTGACCTAGTTTTTGACCCGACATGATCCAGTTTCAAACTTGGCCTAGATTTTATGGAGATAAACATTCTGACAAAGTTTCATAAAGATTGGATCAAAACTGTGTCCTCTAGAGCATACACAAGGTTTTTCTATGATTTGACCTAGTGACCTAGTTTTATACCCGACATAACCCAGTTTCGAACTTGGCCTAGAGTTTATGGTAATAAACATTCTGACAAAGTTTCATTAAGATTGGATCAAAACTGTGTCCTCTAGAGCGTACACAAGGTTTTTCTATGATTTGACCTAGTGACCTAGTTTTTGACCAGACGTGACCCAGTTTCAAACTTGTCCTAGATACTATCAGGATAAACATTCTGACAAAGTTTCATGAACTTTGGATGAAAACTGTGCCCTCTATAGCGTACACAAGGTTTTTCTAAGATTTGACCTAGTGACCTAGTTTTTGACCCGACATGATCCAGTTTCAAACTTGGCCTAGATTTTATGGAGATAAACATTCTGACAAAGTTTCATAAAGATTGGATCAAAACTGTGTCCTCTAGAGCATACACAAGGTTTTTCTATGATTTGACCTAGTGACCTTGTTTTTGACCCAACATGACCTACTTTCAAACTTGGCCGAGAGTTTATGGAAGTAAAAATTCTGACAAAGTTTCATAAAGATTAGATCAAAACTGTGTCCTCTAGAGCGTACACAAGGTTTTTCTATGAGTTGACCTAGTGACCTAGTTTTTGACCCGACATGACCCAGTTTCAAACTTCTCCTACATATTATGAAGATAAACATTCTGACAAAGTTTCATGAACTTTGGATCAAAACTGTGCCTTCTAGAGTGTACACAAGGCTTTTCTAAGATTTGACCTAGTGACCTAGTTTTTGACCCAACAAGACCCAGTTTCGAACTTGGCCTAGAGTTTATAGAGATAAATGTTCTGACAATGTTTCATAAAGATTGGATCAAAACTGTGTCCTCTAGAGCGTACACAAGGTTTTTTCTATGATTTGACCTAGTGACCTAGTTTTTGACCCGACGTGACCCACTTTCAAACGTATCCAACATATTATAAGGATAAACTTTCTGATTAAGTTTCATGAACTTTGGATCAAAATTGTGCCTTCTAGAGCTACACAAGGTTTTTCTAAGATTTGACCTAGTGACCTAGTTTTTGACCCGACATGATCCAGTTTCAAACTTGGCCTAGATTTTATGGAGATAAACATTCTGACAAAGTTTCATAAAGATTGGATCAAAACTGTGTCCTCTAGAGCATACACAAGGTTTTTCTATGATTTGACCTAGTGACCTAGTTTTATACCCGACATAACCCAGTTTCGAACTTGGCCTAGAGTGTATGGTAATAAACATTCTGACAAAGTTTCATTAAGATTGGATCAAAACTGTGTCCTCTAGAGCGTACACAAGGTTTTTCTATGATTTGACCTAGTGACCTAGTTTTTGACCAGACGTGACCCAGTTTCAAACTTGTCCTAGATACTATCAGGATAAACATTCTGACAAAGTTTCATGAACTTTGGATGAAAACTGTGCAATCTATAGCGTACACAAGGTTTTTCTAAGATTTGACCTAGTGACCTAGTTTTTGACCCGACATGATCCAGTTTCAAACTTGGCCTAGATTTTATGGAGATAAACATTCTGACAAAGTTTCATAAAGATTGGATCAAAACTGTGTCCTCTAGAGCATACACAAGGTTTTTCTATGATTTGACCTAGTGACCTAGTTTTATACCCGACATAACCCAGTTTCGAACTTGTCCTAGATACTATGAGGATAAACATTCTGACAAAGTTTCATGAACTTTGGATGAAAACTGTGCCCTCTAGAGCGTACACAAGGTTTTTCTAAGATTTGACCTAGTGACCTAGTTTTTGACCTGACATGACCCAGTTTCAAACTTGGCCTAGATTTTATAGAGATAAACATTCTGACAAAGTTTCGTAAAGATTGGATCAAAACTGTGTCCTCTAGAGCGTACACAAGGTTTTTCTATGATTTGACCTAGTGACCTAGTTTTTGACCCGACGTGACCCAGTTTTGAACTTGTCCTAGATACTATGACGATAAACATTCTGACAAAGTTTCATGAACTTTGGATGAAAACTGTGCCCTCTAGAGCGTACACAAGGTTTTTCTAAGATTTGACCTAGTGACCTAGTTTTTGACCCGACATGACCCAGTTTCAAACTTTACCTAGATTTTATTAAGATAAACATTCTGACAGAGTTTCATGAAGATTGGATCAAAACTGTGCCCTCTAGGGTGTACACAAAGTTTTTCTAACATTTGACCTTGAGCCGACGTGACTCAGTTTCATAGGGGGCTTAGATATATGGACAATAAACATTTTGACATAGTTTCATGAAGATTGGATCAAAACTATGCCTTCTAGTGCTTACACAACGTTTTTCTAAGATTTGACCTAGTGACCTAGTTTTTTACCCAACATGACTTACTTTCAAACTTGGCCGAGAGCTTATGAAGATAAACATTCTGACAAAGTTTCATAAAGATTAGATCAAAAGTGTGTCCTCTAGAGCGTACACAAGGTTTTTCTAAGATTTGACCTAGTTTTTGACCTGACATGACCCAGTTTCAAACTTGTCCTACATATTATGAGGATAAACATTCTGACAAAGTTTCATGAACTTTGAATCAAAACTGTGCCTTCCAGAGCGCACACAAGGTTTTTCTACGATTTGACCTAGTGACCTAGTTTATGACTTGACATGACCCAGTTTCGAACTTGTTCTAGATATTATGAGGATAAACATTCTGACAAAGTTTCATGAACTTTGAATCAAAACTGTGCCTTCTAGAGCGTACACAAGGTTTTTCTATGATTTGACCTAGTGACCAAGTTTTTGACCCGACATAACCCAGTTTCAAACTTATCCTACATATTATGTGGATAAACATTGACAAAGTTTCATGAACTTTGGATCAAAACTGTGTCCTCCAGAGCGTACACAAGGTTTTTCTATGATTTGACCTAGTGACCTTGTTTTTGACCCAACATGACCTACTTTCAAACTTGGCCGAGAGTTTATGGAAGTAAAAATTCTGACAAAGTTTCATAAAGATTAGATCAAAACTGTGTCCTCTAGAGCGTACACAAGGTTTTTCTATGAGTTGACCTAGTGACCTAGTTTTTGACCCGACATGACCCAGTTTCAAACTTCTCCTACATTTTATGAGGATAAACATTCTGACAAAGTTTCATGAACTTTGGATCAAAACTGTGCCTTCTAGAGTGTACACAAGGCTTTTCTAAGATTTGACCTAGTGACCTAGTTTTTGACCCAACAAGACCCAGTTTCAAACTTCTCCTAGAGTTTATAGAGATAAATGTTCTGACAATGTTTCATAAAGATTGGATCAAAACTGTGTCCTCTAGAGCGTACACAAGGTTTTTTCTATGATTTGACCTAGTGACCTAGTTTTTGACCCGACGTGACCCACTTTCAAACGTATCCAACATATTATAAGGATAAACTTTCTGATTAAGTTTCATGAACTTTGGATCAAAATTGTGCCTTCTAGAGCTACACAAGGTTTTTCTAAGATTTGACCTAGTGACCTAGTTTTTGACCCGACATGACCCAGTTTCAAACTTGGCCTAGAGTTTATGGAGATAAACATTCTGACAAAGTTTCATTAAGATTGGATCAAAACTGTGTCCTCTAGAGGGTACACAAGGTTTTTCTATGATTTGACCTAGTGACCTAGTTTTTGACCCGACGTGACCCAGTTTCAAACTTGTCCTAGATACTATCAGGATAAACATTCTGACAAAGTTTCATGAACTTTGGATGAAAACTGTGCCCTCTATAGCGTACACAAGGTTTTTCTAAGATTTGACCTAGTGACCTAGTTTTTGACCCGACATGATCCAGTTTCAAACTTGGCCTAGATTTTATGGAGATAAACATTCTGACAAAGTTTCATAAAGATTGGATCAAAACTGTGTCCTCTAGAGCATACACAAGGTTTTTCTATGATTTGACCTAGTGACCTAGTTTTATACCCGACATAACCCAGTTTCGAACTTGTCCTAGATACTATGAGGATAAACATTCTGACAAAGTTTCATGAACTTTGGATGGAAACTGTGCCCTCTAGAGCGTACACAAGGTCTTTCTAAGATTTGACCTAGTGACCTAGTTTTTGACCTGACATGACCCAGTTTCGAACTTGGCCTAGATTTTATAGAGATAAACATTCTGACAAAGTTTCATAAAGATTGGATCAAAACTGTGTCCTCTAGAGCGTACACAAGGTTTTTCTATGATTTGACCTAGTGACCTAGTTTTTGACCCGACGTGACCCAGTTTTGAACTTGTCCTAGATACTATGAGGATAAACATTCTGACAAAGTTTCATGAACTTTGGATGAAAACTGTGCCCTCTAGAGCGTACACAAGGTTTTTCTAAGATTTGACCTAGTGACCTAGTTTTTGACCCGACATGACCCAGTTTCGAACTTGGCCTAGATTTTATGGAGATAAACATTCTGACAAAGTTTCATAAAGATTGGATCAAAACTGTGCCTGCTAGAGTGTACACAAGCAAAAGTTGACGGACGGACGGACGGACGGACGGACGGACGTCCGTCCGGACACACGTACGACGGACGACGGACATCACGGTATCCCAAAAGCTCACCCTGAGCACTTCGTGCTCAGGTGAGCTAAAAATGCCAACTAATGTTGCGATTTTCAAATTCATAAGCAGAGACAATTTCACAGTCAGCTAACTGAGCAAGAAAACAACCTTTCTTATTGGTAATTTGCTATTTATTAGCAGGTAAAATTTCATGTTTACCTGAGTTGAGCATGGAAAAAGTTTATAACCTTGCAATGGGACCAGGTGACATCCCAATGTCATCATCAACAGCTGCATGGGTATGCTATGAACAGCAGCCCTTCAGATAGTGTCATAAGGATACCCCAATACCAAAGTTTACAGCAGCTTTGCTCCATCCTACCATCCCTGTTTTAATAGAGTATCAGCAGATCTAGAAACATTTGAGCGTGACGCGACAAAACCAACAAAGTGGTATGTGCGCGCAGGGAAGACTCAGATCAGTCTGAGCAGCCACCCAGCCTGATCAGAGTATTCCATGTGTGCTTAAAGGGTGATAAAACCAACGTAGTGGCATGTGCGCCCAGCAATGACTCAGATCAGCCTGGGCATCTGCCCAGTCTGGTCAAAGTCTCCGCTGTCAGCATGGAGCTAGCTTAGACCCTAAGCTACCCTTTAAGCGCACATGGGAAATTCTGATCAGGCTGGGTGGCTGCCCAGACTGATCTGGGTCTTCGCTGGGCGCACATGCCACTTTGTTGGTTTTGTCATGTTGGGGCTCATTTTTATGGAGTATCACCTGAAATTATCACATAAGCATCCTCAAACCCAATGTATCTATCACAGTGTAAGACTTACTTTATTAAATATCTTTTCTGGATCATATCCTATTTCCATGGCCCATGCTCTTGTAGATTTTCTCTCTATACCGCCTGTGGCCCCTTTCTTGGCTTCACTCTCCAGAGCAGCCTTACCAGCTTCACCTGTAATTAAAATGGAAACACACAGCTCCAGATAAGGTGGAGTTTTAAGGATAATTATGCTGTATTTTTTCTTATTTTTCAATGAAAACACATTGTGACCCCTCATTAGAATATAAAGACGGTTCTATGAAGGGTCACAACATATGTTTTTGTTGCAAAATATGGACAATTACATGTACCGGTATTCCTAAATCAGGGCTCATCCTAGAGGGCAATTTGGAAGAAATAGTCTCCCTAGCCTGGCTGACTTCTCCCTATTTTGAGCTGAGGGAGAAGTGAAAATGTACAGAACATACATGTATAGGTAAATCCAAAATTTGGACCAAAACTTCTCCATAAAGTCCAGAAAATGTTGAACAACTTCTCCCTGTCTGAAAGCTCTACATGTAGGATGACCCCTGTAAAATTATCTTTGAAATCCCCTTCTTATCTGGAGTACTGGCTGAACACTCTTCAAACATGATATTTGTTGGGTCACAACATATTCTTAACTGAGTAACTCAAAAGCATAATATGAAAAGGGCATCACTTAAGAGAATTATTTGATAATTGATCATAATTCAGAAGTTCATTGTAGCCCCTCAGTACATGTTCCTCTGGGGTAACAATGACTTGTTCCTGGATATGCAGGATATGTCACTATAACCACAGGCCCATACACAAAGGGGATGTGGAGGAGGGAATGCACCACTAACTGGGCAAATTATTTCAAAATCATGCAGATTTCTGCCAGAAACTGATTTTGATTTGATTTGATTTGTTGCTTAACGTCCACGGTAAACAGCTATGGTCATGTAGGGAGGGTCAGTTAACCTAACCACACTATTCCTGGGCAGGCTTAGCCTCCTAAGCGGTTAGCCAGTGCACATACTTTCGCCAGTAACTGACAACTGCCCTTCTTGAATCAGCAGAAGGAGAAACGAAAGTATGCGGCCAGACCAGGTATCGAACCCAGGACCTCTGACTTATGCGTCAGGTGCCCTACCAATTGCGCTACGCGGCTTGGCGCCAGAAACTGAATCTACATCCCTAAACTTGGCCTCAAAATCTGATTTTCTTAATGTTCGCAGCTCCTGAAACTGGCAGCACCCTTTCCATAAGTTTGGGTACAACCCTGAACTTACTCAGAATCATCCCGAAAATACCCTGTATCTTGAGCTCTGGATTTCCACACCCCTCTCTATTATCACTAAGTGTCACGTTTAAGCCTATGATATACCTGCTACCTCTGGGTCAGCTGTATCAGGTGGAACATCCTGGTCTGGAACATCTTAATCACCAAAATTATCACTTAAACCATCTTTAATTGGACATCTCCAGATTTCCCCACCCACTCCTAATACCAATATATGTCATGTTTAAGCCTATGATATACCTGCTAACTCTGGGTCAGCTGTATCAGGTGAAACATCCTGATCTGGGTCATCTTCTCCAAATAGCTGACTGAAAAACAAATAAAACACATGGATTAATCATCAACCCTTTTCAAATTTAATAAATTACCATTCCTGAAAGAATGCAGGATCTATTCTATTCTATTCTATCCCATAACCTTACTAGGTCGTTGGGGCACCACAGATGACTTCGAAACAATCCCTTTCCACCTTGCCCTGTCTTCAGCTGCCCTAGTTGAGCTGGCAAAATCCATCCCTGTCCACTCTTTAATATTGTCTTCCCACCTCTTCTTCTGTCTGCCTCTTCTTCTGTTTCCTTTCACTGTGCCCTGTAGAATCGTCTTTGCTAAACCAGAAGGAAGACCTTGTGACGTGGCCAAAACCACCTTAATTTCTGTTTCTTGACCAGCATCAGGAGTTCATCGTATTCTCCAATCATGCAGGATATAAGCCAGAAAAATCTTTGCAGTTCTGCGGTGGTGGCAACTGATTCTGTTAAATGTTCATATTTTAAACTTGCAGATATACTTCTATGAAATTAATTGTATATGTTGGGACAGATTATTCTATAAATTTAATGGACTTTTTTCCAGTTTTGTTAGAAAGGGGAACAATTTTCTGACTTCCTATTTGCTTTCCTGGACAACAAGCACCTTCCGAAATGGGGTCTACTCTTAAAGAATTTGCTTCAAAGGGAGCAAATTCTTTTCTTTAAGAGTTGACCCCACTGAGAAGTGAGAAAAATGAAAATGGCAGAGCTGCCTCAATCCCCCACCCCACCCTAGGAAAATGAAAATGGAGAGTTACCCCTCCCCAACACCCCCACCCCTCAACCCCTGCCCACAAGCTCCCAAATATGTATCAATACACCTTAAATTTTCTGACAGAAGCATGAATGTCATATCAGGGGAGGTTTTATGGAACTTCAACTTTGGGGTTTACCCTGTTTGTTCTGGTATTTCTGCCATATAATTGGATAGATGGATGCCTTGCGATTTTACGTCCTTTTTAACAGTATTTCAGTATAGTGAGTGGGTGATAATGGAAGGCTATGTGCAATGTAACCCGCATCAATTGAAATAGTTCCCACCTACATGTATAGCTGGTCTGGAACCTCAAGTAACTGGATATTTTTATGTTAATTACTGCACACACCTGAACAAGTGTTAAGCCCATATACCACAGTGTATTGACTCTTACAGAAAGTTATGTATTTATTTCCTACGATAATCAAAATGCCTACTTCACCAAGTATTTAGCCTAGATGACACAGTGTATAGGCTCTGATGGAGCTCTATGTACACAAAGAGAGTGTTTTGTATATAGTTACTACGATAATTAAAGTACTTACTTGAACAAATGTTTGGCTCAGACCACATAGTGTATAGGCTCTGACGGAGTATTACATATACAAAGAGAGTGTCCTATGATAATTAAAGTACAAAGTACTTACTTGAACAAGTGTTTGGCCCAGACAACACAATGTATGGGTTCTGATGGAGTGTTACGTATGGTACAACCTGGAAACGTCTTCTGTGGAGGTTTTGGCTGGCATTCATAACATTCTGTAAGACCCTGTGAAACAGCAATGAACTAGAACAAGTGAGCAGCAGCTCATGTATACCATATTTATTAGGTTATCAGAAGGGAATTTTTCCCTTTTCAAAATAATCCCAAAATTCTAGATCTGTCTTAAAGACAGATCTAGATTTTTGGGATTGTTTTGGATCTGGATTTTTGGGATTGTTTTGGCAGGGAAAACCCCTTATAGCAGAATTTCTTACGACTGAGTAAGGTATTTGGGGTCATTCTATAGCAGGCAAAAAAGTAGCTGAACGATTACGGTAACTGCTTTATGACAACAGGAGTTTTATTCTTGCTAAAAAGATCTTGGATTTGTGCAATTTTTTAAGTCCATGACTTTGACCCTAGCCCCACCAAGTGGCCCAGTGCTGGAGCTACTAATGCATAGATGTAAAGCTAAGACTCTAGTGTAGATATGCTCCATGTTTGGACTTCATCTGACGAAGTCCAAACACCTGAGAGATTTTAAAGATATTCATGTTGAAAAAAAACGGAAGTATGAACCCAATGGATTTGGTGCAAAGTAAGTGATGCCCTTTCATATTTCCATGAATTTCCGAAAAAAAGAAATTTATCTGTCATATTTATGCTAGGTTTCCACACCAATTTTGTTACTTATTCGTGAAGTTTTGACTAATTTAACGCCAAGGAAAGGAAGAAAAATAGTTATTAAGCAACATGTTTGGTTATGACATTCAACAGCCGTCACTATGACATGACGTATATATCAAACATTACGTCAGCAAATCAACTATCTGAATTATCTGTGATGTCCCTTATGCACTGCTTCGTGTGAATGAGTGTTGTTCATGAATGAATGAACATCGTCAGCCCAGTATAGGTTCATCTAAGGAAACTGTCGATGAGTGTAAATATTATATAATACGGACAGTTTCAGTTGAAATTTTAGTGAACTTGTCATCAAATTTTAGTTGATGTTACATCACCAACCAAGCAACTTTAAGATGTTACATCTCAAACCATGCAACATGAAGTAATATCTAGCCAACGTGATCAGCCTTTGCACCTATGAAATGGTTTTTATACATAGATTACATAATAAATCTTGTTGTCTAGCTCTACACCTTATCTTGCACTCAGTCAAAAAGACTACTAAGACCATACCTTTTTGATGACAGTGACTTGGCCGAGGTAGCCCGCTGTTCCACTCTCTATGAGAGGTCTGTCAGCAGCCAAACACATACGGTTTACATGATTTCTGGCAGCTGAAAGATGAGTTGAGCAAACTTTAAATAAACTTAAATGGGAAGCATCATAACAACAGGAAGATAGCAAGGGATAAAAAAAGTACCCCGAAGAAGCGAGTAACACCCCAAAAATTTGGTTGGAAATAAATGGAGCCTGAATCAGTATTTTCAGCAGATTCATTTCAAATTTAAAGTTGCTTACATCAATTATGTCTTCATTTCCATATGAAATGAATGCTTGAGTCTCTCACAAAATAAAGAAATAAATTTTATTATTAACAAATTTGTAACTATAAAACCTGCAAAGTCCATACCTCCATGTTTTTTGCCATTTTTTCATAGGGGAACAACTTTTGTGACTTCCTCTTTGCTTCCATGGAGGATGAAGGCCTTTCAAAGAGAAGAGCAAATTCTATCCATTAAGAGAAACCCCATTGAAAAGGGATGAGAAACTGAAAATGGCAGAGTTCTTCCCCATAAAGTGTATCCATTCACCATTAGACATGTTGCAAACAATATGCCCAGCCAGCTTTGCACAGCTCTAGATAAGAGGGAGCATTTGGTGATATTTTTTGTTAATTCTCCGTAAGAACATATATTGTGACCCCTCAACTGAATTGTCTCGATGAGACGGTTCAGATGAGGGGTCACAATATATGGTTTCAAACAGAAATAAGGAAAAACTAAAAAATTGTGTCTGTAAGACACTAATGATGCCCCCATGCAGCTCCTGTCACATGACGTGTATATCCATAAAGCACCTACAAAGAATCCATTGAAAACATACCCTACCATGTAAAAAATTGCCAAAAATGACTAAGTTAAAAAGGCTGTGATTCTGTCAAAATTAATTCTAGATCTATCAAAATGTCTCATGCATATTTTCAAATATGTTCACAATATGTATACAAGGTTTGAAAAAGATCCATTGAAAACTGTGGAGCAAGTTGAGAACACAAACTCCATACCCTACAATGCAAAAAATTCCCTAGAATGACTAAGTTCAAAAGGCTGTAATTCTGTCAAAATTATTTCTAGGTCCAACAAAAACCCACATGCACATCTTCAATACATTCACAGCATGTACGCAAGGTTTGAAAAAGATCCATTGAAAACTGTGAGAGGAGTTGATTACACAAACTCTATACCCTACAATGCAAAAATTTGCCTAAAATGACTAAGTTCAAAAGGCCGTAATTCTGTCAAAATTAATTTTAGCTCCATCAAAAATCCACATGCACATCTTCAATATGTCCACGGCATGTATGCAAAGTTTGAAAAAGATCCACTGAAAACTGTGGGAGGAGTTGATTACACAAACTCTATACCATAAAGCGTGACGAACAGATGGACAGACAGACAGGCAGGGGCAAATCTTAATGCCCCCTGACTATCGTCACTGGGGCATAAAAAATTGTAATTATCACCAAATATGCCCTCTTATCTAGAGCTCTGCTTTGTCACACACAGCCAACACAATATAACCCTAGACCATATCCATGGTAAGTATACTCACCTCTGTTGTCTAAGGCATTCATTACAATGTCAAATCTCTTGAAAAATTCTGTATCATACTCTGGGCTGAAACATAAATAAGCAGCTGTTATCATTACCGAACAATTTTCCAAGAATTTAAGATTAACTGGTACACTGACAGGCTTTGCAATCATTTTTTTTAAGGAAGACAACTTTTGTGACATACTGCCTGCTTCCCTGGATGACGTAGCACGCCCAAAAAAGGCTCGGCTCTTGGCTGACACAGAGTTTTCCAGTCCCCAGCTGGCCGACTGGCTACTGGAAACTGTGACTGTCTCCATCATAACCAAGCGTCTCTGACCACTCGACCACTGCCTCTCTAAAATATGTGCACTTGTAAATCATACTGCTCAGAATTTATAATGGCATCTGTGGTAATTAGATAGAAAAAGGTAACCAAGATTCAATTTACAAGTAGATTCATGCATACCCATTCTGATCATCAATTGTTTACTTCAATTTCATATATGAAACAAAAGACATGTATTTTGCAATTAAAAATACGTATCCTTAAGATAAGAGCAAAGAAGAGCTGAATATGTTTGGAAAAAAATGAAATTTTCTGCTCTTTTTTTTTTGCATTTCAAACACTGCAAGCTGATGAGTTTTGTCAGTCTATGCTTTACTTGTTTCACAATTTTAAAAGTATTCAAAGTTTTATAACTTCAGCATGCAGGAAGAACTATACCTAATCATTTGAAATTAGGCATGATATATACATATAAATTACCATTTTTCCGTACTATTTCTTCAGACTGATTTGTAGCTGATTAAAATTCCAAATTTTTGCTATTGCTGGCCATTAATGCTGTTCAACCAGGCCAGCAATGCCATAAAAAATGGTTATTCGGAACATAATCACTAGACTCAGAGAGAGCTTTAGATAAGAGAGGGTATTTAGTGATAATTAGGGATAATTTTTATTAGTTCTACAAAAAAACCTATGTTGTGACCCCTCATCTGAACAGTCTTGACGAGACGGTTCAGATGAGAGGTCACAACATATGGTTTCAATGAGAAATAAAAAAAATTATCCCTCAATTATCATCAAATGCCCCGCTTATTTAGAGCTCTGCTAGACTGGAACAAACTATATCTCTTTCTACAAATCTTTTTACCTCATGATACTGTCATGATAAGCCTTGATGTTGGCATCAGGGTTAAATCTCATGGCACTTTCCCTTGCAACCTGAAACAAACAAGAGCTCTGTTGTGACAGGCTTAGAAGTGCAGTCAGTCTGATCTGTGCTGTTTTCTATATATATGTGAAACAATTGTAAATAGTACTGACATGATCAGAATGCTCTTCATGCCTGTCGTCAACACAAGTGCACAGTTTTGGCATTATCACTTTCATTTGTATATTTCTGAAATGGAATCATCCGTCTCCAAATTTGGACATCTCTGTTATTGTTGTTGTTTTGTGGTTTAACATCCAAGTCAACAATACTTCAGTTATGTCGAGATGTTGCCTCCAAATTTGTAGGACTTTTACCCAACCTCAGAGCCAGGCAGCCTGTCTATTATACAGGCCGCGAAGTTATTAAAAGTGTGTGTCATATTGACATTTGTTTAAATCCCTGGCTCACAAAATATGCGGCATCATAAATGTCTCCGGGGGATGTGCCAAGACATAAAGCTCCAGATAAGAAGTGATAACAAAGATAATTAAGAGATAATGAAAACATATGTTGTGATCTCTCATTAGAATCATCTCAGCGTGACAGTTCTAATGAGGGGACACAACATATGGGAATCTGTCCCACTAAATCTGGTAAAGGTACAATTTTATTCAACAGCTGGTAGACAGTTTAGTCCAAGATCAGACTACTTTAACAGCCTTAACAGTACTTAACAGCCTGACCTGGGCCTATATTTTTTTACTTAATGCTTACAGTAATTCAATACATTACCTCGGCTTTGGACTTTTTAACATGTTCTTTCCTGAATAGAAACTGTCTGTTGAGGTTGCTGACATCAATTGTATCCAAATCAATCTGAAATGAAAAATGCATCTCAAGATCTTGGAACTATTGTCAATGAAGAAGCATTTGCAAAAGCATTCGCTACTGACAACCGGCTGTCAATAGAGCACATTTACTATTGACAAGCGGTTGTCAACAACAAAGAAGATCATCAGATATAATTACACCTAAATCTCTTTGGCTTTGCTCATGCACTTGTTGTAAATCATGTCTGTTTAACCTTAGAGCAACGAAATTGCACTCCGGTTATTGTTTTTTTTCTGAAATACCCGCAATGGAGACCAGTCAAAAAATAAAATCGGAGTTACGTCAAGTTATTAGACTAGTTTAACGTATATGATAAGGACTAACGTAACTTTAGAACAACACATTTTAAGGCGTTAAATTTCAACAACTAAGTCTTTGACCATGCAACCAAAACATTTAAATCCTGCTGCAACAACTCACAGTCTTTCTGTTCTTGAATAAGTTTATATAATTTGGTATCATCCGCTAAAAGTTTAGCAACGCTTTCAACCGTGACAGGAAGATCGTTGACACAAATAAGAAATAGAATGGGACCTAATATTGAGCCCTGTAGCACTCCGCTTATGACAGCTCTCTGTCAAAACCTCTCAAGTCACGAATTCGATATGACCCTCTGTTTTACAAAAAAAAAAATCGGCCGAAACTACCCACCAATATTGGGCTGAAGGTAACCACCCTTGAAATTGGGCCAAAACAACCCAACTGACCAAAAGGGAAAAGGATGGAAACATCCTGGGTCCAAATGGGAAAATGAAAACAAGCTACAGTACACGCGTGAAGACTTGATCTGACACGCTCTCGCGTGACACTTAAAATCGCGAGGAAGGGATTAAAATCCACGAGATTCCCTCGCAACTCTCACGCATTTCACACTAAACTTCCTCGCGTGTTTGAAAATCCCCACGTTCCACGCAAGAAAATTCCTCGCATCTCGCGTGAAATTCATAGAATGATGTATGCAAGAAACTTTCTCGCATCACGCATGGAATGGTACAGTAAATGCAAGTTTCTATACAAGTACACGTACCTTTACAGACAAGGCATATGATTCGCAATGCATTGTTTTCTCGGCGCTGATAACGGTTCAATTAATACATTGTAAGCGTCCGTGAATAACCTAATTGATCGCATCCCCAAACGCAAGTATTGTTTGACCGTATGGTATTTACATTTACGAATTAAGGATGGGTTGATAAACAATCATGATCAGCGTAATTTTGTTGCAGTTATGCGGCTAGTTAATTAGAGAGGCTTGTGTTTGAAAGAATATTGTTAATAAGTTAGTTAGTAGCAAACGGAGTTCTTTCAAATTCTAGAATGATGACACAGACAAAAACATTTCGCTCAGCCGCCACTGATAATAGCCCAATCCATGTCAAAACAAATATCAAAGCGTTTCGATCAGCTTTTGAACTCAAAGATATAGCCGCTAGTGGCATGTGCCGAAAGATTTACTTATTAACCAGTATAAACTTTCTGATGAAAGAGCTGTCAAGTTTCCATTAAACACGCACACAACAACAATGATTAGCAAATGGGCAGTCTCAGAGGTGATTGACGTCCACTTAATCGACTCTCTGAATTATGCAAATTTGTAAACCTGTTGGTTTGACAGCTAAAAAAATATACGTCACAGCTGCATCCTCTTAATCAGGTCATTCATGAAATATGGAAAATATGATTTTGCGTCGTGGATCAATAGTCAAAGTGTTTGGACTTTAAAAATGCATCAAAATGAGGGAAGAATAAGAGGTGAGAAGTTTGTTTTTTTATTCCGAACTCCACATGGCAAAATCACATTAATTATCTATAAGAAAAACAAAACTGATTCTGCTGCGCGGAAAAATTCTCAAAGTATTCGGACTAATAAACATAATAATATCTATATCCATATTCAAAGGTGACTGAACGCATTCAGGGCCTTCGCCATAATAAAATGTAAAGACGGTAGCATTTGTTGAAATACGGTAAACACAGCACGTTTATAGGTCAGTCTCGTGCCTTGACATCAAAGGACGCCGCTCAGAGCACAAAACTGGACATGTGTTTCATTGAATCATCAGACGGTGAAAGGAATCTTATTTCATACGCTGACAGTAAATATTAGGATCAGCCTGTGCAGTATTAAATACAATGCGACAAACTGGTATGCTTTAAGCGTCATAGTGTGAGCGATTTACACGCTGTCTATTTGTTCGACACTTTCGGTTATTTCCGGAATGGCGGAAATTGCCAATCGTAATTTTTGCCGCTACAAATTTTTGAGTCCGCGCCAAAAAAGACCAGTCGGTCTGGAAACCGGAATCACACAACTTTTTTTTTAGGCCCAATGTAAAAATATAAATGAATTACCTGTAAAACATATAATGACCTGTGAAATTGACAGGAATCGTTAATCCTTTCCACTCGAAAACACGCGTCACACGTGATTAAGTTTGGCGCCGATGAATCACCTAAGCATACATGGAGTTAACCCTTTCTCTCGAAAGTTGCGTGTCTGGCGTGAAAAGAAATTGTTTTCTCGCGAGTTTAACGTCACGCATCTCGCGAGTGTCTCGCATCTCCCACGCATTTCACATGCCAAAACCCCACTAAATTTTCTTGGAAAAGATTAAAATTTCTCGCGAGAGCGTGTCAGATCAAGTCTTCACGTTGCATGTACTTTACAACCATCCAGTAAAATGTGTCCTGTTTTCTATTTTGATCACCAATCAAGGCCATTCAGCTTTTGCGTTTCATTTTCAATTTGAAATCACAAACCGTTCGGTGTACGAAAACACGAGAAACAAAAGAGGGACTACAAAAGTTTGACACTTGGCCCTGAAGTGTGAGTATTTACCGTTTCAATGTTCACGAATCCTGTCAGAACCAAATCTTTCAACAATTCACACCCAATTCCACCTGCACCTACGACAAGTATTCTCGATGAAACAACTTTTTCACGAACATCTTTATTCAACACTCCTTCTATGGAGGCTGCCATTTTTTGTAAATTGGCTGAGACGTTTGAGTGGCATTCAACACGCTGTTTTATGTTGGTGGAGAACAGAGAAATTAACGAATCCGGGTCGTTTCGGCCTTATTCCCCTTCGGCCTGGGTCGTTTCGGCCTGGGTCGTTTCGGCCTGATTTCCGAGGTGGGTCAGTTCGGCCCAATTGGGTGGGTCGTTTCGGCCCAATTTCAAAGGTGGGTCGTTTCGGTCCGATTTTATGGGTGAGATGTTTCGACCTTAATTATTTAGTAATACTATTTTTTTCCAAGGTTGTGATGATGTGGAGGATTTCTCCAGACAATAAAAATCCGATCTCTTCTTGACTTTGGCAGTTAAAGAAATCGTTTCTTTAAAATCCCGCCTTTCAAGAACTTATTTACAATGAAATAATTTTCACACCTCTGAATTAATAAGCAAACAGTAGTTAAAACATTTTGAAAATAGGTAATTAAAGAACCGGTGACAGTACAAACATTACTAAGTACAATGATAGTGGTCAAAGTACCCAAATCATAAGTCCGAACTCGTAGGTCAGTTAAACACAGACCATTCCAAACATTACTAATTGGCAACCGATAAAGATAATTAGGCATCAAAGGAAAATTAGAGATTAAATGGAAAACAAATTATGTAACATTGGTGTGTCTCGCCTGCCATCGGATAGATAGATAGATAGATAGATAGATAGATAGATAGATAGATAGATAGATAGATAGATAGATAGATAGACAGACAGACAGACAGACAGATAGATAGACCGACAGACCGACAGACAGACAGATAGATAGATAGATAGATAGATAGATAGATTTGCAGTCCAGATACATATACATACATACATACATGCATGTATACATATGCAGATAGATAGATAGATAGATAGATAGATAGATAGATAGATAGATAGATAAGACAAGACAAGACAAGACATGACAAGACAAGATAAGGAAAAGATAATATAAGATAAGATAAGATAAGGATAAAGATAAAGATAAGATAAGATATGCAGTCCCGATACATACATACATACATACATACATACATACATACATACATACATACATATACATACATACATATACATACATACATACATACATACATACATACATACATACATATACATACATACATACATACATACATACATACATACATACATACATACATACATACAAACATACACACATACATACATACATACATACGCAGGCCATTCAGACAGATAGATATATGATATATATGCAGGCCAGATAGATAGATAGATAGATATGACTGGGATAAAGACACATTTTTGTCTATTACAACTATGGGAAAAAAGTCAGACCGAAACGACCCGCTAAAATCGGGCCGAAACGTCCCAACCTGGAAATCGGGCCGAAACGACCCAGGCCGAAACGACTCAGGCCGAACGGGAATAAGGCTGAAACGACCCGGGGCCGAACGGGAATAAGGCCGAAACGACCCGTTACCAAATTAACGAATGTGGTACAATCGTTAGTAGACAGTATTCAAGATAAAAGACTGGAAAATGGAAAAAACATAACCTCATCTAGTTCAAAATTGCAGGCTGGTAGAGAAAACCTAAACAGGGAAAATGTTAGGCACTTGGGAAGCCCTGATGCATCAGTGGTGGTGATCTCTGACTCTGAGGAAAGCGAGAGTAATAAGGGTATAGCGGATATGTCAAAAACTACATCTGTACCTAAAATTGCTTCTAGAATTGAAACTAGTGTAGATCCTAAAATAGTAACAGTGCAGCAGGCTGCATCTTCGCATGAAGGTATACCATTAATGTATCAAAACCAATACCCATTGGCAAGAAGTGATGGACAGCCTTTTTTGTACCAGGCGAGGATACCCCGTGTCCCACCGTGGAGCTATCAGCAGTGTCAGATTGCAGCAGTGCCACAGAACGGACAAATGAACCGATTTGTGTATCGAAAATAGTGACATTGAATATTGAAAATTTTCATACAAATAAATTGTATCTTAAAGAGCTAATGGATAAATATGAAATAATCTGCCTGCAGGAGCATTGGCTATATAATTTTGAGCAGTTAACTTTTGAAGAATTCTGTGAAGAAAACAACTTTGATTCATTTATAAAGTCTGTAGACGACGCAGATCCCATAAGTCCATTGCAGAGACCTAGGGGGAAAGGTGGTGTGGCCATTTTATGGCGCAACAATATATCAAGAAATGTAACAAAAATTCCTGATGGCTCCAGTAGAATATGTGGTGTCACGTGTGATACGAGGGAGGGTCCTGTTACTGTTGTAAATGTGTATTTGCCATGCAGGGGATTAAAGCTATCAGATGAACTTTTCGGTGAAACCCTGGAGGAATTAAGAGAAATTATAGTTAAATATTCAGAAAGTTCAAACATAATCTTAGTTGGAGACTTAAACGCTTCCCTACACAGAGACCAGCCATTGGCAAGAGATCAGAAATTAAAGGCTCTACTTGAAGATACTCATATGTTGCTGAGTGACTCATATCCTACTGAATATACATATATACATGGTAAAGGAAAATCTGTGATAGACTATATAATAGTCTCGAGTAAGGAAGTGGTTAGTAATGTATGTGTACAAACGGATAGTAGCTTAAACACATCCCCCCACCATGCAGTAGCGGCAGATATGTTCGGTATACCAACTTATGAAGTTTTACTGGAGGAGGTAAAACCAACTACAAGGAGAGTAAATTGGAAGAAACTTGATAGTGATAAGTATGAATCATTACTAGCAAAACGGTTGCCAGTAGTAGAGAACAGTACAGATATAAATGAAAAAATAGGACAGATAACAGACATTGTTACTTCCACAGCAGTGGAATGTGCACCATTGAAGAAACAAAAACCTAAAAATTGTAAGAAATTCTGGTGTCCAGAGCTTGCAAAACTATCAAAGGAAAGTAAGAAAGCATTCAGTGACTGGAAAAAAGGAGGTCGCCCTGCAGATCCTCACTGCAATCTAGTGCTTGAAAAAAATGTGGCTAAAAAGGAGTTACGTAGACGACAGAGGCAAATAACGGCTGAAAACAGAACAAAAATGTATAAAGAAATAACTACAGCTCACTCAGGAAATGATGTCCTATTTTATAAACTCATAAATAAACAGCGACAGACGGGTAGGGAAAGATTAAATGAACTGATTATAAACGGTGAACATCTATCAGATCCTGACAGGATTAGAGAGGGATGGTCAGAATACTTCAAATCTCTAGCAACGCCAATTGAAAGTGAGAACTTTGATGAAAACTATAGGAATCATATAGAACTGAGAAAACATTTAATTCAAAATATGTGTGAAAACGCTCAAGCGGAAGTTCATATTAGTAGTTCCGAAGTGCAGAAAGTAATAGATTCTCTGAAAAATGGTAAGGCTGCAGATAAAGAGGGGTTAACTGCAGAACATTTTAAATATGGTGGTGAGCAGCTTTTAGAAGTAGTAACTGGTACAGTGAATATCATTATGAATAGTGGTGAAATTCCTAGAGTTTTTAAAGAAGGACTCATTACTCCAGTTTATAAAAAACAAGGAAAGCCAGTATCTGATCCAAATTCGTACAGACGAATCACTATAACAAGTATATTGGGGAAAATTGTCGAAAAAGTACATTTAAACTTGGTTCAGAATATGCTAGATAACGCCCAAAATAAGCTGCAAAGAGGTTTCACAAAAGACACATCTCCTGCGTGTGGGTCGTTATTACTTACCGAAGCAATAGCCGAATCAGCAGACCTTGGAAAACCATTATACACAGCTTTCATCGACGCTAGTAAAGCATTTGATGTGGTTTGGCATGATTCGATGCTTGTAAAGTTGTACGATGTTGGATTAAATGGTCAGATGTGGAACTTTCTATATAACTGGTATACTGGCCTTCAATCTTCAGTCAAGTGGGAGGGAGCAAATTCATTGCCATTCTCTGAGTGTCAAGGAGTGCGTCAAGGAGGAATTTGGTCACCAACAGGGTATAAGCATTTCCTGAACCCATTATTGGACTGTTTTACTCAGCATAAAGTTGGTCTATGCATTGGCTCGATATACCTTGGAGTTGTTGGTGTAGCAGATGATTTGCTGTTTATGGCTGACACACCGGAAGAATTACAGTGCCAGTTAAATCTCCAGTGGTCCTATGCGGGCAAGGAAAGATACCAAGTTAGTGATACCAAGACAAAAACTATGCAACATAATGTTAAAAAACAGGTGAAAGCAGATTTTTCATTTTGTGATAAGAAGTTGGATGATGTACAGAGCTACAAACATCTAGGGCTAATACGGGAATCAAACAACAACCTTTCAAATAACCTACTGATTGAGGATAGAATAAAGACAGCTAGAAATACAGCTTATGCCCTTATGGGTGCAGGTTTTCACGGTCTTAATGGAGTGAACCCAGAGGTATCAATGTATATTTGGCAAATATATGTTAGACCAAGACTTCTATATGGACTTGAAAGTATAAATTTGAAGAAAAGTGACGTTCAAAAACTGGAAACATATCAAAGGTCTCTTCTCAGACAAATCTTACATTTACCTGAAAGAGTTGCTTCAAGTGCTATTTATGTTTTGTCCGGTCAATTGCCTGTAGAAGCAGAAATTCATAAGAGAAGACTCTCTCTGTATGGGAATATTGTGAGAAAGGACTGTATAGAAAGAGAATTGGCATATAGACAGTTAGCACTAAAGGATAGTGCATCAAAGAGTTGGTTTGTGTCATTACAAGAGGTCCTGCACAGATATGGTCTTCCTAATGCTCAAAAGCTTTTGGACAGTCCACCAGAGAAATTAGGCTGGAAGGTGAAGGTCAGACAACATGTAAATGAATATTGGAGAAAAAGCATCATAGAGGAAGCTGAAAAAAAGTCAACTCTAGAATACCTGAATATTGCGTCTTATACACCTGGAAAAGTTCACCCAGTATGGACACATTGTAAATACAATTCAAACAGTCTGTTAAAAGCATATGTACAGGTTAAACTGTCATGTGGGACATATATTCTTCAAAGCATAAGGGCTAAGTTTAACCAGTATCAAGTCTCCAGGCTATGTCCACTGTGTAAAGAGTCGGATGAGACCCTAGAACACTTCATTCTTCATTGTGGTGCACTACAGCCGACAAGACAGTTTTTTACTGATGCGTTGCATGAATTGGTTAAATGTGCCAATGATGAGGAGTTGTTGAGATTAATACTGGATCCATCAATGACATGCATGTGCACTGAAAACAGAGATGAGTCAAGGTCAACCCGTATTTATCTGCTAACTCGAAGTCTGTGTTATGCCCTGCATGTACAGAGGAATACCCTGCTTGGTAGCTGATAGAAAAGTGCAGTGTTGTAGACTTTCTAACATACTAAACCTGATTGTAACGTCACCTGTATAGACGTATATGCATATCCATTGTCCATGTGTGTGGTCAAGTGATGATGATCTTTTTAGACTGTATATAATAATGGTGATGGGTCCTAGCACACATGCACAATCCAAATTTCTTAAGACATTTGAGGAGTTTTTAAACAGTGGGGAATGATCAGAAAAACTTTTACCAATACCAACGTTTTTACCAACGCTGAGAGGCGGTTCTCCTAATCAGAGGAGGAAGTTATCGACAAGAAACAGAAGAAACAGGTGGCTATACCCGGGGTACCTAAATACCGGAAAGACCCGGAAAGACGCAAAAAGATCCGGAAAGACGCAAAAAGACCCGGAAAGGCGCAAAAAGACGCAAAAAGACACGGAAAGACGCAAAAAGACGGCAAAAAGACCCCCCAAAATATATTGTACTATGTTTTAGTTTTCAAAAAATGGCTTACCAATGTGGTACTCCATAATGCAAGCAGGAGCCCCCCCCCCCCCCCCCCCCCCCCCCCCCCCCCCAAACCTTGTGCTTAATTGATTTTTTACCAATACAGGCCTATGTAAGCAGCAAAAAGACCACCCAATTTGTATTAAGATTTGAAAAAAAGGTATGGAGTAATATTTAAACCTTTTGCAATATTTTATTTTTACATACTATAGAAAAAAGACGCTCAGATCAGCGGCAAAATGGTCCAAAGGAGACAGCGAAAAGACGCAGAGTGATGACAAATGACAAAAAAAAAACTTTCATGACAGGAAAAAGACCAACCAAAATAATTCTCTTGAACTGTAAAAAATATACATGTATGAATTTCTTTCATTATCGTTTCTAGTGTTGGACACTACAGAACATGTGCTCAGAGCGAGGACAAAAAGTCCATTGGAGACGGCAAAAAGGAGCAGAGACTTAGCAAAAAGACCGATAAAGTCAGCAAAAAGAGCGACTAAAATAGTTTAAAATTCAGAAAAAAATATATGAATATTTTTATTTATTTTTTTGAATATTTTCCAAAATCTTTCATTTCTTTATATATTAGATACTACCAAGAAGATGCAGAGCGACGGCAAAAAGTCTAATAGAGGTAGCAAAAAGACGCAGAGAGACGGCAAAAAGACGCAGGGAAACAGCAAAAAGACGCAGAGAGACGGCAAAAAGACGCAGAGACAGCAAAAAGACGCAGAGAGACGGCGAAGAGACGCAGAGAGCCACAAAAAAACCGTAGAGAGACGACATAAAGACGCAGAGAAACAGCAAAAAGACGCAGAAAGCGGCAAAAAGACGCAAAGAGACGGCATAAAGACGCAGAGAAATAGCAAAAAGACGCAGAGAGACGACAAAAAGACGCAGAGAAATAGCAAAAAGACGCAGAGAGACGACAAAAAGACGCAGAGAGACGGCATAAAGACGCAGAGAAACAGCAAAAAGACGCAGAGAGCGACAAAAAGACGCAGAGGGACGGCATAAAGACGCAGAGAAACAGCAAAAAGACGCAGAGAGACGGCAAAAAGACGCAGAAATGGCAAAAAGACGCAGAGAGACTGCAAAAAGACGCAGAGAGACGGCAAAAAGACGCAGAGAGACGGCAAAAGATGGCAAAAAGACCTATAATGGCAGCAAAAAGACCAACCAAAATAATTAAAAGTTCAGAATCAGTATTATCTAATAACAATTTCATGCTCTAGTATTACATTCTTCAGGAAAAGGACGAGAAGCGAAGACAAACTGTGCAAAAGAGTCAGCAAAGAGCAAAAAGTGAGTGAGTGAAATGGGTTTTACGGCACAGCAACACAAAAATGCTATTTCGCGCCGAGAAGGCTATAAAAGAGAGACGGCAAAAAGACCTATAAAGTCAGCAAAAAGACCAACCCACATGCATAAACCACGACACGAGAAAACCAGCAAAGTGGTTATGCGGCCAGCGCAGACTCATATCAGCCTGGGTATCGCTAAGCACTTAAAGGGTAGCCAAGGGTCTAAGCTACCGCCATGCGGACAGCGAAGACTCTGATCAGACTGGGCCGATGCCCAGGCTGATCTGAATCTACGCTGGGCACACAACCACTTTGTTGGTTTTGTTGTGTCGCGGCTCATATGTGATATGTTGCATGTTTGTTCACAAATGCACATTATTGTTATTATTATTTTTTATTATTATTATTATTATTATCATCGAATGGCGTGTGCCAAGACAAGCACATATTATGTCCGAAACCATTTTGATAGATGGATGCCTTTTGCGTTGAAATGATTTTTCACAACAGTATTTCAGTCATTCTGAGATGTTGAGGAAGTTATAATAAAATACTTTGTGCAGTAGAACCCCGTTCTTGTCAGGCATGAATACATGTTTAAACGTTTAAACGATTTTTTCACAACAGTATTTCAGTCATTCTAAGATGTTGAGGAAGTTATAATAAAATACTCTGTGCAGATGAATCCCGTTCTTGTCAGGCATGGATACATATTTTCAGGATTCGATTATTATTTTTCATTTTATAATTTTTATTGACATTATATATTTGCCGCGCCCACCTACATCATGCATTAAAATATAAGCCCAGTGCGCATATACAGATAAGCACACGGCTGTCACTGGTCTGGTTCTGCGCACGCACTTTCTTTTTCATGTGACTTCTCGCGGATAATTATTTTAATTTTATTCATTTTTATTATTTTATTTCAATTATTTATTTATTTATGTGTTTTTGGTCTTTTTTTATGTCTCAAAAGTGTTTTCTTAAAGTAAAACAATTAAAGCGTTTAAACGCTTAAGGCTGTAATAATTGCATTAAAGGCACCTTTTTTCGCAGAAACTGAGTAATCGATCACGCCAAACATAATCGATATAATCACACCTAATCTAATCGATACGTGTGTCGATAATTCAGTAAGAGTTTTTCTGGTCTGCATATCAAAAAAAAAGTTTACTAAACACTAGATAATGCAGACTGTGATCAAAATGATTTGAATACATAGATATTTTTCCTGTTTTAATGGCCAAACCTGTCCCAAAAACTGAGTACCAACTGGAAACTGCATATTCAGAACTCACAGAGATTTTATAAATGCAGACCGACGTGACAGGGCGAGGAAGTATATGCTACTATCTTTCACCCGTTTAAGAAGATCATGAAATACTGAAACCTTTGCATATTGGTCTTTTTGCCTTTTTTTGTTCCATTTTTGCTGTCTTTTGGCAACTAAACCTGGATATTTGTAAATAATGAAGCGAAACAAATAACTAATTCACATTAACTATTTCTATATTTTAACAGAATTTGGTTCACATAGAGCTTAAAGGAACATACCCCATACTTGTCTACAATGGGAGTAGGCAACCGTCCCTGCCTCCAGCCTTTCCCTCCCCCTCCCTTTCTTGTGGTGGGGGTGGGGTGTTAACGATTTATTTTGTGATTTGCTTTCAGTTTCTGACATATAAAACTAGAGTGACTGCCACTGGTAAAGTGTTCATTTTGGCAACACAACACCAACCGCTGGAAAGAACCAAACCAGATGAAGAGAAGGCGGTCTGAGACATCAAGGACTCCACGAGCGCAAAAAGCAACTCACTAAAGTAAACAGTAGGCTATTTGAACCACTGTACAGCGGAAATAGTAGGGGATTATTCTTACCAGGCACAATACGTCGATATGACGTCAAATCGCCGTCAATGCGACGTCATCACGTTGCATCGACGTCAATACGACGTTATTTTGACGTCATATGCCTGCTGGGATTTGGTGATCATTTTCTCTATATGTTGTGCTGATTCTGCTTCTTTTGATTACCCACAAAATATGTTGTGGGTCAATATGGAAAATCATCCTTAAATCATCTATTAGTTTGACAGTTCGACAATCTCCCAGCAGGCATACATTGTTGACACAATATTGAATCAACGTTAGAACGTTGAATCATTGTTGATTCAATGTTGTGTCTACGATGTGTATAACATTGATTCAACGTTGATTCAATTTTGTGTCAATGATGTATGCCCGCTGGGAGCTGCTTGTAATACGTTTTAAATGTTTGAATGCGGCAATTCGGAGATTCAAGGACGTTATCTTAAATATCTTAATTTACACTTGCCAGAAAAAATGAGCCTTATATTCGAATATTCGCAATAATGTCAAGCTATTTATGAAGGCAAGCCTAAGGAAACATTGCAGACCCTGATCAGGCGCCGCATGGCGCAATTTCTTATTTAGGTCTACACTTTGCGCCTTGACTGAACAGTTTTATAACTTGGAAATGAACCTAGGTGTCCGTTCTGTTTGGGGTAGGGCGGGAGGAGGGGGAGGGGGCTAGTCCACTTGGCAAAACACTGTAGACTCAGCGCCTCATAGAGCAGTTGCTTATTTAGGTCTACTCTGTTTGCCTTGAATGAACGATCTCATGACTTGGAAATGAACCTGTTCGTTATGTTAGGTGGAATAGTCCACTAACCTCTCATGGTCTTTGCTTTTCTCTCTCTCTCTCTCTCTTGTAGAAAAAAAGAAAGAAAAATATAGTTTCCTTACAATAAGTTCTAGTCACACCTCCACGCACTACCAACTGGACACTGCATATTCAGAATTCAGTGAGATTTTTCATGTAGGCCGACGTGACAGGGCAAAGAAGAATATGCTATCTTTTACGCGTTGAAAAACAGAACCTTTACATGTTTATCTTTTCTAAGTCTTTTTTAGTCTTATTGCTGCATTTTTTCGGTCTTTTTGATAAGTAAATTTGAATAATCTTCATTTGTAAATAATAAAGTGAAGCAAATGATTAATACACATTACTATTTCTATATCTTAACAGAATTTGGTTGGTCTTTTTGTTGCTTTTAAGGGTCTTTTTGCCGTCCGGTATGTGCCTTTTTGCTGTTTTCAATGGACTTTTTGCCGTGTCTCTAGTCTTTTTCTGCAAGTGTTTCTCTACTGGATCTTATTGTCATTTTACTTCGTTGTTGAAAATACATGTAATATAAAAATGATATTGGAAAAAATTGTTAACTATTTCATAACACTGTTTGCATATTTAAACAAAATTTAGCTGGTCTTTTCGCTGCATTGATTGGTCTTTTTGCCAACTCTTTTTGTCTTCAAGTTTGCTGTCGCAAAAAAAAATATTTTGTAAAAAAAACTATTTAGAGGGAAACTAATTAGTGGGAATCAGCGTGTATATATAAAATATATGATGATTTGCTTGATGATTTGTGTATGTCTTAGCAAAATTTAACAGACTTACAGACTTGTATTCAAAGTAAAAATATATGGAAAAAATCAGTTTAAAATAAGGTTAAATACGTCCTTTTTCTTGTATTTTTTGTTTGTAATTTATTTATTGATGATAAAAACCTAATCAACTATGTGTTAGGGGGTCTTTTTGCTACATTTCTGGGTCTTTTTGCCATCTTTTTGCGTCTTTCCGCGTCTTTTTGCGTCTTTCCGGGTCTTTTTGCGTCTTTCCGCGTCTTTTTGCGTCTTTCCGGGTCTTTCCGGTATTTAGGCACCCCCGCTATACCTGCTAGGTGTGACTATCAGCCGTGAGTCACATTAAATAGCATGTCTTGTGGTGGACGACCAAAAGTTCTACGAACCCAGTGGACAGCGTAAATGCTTCGCACGATATTACGAGGACTTGGCAGTACCCAAGGACAATGATTATGATGAGGTCTTTTTAAGGCTCTGTAATATCCATTGTGATGAAATACAAGAAAAGTGCTCCAGATCTGAAGATGATGTGTCTTTCTGTGAAGCGGATATTGAAAAAGCCATTGACAATTTGAATAGTGGTAAAGCCATGGATGAATATGGACTGTCCTCGGAGCATCTTAAGGCTGGCAAATCCGAACTTATTCCAATTGTTACAAAAGTCTTTAATAAAATCCTAACTGATTGTTCAGTTCCACCCGTGTTTAAAAGCGGTATAATTACTCCAGTTTTGAAGAAGGGAAAAGACCCGAAGCTTCTTGAAAATTATCGTGGTATAACTGTCACGTCAATTTTGGGAAAATTGTTTGAATATGCTCTGCTAGATAAAATTAGTTATACTCAGTCAGACCTTCAGTTCGGATTTACAGAGGGATTGTCTCCTATGATGGCTAGTCTGATAGTCAGTGAGGCGAAAGCAGAATCGTCGGAACATAAGAACACTGTATTCATGGCAACATTGGATAGCCAGAAGGCCTTTGATGTCGTTCATCATTCCATATTGTTAGTTAAACTCTTCGAAAAAGGCATAACAGAAACAACGTGGTTAACGGTAAGAGATTTATATCAAGACATCTCGTCAAAGGTCAAATGGTTGGATGGTTTGAGTGATAGTTTTCCAATCAACCAAGGTGTCCGTCAGGGCGGAATTCTTTCTACTCACTTGTATAAAATCTACATTGATGAATTATTGAATATCCTGAAATCAAAACGTCTGGGCCTCAGAATTGGAACCGTTTTTGTGGGTAGTCCAACCTGTGCCGACGATGTAGCCTTGCTGGCATCTTCAGCCGAAGAACTGCAGATAATGTTACAGGAAGCAGTTAGATTTGCCCGTAAATACAGATACAAAATTCATCCAACAAAAACGTGTGTTACAGTCATTTCCAATCAAAAATCTGGTCAGAACAATACATGGTTCCTTGGTGATACTCCTATAATGTTGTCGGATAGTTCCTCTCATCTCGGGATGACTAGGGCCGCTAAAAAGGAGTCTGCATTGAACGTTAGTGAACGGATTAGCCTAGCAAGGAGGACGGCATACTCCTTGATGAATACTGGAATGCATGGCTCAACTGGATTAAACCCAATGACCTCATATGTAATATATAAAGCATACATTCTCCCACGCCTTCTTTACGGCCTTGAAGTGTTAAAACTAACGAATGGACAATTAGATCAATTATCGAAATATCATACTCAAACTCTTAGAAACATACAGTCTCTTCCTCAGCGAACTTCAACGTCTGCAGTGTTATTGTTACTTGGAGCCTTACCGCTTGAAGCTGAATTGCACAAACGACGTCTAAGCCTTGCATACAGTGTATTCAACAGTGATAATCCAAGTCTGAAACTGCTGGTACAGAGGCAGTTAGCTTGTTCCTTCAACAACAGCAACAGCTTTTTCTTCGAGTTGGATGCTATTCTTCAAAAATACAGACTTCCGTCCCTGTGTCAGCTGTTTTGCAGTGATTTCAATAAATTGCAATGGAAACAGATTTTTGTTAAAGCTATTAACTCATTTTGGACAACTCAGTTAGTTAATGATATAAAGACAAAGAAAACTCTGAAATACCTGTCTGTAAAAAACCTACGTATTGGCACAACCCATCTGGTCTGGAGAAATGTTGATTCCTCAGTTAGTGATGTCAGGAAAGCAGTGGTAAAAGCATGGATTCTGACTGGTACATACATACTTCAGAAAAACTGTCAGACCTTTAGTAAGAGTACAGTGGATGCAGTGTGTCGTCATTGCCGTTTGGGAGATGAGGATCTACTACACCTAGTGTCACGATGCCCAGCCTTCTATGATATCCGTGAATCAACTATTACTTCTTTGAGAGACATTATCTCACACTTGGGTGTAAATCTGTGGGAGCAGTATTGTACGGATTGGTTATTTGTTCTTAAGACATTGGTCTGTGTTGAGTCTGTTGTAAAGACAGTCCCAGAATTGAAAGATGTACAAGATAATATAGAACAACTGTCAAGAAACTGTTTTTATAAAATCCACGTACGCAAGTTACAGTTAGAAAATCCCAGGGGGTAATGGTTGTTTGCTGCCATCCGACGTGTACATAGACTTTCCATAGAAGTTTTTAGGTGTCGGCCAGCGAGATTTTTATAAGTTGTGGATTTTAACATAAACTTTTAACCTGAACTTTAATCACGTTCCTGTGCGGAACGGTGCTCCTACCTAGAGGAGGAAAGTACATCAACAAAGACAAAAAAGCACACAAGGGGAATCAGGACAACTCGCCCCAAAGACAAATCGCCCCAAGACGGGTGCGTAAATTTACCGGAACGGACTGAATTACCGGAACGGACACCGGAACGGACCCGTTTTCCCCTATCTTCAGTTGATATTTGTATTATTTTATTAACTACACCCTTAATATTTTTACGTATTCTGTATGCCGTCTAGCGCAAAATCAATTTGAGATATTAATCAAAATACTCTTTGAGCATTTTGCGCCATGGGTAGGCCTCTCTTAATACCCCACGCATATGTGTTTAAGATAAGATAAGATAAGATAAGATAAGATTTTTTTAAAGTCGGCAAGTTTCATAACAATACAACATAATCTCTTGATGAGCTTTTGAACCGACTGCTAAAACAAGAGTATATGATCAACATTTGTAAAAGAGCTGTAAGAATGAATAATAAGTTATAATTGCATCTGGCCTGGCTGTCTGCATGTCACCAGACCCAAGTGTCTGCACACCATGCAAACAACCATGTCAGACCCAAATACTTGGAGATATAATACGATATTAGAAATATATAATTTATCATACTCACTAGCCCTATAAGGAAAGAAACTGCCCTATTAGCACATAAAACATGTATAAGCACATAGGATATTAAAGTAGCTTACATACTAGTCCGCTTAGCAAGGGCAAGATCATAAATTCAGAGACCCACTACATTGTACTGGATGGTGGGGCTTCGCAGGTGGCAGCTCAATCGCTAAACAGCAAGCTTCACTCCACCGTCAAGTCAATGTGCCTTATCTTACCCCCACCAAAGGCAGACAGTGACTAACTAAACAAGATAACTATAAAGCTAGCAAATTAAAGCAGCATTCCGAAATAGCAACAATGCAATATAACTCACTTAGCAAGGGCAAGATAGACAAAGATTTGGACATTGAACTGGATGGTGGTGTTTCGCAAGTGGCAGCTCAATTGCTAAATAAGAAGCTCCGCTCCACCATCCAATCAATGTACCCCATCATACCACCACCAACCGAGCATCTATAGAAGTTAAAAAAGCATAAGAACTACTACGACACAATAAGCATATATAATTTCATCTTAAAATCATATAATCTTATATAAAAATCTGGTTATCTTTCTTCCAAGACTTAGAGAGAATGAAAAATACAAAAGTTCCTGAATTTTTGTTCCATATTATCATAACCAACATTTCATCCAAGGAATTATGTAGATCTACATGTATCAAATCGGTGGATGAAGTCAGGGGTTGCTAGTTAAAATAATACATGTTAGTCATAGGTAGGGCCTGGAATTAATCTGCGCGTGCAGATTGTATCAAAATATCTCAAAAATCGGCTGGAAATAGGAATAATATGGGTCTGTTCCGGTCCGATCCGGTAATTAGGCCCGTTCCGGTAAATTTACGCACCGCCCCAAGACAACTAGACCCTCAAAAATCTCACCCCAAGACAACTCGCCCCACAAAAATCTCGCCCCAAGACAAGTTAAGGCGTAAAAGGAAGGAAGAAAGAAAGAAAGAAAGAAAGAAAGAACTCGCCCCTAGTTCTCAGACACTCACCTTACTAGAATATCTACGGATATTCTGGGTGGACCTACGTCACCCCACTCACTCGTGCTTCCCGGACCTACCATTCACTGGCCTACATACAGATACCTAACCGCACTGACTACTACAAGTACTCATTTTATCCTCTCGCAGTCGTTCAGTGGAACAGCCTTCCAGCATCCATCGCCACCCTGACAGACCCTGGCAGCTTCAAGCGGGCTGTCAGTCAGGTGTGCCACTTGAAACCCTAAACTTATCATACTGCTGTTTTTATCCTCACCTTTGATTCTACTGTATAATACACTAATACTAGCACTTTTAAATCCACTCTCACTGTCATCTGTTTTTAAATTCTTTACTTTTATCGCATGTCGCGGGAACCCGGCGCGTAAAACTCATATGAGGGTGTATGCCGTATGAAGAGATAGATAGACAGACCTTGGTAACTGTACATTAAATACCCAAACCACAACGACGATGACCTGGTACACCCGGGGGCTGAGCAGGGAGGTTCGAGGGCACTGCAGTTGGTCATTGAGAGATGTTTCGAGCAAGTGTAAACTTACTTGCTTACACACATAAAAGGGTCCTTGTCAGGACCAACAACTACCATGAAAGAAAAACTTATTACAATGTCAATCAAACCTTTTGTTTTGACATACATACATACATACATACATACATACATACATACTATCTATCTATCTATCTTCCTTTACGTCTTAACCCCCGAGGGGGGCGTCAGACGGGTTCCGGCGAACCAAGTGCTGAAGAGGGGTAGCTGAAACAAAAGTATAGGAAAGTGTGTGAGATGAGTTTGTACAGTGCGATAAAGAGTGTTAGTATAGTTAAAAGATAAAAACAGAAATTGGTGTTTAGGGAGAGACATGGATCACCTGGCAGACAGCACCACTGATCTGCGCCAAGGTGGGAAGGACCGGTATGTAGGGTGGGAGGGCATTCCAATGGATGATAGTCCTAGGGAAGAATGTGTACCTGTAGTAGTCTTTATAAGTGGGGATTTGCCGGTATGAAAGTGGGTGGATATGTCTTGATTGTGTAGTGTTACGAACAAGGTACTCAGATGCAGGAATGGCAACAAGGTCATATGTAACCTTGTACATCATTATAAGACGACAATCTATACGTCGTTGGTCTAGGGGGCGCCAATTCAGGTCCTTCAACATAGCAGTAACACTGGATGTGTAATTATAATCTCTTGTCGCCCACCTGACAGCCCGTCTTTGGACTGATTCCACTTTATGTATATCAGTGGCAGTGTGGGGGACCATACTGTTGAAGCGTACTCCAACTGGGGCCTTACTAATGTTTTATAAGCTACTGATTTCAGGTCCTTATTATGGACCCGAATGTTTCTTTTCAGAAATCCAAGAGTCTGGTTAGCGCTCTTGGTCAATTATCAATATGGGTACTCCATGTTAGGTCATCCGAAATGATGACCCCGAGATATTATGCAGATGCAACACTATCCAGCTCAGTATCATGTAAAAAGTACTTAGTCTGAATGGGGGTTTTAAGACGAGTGACATGAAGGACCTGACATTTAGAGGGGTTAAAGTTCATATCCCACATCTTTTCTCATTGTTCTAGGCTGAGTAGGTCCTTTTGGAGGACCTTGCCTTCGGACGGTGAGCTAAAAGCAAAGTACATTGCAGTATCATCTGCAAAGAGCCTTACTCTTGATTTGACCTGCTCTGGTAGGTCATTAATGTATGCAAAGAGGAGAATTGGTCCGAGAACTACATACATACATACATACATAGGCGGGCGGGCGGACGGGTAGATAGATAGATAGATAGATGTGGCCCTCCAAACTCAGAATTTTTAAAGTTAAGCTGTTCATTGTGGAAAATGACTTGATCATTTTATTTGATAACTACACTGTTATTTGAAGCGTAAATCAAACTGTGGCTGTGAGGCATGCTACAGACATTCATTAATGCTTATTAATATTAGTATTTGTTGACCCCTTTAGCGCTTAACGGGACAGGGTTTTGGCAGATTTATGAGGCAGGGCAAGCTGTCTTTTGAACTTTTAGTGAGATGCCTTCTGAAAGGTGGTGTGGTGTGTGTTTGGAGGGGGGGGGGCGTCGTCCAGGGCAGAATTCTTTAGAAGAGCGAGTGGTCTAAGGATGTGGGGCGAATTGTCTTGAGAAGAGTTGTCTTTGGGGCGAGTTGTCTCAGAATGTGGGGCGAGTTGTCGCCTGAAGTTTGGGCGAGTTGTCTTGTGGCGAGATTTTGGTGGCGTGAGTTGTCTTCGGACGAGTTGTCCGTAATTCCACACAAGATATCCGACGATACTGCCATCTGTAATTTGAACTAATATGCAATAACACACCCAAGCTCGAGTGGAAAAATACACTTAACCGCAAAATACATCAGATGGTTGATTCGTTCTGGAAGTCAGATATCACAAACAAATTTTCCACTAAGTACATAAATGCTGACGTGGTGAACGTAGGTGCATCGCATCATGCACTTTGTCGATGAAGTGAAAAATGAAAAGGTTTTTCGTAGGAATACCGAATACATACCAACGTGCCAGAGGACACAGTCTTAAATTATTCAAGGGTAGGACAAGAACGGAGGTCAGAAGGGGTGTGTTCAGCTCCCGGGTGGTTGGCCCCTGGAACTCTCTTACAGAGGAAGTGGTTTCAGTACCCACTCTTAATTCTTTTAAAGCACGCTTTAACAAATTTTGGTCATCCCGTCCCCATAAGTTTAGTGCATCCTGCTACAATTAGTAGCATCTGGAAGCTATTATTAATTTTAGTAAATTACCGGTCTGATAAAGCATATAATAAAGGGCCTAAGAAACTATTAGTTTATGTGGTGGCCAACCACATTTGGCTCCGGAACAGTGTAATCAGTGTTATGTAAGGTCTACAGTCAGAAATAATGTTCACGACAGTAGAGGGCACAAATAAAATGTAGGTTGTTTGGCTTCTCTTTCTAATGATAAACAATCTGAAATTATTGAAGCTTTTAACTACATCAAGATATCTAGATGATCTTTTAAATATTGACAATCCTTACTTTGAATGCATGGTGAATCAAATTTATCCACCTGAGCTGCAGTTAAACAAAGCTAATGCAGCCGATACTGAAGCCACTTTTTTGGATTTACATTTATCTGTTTCAAATGGATTTGTTATTTTCCAAAATTTATGATAAACGCGATGACTTTGATTTTTACATAGTAAATTTTCCATTTTTTGGATGGTGATGTTCCCCGTTCTACCTCTTACGGGGTTTACATTTCTCAACATATTCGGTTTGCTAGAGTGTCTAGTCATGTGACTGACTTCCTTGCCCGTAATAAAATTTTAACTGCTAAGCTTCTCCAACAGAACTATAGATATCATAAACTTCGAAAAGCATTTTCAAAATTCTTTCGCCGACACTATGTTTTGGTTTTTTAAATTCAATGTCGGATTAAAAAGTCTTTTGCAACAGGGCCTATCGGAACTAGAGTTTTATGGTGACTTAGTCTATAAATTAAAAAAAGTGTAGGTAAGTCTGATTTTTCTGATCAGTTCAGGAAAATTATCGTTCGTTACAAACGTATTGGATATAATATAAATGTAATGCTACAGCCTGCATGTTTAGTTGTCCACCCAATTATGGTTAAAAACTTTGCTTCCCTCTTTAATTGCACGCCGGGTTGGTCAGGCATCAGACTCAATGATTGGCCCGACATAAAGCTACTTAATTTAGTTGCTTCGGGGCAGAGTTTGCCTTGTCTGTTGCTTGGTTATGCGGGGTTCAACTGATAGTTCTCTTTTGCTCCGGTATTTCAGTGGTGTTGTCTGACTTCCCAGGGGTCTCCTGGTGTCGCAATACGTTCTTTCCGTTTAGTCCTCATCTCTGATTCATCATAGGCCTTATCTGTGATTTGTTTGTTTCCGGTGATGATTCATTGATGAGTTAGGAAACCTTCATGCGGACCAAACAGCTAACCTAATGTTTCAAACCACTGCAGAAGCAGAGGGCGAGGTTTGGGCCCAGTAAAACATGTCTAAGCCCCCCAGTAATCCTTTGCTGACCGTTCCAAGGCGGTACTGCTGTTGCGGTTCCTTGGTGTTATATTGTGCTGTGTCCGCTTGTCTATCGTCTCTGGCGTTTTGGTCACCTATATTGCTGCCCAATCTGCCTTTTGTTTTGATTTGTTTTGTAATTAAAATTAAAAATAAGTAAAAATAGATGTTGATGCTGTTATTGGGGTAGCCGAATGACCATCTGTTTGAGAAAGAGCTGTTCATTCGGTTTACTGTGCGTGTCTTTCGTAAACTTGTGTCAATTTCTGTGTGTATGTGCTTCTTGAGAGCAGAATGTGAGATTTGATTGTATTAATTCCTGATCATTGCCTATCTTTTTACTTACTGGAACATACATCTTGCAAGCTAATCGTGCTGCCTTTAATCAATTCTCTATGAACCCTCCTTGTAAATTGTGTTCAGTTCTACCAGAGCTCGCCAGCATTTCATTGCCGAGTGTGTTTTTCTTGCACATTACAGACAAACCTACATCAAGAAACTGTTTGTGCAGTTCTATCAGTCAAAGATATTCTCCAGCTTCAGGACCAAGAATTTCTTAGTTGACATTGGACTGCACAGCCTGTATCGACCTACAAGGTCTGGATTCTGAGAAGTTTGGATTGCTTGAGCTATATTCATGGGAGTATACATGTATATACATAAAACATCTAAAGAGAATTGATGCTCTAAGACAGATTTCTTGGCATTGACAAGTGAAAATACATAACCAGCAGCTTTGGGTGTAAATAAGTTACATCACATGTATATAATTACCACCGGTACTGCGCTCAGTTTTTTTTTTTTTTTTTAAAGGAATTTGTTCAGGTTAGCCCGTTGACCACCGACATGGGAATTGGCTGTTCACATGGCTGCCGCTGGTGTTGTCTTTGGTGATGACTAATTTTGTGTTGCCCATATGGTGAATTGGGTTGGACCTGGGATTGAAGTGTTTCAGTTCCTGGGTATTTTCCTCCTCACTCTTTCAATATCAATCTTACCTCATTGAGGGTGCGCCGAATAAATAAGCGGCTGATCTCTAGGAAACAGGCCGGGCCGCGTAGCGCAATCGGTAGGGCACCTGACTCATAAGTCAGAGGTGCTGGGTTCGAAACCCGGTCTGGCCACATACTTTCGTTTCTCCTTCCGCTGATTCAAGAAGGGCAGTTGTCAGTTACTGGCGGAAGTATGTGCACTTAGTACTGGTTAACCGCTTAGGAGGTCTAAGCCTGCCCAGGAATAGTGTGGTTAGGTTAACTGACCGTCCCGACATGACCATAGCTGTTTACCGTGGACGTTAAGCATCAAATCAATCCAATCCAATCTAGGAAACAGAACGGATAGCACAAGGTGGCATATGATTGCACAGGGTCGGGTTGCCCAAGGTAGGTATAAAGGCGGAAAACGGTATAATATAAAAAAAATTAAAGAGTAACTACACTTCAGGAACTGACTGAATCAGATCCCAAACCCTATCCCAAACAGCAAGGGGAAAGATTGACAAAGACATCCCAACAAACAATAAATTACAAGTGATAAGCCGAGTCAGCAGCTCTTTCCCAAATAGGTGGCAACTCAGCTATCTTTACTGAACTAAATAATTTAGACCAACAGAAGGATTACAACAGACTAAGCAAATTATACGAAAAACATTTCACAACTATTTTTACCTATTTTCTATTTTTATTATAGAAGGGTTACTGACGAGGCTTTATTAGCCGAAACTACGTAGTCTGGCCCATGTTCCTACTTCTGTATGTATTCTCGCTCTTGAAGTAACTTTTTAAGATTTTAATTAAAATGAGAACACAATAAAGTTTCCTTTTAAAAGGAAAGGCTTGCCAAGTTAGCATTTTGTTTCCGAAATACATGTAGTTCAATGTTTATGGTCTTTTGTGGCGTATGGTTTGTGGTCTTCGGAGATGAATCTTACTTGGAGACAAAACGTCCACAACAGTTGTAAACAATGAAGTTACGTTACATTATGACCATTCTGATAATCATATGATAACCTTCAGTGAAAAGGTCAATTTTTGCATCACTGCTAATGAAAAATATTTCAAAAAAGCACTTAAAAATAAGGATTTTTCGTATTCTGTTATGAATTGTTACAAAAAATTTAAGGACATTAGAAGATTTACTGGCCGTTTCGTTTTTTTTTTTTTTTTTGTTTTTTGTGAAACTAAACAGAACTTTTTTGCACTTTGGAGCAAATGGACTACACATAACTGGTGAAGTGCAATGAAAATAGTCCAAAGGGTATTCAAGTTACAGAGTGGACAAGAAAATATTAATGGAAGTACAAACATATGGACAGAGACAAGTGGACAGGAATTTGATTGCTATATTCCCTAAACCGTTCAGTCAGGGACAAAGTTATGTTTATTTTCAGATCGTCATGTCTTGATGTTGAGAAAAATACACCCTACATTGGAACAGTACTTTTCCAAGTACTTTCCATTTAAGATGATGTATGGTTCTTGACTCCTGGAGGAAATAGTGGAAGTAGTTCGTCCTACTAGCCTCATGTGTGACAGATTGGTAGGGTAAAAATCTTACTGTTCGCAACAATGGTTTTTATCACAAGGGGAAACAAATTTTGTGACTGTTTGCCTCCTTGTTTCTGTTGGCGCAGATTTAAAAGCTGGCCACCACGGAGAGGAGGTTATTATGAAAATGATAGTTCCTTCCCAAACAATTGCCATAGGGTGTCTGTAGTGAGTGAGTGAGTGAGTGAGTGAACTCGGGTTTAACATCCCACCAACAACTAGGTCCTAGTCCTACAGAATGAGACCTCAGTTTAAAGTCTCATCCGAAAGATCGGAGAAGGGGGATCGATCTTGCAATCCCTGGATTGGTAGTCCAGCGCGTTATCCACTACACTACCACCGCTCCTAGATCGTCTGCAAATAGATAGCTTATTATTTCTCGTATTTCGTCATCATTGAATTCAGTTATAAGTACTGGTTAAGCCTGTGGTATGTTGTTGTTGTTGGCTTATTGTTTTCCTTTGGAAGCAATAAAAATACACTAATTCATTCATTGACTTGTAATCATTACCAATTACCAGTTATACTCTATACCACAGATTTGCCGGGTCGCATAGTGCAGTCATTAGATACTGTATCGAACCCGGGGCCTCTGGTTTTTAAGGCAGAAATAAATAATATCTAATGACTGCACTATGCGACCCGGCAAGTCTGTGGTATAGAGTATAACTGGTAATTGGTAATGATTACAAGTCAATGAATGAATTAGTGTATTTTTATTGCTTCCAAAGGATGTTTGTTTTCAGAATCACTTGCGTGTTGTCCTTGGTCATCATATATTTGGTCATTATATAGGGATTTAATGCAAAATATTAAAGAATTCTTCTATATTTTAGTAAGTTTTATTCAAAAAAGGAGGGTAACTGTTAACATTGCATAAGCTTAGAAAAGGATGATTTGGTGGCAATTGTAAGATACTGATAATTTTTCCATATAACACATGTTGCTTCCTGAATTGAATTTTTTCAATGAGGACCTTTCATGAAACTGAATTTCAATGTATGTTTATGAAAAATAAGAAATAGTATCTAGTAAATACCATCAAACACCTTGTCTGTAAAACCAGTAAATGCTTTTAAATAAAACTGTTGGCACAGACCCTTATCAGACTGTTCCAACCAGCAGTCTAATTTGGATCTACACTCTACACTGTTTGTGCAGGCATAGCAACTATTGTTGAAACATTTTAGTCCGGGTTTTACAAAGTCCAGAGTCCAAAATCCAGGTTTTACTTAGTCCAAAGTCCAGAGTCCAGGTTTTACACAGTCCGAAGTCCAAAGTCCAGAGTCCAAGTCCAGTCCACGTTTTACATAATGCCCGCTAATTGCGCATGTCGTTATTTGACAGTGGACAATTATCAAGAAACATCCAAATACACCGGATAAATATAAAAATAAAAAAAAACTTGGTTTTTAGCAAGACAAAAAATGCTAGACATGTTCAATTATTTGGTGTGCGAATTTGTGGCGTGTCGTTATTTTACGGTGCTTAGGTACAAAAGTGCTACCAGCGAAAGAAACAGTCAAACGAAGTTACGCCCCGTAGACGCTCTCCATATATTGGTTCTCCACTTGCAGTTATGGACCATACTCGAAGCTGGGAACAAACCAGCGTCTTCCGCTGGAGTGCGCATGACAGGTAGTCATATTCCATCTGAATACATAGGCTCGCCCGCCGAAGCGGGCAAGCCAATAAATTAAACCGCACCGAACATAAAACAAATGCAACCGCAACGAAAGTACCGCCTTGGGACGGTAAGTAATAACTACTGGGGGTGGGGTGGGTTAAACCGGTACTGGGCCCAAACCTTCACCCTCACCCTCCGCCGCGGTGCACACAATTAGTTGGTAGTTCGGTACGTATGGAGGTCCCCTAACTCATCAGAGAGTCATCACGGGCAACAATTAAAATCAAGAAAAGACTGTGATGAAGCAAGGATGAGGACTCGACAGCCAAAACGTGTTGAGACACCTGGAGATCCCTTGGGCGTCAGCAACACCACTGGAACACTGGAGCAAAAGAAGACCACCAGTTGAACCCCGGTGGGCCAAGAAACAGACAAACATCTGGCCCCAACGAACTAATATATAGCATTATGTAGGGGCTATCATAGAGTCTGAACCCCGACCCACCGGCGTGCAATTAAAGAGGACAGCAAAGTTGTCAACCGTGATTGGGTTAACCACTAAGCATGCAGACTGTCGCATTACATCTATGTTATAGCCAATGCGTTTAAATCGCATGATAATTTTCTTAAATTGATCAGGAAATTCTGTTTTCCCTACGATTTTGCGTAATTTATATACTAAGTCACCATAAAATTCAGGTTCCGATAGGCCTTGTTGCAAAAGTGACCTTAACCCTGTATTATATTTAGAGACCAATTCAAAGTGTCTACGATAAAATTAAGAAAAAAGCTTTCCGAAGTTTATGATACCGATACCCCTGCTGTAAAAGCTTGGCAGTCAAACATTTATTACGAGAATTGAAATCAGCCAAATGACTAGACACCCTAGCGAAGCGAATAAGTTGAGAAATGTAAACACCATAAGAAGTGGTGCGGGGAACATCACCATCCAAAAACGGAAAACTAACAATGTCGAAATCAAAATCATCGCGTTTGTCATAAATTTTAGATGAAACAAATTCGTCTAAAATTGATAAATGTAAATCCAAAAATGGGGCCTCGGTATCAGAAGTATTTGCTTTATTTAACTGCAATTCAGCAGGATACATTTGACTTACCATTCCTTCAAAATAAGGATTGTCAGTATTCAAAAGGTCGTCCAAGTATCTAGACGTTGAGTTGAAAGCTTCAATGACATGAGCTTGAGTATCATCAGAAAGAGACATCATAAAGTCTCTTTCATAGCAAAATAAAAATAAATCTGCTACAAGAGGAGCGCAGTTAGAACCCATCGGAATTCCTACAATTTGTCTGCGTAACTTGGTACCAAATCTGATGAAAATGTTATCTAGAAGATATACTAAAGCATCACAAACATTTTGGCAAGACCACATTTTAAACCTTTTTTGGTCATCGGAAGTAAAAAAAAATATCATTACAAGCAAGATAAGGAGCACACTCTCTCTGAAAAGCAGTAGTCTCATTTAAATTTATTAGTTTCTTTTTTTATTAAATTATGGGGCAAAGTTGTATAGAGTGTAGAAAAATCGTATGTAGACAAACCAGACGCGCGATATCCTCTAGACTTCAGTTTATCAAGAACCTCAGTAGAATTTTTAATTGACCAAAACAATTTTTTGCCTGACCGTTCGTAAACTTTTTCACAGTACCTAATTACATGAATTTTGATAGCGGTAAGGCAAGAAGTTAATAATTTGGAAGTTCAGTAGTGGTACAAGCACTAGAATTAGCAATAAACCTGGCTTTATATGGTCGTTTATGAAGTTTAGGTAACCAGTACATCGTAGGAAGCTTGTCCTGCCGTTCCTCTACATTTACAGGAAACTTGAGGGCTATATCATTACAGTGCCTAAAGACAACATACTTTTCGTCTTCTGAAGTCTCTTCATGGGCCTTAGTGCCGCTAAGTTCTTGTTTTAATGTGTTAATATAGGGTAACCGTCAAACAACGACACCGTTATTTGCAGCCTTGTCTGCTGGAACCAAAACATACTTACTATGAAACTGCTGGATACCCAACTTCAGGTGACGGCGGGATGTTGATTTAGGTTTAGGCGGCAAAATATTTGTGTTTTGGGAATAGAATTTAATACGTTTATCCATTACTTTAAAAATGTTCACCTTCCATTCCTTTAAGGCATCAGACTCAACATGCTCCCGTTTGCACCATCGATTACCAAAATCACTTAAAGAACAGGCAATATCTTCCCTACATTTTTTGAAATCAATACGGTTAGGAAATCTATATTTTAGTCCCTTCGAAATAGTGTTACGAATTCTTGAATCTGAAATAATATTAAGATTCCCTGTAATGATATGGCCAGCGTCAGGATAGATAAATTTGGAGTCTATACAATCTCATGTATCAGGGGTATTTGTGTGAATATCAAGATCTGAGACCAGTTTATTAAAGTTAAATATAGTGTTTCTGATTGGTTTGTTATATTCATAACATATGATAGGTGGCTCCTTATTCACGAAATAATCCGGGACCGATGCAGTTACAGACCGATCCTTAAAAATACTTTGTAGGTCAATAAAATCAATTCCTTTATTTATAAAAGGAATTTTGAGAAAATGTCTTTCATGGTTGATCTCAGATTCGATTAGTGGACGCAGAGCATGTTGAGTATAACATCTTGTCAGGAGTGAGGCCTCGTACAGTTGATGACCCTTATCGTAGACTCTTTCAGTGGCCAAAAGAATTTCATAATTTGATCTCAGCTAGTCCACTAGATCTATGCTAGTTTCAACTATGAAGATTTTAGAAGCTACTCACCAGTAAATTATTGGCGAAGGGTTATCTTGTGTCAGCTCTTAAAGAGTTCAACGAAGACACCATGACCTCGTTGATCCCTTCAATGTTGCCGTTTCTAAACCTATTTCCGACTTGATGGCCACGTAGTATGGCCTTCAGTTTCCGGATTTTCATTTTCACTGACTGGTCCATCACACATGTATAGACATAACGGGTGCATTATAACAGGCAGATGATGCTGACTGCTAGCGAGCACCTGATCACACTTCCTTTTGTCCATCTATATACATGTATTTCGGATTTGTCAATGTTTCTATGGTTTATGAGTTCAGACTTATGATTTCGGTACTTTGACCGCTTCTACTTTCAACCACTGTGTCAGTGTCACTGCTGGGGATTATGTACCCAATGACATTATTAACCTAACAAAATTAACCATGGTTGTTACAACAAAATACAAAAGGAAACTGGCTGGGAAATCGCCCAGTAATAACGATCCCATATACCAAGGGCAAGGACGTCTGATCAGTCAAATCGTACATTTCCTGCATGTTCTAAGAGCACGGAATGTGCAGCCCAGGCAGGTGCTCCTAGCATTCTGTATGTTCAGACATATTGCTACATGAAAAGTAAAATTACACAATATTTTGAATATTGATGACAGTGAACCACATTGCAAAGTTACACCTTGTAAACGAAAAAGGCAACACATGTCAAATTTTGATCACAGATGATGAGTTTAAAAGTGGTCTCATTAAGAAAACGTATCATTCCCGATGTGGGGATGATCTCAAGTGTAAAGTATGAAGATAAGCAATGTTCAGGGAATTTACAATCAAATCCCATATCCCGTTCTCAAATATTGTCTATGATGTGGTGTGCTAACTCTGTGGAATAATTTATGCGGATGAAACGAAAGGACAACTTAACAAACGAATTTCCAAAACCAATAAAACTGTTGGGTCAGTTCTTGTAAAACATGTCGACTATTACAAATTCCGTGTTTTCAAAAGGTGCGAAAAAAGCATGTTTAATAACATCAGACTACTAACTTATCAAAAAGATTCAAAACACAGGTTTCTTAATCTAAATAATGTCTTTATAGTCTCTGCAGTGAGCCTTAAAACAAAATTTCATCTGTAGAATTTGCATTTTTCTTGAGATAAGCCCCAAAAGTTCTAAATAAATAAAAACATGAAATGTAATAATATTAACATTAAAAATTATAAAACAAACCTTATTTAAAAAGATAAAAGAGACAGTCTGCATGCTTAGTGATTAACCCAATCACGGTTGATAGCTTTGCTGCACTCTTTAATTGCACACCGGGGGATCAGTCGTCAGACTCTATGATGGCCCCGACCTAAAGCTATATATTTTAGTTGGTTGGGACCGGAGCCTTTTTGTCTGTTGCTTGGTCCACCGGGGCTCAACTGGTGACCTTCTTTTGCTTCAGATTTCCAGTGGGGCTGTTTGGCAGGACAGAGATCTCCACCTGTCAGACGGCCCGTTGTATCTGTTGAGTCCTCGTCTTTGCTTCTTCATGATGTTGAAATTTGATTTATGTGTTTACCGTGATGATTCATTGACGAGTTAGAGGGTTATCATGCGAACCGAACAACCAACTAAATGTTTTGTACCACTTCAGAAACTGAGGGTGAGGTTGGGCCTGTAAAATCGATTTAAGCCCCCCCCCCCCCCAGTAATTCATTGCATACTTTTTACTTATACTAAGAGCAAGTATTTTGAAAAATTTATTCAGTGATCAAAATCTCTGTCTCTCTTTTTTTTCTTTTTTTTAGTTCACATTTATCTTATTTTAGTTAATATCATTATATATTTTGGCATGTTAATTTATTTTTACTTTTTTATTATTTTGTTATTCTTGGATTTCTGATAAGCAAATTAGAAAATATATTGTTCAGATCTCTTACATTTTCAAGGTTTAAAATGAGTGATTATAACCCACTTGGGCCCCAGTGGCTGGTAGTGGTCTCGGCACTATATAATTTTATGGCTCTAATAATAAGGTGATCAAGACTTAGAGAGGCCTTTGATTTTCTAATCAGTTGTTCACTGGAGGGGGTTAGATTGGAGGGGGGGGTCGATTTGATTAAGCAAAATCCATGCCTTTAAGTACCGTGAGAATAGGGAGCTCCAATCTATATATGTTTTAAAGTGAAACCTTTTTAGTAGGGCCCATGCTGGCTTTAAACTTTGGTCTGGGGATTGGCCATCTGCTTTGATGGCTATTTTTCAGCTGCCTCCCTGTTAGTTTTTACCAGGTTATAAATTTGAAATGAAAATTTTATCTGGATTAGCAGGAGCCCCGGTAGCTCAGTGGGTTGAGCAATGGCCCACTGATCTAGCGGACCTGGGTGCGAGCCCCACTTGAGGCGAGAATCTGTCCTACTGTAAACGGGGTTCCATTGCACACAGCCTTTCATTATCACCCTAGCATCGTCTTGATATGACTTAAAAACTGTAGAAAATGGCACTATATTGCAAGTCATCCAACCATCCATCTGGATTATCTTTTGGCGTCTAACTTGTGCCACCTGGTACCTCGTGCTGCGTACGGTATTTAGTATGACCCCGGTCTCGAGTCCGGAATATGCCGAACTTTCTTCCGTGCATAGCTTAACATTTTGGCGGGAACTGTCAATTCATGAAATGGCATCAGGAAGTGGGCTACAAATTAACTTAGCGACACAAAAATGTACGATTTGTGTACCATTTTCACATTTTAAAGACATAAAAGAGGATCAATTAGACCAGTCACAGTTAAACGTTAATGTGACTGATTTGCTGCAGTCTTTCAATAATGCGCTACTGATTTTCTGGGAGGTGTCTAGAAATCGTTACGGAACCAGTAGTCGTTTTTCATATTGTGGAGAAGCACAATTCTATCTCCCATTACGCCCAAACGCCCGAGGGGAACACAGACGGTGTACTTGTGTAAACTTCGGTTTTGTAGGATGACAGCCTCTATATGTAGAGCTCTAAAGAAGGGGTCCTTAACCTGCACAGGGGATGAATCTCCCTGCACAGGGTCCTCCATAACCCGAGTCTTCTCTGGCTGCAAACCCTTATTGGGTCTTGCAGCCAGAGCGATACTGCACTTAAAAACTCTAATTCAGCCGATCCATAGGTGGATCGGGCAAGCAAAATTCTAATTTTGGTTAGTTTTATCAATTACCTGCGCTAAAAGATATACAGTGGCTAATTGACTCCCTTATTCATTTTTGCACCATTCTGCAGTGTTTGTGACATTTTATTCCATTTTGAACCATAATAATCTTTGATTGAACTTAATGAGGTAAAGAAAGATATCGCTTTTTGTTGATGACCTCGTTTTGATTTGACAGTTCTTGCGCGTGCCGGTGTACAGGTAAAAATATCCATTATTTCAACATCACAAATCCGGACGTTTCGCGCTTGGACAATTCGCGTTTCGCGTTTGGATAAAAAATTAGTCCCTGGCTCTCAGAGTTGAAAGGAGTAAAATGTCTTAGGTACAAACCAGCGTGTTACGACTAGGACCGAAATGACCATACCTACGACATACCTGCCAAGTTTTCAATTAACAAAAGAGTGAGACTGCGCGCGAAGCATCGATTTAGCCCCCTTTTTCGCGTTAGTTCATTCGCGGAGAATCCCATTGACCATGGAAAAGAGTGAGATTTTTGTGACATTTTTTTTCCTCTTTATGTGAAACTAGAGATTGGGGATGACAGTGGGGAGGAGTAGTACTTAAATTAAGATAAACATCAAGTATTCTTATTTGCTAGGATTTTATACATTCAGTTTATTAAAGTGATCTGCTGTCAAAAATGGCAAGATATGTTCTGCAATGAAGTTGCTAAAGAGAGTTTCAGCTCTGATAACGTCTTGGGCTTTCTTGGTAATAACAAAATCAGATACCGATTGCAAAAGTTTTGACGTTTTCAATGACCGACTGTGAAGATCTGTGTTTATACATCGTTTTTTTTCCGATGTGGGAAACACTGAAATGCCTTTGGCGAAGTTTACTTAACACAAAGCTGTTGCCCTTCTCAACCTTCCTAACCCAGGTAAACTCGATCTCCCATCCATTTTGGTACTTTAATTTATAAATCTTTCTTTTTCTCCAGCGTTTTCAAGTCGTCAATAAAACGGAAGTACACATTTGGTCGTCTTCGGCTCTAATCGTTATCGAATACTCGAGTTATTTATACCCACGCTATTTTAAGACTATCGGAAACCTTTACCTTTACCTATTTTTATACCAGGTGACGAATTTTCCCGGAGATAAATATAGATTCAGTGACCGAGATTGTCCGAATGTAGCGGAAGTTGAGAGAAAACACAATTTTGACGATCGAGAGAGCGCAAAAAAAAGACATTTTTTTTGGTATTCTCATGTTTAAAGTGAAATCGTGAGCAAGCGAAGGAAGCGTGAGTTATGGCTATTTTTCAAAATACGATCGTGAGGTCGTGGGAGGCGTCCAAATTCGTGAGGGTCACGCACAAATCGTGAAACTTGGCAGGTATGCTACGAAACAGATAAAGTGACCGATAGTATTTTTTCTTATTAACACCGGATTGACCTCAAACGATCTGTCAACAAAAACAATAATGGCGGAGATATGTTACAAATCACGACTCCCTCTAAAAAAATTGTTATTTATCTGCTTTTAGACAGGGTATCACATTGAATTACTGTGCCGAATCATCAAAAGGTATTTTTTGATAGGATTGCAAAGTTTACATATAACTGCAACATAATACGCAATAGAAATTCAACCAGAAACCAAGGGCATCTGTGGAAAATACAATATTAGAGTTTTCACCACTTTCGTTCCTCTGACGTCAATAAGCCGCCAATCAAAATTATAAACAGGCTTTTTCAGTCAGAGAAGGCTTGGATTAGGTTCTCCATTTAATGTCCCGATCCGAAAGATGGCAGACTTGTTAACATCATCCCTGCAAATGATGCTAGAATAACATGTTCGGACATAGAAAGACTTCTCCCCGGGTGAGGATCCCACTCACAACCTCTGGCTTCAGATTCAAGTGCACTAACCACTGAGCACCGTGCTTCTGAAGTGAATACTTCAACTAGCTATCTCTTCATACAGATACACCCTCATATGAGTATTACGTTCCGGGTTCTCACAATATCTTCAAAATCAGCTGGATCAATACCTCCAAACCGGATATGGGGACAAGGGGCTTCGCCTATATTAACTCTAGGGCTGGGACGGTACATCGATTAAAATTGATACGCAAAGCCACGATACCATATCAAAACGGGACCCTCAACTATCGATAAAACAAAGTGAATTCCACCAACATGAAAAGTACTTTGTGTCATTCTAGTTACCAGTCGTAATCGGTGCTGGAAACTGCCAGTGGCCTGGTGGCCAAATGCGCCTAAATTTTGTTTCGGGCCACCAGAAATCTCCAAAATATGACCTTTAGTGGCCCAAATTTATCTTTCTGGCAATATTAAATGAATGGGAACTTTAGGTAGTAGATAATTTGGGCCACTGAAAGTAAGGCCTGTTTAGCTTTTCGGCCACCACATTAATCTTGCGAGTTTCCAGCACTGCCTACTTTTTGTCAAAATTCAGTGTTCTTGTTAACGCGTTGTGCCGCGTAAAGGTACCCGAATTTGTTGCCAGATGATGCAGAGACGTTGTAAACGAGACTTACCTGTAAGGTGAAGTTTGCTGTTAATTCTGTTGGTCCTAATCTACCAAGAAACACAGGGGTGACAGTGCTCCAGATAAGCAGCGTATTTGTGTAAATACCCAATAAAATAATTGAAAAACAGGACCTTTTCCTGTAAGCGTACCAATAGGCAGACTAAATTCCTGGTACGTATTGACCCGAAAGACAAGGGTAACGACGGTGTTATCCAAGGCTGTCATGTATAAACAAAAGGGTCGGGTCTAATTCCTATGCCTCATGGTCAAATGTCTGTGTTGACCTCACAGATTTACCGCAGCGTTGTTTATAGATATATTGGTACTCATTCTGTGAATGGTGAGCCAGAAATGGCGGGAAACATGCTGAAGAATCGGCGGAAAAGAATCTTAAAGTGGCCAAACCGAATATCTAGAAATCGCCGGTTTCCGGGAATTTAATCTGACCGGCCTTCTAATCGTATAATTACTATCTCTGATGGCAGGGCACAGCAAATTTATGTTATTGTTTGCATTTTGCAAGTAAGAACTGGTCTAAAGTTTAGGCATAATGCCCATTACGCACATCAGGCACGAGTGAAATACAAAAGTCAGGAAATCGAGTAAGTGTCCTGGAAAAGGCTCAGAATTTCATCATTATAAAAGATACTTTGCGTCCTGCGGACGCTGAAAGTAATTTTTTCGCGTCCGGCACTAGTTAAAACGGGTCCCAGACGCATTTTTTGCGCTAGCGCAAATGCTGGTAGGTAGGCAAACTTTTTTTATATAAAAACTTTTTTGTATTCCAACTGTATAAAAATCCTTTAAAATAGCCTAAAAATAGAGTATGAAATCCCATAAGGCCATTAAAAGTTTGAGTAGCCCCAAAAACATAGGGTCGGTATCGTAACCGGAAACGAAGAGATTTTTTTTTTGGCCTCAGAATGATTATTTCATGTTTGTTTTTGGAAACATGAAATTTATGTCTGCTCTGATTTGTTTAGAATGGTATTTATGTTCTTGGTCAGAAACATCAATCACCTTTACATATATCATTTACAAGGTGTTTGTGTTTGAAATTGAGTGGGAGTTCCCCGTCCATGTTTACGTCTAATATAGCGGAGGTAAACCTAACTGCCCCCATGAAATTCATATTATTTCTGATTGCACTGATGATACTGATAACTGGATGTGTGACCATAATCTAGATTTGTATGGATATATAGATATAAGCTGAAGAGATGATGAGGTTTGGGTGATCTTGACCCCATTATCAAGGTCACAGAAGGACTTTTATTTAGCTTTAAAATATATTGACATCTAAAGACCAACTTGATAGATTATGTCAACATATCAAACTTGAGGATAATAGAATGAGTGGGTGGAAATGCCCTAGTGGAAGATTACAGGCAGTGTTTTCCCCAGAAATTAAAGTAGAAGGTGAAAATTTAAAAGTAGCAGGAACTGCCACGCGGCAAAGCCGCGTGGCCGAGACGGCGAAGCCGTCGAGGGGGAGAGTGCGGGAGGGGTGTCCCCTCCCCCTGGGGGGTCGGGGGGGGCCTCCCCCGGAAAATTTTTGAAAAAATGGTGCCATTTGGTGCATTCTGAGACCATTTTGGAGACTTTTTTTATGCTTTAAAATCTCATATTTATAAGGTCTTGTGGGGAAATAAATTTCTGACAAGCCACCCCCCCCCCCCCCCAAATATTGAGATTTTAAGCATACTCAAATCATCAAAATATTGAACTGTGTGCTAATTAGAAGGTCAAGAAAAAATGATCTTAATGAAATGATTTTATTCTCTGAAATCATGACTGACTGCGTTCAGTATTAGGCTCATCACTTAGCTGACTGATTTCTGCTGTACCATTCGTCTCATTTACTGAAAATATTTTAAGGTTTATTTCAGTAAAACAGGCAAACTTCAGCTGTAGTTTACATTGCAACCCTCTTCATTGATTTTTTTTTCATTTGTCATTTTTACATCGCTTTCAAGATTATATCACTCATATCAAGACAAGCCAATCAGTAGATGGGGTGAAAATGGAAGTACCCTTAAACCACCTGGAGAGGGAGCAATGATAAATAGCCCAGGTCAAAAAGGTGCTTAAAAAAACTAAGTCCAACACTTCAAAAAAATTGGGCATAGGTTCCCCTATAATTTGCATTTTCTTTGTTATCAATTACCCAGGCCTATTTAAAGATATGGGCAAGACAGAAATAAGAGGAAAAGGTGGGTGAGGTGCATTGGCTCATATAGACTACAAGAGTCTTGACTAAGTGTCCGCGTCCAATGCACAACCTTTCCCCCTGGATTAATCTTAGATAGATATGAAAAAGATACATACGTCAAAGCATCTTGTACTAGTGTGGTGTGATCCTCTAGCTTGCTTTGAGGTGAACTCTACACAACAGTGTAAAAGTGGGCGGACTGACAACGATGAAACCGACTTTTTATAAGCCAGTACTTGTCTATTTTTATTTTTTGTATCAACGGTGATCAATCGATTCAGATCAATTTTCTAGTAAGCAAGCAGAATAGGGCTGGATGTCAAAGACGCTAAATGACGAATACTGCACACATTCAAATTACCTCTATGCAAGCCGAATGCAAATAAGTTTGGCTGTGAATCTTTTTTAACTTTTTTCGGTGGCATTCTTCAGCCACTGGCACTGAAGTACAAGTCAGCGTGTCATTGAACTGTGTCATGAGTCAGCAAAACACAGCCTCCTCGGTATATTACGCTAATTTCCGCAGGCTACGCCGGAGATACCCGAGTTGAAATTCGTATTGATTTATTTTTAGAATGGGGTTACGGAGCTTCGCGATGTCATAAATACTAACCTCCGTGCGGCAGCCGGAAATCACCGATAAAACACGGATAAGACCGAGGGCTCTCCGCAAATTTGTGTTGTAAACAAAAGATCAAAACGAAATAAAAGACTACTACCGGCAAAAAAGTAGCCGGCGCGACTGAGTCTTGTAGCAGGCGCATTCGCCGGGCGCCGGGGCTTGTGGACAACACTGTACAGGGGATGGCAATCTCTTTTTCTCTTAAAAACATTTCTATTTTTCTTCCAGTGAATAAACAGTTTCCCTACCTGCACATCTCCACTGAAGAAAGTGAGAAGTATCCAGAGTTCACAAGGCTATTGACCAGTCTAACATCTTACATCACACCAGAGGGGCTGACAACACAGACTAGCAAAGATCTTCAGCAGGTTCGTTATGATAGGAGCCACAACAGAACGAAACAAACAAGGTGGCATGTGCACCCAGCAAAAACTCGGATCAGCCTGGGCAACTGCCCAGTCTGATTAGAGTCTTCGCTGCCTGCATGAAGGTAGCTTAGACCCTTAGCTACCCATTTAGCACACAGCGAAAAATCTTATCAGACTGAGCGAATGCATGCCACTTCGTTGGTTTTGTCGTATCATGACATGTATTTGGCTACAAGAATTACTTCATATTATCAGAAGCAGTCTAATTTAATTCTGCTTGAAGAAGGATTTTTTCTCTTCCAAAACAACCCCAGAAGTCTAGGTTGTCTAATAAGAGGGGTCTAGGTTTTTGGGGTTGTTTTGGAGGGGGGAAAATCCCATCTTATAACCCAACAATCACAGTTATATTTGTTTACATTTCATACGCATGCATAATACTGCATAACGTGGGAGTCAGGTGAAAAGGAATTTGAGCCAGGTGCAAACCATAAATACATATACTTGTATCAGCCAGTTCTTAAGTGCAGGCACATCACAGACTTATCTTTTACCTTTGTAGATTCCCCTGGAGATGGTGCATGTGCACAGGGAAGACTGATCAGATTGCATATCCTGTAAGGTATTTACAAAGCAGTAATGCATACAACAGGTACAGATGAAATGGCATACAGTATAATACCTAGACTGCTCTTTTAGGACCCTTTGAAGATCTTTGCCAGTCTGTGCTGTCATATCTATTTCTGACCTGAGTCTGCACTGTTTATTCAAATGTATCTGCCCCAATACTTAAATTTTTTACGGTATCTTCAGTGCTCCAGATAAGAGGGGTAATAGAGATACTTTTCCATATTTCTGCTTAACATATGTTGTGACCACTCATCAGAACTGTCTCAGCGAGACCGTTCTAATGAGGGGTAGGGATTGGTATTGCCAGAAATTTCGTATTGCGATATATTGCGATACACTGACACTGTATCACGATATGTATCACAATATATTAATATAGGGTTAATAACTTATAGAAATTTCAAGATATGGCTGTCTTTGTTGTTTCATTCATCCTTTAAAAGCATACAAATTAAAATCTGATCTTGAAATATATGTAGTTGGCATAATTAACGTTTCCATCCTTGATATAATTATCAGTGCTGCAGATAATTATTTTTACAGTGGAGTACTGTACTCCTCAAAATGTTGAAAATAGGAGTACAGGAAATTTAGTGGAGTACACAATCCAACTGACATGGCGAATCTTGTATGTTTGTCTATGTATAGTAGGACAAGGTGTATCAAGTGATACTGTTTAGTAATATTAAACAGCATCAGTAGATGAGCCACTGGACCTGGAGAAATAGAAAGATTACTTTTTGATTGTTTTCCTTTCTTGAAGGGGGATTTGAAGAGTAATGACTCATTGGTTACTTTTCTGTCCATGACACTGACTCAGGGCTCATTCAAGGGGGGACATTTTAGAGGAAAAATCGCCATAAACTTGCTGTCTTCTCCATGTTTTGAGCTAAGGGAGAAGTTGAAAGTTCTAACTGTTCTCTTAGCTCAAAACAGGCAGAAGCCTGTTTAACTGTATAGAACATATAGGGAAGTCATAAATTTGGACCACAATCTCTCCAGAAATTTTAGAAAATGTCTAAAAACTTATCCCTGTTTTGGAGCTCTAGGCTGAGCCCTGGACTGACTAAAGAATAGTTAAATATTCTTCAATAACTGTGCTTAAGAATATATAAATAAGCTTGTTTTCTCTTCCTTTTATTCCAAGGAACTTTCAGTATGAAGGGTAAGGTTAACTTTGAAAACAAACAGTTAACAATTGTTGCTGTGCCTGGCTACTTTGGAATCCAACATTTCTCAGTTTCAGATTGTACTTCAGTGTGCTTGCAGTGCTTCTTCTGCTTTTCAGCAGATTCAACACCTCTGACTGACTTATCGAGGCAAAGCCTCACAACAGTTTGTAGCAGATCGTTTAGAATTAGGACCACTACGATACTGCCACTTTCGACAGTTTCTGTTTAAAAAAAACGAATAGATCGTTTTCTGACTCGCCATTTCCTTGAAATCATATTTACCACTACACCGTTAGTCCGCTATCAATAGATGCTTGTATATTATCAATTTTATTGATCAGCGTTCGGTAACACAGATCGGTGATATGGCACTGGATATTCTCAACGGTTTATCCGGTACGCGTGACTTTGTTGAAAGGATGCGTACCACTAATTTTGGCGGGGTTTTCTGTACTCGGCGGACGCGGAATTTCCTGCGTACCGGCGATAAAATTATGCGTAAATACGCGGTACGCGGCCTTATCTGCAGCACTGAATTATGATCCTTTAATAGAATGTCCTACATTGATGGAGCCGCCAGAACAGAGAGACATTATAAGCCAAATTTCTGCAAATTAAGGCGCTTGGAGACAAACTTTGATGTTTTCCTAAGCAAATTTAATGTCCACTGTGGCTGTTCAACAGGACTGCCACTTTTATAGAAAATTAAAAAAGCTTTGCACAAACTTCCGAAAACGAAATATTACGGAAACAATGCTTTTCCTCCAAGCCATCATTGAGAAGTCTTTCCTTTTCCTCCAAGCCATCATTGAGAAGTCTTTCCCCCCCCCCCGCCCCCCCCCCCACCCCACCCCCAATATTTTATAGAATGCAAAAGTGCATGATCCAATCAGGCGCCACCTTTTTTTGTGGGGTGATTTCAAAGAATACAATTAGAGTTAAATGAAGAAGAAGTTTGCAAATTTCAAATTCCAATGATGGGTAATTAGTACTCATAACAAAACAACATCGGAAAAAACTCACCGGTCACGGAGTGAATTGGTAATGATAAGTATTTTCTGCAATATTGTCTCGTTCTCCATGTAATCACATTCTGCGACAACAGGTAATATATCGGTTACCCCTGTCGGCAAAGATCACTGGGCCTTTGATCTGCTGTCTTTATTAGCCACGTGCATCGGAAAAACTTCAGACACAAAACTTTTATTGATTGTCTGAACCTGTCCAGCAATATAGTTGTCGCTTTTGTGAAGCTCATAATTTATTGTTTATTTGTTCTGCAAGTGTCTTTAAAATGATAAAGCAAAAGGATTACATGTTTACTGTCGGAGAAAGCTGGCACGGATGAGGAATTATGTCGCTATTAAAACTTACTGCCTGTAGAGTTTATAGGCGACGCTCATCGTTGACATTGTTTAAGGAAGCCTTTGATCTGTTATTTTCGGAATTCGTGCAAGCCCTTTTAAATAGCCAAAAATTTTGTAGAATATGCATATGGACTGATCGTATCGCCATATGTATTGTTTTCTGTTCAGATCATATTACAATAAACCGATATACCAATTCCATTACACATCCCTAATGAGGTGTAACAACATATTTCATTCAGAAATAAGAAAAAATTGTCTTTAATTATCCTTGATACCCCCTCTTATCTAGAGATCTGTGTATAGTATCTATTTGTAGGCTGAGGAAATTCTTTGACACAAGAAGCACAGTTGGTTGTTGAACAACATTTTTTACCTTGAAGTCCAGGAGTCAGTAAAAAATATGTTATGATCACTCATTGGAACCACTCAGCTAGACAGTTCTGATGAGTGGTTACAACATAATATTTTCATTCAGGAATAAGAAAAATTACCTTTAAATTAAACTCAATACCCCTTCTTATATGGAGCTCTCTGTATGGTATCTGTTTGCAGGCTGAGGAGATACTGCGACACGAGAAGCACAGCTGGTTGTTGAACCACATACTGTATCTAGAAGTCCAGGAGTTGGCTCTAGACTATGAGCTGAGAAGTCTTGAGGTGTCCCTGTCTTCTAGGGATCAACAGGTAAAGAGAAAAAAATTGTTTGCACTTCTCTGCCTGCTCAGTATAATTTGAGCGACACGAGAAAACCAATTAAGTGGTTGTGCGGCAAGCGCAGACTCAGATCAGCCTGGGCATCCCCCCAGTCTGATCAGAGTCTTCGCTGTCCGCATGGAGGTAGCTTAGACCCTTAGCTACCCTTTAAGCGTTTAGCAAAGAGTCTGATCTTGACTGGGCGGATGCCCTGGCTGATCTGAGTCTGTGCTGGGCGCACAACCACATTGTTGGTTTTCTCGTGTCGCGGCTCATTTCACCCATTACATTTTTTGGACAGCATCATTTGTTTTCTTAAAAATGGCAGCCAGACTTTACATTTGAATAGAATAAGTGATAAACTGAGTTAAATTCTTATGTCATGAAAGCTGCATATCACCATTCACATGGGGATTGTTACATTGAAAAGTTGTTGCATAAATACACTTGATAAAGTTTGGCAGCCATGGTGTATAAACTTGACACTGTATGATCAAATTTCAAATGAAGACTGAATATACGCTAGCAAAGAATGACTAGATTGTATAATTGTGGGAGTGGAGAAATGATACACTTGCATAAAAATTTCAACCTGTCCATTCATGTTGGCTAGTGGGTAAGAGCCCTGAGGTTGCTGGTTCCATTCATGCCAGCTGTAAAATTCAGAAACCTAAATTGTCAGAAACCTTAATTTCCCTGAAAATAGAACACCTTTGGAACTGTTTAAGCAGATCTATATGTCCCAGAATTTTTTCTGTAGGTCATGATTTTTCTCTAGCCTCTGGAATATTTCATCCTCTGACCCATTTCCCATTGGCCTGAAATGAATGAAATACTGTTGAAAGGGCTGACAAATCTCAAAGCATCATTCCATATCTTTTCAGTTCCACAAAATTCTGCAAGAATGTCTGACCCTGGCAGAATTAGAAGACTACTTGAACTTCAGCCCAGATCCTAGCATAAAGGTTACGACCCTGGGTCTGACAAAAGAGGAACTCAATAGACAGAACCCCTATAAAAAGGTATATATCTCACCTGTGACAACAGGATATAAACTTGTCAGCCAATTTACGCTTCCTGCCGAGACTGTCCACCGTATTGGGCTTTTTCCATGACTTTTCAAGATCTCTGGCTTCCAAGAATAGCATCAATGAAAAAATGGCTGGCTTCCTGCAGAGACTGTCTGCATGATTTTGCTTCTGGTCAAGAGTCTGCAGGAAGCAGAATCAAGCGGATAGTCTTGGAGGAAGCCATTTATCATGCACAGCAGTCGCTGCAGGAAGCAAGAGATCACGGACAGTCTTGGTGGAAGCCAAATATAACGAGAGTCGCGGCAGCAAGCAAAAACAGGGAGACTAGTTTATACCCTGTGATGACTAGTAGAAGAAAGATAGATGCATAGACTTCCAATGAGCTTTTTAGGTTTAGCTCAGTTTTGTGACAATGCGCAGGCAGGCGAGACATGACATTGTAGCATTCTGGGGAATTCTTGTTGATTGATATATTTGAGTTTACAGGTTCATGTGCTGGTCATGTCATCTCTAAAGTAAATGGAAAGTGTCTGGTTTTAATTGCTAGACCCACTATGAGATGATAGCATGTTTGAACCAAGTAGCTGAAAAAAGAAATAACTTGGTTTAATGATTGGTGCGGACCTTCTGAAGTGTGGCATATTCTGACCCTAAAGTGCAGAACTAGCAGACAAAATTCACTGATTGCAATATTTCAACATCATCCGTCAAAGCTACTTGTATATAATATTGAATGAGAATATCAGATTCCAAAGACTAGAGGGCAAACAATGTTGTTCCAGATAAAGTGGCTCATAATGACCTATGCAAATTCAACTTTTTTTTTTCCCAAAATGCCAATTTGATGCAGGATTTTGCAACATGGTTATAGTGGTAAGTAAATGTGCAACTTCATCAAATTGCAAGATTCTAAAAATTCTTATGAAGATACCAGCCTGTGAAATTGTTAGATTAATGGCAACTGACCAGGCTGCTATAAGAGGAGCAAATTGATCTGGGTCTGCCCTGTTTTGCTGTAGATTTTGTGCCAGAAAATTTAGGTATCTACAGTAACCATTGTACTTTCCTTTCAGCACATGTCATCATTACAGCAGGCATTGATCCCTGAGGTAGAGGAAAGGCTGAGAAAGAAATGTGAAAACCTTGTCCTTGCTCATGACCCGGAGAACTCTGCAGGTGATAATTACTGTAATGGCACTAAATGCTGAGAAGAAGCCTTGGGCAAGCATTGTAGACCCACATTAGACTGCTCCTTCTAAAGGAGCAGTCTGATTAGGGTCTGCACTGCTTACCATTTTGTCAGCAGTTGTTTGCCGTAACTAGATATTCCAGTTTCCTGACATAAGACCACACAGATTGCCAAATTCTGCCCCATCAAGAGCATATGAATGAACATTTTTATTAGTTTTCTGTGTAATTTATTCCAAGTACCATACAGAAAGTTTAAAGCTGAAGACAGGCTTGACATTTTGTAGTCAGGGAGAATGAAACCATTTCTGCAGAAAAACAGCCAGCCACCCATGTGTCTAACTGCAAAATTTGCCAACAGCCTTTAACACAATATAATTTCAACTTTACTTTCTACTGCTAATTTAGCGCAATTTGATTGGTCAAGAGTGCACAGAAAACAGCATTTATACTTTGATAAATCCGCTGAACCAGAAATCGGGAGCTACATGGACTATTTTCTTTGCGGCAGTTTCTAAAATACTTGGTATAACTGACATTTTTAAGATAAAAACTGAGTTGGAAATGGTTTTTATTTTTGTGGATGTGTAAAGCCGGCAAATCACAAACTTAACATAAAGCCCTTTGGGCTTTATTCAGGGCTTTATTCAGTTAGTGAGTGATTTGCCGCCATTTACACATCTATAAAATCCATAAAAATAAAATTCAGTCCTATATTATCATCAAGTCACCTGTATGTTCTTCTATTTAGGTAGTACCAAGTTAATGTTTGCGAAGTCGTCACAGCTTCCAGCCTTAGTTGAGACAGATAAACATCATTTAGAGGAAGCTAGGCAAGCCTTAAAAGAAGAACAAAGAAAAAAAGATAAACAGTTCTGGGCATATTATCAGGTAACAAGTCAGGATAGATCTGTTGCCCAGCTGCTTAGGAGAAGTAAAATGTTAAACTTTTAACATGTCCAAAACTTTGTTTAGAAGATACAGATAATTTTGACAGAATTAAGGCCGTTTGAACATAATCTTTTTTGGCAGCGTTTTGGGATTCAGGGTATGAATTATGTAATTAACTAACACAATTTTTATTGGATTGATTTCAAGCTATATTCTGGGGTTAGGACATAGTGAAGATGTGCATGTAACTTTTTGATGAACACAAAAATTTTTGATGAAATTACTGCCTTAGAAGTCATTTCGGGTAGTCAAAACTCCTGCCTTCTCATCCCTGTGGACAACCTGTTCTCGAGGCCTTTGCCTTTAAACTCTGGCAAGATTGCATCAGGTTGTCCGTAGCAACAAGGGGGCAGTAGGTCTGGCTGTTGCCCAGAAAGGCATGAAATAGTTGTATTCTGCTTGATTTTTCAGACACTGATGGACTCAATGGGCCTTTTAGAGACATTGATTTCTAGATACAAGCTACAGACACACCCAGAACATGACACCATTACCTCAGAATGGCTATATGCTCAGTGTGACGCAATGTGCCTTAAAATAAAGTAAGTTTGGTAGGGATGTAGAATTCATATTAAGGTGAATGGGTACACTTTCAGGGGAAGCAGCTCTGCCATTTTCATTTTTGCTTCCCTTCTGAATGGGGGTCATCTCTTAAAGGAAAGAATTTGCTCCTTTTGGAGCAAATTCATTCCTTTAAGAGTAGACACCAATTTGGATGGACATAGTCATCCAGGGAAGTAAACAGGAAATCACAGAAGTTGTTCCCCTTGGTAAAATGGCAGAAAGAAACATAAGAGTATACCCATACTCCTAAAGAGATAGAAAAACTATTACAGGAATTAATAGGTGGATGGTTGAAGTGTCTCAGCAGTCAGCACATCTTTACAAAGATCAACAAATAAAGGGAAAATGTACATGTTCCTTGTAGAAAATGTAGCTCAATTGTTTATAAAAGTTTCACTGAAAAGTTCATTTGAGTTAATATTGGAACAGAAATACAGGCTTGCCTTATTGAAATTTAATGACTGAGCTAGATAGTGGAAACTTGTGAAAGAAAGAATTCTTTATTGCATCATCTGCAACTAGAGGAGAGAAAGACAATGCTGTTACTTTTGCAATGGCTACCAAAACTTCAGTGAAATTTTTTGGTTTGGCCTTGGTTTGTGACAGTGTTCAAATCTGCTGGACATACAGTTCTGCACCATTCTTATGTAGTATTTTGACTGGTCTTAGAAAGCAGATGTGAAAGAACAAAAACAACTTTTTATCAGGCATGTTTTATTATATTCATTCAAGCTGATAACAGGAGCTCTTGTAGCTCAGTGGGTAAAGGGCTAGCTTGCTGATCTAGCCATCACAGTTTTGATTCCCACTGGAGGAAAAAACCTCAACCGCAAACAGGGTTTGATTGCACACAGCCTTCCATTATCCATCCTCCCATCATCCTGATATGACTGAAATGCTGTTGAAAAGTATGTAAAATCGCAAGTCATCCATCCATTAAGCTAAAAACTCATTAAAGCATAGCAGTCATAAAAGAGATATTTGCAAACAGTGTAGACCCAGGTCAGAAGCTGCTTTCTATCTGATCATGGCCTCAGTTTGTTGTTTGCATGAAACAGAGAAATTTATGAAAGAAAATTGTTCGTAAAATCAGATCAGCACCCCTTTTGTTTGAAATGGACCGATCCGAACTGTTAGGTATGGGAATTCTGTTGGCATTTCTTGGTCTGACAATGCTTTTTAGACCGGATACCAATTTTGGGAACATATGCAATTAGTGCAAACCCAGTACAGATGCTGCAGAATCCCACATCTGAGCAGGGTCTACACTGTTGGCTTAATATAGGAATTTCTATGCAAAGTACAGTAAAAATGAAAACACCTACAAGAAACCCCTAAAGGTAGAAATGGACTCATCCAAATAAAGTCCACTGGTCAAAAGAGGGTTAATACTGCTGTGTTTTTCAGATTGGTTGAGCTTCAGATACTGTGTGATACGTATACTGTAGAGACTCAGCAGTCACTTAACATCATCAGGTAATGTATGATTGTGTATGGGTACACCTCCATGGTGATCCATTATTTTTACAAAGGGAAACACATTTTATGTTTGTTTCTTTCCCACTTGAAGGAGCCCTTCTAAACTGGGGGTCTACTGTTATAGGAAAGAATTTGCTCCTAAACAAAATCTTTCCTTTGAGAGTTGATTCCCACTGAGAAGATAGGCAAAAAAAAAAAAAGACTAGAGTTGCTTCCCCTGAAAGTGACCCATCCACCTCTGCATTAGTAAGGTCTGTCGGAAACAATTCTAAATTGGCTCACAGCATATATTTTAGGGGAGAAGTAAAATGAATTATCATGAAATATCAGAGTTCCAGGTGAGGTTGGGTTTGAGGCTAATTTTGTTAAAACATATATATTCGCATAAATAATAAAGTTGTCCCTAAATTATCTTTGTTACCACTTCCTATCTGGAGCACTGAAATATTATTTTTACTCATTCTCTGTTTGGTTCAGAGCCCTAGATAAAGGGTTATTTAAAGATAACGGTATTTATGCATTATCTTTAAAAGGGTTACAATATTCATGAAATACTCACTCTGCAGTAGATTAGGTACGTTACTTTTGGCATTGTCCCTATTTGGTGAAGTTTTCAACTTTCAGTCACTAGCATATTCTAGTATTCTGAATATACATGCTTAGTTGAAACTGTGCACAAATATTACTGGGACACTCTATTTCCAAAAGTTGGCAGAGTAATGAATACAAACAGAATTAAAATTCTTACATATATGAAGTGATTTCAGGGTCTGGGTCCAGTTGTTCAGAGCATTGTTAGCTTAACAAAGTTGTTAGTCAAGTATTTGTTAAGTCTAATACTTTTGCTGATGAAAATGTGAGGAGCTTTTGCAGTGCAAAACTCTCACATTTTTTTAGCAAAAAAGGGTAGTGTTTTTGTGTATAATACCTTTGAAAAATTTTACAGTCTCACTAAACTAAAAATTTTACAGTCTCGTTAACTAAAGTTGTAGGAACAACTGGGCTGTGGAGGTCAGCTAACTTTTCTTGCCTTGTAGGAAACACCTAGATGATGCTGTAAAGGACAGTGAGAAAGAAAAACTTCACAGAATACAGGCCATTAAGGCTTACGAGTCCGTTGGAGATGGGTTTGACAACATTGTGGCAGAGTATGGAAAACTCAAAGCTGAACTTGAGAACAAACAGTGGGCATTAGCTGAATTTGATAAAAGTAAAGGAAAATCATGATGTTTTCAACAGTAATAAAATTTTATATTAGTATGAAATGGTTTGTATGATAAATAAAACACGTTATACAGTTGCAAGTTTATAGTGTCCAACAATAGCCAATCTCTTCAATTGATTTCTTGCCCACAAAAAAAGTTTTACATTCAATTTCCCAGTCACACTCCCACTCTTCTGTCCCATTCTGCTCATGTCCCATGTTCCAGTTTTGCTTCTTGTAAAATTCTGTACATCTTAACAGCTTGAAAGCTGCTCTCACAAGCACCACAAACATATAGTACAACTTAAAATTGTATGAAATAAAGTGACAGCTCCTGGCTGTAAAGTACAAAATTTGAGTTCCCATAGACTTCAATGTACACATACACATACTGACTCCTGGCTGTTTCTGTTAACCAGTTCATGCTTTGGACATTGGGAAACAGTGAGGTCCCAGATAAGATGACACAAATGTTGCATTTGATCAGATCTACAGTTAGCCTTTAATATTGGAGTATTTTTAAGATAATACCGTATACGAGGTAATTTTCGCGGGTTCAAATTTTCGCAGTTAAGGATCAAAAACATAAACATTAATTTTCGCGATTTTTAATTTTTGCGGCTAGCAACATGTGTGAAAAGCAAAGCTACTTCTTTTTCACTTGAGCTAGTTCGTTCATTGACCTGCTGCAGGGCTGCCGCAGGTTAATGAAAAAACTGGCTCAAGTGAAAAGTACCAGCAATTACCGAAGCAAACAGAAAGAAAATATATGAACACTGTGTCTACAGAAGATACTTTGTAAGAAACAGAAAATTATTTCGCGATTTTAATATTCGCGGTTTCTAACCTACCGCGAAATACTGCGAAAAATGGAACACCGCGAAAATTATCTTGTATACGGTAGTAAAAATACATTAAACCTGACACCCCATAAATTGGAACTGGACCTGTCCAAAGAGCTGGGTAGAAAAAATGGAACTCGATTCTGCTATCCACCAATGTTGCCTAAAAACGTACTGGCAGATAGTGCAGACTCAGATCAGACTGCTTCTGTGCAGTCTGATTTGGGTCTGCACTTTCTTCCCAGAGATTGGTTTGGTTTGAGGGGCAGTAACTGCCATTTTCATTTTGCTTCCCTACTCAAGAGTGGTCAACTCTTAAAGGAAAGAATATGCTCCTTTAGGAGCAAATTCTTTCCTGTAAGAGTAGACTATCTTTTGGAAGGGCTTCTCCCTCCAGGAAAGCAAATAGGAAGTCAGGAAAGTTATTACCCTTTGTAAAAATGGTGGAAAGAAAGATCTATCCATACACCTTTTAAGTAATAATGATGTTTAAAGTAACTACAAAAAGTCAGTGAAACACTGATATCAGTTATCATTTGGCAGAAGTAATGTCACCATGCCAGTTGAAGGATTAAAGTAAGCTGGTGTGAAAACTCCCATGTCGTCATCATTGTATTCAAGCAGCGTATCACCAAGTGGGAACGGATAGCTGTCCAAATCCCCAGAGTCAGTAGCCATAGACATGTTACAGACCGTGCTGGTGCACGACAGATTACTGCCAATCTCAGGACTTGAGTCAGTGTTGTTGAGAGTATCAAAACTGTCACGAAGTGGACTAGTTAGACAGTCAGCATCATGGTCATCTTGCGGGAGAATGCTGCTAAACATAAGCTCCATGGACTTCTTTGGAGAATCTAACTCTGCAGAGCTCTGGGAGAGAAGGGATAGGTCAGGTGATTTCATCATAGGATTCTGGTGGATGTTTTTATGTACCGACACTGGAAAGAGATGTTTTGAAACTGGAGGTTGAGAGGCTGCCGATTGGTCCCGTGCCATGGTTCCATATTCTTTTGGTTCAGTCTTGATAGTGGTTGTGTTCATGGTGAAATTCCTGCTGAAAAAAAAAAGTATTTTAAGTTTAGGAAACACCCCATTTTCATTAAAATAAAACTTGTTGGCACTTTCCGAGCAAACACAATGTTGAAACAACCACTTTTACACAAACACCCAATTTTGAAGCAGTCTACAGTCAACTCTCAATTTTCAAAGTCAAAGTTCATCTCATTCTACTGATATCTCAAAGTAAATTTTCTGGTCCCAGTTGTTTGAGATAACAGGAGTTGAAATATAAAGAAAATAGGAAATGGGTCCAAACTATATTCTTTGATGTAGGAGGGTATTTTTGAGATATAAGTCTTTGAGAATTAACAAGGATTAACTCACTGTAGTATGAATGTGGATGCATCCTCATGACATTGCATCTAAATTAAGGTGTACGGGAACACCATGTTTTTTTATTCTCCATTTTTTCAAAGGAAGACAACTTGTGACTTCCTGGATGACAAAAGCCATTTGTTAAACCGGTCAACTCTTGAGGGAAAGAATTTGCTTATAGGAGCAATTTATATAGTTAAGAAATTACCCCCATTGAAAAGGGAGGCAAAAAAATGAAAATGGCAGATATGGTTCCCCTGAAAGCATATCCATTCACCTGAATTTAACATTATATCAATGTTCCAATGTGTTTTGTTTTGCCCAGTAGTTCTTGATCAGTGAGGCCACAGTCCCTGAGTATGAATATATACTTTTATCAGGCACATTACCTCATAGTTGTGTTTGCATGCTCATAATTGAGCCACAACACAAAAAAACCAACAAAGTGGTTGTGCACCCAGCACAGACTGGTCAGAGTCTTCGCTTAGTGCTTAAAAGGTAGCTAAGGGTCTACGCTATCTCTGTACGGACAGTGATGACTCTGATCTGCGCTGGGCAGACAAGCACTTTGTTGGTTTTGTCGTGTCAAGGTTCATAGAGTTTTGTGTTTTGCATGCTCATGTAGTTTCCCTTAGATAAGGTGTATATGGGCTAGAGTAATTGAAAATTTTACACACTTGTATCATTCTACTCAAGACCACCTGAATGCGTGCACTTATTTTGACCTAGACCCACTTGTTGTGGTCCACCAAACAAAGTTGAGGTTAAGCATCTGTGTTTAGGTTAGTTTCTCAGTATCTATAAGGGCTAGAATCATTCTGATTGGCACACATTTACCATATATCTGACAAGAGCATTTCAACACTTGAATTGGAGGTGGTGCGATGGTGCTGTGCAAACTTCCAGTGCCGGGGCGTCCTACTTGAATTGTAGGGCAAGGGCCTACTGTGCTTGCAAAAGGTGCGGGTGGGGGTTGTTTGGACATTTTTTCTCTCGTCTATCATTTCTCCTCTTTCTCCCACTCTGGGAGACGGCCTGATATAGACTGAAATACTGTCTCAAAGGGTCGTTAAACACAAAACAATCAATCAACACTTGAATTGGACCTATATTTTATGCTTCACTGACTGTATGATATTTCTCAGTCCCTGCCTGGGTTAGGGTAATGATACTTGGCAGACATTTAGATCTTGAAGAGCATTTCAGCATTACTATCAACTTTTAATTTTGACCTGTACTTAAGCTTCACTGATCTGATAATACTTTCCTGTCCTTATATGGGTTGGTGTCATGATATGTGGCACATTTACATCTGGATAAAAGCATTTAAGCACATCCACTTCCAAATTTTACTTTTTTACACTCCACTGATTCATTATTTGTCTTCATACCCACATGGGATATTGTCATAATACTTTGGTTACTTTTACATGAGGACACAAAACTACTCACTCAGGCTATCCAGCTATAATCTTGACACTTATACTCTTTACATTTACTAACTCAACGGTGTGGTTCAGAGTGATGATACTTGCAACCATGAGAACCAAGCTCCCATACAGCTTGTTCCATTGCTTTCTGTGTGTGTTGGGGGAGGGGGGGGGGGGAATAACAAAGATTGCAAGAACTTAAACTCCCATATGGCACGCTCCATTCATTATCTATCTTCTTTTGGGCTTTGGGGGCTGTAGCCGTGGCAAAGATTGCAAGAGCCTGTGGCCCAGTTACCCTGTTGCTTGTCATTAAAAGCTGTAAACTATGTTCAAACAAAACTAGACTACCCGGTAGCTATGAATCCAGATTAAAAGAAAAAAAAGCAACATTCAGTTCACCTTTCATCATTATCTTCATCACTGACATCCATGCCGGGAACCACTCCTGCCACCTGTTGATGTAACCTTGCTGGACTGATCATCTGCATGTCAGCTGAGGGTGACTGCTTGCCTCCATACTTTGTGCGCCTAAGTTTGACTGTGCTGTTGTACTTGGAAATCAGTAGAGGATGACTGGTTCCTGTTTGATGGAAAAAAAGAAGTGAAAGTTTTTATTTAGATACCATATTTACCATATCAATTTAAATATTAAGACAGACAGGACTTAGTATAAACAGTGCAGACCCAGATCAGACTGCTCCAACAGGAGCAGTCTGATCAGGGTCTACTCTGTTTGCTATTCCATCTGCATCTTTTGAATGCATAACTGAACTGTAAAACCAACCTGTTCCATTTTAGGGCAATTACAGCAGTTACTTTAATTGTATAATTCAGCTAGAAGCACAGCATATTCTATTGGCTCTCACGGCAAGGTGTGAAGATAAATGTTTGCAATCTTAAACAAGTGGGTAGTGTATTTCTTTGGCTATAAGATGGGTTTTTTCCCTTCCAAAATGACCTTAAATGTAATAAGTCCCAAAATAAGACATTTACAAAACACTGGTTTTAACGTTTCGACTTCTGTCTTCTTCAGAAACTAGACTATGATTTGGGAAAAAGTAAGTAACGTCATGTCCGTTTTTGAAAACGTAAATGATAACAAGCCCAAAGTCACCTACATTTAAAATTTTAAATGCCAAACGCTTATATATGTACATTATTAAATGAGCCGGGGCGTATGAAAACCTATAATAAGATTAACATGCCCAGCGAAGACCAAGTCCAGCCTTGGCATCTACAGTGTGATCAGGGTCCTTCCTTGTATGCTGGAAGAAATTCAATAGCAACATAGAAAGCACACAGTAAAGACTCTGATTAGACTGGGCTGATGCACAGGCCGATTTGAGTCTGTTGTATGCAAAGACCTCCCACTGGTCCAGCAATGCCCAGGCTCAAAAGATATAAAATTTCTTTTAGTACTAGTAATTAAAAAGAAATAAACATTTTGCATTACATGTATATACATTTCAACTGGGGTTTAACCTTTCCCAATGAGCAAACAACCCTTGATCTAACGTCATGATGAATCGACATTTATCCAATATTGTGATACCAAAACAACGTTGATACAATGTTGCGTGCCTGCTAGGTTACACAAAAGGGCACAGCTCAGCCTGCTAAATGGCAAAGCAGATCTAACTTTATTAGTCTGCACAGCTGGTCAGACAGACCATAATCCCCGTTATACATCAATTTAGCTTATGCGCAGACTGATTTAGGACTATCGCTCCCCCATGTAGGTATAAGACCACCTAGTATCCAAACTTAGTTGTCATTTATTGCTCAAATGGAAATATATAAAACAGAAATACAGTAAGCAGCTCACAAAAGGGACAAAATGTAAATCAGCTGTGTGTAATTCAGCTATTAAGATGTTTTTATTCACTTTCAAAACAATTCCAAAGATCTAGATCTGTCTTACAAGACAGATCTAGATCTTAGGGGTTGTTTTGAAAGGGGAAAATCTTGTATTATAACTCGTGATCAGGGAAACAGACCTTGTGGCACATGTATTGAGAAAAATAGCATCAAACAACACCAAAGTGTATAGTATAAAACTAAAGGCTCCTGCCTGAAGAAAAATGATCTGCTTGCAACACATAAAAGAACCAGGTGGGACAGAGCATATAGGGGCAGGGAACACCGGTAATATTGAAATTTGACATTTTTGGGAATTAACCCTTTGCAGGCAGTTCTGGTTAATATTTTTGTCTCGCCTGGGAAGCAGAGGCGAGACATATGTATTGCTTTTCCGGTGTCGTCGGCGGCGGCGGCGGCGGCGGCGTAAACTTTTGTCGAGTTTTTGCGTTTAGGTCATTTTCTTAGAAACTGTAAGGGCTAGAGCCATGAAACTTGGTACATGCATACGTCTGGAAGAGTACAGCTGAAAGCCGTCATCAATGTTGAGTCTTGACCTACATTTTACGGTTGACTGACTTCGCAATTTTTTGTTGAGTTTTTGCGTTTAGGTCATTTTCTCAGAAACTATAAGGGCTAGAGCCATGAAACTTGGTACATGCATACATCTGGAAGAGTACAGCTGAAAGCCATCATCAATGTTGAGTCTTGACCTACATTTTACGGTTGACTGACTTCGCAATTTTTTGTCGAGTTTTTGCGTTTAGGTCATTTTCTCAGAAACTTTAAGGGCTAGAGCCATGAAACTTGATACATGCATACATCTGGAAGAGTAGATCTCAAAGCCATCATCAATGTTGAGTCTTGACCTACATTTTACGGTTGACTGACTTCGCAATTTTTTGTTGAGTTTTTGCGTTTAGGTCATTTTCTCAGAAACTTTAAGGGCTAGAGCCATGAAACTTGATACATGCATACATCTGGAAGAGTAGATCTCAAAGCCATCATCAATGTTGAGTCTTGACCTACATTTTACGGTTGACTGACTTTGCATTTTTTGTCGAGTTTTCGTGTTTAGGTCATTTTCTCAGAAACTATAAGGGCTAGAGCCATGAAACTTGGTACATGCATACATCTGGAAGAGTTAATCTCAAAGCCATCATCAATATTGAGTCTTGGCCTACAGTTTACGGTTGACTGACTTTGCATTTTTTGTTGAGTTTTCGTGTTTAGGTCATTTTCTCAGAAACTATAAGGGCTAGAGCCATGAAACTTGGTTCATGCGTACATATGGATGAGTTAATCTCAAAGCCATCATCAATATTGAGTCTTAACCTACATTTCACTGTTTACTGACTTCACAATTTTCAGTCAAGTTTCCGCGTTTAGGTTTGTTTTTCAGAAACCTTAAGGGCTAGAGCCAAGAAACTTGGTTCATGCATACATCTTTGCTGATTTAGCTCTGTTTTGTGACAAAGCGCCAGCAGGCGAGACACCGCATTCCGCGGAATTCTTGTGGTTGAGATCAAGCATTTAGGGTCGGTTCCAAGTCTTAGTGGTTTAACATGCTGATTCTTACTCACTTGGACTCACATTGCTGTGGTTTGAGCCTTGCCTGAATTGGTCAAATGAGCCGCGACGTGACAAAACCAACAATGTGGTCGTGCGCCCAGTGCAGACTCAGATCAGCCTGGGCATCCGCCCAGTCTGATCAGAGTCTTCGCTGTCCGCATGGAGGTAGCTTAGACCCTTAGCTACCCTTAAAGTGCTTAGCAAAGAGTCTAATCAAACTTGTCGGATGCCCAGGCTGATCTGAGTCTGCACTGGGCGCATGACCACTTTGTTGGTTTTCGTGTCGCGGCTCAAATAGTTCTGCCAATAGGGAAGCCATGTGACTTTTCCCTGGTTCCTCTGGTCTTCACCAACCTATGGTCAGTTCAGTATAAGTGAATTATTTTATTGACATAGCAATGAAAAATGTAAATAAGACTGTAGAATTAACATTACTGCATATTTAACCATGACAACGCATAACATTTGGGGTTTATTTTGAGCTATGGGTGCAACGGAGTCACAGGCAACCCAGTCTTCATGTATTTGCCAAAAAAGTCTCTAAAATGAAGAGAGCAGTTTGATTGATGTCTATACTATTAAGTTGTGGCAATAGGAACTAGAAAATTGTGTCTGTAAGACGAGGGTGATGTCCCCACCCCTTGCCTCTTCCCCAGCCTGGATCTGCCAGTACATTAACCCCATACTGAATTTAAAATCTTAAACGAGTTCCTTTAAGCGCAGAGAACACATTCAGAAGGAACATGGGCCATACTTCTAAAGTTTCGGCTACTCAAGCCTCGTCAGTGACCCTGACATAACCTGGTAACAAACGCCAGAGAAAATTATACTGTATTTTTAGCTCAGCTGAGCCGAAGGCTCACAGGTGAGCTTATAGTATAGGCAGGCATCCGTCGTACGTCGTCCGTCGTCCGTCAACATTTTCAAACGACATCTCCTCTGAAACTACAAGGCCCATTGTAACTAAATTTCATATATAGCATCTATAGGCAGGGGGGAACCAATAATACTGTTTTTTTATCCAAATTGCTTCAGAGTGAGTGAGTGAACTCGGGTTTAACGTCCCACCAACAACGAGGTCATATGGAGACGGGACCTCGGTTTAAAGTCTCATCCGAAAGACCGGAGAAGCGGGGGATCGAACTTGCGATCCCTGGATTGGTAGTCCGGAGTGTTATCCACTACGCTACAGCCGCTCCTAATTGCTTCAGAACTTTGGTTGCTATGGCAACTTAAAGTTTCCATTGACTTGTATGGGAAAAATTGAAAATTTGCATTTATTGCTATGTCACTGCAGATATTTTGACAAAACTTTTACAGAAATGTTCCTTGAGTAGTCCTCCATCAACCACATGAAATTTTTGTCAGTTGCACAATTTGGCTGGTTGCCATGGCAACCGAATGGTTAAAAATAGAAAAAAATATTCAAAAAATCATCTCCTCAGAAACTATGCAACCAATAAAGCTCAAACTTCACAGAAAGGATCTTGGCACTGCCCTCTATACAAATACTGTTTTTCTTGGCAATTGCTCTAGCAGTTTGGTTGCTATGGGAACTTAAAGTTGCCATTGACTTATAATGGCAAAATAGAAAATTTGCATTTATTGCTATGCCACTGCAGATATTTTGACAAAACTTTTATAGAAATGTACCTGGAGTAGTCTTTAACCAGCCTTGTTAAATTTATACAAATTGGGCAATTTTTCTGGTTGCCATTGCAACCGAATAGTTAAAAATGGAAAAAATATTTAAAAAATCATCTCTGCATAAACTGTGTGGCCAATAAAGCTCAAACTTTACAGAAAGAATCTTAGTACTAGCCTCTATAGAATTACTGTTTTTCATGGCAATTACTCCAGCAGTTTGGATGCTATGGCAACTAAGAGGTTCCATTGACTTATAATGGGGAAAATGGAAATTGGCAATTTTTGCTGTCTCACGGCTTTTATTTAGATTTTCTTTCTACAGAAATGTTTCTTGAATAGTCCTCTATATTTCATATGAATTTTCTCCAAATCGCTGAATTTGATTGGTTGCCATGGCAAAATATAGGGTAAATTTTCGGAAAAAAAAATGAAAAAATCTTCTGCTCAGAAGCCATATGGGGGATGAAGCTGATATTGTGCAAACATGTTGATGACAGAAGCCTCTACATGAATTTTGTTTTTCTTCCAACCCAATAAGAACTTTGGTTGCTATGTCAACTTATAGTTTCCATTGACTTATAATGGGGAAAGAGAAGCCATGAGGAGGATGAAGCTGATACTTTGCATACATATTAATAACATTAGCCTCTACCTAAAGTATATTTCATATTATCATTGCCCATGTGAACTGGTTGCTATGGCAACTTAAAGTTTCCATAGACTTACAATGGGGAAAGTGGACATTTGGTATTTATTGTGTTACGGCAGATATTTTGACAAAAGCTTTACAGAAATGTTCCTAGAGTAGTCCTCTATCAGCTATAAGAATTTTGCCCAAAGACCTGATTTTGATTGGTTGCCGTTGCAATTGAAGGGCCAAATTTTCAATTTTTTCATTTTTTTTTTTTTTTTTTTTTTGCCAAAGCTCTTCTTCTCAGAAGCCATTAAGGGGGGATAAAGCTTATTTTTTGCATAAATGTTTGTGATATTATCCTCTACATAAATGGTGTGTTTTATTGCTGTTGTGCATGTTGTTTTGTTGCTGTGGCAACTTAGTTTTTCCAACATAACCTCAGTGCTCAGGTGAGCGATATAGGGCCATTGGCCCTCTGTTTTTTTATTTAAGCAGGCAGTCAAAAAGGGCCCATATGAATAAAAAGTGAAAATATAAAATGAGTCTAACCAGTAAAAAAATCTCAGAAAATATCCTCGGACCTCAAAGGTCAAAATAGTCTGAATTATATATGGATTATGTACGGGGAGACGTTTTACGGCCGCCACACGGCACAAAACCAGCTGCAGTGAAGTCTCATGCCTGAAATGTTAGAGCCGCAAATGTCGGATTATCATCTTCAAAAAGTCACATGCACATCTTTAATACGCCTGTAACATCTTTAAAAATTGGGGGAGAAGTTGATTACAAAAACTTGCTACCCAATATTGAAGACTTGTCTCAAAATTGTCTACGTCCAAAATGCAGTAGTTTATCAACAATGCCGAGCCGCGTAGCGAGTCGGTAGCGCGTCTTACTCAGAGGTCCCGGGTTCGATACTCGGTCCGGCCACATACTTGGCTTTTCTCCTTCCGCTGATTCAAGTGAGCGAACTCTGGTTTAATGTCCCACCAACAATTAGGTCATACGGAGACGGGACCTCGGTTTAAAGTCTCGTCCGAAAGACCAGAGAAGCGGGGAATCGATCTTGCGACCCCTGGATTGCTAGCCTTGCGTGCTGATTCAAGAATATTGGCGAAAGAATGCAGTAGATTTTACAGTAGAATAACTGGAAACCAGCTGCCAGTCCATTTCCCGTTATTTTTATGGGCGCCTGTAAAATTGCAAAGACCATCACGCACAGCAGGATAGATTATAGCAGGTGTTGTTGTAGTCATATAGCCCTTCAACACTACAAAGTTATTTTCGAGTGCGGCCAATTAACATCATACTACCATATCGTGATTTCCGAAAATGTCTTACAGGCAAACGCCCGTAAAAATAGCGGGAAATGGACTGGCAGCTGGTTGCCAATTATTCTGCCGTAAAATCTACGATTTTTTTTTCACAGTGTGTGCACTTAGAACTGGTTAACCACGTTAGAGGTCTAATTAAAATCTTAAAAAGTTCCTTCAAGAGCAGAGAATACATACAAAAGTAGGAACATGGGCCAGACTACGTAGTTTCGGCTAATAAAGCCTCGTCAGTGACCCTGACAATATCTGGTGACGAAACCAGAAAAAAGCATACTGTAATTTCTTAATTTTAATTGGACAGTCGATTCAAAGACTGATTAGTTTCAAAAGGATCCAAATAATATAAAAGACGATGATCTAGAATAGTAGTCTAAATCGATCTCAAATTTTAGATTTCTAAGAATCTAAAAAGCCTGCCCAAGAATTCAATAGTATGATTAGGTTAACCGACCGTTCCGACATGAGCATAGCTGTTTACCGTGGGCGTAAAGCAATAAAACAACAACAACAACAACAAAATTATTGTCAAAAATATTTTTGTGTCTTCAAAAAGTCACATGCACATCGTCGATATGCTCTGTGCAGTTTCAAACTGATTACTTGAAAACTGTGAGAAGAGTTGATTACACAAACTTTTTAGGCGTCGTACGGACTGATAGACGGACAGACAGGGGCAAAACATAATGCCCCCTGAATGTCGTCACGGGGAGTTGGGGGATGCATAAAAATATAGCAGTCTTACCACTTGATTCTGATGACTGGTCACCGGCGTTTGGGCTCAAGTTCTCAACGAAAATAACCTGAAAATCAAAAGACTGGAATTACTCTAGATTTTAGGACACTTCAAGCAAATACATGGACGATATTTCCAATGATAGCCGAGTTCAGGGCTCAGGTCGAAAACTAGACATTGTGTCGATTTTTGTGAAAGTAGATCGCGTTGACCAAGTTCTATGGGAGCCAGATAAACTGTTGTGGCATATCGTGATATTTTAAGCCTTAGGTTCTACGAAATTCATATTTAATGTCGTAGGTTCTACGAAATTCAAGAGCTGCCTGACAGACGGTCAATACAGATGATTGACAGTGGCGAGGAAACTGAGTCGGTTTATTTTTTCCTGTCCATTCCATATGAGATTTCAAAACCTTCCATCTGTGAAATTCCAAAACTCCTTTCTTAGCTGCACAAGTATTGACAAATCAACGAATTTGAGTCTACTAGGGGAGAGTCGGGTAACTTCGGACAGGCGGATAAATTCGGACATACAATTGCAAACAGTGAAAATCCAGATGAGACGGCTCATTATGAGCCGTCTCATCAGGATTTTCTCTGTTTGGCCAGTTATTTTTTATTTTAGTTCCAAACAACTCGCATATAAAGGAAATAATGTCAATGTCCGAATTTCCCCGCTGTCCGAAGTTACCAGTCTCTCCCCTATAAGAAAGAACTTGCCCCTAGAGATTTTCCTTCAGAGTTGATCCTTTCGAGAATGGAGGCAAAAATAGAAATGGCAGCTCTGCTTCCCCTAAAAGTGTACCCATTCACCTTAATTTGATATCCTGACCTGCTGCACTTACTCACCGGCTGATTGGCTCGCGCAATTCTGATTATGCTTCAAAGAAGTAATTTTTTTCCGCCATTTATTCACATTTTGTGACTTTCTGTTTGTTTCAACCGTTCCAAAAAGGGATATCTGCTTTTAAACGAAAAATTGCTGTCAGAGGAGAAATCTGCCATTTATGAGTTGATTCCCATTTGCAGAGGGAGCTAAAATGATGGCAGCATTGCTTCCCTTTAAAGTGCTTTTATTCATCATATGGCGGTGGCACTGGGCGGAGAAATCTGATTCCGACCTGCAAATATTATATGAGGTGAACCTCTATGAACTATGGGATGTACGGGAGCCCCTTCTAATTTGCTCTGGTAATACATGCAAATGGCGAAGACTCATCAGCCTCCCTCGGACACTCACTCGGTGGTTTACTTTTGTAAGCATATAATAAGCGTCTGCCAACTCAGAAAAGCACCCCGTCAGGAGTGGCTTATAAACACAACTTGATGAATAGCCACTACATGTATATAAAAATCAGACCCTTTTGAGTGACCCCTACTCCCCTCCAGAAAGTTTGTAACAAAGGTGAATGTTGCGTCCCTGTAAACTGAAATACAGTCATGATGTACTGAAATCATAAGCTTTTGGGACAGACAGGTCTAGAAAGTGTAGACCCAAATCAGTCTGCTCTTAAGGGATGGGTGACGCAATTTTACGCAAAATGAAAGGCTGTGTGCAATGGAAACCCGTCTACGGTTGAAAAGATTTCCGCCTCCAGCGGCTCTCGAACCCGGGGCCGCTAGATCAGCAGACCAGCTACCAGGGCACCTCGCTCGTAAGGGAGCAGACGGTTTTTAAGATCCTTATCACAGGTTATTGACGCCCATTCAAAGACCATCAGCAGCCAATTATCATATACTACAGATGTGCTCTATTATTAAGCCCCAGAAGCTTTTGTATTGGTTCCATGGATTCAACGTCAATTTCTTGTACCCTTATTGAGAGAACTGGTTCTCAAGAAAACTACCATTTTTGCCAGTTTAGACAATATGAATAGATACTTGGATACAAGGGATCCTGGAATTTAGGAACGTTAACACTATTTTAAGGGATATCGAATACATTTCCAAATATTTTTAGGGATAGGCCTACAACTCCCTTCCCGGGTCTCAGAGATTTGTAGCAGGAAATTATGAAACTGGAAGTATGACTGGCATTCTGGAGAAACTTAAGTCACAGGGTATAATCGATTCCACCAATTTTCGCTTCCTGCAGAGACTGTCCGTCATATTTGGCTTCCGCCGAGACTGTCCGCGAACCCTTGCTTCCTGCAGAGACTAATGTCCTCGAAAAATGGCTTCCTGCCGAGACTGTCCGCGTGAATCTGCTTCCTGCCGAGAGCCTCGGCAGGAAGCAGAGTCACGCGGACAGTCTCGTCAGGAAGCCATTTATCATGTACAGAAGTCTCGGCAGGAAGCACGAGTTCGCGGCCAGTCTCGGCGGAAGCCAAATATGATGTACAGTCTCTACAGGAAGCGAAATTTAGCGGAATCGATTATACCCTGTGTAAATGGGAATCCCTGAAAAAGAGAAGGAAAGATAGTAGACTCATAATGCTTTACAAAGGTCTGAGGGGTGCAGCCAGTATATTCATAAATGACCTTGTTCCCTCAAGTAGGCGTACCAGGAATCCTCATTCCGTGGCATTTCAAACCCCATTGGCTGGGACTGACATTTACAAGTCCAGTTTCTTCCCCCAGACTATTAGAGATTGGAATTCCCTGGAAGATTCCCTTATTTCTGCTGCTGAGTGTGCAGAGGATTCAGTTACTAAGTTTACTTCTCTTATAAGGGCTAGGGACTAGCTTCCCAGAGTCACAGGTCCTGGTGAATGATTGTCCTTGGACGTATCACCAGTAAACAATTCTGATTCTGAGAACAGCGAAACAGTCTAACGAATAGGAACCGCAACAGCAGAACCGCCTCAAACCTTTAAAGACATTACTACATGCACGTTTTACCTTGTTCAGTCTGTTAGATTTGGACTGTTCAACTTGTCTTCGATCTTCAGCATTTCTAACCATGTCTAATATATCTCCCTTCTTTGCATTTCGAACAACAGTAGGAAGAAGTTCTGGATGACCACGTTGAAAACAAGGATGATAATATTCGAAAATACTGTCTCTTTCATACCATCGCTGTCTTGTAATCAGCTTACGAAAACCATAGATGTTAAGCTGTCTGACAAAACTGGTGAAGTTGGTGGTTTTGAAGTGGCCATTCACACTGAGGTATTCGTCTTCAAAAAGTTCCCTCCTGATGATTATGGCAGTTCCGTTTCTATTCCACGACACCGCACCAGAAATACACCTGTTTATGATTCTCCAAAGCTTTGCGGGGAATTTTAATGTGACACCCTGAATTACACGTGGTGGAGAACTTATTAGACCATCAGCACGTTCCATGATGAGTTGCCAACAAGAATAATTTTTAGAAGTCGCCAGAAAACGTTCTTTCTCAGCTCAAGCGTACCTTCTGTAATGGCGTTCGAAAACGTCATGATGACGTCAATAACGTGGCGGACGTACGTCACACAAAACGTGCAACGTTATGGTTCTTAATAGCAAGGGGCAAAAAGTTTCCTCAGCACAATGAAAACGAGCGTTTTATATGCACTGGTTAGGGGCGTACAGTACAACTGACCCGTAGTACTGATCTGTATAGTGGACGCATGTTTGTCCCAATATGTCGGGTATAGGTAAGTTTCAGAACTGGTTATTTTTGTGTGTTTAAAATCATTAAGTGTAGGTAGTACTGCTAGTTCGACAAGCATTACAAGGTCTTTTTGACTTGCTACTTTGATTTCCTGTATATTATTATAATATGCTTTATTTTCACATCTTACTTGAGAAAATCACTATTCTACTTTCGAAAGCTGCACTGGTACCAATTCGTCAAATTTTGCCATCAATTTTACATGAAATAACCCCATCCTCATTATTAATATTTTATGGTGTATTTCTGTCCAGGATTAATTACTCTTGTTAGATATCATGCTATGTAAGGGCAAAATATTTTCAAAGAAAACGATGGATGGGTCAAAAACTACTCTGTATCGTGTGACGCAAAACCGATTCTCAGACGTCCCAAACAGTCAGACAAATTTGGGGATGCTCAGTCTTGCTTGTGTGGTTTCGTCCCCTACTTACAGGATATTTGTCATGAGGAAATGTCTTAACAGCTTAATTAATCTATCTCAAAACGGGATAAACTAACAAATTATTTTTCGAATTAAACGTAAACTCGGTCGGTTTTCTGGTAACACGTGAAGAGTGATCCTATTACAAACACCAGTGATTTGCAGATGAAAATATAGATTTAGAGCAAAGACAGTAATATCTAGCCATCTCCAAAGACGACCATTATGAAAAACCATAAATAGATAGAACGCTCTTACCAAGTGGTTTAAATCTAAACATTAAAAAGAAATACATTTCACACAAACACACCCTGAAGGTTATAGCAACAGACAAAGATGTGCCTACTATACAGATCGGGCAACGGTTCACTTGTACTGTACGCTCCCAGCCAGTGAGAGGAAAAGTAGATTTCTTTGTTCGTGCAGTCTGGTCGAATTTTTCCTGGGATTTTATGAAAAAGCCAGAAAAACTAGAGAGCTGACAAAACAGAAAGTAGAAATTAAGTTTTTGCGTACTTAAGTCAAAATCAAAACGAAGGCCGATTCGAAAAACATGTATAATAGCACGTGTATACCATCATTCTGATGCACCAAGTACAGCTTTGAAACCTGTCACAACAAAAATAATTCTACTCGCTTTTAAAGATTTGGGACCCAATCTGATTTTCCCGTTTCCTTCTCAACTGGGGTCATCTCTTAAAGGAAATATACTGAATCTCAGAAAGAAAAAAAACGCACCACTTATTGATCTGAATTTACTCAAGAACAAAAGTACAGTTTTAAGGTAGATATATATCAGTTGATTCCTTCAATGTCAGTTTATAGAGTCATTGAATTGAATCAAACGTGAAGAGGACGCTATGCACCCTCGAAAAGCAAAATCACAAACCAAGGGCCAAACCAATGACAGCTTATCAATCGCTTACCTACTCCCCAGCCAACTTAGCTTAGCAGAAAGTTTTTAAGGTCGCAGCCATCATTAAGTCTTAGACCCGCTGACATGCAATTAAAGAGGGCAACAAAGTTGCCTACTGTAATTGGATTGACTACTAAGCATGCAGCCAGTCGCATTACATGTACGCCGTATCCGGTTGTTTATAACGAGACGTTAATTTGATACCGGAGTTCTTAAATCGATTCGAAAAATCATTTCGACCAACAATTTTTTCGCGGCACAGCCGCGTATAATTTCAGTATTTTTACACATTTCACAAGATTTCAATGGTCAAATAACGCGTATGTCAAAATTTAGCGAATAATATCAAAGGTCAATGAATATTTAATCTTCGTTTTTTCCCGTCATACTGCACTGCGTGAATACTAGCTTTCTGTCAGATATTAATTCAAAATGCTTCTCTTGTTTGTAAATTTACAATAGAAATTTTATCAAAAACAAACGCAGATATTCAAAACTTTCTGTTTTTCGTTGTAGATCTACTTTCGATTTCTACTTTCGATTTAATACGCTCAAATAAATAGTGCATCATGTTGGTAACTGTTTTGAAATCAGGTCAGTCTCAAGACTGACCGCGGTCCATTTTTATCCCCCGACCGAAAGGTTCGGGGGATATAGTGATGAGCCTGGCGTCCGTCCGTCCGTCTGTCCGTAAACATTTTCTTGTCCGCTCTATATCTTGAATACCCTTTGGAATATTTTCATGATACTTCAGTTATGTAGAACAGGTCATGGCGATGTGTCGCGTACAAGAATGACAACTCTTAATTGTACTTTTTGAGTTATCTCCCGTTTGGTGATTTTTTGGGCAGGTTTGTGTCCGCTCTGTAACTTGAATACCCTTTGGAATATTTTCATGATACTTCACAGATGTGTAGAACAGGTCATGACGATGTGTCGCTAACAAGAATGACAACTCTTGCTTTCTTACTTTTTTAGTTATTTCCCCTTGATAGTTTTAGGTGTGATTTTTTGGCAGATTTGTGTCCGCTCTATAACTTGAATACCCTTTGGAATATTCTCATGATACTTCACAGATATGTAGAACAGGTCATGGCCATGTGTGGCGAACAAGAATGACAACTCTTGCTTTCTTACTTTTTGAGTTATTTCCCCTTGATCATTTTAGGTGTAATTTTGTGTCCGCTCTATAACTTGAATACCTTTTGGAATATTTTCATGATACTTCACAGATATGTAGAACAGGTCATGACGATGTGTCGCGAACAAGAATGACAACTCCTGCTTTCTTACTTTTTGAGTAATTTCCCCTTGATGGTTTTAGGTGTGATTTCGCGTCCGCTCTATAACTTGAATACCTTTTTGAATATTTTCATGATACATCACAGATATGTAGAACAGGTCATGATGATGTGTCGCGAACAAGAATGACAACTCTTGCTTTCTTACTTTTTGAGTAATTTCCCCTTGATGGTTTTAGGTGTGATTTCGTGTCCGCTCTATAACTTGAATACCTTTTTGAATATTTTCATGATACATCACAGATATGTAGAACAGGTCATGATGATGTGTCGCGAACAAGAATGACAACTCTTGCTTTCTTACTTTTTGAGTAATTTCCCCTTGATGGTTTTAGGTGTGATTTCGTGAATACCTTTTTGAATATTTTCATGATACATCACAGATATGTAGAACAGGTCATGATGATGTGTGGCGAACAAGAATGACAACTCTTGCTTTCTTACTTTTGGAATTATTTCCCTTTGATGATTTTAGGTGTCTGCTCCATAGCTTGACTACCTTTTGAAATATTTTCATGATACTTCACAGATATGCAGAACAGGTCATGACAATTTGTCTTATACATGAATGATAACTCTTGCTTTCATACTTTGTGAGTTATTTCCCTTTGGTAGTTTGAGCTGCTGTTTGAGTCCCTGCCCCCCGACAATTTTTTTTTTTTCCAGATTTGGATTCTTTGTCCAAATTCACTTACTAGAGAGCTCAAAATTAGGTTTGTAGGGCTTGTACTTTAGAAGATATTCACACATTTTGAAAGTTGAATGTATCGTATACTATACATTTGTGTATATGGTGGCTTTTTGAGATATTACCTCTTTTTAGCCGTCAAGCATACTGTTTTAGTCTGAGTGTTAGATAATCATGCATCTGTTAACAGATAATGTCAATCAGAAGCATAAAAGAATGACAAAATATTACTAATATGTGTTTTGAAGTGCACCCTTTTAAAATTTTACCAAGGCCCATGGGGTCTTTGGTCGGGGGATTTGCCATCTCCTCTGATGGCTATTTTTAAATTCCAAATTGGACAGATTTTGAGATAGGCCAGTGTCGCTACCCAGTGTCAAAATTACGGTTGTGAGTTCCTGCCGACGTTCACGGAAGTTATTGTCAACTCTTCACCCAGAGACATATTACAAAACACTCTTCCATTTAATATGCGCCGATTATCTTTTTTTTTTTTAAGATTTTTCTTGTTAATATATACACATCACCATAAAATTCGGATTTCCACATACCAATGGTCAATTAGCATTTCAAAGTGACGTTACCTCTAATTCAGGACAAAAAAAGTTAATCCTTTAGTTTTATGAAAGCCAAATGAAAACCCTGATTCAGTTATGGAGTTCGGGGCAGTTGAATGCTTGGCAAAATCGCAAGTTAACATTTCATATGTAATTTGTACTTCTTGGTACCTATTACAATCTTGAGGTTCCGTAAGAATGAACTTTCTGGAAGCTGACTCTATGAGGTCGCTGTGCATGGTATAGCATAAACCTTGAGTAAATGGCATAATGGGGCATCTAAACAGGGTTATCGCCGTTTTCTAATCTCCCCTACATTTGAGCAAAACTTTTGCTGACTGCAAATTCTTTTGGAGTTCTTCTAAGCCTGCATCGCATCGTACACTGTGAAAATATCCGTAGACTTTACGGCAGAATAACTTGCAACCAGCTGCCAGTCCATTTCCCGTTATTTTTTACAGGCATTTGCCTATAAGACATTCTCGGAAATCACGATATGGTAGTGTTATGTTATCTGGCCGCGCTTGAAAACAACTTTATAGTGTTGAAGGGCTATATGACCAAAACAACATCTGTTCTTTTCTATTCTACTCTGCTTGATGATTCCTGCAAAATACGGGCGTAAAAATAACGGGAAATGGACTGGCAGCTGGTTTCCAGTTATTCTACCGTAAAATCTACTGAAATGTTTTACCGTGTATGTTTAGTTAAATGTACAGTTTTTATAGAGTTTGCGTTTGCAGTTATAATCAAGGATCTATTGCCTGTCTTGGCACAACACTACTTGCTTGTAAATTGTATAACTGTTTGGCGGTCTCAAAAGGTATTCGTTGCCTTTAGTGGCCGAAGAAGCCGTGAATGTTTCCAGCAGGCACATAACGTCGAAATGACGTCGTATTGACGTCGATGCGACGTCATCACGTCGCATCACGTCGCATCGACGTCAATACGACGTCATTACGACGTCATGTGCCTGCTGGGTTAGAGGTCCATCACATCTTGGGCACAGCATATGAAAGACGGAGACTAACCCTTCCTTTCGCTGCCTTTAACCGTCCCTGATTGGAAACAGATAATTTATTTATGGGTTAACAGAGCTTTTCGGTTACTTGCTGGCCTGATGGAAATTCGAACCCACAACCTCCTTCACCATAGGCGAGCACCTCTAACCACTCGACCACGGCATCTCTTTAACAGTCTACCATATGTAGAGCAAAATATATCTGCCCTTGATAGGTCTGAAAAATGTTTTTTTACCTGTAGTTACTTTACAATATGGAATATCTAAATGAAACTTCACAGATATGTTTCACATCAAAGGTTACATAATGTGACTAAGAACCGTCACTCTGACCTTTCTAGTTCGTGAGTTATCCGCCCTTGATTTATCTGCAAATGGTGTTATACCTGTAGTTCCTTTCCTATATGGAATATCTGAATGAAACTTCACAGATATGTTTCACATCAAAGGTTACAACAGCAGTCACTCTTACCTTTCCAGTTCGTGAGTTATCGGCCCCTGATAGATCTGAAATATGGGTTTTGACCTGTACATCCTTTACTATATGGAATATCTGAATGATATATATCACAAATATGTTTAACACCATAGAATCAGAAACGGAGTCTCTCAGCACAAATAAATGCTTTACAGCCTAATCTAAATCTACACTGGTCAGAATGCCCCACATTGTTGAGTGGTTTATATTAATATCTGCTTACAGTAAGGTCATCATATCTTTGTCTATCCCTGTTCTGTGGCTATTTAGCTATTATGGTCTCTATTATATATCTAAAAAATAAGTTACGATGCCCAGCAGTGGCGGGGTACCATGTAGTGCCTGCGGTACTGTTATTGTGCATGTGATGTGCATTAGCACGCAAATACATAGCTTTTGCCCATGCTCTTGCACATGCGCAAAAGCAAATCGATCTTGCAGTAGACGTAAAATAGACAGGAAGCAGTGACAATATATTGTAGACAGTTAACAGGACACAGTAGACAGTAAGCAGTACCTGGCAGACATTATAAACGACTTAAAAAAAGTATACACTACCTGTGGTGTATGTTCACGAGCGTGTGTGCATGCAGGCATGTGTGAGTGCTAGATATTAGTAGTAAAGGACGCCACTATGGGGACTCCCGGCCGGAGACTAAGTCCGCAGCCTGGGGCAGTCTCGGGCCGGGAGTCCCCATAGATGACATCGCTTTAGTAAGCTTGAAAAGGCTAGTTTGAAATAACTTAGTCTCTTTCAAGGGTAAAAGTCTATGTAATATGGCATAGGAGATGTCTTAAGAGGCTATACAGTAATATGCGTCTGCTATGAGTCTCTTGGCCCTGTATCTCAAGACCTCACTATACCAGAGGCATAACTCTATAGCGTCAGTTGATGGTATGAGTTGCTGTGGCATACTCTTGTTCATTCTGTTCAATTTCTGAGGCTTTACAGTAATATGCGTCTGCTATCAGTCTCTTGGTCCTGTATCTCAGGGCCTCACTATACCAGAGGCATAACTCTATAGCGTCAGTACTTGTTCCTTGGGGATTATAAAATCTTGTATCTCAAGATTTTAATGTTCTGGACTGAAATTATTTCTTACTAGCCTTCTAAAGTTTACCTGAAAAAATAACAACGACTGTATTTTTTCAATAACAGAACTTTAATTACCCAGCTAACGAACTAACTGACGATTGACAAAGGATTAGGGTCGTCCCTCTGCCATCGTTTACAAACATATTTACAACATCGTATACATTGGATATTTCTTTGATAAACAATTGGTATATCTTAAGCATTTACAACTTTGAATCCTATGTTCAAAGAACTGGTCTGGTGGCGTTATTGTCTTTTTCACTGATAAGTATAGTCTTCCATAATTCAAACTGAACCACATTTCAATGTCTCTGTCATTTTGGTATGGATCTTCTCCTGTTCCCATCAGGTTCTCGTGAATGGCCGTCTTCAGATCTAGTCCTCTGCTTAGCTGATGTAATATGTAGATACAATACATTCCACACACTTTACTCCATGGACTCTGAAGCATCTCTGTATTTTCTATCCACGTCTTGGTATTTCTTTGTATGAATGGTAGAATGTAGTCTTCTAATGGTGGTTGTCCATATGAATCGAAGTAAATCGCCTTGTCATCTTTGAAGTATAAGGCCACCCAATGTTCTCCTGGTTGGTCCGAGTCATCTGTATTAATGATGTATGCTTTCACATCCAATGGCTTCTTCTGTGGCAGGAGATCCTTCGAGACAACTTTGGCGTTCAAATGCATAAGTTGAGACGCCTTGGTCAGAAGGGCCGTCAATTCTAGCGTATTCATCTCTGTTGTAGGAGTCTAAGATTCTCAGTTCCCAGTATTTTTTCCAGTCTTCATTCAGTGGAGAGCAGTATTAGTTTTTCTTCAGAAACATCCAGTTTTTATAGGCTTCCACGGCTTCTTCCGGCGTGAGATGACTCATGCCTCTTGCATCTCTAGTGTCTTTTAAGCCAAATTTTAGGCACAGTTCATGGTTCCAGTCTTTGATGACATCGTAGATGTTGAGACATTCTAATGCCGGTTCGTGATAGTGTAAGTCTCTTATCCAATCATCTCCGGCTCCTAGACAGAGCATGTGATTTTTCTGGCTGGGATGATCTATTCTGCAACCTTCACACTCGTGTTGAGCATATTCTCTGACAGCTATTCTCAGGTTCTTTAGCATTGCAAATATCAAAGCAGTCTTGTCCTTGCCAATAAATGTTTTTGGTGGTGACACATCAAATTGTTCTAGCAGTTTTCCATTTTTATCACACACAGATCTGATCTTTGGGTGTAACAGCTGTTCAAGTTCGTCCTCCAAGGAACCAATTTCGTCAGAGTAGGATCCATGTAGTTGTTCGTAGCATTCCACTCTAAACTTTAGTTCTTGTTCTACAAAGTATCCTTTGTTCATGGTCTCAGTAGTCTGTGATGACTTCTCTCAAACCGTTGATTTCTATTAGGTTGTCAAACTCTGCATATACTATGACGTTGATGGTCTTGCCGAGTGCTCTAGCAAACTGAAGTTCCACTCGCAGGTTGCCGGTTTTTATAGGATGTAGATGGCTCTGATCGGCTCCTTGGTCTGGCGTGAAATCGTATCCCCAGAAGCAGTATCCACCTTTGTAGTCGTCGTAGTCGATGTTACAATTCTGAATCTGATTTTGACTGCCCAAAGCTTGATACAGAGACATGTAAGATCTGAGATATTGATCCAAGTTAAATTTCGGTTCAAATGGTTTTCCATAAATGCTGTGACCGTCACAACTCACTTCAAGTTTGCTGAGACCGAAATGTTTGAAGTTGAAAGGATTTGTGGCGAACGATCCATTGAATGTTGCATTATCTACCATGCCAATGAATAATCGTTTTGGAAGTTGTCCCTGAAACAAGTGGTCCTCGACTTTTGATCTAAGACCGGTGCCTATGGTAAATGTCTTAACTTCTACACGCCGTATGGGAAATTTGGCATTGTGATGTGCAATAGTTTGATTGAGATCATTGGCTATGGCTGGCAAAAGTTGAACATTGCGAACTGATAAGACTGCTGCATCGATCTTAACCATAACAGGGTACTCATCCTTAGACATGATACAAAATTGAGGAGAAGCACGATTGAGACGAAGTCTTAATTCTATTCCATTAGGTAAATATTTTTCCTGCATGGCCAACTCTAGATGTAAACGCCCTTGAAGTTCCTTAGGGTTACTTAGTTCAAAAGGGGTTATACGGGCTGTTACATTGCCATAACCAAAATCTTCAAAGTGACCAGGTTCATCTTCGTACCAAAATTCTGCAGCTTTAAGTTGATTGTCTTTCACATCAGATCCAAAAGAAAATAAGTTTTCAATGTAAGCCCTGTAGGGATACGTATCCATATTACTGGTCACCAGTTTATTGTTAAGATATAGATCAATTCCACTAAACATACTGTGAAAGAAGTTGTTGATGGGAGCAACTTTTTTATCGTTCTCAAGATTGTCACCGTTTGCTCTCAAAATCCTGAATTTCAAGTACAAATAAGTTTGTGATAAATCAGTGTAATATTCCGTATGGCCTGGTACCACAAATTCGATGGGTGCATGATAACTGTCTAGAGAAGCTATGGGATGATAATCTATCCACTGAGAATCTTGCATGGTGGTCAGAGTTGGAGGAACAGTTTGCATGTCTATTTCAGACTTGCTACATTCACAAGATCCACTTTGCATCATTTTCTTAGTCAAAAATATCGCGGTCAAATTTTAGATTTGAATATTTTTTCCTAATGGCTCTGTTTACAGAATTCTTTCTGCCTCTACCCTTTTGCAGTTTGTTGTGAACAGTTCGACGATTTGTCTTAGACTGAGTTTTTCTACGTTTCTGACTTGATTTTATACCTCCCGAAGCCAAATGATCCAAAGCAGATTTTCCCAAAGATTTTAAAGCTGATTTACCTCTACTTTTTAAAACTTGTTTGATATTTTGACCATCCAAGATGTCGCGAAGTGCATGAATTCCTTGATCTTTGGCTACATGTTTGATACTTTGTAAACCTGCTTTTGCAACAGGTTTTAAGATTGGCATGACCGTTCTCAAGGCAGTTTTAAACATGGACCCTAAACCATAACCGTACTGTCTCGATACACCTCTGTAAACTGGAAAGTTATTTCCACCCGACCCTTGTTGACACACTACACCACGAGTTTGGAAATACATTTTTTGGCTAATTATCTTTGAGTCTGAAATGTAACTTGATCAAAGACTTTCCCGTGATAAATGGAATATCTATTCCCGTATCGCCTTTTATACTCACGTGAACTTGATCTATGAATGATTTTGCCACCGGAACGTAATGCAAGTTGACAAACTCTTGATGAGAATGATGAGAGCGTTTTGAAATCTCAAATGGAACAACTCGCAAAATAGGAGCAGTTATGTCACCTACGTAAGTGTAACTGGCAATATCCGAGTAAACGTACAGTTGATTATTAGCCGTGTTTAAATCTATTTCGTATCTAAAAGCATGTCTTTCGTTTCCGATGGGTCTTTCTGACATTTTTGGATTTACCCCTAATTTCTCCCCAAGTAGTTTTGGGAATATCAGTCTGACGACTTTTGGATTGTTGTAAAATATTTTGACACGTTTACTGTTATTGCCATAACTCATTTCTATCGAAGCATTAACACCTCTCAAAGCACTTCCGAAACGTGTATCGATGATGCCCTGTATTTCTTCCACCAAATGTTGTGGACTGCTGTAATTTCCTTTGGGAATTTTCAACTCGTATTCTGCGCAGGTGTTGTCTTCCGTACAATCCTCGCTCATATTTTCTACTCCGAATTCTTGAGCTAAGACTTTATCGTAAAATCTCAAGTAGAAAAAATTGGTTTCATCCGAAATATTCATGATTTGAGTTGGTGTAATCATTTCTACCAAAGCAACTTCCCACTTTTCTTTTTCGATGTTGATGGGATGATCTAATCTGACAGTAAAAGAACTTTGTGTATTGTCAGGAAAAGTCGTCATTGAACTGTCACTTAACAATGTCAAATAAAACCCTGTCATGGTGCTTGTTTGGAAGTTTCTTCAAAACCACTACGTTTTCTGAATTTTAACCCTGGGGAAGGAAGAATATAACCGACAGAGCTGCTCAATAAAATCAACCACAATTCTTTATCTGGACTTTGAAGACTGATTTGAACTAGAGAAGTGATGATGATGGCATAAACGATAATGATTTGAGATAAAAATGTCAATCTATTTTTGGGTAACTTGGCTAAACTTTCAGAAGATTGCAAAGAATCCGTGTCCCTTCTTATGACTGAAGATTTAAAATTCATGTTCGTGTTTTTATACAAGATCGGATTCCAAAATCCAACTGTCAAATTTGGATGGATAACCTTTCCAGTGAACTTTAATTTCTTTGACCCACTTTTTCCCAACTTTTCGTTTACGACGATCTAAGACAGATTCTATTTCGTAAATTTGATCTTTGTCCACACGTTGTAATTCTTGCGAATAAAAAGTACCTTTTATGAGTTCCCCGTCTAGATCTTCTATTTTATAGGTAACGGGACTCTGACTTTGTATGACACCCCTAACCTTAAACAATTCTTGCGTCCAGTTTGGTAAATAACCTTTTTCAAAAGTGCGTTTTGTTTTGTTGATGCGCACAAAATCACCCACTCTTAATTCAGGACTTGCAACTTTTTGCTTTTTGCCGTACAAAATTTGGGATACTTGAACTTCATTTTTGACATCGACAGATGCAGGCGTACGTTTAATGCTGCGATGATAAGCATGATTGTACCCGTGAACTAATTTTGGAAGTACATCGACATATTTCAGTGTACGATTATGAGTAAAATATTTCCACATGCGACTTTTCAGAGTTCTTTGAAACCTTTCTACAATACTTGCTTTTGTTTCTGGATTTTCTGTCGTGAAAAAATGAATATTTTTAGATTTCAAGAACTTTTGAAACTCTTTATTTTTGAATTCCGTACCTTTATCAGTTTGCAAACTTTTTGGAATACGTCCATGTTTCAAAACAGATTTAAAAGCTTCCACCAAAGTTTTTCCAGATTTGTCTTTGATTGGTACAACCCAGGCGTATTTTGAAAATACGTCTATCAAACAGAGCAAGTAACGATATTTGTCGTTATATTTTGCCATACTAGATACGCCTGCCAAATCTCCCTGCCATTGATAATCTATTCCTGCCACCACAGTTTTGCGACGCACAAATTTTCTACGTATGGGTTTGTGCAAAGTGTAAGTTTGTTGTTTTCTTAACCAAGTTTTCACATCGTCAAGTTTGATTTTCTTTGAAATTTTCTTAGCTGCTTTATACAAAGCTTGCAACCCCGTATATCCCACGGGACTATTAGGATCGTAATAAAGTTTTGATAATAATTTATTCATTGTTCATCATAAGATAACCATTTTCTGGGTGATTCAAACAGTTCTTCTTTTATAGGTTTGATAGAACTGGGTGTAAACAGTTCGTCTCTGATATGTTTTCTAGTGGCAGACAAACTTTGAGATAAGTCTTTCTTGATGTGTTTTCTAACAGATTGTGTAACGGGACTTGTTCTTTTTTTAAGAGTAGGCATGCGTCGGTGTTTGGTTTTAGGAGTGACATACTCTTCTTCATCTTCGTGCTGAAGAGGAGTACGATGCATCCATTCCCATCGTTTCTTATTTCCCACAAAATCTTGAGGCACGTTCATGTCTCTAAGAGCCTCAGCAAAAGGTTGCCAACCCCTGGGCTCAGTGTCTTTTCTCTGTCTTAAAACATCATTGACTAAATCTATGATATTAGACCCTGCAACCGGTTTGCCATACATCTTAACCGTTCCGTCTTCGTCCCAAGATAAGTTAGGATTATTTTCTAACCAAGATATCAATAATTTAGCTTTCTTTCGCATCGTGGTAGGAACACTATCAAAAATACGTTGATTAATTTTCGATTCAGGCTCTACGGGAAGAGAAAGTTTTGTTTCTGTCAATGCTTTGCGATGTGCCGTTTTAAATTTATGTAAAGTTTGACCAAACAATTGAGATTTTTCTGCCTCTGACAAATCTTCGTTGGCCATGACCGAAGACAAGTCTCTTTGAAGACTGGCCGTCGCAGAAACATTTGGATCGGGTGGAAGTCTTGGTTTTTGAATTTGTTCTTCTTTCCAGCGTTTCATGTCTTCCCAAAGTTTAAATGGTACCACAGCCATTTTACGCCCTTCCATTGCAATTTTTTACTGACCAAGAATAGATCCTAAGACTGAACCAAGCAAAGGTTTTAAAAGTAAACCCAGGAGTGCACCACCTTTCTGATTGAGAATTTTTTTCTTGTTTGCTAGTGCAACACGTTTTGTAGACAATAATCGAATATCATTCTTCCTAGAACGTAATTGTTCTTTCTGAGCTTTTGTGAGTTTGACATTGCCTTTTATAAGATTTAAACAACATTCCCCTACACAGTCTAATATCTCTTTTGGACAATCATTGACAATTTTTTGACGAAACCGATATGGAATGTTATAAAGTCCTTCCAGAAAAGGACCATACTTTTTAATCAGTGAACCTCTTTTCTTTTTGATTTGTGTTCTTTTCTTACGTGCAGCCATGATAGCAGTCAAGAATTAAACTAGTAAACGATCATGTCAACCAAGTCCTTTTATAGTGAAAGTTTACGTTTAGCCAACATCTGTTTCATGGCAGCTTCGAATCCATGTTTTCTGGCAGTACGAAGATATTCGTTTGCAGGAGAAGAACTCCTTCGAGGAGAAGCCCTTAGAGGAGAAAATCTAGAAATTTCTAGAGAAGGTGATTTTGCAGCAGTGCGTCTTTCACCAATTTTTCTGAGACTAGAGTTTGGAGTAGAAAACTGAGTAGAAAATGGAGAAGGTGTTTTTGCAGGAGTGAATCTTTCACCTATTTTTCTGATACTTGAACTTGGAGTAGAAAATCGAGTAGAAAATGGACTTGGAGTTCTTAGACTAGAGTTTGGAGTAGAAGGAGTAAATGGACTTGGAGTTCTTGCAGTTGACGGTCCTGCAACAGGAGATGGAGGTTTTCTAGGTTTCTTAATTCTTACAGTGACAAACTTATCGTTTTTTATTTTTCTCCTTGATTTAGTCTTAGGGGATTTTTTCCTCTGAGTTTTTTTCTTTGGAGATTTTTTCTTGCCTGTTTTTTTCTTAGACTTTTTAGGACCTTTTCTACCCACTTTCTTTTTCTGAGAAAACCGTCTAAGTATTTTATTACCGTCCCAACGAATGAGAGATCTGATTATCACGCCACCAAAAAACCCACCGCCACCAGGTTTTAGAATGATTTCTCGTTTTGTATCTGCATTTACCAAAGGACTTGCTAGTTTTCTAACATCGTCTTTGCGTTTGTCCATGAATTTTTGAGTTTGTTTTGGTAATTTCATTTTATTTTCAGCTATTTTTCTAGCTGCTAAAGAAAACCATTTGATCATTTCCATCAACCCCGCATTAAGCAAAGTTTTTCTTTTATTCGAATCATGCTCTCTACTCAAATTGTAGAGAGCCCTGATCAAGTTTGCCGATGCTTTTTGAGCCATGTCTGGTTTCATTCTGATCCATGTAAGACCAAACACACCATTTTATACTGGAAAATACACAACTGGACCTTGTTGATCCGATTTTGTATACCAGTTTGTAAAAATATCTGTTCTAAACCTCAAATGATTTGGTGTGTCTGGTTTTAAATCAATCAGTAAATAACCGTGTGGCTTAGAAGTGGCATCGTTGAAGGCAGACATCAAGTGTGGAGCTTGAAGTTGTTGTGATAAAACTTTAATTTGCATTTTGTCTCTTGGACTTTGAAACAAAATCAAGTAATGGGCATTCAAACTGATGGTACGTGTCGATTTACTCTGTTGAAACAAGTTTTGTGTAATGTACACAACACTTGCATTTCTGTGATGACCTTTCCTCGTGAACCAAAGTTTAATTTTTTCTTCGTCTTTGTCGCCCAACATATCGTCAAAGACAATCAAGTGAGTTTCACTCGTGTCTGTGACAATATCGTCGTCGTCATTTGGAATTCCTAAAATAAATCTGATGTTTAAATCTTTGCGTTCTTGCAAGATATTGTACACAGGTTGCCATTCTTTGTAACACCACACGATACGTTGTGGTAAAATATCAAACAAGTCTTCTTTGTACTGAATCAGCTTTTTAACAAATTCAGTTTTTCCCGATCCACTTGGACCCGATATAAAAATATTAGCAGGATGTTTAAAAAACAAACTACCAATATTTTCTTCTTGAACTGTTACCGACATGATTGAAAGATAAAATGAGAAAGAATAATGAAAGACATGTGTATATATAACATATTTTTATTTTTTACAAACAACAAATTGTTTTACTGACATACTTTACAAATAATTTTTCTTACTGAAAACACTGTTTCACAACAGTCTCTGATCTGATTTTCTTTGGTTTACAGTACATATCCATACGGAACAGTTTCTCCACTTTTTAAAATCACACGTTTGTCATAAGTAAATCTATATGTCTTAGATTGTCTCTCAGTCGTAATTTTTCTGTCTTTATGTTTTCTTATACGGTGCTGATATTCCACAGATTCTTGAAAGTCCCTCTTCTCGCTATGGGCCCATTCCATCATGTTGTAGAAATGGATTACTTGTGAAGTATTGTAATCCAGGGTCAGTCCTTTGACTTTACAGGTAGACTTGCGTTTCCCAGTATCGTGCTCCACATACTCGTAGCCATAATTCTTCGGTCCCATACCCACAAACTTGGTGATTTTCGCAGTAGGTAGTTCGTCTGTCCATTCGCCGAGTCTGTTGTTGATGATCTCTGGATTCCATAATTCTGGTTTGTGAATGTAGATGACAGAATCCGTATCGAAGTACAACACACGTTTGTCAAGTTGATGCAGGACACTGTATAACTTCAGTCTGGCTTGTGCTGTCACAAAGGATCCTACCACCACGTTGCTGCAAGCATGAGGTTCTACAATCGATTCCAGATCTTCCCAGTTGACTAACAAAAACTCTTCTCCAAACACTTCGACATTCTTCACTTTCTTCAATGGATTAGTCACCAGTTCAAAGTAGTCAGAAGGATCTGACACATATTCTGTTTTGGTCATGTTGTCTCTCTGTGCTAATTTTCCCCACAAACTGATTAAACTGATCTTGCTGATTCCACGTCGACCTTTGTTCTTTTCCACCTTCTCTAGTCTGATACCTTCTGCTTCGAAATAGTCCTGTTTGAATTTGATCTTGTCCAATTCTGTCTTGCACCAGTCGGGATATCCACTTGACTCTTGTTTAATCTTCAGGAAAGTATCGATATATCCAGCAAAGATACCTCCTTGTCCAGTTGACTTGTCGTACTGTGAAGATTGCGGAAAATGCCATACTTCGTACACATCTTTCAGCTGGTAACCCAGTTTCATCGCCTCAAACAATTCGATGCTCACCCAAGTTCCCACTAATTCTCTGTCTTCTTCTCTGTCGTGCGTACATAATTTCGAATTGTCAGATGTCTCTGCACAACTTCTACAGAGTGGAAACAGTAATTTGTTGTTGCACTTGTACGGCAATACCGGATGATACAAGTTTCTGGGTGGTAACACTTTACATTTGATCAGTCCAAAATATTGATGTATATTATCTCTGTCGATGTCTTCTTGTGAATAAATTTCTGGATGTCCAATAGGGAAGATTCCGTACTTGCAGATGTATGGATAAAGTGAACACACATCGATATACTTAATTTCCTCGTCTCCTTCAATTTCGTAGAACAGTCTTGTAGACTTCGTTCGTCCTCCAAATAGCGCATCTCTGGGTTTGAGTGGATCCAAGTTGGTAAATTCTGCATCCACCATCTCCTTAAAATCTTTGTCGTCTTGATAATATTGGTCGTAATCGCATTCCCACATTTCTATCACTTGATACCCAGCTCTTTTCAATTTCTCGGTCTTCTCCACAGTCTGTTTGTATAGCTGGTACATCGTCTGGCAGTTGTAAGTATTGATCTTAGTTCTGTCGGGGAAATGTTTGGGACACCCATGCCAGTAACATCCATGGAACTCGTACACTGTTTCTTTTTCTGGATCGTACCCATCCACATAATGTCCAAAAACTTTCTGTTCACCACCATTCAAAGCGTGACGAATTTGGATGTGATTCTTTCTAGCCACGGCTTGAATCCAGCGCACAGCTTTGATAGAATACTTCTTTTGGTTGGGATAGCCTTCTGGTGGAATGATGGCCACAGAGTTTTCAGGCATGTGATTCTTCCTCCATACTTGGGAACAGGCTTGAGCGATCGTGCATGCATTAGCAAAAGGATCCAAGTCGCTGATATCTATCGATTGTTTTCTAAAACATGCACAACCTCTCCTCAGGATATCTACATCGCTGCGACAGTATTCTTCCATTTCACGTCTAAAGTCAAAGATGGCATTGGATTCCACTTTCTGCTTGTGCCATTCCAGGAAAGCTTCTCTGTCTTTGACCGACATCTGTCCAGGATTGTACATCTCCACGGGAAAGTAAGCTCCCACGTAATTCTGGTTGGCATCAACATTTGCCAAATGTGGGAAGTAGCCTTTTTTCATCTCTGTCAATCCAAAGGTATCTGGAAAATTGGCTAATCTCATATGCAGAAAATGATACGAGTCCAAGAACTTGACTTTGGCAGCGGTCATCGTCACGATAGTATTTCCATTCATAATCACATCGGGTTTAAATGTTCCATTTTCTAGTATGTAGCGTAGAATAAATTGTCCATCGTATCCTCCAAAATTATGTGCAATAACAGTCACTCCTTCATTTTCTTTTCTAAATAACCAGGAACAGAAATCTGACAACGTATTTTCACCTTCAAAGATCATTTCTCTTCCAAACTGACTACAATTGTCACAATACTGATCTACAGGTAAATTAACGCAATGGTCACACGCTTTGTTTGTGAACTTATTACAAATTTTACAAGGCTGTTCAATTGGTAAATCCATACACTGATCACAAGCTCTATGTGCAATACAAAAGTTGACAATATGTTCGCCAGAGTCTTGCTTGGATTCAAAGTCAAAAAATATGAATTGAGGTTGAATAACGGTACCTTTCTCTTCATCGATGATATCGTCCTCCTCGGCATCTTCTTGCAACACTTCGGTCTTGGGTTTGCACACGTAAGGTTGAATATAACACTGATGTTCGGCTCCAACAATCATTTTACAAAACTTATATTTCTTCTGTCCTGGACACACGTGATTTCTTTTATATCCTACAATCCTATTTCCACATTTCTCACAATTATACACAAGTTGACAAATAGATTTTTTCTGTCCTGGCTTGACTAAGGTATGATTAGCAAAACAAGATGCACTATGAAATGTTCTCTTACATTTTGTACAGTACTGATTTTGTTCGTGAAGACATGGCGTTGCATTATAACAACTAGTACATCCATTCGAACAAGCATGATCCTCTCTATGATTAAATCCCTTGTCACAAAACTCACAATAGTAATGACATCCTTGAAATCCTTTGACATTGGTGATAGTGTCATAGTGATCTGTGCCATTAAAATAAATATGAACCACTTTTGTTTTGTCACTAGGTTTAAATCCAAGTGGAAACAATAATCCGTCTTTGGGATGCTGTGAATGAACTTTGATCAAATAATCAGGAGCTAACACAGTTTGAATTTTTTTGTATTCTTCAAATCCACAAGGTTGATTGTGAGGAATCTTAGCACGATCTAATAATTTCATGGCTTCTCTAGTTTGTAGTGATTTGTTTGATTTTCGAATATGTTCCCAAGTCTTCTTCCATGAGTCAGATGTGTCCCTGTCGGCATGATGTTTTCCTACCGCAATAGCTCTGGCCATACACATGACATCTTTAGTGTTGTTGATTTGAACGATACTATGTTTCATCTTTCTCATATTGCGTGATTCAAAGTAAAGTCCATGGTGTAATGCCTTTCTTCCACTTCCAGTTGGTAACTTGGTGTGTGTCACTTCCAAACTCATCTGTCCATCATTGATTTTGAAATCTTCATTGGATTGTAACACTTTCTCGATTTCTTGAGTCAAAGATTCCCCAGTCAGACTTGTCACATCTGTGAATGGTACAAAGATTCCTAATTTCAGTCCGGGATGGTAAATGCTCATTCGAATCCTGTCATTGCCTTGAGCTTGAGAATGGGTCTTGATGTCATCCACCAACTGTTGAAACATCCGAGGTACAAATTCCAGCGGTGATACATCTTCTGGAAATTTATTGACATCCACATTGTACACATTAGCTCTTGTTCTGAAACGTCTCGACTCACGTTCTCTCACAGGCTTGATCGTATAATACTGTTGGTAATCATCTTCTTCATCGTCCGAATAAATCACCATAGGTCTTTTTCTTGGTGGTGACACCTCATCTTCAGATTCTTCACTGTCGGAATAATCCACAAGTTTCACCTTCTTTGGCGGTGGTAACTCGTCCTCCTCAGAGTCTGATGAAGTGGGTGGGGTACGTATTCTCTTCCAATGTTTCTTTGGCATGTTGTCTTGTCACTGTTCAAACGCAGAATGTCAGGAGATCTGAATAATTGACTTATATATCTATCAGCACCAAGATTAGGCAGGCGAGATACATAGTACATGACTTATCAGGTTAGACTACATGTTCTATGGAACTCTTGTGATACAGGCAAGATACATATTATTTGACTTAGCAGGCGAGACAACAGGAATTTTCGTGGTACAGGCGAGACATGGGCTTTACGGAATTTTTGTAGTAAGGCGAGACAACAGTCTTAAGGAATTTTTATTAACTAGCAGGCATGACTACATGCTATATGGAATTCTTATCACCAGGCGAGACACATAGAATTTTTGTGGTACAGGCGAGACACTGAGCTTTACGGAATTTTTGTTATTTTTAAAAGAAGTGCAAGAAGAGTGTGCTGTTCAGCACCTTGTTCTTCCCCAGTCGGTTACCCTATGCCTGGGAAGCCCTGGCGATTTGAAGCCATATCTACATGATCACAAGTCCTGAATGTCACTGTGGACCAGAGACCTGCCAGCGGAGGTTCAGTTTACTGGGATAGTGTCCCGACCCCTTAAGCCATAGGCTTCTACTGTTTCACATGTAATCGATAGACTTCGCATCTGCGGGCCCAGGCGGTATAACCGTTGTGCACACCAGTTCCAGTCCAGTGGTGACCGGCAAACCAGCAATATTAATATGCGAGTTCCCAATATATATACATATACATAAACCAGTTTACTTGAAACAAGATTGGACATTTGCATATCATGTATATCTGATTTTAATAAAAGGTCATGTTACTTTTTATAGTAACACATTTTAGAATATAAAAAATAGATAGAGAATAATAAAATCTACATTTTGGTGTTTATTTTATCAAAATCGGCCGAAAAATAACAAAGTTATTCAATTTTTTCATATTATGGTGTTATTACAAGGGAGGTAAATCTGGATTGACTTTCTTTTATTCTATAAATAGATTATTCAAGTAATAGCTTTCAGAAAAAATGATACAAATGAAAGGCGAATACGTGTATATGTGTATCACGTCTGTTATGAGTATTATTATATGTTAACTAATAAACTATACAAAATCCAAAATAACAAAAAATGTCGAGCATGCACTGCGCATGCGCGGAATTTGCAGGGTAAGAAAACTGTAATAACTCCAGATTGCCTTGACGGATTTTCATAATTCTTTTTTTATTGGAAAGAACAAATCAACACCTACCAAATGAAATTAAAATAAATTGTCACACTGCGCATGCGCGGAATATAGAGGGTAAGAAAACTGTAATTACTCCAGATTGCCTTGATGGATTTTCAAAATTCTTTTTTTATTTGAAAGATAAAACACAGAGCTGTCACATAATCTTACAAAATAATATGCCACATCGAGCATGCGAGAATCAAGAGATATATAATGTGTACATTTCATTTTTGCAGCTCATAAAGTTTCAAGATGTCTGAAGAACTAGTCGATCTGGGTGTGTTACCAACTGAAATTAGAAGTATAATCTACTCAAGGCTCGTCAATATTTCGAGGAAAAGTAAAAAGTTTAGAGACGAACTTCAACTGACGTGGTTTAACATGTGTTTTCAAAGAGCTCTGTCTTGCAACAATTTTTACCAGAGCCTAGCACAGCTATTATATGACATCGATGGAATATCGAATCTTGACCAGAACATGAGATTATACTTTCACAAACGCATGATGGAAGTGTTGAAGGATACTCATTCTAGACATGACCGATGGATCTTTACGATTTACAATTTCAACAAGGAAACATGTGAACAGTTTTTTGAAAACTTGTTTCCTTTCCATTATGACATTTACGTACATGGAAAAATCGTGAATGGACATCTGACTGGGCTTCTAGTATTCTTTCAGAGTTTAGCATTTTTTTACTACTTACCATTTCTTTACCAGTTAAATTTTCCTGCACCTATGAACGATTTGTTATTATCAACCTGGGAAGAGCATATAAACAGTTTGCATGGTTGTGATGTGTCATTTGGAAACAGAGACGCATATGAACAAGTTATCGAGAGTGAAGACAGATTATTACCATTACGTTTTCCAACAGTCTATTCAGACTTTCTGCTTGGAATAAAACAATGAACGTGATCAAGAAATCTCCTCCAGTATCGTTAGGTCGAATTTTACAGTTTGACATTTATCGAGGATCACTTGAACACACGCTATCCTTACAACCTACAAGTTCAGAATTTCTGAAGTCAAAAGATGGACTCAGAACGTGGTTGGGACGATATGAAACATTCATGACCTTTCGACAAGCCATGTGTGAAACAGCTTTGATAATGAACACTATTTTAGACGCATCGCCTGTGAAGTATAGGCAATGGCTACTTCATGTGGCAAACAACGAGGACGTGGTTACTTACCTTTGCAACGTACTCAAAGATGTTGAAGAGGCTTCGAGAGAACAATCTATGGATATCGACTCAACAACAACAACAACAGAAAATATGGAAATTGAACAGGCATCACAGGAAGAACCAATGGATATTGATATGGATGAATTGACTGCAAAATTTGAAGCTTTGACACTATAAAGTGGAACTGTTTGTCTCTTGCAAAATCATTTATCTTACGGCAAGCATGGAGACAAAGTGGTTTGAAATTCCTCTGACACAAATTCTGAGATTTAGACCTTACAGAAAATTACTAGTTTGTGTTTACATACTACATTCACATGAGAACATTACTTTAGATGAAATCCAGATGAAATTAAACACAGAAGAATATTTCAAAGATTTTAAAAGACTCTGGTGTTCGTGTGCGAAACAGGAATTATCAGAGGAGACGGTCTTTACATTTGACAACTGGAAACTTCATGTGGCCAACAATTCAAAAGTGATTGACTATCTACAGTCGAAGACAAGGCGTATATAAGGACTACAACTAGATCTGCGAGTCATTTCAGCTCTGACTTTCAAACTGTCAAGATGGAAAGTAAACCTGTGGATCCAAGACTTAATAAATACAGTGATGCCAACAGTATTTATTATCACTGCACAGCATTGAAGAAACTTTTGAAAGAGAATGACAGAAAATTAATTCAGCCATTGGAAATTTCACTAAAAGAACAAGGCCTGTTGAAACCACCCTATGGTTATTGCTACAATTGTGGGTCGGTGGATCATTGGACTGCCTCGTGTACCGAGGAGAAGAAGAAAACTACTACAAATAAACCACCCAATGGGAATTGTTACAACTGTGGTTCACCTGATCATTGGACTGCCTCATGTACCGAGGAGAAGAAGAAAACTACAAAGAAGCCACCCTATGGGACTTGTTACAACTGTGGCTCGCCTGATCACTGGCTACCCTCATGTCCTCATACCGACTTACAAGATGAAAGCTCGGGATCACCACAACCGGCCGAGAAGTCAGAAACTACGAGGAAAAGACGCCATACTGATGATGACTCTGATGTACCCAGTAAAAAGAAGTCAAGAACGGCTTCACCAGAACCGACAAAACCTACTGCTAGACAACATAAGAAGAAGAAATACTGTGTTGTGTGCAAAGAAGACACTCATATGATGAAAAACTGTCCTGAAATAGTGAAAAACTAGTGACTAGATAAGAGACCTAGTGGATAGACAATATCTAAACGATATTGTGTGTCTACTGGACAGTGACTACTATTGTGTTCATAATGGATTAGTTTTCATAGTTACATGTAAGGTTGTATTCAATAAAATTGTTTTTAAAGTATTTGTTTTTTGTTATTTCATAAGGTTACTCTTTAAACGAAAGAGTTGGGTAGCCCTGAAAAGGGCTGTTTGGGTGTTCTAAGTCTTCACTTACTGTGAAGACTTAGACACAGGTTTTACAATCCCCACAACAGGATTCGTCTTGGATAAGTCGATCCCTCTCCTCCTCATAAATACTTCAAACCCCATCTTATTTTGCTGCCTTTCAACTTCTTTCCAGTCTTTCTTCTTAAAAGCTTTACACAGTCGGCTGAGATCAAAAGGGATATACTTTGACAAACCCATATTTGAGAATGAAGTTGTTAAAGGCAGTTAAATATATATATTGACTCATGGCGGACGTGAAAGAGAGCATAGTCTCTTGACCAATCAAAACTATGCAAAGTAGTTATGGGGTTTTATGCAACAATCAACAAAGTATTTCTTTCTGATAAGTTGTGGTGGCCCTGAAAAGGGCCGTTTTGAGGTTTTAATAAACCTTTCTATGAGCAGGGACACCGCGAGGGCCTGCCACCACAAGCTGGACAGCGTACTGACCAGCTCGTGTAGGTCACAGTCCTCTCTGCCGGCAGATAGAATGGTGGCTGGTCCGCCTCCCTCTCCCAATCTTCACCGGATGACCGTTCTTCAGGCTCTTGCTTCACTTCTTCGGGCTCTTGCTTCACCACAGCCATCTGTCTGTCGACCGTCACCATCCTTCTTACGATGCCTATCAGCTCTACGAGCCTCTCTGCACTCTCCATTACAGACCTAGTCTGTGCCTCCAAAGCATCGAGATATTCGTCGCTCAACATCTTCTCTGTGTATAGCATAAAGACAATGTGACGAAGTGGGTCAGTGTTCCAGTATTTATTCTCTCAACACCGACGTGAAAGAAAGCACTTTTCTAAGTAGGTCAATCCGGTCTTGGGAGTATAAAATGGCACTGACCTACTTACAACTTCAGTCATGGAGCAACTACTGACCTTAGACGATCTTATGAAAGAACCAGACCTTCTATCGACGGCAATTAACTCAATTGCTACTGATGCATCGTTAACTCAACAACAACAACCGAACGTGCAGACCTATTACTACCACCCACAGCAATCACAACTGCAACAAATACAGCCACAGGTGTCACAGCCAAAGACGGGAGCTGTAGAAGTCTTGTTCAAAGAACTCAATGATCTCAAGAAAAGAGTACAGCAGTTAGAGGACCAAAAGCAACAACGTCCCATGGAATTAAATCCGATCAGAATACCATTAACTATAGAAGTAATGACACCAGAATCGTCTGTGACCGTACCAACTCAAAATGGACTTGGGTCGCATAGCAAGAACATAGATAATTCAAAAAGAAAGAAGAAACAATAGATTCTTCTTAGCTATAACCACACAAACAGTCCTTTTCAGGACTACCAATTACATCAGAAAGAATACCCTACTGATTGCCCTAATACTAAGGAAGCTATAGAGTTATGCCTCTGGTATAGTGAGGTCTTGAGATACAGGGCCAAGAGACTCATAGCAGACGCATATTACTGTATAGCCTCTTAAGACATCTCCTATGCCATATTACATAGACTTTTACCCTTGAAAGAGACTAAGTTATTTCAAACTAGCCTTTTCAAGCTTACTAAAGCGATGTCATCTATGGGGACTCCCGGCCCGAGACTGCCCCAGGCTGCGGACTTAGTCTCCGGCCGGGAGTCCCCATAGTGGCGTCCTTTACTACTGATATTGGATAGCATAGGATTTGCCATTAAATTTCGAAGAATATCTTGCATGGCATTTGAATCTCGTGCGGTATTGCTCAGTATGGCGCTGGCTATTATGTTGTTTACTATTTGGCAAATCCCGTGTATGGTAAATGATTCCTACGCATGTATCTACCCAGCATGAGCTTTTCATTCGACGAACCCCATGCATGATATTCATGTTTCAAGCATGGTATTGCCAAGCATGGTATTGTTAGCCAATAACATGATGGAAATACCATGTACAAGTTATGGATTCATAATTATTAATTATACTAGTAAGGAATTCCTAATATGGTATTGTTGTCTTGTGGAGTGGCCTCGGGTGGTTACTTCATTCATTTGTGTGGTCCATTTCAGTCACGTGACTGTTACGAAACTGATGTTTCTTTTCACTGATTTGCCAGATTTGGTCATATGACGCATATGAGACGTCATGTGACTTAAATTTATTGGTCAATTTAGTAATTCTACTAGATGGCGCGAAATATCGCGCACTAGTAACAAAGTCATCGACAAGCTCAGTCGAAGTGTTTTGAGGAAAATTTGGAAATTTAGTCGAAATTAGTTCATCCGGCCCACCCGTATAGACAAAGTTGGGATAACTAATAGCAAAGTTTCATTATTCTGTTAATATTTAGTAATTTGTGGGCGTTTCCAGCCCTGCATTCTTAATCTAAGTTTTCAGAAATTATTTAAATTCGTGTGATTAGTCCTTTTCTAGTCCTGCAATTTTAAGGTTACAGATACATAAATATGTTAATTGTTTAGCATATGTTAATTGCTTTGTAACTAAATTTCCGCCAAAATTAAAATGTATTTTTCTATTAAGCTTGATTCTTTCTGGTAATTCTACCTTTCACCCCGAACGTATATAATTCATTTGATTCGAATACCATGCGTTGAACTCGTCGAATCGCTATCTCCTGGCTAGCCGATGCCATACTCGGCATAACACATATGCTATTCGAATACCATTTATGGCATTCCTCGGATGGCAAACCCCAGGCTACCCTCAATTCTGCTGGGCAGTACTGCCTATGGGAAGCGGTTCTGTGCATGGGATTCGTCGACTGACCATAACCATGCTAGGCAATGCTGTGCATGGGATTCGAATACGATGCATAGGTTTCATCAAATGGCGAATACCATGCTAGACAATACCATGCTTCATGCTTGACAATACCATGCATGAGATTCGTCGAATAGCCAACACATGTTTCCTAATAACGTATCGAGCAATTCCATAATGGAATCCGAGTACACGTACCTTGCATGGGATTCAGCGAACATTCGACCCAATGCCATGCTGTGCATTCAAATTCCATGTATAGATTTCATCAAATGACGAATCCCAAGCTAGCCAATACCTTGCTGAGTAATACCATACATGGAATTTGAAAACTGGTACGCATGAAACTTATCGACTTGCAAACCCCATATTAGCCAATAACATGCTGAGCAGTACCATGCAGGGGATTCGACGTATGGCGAGGCCCTTGTTATCCAATACCATGTTGGGCAATACTCTGTATGAATTTCGAATACCATGAATAATGAACCCCATGCTAGTCGACAACATGCTGTGCAATTTCATGCATGGGATTTGAATACCATTCATGGTATCCAAGGGATTTGAATACCATTCATGGTATCGAATGACTAATCCAATGCTACCCGATACCATGACAACATAATGCATAAAATTCAAATACCATGTATTGAATTTGTCGAATGGCGAACCTTATGGTACATGTACCCGATACCAAGCTGGACAATACCATGCATGTGATTTGAATACCTTGCATGGGATTCGTCGATAAATTGCAAATCCCATGCTAGCAAATCGATTCATGGAATTCGTATATTGATCTACGTTATGTTTTTGGAGACAGCCTGACAACAGCGACAACAATAATCACAACAGCAACCATAGTTGACTCTGTGTTATATTGGGGGACGATGGGTATTCTGTATTGCGCTTCGTTGTGTTTTTCGAGAGTCTGATTTAGACAAAAACCTGAAACAACGACAACAATAATTACATCATCCTCAACAACAAGTCAATATCAAGAACAACAATTTCAGCTACAAAAACAAGCAAAAGGCTTTTACCCATATAAAATTTATTTGAATGTTTCCAGGCATAACTCTTCTTCAAGACATACATGGATTTCAGTGCAATCTCGTGTCTGTTAACAAGAAACACTCAATCTTGAAGGTGCATGTCATTAAATGAAAAATAATGCAGCATAACTTACTCTAGAAACAGTTTGTTTGTACAGCTTTTTCGTCATCGATTGCCATGCCCTGCGTTAGTCGATTGCAACCGATTTTTTTTTTTTTGGGGGGGGGACGTTTTCGATTGCCAGAAGTTTTCATCATTACATTTTCACCCCCCTCAAGGTGCGATGAAAATTTAACGTAGAACCTAGAAATTTTACTGGTATTTAGGAAAGACAGTCAAGTTTATCAGAAGACTATGTTTTATTTAATTTGACCTTGAATATTTTAGAATACAAGCCAGAAATCTGAATTTGCCAGTCTAAAATTTCATGTTTAAAAATTAAGTAGGCAGTGCGACATTTAGTAAAGACTTTTTGAAGTAAATTCTTCGTGAGGAAAATTTTCAGACATGCTGCTTCAGACCAGCAATAAATGATTTACCGAAAACCGTTAGACCATGTTAAACTGAGCTATCCTAACTCGTCGTGTAGAGGACCTGGTATGATAAGGTCCATATTTGGCCCCCAGAAAACCTATTTTTCAAAAGTCCTACTTGATATTAAAAATGTATTTATAGGAAAGTTCAAGCCTTGAATGTAACGTCAAACACAAAATTACCGAGGTCTTGCATAAAATATATATTTTTTTATCTTGAACATACCCATACCCCCAGCGGATTCTGACGCAAATAACGAATTTGGTAGCCTTTGCGGCTTTCAAAATATATGAGCCCAGCCTACAGCACATTTTATATTTTGTACACAGACAAAATTTTAATATATTTACAGGCCATGAAAATATCAAATGTGCTGGAGACCGGGCTGTATGTTTATTTTTAACTTTTTGTTACAAAACTGGCAGCGTTTGGAACATTTTCCCTGTTTTCTCAATATAAAAGCGTCCATTTCTCCGCTCATAGACAAAATAAACATATGTTGTGGGCATTCGTTTTCTTAGTTAGAACACAAGGAATAATTTGGTACACATTTCATTTTGATCAGTTGGAATGTTTTGGTTGGCGTCTCTGGACTTGCAAACTTGAGTGGATGAGATACCTGGAGAGGCGTGCAGTACACAGGTAATTAGCAGTGTTATCTTAATATAAGCATTTCAGCAAAAGCCTATTATCAAGAGCTTTAAAAAGCTATTGTAAATGACTTATTTCTTTACAGGAAAATGTATTAATCTCAAATTTTCTTGCAATTTTCCTTCCTATTATTGAAACAATATAGGCATATCAGAAATCGTGTTATTCTGAAAATATACATAGATGAAACGTTTTATTTCTGTTTGTTCCCCCACACACAAATGCAATAGAAACAAGACAATTTTAAGAGAATTTGAATGGGGGGGGGGCCAAAAACGACCCTTATCATACCTGGTCCTTTTTGATTCGCGTTCTGGATTGCCGCGATTGTTATGTGTGGAGAACGTTACTTATTTTGACTATTGGTATTTTGCGGAACGGAAACGAACAGAAACTGAGAGATTTTTTATGAAGACTGATGGAAGAATCAGACCCCCCCTCCCCGCCCGCCTAAATAACAAAATATAAGACTCTCATCCCTTCTACAAGGTTTATTGATATCTGACCCTCCCGGTAGGTCACCAAAAAACTCCTGACCCCAATCCCCTGAATGTACCCCCTCCCCCATACATAGCCTGAAAATAAATAACTGTCATGATAAAATGAATTCTTAAGGAATGCCGCAACACTGCCCACAACCTCTTAGCACCGGTTTCAGCAGTGTTCTAATTTCAAACTGACTCAGAATGAGCCCGATCAGAATTCTTTACTGGTGATACGTCCAAGGACAATCATTCACCAGGACCTGGGATCAGGGAAGCTAGTCCTTAGATCTTACAAGAGAAGTAAACTTAGTAACTGAAACCTTTGCACAAGCAGCAGCAGAAATAAGGGAATTCCAATGTCTAATAGTCTGGGGGGGGGGACTGGACTTGTAAATGTAAGTCCCAGTCAATTGGGTTTGAAATGCCAGGAAATATTACCAATGAATCAAATGGCCCAGGAAATATTTTATCTGTATATAGAGTTATAAAGTTTTAGCAGGCGCATTTCTTTAATATGCATGCATCTTGTAGGTTATAAGTTTGATATCACGTGTGTGTGTGGGGGTGTGTGTGTTGGGGGGGGGGGGGTTATGTGTTTATTGGGTGTTTAGTGGTACCGAATGCTTACACGCCGATCACACATGCATGTCAATTAAATAAGTGCGTCTCCTAAAAACTAGGAAGCAAAATGGCGTACTACGGTCAACAACAGCAACAAGGCTATGGTCAACAACCTCCGCCTCAATATTCTGATCCTAATTTCTTGTGGAATGTATTTCAAAGGTGAGAAATAAGTTTATCGTGTCTATCTGAGTCTTTTAAACAAACAAATATTAATTTGAAATCGATATTTTTAAAGAAGTTTGTATCCAATTTCAGAATCATTGATTTCAGGAACATTTCAAAATTCAGCTGACTCATTTCATTGAATTACACTTAATTTTGTTTATCATTTTGAGCTCAAGTGAAGCTTTTAGGATTAAGGATTTAGGATTAAGAGGAAACGTCCTGACACATTTGTTTTTATTATCTGTCACTTGTCCCGCTTCTCCGGTCGTTCGGATGAGACTTTAAACCCAGGTCCCGTCTCCATATGACCTCGTTGTTGGTGGGACGTTAAACCCGAGTTCACTCACTCACTCCTTTTTTTTTTTCCTTTTTCCATTTACGCCTTAACCCCAGAAGGGGACACAGACAGTGTACTTTTGTACACTCCGGTGTTGCAGGATGAAAGCCTACATATAGCCATGTAGCTATAGTAGGGATCTTTAACCTGCACAGGGGATGACTCTCCCTGCACAGGGGGCCTCCAGTTAACGTCCCGATCCGAAGGACGGCACACTTATTAGCATCATCCCTGCAAATGATGCTAGAAAAACGCGTTCGGACATAGGAAGATTTCACCTCTGGTGAGGCTCGAACCCACGACCTCTGACTTCAGAGTCAAGTGCACTAACCACTGAGCCACCGCGCTTCTCGTCACTCTGTCACTTGTTTTAATGTAATTAGGCACAGCCTAGAAATGGTAAAGCACTTTATGGTCAATCTACATCTACATCTACCAATTAAGTGCATGGCCAATATTGGCATAGTCGCACTGTGAACAACCGTTTCTTCTTTTTTTCTTCCATTTACGCCTTAACCCCCGAAGGGGACACAGACGGTGTACTTTTGTACACTCTGGTGTTGCAGGATGAAAGCCTACGTATAGCCATGTAGCTATAGTAGGGATCTTTAATCTGCACAGGGGATGACTCTCCCTGCACAGGGGGCCTCCAGTTAACGTCCCGATCCGAAGGACGGCTCACTTGTTAGCATCATCCCTGCAAATGATGCTAGAAAAAACGCGTTCGGACATAGGAAGATTCGCCTCGGGCGGGATTCGAACCCACGACCTCTGGCTTCAGAGTCAAATGCGCTAACCATTGACTGAGCCACCGCGCTTAAAACATTCGTGCTGGGAGGTTCTTATGTACAATTAAAATCAGATAAAAACATGTTGTTCACAATCACGGTCTTTGGACATCTGCACAGACAAGGAGCTTGAAGTCATCCAGAGTCGGTGCAGATATGACCTTGGCAGGCAGACCATTCCAGAAAAGGACTGTTGATGGAAAGAAGGATCCCTTGTAGGCATTGATGGAGCAAAATATTGGCAGAAATCATTGATGGTGTCCTCTAGTTGCTACTCCTGTGGCTGTCAGGTACTGGCCTGAAGGGATTTCAACGAGGTTATTGACGATCCTGTACATCATTGTGACTTTGCTCTGGTCTCTCCTTGATTGAAGGTCCTCCCATCCAAGTTCTTGCAACATTGAACATCACCCAGTTATCGGTGGTTATCAGTTAACAGTGGAATCAGAAATAATTTGAATTTCTCGAGTGCAGTTTGGTTTTCTTCCTCTATAATATATATAAACATGAACAAGGAATTCCTGCTCTATCTCAAACTAAAAACTCATTGAAAGTAAGGTAACGTAATGGTGATGTTTCAGACCAAGAACATAAATATTTACCATTCTAAACAAACCCAAGCAAACATAAATTTCATGTATCTACAAACAAACATGAAATTAGCATTGTGATGCTTAAATTCGTCTGCTGCAAACCCAGTTTCCTTAAACTAGAGGTCATGTTACGTCATAATATGGCAATAAACGGTGCTACCATAAAGTTTTAGCATGGATAATTAGTCTTTATTTACTATTGCACCGATAACTGGTACATGAGTCATCCGGAGTCAGATGTACCCCAGAACATAACGTCTGCTCTGTATATTAAAAGTCATCGGCGGCTATTATTTAGTTGATAATTTTAAAGACAACACCCAACTGATTTCTGTGAAGCTTTCATTTTCATACTTTGCGATCATTCAAAAGTTAGATTGCAAGTGAAGTGTAAGACCACCGATAACTGGTAAATTGTGCATATGTGTAGATGGAGTCTACAAGCTACTCAAGAGTCTTTCATTACTCCTAAAATAAGAAACAACAAGAAAAGGGCATGACATTTTAGTTCTAGCCTTCAGCAATCAATCAAAATTGGTTTCAGACTATATTTTCTGTTCCTGCCGAAGTTGAACTGAGGTGTGGTTTACATGTTTCCAGTTTGCGTTGTGGCATGGTACAGGGTTTTACCCAGGCACAGGTTCCTATGGTTCTGGAACGTTTCTGCCCACTGGCAGACAACATAAGAATCTCAAAGCAAAAATTGGCATTTTGAAAAGAAAAACATCTAGAATTCAAGTTTATCTCGATAATTCAGAAGAAGAAAGTATGATTTTCTATATATTTTTCTATATTTTTTTTGAAACAACCGAGTCCACAAAATGTAAATAGTTGAATTTGCAAACAGCATAGATCTAGAAATTCTAGATGAGGCAGCTCACAACGAGCCACCTCTTCTGGATCTACACTGTTTGCTATCAGGTCATGATCTAGCTTGGACGAAACATTTTTTGAAATTTTGCAGACACATGTATTTTGTAATTTGCTTTTTGGTGCTTTAAAGGTCAATGACCTATTTTTTCTAGAGTTGACAAAGATAGAAGTGGTCAGATATCAACAAAGGAATTAGCTGAGGCATTAAGTAACGGTGAGTAATGATGAGAAGAGGATAGTGCCTGCATCAGCATGGTGCATGAACTCTGATGTTCGTTATTGTTGCTATATTTGATTTACAGCAATATTCAGGAATTTTATTCTGGTTGGTCATATTTTGATCATTTGATGTCAGAAAAAATAATGCAAGTTTTCATACCAAAGAATCCACTCTCTAATGCATGCCGTATTCTCAGGACTACAATCTGTGAGATTTTGAGATTTTATGTGACATTTTATTAAATTGAAACACTCTTAAAAATTGTTTCTAAGATAATCTAAACAGAAAAAAAATTGTTTGGTGCATTCTCCTTAAGATCTTTAAGTACAACTTTATGTTTTTACAGCAAAGCCTTCCAAAATGGGGTCTACTCATAAAGCAAAGAATTTGCTCTCAAATGAGCAAATTCTGTATGAGTTGACTCCCATTGAGAAGGGAGGCAAAGAGTTGCTTATCTGAGAGTGTACACTGTCGTCTTGTGTAAATTTAGATGAAGTGCATTTATCGTAATGACCCTAAAATTTTGGACACTCAAAAGTCGGACAATAATTGTTCAAAAAAATTTTAAAGAGTGGATTTTACAAAAGTTAATGCATCCTAATGATGCTTAGCGAATGGCAAACCTTGTAGACCCTGATCATACTGCTCCTTGAGGAGCAGTTTGATCTGGATCTACAATGTTTGTTTAGGCCTGTCTGTCCAAATATTTAGGGTTATTACGGTACATTTTAAAACATCTACAAGAACTTCACTCTGAAAAATTAGTAAGATTTAAAGATCATGTGGGACTTGGCACCCAGAAGAGCAAAAATTAAGTGAGATTTTATCTTGTTCATTGAGACATTTCATGTATGCTTTCTTTTCACTTTGTTGCTTGATGGTGATCAGAATATGACCAACCTGTGTTTTATTTGCTTTTTGTGTTTTTGCATCATTCTTAAATTAACAAAAACAAGTTTGTGTTTTTTCTATACTCTTCAAAGACAGGTCATGTTATATTGTGGCATATGTTATCCTTCTGTCCGTTAAATTACCTATATCTCGTAGCAGCCCCATTTGAGATTTTCTTGAAACATGGGTCAAATGTTTGTCTTATCAAGATGATGCGAGAACATACGTTTAAGTCAAGGTCATACAAAGAGGTTGGTGTTCAAATATTAATATTTTTTGTCCACTGCATATGAAATATTGTAAAAAATAAAAGAGCATTCTTAGGAAAAGAACGATTTTCATTTATGACAATTTTTCTCCGTTGTATATCTCCTAAAATGATTTTCTGTCCTCTGGTTTATCCATCATTTTCACTGCATGACTTTGAAATAGTCTGAGTATGCTTCAAAGGTTATGCAAAGCCAATAAATTAGCAAAATTTAGTCTACTGCACTTTGGTGATAGTTATGGAACCATTTTGTAGAGACATTTATCACACTGGGTAGGCGGCAATAGAAAACGCTTGTGCAGTCAACGAACGGGGATCAAAAACCGTTAGAAACAGCTTTTTCTATTGCAAATTGGCGACAGTTTGCAGTCGAAAATGCTGTTTCTAATGTTTTTTTATCCATGTAAATCGATTGTTAAGAGCGTTTTCAATTGCCGCCTACCTGGTGTGGATATGATGAGGGGTCACAACACATGTATTTATGAATTTTAAAAGAAATTATCTTTTGTTTGTACTCCCGCTTAAATAGAACAAACCTGGCTCACTATTACGGTAACTGCTGTGGTAACCTGTCTAAAAGGCTGAGTTTGAGTTCCAATCCCAGTGTAACATGAAGTTTGAGAATGATGCAAAAATTAGTTTTCACATTAGAACCTGTTTGAACCAGCCCCTGACTGAAGTGATACCCTGTATTATCTAACATGGTTGCCCTCATAACATTTTCACCCCAGAATTTTAGAAAAGCTATTTTACATGTATTATACCATTAAGCTATGATAAGACCAGTTGATTTTAATATGAGCTGCGACACGAGAAAACCAACAAAGTGGTTGTGCACTCAGCGCAGACTCAGATCAGCCTGGGCATCCACCCAGTCTGATCAGAGTCTTCGCTATCCGCATAGAAGAGGCTTAGACCCTTAGCTACCCTTTAAGCCCTTAGGGAAGAGTCTGGTCAGACTGGACGAATGCCCAGGCTGATCTGAGTCTGTGCTGGGGCAACAACCACTTTGTTGGTTTTTCGTGTCGCAGCTCATATAAGGTCGCAGCATATGTTTAATTAACACAGTTAAGTCAGGATCAGTGTAGACAGGTTTTACCGTTTCCTATAGAGCTACAAGTAAGCCAAAACTATTTATGAAAATACATCTTTTTCACATATTTCACTATTAAAAAGGTGTATAGATACACTCCCATGCAAGTTTTACAAGGGAGATGACTTTATCAGAAAAGTAGGTGCTTTGTTCAGCAAAGAGAGTAACTCTTAAAGAATGATTGTCTTTTCTTGAGAAGCCGAAATATTACCTTCATGTAGCCCTCTATAAGAAGGAAGAAAAACATTTCTTCCTTAGTGATGTGATTTCCCTTCAAAGTGTTGTCATTCACTTTATGGTGAATGGAGACATTTTCAGGGGAAGCAATCCACCATTTTCTTTTTTTTTACCTTCCTTCCCAATTGGTCAGCTCTTGAAAGAATTTCTACCCTAGAAGCTACTTCTTTCTTTTAACATAAGGCCCATTTTTGAAAGGGTTTTGTCTTCTAGTGCAGTGGACAGGAAGTCACAGAAGTTATTCCCCTTTGTAAAAATGGTAGAAAAACATGGAAGTATACCCATCCACCTTAAATGTATATGTGGTGGGATCTGAACAAATAATTTTCACATGTTATATAAATTTTGGCTTTCTTGGAGTTCTATAAAATTATTTGTTGGTCAAGGCCTGTCCATGGTCAGGTATACTACATTGTCACTTTCAGTGTCAGCATGTCTTTATTCCATTCAGTCTAATCTGAGAGAGAAAAAAAAGATAATAATATCATAAATAATAAGGATTAATGAAAAAAGCAAGAAACTTATTGGGATGACTGTTTCTGAAAAAAAAAGAAAAAGCTACAGATTTTGGAATAGATAATATAGCATTGCTTTGCAGTACAAAATGAAATACCTACAGAGGACAGGCCTAGGCCTTGTTGATGTTTTGTGTGTTGGCGGAAACAAAAGTAAACAACAGGTTTTCTTGGTTCTCGTTTATCCTATAGGATAGATAAAGATCGCAGTGGATCAATATCAGGCAGTGAACTTGGACAGGCTTTGGCCAATGGTAGGCATACAGTACCTTATATATTTGGCTATAAGAGGGTTCCCCCCTTCCAGGATGACTGGGTTTTTCCCCTTCTAGAAAGGCCCCTTATATCTAAATCAGCCAGCAACTGCAAAACTATGAGATTTTTCCTTCGAAAATAATAAAAAAAATCTAGATCTGTCTTATAAGACAGATTTAGATTTTTGGACTGATTATGGTTGGAAAACTGAATGAATATGGTATTACCCTTATATCAATTTACGGAATGATCAAGCAGCTCTCTTATCCAAAGTTTGAGAGGTTCTTTATGAATGTTACGAAATCATCAGTTTGTGGAAATCATGTCCGGCAGATCAACCACAACCTTATTTTTGAGGGAACTGCCTTACTGGTCAAAGAAATTCAGAGCTGCAGATAAGAAGGGGTAACAAGGACAGTTTAAGATAATTTTTCATATTTCTCGATAGAAACATACCTTGACCCCTCAGTAGAACCATCTCAGTGAGACGGTTTTAATGAGGGGTCGTAATGAAAGTTTTGTATGGAAAAAATATAGAAAACTATCCAAAATTACCCTTATTACCCTTTCTTATTTGGAGCACTGACTGAAATTGCATGATTCCTGTGTGAAAATGTTGTGTACGAACTACAAGCTTTGCATGAAATACTGTATTTGCCCTGCATAGCCTGAGGTAAACAGTGCAGACCCAGATCAGACTGCAGTCTGATTTGATTCTAAGCTACTTCACAGTTTATTTTCCCATACACTGGTGTCATATTATATTTTGACCCGCCTAAAAAGTGACCCGCGGGTCATTATATTATGACCCGCGGGTCAAAATATTATTATAATATTTTGACCCCCCCCTATAATATTTTGACCCGCCTCCATGAAAAAAAATGAAAATTGAGGAAAGTATATGTAACACCTACAGTAACCAAGCAAATATCAAATACAGTATTAATTCGCTGCTCCTCCTCATTTTGAAAAATCTGTAGGGGGGGTCAAAATATTATAGCTATAATATAATGACCCGCCCCACTTGAAATTAAAAGTTTTAATGGTTTCGTGGTACTATTCATTTGTTAATATCTGTAATGATAAAATTAAAATTCAAACACCATCAGATTTTCCGTTTCATAATTAGAATACTTAAAATACTGACGATGGGCATGAGTGGGGGGAGGGGGGGGTCAAATATTATAGCTATAATATTCTGACCCGCCCCCATGAATTAAATGGAGATTCAGGACAGTATACGTAAGACTACCATAATCAAGCATGAAATACAATTACAGTTTACAGCTCCTCCTCATTTAAAATTAAAAACTTTAATAGTTGTTTTGTTGGCTGGGAGTAGGGGGGGGTGGAGGGGGGGGGTCAAAATATTATAGCTATAATAATTTGACCCGCCCCACATGAGAGTTAAATAGGTCTTTTCTGTTTCATAATTAGAATACTTAAAATACTGACGATGGGCTTGAGTTGGGGGGGGGGGGGATTATAGCTATAATATTTTGACCCGCCCCCCATGAATTAAATGGAGATTCAGGACAGTATATGTAAGACTACCAAAATCAAGCATGAAATACAATTACAGTTTACAGCTCCTCCTCATCATTAAAAAAAAACAGTCCAGCAAAGATGTTTGGTTGGCTGGGAGTAGGGGGGGTCAAAATATTATAGCTATAATAATTTGACCCGCCCCACATGAGAGTTAAATAGGTCTTTTGTCATTGTTTCACTGATTTATAACTATTCTGCTTGAATTAAAAATTTAAATATCATCTGATTGTCTTTCCTATAAGTCTAAGTACTTCATAGGCTAAAGATGGATCTCATAGAGGGTGGGTCAAAATATTATAGCTATAATATTTTGACCCGCCCCTCTTGAGAGTTAAATAGGCCATTTACCATACTTCTAATGGTTTCTTTATATCTGTTGTCACAGAATTTAAATAAAAAACACTAGAATGGATAGAATTTGAGATTTCAATACCATCTGATTGCATTTCCTATTGCTATAAGTCCTTCATATAGTAAAATGGCTCTGAGACAGGGTGGGTCGAAATATAATAGCTATAATATTTCGACCGCCCCCTCTTCAGAGTTTCATAGGCCTTCAGCTATAGTTCCACTGGTGTCTTAAGATCAGCTATGATAAACATCTAAATTAAAAACACTATCTGAATGTTAGTCCCAATGTTATAAGACTTCATATGCGAAGGAAGGGTAAGGGGGTGGGGTTGGGGGTCGAAATATTATAGGTATAATATTTTGACCTGCCCCTCATCAGAGTTAAATAGGTCTTTTGTGGTTGTTTTATTGGTTTGTTTATCACTATTCTGCTAGAATTAAAGATCAAAATATCATCTGATTGTCTTTCCTATAAGTATAAGTACTTCATAGGCTAATGATGGATCTGAGAGAGGGTGGGTCAAAATATTATAGCTATAATATTTCGACCCGCCCCTCTTGAGAGTTAAATAGGCCAATTATCATACTTCTTTTGGTTTCTTTAGACCTCTTGTGACAGAATTGAAATTAAAAACACTCTGTGATTGTCTTTTCCAGAGCTATAAGCCTTCAAATGCAAAGGTTGGGTCTAGTAGGGGGTGGGTCAAAATATTATAGCTATAATATTTTGACCCCCCCCCCCCCCCCCCCCCCCCACCCCCCCTCCTTCAGAGTAAAATATGTCTTCTACCATATTGGCATTGGTTTGTTTATATCTATTGTGATATAGAATTTGAGATTTCAATACCATCTGACTGCATTTACTATTGTTATTACTACTTCACATAGTAAAGATGGCTCTGAGACAGGGCGGGTCGAAATATAATAGCTATAATATTTTGACCCGCCCCTCTTCAGATATACATTGGCCTTCAGCTATAGTTCCACTGGTGTCTCAAGATCAGCTGTGATAACATTTAAATCAAAATTACTATCTGATTGTTAGTCCCAATGTTTTACTTCATATGCAAAGGTCTGGTCAGGGGGTTTGTATGGGGGGTGGGGGGTAGAAATATTATAGCTATAATATTTTGACCCGCCCCTCACAATTCAATATCATCTATTGTCTTTCCTATAAGTATAAGTACTTCATAGGCTAAAGATGGACCTGAGAGAGGGTGGGTCAAAATATTATAGCTATAATATTTTGATCCGCCCCTCTTAAGTGTTAAGTGGACCTTTTACCATACTTCTTTTGGTTTCTTTATATCTCTTGTGACAAAATCTAAATTAAAAACACATAGGCTAATGATGGATCTGAGAGCCTATATAGACAAAATCTATATTAAAAACACTATGTGATTGTCATTTTCAGAGCTATAAGCCTTCAAAAGGAAGGATGGGGGGGGGGGGGGTGTCGTAATATTATAGATATAATATTTTGCCCCCCCCCCCCCCCCACCTCCCCCCCCCCCCTTCAGAGTAAAATATGTCTTCTACCATATTGGCATTGGTATTTTTATATCCATTGTGATAGAATTTGAGATTTCAATACCATCTGATTGTGTTTCCTATTGTTATTAGTACTTCACATAGTCAAGATGGCTCTGAGACAGGGCGGGTCAAAATATAATAGCTATAACATTTTGACCCGCCCCTCTTCAGAGTTACATAGGCCTTCAGCTATAGTTCCACTGGTGTCTTAAGATCAGCTGTGATAACAGTTAAATCAAAATTACTATCTGATTATTAGTCCCAATGTTTAAGACTTCATATGCGAAGGTTGGGTCAGGGGTTTAAAGGGGGGGGGCCCGGGGGGTCGAAATATTATAGCTATAATATATTGACCCGCCCCTCACAAGAGTTTATTAGGTCTTTTGTGGTTATTTCACTAGTTTGTTTATCACTGTTCTACTAGAATTAAAATTTCAATATCATCTGATTGTCTTTCCTATAAGTAAAGGTACTTCATAGGCTAAAGATGGATCTGAGAGAGGGTGGGTCAAAATATTATAGCTATAATATTTTGACCCGCCCCTCTTGAAAATTAAATAAACCATTTACCATACTTCTATTGGTTTCTTTATATCTGTTGTGACAGAATTGAAATTAAAAACACTATGTGATTATCATTTCCAGAGCTATAAGCCTTCAAATGCAACGTATGGGACTAGGAGGGGGCGGGTCGAAATATTATAGCTATAATATTTTGACCCCCCCCCCTCCCCTCCCCTCAAAGTAAAATATGTCTTCTACCATATTGGCATTGGTTTGTTTCTATCTATTGTGATAGAATTTGAAATTTAGATACCATCTGATTGCATTTCCTTTTGTTATTAGTACTTCACATAGTAAAGATGGCTCTGAGACAGGCCGGGTCAAAATATAATAGCTATAATATTTTGACCCGCCCCTCTTCAGAGTTACATAGGCCTTCAGCTATAATTCCACTGGTGTCTTGAGATCAGCTGTGACAACATTTAAATCAAAAATACTATCTGATTGTTAGTCCCAATAATATAAGACTTCATAATATGCAAAGATGGGTCAGGGGTTTGAGGGGGGGGGGGGGGGTAGAAATATTATAGCTATAATATTTGATCCGCCCCTCACAAGAGTTTATTAGGTCTTTTGTCGTTATTTCACTAGTTTGTTTATCACTGTTCTATTAGAATTAAAAATTTCAATATCATCTGATTGTCTTTCCTATAAGTGTAAGTACTGCATAGGCTAAAGATGGATCTGAGAGAGGGTGGGTCAAAATATTATAGCTATAATATTTTGACCTGCCCCTCTTGAAAGTTAAATAGACCATTTACCATACTTCTATTGGTTTCTTTATATCTGTTGTGACAGAATCTTAATTAACAGTACTATGTGATTGTCATTTCCAGAGCTATAAGCCTTCATATGCAAAGGATGGGACTAGGAGGGGGCGGGTCGAAATATTATAGCTATAATATTTTGACCCCCCCCCCCCCTTTCCTATAAGTATAAGTACTTCATAGGCTAAAGATGGATCTGAGAGAGGGTGGGTCAAAATATTATAGCTATAATATTTCAACCCGCCCCTCTTGAAAGTTAAATAGACCATTTACCATACTTCTATTGGTTTGTTTATATCTGTTGTGACAAAATCTAAATTAACAACACTATGTGATTGTCATTTCCAGAGCTATAAGCCTTCATATGCAAAGGATGAGACTAGGAGGGGGTGGGTTGAAATATTATAGCTATATTATTTTGACACCCCCCCCCCCTCCTCAGAGTAAAATATGTCTTCTACCATATTGGCATTGGTTTGTTTCTATTGTGATAGAATTTGAGATTTAGATACCATCTGATTGCATTTCCTATTGTTACTAGTACTTCACATAGTAAAGATGGCTCTGAGACAGGGCGGGTCGAAATATAATAGCTATATTTTGACCCGCCCCTCTTCAGAGTTACATAGGTCTTCAGCTATAGTTCCACTGGTGTCTTAAGATCAGCTGTGATAACATTAAATCAAAAAATACTATCTGATTGTTAGTCCCAATGTTATAAGACTTCGTATGCGAAGGTCGGGTCAGTTGTTGGGGGTCGAAATACTATCGCTATAATATTTTGACCCACCCCTCATGACAGTTGAATAGGTCTTTTGTCCTTGTTTCACTAGTTTGTTTATCACTATTCAACTTGAACTAAAAATTTCAATATCATCTGATTGTCTTTCCTATAAGTATAAGTACTTCATAGGCTAAAGATGGATCTGAGAGTGGGTGGGTCAAAATATTATAGCTATAATATTTTGACCAGTTCCCTCCCCCTCACTCATGTCCATTTTTAGCCTATGAAGTACTTAGACTTATAGGAAAGACAATCAGATGATATATAAATTTTTAATTCAAGCAGAATAGTTATTTACAAACCAGTGAAACAACGACAAAAGACATATTTAACTCTCATGTGGAGCGGGTCATAATATTATAGCTATAATATTTTGACCCCCCTCCCCCAACCCACCCACCAACCCCACTAACAGATTTTTCAAAATTAGGATGAGCAGCGTATTAATATTGTATTTGATATTTGCTTGGTTCTTGTAGGGCTTGAATAAACTTTCCTTTATATCAATTTTATTTCATGGGCGGGGGTCAAAATATTATAGCTATAATATTTTGACCCCCCCCCCCCCCCCAACTCATGTCCATCATCAGTATTTTAAGTATTATAGCAATGGAACAGAGAATCTGATTGTGTTTGAATTTTTATTTTATCATAACAGGTATTAACAAATGAATAGTACCATGAAAACATTAAAACTTTTAATTTCAAGTGGGGTGGGTCATAATATTATAGCTATAATAATCTGACCCCCACCCCCACCCCTCACCCACCTAACAGATTTTTCAAATTGAGGATGAGCAGAGAAATTAATATTGTATTTGATATTTGCTTGGTTCTTGTAGGTCTTGCATAAAGTTTCCTTTATTTCCATTTTTTTTCATGGGGGCGGGTCAAAATATTATAGCTATAATATATTGACCCCCCCCACTCATGTCCATCTTTAGCCTATGAAGTACTTAGACTTATGGGAAAGACAATCAGATGATATTTAAATTTTTAATTCAAGCAGAATAGTTATTAACAAACCAGTGAAACAACGACAAAAGACCTATTTAACTCTCATGTGGGGCGGGTCAAATTATTATAGCTATAATATTTTGACCCCCCTTACTCCCAGCCAACCAAACATCTTTGCTGGACTGTTTTTTTTTAATGAGGAGGAGCTGTAAACTGTAATTGTATTTCATGCTTGATTTTGGTAGTCTTACATATACTGTCCTGAATCTCCATTTAATTCATGGGGGCGGGTCAAAATATTATAGCTATAATCCCCCCCCCCCCCCCCCCCCCCCCCCCCCCCCCCCCCCCAAATCAAGCCCATCGTCAGTATTTTAAGTGTTCTAATTATGAAACAGAAAATCTGATGGTGTTTGAATTTTTATTTTATCATAACAGATATCAACAAATGAAAAGTACCATCAAAACATTCAAACTTTTAATTTCAAGAGGGGCGGGTCATAATATTATAGCTATAATATTTTGACCCCCCCTACAGATTTTTCAAAATGAGGAGGAGCAGCGAATTAATATTGTATTTGATATTTGCTTAGTTACTGTAGGTGTTACATATACTTTCCTCTATTTCCATTTTTTTTCATGGGGGCGGGTCAAAATATTATAGGGGGGGTCAAAATATTATAATAATATTTTGACCCGCGGGTCATAATATAATGACCCCGGGTCAAAATATTATACGGGTCAAAATATTATCTGACACCGGTACTATGTATAGTAGGAGCAAATTATTTTCCTTTAAGAGTAGACCCCATTCTGAAAAGGCTACAGCAAACTGGAAGTAGCAAAAGTTGTCTTTCTTTGAAAATGTAGGTGTTACGTATCCATTTGGGTATTTATGGTAAAACATACTTTCACGATTATTTAGCTTGTTTCCCTTATATACTTATATTACCACAATAGCATGTAAGCATGTTGTGTAGGACCTCAACTTGAGGTGCAAGGTCACACATCCCTGTTTGATCAATCTTTTTTACAAGGTAGATGGCTTCTGCTTCCCTGTATGTGAATCTGTACTGCAAGTTGGGCTATCTTAGAAAATTCTCTCTCTAAGGTCTTCCCTCGGCCTTGTATTTAAGGATTTTTGGACTCTCAAACCAATTTTTATGCCCCCCCCCCCCCCCCCCCCCCCCCCTCCCCATAGTATCACCGCTGTCCGTCGGTACGCTCCGTACGTACGTCCCGGACGAAATGGTTTCCGTTCAATATCTTTTGAAAGCATTGGTGTATTGAATTCATATTTCACACATAGCTATATAATCATATAATACAGGTCAAATTTGATGTTGGGTAAAATCCGTCGATTATTGTGGGAGTTATGGCCCTTTTTCGACTTTATTTTGTATGAAAAAATGGTTTCCGTTCGATATCGTTGAAAGCATTGGTGTATTGAATTCATATCTTATACACATGTATATAATCATAAAATACAGGTCCAGTTTGATGTTGGGCAAAATCCATCGATTATTGTGGGAGTTATGGCCCTTTTTCGACTTTATTTTGTATGAAAAAATGGTTTCTGTTTAATATCTTTTGAAAGCATGTTGTAATGAATTCATATTTTATACACATGTATATAATCATAAAATACAGGTCAAGTTTGATGTTGGGCAAAATCCATCGATTATTGTGGGAGTTATGGCCCTTTTTCGACTTTATTTTGTATGAAAAAATGGTTTCTGTTTAATATCTTTTGAAAGCATGTTGTAATGAATTCATATTTTATACACATGTATATAATCATAAAATACAGGTCAAGTTTGATGTTGGGCAAAATCCATCGATTATTGTGGGAGTTATGGCCCTTTTTCGACTTTATTTTGTATGAAAAAATGGTTTCCGTTCGATATCTTTTGAAAGTATTGGTGTATTGAATTCATATTTTATACACAGGTATGTAATCATAAAAAAAACAGGTCAAATTCGATGTTGGGCAAAATCCGTCAATTATTGTGGGAGTTATGGCCCTTTTCGACTTCATTTTGTATGAAAAACTGGTTTCCGTTCATTATCTTTTGAAAGCATTTGTGTATTGAATTCATATTTTATGCACAGGTATATAATCATTAAATACAGGTCAAGTTCAATATTTGGTAAAATCCGTCAATTATTGTGGGAGTGATGGCATGGCCCTTTTTCGACTTCATTTCATACAATAATGGTTCCCCGTTTGTTAGCTTTTGAAAAGTTACTTGTTTCTGGGCTATTTCTTTTGGAAAGTTGCATGGCATCCATTTCTGTGATAAGATACAGAATGTTATCACAGAATACAGTCATGACACCCCCCCCCCTTCCTCCAAGCCCCCCCCCCCCCCCCCCCCCCCCACACACACAGTCACACACATAATTCTCTTGATGCAAGAAGCACAATACATCTGCCCAAGTAAAACAATAAAACATGTTCAGTCTGCCTTTGTGAACCTAGTTATGCTACAAGTGCCAGTACCTTAAACAAGGCGCCATCTTACTTAGGGCACTAGGCTTGGGCATCCGTGTCCTATGGACACATTTCTAGTTTAAGGATCCACTGCAAATAAAGGGTCCTGTATTCTGAAAAATCTTATAAAAATGTCCAAATCACATGCCAGAATTTTATAAATATTATATTATTAAACTCATGACTTTGTAATGTGCGAAGAATTTACAATTGAATTTGTTTTAGATTTCATCACTTTGATTTGGTGCTAACTTGGATTTTGTTTTGGGAGTCCCTGGGCCAGTGGATGCACAGATTTTTTTTCTGGGGGTCCCAGACATCATTTTTGGGAGTCTGATGCCTTATATCTTGCATCCAGGAAAACCCTGTCTCTCTGAAGAGTATTTCTGTTGGAATAATACCTACTTCAACCTTGTGATTGTTTCACGTTTTTGCACTTTGCTTATATTACGCTTGTTACCTTCTGTTCTGAATATTAAAACCCAGCTTTGACATGAAACACCACTTCCTTATTGAGTTGAAATAGTTTGAAGAAAACAAAACTTGCCACCTAAATGTTGAAAGAGTTAAACATTCAGATGAACCAGACAAGGGCCAGTTCTAAGATACTACATGTACAGTAATAATAGCAGAAATATTGAGCCGAGACGTGACAAAGCCAACAATATGGCATAATTATCCGTCCATTCTGATCAGAGTCTTTGCTTGGGCTTAAAGGGTAGATAAGGGTCTAAACTACTACTATGCTGACAGCAAAGACTCTGATCACACTGAGCGAATGCCCAGGCTGATCTGAGTCTTCGCATGGCACACTTGCCACTTTGTTGGCTTTGTCATGTCGCAGCTCATATAGCGATGTGCCCATAAACACTCCGGGTAGGCGGCAGTCGAAAACGCTCTTAACAGTTGATTAACCCAGATCATAAACCATTAGAAACAGCGTTTTCGACTGCAAATTGGCGACAATTTGCATTCGAAAACGCTGTTTCTAATGGTTTTTGATCCGCTTTCATCGACTGCATGAGCTTTATCGATTGCCCGTCAGCCTAGTGTGATATACATTAAGTGGCGCTGTTGCTATGTTGTTTTCCTGTAACACAACAGCATAGATGCCTTTTCACTGTTACTTCGCACATGTCATTGAAATACAAAATTTTATTCTCTGTTAAAAGCATCAGAGCTCTAGATAAGAGAGAGTATATGGTGATAATTAGGGATAATTACTGGTATTGTTGATTCTGCATAAAAACACCTTGTTACCCCTCATCTGAACCATCTCGATGAGACAGTTCAGATGAGGGGTCATAACATAAGGTTTCAATGAGAAATAAGAAAAATTATCCCTAAATAGTAATTATCATCAAATACTCCCTCTTATCTAGAGCTCTTAAAGCATGCTATATATATATATAATGAAATATGAGCTTATTTCTTGAAATTCAGACTTGAATCAGAAGAAATAATTGTCATTTAAATGCACTCAGATTGAAGTCTGATGCTGCAGTTTGAATCAGAGCATGCATATAACCTAGTAATTAAACTATAAGAAAGGAATTTTCCCCTTCTTTTATGACCCGATATTTTCTAAATCAGTCTTATAAGATAGGGTTTTCCTTCTGAAAGAATCACAAAAACTAGATCCATCTTATAAGATGAATCTACATTTTGGGGTTTGTTTTAGGGAGGAAGACCCTGTATCTTATAACTAAACAAGTACAGTAGATTTAAAATGAAAACAATGTACAGAGTGATATCACCAACCCCTATTAGGGTAGAGTAAGGTAACTTCGGACAGCGGGTAAATTCGGACATACCATTGCAAATGGTGAAAATGCGGATGAGACGTCTCATCAGGAGTTTCACTGTTTGCCCAGTTAATTTTGTTTTAATTCCAAACAACTGATACTTAAAGGAAACAATGTCACTGTCTGATCACTTTCCGAATTTACCCGCTGTTTGAATTGACCCGACTTTACCCTAGTCCTTTCAAATTTAACACTGAACCTGAACTGGCACTTTTATTATGTAACTGTATAACTATAGTCTTGCTTCATGTGACTGGATACTTTGCCATAGTTTAGTTGCCACTTTTACAAGGGTGACAACTTTTACAGAATAGAATTCACTTCCCTGGTAATTTAAAAGTAGGGGAGTGATGGGGGACAAGCCTAAAAGGAAAGAATTTGCTCTTTTGAGAAAAGACAGGGAATTTTGAGGTTGGTCAGGGAAATTAAGAAAGGACTTTAAAATTCAGGGAAAAGTCAGTGAATTTGTAAATGACTATTGCAGTCTTCAGAAAATATACTTATTCTTTTCAAGGGGAAAAGATGTACTTTCTACATGTCTCCTTCATCTCGGGGGTTACTCTTAAAGGAAAAAAATTGCTTCTGTGGGAGCAGATTCTTTGCTTATAGGGTAACCACTAATTTCCAAACGATAAAGTGGAGGATAAGTGGCAACCTTGGTAGTACAGGGGACACTTTATAGACAGTGTGCAGGCAGGTGGCAGGCTTCTGGATTCTAGTTAATACTCTCCATATATTTGATTGTTTTAGGAACATGGACACCTTTCAATCCAGAGACAGTGAGGCTGATGATTGGTAAGTACAGTTTCTGTAATTCTTAACTATAATGCATAAATATGATTATGTCCCCCTATCATGGGGGTGGGGACATATTGTTTTTGGTGTGGATCCCGTTAGTGTCTGCTTCACCATCGGCGTAGTTTCTTGTCGCACTCTATCTCCTGAAGGGGTGCATGGATTTTGACCAAACTTGCACAGATACATCATTGGGTGGGGGGAAAAGACTGATTAGAATTTGATGATCTTGACCTTATTTTTGAGGTCACAGGAGGTCAAAGAATGATGAAAAATAGCTTGTCTGCACCATATCTCCTGAAGGAATGGATGGATTTATATCAAACTGGCACAGATATATCATTTGGAGATGGCAAAAAATTGATTAGATTTTAGTGACCTTGACCCCATTTTCAAGTTCACAGGAGGTCAAAGAGTGCTGAAAAATGGCTTGTCACCATATCTCAGGAATGGATAGGTGGATTTGAACAAACCTGCAGAGATATATAAATGGGAAATGCAGAAGAACTGATTATATTTTGGTGACCTTGACCCTATTTTCAAGGTCACAGGAGGTCAAAGAATGTTGAAAAATGGTTTGTCTGCACCATATCTCCGGAATGGATGGATGGATTTGAACCAAACTGTCACAGATGCATTACTGGGAGATGGAAAAGAAGTGATTAAATTTTGGTGACCTTGACCTCTTTTTCAAGGTCACAGAAGATGACCTTGACCCTACTTCAAGGTCACAGGAGGTCTTAACTTGGCAGCATTTAAGGAAAATGATACTGCTGGGAAAGGGCAGGTGGAGGGACATCTGTTTTTGTCAAAAACATTTCTAGTTATATATAGATTTTTTTTTTGTATCATATCTATTGATTGTATTTCCCTATTTCTCAATCTCACTTTATATCACCCAAGGGCTGATGTTGGTAGAGGTCTGATATGGGGTATGATATCAAATGATGTAAGGTATGACTCATACATTTGCTTTATCAAAAACAATACTTTATTTCTAAAGAAAAAAAAAATAGCACTACACAAAGTAGCTATATACATTTAAACTGTAATTCTTTTTTTCCAGTGTCTGACAAGCTATAACATTTGAACAGGACAATGACAAGTCGTTGTCAAGTTCAAATTCCGTATCTTGTGTCTAGTGCTATTCTGTATCTTCCTACAATAATGTTCTTTTGTTTTCTCATCTAGGAATGTTTGACCGTGACAACTCAGGAACCATTAACTTCCAGGAGTTCAGTTCATTATGGAAGTATGTGACAGATTGGCAAAACTGTTTCCGAAGTTACGACAGAGACAACTCTGGCGCTATCGATAAAAATGAATTGAAAACTGCTCTCCAGTCATTTGGTAAGTATCATAGTGCAGTGTCTGTAAGTAATACACTGTGTATGGGGTTCATAAAAGGAATTGTGTTATAATGAGTAGCATTATATTGAGACTAAACTACAAAGGAATATAATGCAAATGGGCATTAATGCTCAAACTACGAAAGAATATAAGGCAAATGGGCATTAATGCTCAAACTACGAAAGAATATAAGGCAAATGGGCATTAATGCTCAAACTACAAAGGAATATAAGGTAAATGAGCATATAAAGGAATATAAGGCAAATGAGCATTAATGCTCAAACTGCAAAGGAATATAAGGCAAATGAGTATTAATGCTCAAACTACAAAGGAATATAGGCAGATGAGCATTAATGCTCAAACTACAAAGGAATATAAGGCAAACGAGTATTAATGCTCAAAATACAAAGGAATATAAGGCAAATGAGTATTAATGCTCATTTGCCTTATATTCCTTTGTGGTTTATTCCTAATGGGAGCCATGATGTGATGGCATTACGCCCAAAATAACATACCGTAATAATGAATAGCGTATAAAGAGACTGTAATGTAATACAGTCTACTGATACAAGGGACCAGATCAGTTACTTTGATATATCTTAAATGCAATAAGCTCCTGACTAGAATCTGTGAGCTTTCATGGGCTTTTAGTGAGAAATTAAAACGTTGGTGTTTCACAAAAATTTCTTCAAAGCTAATTTAAATAGCTTAACAACTATGCATTTGGTAGTTTTATGCAAGAAGCAAATATAAATGTAATGGTTTGCATTATGCAGTTAGTGCTTTGTTATTGTTAGGAATCAATATAATGAAATTGGCTAAGCAAACTACAAACCCAAAACACCTTGATCAGGATCCTTTATGCATAGATTCTTATGCATAGATTCTTTATAAGTTATAAGATAAAATTTTATCATATGCTGTGACCTCTTTTGAAGGTATCTCACAGAGACTGTTCCTTGGAGTGCTCATAACATAGGCTTTTATGGAGATAGAAGAAAAATTTTCCCAAAACTGTCATCAAATATTTATCTTGCCTTGGCCTCTGACTATGAGCAGTCACATCAGGATCTACAAAGTTTGCAAAGGTTTCTGTTATGGCATGTTGGATTACAGCAGTTGACAGGGTTATGGTTTTATTTCAGGCTACCGGCTCTCAGATAGATTTTATGATATATTAATCAAGAAGTTTGACAGACAAGGGAGAGGAAATGTGGCCTTTGATGATTTTATTCAGTGCTGTGTTGTAATGCAGGTATGTCATATTTCTTTATGTATCTATGGTATCAGTTTTTTGGTGGTTTTATGAGAGCAGCATATTGATGCGATTTAATTTTTCTTTCATAATCTTACATATGTAATTCATTGAAAAAACTTCTATTTTGATGCATTACTACTGCCGATAGCATCAGATATATTCTGCTTTGAGAGATTTAAATTCCTTTCAGGGGATATTAGAGCTGTGCACTCCCACCTCACATACACACCATAAGGACCCAAAATATTGGGACACAAGTGTCCCCTGGGCAGAAATTATAGACCAAGATCAGACCAAAGGTGCTCTTTTATCTGAGTCTGAAAAATTCGCCATTCCACTAGTAATATTTATAGGTCACCAGATTGTGTACAACTTAATTTGTTCAACGTTTAGGACCATATAATTATTTTGGTAAGCTTGATCAATTATTGGGCATTATAATGTCATATGATAAATTATGTAGACTCTGTTTTGCTCTATATGAAACTTACATCTTGTACGTGTATATCAGAGCCTGGCTTGCTGAAAGCACCGTTAGCATAACAAAGTCATTGTCAAGAATTTATTGAGTCTTCTAGTACCCATAAAATCAAGTGTCATTATTGTTTTGCTGAAAAAAATTGAGCTTTTGCACTGCAAAAGTTTTACTCTTTTTTGGCAAAAAAGGACATGTTACTATTCATATTTTCTTTTCTGTTTACAGACGTTAACATCAGCATTCAGAATGCATGACACAGACCAAGATGGCTGGGTGACAATCACGTACGAGCAGTTTTTAACCCTCGTCTTCAGCTTGAAAAGTTGAACGAACAGTCGGATTCGGAAAAAAACAAACACTGATTACTACCATTCATAGGCGAAATACTGGGACACTTTAACCATCTACCGTAATCATCCAAAATCTGAACAACGTTTTACAAAGATGTCCTGGCAGAATAGCAAACTTTGCAGACCCTAATCAGGCTGCTCAGCTTAATCTGCGTGTGCACAGTTTGCTCAAGATTTCTGTCCAGATGTTTTGGGTAATTATGGTTACTGTTTCGATTGAGTGGCCATAATGTGTCACAAGAAAATTTTTTGTTTATATTTAATTTTTGGTAGGATTTTGTCAAAGGGCTTCGCAAAGAAAGGTGGCAGCTTCTGTTTGATATTGCTATTGCTGAAAAACAATATGTTGAAAGCGGGGCTCATATTTTTCAAATTGCTAACATTGATATCTTCATTTCCTGAAACAGTTATAGTGAAAGAATACATTTTCAGGGGAAGCATTTTCATTTTTGCCTCCCTTCTCAATGGAGGATCAACTTTTAAAGGGAAAAAACACTTCATTTTGCAAGGGGTTTGTTGCCTAGAGAAGCAAACAGGAAGTCATAGAAGTAGAAACACTTGTAGATGTGTACCCATCTACTGTAAACAAATTGTTTTGATTCTATATTTACCAGTAGCCCAGTTTCGAGTTCTCTTGAAGGTGGAGTCTTTTCCAACCCTAAACAGGGTTCAGTATCAAACAGCCTTCCATTATTATCCTGCTTTTGTCATGATATATCTGAAATACTGTTGAATCGTCCATCATTATCATCATCATCCATCTGTATGAATGCACCGTCAAGGAATATCACTTCTGTCTGAAAAGGTCCATTTTCAGACAGAGGGGCCATTCTTGACAAAAAGAATTTACTCTCCAAGAGAGCAAATTCTCTCCTTTAAAAGTAGGCCCCAGTGAAGAAGAGATTCACATACAAGGGAAGCTAATCTGTAAAAGTTATGCCCTTTGAAAAACTGGCAACCACAAATCTTAAATATTTCATATCTTAATGTACTGTCGGGGAATGTTTTAATGAAAAAAAAGTGTTGGCAAAAATGCAGAAAAAGATCAGAATGCTCCTTTGGAGCAGGTTGATCTGGATCTATACCCTTATTGTAAGCATTCTGACCAGGCCCCGAGGTTATAAAACTTTCTTCGTGCTCAACTCAGCTGAGCATGAAATTTTCTCTGCTGATAATTATGAAAATAATGTTGGCATTTTCATATTCATAAGCAGAGAAAATTTTATACTCAGCTCAACTGAGCAAGAAAACAACTGTATTTATCAGTAATATGCTATTTATTAGCAAGTAAAATTTCATGCTCAGCTGAGTTGAGCATGTAAAGGGTTTTATAACCTCGGGGCCAGATGTTAGGGTGAATACAGTATGTGTAATGTATCATAAGATGAAAAGTACACCACCATCTGGCCATATTTTTAAAGTGAAATGCTTTTCAAAGGGAAATAAGTTTGATGACTTCCTGTCTGCTTTCTTAGATGATGTATCCCTTCCAAAAAGGGGTCTACTCTTAAAAGAAGAATTTGCTCCTTCCACAGAGAATTCCTTCTTTTACAAGTTGACCAGGCCCCGAGGTTATAAAACTTTTTTCATGCTCAACTCAGCTGAGCATGAAATTTTCTCTGCTGATAAATATGAAAATGCCAACTAATGTTGGCATTTTCATATTCATAAGCAGAGAAAATTCCATAATCAGCTCATTTGAGCATGAAAACAACTGTACTTATTTATTGGCAGGTAAAATTTCATGCTCAGCTGAGTTGAGCATGAAAAATGTTTTATAACCTCAGGGCCAGGACTGAGAAGGGAGGCAAAAATGAAAATGGCAGAGTTGCTTCTACTGAAAGTGAACACATTCACCTAAATATTAGAAAAGTATGAATGAGAATTGATCTGCAACAGTATCCACATTCAAAATGAATTTAATTATTGATATTGTGTTCTGTATTTTATTTTATATTTTCAAGTTTTCATCATTTATAGCAACATTAGTATTCTTTGAAATTGGTGTAGACACTTTGCCATATCTGTCAGTTAAGTATCAGAAATTTTATCATAAAGGACCTGGTATGATTTTGGGCCATTTTTGGCCCTCATTCAGATTTTCTTAAAATTGCATGGTTTCTGTTGCTTCTGAGTAAATGAGTCATACAGATTCACTATGTTTTGTCTTCCTGAATCCTCAGAGCAACATGATTTCAGACATGACTGTTTTCTTTCAATAATTTTTAAGAAAACTGCAAGAAAAATATGTTAAGTTTTTCCTTGAAATAAGACAATTAATACAGCTTTAGAGAGCACTCGATATAAAATTGTCAGCGCATTAACGTCTACTGCTGCAATTTTCACATATTGTTGACATAACCCATATTTGTTTAAGTATTGGAACACCTAAAACCATTAATTTTCCATTTGAGACAAATGGAAAATTAATGGTTTTTAGGTGTCCCAATATTTAAGCACATTAAGGTATTAATATGCATTATTGTGCTAAAAATGAGCTGTGTACATTTATGCGCTGACATATTTTCAAGCCTAAATGCAAAGGTAAAGTGGTTGCAGGAGCCAAATATCAGCTAAGTAGTGTATAACTAGAGGTGCAGAAAAAAGGTTTCAAATCGCAAAAATGTAGATAATAATTATTTAATCACAATAGATGGTTAAGGTCACAAGTCGTATAACAGTTTTGGATCATGTGTGTTACATCATAAATTAAAGAATAAAATATTCAAATGAGCTTAATTAAAATCTTGGAGTCATAAAACAAGCATTAATGTGGCATTTTACTGATGTGAAATTTCAGTTTTGCAGATATGGCAAAATGATTTACTGTAGCTGTTATTTAAAATAATGATGGTTCAGTGTATACATATTTTTATTGATATGTAGATTTTATTCATGATAAAGCCTTTGAAAAATTTCTCAGCATTTTAAGTGCTCAAGTATTTTGGATAAATGTTCTTCATTTCATGCTTTTTTTTTTTGTTGTATTTTTTTTCTCTCTCTCTTTTTTCTGATCTGCAGTTTCAGCAACAGTACTTGTAAAGGGCCCTTGGAGCCAGAGCTATAGATAAGAGGGGTATTTGATGATAATTGAGGGATAATTTTCTTTATTTCTTAATGAAACCATATGTTGTGACCCCTCATCTGAACCGTCTCGTCGAGACGGTTCAGATGAGGGGTCACAACATATGTTTTTATGCAGAATTAGCAAAAATTATCCCTAATTATCACCCAATATTCCCTCTTATCTAGAGCTCTGCTTGGAGCATTTGTAAACAACAAAGACTTCAGATGTCTTAACATGTAAGAGTACACCTCCATGCTCTTCTGCTATGTTTACAAAGGGTAAACACTTTTTGTGGCTCTTCTTTTGCATCCTTGGATGCTACTCTTAAGGACAAGAATTTGCTTTAGGGAAGCAAATTCTTTCCTTTGAGATAAACCCACACAGAAAGGATCAAAATTGAAATTGGCCAAGTTTTCCCCCGGAAAGTGTATCCATTCAGTTCATTCGAGAGCATTTGCACACTGCAAAGACTGTCTATTCTGGGTTTTCATGCTGTCTGGTCAGAGTTCCTGCTGTTCATACAATATGCCCTAGACACAGATAATTTTGCTTGAAGGGTATGCTCATATAGAGGCCAATTTAGGCTTAATTCCATGTGCTGTTGTGTAAACCCTTAGATGCCAGTTCTGATAGGTTTATTGTATCTAGGCTATATGGTTAAAAGATAAAAAATGTATATTCATTATGCAAAATGGTGATCTGCATTCATTAATGAATACAACCAAGTATTTTTTGAGAACAAATACATTTATTCAGTTTTTTTCCAAGGCCACAGTTTTAATTTGAAATTCTGTAACTATCTGGGCCCAGCTGTTCAAAGTACATGTAGCAGAAGCTAATATTGTCATAAGTCAGGTTTTGTTAAATCATCTAGCATGCATAAAATCAAGTGTGCTAATATCTCTTAGTGGAAAATTGGGAGGAGCTTTAGCTGATATTACAAAAACTCCTCACATTATTTTGGCAACAAATGGCAGAGTTTTTTGTGTACAATAAGTTTAAACATAGTGTCTCATTTACTAACTACATTGTCAGTTTTGAACATCTAGACCCTGGCTCATTAAGTTTAGATTTAAATTCTTTTAGATGAAAACAGTAAGAGAGTGCTCGTATTAGGAAAGATGCCTTTGTTACGGATAGCATGATACCCTAAGGATTATATAGGCAAAAAAGGAAGGCTGTGATTAAACTGCATTGATGCAGTGGTAAGGGCCTTTATGCATGTTCCTGCTAATTTTATTATAGTCATTGTTTAGTCTATAACCAGTGGTATATTACATTTTTATTTACAAGAAACTAAGTTTTCAGCTCACAGAACTCCATTGAAGACCATCTTGGACAAAATGTACACCTGCAAAGCACATGTACATGTGTCATTCAGTGGCATAAAAAATTGTGTTTCTGGGTCAGTTCTAATGAGCATAAGTGTTTGTGGATAATTAAGAGACAGTCCAATTAGGGGAGAGTCGGGTAACTTCGGACAGGCGGGTAAATTCGGACATACCATTGCAAACAGTGAAAATCCAGATGAGACGGCTCATAATGAGCCGTCTCATCAGGATTTTCACTGTTTGCCCGGTTAATTTTGTTTTAATTCCAAAGAACTGACATATAAAGGAAACAATGTCAGTGTCTGAATTCCCCCCCCCCCCCCCCCCCCCCCCCCCCCCCCCCCCCCCCCCCCCCCCCCCCCGATGTCCGAAGTTATCCGACTCTCCCCTATGATTCCCAAATTCGGATGTCTGGATGTATGGCCCCCCCATGTCCGAAGTTATCCGACTCTCCCCTATGATTCCCAAATTCGGATGTCTGGATGTATGGTTTTGTTAAATTCTGATTATTTTACACTATACATGTACTGAATGTAAAATAAAATGAAAAAAAAAAGTTTGAAATGTCAGTTTTCTTTTCATACCCAACCAAATACACGCATTCTCATTGTTTATTTATGATTTAGTTTTCCACCAGATTTATCTTTCCTTGCAATTTCATTGGTGAAGCGAATTGTCAAGATGCATTTTAGCTTTTTGGTTACACCTCCTTGTTTTTTAGCCATTTTTACAAGAGGTGACAACTTTTATGACTTCCTGTTTGCTTCCCTGGAGAACATAACCTTTCCGAAAAGGCATCTACTCTTAGATCCTAGGGAAGCAAACTGTTTCCTGTTAAGAGTTGATCCTTATTAAGAAAGGAAGAGAAAACAAAATGGTAAAGTTGCTCCCCTTGAAAGTACCTACCAGTATTCACTTTAACAACTAGAACACGATCCAGCTTAGGTAAGTGAATACAAGTAAGTGGTATGTATTCATGTAATATATTATCATATCACCGACCCTTTCACTACAGTTTGGTCAATGTCTGTGATTGGCCAACTTAAACAAAGCATCCTTAAGGTTTTCAAGAAAAAAGTATTGAAAATTAATATGTTAACTTTAAATGGCAACCAAAATGACCTGTTTTTGATATCAAACTTTATTATGTGACAAAGAATCCCATTTATTGCCTTGCTTTTGTGGATATATTGTTGCACAATGGAGAACCAGATTTTTTTTAAAATGGTAATATCCAAAAATATCCCGCCCACCCCCACTCCCTACCTTTGCCATGTGTATAGAATGATGCTTACATCACTGGTAGAGCAAAGGGGCCTTTGAAATATCTGCTGTTTCTCAGGTTCTATTATATTATCCCAAGGTGTTGAGACAGAAGTGCCTGAGCAAACAGTTAGGACCATATCAGACTGCAGTAGCAGCCACTGAGCTGATCAGAGGCTGCACTGGTTGCATTCTGTCAGTAATGTTTGACTCAGTGAATGGTAACCTGTATTTTTAGCTCGCCTGAACGAAGTTCAGGAAGAGCTATTGCACTACCCCCGGCGTCAGCGTTAGCGGTGGCGTTGGCGGCAGCAGCGGCGTTAGCAAAATGTTAAAGTTTTACGTTAAAGTTTTTTATGTGATGGGCAAGTCGCTGTCAGGCCCCTCACTTGCCCCCTTTCCCCCCCCCCCCCTGGGCTTTTATTATTTTATTATATATATCTATAAAATGGACCTTCACAATTCCTCCCCTCCCACCCCCTCCCCGCTTTTCAAACAGACATCTACAATTCTCTAGGTTGATAAGTACACTGGAAGCAATTTAGGGGATAACTGTACTCGAAATTGTCATTTGGGGAGGTAAATCATAGGTTTTATGGTCGGAAATTTTGTTTTACAGCGACTCGCGAGCGGGGCCGTAAAACGCAATTTGCGACCATAAAATAGACGATTTACCTCCCCAAATGACAATTTTCAATAGTTATCCCCATTCTAATGCACTTTTCACATTTTCTCCTTTAAAAGGGTACTACTTTGCACACATAACAAACGCTTTCAGCAACATAAAACCAGACGTCAGCCAATGAGAAGCGACGTTAGGTAATGACGTCGGTTTTCCGACAGTATAAGGCAGGATATACTGTCGCAAATTTTTTTCGTTATCCAATCAGACGTCGCATGACATATATAAGTGCATTAGAATCTCTCTTCATTTCTGTTTGTGGCCTACATTTTGCAGTTTAAACACAAAATTAAATGACTTCAGAAAAATTATGTTTGAAATAGTCTGAAGTTTCTTTTGAAAGAATTTGAATTTGTAATGTCACTGAAAAATTTGTGGAGCATCGCGTGCTCCGACCCCAATGATTGTCATAGATCTGTTACAATAGCAAATATGGAATTAACCAACTGTTGAACTTAGTAATTTAGCAGAATGATGCTTGATGACGTCACTTTGACATTTATATGTCTTCTTAGTTGCTATGCTTTGCCAATTTTTCAACAACATTTTAAATTGAAATTCTTTCAACAGAAACTTCAGATTTTCTCAAACAAACAATTCCGTGTTTTCACTGATTTTGGAATTTGTATAAATAAAACAATGAGTTTGCTTCATATATTAATGCCCAGACATGCCATAGGATTCGTGCCTAGCCTGTATTAGCAGGCCCTGTTTAATTCTCCATACCGAGGTGCCCCAGTAGCGGCGGGCTTGTTAGTATGAAGACATTCGGTAACCTCCGTAAATAGTCCGCAATTATACGGAAAATACCGACACAAAACTAAATTAATGCGCTAAAAATGCACTGTTAAATATTTTGCATCTGTGTATTATTATTCATTCAATTTGCAAATCAAATTAGATTTTGAAACGATAAAAAGCATGACTTCCATACTTACTTTTTCAAAGCTCTTGGGTACTATTTTGTTTACGTGTAATAAAGTCTTTTAGCTGTTGCTAGGCACTTCCGGTTTCATAAATTATGCACCTGACTGTTTTCAATTGGCAAAAATTAACAAACTTTCTCTCGTTTCGGAAGCTTCGTCTCATGATGATCGCAGAAAATCCTGGATCGATGTAGTTTTATGGTAACCACCTGTATAATCTGCATATTTCCATGAAAAATGGCCTAGCTGGTAATAATTATAAAGATTTTTGTCTGACTGACAGCTGTTGGCCTCTGTTGTTTGTGCCACTGGTAATATGCAATGACAACTACTATAAGGGAAAGTGTTATGATATTGATTACTCTGTGAGCAGATTGCTTCACAGAGGAGCATAATTCATTTGCTTTGTTTTATATGCACCAGTCATTTGCAACCTGGGCTACCCCAGGGGGCGAGGAACTGCTGCCGCTAGCGGGGCTTAAGTATGTTTTAATGCCGCCAACTTTGAAGAAGTTGAGGAGGCATATTGGTTTGGATCTATTGGTCTGTTCACCTGGCTAAGGAACTGTTTCCAGCACGATCTTGAAATTTTATTTGCAGATTTAATGAAAAATGAGGGGATACATTTCTTTTTGTTTCTGTCAGACTTGTCGTCACCAATACATAAAGAAGGATGACCTGATTAACTTTTGAGCCAATTCTGTATACTTTTGACTAAATTATGCCAATTTTGGGACTTAGTGAGAATCAACATTGTAAGAGGAAGTTCTGTGGGTCTGTTGTTAATTAATTTGTGCTTTTTAATACAGACCGTTTCCTTCAGTGACGTACCCTATTTAGGGTCATGCATATGGTTAGGGGAATAGTGTTTTACAAGCATATTTTCTAGTTTGTTTTTTAATACAGACCATTCCCTTCAGTGCCCCTTCCCTGTTTTTTTATACAGACCATTCCCTTCAGTGACCCATCCCTTTTTTGGGTCAGGCATATGGTTGGGGGCATAGTGTTTGCAAACACATTTTCTAGTTACCTAAGTGTTATTCTTGCAGTGCCATGTATATGTGGGGCATTTGATTAGTCCAGCTCTAGACCCAAATTATTTCAGAAAGAAAGTTTCTAATTCATGAAAATTGAAACTTGTTTTTACTGAGGTAATATCCAGCCCAGAGCTGGGCGAGGCTTTTGATGAGCTGACAAAACTGATAGTAATCCCAGCTGTTGAACATCCCTTGGGGGTGGGAGCTTTTAGAAGGGATTTGATCAGATATTTGTCCATACAGTGCTGAGTGTCTACTGGGGCTTTGCAGAGAGAAAAGTCAGTCCCCACTATTTCCCAGCCCTTGGGTAGCCAGAGTTGCTAATGACTGGTGCATCAGGTTAGGGAGAAACATAATTCTAGGTATATATCTCAGTCAGGTTATATACCTTGATTGAAGTATAAATGTTTAAGGTGGACCAAGTGGCTCGGGAGCACTGGTGGCACGGTGCTCCCATGGTAAGTGAGAGGCCCTGGGTTTGAGTCCTGGTCAAAAGTGAAGGTGATAGTACTCGTGAAACATTGTATATCAGCTACTGTTATCTGAGAGCTTCAGATAAAAGGAATGTGTGAGGATAATTCTGAGATAATTTCTATTAATTTTCTGTAAAGATATATGGACATTTATTGAAGCAAATGTTTACCAACTCATTAAGTCTCTTTAACCTTTTGTGACAACACATCAGAACTACCTTGGCTAAGCAGATCTAGTGAAGGTTCTCAAAAAAACTGTTGAGAACTAAGAAAAAATATCACAGAAATATCATTAAACTTTGATACTCCTCTTATCCGGAACACTGTAATCTCAAAGCAAATTCTTGGTCCCATGGAGTGACAAGAGAGACATATATTTATACATGTATTGTGCTTTATTTGATTGTGTTTTTTAATTTGTGATTTTCTTATCTCAGAATTATAAGCATGTTCTAGAAGTTTGCAACAAAATACCATGTGGGCACAAAAAGTTGAAAGAACAGTGTATCAACATTAGTGCAATGTGGGATGCAATACTGTTTTGTTTCAGTCAGAGGTTCAGATAAGAGATAATTCAGCTAAGTCTTGATAAAATACAGTACACGCAACGTGAAGACTTGATCTGACACGCTCTCGCGAGAAATTCTAATCTTTTCCGTGAAAGTTTAGTGGGGTTTTTGCGTGTGAAATGCGTGGGAGATGCGAGACACTCGCGAGATGCGTGACGTTAAACTCGCGAGAAAACAATTTCTTTTCACGCGAGACACGCAACTTTCGAGAGAAAGTATTAACTCCATGTATGCTCAGGTGAGTCATCGGCGCCAAACTTAATCATGCGTGACGCGTGTTTTCAAGTGGAAAGGATTAACGATTCCTGTCAATTTCACAGGTCATTATATGTTGTACAGGTAATTCATTTATATTTTTACATTGGGCCTAAAAAAAAGTTGTGTGATTCCGGTTTCCATCCGACTGGTCTTTTTTGACGCCAACTCAAAAAATTTTAGCGGCAAAAATTACGATCGGCAATTTCCGCCATTCCGGAAATAACCGAAAGTGCCGAACAAATAGACAGCATAAACCGCTCACGCTATGACGCGTAAAGCATACCAGTTTGTCGCATTGTATTTAATACTGCGCAGGCTGATCCTAATAAATACTATCTGCGTATGGAATAAGATTCCTTTCACCATTTTGTGCTCTGGGCGGCGTCCATTGATGTCAAGGCACGAGACTGACCTATAAACGTGCAGTGTTTACGTATTTCAACAAATGCTACCGTCTTCACATTTTATTATGGCGAAGGCCCTGAATGCGTCCAGTCACCTCTAAATATGAATACAGATATTATGTTTATTAGTCCGAATACTTTGAGAATTTTTCCGCGCAGCAGAATCAGTTTCGTTTTTCATATAGATAATGTGATTTTGCCACGCGGAGATCGGAATAAAAACAAACTTCTCACCTCTTATTTTTCCTTCATTTTGATGCATTTTTAAAATCCAAACACTTTGACTATTGATCCACGACGCAAAATCATATTTTCCATATTTCATGAATGAACTGATTAAGAGGATGCAGCTGTGACGTAATTTTTTTTTTAGCTGTCAAACCAACAGGTTTACAAATTTGCATATTTCAGAGAGTGGATAAGTGGACGTCAATCACCTTTGAGACAGCCCATTTGCTAATCAAGTCATTGTTGTCGCGTGCGCTTTTAATGGAAACTTGACAGCTCTTACATCAGAAAGTTTATATTGGTTAATCGGCACGTGCCACTAGCGGCTATATCTTTGAGTTCAAAAGCTGATCGAAACGCTTTGATCTTTGTGACTGTTTTGACATGGATTGGGCTATTATCGGTGGCGGCTGAGCGAAATTTTTTGTCTGTGTCATCTAACTAACCTATTAACAATATTCTTTCAAACATAAGCCTCACTAATTACCTTGCCGCGTAACTCGCTTACTATGTATTAATTGAACCGTTATCAGCGCCGAAAAAAAAATGCATTGCGAATCATATGCATTGTCTGTAAAGGTATATGTACTTGTAAAGAAACTTGCATTTACTGTACATGTACCTACCTGGACAAAATTCCACGCGTGATGCGAGGAAGTTTCTCGCATACATCACTCTATGAATTTCAAGCGAGATGCGAGGAATTTTCTTGCGTGGAACGTGGCGATTTTCAAACACGCGAGGAAGTTTAGTGTGAAATGCGTGAGAGTTGCGAGAGAATCTCGTGGATTTTAATCCCTTCCTCGCGATTTTAAGTGTCACGCGAGAGCGTGTCAGATCAAGTCTTCACGTTGCGTGTACTGTATGTTATGACCCTTCAGTAGAACTGTCTCGCCAAGACGGTTCTAAGGAGGGGTAGCAACCTATGCTTCATGAGAGGAATAAGAAAACATATATTGTCCTCAGAATCTTACTTATAATGGAGCCCGTATTCAATATCATGGCATTGCTTTGAAAGTTTATACAGTATAGCTTCAACATTGTACTTTAAAAATTCCAAGTATTGGGACAGAGTGGAGATCCAGGTCAGACAAGGAGCGATCTGGTCAGGGTCTGCACTGTTTACCATACCATCTGCATTTTTTGATGCATTTATGCATTGTAGAACAATACTGCCTCACTTTAGGACAGTTACTGTAAGTACTCTTGGTGTCCCAATTTCAGAATTTTTATGATATGCCTACTTGCTGGTTGTCACTTTATAATTTATCAGGGCTCTAGATAAGAGGGGTTATTTGATGATAATTAAAGGATATTTTTCTTATTTCTCATTGAAATCATATGTTATGACCCCTCATCTGAACCGTCTTGATGAGACGGTTCAGATGAGGGGTCACAAGATATGTTTTTATGCAGAATTAATAAAAATTATCCCTAATTATCACCAAATACTCCCTCGTATCTAGAGCTCTGTTTATGCAGAGATAAAAGTTCACCAGACCTTTTTTTCTGAACCAATAGATTTGCAAATATTAGCAAAGCAAAATAAACTCTCATAAATATTTAGTGGTTAATGGTATTTCCTCTCTTTTGGTAGATTCACTAGACAGATGAGACAACCAGGAATTTAAAATGACAGTTGGAACAAATTTAGTGGTGCCTGTTGTGTTGTGGGGGAAACGTGCCCCCACCCACTGTATATCAGCGGTATGGATGTCTCCTGACAATAAGAATATTGTCACTGCTTGTAACGATGGACAGCTCTGTGTCTGGGACCTGTCAGAAAACTGGGAGGTTAGTATTGATATATAGCTGAAACAATGGACACTTGTCCAGATATATATGGATGGATGACACAGGTTTACGACCCTTCCAACTTTTCCAGATAATTATGTCTTGATGATAATTCTGGGATAATTGTCTTGTTTCTCCATGATAAATTGTATGTTGTAGTATTCAGACAGCAGGTAAATTCAGACAGTGACAATGTTTCCCTAATATGTCCATTGTTTGCAATCAAAACAGAATTAAGTGGGCAAACAGTGAAAATCCTGATGAGATGGCTCGTTATGAGCCATCTCATCTGGATTTTCAATGTTTGCATTAGTATGGCCGAATTTACCCGCTGTCCGAAGTTACCCGACTTGCACCTATTAGAATCACCTTTGTAAGGTGCTTTGAATGAGGGAGCCACAACATGTTCTGATGGAGAAAGAACAGAAATTATTTTAGACTTATCAACAAAACCTTTCCCACAGCCCCTTATCCAGTCTTTCAAACAAGAGTTTAAAGAGTTTGACTCTTCACTTTGTATCTGAAATTTCTGAGTGAGATCCCCAGTTAAACCAGTCTTTCAACTAGAGTAGACCTTTGCACCAGGGTGGAAAGTGATGCAAGGGGTGCATAGCTCTTTGTAGAAAAATGCTTCAAAATCCTGCAGTAGCTGACCAAAATTCATATCCCTAGCTATGACTTCAAATATAATATTTCTTAAGGCCAAATAAAAAAATATGTGTGTTTAGGGTAACGGGTGTGAAAATCTTAGGTAGGGTAGACACAGCTTTTTTATTATCTTATTTTATTTTTATTTTTTTTCGACAAAAATACTTTTCAAAATGCATAAAACTATATAGTTTCCAGAAATCCTGGAAAAAAACTAGGTTTCACCAGAAAATTTAGGTAGGATTAGGTTACCCTAAACACAGGTGCTTTTTTTATTTGGCCTAAGCATCTTTCATAGAATGGTAGACAGTGCAGGCCGTGATCAGACTGCCCCTGCTGGAGCACTGATCTGGGTCAGCTCAGTTTGATTTGGTGCTTCTGTACAAGTATTTACGTAATTATAGTCAGCATTTTTCAAATTGAAATCAAAGTGTTTTTGTGTTTGGTGCTATAATATCTTCAGTTTTGCTTTTAATGTCCTTAGTTTTATTTCTACATACTACAAGTACATATACATTGTACATTTATATTTCCAGATATATCCCCGACACATGTTGTTTGGTCATACAGCGGCCATTACATGTATAGCTCCAGGTTCAGGACAGCTAGAGAGTACCTATATTGTTAGTGCTTCAGAAAATGGGTAAGCTAATGATTGGTCTTGTTGTTTAGTCACAGTGACCTGGAACTGTAAAACTTTTTGCATACGGTTTGGTACAGTAGAATCTCATTAAATGCTATTCGTTCTAATGCTGTTATGGATATAAAACTCTTTGTGTCATGGCTTCTATTGAGACTACAGTACAAAGGAATATAAGGCAAATGAGCATTTAATGCCTATATGCCTTGTATACCCTTGTAGTTTATTCTCACTATAACACTATTCACTTGATAGCACTATTGGTTTCTATGGAGCCCAAACATATTGTAGTAAATGGACTTTGACTTCCAGGGGGACTTGATTTAGCTGTTCTGTCTACCCCCTTTTACTTGGAACAGGCAAAACAGAAATCAAGTGCACCTGAACAGTTGTGCAGAAGTTTTCTGTCTTCCGAGGTGGTATGGTTTGAACAGTCACATAAGCTGTTCTGAAAAAAAAAACTTGGCCAACAGACACAGTTTAAATTTTCGCCACAGAACAATGCTGTGCAAACAAAATTATGACATTAAGAGGTTAACTTCACTAACCAAAGGGGCAGTATGACTAAGTTGTCTAGAACTGTATAATAATTCGACCTGCTAGTACACTAACGGTGTTGCCAGTCTTATTTGTCCCAGTAGTTATTCACTTGATTTACACCAGAGTACACTAGAGTACTTCAGAGTGTTCCATATCATTTGATTTAGGTGGTCATTCCGGCTTACTTGGAGTACTCTAAAAATATCAAATCAAGACCACCCTGGATTAGTTTACCTAACACAGTAGTTGTAACAGATTTTGGTGTTAAGTCTACATTTCAAAGACTTCTTTCCCTGAACTTAACGATGGAAGAAAAATACTTCCTGATCAAAGTAATTACCCTACAACCACACCTTAACAGAAATTACCTTCAGATTTTCATGAAATAACAATCTTTAATACCCCTGCATACATTTTGGCTAATCATGAGGTCTTCAATATTCTTTTTCAGTGAAATGTGTCTATGGGACATTTCTGATGGCCGATGTGTAGAAACAACCAAGCTATCCTATACACACAGTTCAATGCAGGTACAGTCACAAGTTATAGTTATATCACTTTCCAGTGCAGTGATACCAGAACTAAAGATACGTGTCATTGAAATTGTGTGACTTCATAAATTCCGAGTAGCACAAGGATAATTAAAAATGTACATAAACTAAGTTAGATGTGACAGATATACAGAATAAGATAATAAAAAGATCAGAAAAAGTAAAGATAAAGGTTTCCCATAGCCTAATACAGGGTGTCCACTGGTCAGGGAAATTTGAATTTTCTTCAAGGTCAAGGAAAAGTCGGAATTTTAGAAAATGGTCAGGGAAATCTTTAAATGCTAAAAAGCCAGGGAAAACTCAGTGAATTTTATGTAGGATGCATGTTCTCAAAAGATTGTGTGAAGAAGATTAAGTGAGTAAGGGACAGACAATATATAGGTAAATAAAGCATTGAAGCCATCACAAAAATTCCTATGATGAAGGTTTCTATTACAGGCCTACCATTTCTGTGCTACCAAAGACATCCGACTTGTGTGTAATGGCTACTATCCAGAAATTCTAATTATAGATCCATCATCGTTTGAAATCTTGTACATCCTTAGCTCCAGAGTAACACCTGACTGGATCAGTGCTTGCTGTGTTTTACGACCTACAAAGAGAGATGGTAATTTTTTACAGGACAATTCCTTTATAACACAATAAGTACCTTATTTCTTCAGTATGAGACAGAGTTTTTCCATTCCAAAACGATCTCAAAGATCTAGGTCAGCTTTATCATTAATTACTTCCGCTGTCACTCTTTATTAGCTTGAAGGTCAAAGAGTACAGCAAAGCTGTGATATGGAATGATGTCACAAGCCTTTTGGATATCTAAGTTGCAGTGCCTTTAACTGAGCAGTTTTAAAACAGTTACAACTGAATCAAAAGAAATCATTTGTATGCAGAATCTTTGATCTGACAGTTGACCGTAGCAAATTTTCATTGCCTTTGGAAAAGTGTTCATTGAGTGAGATAGTTGATGAGTAGTAACATATCTGCAGACAGCCAGACTCAGACCAGACTGCACAGAACCTGTGCTGTTAGCATACACCCTGTATGGACCCTGAGGCATCAACAGGTACAAAATGAAGGTTGTAGCTAGACTGCAAGGATTCACAGACTGATTTGAATTTTTCAGAGCTCCAAATAAGGTGGGGTTTAGAGGATAATGAGAAAAATTTTCCTATTTCTCAATAAAAGCATACGTTGTGAAGACCCTTTTAGAACCGCCTCAAAGAGATGGTTTTAATGAGGGGTCACAGCATACGTTTTTATGGAAAAGTATAGCAAATTATCCCTAAATTATCCCTGTTACCCTTATCTGGAGCACTGGACTCTTTGCTGTTTGCTGATTCATTAAACACCCTTTTTAGCTCGCCTGTACGAATGTACAGGAAGAGCTATTGCACTACCCCCAGCGTCGGCGTCAGCGGCGGTGGCAGCATTAGCAAAATGTTAAAGTTGTGCGTTAAAAAAAAAAAAGTTTTTTAGATGATGGGCAAGGTGCTGTCAGGCGAGCTATCCTGTTCCGCTGACAAGTCTTGTTGTATAACATTGCTCTTTTGATGGCCTTTATAGATGACGTGATTGTTGCCATATCTAACTCTGGGGCTGTCAAAGTTTGGGCTCTCACTGGATCTGAATCAAAGGTAAGCCTTAACATCATATGTCCCTAGCAAATGTTGTCAAAGACAAAGCCAGTCAAAATGAGTTAAAGCAGTAATTGCCATAATTGTTCTCATCAGAGTTTGATTTCTGTCAAACTATTTAGCAAGTGCGTGAACTTTGGTTTGACATCCCACCAACGCATAAGTCATATGGAGATGGGACCGTGGTTTAAAATCTTCTCCAAAAGACAGGAGGAATGGGAGTTGAAAGCTGCTACCCCTTGATTGGTAGCCTAGCGCTGTAACTATTAAAGTCTATGGTTTAAAAGTCAGTAGGTAGAGGCAGATAAATGAGTGCATAAAGAGTTTGAGAACCAGTCAGAGTGAACTACTAGCAGATTGTGTTTTTGATAAGAAATTAGTGAAACAATTCCAGAATTACATGTATGTTTATAATCCTCATTATCTAATCTTCACATGCTGCAAGGAATAATTCTCTGGCCATATTAGTACATGAATGATAAAGCAATAAAGCACTGACAATTGCTTTATAGTAAATTACAGTGTTAGAAAATTGCATAGAAAATAGATCTGTTTCCCTTCTAATTTTTGCAGAAATGAAGATGACAGTTTGTAACTTTGGAATCATAATGCCAGAATGATCTGTGTTTCATTTCAGAATAAACCTGTTCAGGAGGACGAGTCGAAGCAGATACGATGTTTGAATGCCCAGACACTAGCTTGTTGTCAGTTTAATCAGAGAACAGTGTTGATTGTCTGCTCAAAATATTGGCAGGTATTTATGAGTTTATTCTAAACAAACTTTTTTATTTTGACTGTGGTAATGACCCTGAAGTGCCTCTAAATGGACAAAATTACCAGAGCAAACAGTGTAGACCCGATTAGACTGTTCCAAAAGGAGCAGTCTGATCCGGGTCTACACTGTTTGCCATTCAGCCAGCAAGTTTAATGAATTTATTTAGATTTAAAAATAAGTGCAGTACTTAAGGAAACCATTTTACTTTTTAGCTCGCCTGAACGAAAGTTCAGGAAGAGCTATTGTTGTCACCACGGCGTCGGCGTCCGCGTCCGCGTCCGCGTCCGCGTCAGCGTCCGCGTCCGCGTCGGCGTTCGGATTGGATGTTTTGGTTAAAGTTTTTTAAAGACCTATATCTCCTTAACCCATGGATGGATTCTTTTGATACTTGCACTGTAGTTAGATATTGGTCTAAGGTTTAACAGGGTACCACCCCCACCCCACTCTGTGACCTTGATGTCAAGGTCATGGACTTAGAAAATTTGTAGTTTTTTTTTGACTGGATGTTTTGGTTAAAGTTTTATAAAGCCCAATATCTCCTTAACCCATGGATGGATTCCTTTGATACTTACACTAAAGTTAGATATTGGTCTAAAGTTTTCAAAGGTACTACCCCCACCCCCCTCTGTGACCTTGATGTCAAGGTCATGGACTTAGAATATTGTCTTTTTATTGATTGGATGTTTTGGTTAAAGTTTTTTAAAGACACATATCTCCTGAACCCATAGATGAATTCTTTTTATATTTGCACTGTAGTTAGATCTACAGAGTACTCCCCCAACCCAGCTCAGTGATCTTGAGTCAAGGTCAGGGACTTCAGAAATTTTTGTCTTTTTTAAGGTTTTGTAATTGCAAACTGATTCATAATGCTTTGCAGAGATTTAGTTTATACTTGAACTGATGTTAGACTCTTTTTTGAGTTTTCACAAAACACCTTATACTTACCCCACTGGATGACCTTGAAGTCAAGGTCATCGACTTAAAATTTTGTCTTAGAGATTTTGGTTAAAGTTTTATATTTATGAAGACATAATTTCACAGTGCCACAATGATGGACTCAGTTGATACTAATACTTGGACTGATGTTAGATAATGGTTCAGGGTTTTGATACATCCTAGCCCCCCCCCCCCCCCCCCCCCCCCCCCCCCCCCCCCCCCCCCCCCCCCCCCCCCCCCCCTACCCGTCAGTTTCTTTTACCTCAAGCTCATGGACTTTGAAATTTCATTTCATTTTTTTTTATTTTAATTTTATTTTAAGACTTACATGTATTTCTGAGATAGCTTTTGTTCATAAATGTGTTTTCATTATGGACATGCTTGCATGAAGTTTTATGCATAGCATTCCCAATTACCCCCCCCTCCCCCCACCTCCCCCCTACCCCCCCCCCTCCCCCCTACCCGTCTGTTTTTTTACCTCAAGCTCATGGACTTTGAAATTTCATTTCATTTTTTTTATTTTAATTTTATTTTAAGACATATTTCTGAGATAGCTTCTGTTTATAAATGTGTTTTCATTATGGACATGCTTGCATGAAGTTTTATGCATAGCAGTCCACACCACCATAGCGGCTGTGTGATGAGCAAGCACCAATTCAGGCGAGCTATGCTGTCAGGCGACAGCTCTTGTTGCCTCCTTTCCCAGTTGGGGTCATCCCTTAAAGGAAAGAATTTTCTCCTGTGGGAGCAAAGTCCTCCCTTTAAGTACCTATTTCATGTCGCATTTAAATCACCATCTATGGTTTAAACCATAAATTTTCCCATAGATCGTAATGCAAAATAATTCTTGTTCTCAGATTATTTGAGATTATAAAGCTATGTTAAATTGGATCTAAGTATAGACTTTTTGAAGGGTCTTATCATCCAGGGAAACAAACAGGATGTCACAAAACTTGTTTCCCTTTGTAAAAATGGCAGGTGTACTCATTAAGCTTAATTGGTTGATGTTTCAATATTTAGAGCATTTACATTAAATTGGTGATGTTTTGTCTTGGTGATCGGCTTTATATGTAATACTGCTTCATGTCATAATTGTGTAAATTTTGCATATTTTTGAGTATATTTGTAGTTTAGCTTGCTTCAGTAATCAGGAAAAAAGTGACATAATTATGAAGCCACAGTGTACAAACAGGGATGTGTATACAAAAGGGTGCTTAGCTCATTTACCAATGGGATGACTTGAAGATGAGGCATCCATACATGAGATATGTCAAGCAAATAGGTTGATAAACATATGAGCTGCGACACGAGAAATCCAACAAAGTGGCCGTGTGCGTAGCGCAGACTCAGATCAGCCTGGGAAACTGACAAGATTGATCACTCTCTTCGGTAAGCACTTAAAAGGTAGCTAAGGGTCTAAGCTACACCATGCGGGCAGCGAAGACTCTGATCAGACTGGGCGGATGCCCAGGCTGATCTGAGTCTGCGCTGGGCCCACATCCAACTTTGTTTTCTCCGGTCATGGCTCATATTTATAAACAGTGAAATACAAACCAGATGATGAATCTGTGCAGTGCAGCTAGAGCCTATATTTTGTGCCTGTAAACTCCTCAGGGATCAGACATGCGCAAACAGCAAAGCCTCTGATCAAACTGTATGGATGGTCAGACTGGTCTGAGCCTCTGCTGTTCATATGCCACAACCACCTTTTTAGCTCACCTGAGCCAGTGGCTCCGGGGGAGCATATAGGATGGTAAGGCTCCGGCGACGGTCGTCCGTTGTCCATCCGTTGTCCGTCCGTCCACAATTTCAAACAACTTTTCCTCTGAAACCACTGGGCCGATTGCAACCAAATTTCATATGTAGCCTCCTGGGACCTTAGGAAAGAAAAATTGAACAAACGGTCCTGGTCACATGACCAACATGGCGGCCACGCCCATATATGGTAAAAAGCTTTAAAAATCTTCTTCTCGAGAACCAATAGGGCGATGGCCTTGAAACTTAGTATGTAGCATCTGGTACGCGAGTCCTACCAAGATTGTTCAAATTATGACCTTGGGTTGACCTTGACCTTTTTTTCGGCAAGGTCAAATTTGCTTTCTGGTGCTTTTATATGGGAAAATGCTAGAACATAAGATATCTTGGAAACTGTTGAAGATTTTAAGCTAAAAATTGGTAACTACATTCATCTTAATGAGTACATGAAGATTTATGAGTACGAGAGGTCAAGGTCATTCTTTGACCTTTGACCCAGAACTATCATATTTTGACAATTTCAAACAATCTCCTCAAAAGCCACTGGGCCAATTGAAAGCAAATTTAATACAGAACCTCCAGGGGTTGAGGGAACAAAAATTTATTCAAACACCAGGTCACATGACCAACATGGCTGCCAAGCCCATATATGGTAAAAACCTTCAAATATCTTCTTCTCCAGAAACAATATGCCGATGGCCTTGAAACTTAGTATGTATCATTGGGTGCACAAGTACTACCAAGATTGTTCAAATTATGACCTTAGGTTGACCTTGACCTTTTCTACGGTAAGGTCAAGTTTGCTTCCTTGTGCTTTTATATGGCAAAATGCTAGAACATAAGATATCTTGGAAACTGTTGAAGGTTTTGGGCTAAAAATTGGTATCCACGGTCATCTTAATGAGTACATGAAGCTTTATGAGTACAAGAGGTCAAGGTCATTCTTTGACCTTTGACCCAGAACTCTCAATCATATTGTGACAATTTCAAACAATCTCCTCAAAAGCAACCGGGCCAAGCGTCCTTAAATTTCATGTAGAGCCTCCAGGGGTTGAAGGAACAAAATTTATTCATACGGTCCAGGTCACATGACCAGTATGGCCACCACGCCCATATATGGTAAAAACCTTCAAATATCTTCTGCTCCAGAAACGATTGACCGATAGCCTTGAAACTTGGTATGTAGCATCGGATACTCGAGTACTATCAAGATTGTTCAAACTATGACCTTGGGTGACCTTGACCTTTTTTATGGCAAGGTCGAAATGGGAAAATGCTAGAACATAAGATTTCATGGGAAGTTTTGAAGATTAAGGCCCAAAAATTAGTATATACAGTCATCTTAAAGAGAACATGAAGATTTGTGAGTACAAGAGGTCAAGGTCATTCTTTGACCTTTGACCCAGAACTCTCATATTTTGACAATTTCAAACAATCTCCTAAAAAATCACTGGGCCAGTTGTAACTTAATTTCATATAGAGCCTCCAGGGGTTGAGGGAATGAAAATTTATTCAAACAGTCCAGGTCCATGACCAACATGGCCACCATGCTCATATATGGTAAAAACCTATAAAAATCTTCCTCTCCAGAACCAATCGACTGATGGCCTTGAAACTTGGTATGTAGCATTGGGTACACCAGTACTATCAAGATTTTTCAGAATGATGTCCTTGTGTTGACCTTGACCATTTTACGGCAAGGTCAATATGGGAAAATGGTAGACCATAAGATTTCATTGGAAGTTTTGAAGTTGTTGGACTAAAAATTGGTATATACCATCGTCTTAATGAGGTCATGGAGAATTAGGAGTATAAGAGGTCAAGGTCATCCAGATCTCTCATATTTTGACATTTTCAGACATTTCCTCAAAAGCCAAAGGGCCAATTGTAAACACATTTCATTTAGAGCCTCCAGGGGTTGATTGAACAAAAATTTGTTCAAACGGTCCAGGTCACATGACCAATATGGCCGCCATACCCATTTATGGTATAAACCTTTAATATTTTTCTTCTCCAGAACCAATAGACTTATGGCCTTGAAACTTGGTAAGTAGCATAGAATACTAGAGTACTACCAAGACTGTTCAAATGATGAATTTGGGTTTACCTTGACTTTTTTATGGGAAAATGCCAGAACATAAGATTTCATGGAAAGTTTAGAAGATTTTGGCCTAAAAATGGTATATATGGTTGTCTTAATGAGTACTTGAAGATTTATGAGTACAAGAGGTCATGGTCATTCATTTTCTCATATTTTGACAATTTCAGACGTAAGAAAAACCCACTTGGCCAATTGTTCAGGTGAGCGATTCAGGGCCGGCCTCATGGCCCTCTTGTTTGCAACACTTTCATTTTGGGCCTGTTGGTTTAAATGCATATGCTGATCTGAGTCAGCATTGTTAGTGAAATATTGGCTATTGTACTAATTACCCTTTTGTCTGGAATTGAAACTACAAACTCCCGCACAGGAAGGGAGGAGGGGAGAGGGTGGGGGAGGACTCAATAACTGAGCTATTGCATGCCAGACAAGTGTCATTGTGAGAAAACCTATCTTATCTCTTCAGTTATGAAACAAGGTTTTGCCCTTCCAAAGCAATCACAAAAACCTGGATACAGATTGGAGTCGGTTGTAATTGAGGCTGTTTAGTTATTGTATAGATGAACTGTGCTTGGCCCGAGTGGAGTGCAAAGATGCACAGGCTGATTTGGGTATCCCCAATTCACATACATGTTAAGACTGATTTCCTCACTTTGTCTATTATAAAATATAGATTTGCAATAACTTATGCATTTGTGGTCTGCTTTAGTTGCTGGTCCTCTGTTCTTTAGTTCTATTTGATTGTTTAGGTCCATACTCTGTGACCACAAAAGGAATACTATGCAGAGACTTCTATTCACTCAAGTGCTCGAGACTCTTTATATATGTCAGTGTTAGGGCTTCTACGTTTACAAAATATTGTAAACGTTTACACGAGCACTAGAAAACAAAACGATGCCGTTTAAACGACCATTACCGTTGAAATTTTATTCTTAGTATCGGACATCTATGAGAAGCCCCCCATACCTTATAATTATTATGATTATGTTACCACAGTCATCCAGTAATGCACTTTCATTTTCGGGGGGTCAACTCGAAGTTTACAGTAACCGACGGTATTAAAAAAACGTATTTACTATTGACCAATTTCCGACGGCAGCAATTATTTCCACCGTATTTGATAATTACATGGATTAGATTTATAAAACATCGGACATTTAATTATCATGTTAATTGATACATACTGTCAATGTTACAAGCTGCAATTATCTCACTTTCGCGGTAAGCTTATCCTGTGAAACACAGGTACCGAGGTAGTCCTAATTTTTTTCTATTGCACAACACGTGTTGTCGGCAGACATAACCTTGCCTTTGATCTGTACCTTATACAATTAGCTGCGGATTATGACGTAACAATTTTCTGGCAAAACGTGTACAGGTCATGCTTTGCGTAAGGTACACAGAAGATTTTAATATTAGATGTTTCCGAGGACGCCGTCAGGTACAATAAGATTGACTACTGACGACTGTATAAGATATTATAACTTGTTGGTGGTTTACCGGGTGTTCAGGTTCGGTTAAACGATGTGTGAATTTTGTAAACGTTTAGCACATATACACGAACCGTTACTGTTTATCCGTGTAAACGTAGAAGCCCTAGTCAGAGTGGATATCATGTTTAGCAAAACTATGCTATTTGACTATGGCTAAATAAAACTCTCATAAGTTAGCTTTTTTATGAGGATTGATAGCATTTATTGTCAATATGTTACTGATTGTCTTAACACTATATGCATGTGTGTGTTAGCAATAAAATAATGACTTCGGGGAGACAACTTTTTCTTTGAAGAAGGACAGGAAAATTAGGACAGACTTGTGTGACATCAACTTCAGTGTGGTCACTCTACAGCCATAACATCAATTTTTAAAAAACATTCAATACTAGGATGGCTTTCCTGTAGATTGCTTTATTGAATTATGGGTACTATATCACCTATCTTGAAATGAGCCGCGACACGAGAAAAGCAACAATGTGGTTGTGCGCCCAGCCCAGACTCAGATCAACCTGGGCATCCACCCAGTCTGATCAGAGTTGTCGCTGTCCGCATGGAGGTAGCTAAGACCCTTAGCTACCCTTTAAGTGCTTAGTGAAGAAGCTGATCAGACTGGGCAGATGCCCAGGCTGATCTGACTCTGCGCTGAGCGCACAACTACATTGTTGGTTTTCTCGTGTTGCCGCTCAAATGTCTTTGTAGTATTACGGCTTTCAGTAGCATAGTTACAGCATGAGCTTCTAGGATGCTTTCAGTAGAGAAGCATTTGCAATATGCACAGTAGCATGACTAAACAGTTCCTGTATAACTTGGAAATATGACCAGTACCGTAGATCACTATATTGTATGAATTTCTTATTTCAGAATAAGTACATGTAGTAATGAGAATTTTAGATGAGTTTGTGATCATTCAGTTGATATGAAGATGAAATAATGATTTGCAAGCCACTGTATTCACAAACAGAAAGAATAAAACTTGCAAAAAATGATTTACTTTATCACATGACTAACTTAAAGACAGGGATGGTATTATCTAAGGAGGATTAATGACCAATCCTGTAAGATCCTCTATATATTACATGAATCTGAATGTTACAACGGCGTCTGTTACAGCATCATTGTACTTCATGGGGAAACATGTCATATGCCAGATGCAACCAGTAAGCCTTATGGCCTCGTTTACTATGAATATTTGAATAGAACTTTTACGAGCAAATACTGAGGACTAAAATCAGACTGCTTATGCCTTCCTGCCCGAATATTAAGGGTCAATACATGTAAGTTCCACATGGCACAAGGCAGGTCCTTCATGACAGATGTTGGCAATGATTTTTCAGTGGAGAGGAATTGCTGCTGATTTTCAGTGGAGAAGAAATGATGCTATTTTACCCCTGCAGAAATAAGGTTGTTATACATGTAAATAGGTTTCTGCTAGAACTATCCTTAATGATTAGGAATTCTTGAAACATCTTGTTACAGAGATTTAAAACTACACTTTGGATTTTGAACATATTTAGTGTAGTTGCACAAGTATATAAGATGTTGTTGCACTAGATATTGTTACATGAAATGTATTGTATGATGCTGAAGTTTAATGAGAAAGAAACAGAAACAAGTTATTTTAAAGACGATTTCTTATATTTCAGTACCTGAGACACATACTTTTATTGTTATTTTTAATTCAGGATCATGTAAGACAAAATTTTCACTTACCAGCAGGCTCAAATTTTTTTCAAACTTATATTTGTTAACTGGTGAACAGTTGAAGAATAGTTGGTAGCAGAGATTGGATTTCAGAAAGAAATAGTTGGCAGGTATCTTCTCCTTTCATCAAGGCATGAAATTGGTTAGCAACATGAATTATCACAAATTTTCAGACAATGCCACTTCCAGTGTGTTCAATGGGGAAAATATTAATGTCCTGTTAGAATTTAAGCTAAATCTCCTAGTTTAATGTACATTGTTGTCCTACATTTTCAAGGTGTACTCGTTTCGAGCTCCAACTATTGTTAAAGTAGGCCGAGAGAAGAGGGTAATGTATCCGGTGTAGCCCATTATTGTGAATAATACATGGATTTATTTTTAGTTGTGCTTCCTGTAGGCTATAGAACAAAATGATAGAAATTTCCCCCACACAGTGACAGTTGATGAGTTAGATGATCAACTGATGAAGATGACAAAAATTAGGATTTTAATCTATATGAATTAATTGTCATGTGAACATGAAAAGCTGGCAATAGACAAACAACGGTCATGAAAAAATTCAGATGAATTACTTTCCAACATAGCAGACCCTACTGCTTGTCTCAAAGGACTATTTATAATATTGTCTATACCATATTTACTTGGCTATAAGACAAAATTCTACTTTTCCAAAACAATCCCAAAAATCTGGATCCATCTTACAAGACATCAAGATTTTTGGAATTGTTTTGGAAGAGAAAAACTTATCTAATAGCCAAATTATACACAACTAGGCCCAGTTGTTCAAAACTAACGACGTCGTTTGTTAACGTGACGTTAAAATTAATATCTCATATATGCCAACATTTTTTGTTAAAAAAATGTGAGAAGCTTATGCATTGCAAAAGCTTCTCACTTATTTTCAACATAAAATATAAGTGTATTTGGCTATAAAGTCACAAAACACTTAACGAGTTGACCTCTTAACGAGTTTACCTCTTAGCGAGCTCGTTAGGCTAACGATGCTTTGAACAACTGGGCCCTGATTTACATATTTTGGGTACTGTTGGAGAGAGAAAAACTATCTTATAGCTAAATAGATATAGTAAGTATTTCATAGGAGCAAGGTTATCTCATTAGAACTGACTCTGCAAGGTGATTGTAATAAAGGAAATTACCATAGATTCAGTCATAAAAATGCACCACAAGAGCTTTGAACGGTATCAGATTTTTTTCTAGTGTCTGATAGTGCACTTATTATGTAAAGTTATGTCACAAAAGGATACAAAGAAACTGAGGTATAATTGGCATTATGGCATGAAATTGTGTAAATGAGGTATAATTGGCATTATGGCATGAAATTGTGTAATGTTATGCTCTAGAGTTTCATGGAAATCTCCTGAACACTGCACACAAGTAGAGCTAGTCATGCAACTTTGTTGCTACTTTAGAAATGTACTATTTTTGTATGAAAGTAGAAAAGCTGATATTTGTAGCTGATATTTGTAGCTATTTATGGACATTGTCTTAGCATATTTAGAGCTGCAGGTAAGGTGAGCTTATATGATAATTCTGGGATATTTTTTTGTATTACTCCATATAAATCATATGCTGTAGCCCAGCATTAAAACTGCCTCTGCAACTAGGAACCATAACATATTTTTTATGTAGAATGAAAAGAAAGTACTGGAGACTTGTCATCATAGCTCCACCTTACCTGAAGCACTGCTTGTAGCTTTTGCCACTCAGCATTACACAACAGAATATAGCATTTGCATATCCCAGTGTATATATACCGCTGGCACATTTAACAAATTTTTCGGCCCAATTTTGCTTGCACAGATTTCCTCATACACTAACACATACCAATGGTTTGAATATGATTTTCTTTGTGTTTAATTTATGTTACATTACATAATTATAATTGTATACAATATAATTTACTTTATTAAGTACATTATTATTTAGTACAGTTGTAAATTGTTAGCTGTCTTACAGTTTGCAGTGATATGTTTCAAGGTCGGAGAAGTTTATAGCAGGAAATATGGTCTACAATGAAATTATATCAGTTAAGAAGCTATATGGGTTTGGTCCCTTTAGCTGTATTTCAGTTATCCAGGCCTGTTGGTGGAAATGAGAATATGATTGGTTTTTTTTCATAAGCTCAATCCCTAGGCCTTGGATATTGCGTCAAGCCACCTCACCACATGTCAACTTCAGAAAATGGCAGTCAGTATAAGCACCTGAATGGCTCTAGTCAGTGCATCCATTAGATATATTAAAAACTACAAATTTAAACATTATGGAGAATCTGTTATTAAAATGTGAGGTTCCTTCTTTTTACATTAAATAAGGAAGGGAATTTTAGAATTTCTTACCATTTTCGTTTGAAGGGTGGGGATGGTGGGGGGAGGGGTGGGGTGGGGGTGGATGGGTAGATGAGGTTTGGAGCCAAAATTCTTAAATATTAAATTCACTAAAGGAGATGAGGTTTGAAGCCAAAATTCTTAAAGTTATATTGTCTGCAACTTTTAATGATTTTGACAACTTTTACACAATTATTTTTACCTATTGTAAAAGCTGAGTAAAATTAAGTTTTTATCACACATCTATTCATTCTCCCTGAAAATGCATGAAGACTATGATAACCTTTGGGTAAACAGGAGCCTTTAGCTTTCAAATAATTTAGTTCGGACCGAATGAATTTCTAGAGAGCTAATAGTTTACCTAAATTACTGTTGTTTTTGTAGCAGTAACCGGCCTAGGTTTGTTACTTTTATGAGTGTTTCCTGGCCATCTGGGCTCAATTATTGTATTTTTGAAAATTATAAACAATTATTCCCAAAATAAATTTTCAAAAGTTGCAGCCCATATCACTTTAAATATCAAATGTCACTAAATTATAAGGGGGCACATCTGTCTTTATGAGATTTATGCATGAATTTTTTGTTCAGCAGGATAGCAAATAATTGTTATTTCATCAATATTTATGTCAATATTGTCATTGGAATGACCACAGTCTTAAAAACTCTTGGACATGAGTTGAACTAGTAAGGCAGTTAGGCTTGTATTAATTCAAGTTTGCGCAGAGATTGGTGTTTGGAAAAGCAGATACTTGAATAAATTTTAGAGAAATTGAGCAATCAGACTTTATGGAAGCTCCAAGATAGCTAATGAGACTGTTGCCTGGTAGACAGAGAAGTTTGAAGCTGTTGTAAAACCTTTTAAGGAGTACTGGGTAGCTTCTGTCTTCAGTGCTCTTATGGTAAGTACATTTATATTGCTTTTTGCAGATTTATGATGCTGGTGATTTTACACTCCTGTGTTCAGAGTCCAATCGCTGTGGTGAGAGGTGGGCAGGGGGAGATTTTCTTAGTGTGGATCGGGTTGTTGTGTGGAGCAATGAGGGCAAGGGGTACCTGTACAAGCTCCCAACCAAGTAAGTAAACTCAAGTCCTCCTGCAGAGGCTTGGAAAAGATGGGGTTTTGAGGATATTTTGGGATATTTTTTTATTTCTAATCTAAACCTTATGTTGTGATCCCTCATTGGAACTTCCTGAATATGACAGTTATAATGAGGGGTCACAACATATATTTTTATGCAGAAATTATAACAATCCTTAAAATTCTTGCTTTTGTAGACCTCTGCTTCTGCCCTGCATCAAGTTTTACAGTTGTAATTCATTTGATTTTTTATATGTATTTCAAGTTGTCAAATGTCACCAGGAATTTGTAAGCATGTCACATGGCTGTTTTTTATGGTTGGATTTTAAAAAGAGTATTGCTAATAGTGATTGTAATTGTGATTGTCTAGTTTGTAGTTTCACAGACATTAGCTCCCTTAAGGTGTGCTCCCTTGTGACGTTGTCATCTAACAATTCTTTTTAGTTATATCAGCAGTTTCTAAAATTAAACTATGCCTTAGGAAGTAAGTTGAAGAGTTGGCCTCCTTTTAGAATTGGAAGGGCTTCATCGACCAGGGAAGCACACAGGAAGTCACAAAAGTTGTTTCACTTTGAAAAACAAGAAAAAGGCAGACAAGGGTTGCGGTGTACCCTTACATCTTAAGATGTCTCCCTATTAAGGGGACAGCTGTCTTTAGCAGCTTTTGGACCAAAATACAGTGCAAATTAAACTATATTGAGGACCCACTTATCTTCAGCAGTTGATTTTGGTGTGTTCCCATGGCCCACCCCTTATGACCTGTGTGGGATAAGAACGGGGGGAAATATTCTGATACTGAGCTATGAAATTCAAAATATCTAACCAAGAACTAACACATAAGTGCACTCAGAATTCTTCCAGTACAGCTTTGGTATTTACCAACTGATTACCAGTGTTTCATTCGGGAGTTAAGGTTAAAATTCAAAATGGAGTTGGTAGCTTTTAGTACCATAGCACTGGTAGTTACAACCTGTTTTATGTAGAATGATTATCAGCCTGTTCAAACGTACAAGAAGAGCTGTTGTTGTCACCTTGGCAGAATTTGTTCTCCTTAGAGCAAATTCTTTTCTGTAAGAGTAGACCACAGTTTGGAAGGACACCGTCAGGGAAGAAAAGAGGAAGTCACAGAAGTTGTTTCCCTTGAATGGCTGAAAAACATTGACATGTACCCATTCACCTTGATAATGGTTATACACGATGCCATTTTGAAAATATTTCAAGCCAAGCAAAGCTACTCAAGATCTTAGGATTATGATACAATTAGGTGTGTGCTTCCACATGCAATCAATGGATGTAGATGGCAACCAAAAGCTAATTCATTCTACTAGTAGTAGCTGGAGAAAGAATTCTGAATGCAATTTGAAAAAGGAAAATTTGCTTCTAGCAGTCTCTTTAATGTAGTCTTGGTAGCTGAAAAGTTTAAATTAAATCTAAATCACTAAGGTTTAGATTATTTTGTATTCCTTGGTTCTAACTGTAAATCCCAACTAGACTTTACTTGAATTAGATCTTTGTTGGTTGTTAGACTAAGAAGCACAACCTATACTTACCACGGTGTTTGATACTTGATGACCCATAAGGTGCATGGGGACACTTTCAGGGGGGAGCAACTCTGCTATTATCATATTTGCCTCCCTTCTCAATAAGAGTCAACTCTTAAAGGAAAGAATTTGTTCCCAGGATCAAATTCTTCCTTTCAGAGTAGACCTTATTTTTTAAGGGCCTGATCATCCAGGGAAGCCAACAGGATGTCACAGAAGTTATTTCCCTTTGTTATAATGGTGGGAAAATATGGAGGTGTACCCATTTACCTTAAAAAATGAAATTAGAATTTGCTTTAAAATTCTCACAACCTATTTTATATTAACCAGAGGGAGCATTTCTTTAATACCTAAAATTTATATTACAAACTGCATCTTAAGAAAACATCTGAACAGCTAAGGCTCAGATTAACCTGCACAACCATCATGCTTGGTAAATACTCATTTCAGTTCCTACTTGGAAATAGAAGTTCCAGATTCTGCAAATAGGTAGCAAAAATATAATAATGCTATTCAAATTATATGTATGTAAAGTATGTTTATACAAAATTTTAGCTTTGCAAAAGATAAACTGGTTAAGTTATCACAAAACTCCTGAAAGTGGCCAAACCGAAATTTCGGTTTGGCCACTTTCAGTAGTTTTATGATAACTCCTAAAGTTCCTTTACTTCAAAAAAAAATGTTTCTCAGATATGCTTTACATATATATGGGTTGAATAGCATTGTTATATTTTGGCTAACTATATACAGACGCTTGACTTAGTAATTTCCAGGTTGGAATGGAACTGCTTGTTTACCAGGTTTGACCATGCTGTATAGTGTGCATTTGTTGCATCATCTATCTGGGGACTCATCTGATCTGTATAGGCAAAGGCCCAGGCTGATTTGAGTCTTTAAAGTAGCACTCTTTCTTACGATGGAGAAGATTGTACTTGTTCTTTGATATCTTTATATCTTTTCAAAGTCTTCTGAAAGGGAAAGCACTCCAAAGGTATTTTCTGCTTATCTCTCCTTCTTGTATTCAGTTGTGCTTTTTATTCTTGCTTGTTGTTGTTGTTAAGTTTATTGTTTCCCTTTTAATTTTGTGTTTATTGTAGGACTCCAGATAATGTGAGCTTTCTAGTATAATTTGGGGATGGAAACATTCATTCTGACCCCTCATTTGAACTGCCTCTATGAGGCTGTTCAAATTAGGGGTCACAATGTATGTTTTTACAGAGGTATAATAATTATCATTTGACACCCCTTATCTGGAGCTCTACAGTATTGAAATTGGTTATATTTTCAGCTTTTAGATGTACATTTTATATAGAAATCTCAGTTTATTTTGCATATATAAAGTGTGGTCAAAGGAATGCTATATTAAGTGTGGTCAAAGGAATGCATGTATGAAGCATACTGTGTTGTTCTGGTGATAAAAATATTGCTTCTGATGAAGATCCTACTTGCATGGAACATAGTACAATTGGCAGAAGGCCAAAATAGTAAACCTAAGCTACTGGTGGTTGGGGGATGGGAGAGGGGGGCAGTTTTAGGTCTAAGGTTTTTGTAGCACAGTAAATACCCTAACTGGTGATGGTTATTACTTTTTAGTTGTAAAGCATGTATTATTGTTCCAGATGAAGAAAATTCTGTTGGTCTTATGCAGTTCAGTTATCCTTTGATAATAGGGATATTGGGGAATTTTTTCATTTTCATTGCTTGATTTAAATTGTCATACAAAAAAGGTGCAATGCTTAACACAAAAGCCAACACAGAAGAATCAGCTGACCCAGCCTGCACATCTGTGCAGTCTGATCAGAGCCTTTGCTGTTCGCACACAATATATGTGGACAATGAAGGCTCTTGTAAGACTTCATGGAGTCACAGACAGATTAGAGCTGCTCGTGCAGATGGGTACACCTCCATGTTTCTCTGCCATTTTAACAAAAAAGGGGAACAACTTTCATGACTTCCTGTTTGCTTCCTTGGATGAAACAACCCTTCCAAACTGGGGTCTACTCTTAAAGGAAAAAATTTGCCCCAGCAGGAGCAAATTCTTTTAAGAGTTGTCCCCTATTGAGAAGGGAGGTGAAAATGGCAGAGTTGCTTCCCCTGAAAGTGTATCCATTCTCCTTAAATACCTTTTTTGTGTGCTGCAACTCATCTGACTCATCAGTCATTTCGTCATGTTCTTCTAGAAGTTCTTCTGACTGCTGATAATTGTGTTTAATTCCATTTTCATTTTAGTTGTTATAATACTGAAGAAGAGAGTGTGTAAGTGGAACTGCTGAATGATCTAAAACACTAACTGCTTGCTATTCTAGATATCCTTACTTTTTACATTGGAAATGTAAAACAACTGTAACTCTGAAAATTCAGATTTGGGAAATCCAAATTTGGGAAGAGAAAGCAACCATTTTGGTTACATCAGAATTTCAGATGTAGGAAGCACAACACAGCCATAGTGGCCACTCTTAAATTTTCAGATAAGTATCCCGGTGGGATGAGAATTGGCCGGTATAGGGAATTCTTCACCTATACCATTTTATTACATCAGCAATCAAACAATAGATATACTCACCTGGTTCCTATTTAACCCTGAATAAATCTTCAAAAATTAGACATTTTTCCTTTCCAAATATGCATGTAGACTGTAAACAAAAATGGGCACCGACCTCGTGTTAGCTGTCAGTGACGTGATATATTTTCGCCGACGTCATCATTAACTATACTGATTATCAAAATTTATGTTACATGAGGTTTGTAAACATTATCACACGACAAGAAATGATTTTGAAACATTTTTATGCATCTGTACAGGGGCACAAGTGTATTTAATTGAAATTAAGCTTATGTTTAGCAGATGTTTGGATATTATAGACAGTGTTCTCCCCAGAAATTTCAGAAGGCATGTCGCTTTTAGCACAGAAATCAGATTTTGACCTGTTGAACAATTTTTTAAATCCTTAATGTAGCAATGCAAAATTGTCAAAATTAGCCTAAATTTGCATTATAAATAATATATTGATGATCCTTAATGCTTTTAAAACAATTTAACTGGCTCAGAAATGAAAATAGTAGCACTTTTATAAATTTTCATTGGAAATTAAGGCATGTTGCAAGGGAAATTGAAGAGGAAGGCATGTTGAAAGCGACATGCCTTAATGGTCTGGGGAGATCCCTGATAGAGAAAAAAATCATAACCTGAATGCACAATATTATTTCATTACAAAAAAAAAAAAAAAAAATTCAGCTTGAGTTTTACAACATGGTATACTTAGAACCTGAAATAGCACCTTTTATAAAATTGTAATACACATTAAGATTTTTGTTGAGATATTTGCAGATGAAGTGAAGAAATATTGATTTAACATACTTTTGCAATATTTAATTCCTTTATAAGCACCCCTACATTTTGTGACATAACTTTTTTTAACAGTATACTTGTGACGTTATCGAGCAGGACCACATGCTAACTGTCAAACATATTTCTTGCAAACGACGAAAGCTGAGCGAGTTGTAATCACTAACAACAGGTTTAATTTGATGATGAAGCTGATGGAACTTCGGGATTAAGCAAAATTTATAAAAAAGAGGGCAGTATAAAGTGTTTATGTTTAATCTCCAAACTAACTCCTGTGTAGGCCCAAAATATTTTCCGCAAGAAGGCTTCATGTTTACCAACATTTATCACGTGTTGGTCACGAGAAAGGCATGTGAGACAAACAAAAATGTAAGATTCAATGCTACCGGTGAAATCACATCACCGGTGAATTTTCATCCTTCCGCGATACTCTCCAAATGTTAGAAAAGGAAAAGCGACACAACCATACTGGCTTTTCTACAAATATCAGAATAGGAAAAGCACCACAACCATATTGGTTATTCTCCAAATTTCAGAATAGGAAAAGCACCACAACCATATTGGTTACTCTCCAAATTTTAGAATGGGAAAAGCAACACAACCATATTGGTTACTCTCCATATTATTTCAGAATAGGAAAAGCAACACAACCATATTGGTTATTCTCCAAATTTCAGAATAGGAAAAGCACCACAACCATATTGGTTACTCTCCAAATTTTAGAATGGGAAAAGCAACACAACCATATTGGTTACTCTCCATATTATTTCAGAATAGGAAAAGCAACACAACCTTATTGGTTAGTCTCCAAATTATTTCAGAATAAAAAAAGCAACACAGCCATTACACTCAAAGTTTCAGAATAGGAAAAGCTGCACAACCATATTGGTTACTCTCCAAAAAGCAACATGGACTATATTTGTTACTGTCCAGATTATTTCTGAATAGGAAAAGCAACACAACCATATTAGTTACTCTCCAAATTTCAGAAATTGGAAACACAACAACCATATTGGTTACTCTCAAATTTCAGAATAGGAAACACAAAATGACCATATAGGTCACTCTAGAAATTTTACAATTTAGCCTTTGACTTGGGTTAGTAATATTTACAGCCCAATATGGCAAATTTATCTGACCTGTATTTCATTACTTTACAATTAAATGTATGCTATATTCATGTTCATCATCCTCTTGATAAGCCAAGTTTTGGGTGAAAAAGTTTGCTGTTTATTTTATATTTCTCCAAAAAAAAAAAAAAAAAAAAAACCAAACTAGAAACTGTTTTGAACATCTTTGAAAATGATTGAAAGGAGATCCCTTTTCATGGTGCGGTAATTGAGAGATAAGAAAAGTTTCAAAGGTTCTCCCTTAAAAAAAGATTTTGTATTGGGCAAAGATATTTCCAGAAGTTTCAGCTGATTTGAAACCCCATAATAATCAAGACCCACCATTAGTTAGGCTTAACATAGGTTGTGGTGATGGGGCTACTTCTAATTATGACATTTTAGCGATATTTTAGTGATATGGGGCCAGTGTGTATGTATTGCATTTAGTATGTAGAGCTTGCTTGTTTTATTGTAACAACCCAAAGTACTGGGACAGTAGTGTAAGTTCAAACATTGAAGACCCAGATCAGACTGCTCCTAAAGGGACCGGTCTGATCAGAGTCTGCACTGTTTGCCATTTTACTGACAACTTTTGGCATGTCACTTGATGGTACTGATAAATTCAACTGGTTCAAATTTTAGGATATTTACGGTACAGTCAAACTTACCTTAAGGGGAACACAAAACATGAGCAGGGTAAGACAGGTGACCACTTAGATTATACAGGCTCATTTTCTTTGTATCTTGGTGCAACGGACCACTACAAGGTTGCTTTTAAAGGCAGGTGATTCTCTGACTAGTCCTCTTAAGACAGGTTTGACCATAATTGGTTTATAGTAGCTGTCCCAATATTTAGGGTAATTACAGTGCCCCCCTTTGTTTCAGGATACTGTAAAGCTAAAAGCCCCTTGAAGGTGTATGGGAACATAGCCATGACTGCTTCACCATTTTTTGGAAGAGAGACAACTTTTATGACTTTGCATTTGCTTCTGTGGACAATGTACCCCTTCCAAAATGGGTCTACTCTGAAAAAAAAGATTCCTACAGGAGCAAACTCTTCCAATTCAGGATTGACCTCCACTGAGAAGGAAGGCAAAAATTAAAATGGCATGTAATTCCTACATGTCTGAAATTGTTTCATCCAGAACAGGAGGCAAACAAATTTAACAATCCAAATAATTTGGCCAGAGTTTCTAACAGTGTTTAAATGTTTGCAGTTTTGCTAGAAATACTGTTAAAAAGTTGATAAGTTAGTCATCCTGAGAGACTTTTGCAAGCTTGTGTATCTCATCTAAAGGAGCAGGCACATTCCACATATCTGGTATTCATTCTTCTACACCAGTTGTTTAGACATTTTTGAGAGTATTTAGGTCTGTATGGTGATTTGGGTGTTCAAACAGTCTTTGGTTGATTATACCCCCGGCATACGAAGTTGTCTTTCCGTCCGTTCGTCCGTCTTTCCGTCCGTCCGTCCGTTAGTCCGTCCGTGTGTTAGTTAACATTTGCGTTAAAGTTTTGCGTTAAGTTTTTTACTTTGCTTCTGTTAACTGGAACTTGTTCATAGATGCTTACTATTTTAGTAGAGGATGGAAACTGACTAATTTGCATCATCTGGATGCTGCTGCTGGCCTAAGGTCAAGGTCACAGACTTCGAAATTTGTACAATAGCTGTGTTAAAGTTTTGCGTTAAGTTTCTGCTTTTGCTCTGTTTTTTTCTGAAAGACTTAATTGTTACTTGTTCATATGTGCTTAGTGTTAGTACAGGATATATACATATTAGTTTGCATCATGTGGCTGCTGCTGCTGATGAAAGGTCAAGGTCACAGACTTAGAAATTTGTATACTATTTGCGTTAAAGTTTTGTGTTAAGTTGTATTTTATGCTTAGATTTTTAATATTCTTGAATAGAACCTTTTGCAATTGCTACTAGGTTCACTTCTATGTTGAAAGGAATTAGTTTGCATTATCTGGATGCTGCTGCTGACCGAATGTCAAGGTCACAGACTTTGAAATGTGTATACTCTTTGCCTTAAAGTTTTATATCAATTCATATTTTGTGCTTGTAGTTCAGATATACTTCAATGAAACCTTTTATTATGCTACTAGGTTTACTTCTAGGTTGAAACTGATTTGTTGACATCATCCGGATGCTGCTGCTGACTTAATGTCAAGGCAACACACATGCAAATTTGTGTTGAAAGTTTGTGTTAAATTTGTATGATTTTTGCTTATGCAAATTTTAAATGGAACCTTTTAGCTTCTGTCTATAGGCCTTTCACTGGGTTTATTATAAATTGTCCACCTGTCTGTCTGTTAATTAACTTTTGCTTCAAAGCTTTGTATTAAATGCATTATTAGGGGGTGGTGCTGGCCGGGGGTATACGTGAGCCCCTGCTCACTTGCTCTAGTTCCTACTGTTTTTCCTGGACCAACTAATTTGTTGATGCATTTTTCAAATGTCTCCAAATGGAACAAACTGCCTTGATGATGCATTTTTCATATGTCTCAAAATGGGACAAACTGCCTTAACGATACATTTTCATATGTCTCAAAATGGGACAAACTGCCTTAACGATACATTTTCATATGTCTCAAAATGGGACAAACTGCCTTAATGATGCATTTTTCATATGTCTCAAAATGGGACAAACTGCCTTAATGATGCATTTTTCATATGTCTCAAAATGGGACCTACTGCCTTAATGGTGCATTATTTTCCGTAAATCCTTCGGCTATTCGCACATATACAGCAATTCCGACTAACGCGACTTGTGACGCTCTTTTTAAAAGCTTAAACTTGAAAATAACCTCCCCTTATCACGTGACTACTTGTATAAAACGGAAGCCGCAAACAGCTGATTCATATTTCTGACAGCGTGGCTGTAAGGTAAGATCGCGACGCTCGTTTTCGAAGTAATTTTGCAATTTCGAAATTTTCTTTTATCTTTTATTGAAACTTTATTGCGTTTGCCAGCTACGGATATAGTCCTAGCATTTTATATTGATTAATTATGGCAAACGAGAGAGACGAAGTCCTTCTCGAAGATTCGAATGATTCGGAGTTCTCGGGTTCGGCCTTGAAGAAGTGGAGCCGCGTAGCGGTCCCATTATTTCTGTTAACAATTCTTTGTCAAAAAAGAAAGATAAAAAAGGTAAAAAGCCTTCTAAAAGCAGCACGTCGACGACGGCTAAAAGTACCAAAAATAGTAATGAACCCAAGCCGTCGACGTCGTCGGCACCACATGTAAAAGAACGTAGTTCTTTTGAAAAAATGATAGACTCATTTACTGATGATGAAATTATGCAGTTAAGAAATATTTTGGGCTTTGAAGACAATTATGCAAATGAAGAAGACTTTCAGTCTCTTTATGGAGATAGTTTAGAAAATATGCCAAATTTGCACATTAAAGTTTCTGAGGTCTCTGACCTGGAGCTGGCAACAGCCCGTAAAGTGGCAGGTACAAGTAAACAGTCAAAAAGGGAGCCGTTACAACCTGCAAAGCTAACCCAAAATTTAATTGATGCTATGTTTGAGCTGCAGGAAGCAGTAGAACCCAGTCAAAATGAGGAAAATGAAATCTGGGATTTGCCCAAATTAAAAGGAGCAGTTATAAAGGGCTGGCTATTACTCAGTCTTTGGCAATTTATTAAATGCTAACTAGTATATCTCAGTGTGCTACTGATGAACGTATTGCCAAATATAAAGTCACTGAAAATTGTGACAAGTTATGTAGCCTTATGGTATATAATGAAATTTGGTAAATTATGAACAAAAGGGCTCAGAGTTATGACAAATGCTTCTCATATATACGGTTCACAAGAAGTAGGGGATATTTAGATATTAAAAATTGTGTAAATTAGAAAACATATCAAATCCATCTGCAACGGTTAGTGTCAATCACAAAAATATTCGATTAAACATTTTGCATTACAATTTTGATGATATATCCTGTCATGTGATCTGCGTGTAATTCGTTTTAGACAGGGGGTCGACACCCAATTTTCACACGAATCTGCTACAAAAACAGATCCTTTTCAGATTACAAAATTTGCAAAAAAAACACTCGTTTTGATTCATTTAACAAGCTGAAAATTGCTTTTATGCGCTGTTGCATCAAAATAAAGAGTGCAAGCCATAAACGTGTGAATTTTTCGGTGACTCGATGTACCTGTACGATTTTTGTTTTCTGGTTTTCTTCCCAAAATGACCGTTTTGAAGAAGAAAGAAAATCTTTTAGCATACAAAACTTAAAAGTGCATTGAAAAGTTAGCCTAATTGAAAAATTTGAATAAATTTTTGTTCGAATTTACCACATTTTTGTCCTGACCCCCTGTCTGAAACTAACTGTATGCAGTTCACGTGACAGGAAATATCGTCCAAACTTTCATGAAAAGTGTCTTAACGGATGTTTATCTTATCGATACTATGCGTTTCATATGGATATCACATTAGTTGTATATGCTACAATTTTTCAAACCTGAATATCCCCTACTTTTTGTGAACCGTATATATACAAAACTTAGTGGCAACTGGTGTTATGCCTATTATTAAACTGTTTGAGTTTGTCAAGCAATAGATTGCTGGTATTTTAGAAGCAAAAACACTATTCTCAGATGTTATTTATTTGATGGATCAGGTGTTTCATAATTTATCACTAAGAAGGAGATACAGTCGAACCTCGATAATTCGAATTGACAGGGACCACGATATTTTATTCGAATTATCCGTAGTTCGAATTTACGAATTCGGGGACTTCCGTTCATTTCCGTACATTTCCGGAAATCACTATTTCGGCGGGTTTTTGTCTGTGAAGCAGAAAGAGACATAATATGGGTCAGATTCGATATTGAATTTCTTTATATTTACAGAACCTCGTAAATTTAAAAATAAATGAAGAAAAACAAAATAAGAATGTGAATTATTTTTATTTACACATACACAAACTGTATAAATAATAAACATACCAAAAACGTTAGAAAATCCATGAACTCCAATGGATGAACAATACGTGCAGCCCGAGAAATTCCCATGCCGGAGTAAGCAGCTGGCAAAGACCAAAGCCCGTCGGCACGGAAACAGGCTTGTGGTGTTCCCCAGTTACTAGCGCAGGCTTGCTTTTAGTCTCGGCCTACAATCACTGTACTTTCACTTTCAGTTTGAGTTTCTGGGAATTAGGCTACTTTCAAAATTGAACCGCTTCATGCGAACGGCTGTTGAACGACATATAAACTGGGAACAGCGAAAACACAAACTAGTCTGCGAAATCTACGCAGTCTAGCGAGAGCAATCGTTTGTTTCCCTGTGCTAGCAACAAAGACTCTGACCAGAAATGCGCAGGTGCAAACTTCAAACACGATAATCCCTGTCAAATCAGGTGATTAAAGACACCCTTTACTCATCCGATAATATGACCTAATCACGTAACAGTTAATTGGTAGACCAAACAGACGCGCCAGTTACCTGTACAACCAACTGTCAAATTACCGGAGGGTCAAATTTCTAATCCTTCGATGACAATAGCCGTAATCTGCCGGCGTGAATTTAGGGCAAAAATTTTTATTTCGAATAATTGAGGTGTATTTATAATGAATTTCCGTCATCGGGACCAAATTTTCATTTCGAAAAATCCGATTTTTCGAATAATCGAAATTCGAATTTGCGGAAGTGTTTTTGCATAGAATTAATAGGCTTACGATCGGGACCGCGTTTCATCTTCGAAAAATCCGGTATTTTCGAAAAATCGGCGTTCGAACTATCGAGATTCGACTGTATATGAATAAACCTCATCTCAAAAAGAAATATCAGAATTTGTGCCGGTTTCGGCTAGGTTATTTGGGGATGATATACCCACTGTGATATAGACATTTCTATTGCCAAAGAAAATAAGAGAATTTCCAAAGTTTTGATTATAGACCCTATAGGGGTAGAGGTACATGTACATTCAGAGGGGGCTTTGATAGAGAAATGACAAGGTATAATAGATTCCAGCCGTACCCTCAGTATTTCCAGTATGGTATGTGTAGACCTAATTATATGTTTCAGAGAGGTTTTCCATGCCAGATATTTGTGTCAGGCAGGGGCAGAAAGCTGACGGTGTCAGCTATTGTTACATTACCCCAAACTGAACAGTATGAATTTAGATCAAGTGAGTCCTTTTGGCAAATTACAATGTTGTCATGACGCCTCGAAAAAATTACTAATGATCCTTGGATATTATAATTGTATTGATTTTGAGAGTGAACCTGTTCCTTTTAAGATTCCAAAGAAAATTTGATTTTCAGAGGAACAGGATAGATGTTTAGGTTTTGAGATACAAGAAGTATTAAATAAGGGTGCATTTGCCCATTCTGAACATTTGGGAAAAAATTTAATATATGTCTAACAATTTCATTGTTTCTAAACCAAATGCCAGATATAGACCAGTTATAAACTTGAAATATCTCAATTTAGTTGTTCATTATGAACATTTTAAGCAGGAGACTTTTTAGTCTGTTTTGAAACTTATTCAAGAAAATGTTTATTTTACAAGTATTGATGTGCAGGATGCATATCTTTTCTGTGCCTATAAATTCAATTTTTTTGTCACTGTTTGAAGTTCATTTGAGATGGACAGTTGTTCTATTTTCTTTGTGTCCATTTTGGCATTGTTTTCTAAGATTTAAAGTCTTATTTTTACTTCGTTTAGGCAACAGAATCTCATATGCTCATATTATATTGACGATTCTCTCAATATGGACAAAAATAGAGATGTATGTCCCTGACATACAATGTCTATAGTTAAGACGTTAGACTCTCTAGGTTTTACTACAAATAGTTAAAACTCGGTGCAGTAAATTGTTTTCTTTGGCTTGCTTATAGATTTTGTTAAATTCCTCTAAGAGATGAAAAAGTGCCAAAAATCTTTAATTTAGCAAAAGTTTTGCTGAAAAAAAAAATGTTTATGTGTTAAGGTAGCAGGCATCTTTCTTTGGTTTGATTATTAATATCTTTATTGCCAATCCTGAAGCACTATTGCATTAAAGGTGTTTAGAAAAAGACAAATTGGTTGGCATGGGTAGTTCAAATTGTTCTGACAATTTTGATAATGAGATGTTTATGTCATCAGACAGTAAGAAAGAGTTTCAGTGGTGGTTAAGTAATGTCCATCACAAGAACGGGATAAGATTAAGACAGAGAACTGTGAATCTGGTTTGTACAACAGATGCCTCTTTTTTAGGCTCTTTAATATGATATTAACTGTGGTAATGGTGCAATCGGTGGAGCTTCAGTTTTTAGCTCACCTGAGCCAGCGGCTCCGGGGGAGCTTATAGGATGGTAAGGCTCCGTTGTCCGTCGTCCGTCCGTCGTCCGTCCACACTTTCAAACAACTTCTCCTCTGAAACCGCTGGGCCGATTGTAACCAAATTTCATATAGAGCCTCCTGGGACCTTAGGAACGAAAAGTTGTTCAAACGGTCTAGGTCACATGACCAACATGGCCGCCATGCCCATATATGGTAAAAACCTGAAAAAATCTTCTTCTCCAGAACCAATAGGGCGATGGCCTTGAAACTTGGTATGTAGCATCGGGTACACGAGTACTACCAAGATTGTTCAAATTATGACCTTGGGTTGACCTTGACCTTTTTTACGGTTGTGTCAAATTTGCTTACTTATGCTTTTATATGGCAAAATGCTGCAGCATAAGATATCTTGGAAACTGTTGAATATTTTGGCCTAAAAATTGGTACATACAGTCATCTTAATGACTACATGAAGATTTATGAGTTCAAGAGGTCAAGGTCATTCTTTGACCTTTGACCCAGAACTCTCATATTTTGACAATATCAAACAATCTCCTCAAAAACAACTAGGCCAATTGTAATTAAATTGCATATAGATCCTCCAGAGGTTGAGGGAATGAAAATTTGTTCATACGGTCCAGGTCACATGACCAACATGGCCACCACGCCCATATATGGTAAAAACCTTTAAAAATCTTCTTCTCCAGAACCAGTAGACCGATGGCCTTGAAACTCGGTATGTAGCATTGGGTACTCAAGTACTATCAAGATTGTTCAAATTATGACCCTGGGTTGACCTTGCCCTTTTTTACGGCAAGGTCAAATATCGGAAAATGCTAGCACATGAGATTTCATGGTAAGTTTTGAAGATTTTGGCCTAAAAATTGGTATATACAATCATCTTAATGAGTACATGAAGATATGTGAGTACAAGAGGTCAAGGTCATTCTTTGACCTTTGACCCAGAAATCTCAAATTTTGACAATTTCAAAGAATCTGCTCTAAAACCACTGGGCCAATTGAAACCAAATTTCATATAGAGCCTCGAGGGGTTGAGGGAATGAAAAAATTTTCAAACGCTCCTGGACACATGACCAACATGGCCGCCATGCCCATATATGGTAAATACCTTTATAAATCTTCTTCTCCAGAACCAATTGACCGATGGCCTTGAGACTTTGTATGTAGCATTGGGTACTTGAGTACTATCAAGATTGTTCAAATTATGACCTTGTGTTGACCTTGACCTTTTACAGCAAGGTCAAATATGGGAAAATGGTAGAACGTAAGATTTCATTGAAAGTTTTGAAGATTTTGGCCTAAAAAATTGGTATATACAGTTGTCTTAATGAGTTCATGAAGAATTATGAGTACAAGAGGTCAAGGTCATTTTTTTACCGTTGATCCAGATCGCTCATATTTTGACATTTTCAACCATTTCCTCAAAAGCCAAAGGGCCAATTGTGAACACATTGCATATAGAGCCTCCAGGGGTTGATTGAATGAAAAATTTGTTCAAACGGTCCAGGTCACATGACCAACTTGGCCGCCATTACCACTTATGGTATAAATCTTTAATATTTTTCTTCTCCAGAACCAATACACCTATGGCCTTGAAACTTGGTAAATAGCATGGAGTACTAGAGTACCACCAAAACTGTTCAAATGGTGACCTTGGGTTTACCTTGACCTTTTTTGCGGCATGGTCAAATATGGGAAAATGCTAGAACATAAGATTTCATGGAAAGTTTTGAAGATTTTGGCCTAAAAATGGTATATATGGTTGTCTTAATGAGTACATGAAGATTTACAAGTGCAAGTGGTCATGGTCATTCTTTGACTTTTGACCCAAAACTCATATTTTGACAATTTCAGACATGATAAGTAAAAGACACCTTGCCAATTGTTCAGGTGAGCGATTCAGGGCCTCATGGCCCTCTTGTTTATTAAGTATCCTGAACTATTAGTCATTTTGGCAGTCTTTATATTCTTCTGTGGGTAGTGTATATTTACATTTTCAGAGTGTCAAAATGTCCCCAGTTTTATATATTAATAATATGGGCGGTACGAACTCTCTTGAAATGAATAAACTGGCTGGAACTATTTGGCAGTGTTGTATTGATAGAGATATTTTTGTTTCAACATCACATTTAAGTGGTTCTGAGAATCTTTCACCTGTTTTTAGCTCACCTGAGCACGAAGTGCTCAAGGTGAGGTATTGTGATCGGTCTTTGTCCGTCGTCCGTTGTCCGGCGTCAACTTTTGCTTTAAACAACTTCTTCTCCAAAACTGCTGGACGGATTTCGAAATAATTTCACACAAATGTTCCTTGGGGACTCTCTATCAAAATTGCTCAAATGGTTCCGCTCCGCTGAACAATATGGCCGCCAGAGCTAAAAATAGAAAAACCTTTAAACGACTTCTCCTCCAAAACTGGTGGGCAGATTTTGAAATAATTTCACAGAAATGTTCCTTAGGAGACCCTCTACCAAAATTGCTCAAACGGTTCCGCTCTGCTGAACAGTATGGCCGCCAGAGCTAAAAATAGAAAAACCTTTAAACGACTTCTTCTCCAAAACTGGTGGGCAGATTTTGAAATAATTTCACAGAAATGTTCCTTAGGAGACCCTCTACCAAAATTGCTCAAACGGTTCTGCTCTGCTGAACAATATGGCCGCCAGAGCTAAAAATAGAAAAACCTTTAAACGACTTCTCCTCCAAAACTGCTGGGCCGATTTTAAAATAATTTCACAGAAATGTTCCTTAGGAGACCCTCTACCAAAATTGCTCAAACGGTTCTGCTCTGCTGAACAATATGGCCGCCAGAGCTAAATATAGAAAAACCTTTAAACAACTTCTCCTCCAAAACTGCTGGGCCGATTTTGAAATAATTTCACAGAAATGTTTCTTAGGAGGCCCTCTACCAAAATTGCTAAAACGGTTCCGCTCTGCTGAACAATATGGCCGCCAGAGCTAAAAATAGAAAAAAGCTTTAAACATCATCGTCTCTGAAACCAATGGCTCAATTTCAAAAAAATTTCACGGAAATGTTTTACTCATGGCCCTGAACAAAAATTGCTTAAATGGTTCCACTCCGCTGAACAAAATGGCCGCCAGAGCTAAAAATAGAAATAAATCTTAGAATGACACAGAGGGCACAGTTATGATCCAATCATCATGAAACTTTGTCAGAATGTTTATCTAAATGAAATCTAGACCATCTTTGAAGCTGGGTCATGTGGGGTCAAAAACTAGGTCACTGGGTCAAATCTTAAAAAAAACCTTGTGCACACTCTAGAGGGCACAGTTATGATTCAATCTTCATGAAACTTTGTCAGAATGTTTATTTATATAAAATCTAGGCCAAATTTGAATCTGAGTCTTGTGGGGTCAAAAACTAGGTCACTAGGTCAAATCTTAGAAAAACCTTGTGTACACTCTAGAGGGCACAGTTATGATCCAATCTATGTGAAACATTGTCAGAATGTTTATTTTCATGACATCTAATCCAGATTTGAAACTGGGCCATGTCAGGTCAAAAACTAGGTCACTAGGTCAGTTCTTAGAAAAAACAGTGTGAACGCCTTAGAGGACACTGTGAGTTTTGTTCTAATCTTCATGAGACTTTGTCAGAATGTTTGTCTCCAACAAATCTGGGCCAAGGGTGCAACTTGGTCATGTTGGGTCAAAAAGTAGGTCACTAGGTTAAACCTTAGAAAAACATTGTGTACACTCTAGAAGGCACAGTTCTGATAACTTTGTCAGAATGTTCATATCCAAGAAATCTAGACCAGGTTTGAAACTGGGTCATGTGGTGTCAAAATCTAGGTCATTAGGTTAAATCTTATGAAAATCTTAGGTACACAGTAAAGGATTCATTTTCCATTTAATCTTTGTGAACTCTGTCTGTCGGTCATATGGATGTCTCTGAGGTTAAGTTCACAGGATACTCAGGTGAGCGATCCAGGGCCATCATGGCCCTCTTGTTCTGAGTAGAAATATTTTAAATTCAACAGAATGGAAGCTTAAAAAAGAGTTTTTTGATTGAGTGTGTAAACAACTTTTTGTTCCGAATGTTAATCTATTTTTGTCCTGGTTAGACAGGCATTTAGATAAGTTTGTTACTTAGTTCCTTGAGGCAGGTTCATATTAAACTGATGCATTTTTCATTTTTCTTGGCAGAATTATAAGCCATGTATTTTTGCACTGTTCAATTTAATAGGTCGGGTTGTGAACAAGATGGTCTCAGATAAAGTAGATTAAGCTTTGCTTATTGTCTTTGGATGTCACTGTCATGGTTTCCATTGTTACGATCTTACATTGTCACCTTGGTGCAGAAGGTCAGTAGCTCCAATTAAAACATTTATTGACTCTTTGCACCAAGGTGACGTCATGATTTCTTTTCCTGTTAGACTGCCCCACCACAGAGTTTTGTTAACCCTTCCTCACAGCAGTCAACTTCATCCACTATCAAAAAGGCTAACGATGGTCGCTGTGATGTTATCAGACAGAGATCGGAGAGTCAAGGAATTTCAAGATCAGCAGCTACCCTCGTCAACTTCAGGAGAGATGGAACCAGAAAACAGTATAGTGTGGTTTGGAAAAAGTGGTATTTTTGCAATATTTTTAGACAAACTAATCCCTTTTATACGTCTGAAGCAAATGGTAGCTTCCTATCTCAATTTTCTTGTGAGTGATGCAAAATTATACTTTGTAGTTAATTCCCATTAACCATGCGGTTGCAGACATCAAACCTTTTTTGACAATGCATGGTGTTGTTTTCCATCCTTCATTTATGGGTTTTTGAAGGGTTTATTCAATTCTTTGTTTCCAAATCCTAACTGAATATATTTTTGGGTCGTTTCTTTGAGGTATTTGAGTCCTCTGGTATCTGTGGAGGAGCTATCAATGAAATTGTGAATTCTGAAGTTAACAGCTATGATAGCTTTTTCTTCAGCTCCAAGAGCTCAAGTTTTAGTTTCATTTTATTAGTCTATATGACTGTTTTGAAAACAAAGTTGTGTCTTATTTCAAATATCTGTTAAAAACCTTGAAACAAGGGAAAAGTTATATTCTTGAGTTGTATCATTATGAAAATGATTTTTTGTGTGTAATGCATACTTTGCTTCTTATATTGTGTATACTAAAAGTCATAGGAAGTCTCTGCAATAGTTAATTTCTTCCAGTTATCCAGTTCGTTCTACCCAGTTAGCACCTGTTAACTGGTTAAAACCTGTGTTACATGATGCTGCTGTTGACTCTAATCAGTTTAAAACCCATTCTTATCGTTCAGCTGCTGTTTCAGCAGCCTATTCTAGAGGCTGTTCTTTAGAGTTGATTCTGAAGTCTGCAGATTGGTCCTCAGCTAGGTATTTCAGAAAAAGTTTTTTGAGGCGTTCTGGGCCAAGAAATATGGACTTTGATAAGGCAGTCATGGCTGCAGGTTGTTTACATACATTTCTTTGGTTTACTGCTTGTGTTTAGGACACATGTTTTGACTGAATATATTTTCAGGAGTAATTTTAGTAGCGTTATGGTATATTAAGAGTGTATACACTATTAATATATTATGGTTTATGATATTACTTAAAAGAATAGTTTTTGTAACATTATCCTTATTGCTTTTATTTTATGTTTTGTTGTCTAGATTTAAAGTTGCTGTATATGTGCGAATAGCCGAAGGATTTACGGAAAATAATGACCCCTCATCCAAGCGTCCGTGAAGGATGAGGGGCATTATTTGAGTAAAGCCGGAGGCTTGAGCACATATACAACCCTCCCCGGTTTGGAAATTTTGATTTCCGATTGTCAGGTATTGTCCCGACCCATTATGGTTTTGATTTGCTAGACAACAAAACACGTTATTTAAATTTATGAATCAGCTGTTTGCGGCTTCCGTTTTATACAAGTAGTCACGTGATAAGGGGAGGTTATTTTCAAGTTTAAGCTTTTAAAAAGAGCGTCACAAGTCGCGTTAGTCGGAATTGCTGTATATGTGCTCAAGCCTCCGGCTTTACTCAAATAATGCCCCTCATCCTTCACGGACGCTTGGATGAGGGGTCATTTTCAGGTGTCTCAAAATGGGACAAACTTCCTTAATGATATATTTTTCATATGTCTCTAAATGGGACAAACTGCCTTAATGATGCAATTTTCATATATCTCAAAATGGGACAAATTGCCTTGATGATGTATTTTTCATATGTCCCAAAATAGGAAAAATAGAAAAAATGATGCATTTGTCAAGTGTTTCAAAATATGTTTCAAAATGGGAAGTCATTATAGTAAAGTTTAGTACCTAAACCAGTTCATAATTAGGGCTGGGTGCATGTGGTTGTTTCACTTTTTTCATGCTTTCTTTCCTATTATTGTGATTTCTTTGTTCATTTTATTTCTTATTACACTCAAATGGTCTTCTACACTGCCAGCTAGCATAAAACATTGTTTTTGTAGAGCATCAGGGGTAGTTCCTTGATGCAATTTCAGGATTAAAGATTGAGGCAGAATCATTCTTTGGCCCTCTGCACACTAGTTTTGTGAGACAAAGAAGTGTATAAATGTAAAAGTAATATTTTGGCTATGGCGAACATATCAAAAGACAGTAGGATCTTCCATGTATCACTCTTATCAATACGAAATTGGGATGGTTCATTACAAATTAATAACTGCAATAATATTAGCTTGATATTATATCAATATATTTATTTCAGCTGTTCTATAAAAATGCTATTAAAATATAAATTTATAGTGTGCTGTGCATGTATCGGTACATGATAAGTTGTTTTGCAACTTAGCCTTGAGTGTGGCATCATTGTACAAGCCTAATTGACAAATAACAGTAGCTTGATTGGACAAAAATTTTCCAGAAACTATGTCCTGTTCAGATTTTACAGAGCCTGCTGGACAGCTGTCAAATGTCACAAATGTTTTTGCTGGTTCAGACTGTTGTAGAATATTATAAAAATGGTGCATGTGCAAAATGAAATGTTGGCCATGAATAACTTTTGTAATGAAATTCAAAATACTGCATTTGGAACTTTTTCATTTGAGAGTTAAGCCACCAGGATAGGCATTTGAAATATTTTGTTGATTATAAACAATTTACACCGCCTTGTGAAAGCCCCCTCCCATAGGGGCATCATTTGTTGACAGAATTTCTTGTTCTTACTCTCAGTGCCGTGTACTATAAATTGCTTATTATTCACAAGAGTTTTATTATGCCCTCGTGACAATAATAAGGAGGCATTATGTTTTACCCATGTCTATCTGTCTGTCTGTCCATCAGTTCATCCAGCAGCTCTAAAAAAGTTTGAAAAATCAATTCCTCCCTCAGTATCAGTCTGAAACTTGGCACAAATGTTGCAGGCATACTGTAAATGTGAACCTGCCTTTTTGGAAAGGAAAAAAATATCATTTTTGGCAAAATTATGGCCTTATCAAATTTAGAAATTTTTTGAGAAATTGCTGCTACAGGATGTCAAGTTTGTATAATCAAGTCCTTCCACAGTTTTGAGCAGTCAGTTTGAAACTTTGCACAGATGATATAGACATACTGTAGATATGCTCCTGCTTTTTTGGAAAAGAAAAAAAAAATGGCAAATTTATGGCTTTTCAAACTTAGAAATTTTTAGAGAAATGGCTACTACAGGATGACAAGTTTATATTATCAACTCCTGCAATCAATCTGAAACTGATTGTCACGAATTCACTGACTTGCATACATGTATTCAGAAATGACTCAGACCAAGCTATGCATCCAAGCAGTCTGACAAGAATCATCCTTGTGGCATAAAAAATTCATGGAAAACTCTCTCTTTCAACCCAGCAGTAAATGGGTACCTTTTTCGAATCAGGGAAGGATAAGGTAGCAAAAGGAGAGACATGGGCTCCGCCTTTCATCAGCTGTGCCCAAGATACAGCGGGTCTCTAACCCCCACTGCCCCTATGGCTATTAGGCTATGGGAAACCTTTACCTTTTTGAAGAGTAGCCCACCTATGAGAAGGGAGACAAATGTTGCCAAGTGAGAGTGATCTCCCTGGAGATGTAGTACAGTATCCATTCATCTTGATAGCTTTTTGTATATATTTTCAGTGCCAACACAGAGAGTGAGAGTTACCACCGAGCACCGTCAGCACCACATGCCTACTATGTCCTTGACTTCTACTCAGAACAGGTATACATTGGTGTCTCAGGGGAAGCAACTCTGCCAGTTTCACATTTGCCTCAGTGGGGGTCAACTCTTGAAGGAAAGAATTTGCTCCTCTTAGAGCAAATTCTTCCCTTCAAGAGAAGACTCCTTTTTAGTGGGGCTTTTCATGACTGTGTGGAAGCCAACAGTTGTCTCCACTTGAGAAATGGTGAAAAAAAAGATGGTGGTGTATCCACTAACCTTTAGAATAAAGAAGCACAATTAAACTCTTCGGTTTTGGAAAAAGTTGGAATTGGCAGAGGTTTGAATACTTTCTCTTTTCTGTAGACTTAATATTTTCCTTGCAGCTTTGCAGTTTAAAGTATGTTTTGTACCTGCACATTCAGACCTAAATATATAACAGCCACACAGTATTATACTTGACCACATGTCCTTTTCTGTCCAGAACTGAATGAAATATTAAGGTGAATGGATACACTTTCAGGGGAAATATCTGCCATTTTCAGTTTTGCCTCCCTTTTTAATGGGGGTTAACACTTGAAGGAGCAAATTCTTTTCTTTTAGTAGATCCCATTTAGAAGGGGAACCAAACAAGAAGTCATGAAAGTTGTTCCCTCTTTGTAAAAATAACAGAAAACATGGAAGATTTCCATATATCTAAAAGAGATTTAAAAAAATGTATAACTGTGAAATTCTGTTAGATTAACTTCTGTTTACATACCAGTACTGCAGAAGTGTGAGGCAGGTGGGACATAGCATTCTGCAAAATTCTTGTTGATGAAAAATATGCTGACAGATTTTAAAAATTCTCTTTTTGATGAAAAATAATATCAGTATTTATAAAATTGAAATTTACCCCTTTCCATGGTTTTAGGAACTTGCAGATTACAAAAATACAAGGAGGTATACCACCAGAGCTGGCTTATCTCTGCCAATTGCTGATACTAAAGTTCAAGTTGATTGTACTCTATGGTGATAAAGCAAAACATTGCTAGTTGAAGGCAAAGAGAGTAAACTCCAAACAGAGCAGTCTGTCTGAGTTTACCATATTTATTTGGTTAAAAGACTAGAGTTTAGCCTTCCAAAATTACTGCAAATACGTAAATCAATCATGTATAATTCTGTTATAAAATGGGGTTTTTCTCTTCCAAAACAGTCCCAAAAATCTAGGTGGATCTAGATGCCAAAAATCTAGATCCATCTTAGAAGATGATATTGTTCTTCCAAAACAATGCAAAAAATCTAGATCCTTCTTTTCAGATCGATCTAGGTCTTTGGTATTGTTTTAGAAGTGAAAAACCCATCTCATAGCAGATTTCACAAGACTGATTTACATATTTTGCAGAATTTCGGAACCATAAACTCCTGTCTTATAACCAAATAAATATGGTATTATTGATAACTCTTTGTTTCAGTCATTAGCATGTGCCCCTGCCATGATCCTGCACACGTGTACTAGAGGAGAGCATGCCATGAAGAAATTATTGTTGCGAGGGGATTCCGAGGGACAGGTTGTGATATGGATATTGCCCGAGGTATCAGAGAGACAGATGACCCTTGTGAGGCAGGAGAGCTTTGATAGGCTACCTGGTTAGTCAAATGGTTGTTAGAAAGATCCATACTCTGTTGCCAAAATCTTAAACTTTTCAGCCATAAGATTCAGTTTCACATTGCTTTAAAATCTTGGTTAATCTGTGAACAAGATTTATTTTGCATTCAGGTCATATGATGATTTAACCACGCCTACCTTAAAACACCTTAGACAAACAACATCAAAATACAATGATTATATACCTAGCAAGTTGCGAGTGAAATGTTTGCCTAAGGTTGTACCGTTAGGCTTTACTATTCAGTCCATTTTGATTAATTAAACAAAACCTTTATCCATCAATCTATAGATAGGTCAATTGTGTGAATCCCTCCAGTTGTGGCACAGCTCTTATTAGAAGTCAGAGCTCTAGATAAGAGGGAGTATTTGGTGATAATTAGGGATAATTTTTGTTAATTCTGCATAAAAACATATGTTGTGACTCCTCATCTGAACCGTCTCGAGGAGACGGTTCAGATGAGTGGTCACAACATATGGTTTTGATGAGAAATAAAAAAAATTATCCTTAATTATCATCAAATACTCCCTCTTATCTAGAGCTCTGGAAGTCATTCTAAGTTATACTAAAAACTCATAATTTTGTCTTTCAGCTTTATCTCCAAGATGTCATACAACATTACAAGATGTTTGGGATAATCTTTATAACTCACCATCAGGGATACTGGATGGACTGGTATGTCACTGCTACTTTACCCAGTAGGAGATGCTTAACTTTTTACTTGCCACTTCCAGGAAATACTCACTGATCACAAGGTTAACATTTAAGCATTTATCATATGACGTCGCATCTGAGAGTGTAATAAAGCCATGCATTAAATGCAATAATCCACTAGTGGATTAAATATGCAAATTACGTCGTATCGTTATACGTTGACGTCCATGAAAACGTCGCGTTTTCCAATGGCGAAATCGTGACGTTCTAGTGCAAATTCTGCTGGTAAAATGCGATTTTAGTGTCATATGATAAACAGAATCTTGCATTCGTGCTCCTGTATTATTGAATTAATTAAACTCGTTGGGGAAAACCGATAAGATGCTCGGCACAGCCTCGCATCTTATCTTTTTCCCCAACTCGTTTAATAAATTCAATAATACATGAGCACTCATGTAAGATCCTCAATGTAATGAATAGTCTGGCTTTAGTGTGCCCAGCAGTCAACAGACAGTTATAATTACATTTGAATAAAAAGGAGGGGGCTTCATAAAGAATTAACCCTTTTAAGACTGGAAACTCGTTTTGGGGACATATGCAAACAGTGCAGACCCAGTTCAGATGCCACAGAAAGCAGCAGCTTATAAGATGGATCTAGATTTTTGGCATCGTTTTGGACAGGAAAACCCCATCTTATAGCAGAATTTATTAAGATTGAATTATATATTTTGGGTCATTCTAAAGTGTGGGAAACCCCACTTTATAGCCAAATAAATATAGTAGCTGATTACCAGTCTTGTCAGGGCCTGCACCCTTTGTTCTGCACCTCTATCTTACATTTTTATGGTCACTATGGCATGTACTGTCTGTTAAGATTGATGGGTATGCCACCATATATTTTCGCCATTTTTACGAAGAGAAACAACTTTCGTGACTTCATGTATATTTCCATTGATGATGTAGCTCTTTCAAAATGGAGTCTAGTCTTAAAGGCTAGCACATGCTTCTTTTAGAGCAAATTATTTTCTGGAAGTGTTGACCGCCAATTAGAAGAGTGGCAAAATTGGAAATGACAGAATTGATCCTCCTGATTGTGTATCCATTCTGATTCACCTTAAATTGTATGTTTTGTTGTTATTAATTTTCATAGTGTGATGAAGAGAACCCAGCTCAAGTAACGTCTACTGTGTATATACCGTCACAAGGGAAGTTGGCATGTGGTAGAAGTAATGGGTCTATAGTAATTGTTCCTGCCACTCAGAGTATTATGTTGCAAGTTCTGGATAATAAACTACTGGATGCTAATAGTAAGTATAGGTCTAACATAAACAATTCTGTCTCCATTCCATTCTCTCCTCCCCTCCCCCACCCCCTTCTTTCTAACACATATGCCACCTACACATGGTTCTAGAGGATAAGTTTATGATAATTTATGCTGGGACCGTATTCATAAAACGACTTAAGTCGTTGCTATGCTGTTGCTAGGGCTAAAACTATATGAAGGAGATTCCCTACAACTATGAAATTTGGTCTGGAGGAACAGTCTTTGTAAGACTGTTCCTCCAGACCAAATTTCATAGTTGTAGGGAATCTCCTTTATAGATATTTTGCCTTAGCAACAGCATAGCAACGACTTAAGTCGTTTTATGAATATGGCCCCTGGTCTGTTTAAGGTAAATGGTTCACTTTCAGGGGAAGCAACTTGGCCATATTTATTTTTGCCTCAACTCTTCATGGAAAGAATTTGTTTCTGTAGGAGAAAATTCTTTCCTTTAAGAACAGACTCCATTCAGAAGGGCTTCGTTCTTTGGGAAAGTTTTTCCCATTTGTAAAAAGGCAAAAAATATAGAGGTGTACCCATACACCTGAAACAGAGTCTAAAACATGTTTTCTAAGGAGGATTAAACACACACAATAATGAAAACAATATAATTGATCTGGCTTTATGAATCTTCAACTGAATATTACATCAAAGAAAATAAAGGACACTCCGTGGTTTTCTGACAATTCCTGTTACATCATACACTAATGCTACTCAAAACTGTCATGTCAGGTCTGGATTAAGGAATACAATACTAATTTGCCTTATTCTCAATACAAGATTATTCACATATTGTAAAGCTATACCTGTATATGGGCTCCAAACATTGTGCCATAAAGTAATTGCATTCTGTTTGTAGTACAACAAAATGCCTTATTAAATTTCAGAAGTACCAACTCTTGTCTTAGAAGGTCATGATGGTAGGGTCAACTGCCTGCTGTACCCATTTAATGAGGCTGCCAGATATGAGCCGAAACACCTTGTATCTGGTGGTGCTGACTTCTCTGTGTGCGTATGGGATATTTATGACGGGAGCAGGCTACACACTTTTACTGTACATGGGGGAGAAGTGACGCAGTTGCTTGTTCCACCAAATAATTGTAACGTAAGTGTTTTCATTGCACATTCTTAAGCAAGGTGCAGTACAGGTGTCCTGTGTCCCATTTTTGACCCCTTTGTCATTGTGTTTGTCTATCTGTAATTGCACCAACCCAGGTTGGCAGGTATGTCTTTGAGTGGATTCTTCAGTATCTATAGTCTGTAGTCATCAAACCTTACATAAACTACTACCATGGAAGCATGAGGCATGTGTGAAATAGTGTTTTGCAGAAATCTGCCTTTCATTCTATTGTAGATTAGTCTTTTGCAGAAATCTGCCTTTCTTTCTTTTGTAGATTAGTCTCAATCTAACATTACTTAGCATTACATTATATGAAATGTGCAGTGTGTTTAGAGCAAGTGCAGTTTTCTTAAGCCAAACTATGTCAAGTTCTTTTTCTGCATGGCTCATTATAACACAAGTAAATCTTCTTTTGCAGCCTCGTATTTTGACGTCTGTGTGTTCAGTGGCAGCAGACCATTCTGTCACTCTTCTAAGTTTAAGGGAGAAAAAATGTATAATGCTGGCAGCGAGACATCTTTTCCCTGTTCAAGTAAGTAACACAGTTTTCAAATAAAAAAGATTATAATTGACAGTTTTGAAAATCTAGCTAAGTACCATAAAAATTAAAGAAAATGCTACTATAGCACTGTCTCAAGAGTAATTGGTCATATACATGCACTTTTTAGCTTGCCTGAACGAAGTTCAGGAAGAGCTATTGCACTACCCCCGGCGTTGGCGTTGGCGGCGGCGGCGGCGGCGTTAGCAAAATGTTAAAGTTTTACGTTAAAGTTTTTTATGTGATGGGCAAGGCGCTGTCAGGCGAGCTATCCTGTCCCTGTGACAGGTCTTGTTACTTCCCTTGTTTGCATATCCAGTTACCTTAACAAGCAAACTACCCAAGTCTGAACTTGGCATTCCTTGAGACAAGTTTTGTCACAAAAAGGGATGGTCAAAATAAGTTATATCTTTTTCAGTGTATCAGATGGCGTCCTCTGGATGATTTCATGGTTGTGAGTTGTTCTGATGGCACAGTGTATGTCTGGCAGATGGAAACCGGTATGTATATTTAACCGTTTATCATATTCAACCAAACCCAATAAGCGCACATCATGGGAATTTCTGAAGCATATGATTATGACCGCACTCATTTTTATTGGTTTATTTCTTTGATAAAAACTGAAAGATTCTTTTTCAGCACTTGTAAGCAAGCAGCTTACAAGTGCTGAAAAAGAATCTTTCAGTTTTCACAACTTCTTTATTCTTTGACTATAAGCAGCTTTTCTTTGCTGCTGTAACCATAAAATTTCTTATATATATAAATATTTGATATGTACCCTTATTAGGATGAAAGTAAACTATAGGTACTTGCTGCCATTTCGGAAAGGTTAAGTGTGCAGTGGGCTAAGCAGGTCCATTATGGTATATTGGGTCACCTAAATCACTTGGTATTTGAACAGTTTAATTCAGGGTCAGCTGATGTGTTATAAAAGACTGACAGGTTACAAACAATGCAGATGTTGATCAGACAGTTCCTTACGAGAACATTTTCCTTTTTATTTTGTACACTGTAAGCCATTGTTCTGCAGCAGCTGCAAACTTTGGCGAAGACAGCTTATTCTTTGATATAATTGACCACCTTAATCAGTTTAAGAGAGATAACGCCTTAATACTAGCCTTTTGGTTAAACACTTTTGAAAGGTTGCTGTTAAAGACAGGTGATCCCTAAATGGAGGTGATCATATGATCAGGTATAACTACACAATTTTTCATAAAAAATATTCGTTTTTAACTTCATCATTTTCTGTGTAAGTACTTCAAATGTGATGCCACAAAAAGACAATATGAGATGCGAAAATTGTCTTTAGTAGATTTATCAGAGCTTTAGATAAGTAGGGGTGTAACAATACATCGGACTATCAATATATCGCAATAGTGACACTGGCAATAGTCACTATCGATAGGGAAAGCTGCAATATCAATACTATCGGCAATAGTATTTCCAATATCGCAATAGTTTCAATAGTTTCTAGACATGCATCTTTTCCTTGAAGGAAGTATTTTTAACTAAAAGAATAATAGGAATGGATGTGTTTTAGCTTGTACTGGATTCCAAAGAATGGAAAATATAACATTTTCTTGTATTTTGTTGTCATGTTGTGCACATTGTGAATGACAGTCATTAAATAATGCTTTTTAGCCACAAACTTATGTGAACAACCAAGATTTTATACATAAAAGCAGAATTTCTGGATAAGAAAGCTGTGTCCAATAGTTATTGCAATGCATTGCAATAGTAACCTGCAATAGTAATAGTATTGCAATAGGGATTTCTGCAATAGTAATAGTATTGCAATAGTCTTTTTGGTCTGCAATAGTCACCCCTATAGATAAGAGGGCGTATTTGGTGATAATTAGGGATAATTTTTGTTAATTTTGCATAAAAACATATGTTGTGACCCCTCATCTGAACCGTCTCGACGAGACGGTTCAGATGAGGGGTCACAACTTATGGTTTGGATGAGAAATAAAAAAAATTATCCTTAATTATCATCAAATACGCCGTCTTATCTAGAGCTCTGTTTATGTAAAAATTCTCCAAGTATTTGGACAGATCGGTCTGAGCAAACAGTGCAGACTGCTATTAGGAGCAGTCAGATTGGATCTACAATGTTTGACATTCCTCTCCTAAAGCTATGGATGTAAAGCAATTGAATATACTGTTGAATCAGTAAAACTGAATAATGTCTTATTTTTCCAGGTCATTTGGACCGAGTTGTTCATGGTCTAACAGCAGAAGAAATTCTAAGCAACTGTGATGAGAACGCCATGCCTATGGACCAGCTCGTGAACCCTAATATAACCCTTGCCCAGGCCTTCAAACGTAGAAATCTGGCAACCTTTAAGAACCTTGCCCAGCAGAAACTACAAGCCCTTAGCCAGAATCAGCAGACATCAGGGGCCAAGCTTGACCTCTCGCGACCCCATGATTATCCTATGTATATTGAAGGAATTAGAACTAATGTTCGAGATCCTGATGCTCATGTGCTCTTCTTTGATACAGAGGCCCTTATTGGTAAGAGAAATACTGCATTAAGGGAAATGGGTACACTTTCAGGGGAAGCAACTCTTCCATTTTCAACTTTGCCTTCCTTATAAATTTGGGTCAACTCTTAGAGGAAAGAGATTGCTCCTTAAGGAGCAATTTCTTTCCCGTAAAAGTAGACCCCTTTTGGAAGGCCTAGGATCTTATCAAAAGTTGGTTTCCTTTGTAAAAATAGTGGAAAAACATGGAGGAGTACCCACTCACCACAAATCCATAATTGCAAATACTGTATTACTTTGACAGTTTAAATGCCCCTTGTGTAATAAACTTTCCATTTCTCCTTTTCTGAAAAGAATGGAATATCTATCTTCCTTTACGTCTTAACCCCGAGGGGGGACGTCAGACGGGTTCCGTCGAACCACTGATGTACCAGAATTGCAGGAATACTAATGTACCAGAATTGCAGGTATAAATTCCTCAGTATTGTAAACAATATATGATCATAATGTCCACCTCATCATGGTCAGGGAAGTATATGATGCAGTGGTCAGTTGTTTCAGTCAAGAAAAATTGCTGCTGTTATTCTTACAGTGGTGGTGTAGACTTTTGTCATGTTTTCTTGTTTAGCTGTTAAATTTATATGGGATGCTCTGGCAGTGCACAGACACTTCATTCCATGGAACTGTTGTTCAGTACAATTATTGGTTTGTTTTTTGTTGTTATTTTTTCAGTTCAGCTATTAACAGAAGAGTTTGCCACAATGTCTCCTGGTGAATTGGAAGCTAAGGGTTTCGCAGGTTTACAGCCCGATAGAAGACGAGGCTCGGACAGTGAATCATCTCCAACATTAGCTGGTTAGTAGTCCACTCATGATTTGTCTGGTTTTTAGCAAGAGAATGAAAAAAATGAGTATTTTAAAAGTTTACCACATTTATTCGGTTGTAAGACAGAGTCTTTTTCAGTATACTCATAGACCTTTAAGTCTGTGGCATAAAACTTGGCAGTTCTAAGAGAATACATTTTTAACTCATTTAATTTTGGTACCTTCGTAATTTATTGTTAGCTCACCTGAGCACGAAGTGCTCAGGGTGAGCTTTTGGGATACCCTGATGTCCGTCGTACGTCCGGGCGGACGTCCGTCAACTTTTGCTTGTGTACACTCTAGCGGGCACAGTTTTGATCCAATCTTTATGAAACTTTGTGAGAATGTTAGTCTGTATAAAATCTAGGCCAAGTTCGAAACTGGGTCATGTCGGGTCAAAAACTAGGTCACTAGGTCAAATCTTAGAAAAACCTTGTGTACGCTCTAGAGGGCACAGTTTTCATCCAAAGTTCATGAAACTTTGTCAGAATGTTTATCCTCATAGTATCTAGGACAAGTTCGAAACTGGGTCACATCGGGTCTAAAACTAGGTCACTAGGTCAAATCATAGAAAAACCTTGTGTACGCTCTAGAGGACACAGTTTTGATCCAATCTTTATGAAACTTTGTCAGAATGTTTATCTCCATAAAATCTAGGCCAAGTTTGAAACTGGGTCATGTCTGGTCAAAAACTAGGTCACTAGGTCAAATCTTTGAAAAACCTTGTGTACGCTCTAGAGGGCACAGTTTTCATCCAAAGTTCATGAAACTTTGTCAGAATGTTTATCCTTATACTATCTAGGACAAGTTCGAAACTGGGTCACGTCGGGTCTAAAACTAGGTCACTAGGTCAATTCATAGAAAAACCTTGTGTACGCTCTAGAGGACACAGTTTTGATCCAATCTGTATGAAACTTTGTCAGAATGTTAATCTCCATAAAATCTAGGCCAAGTTTGAAACTGGGTCGTGTCGGGTCTAAAACTAGGTCACTAGGTCAAATCTTAGAAAAACCTTGTGTACGCTCTAGAGGGCACAGTTTTCATCCAAAATTCATGAAACTTTGTCAGAATGTTTATCCTCATACTATCTAGGACAAGTTCGAAACTGGGTCATGTCGGGTCTAAAACTAGGTCACTAGGTCAACTCATAGAAAAACCTTGTGTACGCTCTAGAGGACACAGTTTTGATCCAATCTTTATGAAACATTGTCAGAATGTTTATCTCTATAAACTCTAGGCCAAGTTCCAAACTGGGTCTTGTTGGGTCAAAAACAAGGTCACTAGGTCAAATCTTAGAAAAGCCTTGTGTACGCTCTAGAGGGCACAGTTTTGATCCAAAGTTCATGAAACTTTGTCAGAATGTTTATCCTCATAATATGTAGGACAAGTTTGAAACTGGGTCATGTCGGGTCAAAAACTAGGTCACTAGGTCAAATCATAGAAAAACCTTGTGTACGCTCTAGAGGACACAGTTTTGATCTAATCTTTATGAAACTTTGTCAGAATGTTTACTTCCATAAACTGTCGGCCAAGTTTGAAAGTAGGTCATGTCGGGTCAAAAACAAGGTCACTAGGTCAAATCATAGAAAAACCTTGTGTACGCTCTAGAGGACACAGTTTTGATCCAAAGTTCATGAAACTTTGTCAGAATGTTTATCCTCATAATATGTAGGATAAGTTTGAAACTGGGTCATGTCGGGTCAAAAACTTGGTCACTAGGTCAAATCTTAGAAAAACCTTGTGTACGCTCTAGAAGGCACAGTTTTCATCCAAAGTTCATGAAACTTTGTCAGAATGTTTATCCTCATAATATCTAGAACAGGTTCGAAACTGGGTCACGTCGAGTCTAAAACTAGGTCACTAGGTTAAATCATAGAAAAACCTTGTGTACGCTCTAGAGGACACAGTTTTGATCCAATCTTTATGAAACATTGTCAGAATGTTTATCTCCATAAACTCTAGGCCAAGTTCGAAACTGGGTCATGTCAAGTCATAAACTAGGTCACTAGGTCAAATCTTAGAAAAACCTTGTGTGCGCTCTAGAAGGCACAGTTCATGAAACTTTGTCAGAATGTTTATCCTTATAATATGTAGGACAAGTTTGAAACTGGGTAATGTCGGGTTGAAAACTAGGTCACTAGGTCAAATCATAGAAAAACCTTGTGTACGCTCTAGAGGACACAGTTTTGATCTAATCTTTATGAAACTTTGTCAGAATGTTTATCTTCATAAACTCTCGGCCAAGTTTGAAAGTAGGTCATGTCGGGTAAAAAACTAGGTCACTAGGTCAAAATTTAGAAAAATGTTGTGTAAGCACTAGAAGGCATAGTTTTGATCCAATCTTCATGAAACTATGTCAAAATGTTTATTGTCCATATATCTAAGCCCCCTATGAAACTGAGTAACGTCGGCTCAAGGTCAAATCTTAGAAAAACTTTGTGTACACCCTAGAGGGCACAGTTTTGATCCAATCTTCATGAGACTCTGTCAGAATATTTATCTTAATGAAATCTAGGTAAAGTTTGAAACTGGGTCGTGTCGGGTCAAAAACTTGGTCACTAGGTCAAATATAAGAACGACCTTGTATATGCTCCAGAGGGCACAGTTTTGATCCAATCTCAATGAAACTGTGTTAGAATGTTTATTCTTACAATATCCAGGCCAGGTTTGAAACTGGGTCATGTCGGGTCAAAAACTTAGTCAAATGTTAGTATGGTAAAAACTCTTATAAATCTTCACCAGAGCCAGTGAACTGATTAATGCTCAGGTGAGCGATTCAGGGCCACCATGGCCCTCTTGTTATATATCCCACTCCATCATGTTTATAAATGTACTAAAATTTTAATATGGATATTGTATCACAACCGGTAGCACCAAAATAAAGTTGCCACCAAACACATGTATAAGTTTTTTACAGTACATGTATTTTGGATGATGTTAGAAATTACCAAGTGTTTATCTTGGCTTATGATCATTTAACTATTAAAACTATTATTTCTGTTTTAATTGCTTATCAGATGAGCCTGTGTACATAATACTCTATTTTTGTACCAACAGGAATTATAGCCAAGGTCAAGGACACAGCCGATACTGTAGGACAGAAGATTCAAGCAGGTGTAGAATTTAGCAGCAACCAGCCAAGCCAGCTGCCAAATTATGGGAGGTCAAATTCCAACCAGAGTTCAACACAATCCCCACGTCTACAGAGAAGACTTCCAGAACCATTAGTGCTAAAAAATATTAACTTAACCATGGAAATAGCCCAATTATTTATGTCCATGCTACATGCTTGGGGTCTTGATCCAGATTTAGATAGACTGTGCATAAACAAGTTAGGACTTCTGAAACCGAAATGTCCGATATCATTTGGGTTAATATCTCGTGCCGGACATATGTCCCTGATGTTACCAGGGTGGCATAAACGAGTGTGCTCCCAAGAGACTAAACTGGCAGAGAAAGTTGGAAGCCCCAGACCACAGACCCTGATGCAGCAGGCAAGGTCCTTCTCCATTCCTGAAGGAGAAAAGGTAAATTGATTGCCCCAGACATTTGGCTTAAGCTGAATGGGTACACTTTCAGAGGAAGCATCTCTTCCATTCTCATTTTTGCCTTCCTTTTCATTGGTGGACACCTCTTTAAGTAAAGAATTTGCTCCCAAGAGAGCAAATTCTTTCATTTAAGAGGCAATCCCATTTTGCAGGGGCTATGTCTTCCAGGAAGTCAGGAAAATTGTTTCCATATGTAAAAACGGAAAAAACAGGGGAGCAACATCCAGGGGGGAGCAAATTTTTCCTTTTAAGAATAGCCCCCAATTTTCAAGTGTTCCCTTTAGCACTCCCTTTGGCACTGTCAAAGACAGACTTTCATCAGCTTTTTGATGCAAAAATATATCTTGGTAAAGTCAGAGAATTTTGAAGTGGAGGATAAGTAACAACCCTGCTAAACTGCGTAAGTTATCTTCCTTTGAAAATATTACATCTAAAGCAGAACATGATCAACACACCTCAATAATTTCAGAGTGATTCTGAAGTCAGTGAGGAACTGGATACCAGACCAAGTGCCAGTACACAAGAAAGTGAGGTGAGAACACAGCGAGTATCATCAATCGTAGAAGAGGAGACAAAATTGTTTTCCATGCGGGCAAGATGGCTGATTTCTAGTGGAGTCACCACACAGCATCTTCTGAGTGTGATATCAACTGCCAATACCTTGATGAGCATGAACCATGCCACATTTAAGATACCCAGGAGAACTCGTAGAACCAAAAGGTAGTTAGCATGCTTAATTTTGCATGTTATCTGATTGTGTTATAAAATATCTCTCTTTTGACGATAATATTAATCTAATTCACTCTTTATTTCAAATTTTCGGCATTTTATCAAGAAGAATCAATTCTCAATCAAACGACATGTTTCACAGCTGCACCTCCATTACATTTTGAAAACAATGTTAGGATGCTACGCTACTGATGACGTGACATTGCAACCAATGTTGCATTACTTCCAGTACGCCAAAACGACATCACACTCTTTCCTGATAATAACACCATAAGGCAAGGTCCTACGTCCCAAAATTTGCTAGACATTCATACATACTGCAATTAATCCCATTTTGAAAAGAAAATCATGAAATTGATATTTTAAAGATTATCTAACCACGAGTTAAGAAGCAAAAAATCTTGCAATTAATATTGTAAGTCCCTTGCAGTTTGCATTACCTGCATTGTCTTCTTAATCTGTCTCTTTTCTGGACAAACGTTTGTCATATTAGACTGGGCGGATGCCCAGGCTGATCTGAGTCTTTGACTGGTGCACATGCCACTTTGTTGGTTTTGTTATGTCGTGGCTCAAATTGTTGCAGAAGTGTTATGTGATGAAAATACTCCACTTGTCATAAGCTGATCTGCAAAAAAATCATATTTAAAGAAACACTCACGTTAATGTTTGATTTTCATTGTGTCTATATAGTGGCAGAAATCAGTCAGGTGTTTTTGGAATACTATCAACAGAGGGTGACAGTAGTTTGGAGTTGAGCAGCGATGATGATTCTGCTGAGTCTTGGATGCTACAGCAGTCTCAAATCAAACAGGGCTGGAGTCTGTTAGCTGCACTACATTGTGTATTGCTACCAGAGCTAGTCGGTCATGGGAACTTTATTTCACCTCTGCTGGAAATGTTGGCCAGGCGCTGGCAGGACAGATGTCTAGAGGTAAGATAAACCAAGCCTTATGGTCAGGAAATTAACCCTTATTAGACTGGAAACCTAAACAATGCGGACCCAGTTCAGACACCGCATAATGCAGCATATGATCAGGGTCTACACTGTTTGCTTGCAGAAATTTCTGTGCAAAATACAATAAAAGTGAAAACATCCACCCAAAACCCTTACAACTAGAAATGTACTCTTCTAAATGATAAAGATGAACAAGTCCACAAGGCAAAAAAGGGTTAACCAGTTTATGTCTCACCTGTGATTAGCAGAAAGCAGGTGTTGCTTTTGCAGTGGTGGCAGCACTGTATATTTAAAGAATTACTTAGCCATGGCAAGATAATATGGACAGCCGAGCATACCCAAACCAGCTCTATATCTCTGGCTTTGCTAAGACTGACAATTTCCATAACTATATTGTATTTGCTGAACAACAGAAATGATTTGATTGAGTGTACAAGTGAACTCAGGTATAATGTCCCACCAACAACTAGGTCATATGGAGATGGGACAGCCATTTAAGGTCTCATCCGAAAGACCAGAGAAGCAGGGGATTGATTTTGTGACCCCTGGATTGGTAGTCGAGTGTGTTATGTCACTCCACTATGGGGGACGGGGGGGGACATATTGTTTTTGGTGTGGATCTCGTCAGTGTCAGCGTAGCTTCTTGTCTGCACTCTATCTTCTGAAGGGATGCATGGATTTTGACCAAACTTGCACAGTTACATCACTGGATCAGGGGAAAAACTGAATAGATTTTGGTGACCTTGACCTTATTTTCAAGGTCACATGAGGTCAAAGAATGATGAAAAATAGCTTGTCTGCACCATATCTCCTGAAGAAATTGATGGATTTTTACCAAACTGGCACAGATATATCACTGGGAGATGGCAAAGAAGTGATTAGATTTTGGTGACCTTGATCTCGTTTTCAAGATCACAGGAGGTCAAAGAATGTTGAAAAATGCCTTGTCTGCACCATATCTCCTGAATGGATGGATGGATTTGGACCAAAAATGCACAGAAACATCATTGGATAGGGGAAAAACTGATTAGATTTTGGTGACCTTGACCTTATTTTCAAGGTCACAGGAGGTCAAAGAGTGATGAAATAAAGCTTGTCTTCACCATATTTCCTGAAGGAATTGATGGATTTTTACCAAACTGGCATAGATATATCACTGGTAGATGGCAAAGAACTGATTAGATTTTGGTGACCTTGACCCCATTTCCAAGGTCACAGGAGGTCAAAGAGTGTTGAAAAATGCCTTGTCTGCTCCATATCTCCTGAATGGATGGATGGATTTGAACCAAACTTGCACAGATGTACCACTGGGAGATGGCAAAGAAGTGATTACATTTTGGTAACCTTGACCCCATTTTCAAGGTCCAGGGTCAAAGAGTGTTGAAAAATGCCTTGTCTGCACCATATCTACTGAATGGATGGTTGGATTTGAACCAGACTTGCACAGATATATACTTGGGAAATGCAAAAGAATCGATTAATATATTTTGTTGACCGTGACCCTATTTTCAAGGTCACAGGAGGTCATAGAATGCTGAAATACGGCTTGTGTGCACGATATTTCCTCAACCGATGGATGGATTTCAACTAAACTGTCACAGATACATCACTGGGAGATGGAAAGGAAGTGATTAAATTTTGGTGACCTTGACCCTATTTCAAGGTCACATGAGGTCTTAACTTGGTAGCATTTAGGGGAAATTATACTGCTGGGAAAGCGCAGGTGGGGGACATCTGTTTGGGTCAAAAAACATTTCTAGTTATCCACTATACTACCCCTGCTCTTAGAAATGATTTGAAATGTTGCTTCAGTAATAAAAGTGATCGGCAAATAAGAAGTCTTGTACCTTTTCCTCAGTTTAAATTCTGTTTATAGATCAGAGAAGCAGGGCAGGCCTTGCTGTTGGCAGAACTACGAAGAATCGGGCCAGAAGGTAGAAAGGCAGTTGTGGATGAGTGGTCTCCCTTCCTCCCGACATATGTGGACCCACACCTGAGTATTTTGAGTACTGATACTGCTAGCTCTAGTAATCATGATGATGAAGAGGATGATGATTTTGAACAAGTGTTGGCTGGTGAGTTTTTGTGTAATCCGCAACACGACAAAACCAAAAAAATGGTATGTGTACCCAGCGAAAACTCAAGATTTTTGTCTTCAGTGGGAATCAAAGCCAGACAGCTGGCTTGATAGGCCAACGCTTAACCCCCTGAAAGGTAGTTGTAAGATGAGGTTTTCTCCCTGCAGAATGACCAGATATCAGAATCAGTGTCCTGTTATTCTGGTTGAAGATGGGTTTTCCCTTCCAAAACAGTTCCAAAAATCCTGATCCGTCTTGTAAAATGTCTCATTATGTCAGCTATAAATGGCTAACATTGTATATTTTTTATCTGCAGGAGATTCACCTTTGCACAGATATTCAAGGTCTTTTGAAAGCAGACGGAAACAGGCTACTGCTATTGTTATGTTGGCTGTGATTGGTGCAGAGTTTGGTCATGAGATACAACCTAAAAGGGGATTAGTTGATGACTCTAAGAAGAGTAAGAAGGCACAAGAAGGATTCACGTTATCAAATTACTCATTGGCAAGACATACTAGTAAGTATAGTAGGGGTTATTATGGTATTCCTGAGGCAAAATATATTTGATCCGCGACAAGACAAAACCAACAAAGTGGTATGTGCGCCCAGCAAAGACTCAGATCAGGTTGGGCATCCGCCCAGTCTGATCAGAGGCTTTGTTGTGCGCATGGAGCTAGCATAGATTCTTAGCTAGCCTTAAAGCATACAGCAACGACTCTGATTGGACTGAGTGGCTGCCCAGGCTGATCTGAATCTTCACAGGGTGCACATGCCACTTTGTTGGTTTTATCATGTTGGGGCTTATTTACTTATGCCTGAAAGAGGGATGTCAAGGCTAATGGGTAAACTTCCAGGGGAATTTACTCTACCATTTTCATTTTTTCTAAAGTCAGAAGGGTCAACTTTTATAGGAAAGAATTTGCTCCTGTAAGAAGCTTTTCCTAAATAAGTCTACTCTGATAGAAAAGCATTTGTACCAAGATGAGCAAATTTTTTCCTTTTAGAGTTAGTTTAAACATATTTTATTGCCTGTATAACATAGCAAAGGTTCCAGCTGCAAGTTCTCACAACATTAGTTACAGCTCTACCCCTACAACAATAGTATACATATTAACATGATAGGTACTATAAGCCAAACAATAAAAACGAGAAAAAGAAAGTACTCTTGTTAATGAGCAACCTCAAAATGCCACAATCATAATTTAAATTTGAAACCGAGATGGATGCCCAACATGGACAATTTTGTTTGTCCACAAGAACACATCCCAGTCCAGGCAGCCAGAACATACCAGTACATGAGGGAAAAATACAAAATAAAAGGCAGCAGAGTTAAAGCGGACATCTACAATTAAAGGGTTCAAGCCACTCAGTAGACATGAAGATACAACATGATCAGAAATAAGATCTGTCAGAGAGATCTGTTCAAGTTAATTCCCTGTGAAAAAGTGAAATCAAATCAAAAGTCGTGGCCTGTCTTGGGGCACTGTTGGTTGGTTTGCAACTCAAAGGTACCTGGAAGCATGCCTTCGTCATATTGAGGCTTTGAAAAAAAGACAAACTGGTGTTCCTAGGGCTCTGAGCTAGAGTTGTGTAATGTGCATTTATTTTATCCTAACCAGGTAAGGCCTTGACATTCCTGCTTCAACAACCGCCTTCTAAGAAACTACCGGCCCACACACCAATACGTAGAGCTGCCATAGATTTGATTGGTCGAGGATTCACTGTCTGGGAACCCTACTTAGATGTGTCTGCAGTATTACTTGGGCTGCTTGAACTTTGCTGTGGTGGAGAGAGACTTGTCCCAAGGTAGAATTTAATATTTAAAATTGCTGTAAACCAGCTTTAGTTAGGGTATTTGATTTTCATTACACTGACAAAATCGCAGAGTTTCTCACACTGGAAATCTCAGTAAACCAGCATGGCATCAGCAAATTTCAAATATTTTCTCCATAATGTTGCAGCATAAATTAAATTTTGCTTTGCTGAAATGAATATTTATGGGTTTTGATTAATAGCTCACAGGTCCATGACAAACAGCTTTGCTTTGCGGTTACAGATGTATTAGCTACAAAAGGAACAAATTCAAACTGATAAATTCTGTAAGTTGAATCAAATTTATTTCAGTGTAACATTTGGACTGCCTTTGAGCCCAGCAGCAGATGCCTGCAGAACAGCAAGACACGCCCTCTCACTCATTGCCACGGCTCGCCCGGCTACTTTCATCATTACAATGGCTAAAGAAGTAGCAAGATACAATACAGTGGCTCAGAACCCACAGTCCCAACATTCCCAGCCCAGTAACTCAGTGTTGATACGCTCCAAATCAGAAATTCTAAGGGTGATTGAGCTGTTGGTGGAGAAGATGCCAAATGATGTGGCTGATCAAATTGTTGAGGTATGATAATTGTGGATAAATTTTCTTATTTCTCCATAGAATCATACATACTCTTTCACAAGTTTATACGTACATGGTATGTTGTGAATAGTAATCACTGCAATTCTTAAGTTTTACCTGGCATGATCTTATAAGATGAAGATTCGAAGTTTAAGAATCACATTTTTGTCTTGCCTTCAACTAGCAAAAGCAAGACATAGGTATTACTTTTCTGGTGTCGGCAGCCTAAACTTTGTGTCAAGTTTTCTGGCTTAGCTCTGTTTTGTGACAATGGGCAAACATGTAAGACACTGCATTCCGTGGAATTCTTACTGATTGTTGAATACCTACTGTAAAAATTCTAAATACTGGGGCAGATAGGTTTGAGCAAACAGTGCAGACCAAGATCAGGAGCAGTCTAATCAGAGTCTACACTGATTGCCATTCCATCTGCTTCTTTTAGACGCATTACTGCATTAAAAACCCAAGTTCAATTTTTAAGAAAGTTATGGTAATTACCATATTTTAGATGTCCCAGTTTTTGTCTTGCTTGCAACTACCAGTTATTTATTTTCCAATTTCTTTGGGGTTTGGGTGGGCGGTGTAAAGTTTGCATTGAGTTATTGCCTTTAACTCTGCTGTGTGACAATGGGCAAGACAGGTGAGACACAGCATTCTGCGGAATTCTTGTTAGAATTTTAAGGGTTTTGATCTTGATCATACTTGGCATTTTATTTCAGGCAATGGATATCATTATACATTGTCTTGATGTAAGCCAGCTGAAGTCCAGAGGTTTACAAGAGCTCTTCCCAGCCATTTGCAGGTTAGTTATATTACTGTTTATTAAACTTACAGCTGCCAAGTGTTCATAATGGAGTCTTCTGTCTTGACTTTGGACTTGTCCATTCATCATGGAATGAATACAAAATTGACCGGCATCAAAAAAAACCCCCAAGCCACGGGCAGTACCAATCACTAATCTTATGAGAATGAAGGAACAGGTCAGTTACATGACATATTCCATAACCAGTTAGTTTGGCGAGGCAATTATAGAGAAATGAAAAACTGTTTGGGGTTTTTAGCCCACCTGCATGAAAGTACAAAAGAGCGATGGATGTCAACCCGGGGACAGCTTCAGCATTCTTATTGGATGTTTTGATTAAAGTTTTTCATGTGATGGGCTAGGTGCTGTTAGGGGAGAATCCAGTATGTGGACAGTGTTGTTGTTCGGTTTACCTGCAGCTATGAGTATCTTGTATTTCCACAGGTTCAGTATGGTATCCAGTTGTGGCCAGACAAAGAGAATATGGGTGGGAGCTAAAAATGGTGCTCTAGCCTGTTATGAGATGAAACAACACTCAAAATGTCAGGTATGAGACTAGTTTTTACTTAAACTTTCAGAGGTAAACAGATGGGTATTTACAAACATTATTGTATAAAATTCATGTTTAACAAGATAATTCACATGCGTTTATAATCCTGCCATGAAATTTTGCTTGAAGACAGCATTACATGTAGTAGTATCAAATATAACTTTGTGACATCAAAAAATGACATTACCATCTGTAATTGAAATAATATTTTCTGACAAGAAATGGTCACAGATAACTTAACAATCCATGAACTTTGAGCATGAGGAAGACAGCATTCTTTCAAAGCATTTTCTACATTTTTGAGTATTCTTGCTTGACTCAGCCTCTAAAAGTATGTGGGGATTATGCATAGTGAAAATTATTTGTTGTGGTACAAAAATTCTCATGATGCAGATTATATTTTACAGATTCAAAACTATGGTTCTAAATTTCAGATGATACATGCCCACTCTGGTCCAGTAATAGCAGTGTCAGTATCACCTGATGGGAAATTCCTTGTCTCATATTCACATATAGAGCAAAAAATCAAATTTTGGCAGGTAAGGATGGACAAATTTTTCATTCCTAAAGTTGATATTTTGAAGTTGTTTGTGATCTGTAGGATATTCTGTTCTTGCCATTTGTTAAATTCTCCTTTGACCACCAAGTTACATTACCAAGGGCATTTAAGAAAAAAAATATGTTTGAAAATTTCAGTAACACTTTATAAAATCTATTTTTCATAAGCAGGAGCATCTCACACCAACTGAGGTAAATCTCCGCATATTTTGGCCTTACGTTTACAAATCTCATGCCTATCTCAGCAGTTCAGCTGTAATTATCCTAAATTTTGAACAATTTGATTTCACAATCCCAAAGAGTGGATTTAGGTATTGCAGACAGAATTGCAAAAAGTGCAGACCCTAATCAGACTGCTCCATTTAGGAGCATTTTGATCTGGGTCTGCACTGTTTGCTTAGGCACTTCTGTCACAGTATTTGGGTTCATTATCGTTGCTTTTATTCTTTGTCTGTTTTCCAATTTTGCAGACGGCCTCCTCCTCCCTATTTGGTATCGGTTCCCAGCAGACGAAATGTGTACGTCAGATAGTTACACAGCCTATCCAGTTTTCACCACACACAAATCTGTTAAAACTTGTCAGACTTGTTTGGACTGAACAAAGAGTTGTTGTACTGTTAACAGTGGATGGAAAGGAACAGAAGTTTTATGTTTAATGTCAAAGCTTTGGGATGAGAAGTCACCGTAATAACTCTGTGTATTGGGACACTTTAAAGTACACTATAAATTTCTGTAATGGACTTTTTCCGCATATCCCGTAAGGAGATCAGATTGGAAAACATTGCAGACCCTTAAGGAGCAGTCTGATCAGGGTCTACACTGTTTTCTCTGGAGGTTCCGTCCCAGTACTTAGACATTTCATGAAAAGTTAGAGCGGCTTAGAACAAAAACTTGTTACATTTCTTCATAACAATACATAATTCCATTCTCAAACATTCCATAGTTATTTATTGTTTTCTTAGGTCCAGATAAAGAGGGGTTTTAAGGTTAATTAGGAGAAACTTCTTTTCTAACTCTTTAAACATATGTTTTGACCCCTTATTAGAGCTGCCTCATGCCTTGGACAGTTCTGGTGAGGGGTCACAGTGTGTGTTTTGGGTAAGAAATAAGAAAAAATACCCTAGATTTATCCTCAAAATCCATTCTTATCTTGACATCTTTTGTTAATGATTGTATGATTATTGATATGGGTAAAGCACAGTTCCATGGGAATTTATTTTACTGGTGAAATATTCTGTAATGTGAATTTTACAGTAAGGTTATTACCAGCAATCCAATTTGTTCTTGCCGGGCCGCGTAGCGCAATCGGTAGGGCACCTGACTCATAAGTCAGAGGTCCTGGGTTCGAAACCCAGTCTGGCCACATACTTTCGTTTCTCCTTCCGCTGATTCAAGAAGGGTAGTTGTCAGTTACTGGCAAAAGCATGTGCACTTAGTACTGGTTAACCTCTTAGGAGGTCTAAGCCTGCCCAGGAATAGTGTGGTTAGGTTAACTGACCGTCCCGACATGACCTTAGCTGTTTACTGTGGACGTTAAGCATCAAATCAACCAACCAACCAATTTGTTCTTGGTGCCCCATCATTGGCATGACAGAGAGATGTTTACTATTTGGGCATGTGCTCCTGTTCATACATGCGTATATCCAAAAGAATGTGGAACCGCGGTAGCTCAGTAGGTTAAGCACTGGCCTGCTGATCTAGCAGTCCTGGGTTCGAGACCTGCTGAGGGCGGAATTCTTTTCAACAGCAAAGGGAGCTCCATTGCATGCAATCTTTCATTATCACCTTCTCATCATTCTGATATAACTGAGATACTGTTGAAAAGGACATAAAATCACAAGTCATCCATCCAGAAGAATGTGTGTGACCTGTTAAGACTCAGTAAAGGATTTTTGAGAGAAGGCGTGAGGCATGGGCATTTTGCATATTGTTGAAAAAAAATTCATTAACTTCATGAAATATGATTTTGTTGAATATGCTTAAACCAATTGTAGATTTTCTGTACAGTGAACCCTCTTTACTACGACAGCATTTGTTCCCAAAAATTTTGACGTTAAACTGAATTTGCTGTTATAACGAATGCATTTTTAGAACAATTTAGCCATTCTGTGCATATCAAAATGACGTTATAAAGAATTTTGCTGTTGTACAGAGTGTCGTTGTAAAGAGGGTTGACTCTACTTGTATTTATTCTAGTCAATCATGTTGGCAAAAGGTGATATCAAATTTGTATCTAAGCATATAGATAAATAGAATTTAAGTCAAGGTCTGATTTAGTATATGTTTCATCCAAATGTTTCTATTTTTAAGTGTTGATTGTTTCTGTTAAATATGGTTTTAAGAAAAAGCAGCCAGTTTCATGCTGCCCTCATAATATATACTGATACAGATATGCCACATGATTTTATATAAACTTTATGAGAAGTGGCCTTCATCGCATAACAAATCACAGGCCATTAAAACCACTAGTGATTATCTACATAGTAAAGGAAAGTCTGTTGGCTGCCTTAAATATACTGACAATAAATTAAAGCAAGTTCAGGGCCCGAGGTTATAAAACTTTTTTTCATGCTCAACTCAGCTGAGCATGAAATTTTACCTGCTAATAATTAGCAAATTATTGTTAAGTACAGTTATTTCCATGCTCAGTTGAGCTCAGTATGATATTTTCTCTGCTTATGAATATGAAAATGCCAACATTAGTTGGCATTTTCATATTTATCAGCAGAGGAAATTCCATGCTCAGCTGAGTTGAGCACGAAAAAAGTTTTATAACCTCGGGCCCAGATGTCAGCAGACAGCAGTTGTCAGTCTGTTACCTACTGAATTTGTGTGTTAATTTCTGCCTTTGAATTTCAGGTAGATCCAGTCATCAATCAAAATGTTTTTGGGAGGCAGAAAGCAAAACTATATAGACCCAGTGGTCCAGATAAGAAGGGGTAACAGGGATAATTCAAAGATAATTTTTCTTATTTCTCAACAAAAACATACATTGTGACCCCTCATTAGAACCGTCTCGGTGAGACGGTTCTAATGAGGGGTCACAATGTATGTTTTAAAGGAAAAATAAGTAAAATTATCCCTAAATTATCCCTGTTACCCCTTCTTATCTGGAGCTCTGATAGACCTAGACCAGACTGCCACTGAGGAGCAGTCTGATCTGGGTGTATACAGTTTGCAGAGACCTTGAATTTCAAGGTTAAATGATACTTGAGCTTCAAACTAAAAAAGACACACTAGATAAGGGTGCCTGGAATTCCTGAAAGCATGGTTGTGATTTCTGTTCAATGTTCCTAGTGATGACATGTAGTGGTCTACTTTGTTGTTTCAAAATGTCATAACAAAACATCCAGGGAAGTTCCAAGGAAGACCATATCAGGCCTCACCTGGAGCTTCCAAGGAAGGAATTCATATCAGGCACCACCTGGCATCCACAGCCTGTATTTCGTCATTTGTCTGTAAGGTTTCTGATCCATCACTCATGTTGTTTGAGGTTCAACAGGCATACTGCATGTCTGGCTGAAGAAGTCCACTTTCTGTGAAAACTGTATCTTGCACCAAATTTTTGCTAAATGCTGGAAGTGAAATAGACACAAACGGGATGCTACTGTGTTGATGTTCCCAAACTTATGAAATTATTGGTACACATAATGCTATGACCTGTTTGGTGTAGAAAGTATTTCATGTTCATTAAAGCTCTTATTTGGAATACAGAAGAGCGTTTGCCTAATAAGAATACTCGAAGCAGTAGTATTTTGTGGGTGTTAAACTACATGTGTATCACTCAAGATAAGAGATACATGTAATTAAAGAAAAATGTTCCTTTGTAACTCATATGTACCAAATTACTCTGCTTCATGGCATAATTTCAGTAATTTCAAATCCAGCAAACACACTTCTGTATCTTTTCTGTCTTCACTTTGGCAGTAGAACTGTTCAAGCATTTTACATGTCTCCATAATCTTTGCATTAACACTTACTGTGTTATTTCGTAGATTTCCTGTGATATCAGAGCTAAGATAGGTACAATGCAATTCTGGAATATTTTTATTTTTCCATAAAAACATGGGATATGACCACTCATCAAACCCACCTCGAAGTTGGCATTGTGGGTCTGATGAAGGGTCATAGCATTTGTTTATAGGGAGAAATTACAAAAATTATCTCAGAAGATCATCTTGTATCTACAGCTCTGGATGTTATACAAATATGAAATACCAGTAAAGCATAAAGGCAATATTTAATTCTTTTGTTGTTATTCAGTTCAAAGCCAGTTGAAATGCGGTATATATACTCCTGGACCAGATACTTAACACGGAGCTGCCTGATCAGACCTTCACTGTCTGCCAACAACTGAAAACCAATGGTCCTGTAGCTCACCTGACACCTTCTGTCAACAGACACAATTTTATCATTTCACTCATTTGTTACACATTTGAAACCAGTAGCTTAAATTGTGTGCATATTTTAATTTTAAAATCTCAGTGACCTTGAGCAGAGTTCAAAAAATGACCTTGACCTCTGATGACCTTATGTCTTCATGTATTCATTTAGTTAACCATATTTTCCAATTATTATATCTAGGCTTAAAAAAATTCCATGAAATCAACTGTTTAAGCATTTTCCCATATAAAAGCAAAACATACCAAAGTTGACCTTGCCATAAATTAGGGCAAGGTCAATGCACCATCATGATTTGTACTAACTATGATGGGCCCGAGTCCTCAATGCTACATACCATGCCATGAGGTCCTTGTGTTTTTGGTTCTGGAGAAGATTTTTGAAGGAGTTTTACCATATATGGGCATGGTGGCCATCATGGTCATGTGACAATGACAACTCAACAAACTTTGGTTCTTTTGACCTAGTGAAGCTCCGTATGAAATATGGCTTCAAACAGCCCAGTGGCTTCAGAGAAAATGTTGACAGGCGACGCGACAGAATCACAGTGACCTTGAACAAAGGTCAAAGAATGACCTTGACCTTTGATAGAGGCTAAGTTGCATTTTGCATAGGCTCATTTAGTTAACCATAAATACCAAATATCATATCTTAGACTTGAATGGTTTCTGAGAAATCCACTGTTTAAGCATTTTCCAATGCATCATAATTGACCTTGCCATAAATTAGGTCACAGTCAATGCACGGTCATGATTTGTATAAAATATGATGGGCCCAAATTCCAAATGCTACATAAGTTTCAAGGTCATAGGCCTTTTGGTTCTGAAGAAGAAAATTTTGAAGGGGTTTTACCATATATGGACATGGCGGCCATCTTGGTCATGTGACCCAGATCCCGGGTACCAAATTTCGTTCCCCCATCCCACTAGGACTCCATATGAAATTTGGCTTCAATCGGGGAAGTGATTTCAGAGGAGATGTTTGAAAATCTTGACAACAGATGGATGGACAGAATGACCTTGACCTTTAGTGACATGATATCTTCATCTGGTCATTCAGTTAACCATATATTCCAAATATTGTACCTTAGACTTGAATAGTTTCTGAAAAATCCACTGTTTAAGCATTTTCCCATATAAAAGCCTAAAATGCCAGAGTTGACAGTGTCATAAATTAGGTCAAGGTCAACGCACGGTCATCATTTGTAAAAACTATGATGGGCCCCAAGTGCTCAATGCTACATACCAAGTTTCAAGGTCATACGCCTTTTGGTTCTGAAAAAGAAGAGTTTTGAAGGGTTTTTACCATATATGAGCGTGGTGGCCATCTTGGTCGTGTGACCCAGACCCTGGTAACAAACTTTCGTTTCCTCATCCCACTGAGACTCCATATGAAATTTGGCTTCAATCGGCCCAGTGGTTTCTGAGAAGAAGATGTTTGAAAATCTTGATGACGGACAGACTGACAGAATGACCTTGACCTATAGTGACATAATATTTTCAGCTGTTCATTTAGTTGACCATATAAACCAAATATTGTACCTAAGACTAAGTTTCTGAGAAATCCACTGTTTAAACGTTTTCCCATCTGAAAGCCTAACATACCAAAGTTGACCGTGTCATAAATTAGGTGAAGGTCAAAGCACGATCATCATTTGTACAAACTATGATGGGCCCCAAGTGCCCATTGCTACATACCAAGTTTCAAGGTCATAGGCCTTTTGGTTCTGAAAAAGAAGAGTTTTGAAGGGTTTTTACCATATATGGGCGTGGCGGCTGCCTTGGTAATGTGACCAAGACCCTGGTAACAACTTTCGTTTCCCCATCCTACTGAGACCCCATATGAAATTTGGCCTCAATGGGCCTAGTGGTTTCTGAGAAGAAGATGTTTGAAAAAATTTGACGACTGACAGGCTGACAGAATGACCTTGACCTATAGTGACATCATATCTTCAGCTGTTCATTTAGGTGACCATGTATACCAAATTAATGTACCTTTGGCTTAAATAGTTTCTGAGAAATCCACTGTTTAAGCGTTTTCCCATATAAAAGCTTAAGGTACCGAAATTGACCATGTCATAAATTAGGTCAAGGTCAATGCACGGTCATCATTTGTACAAACTATGATGGGCCCCAATGCCCAATGCTACATACCAAGTTCCAAGGTCAAAGGCCTTTTGGTTCTGGAGAAGATTTTTGAAGGGTTTTTACCATGGGCATGGCGGCCATCTTTGTCATGACCCGGATACCCCGAACAAATTTTGTTCCCCCAACCTAGGTAGGATCCATATGTAATATGGCTTCAATCGGCCCAGTGGTTTCAGAGATGTTTGAAAATGTTGACAACGGACGGACGGATGCCTGGCTATACTATAAGCTCACCTATGAGCCTAAAGGCCCAGCAGAGCTAAAAAAAAATGGAAACTCCAATATAGAAATGGTACAAGTGGGCATATACTGTAGTTATTTGGTTATACCGTAAAAACTCTATATATTGGGACAGTTAGGTCTGAGCAAATAGTGCAAACCCAGATCAGACTGCTCCTTGAGGAGCAGTCTAATCAGGGTTTACACTATTTACCATCCCATTTGCATGTTTTGGACACATTACTGCACTGTAAAACCAAACAATTTTAGGACAATTATGGTACTTATTTTTGGTGTCCCAATATTTAGAATTTTTACGGTAATATGGGGATTTCTCCTTCCAAAATTATTCCAAATATGTAAAATCAGTATTGTGTAATTAAAGATAAAGAAGCTTTATTTAATGTCGCAATTACAGACAACATAAGCTCAGTAGAGCTTTTATTGCGACAAACAAGCTATCCACTAACAAATTACACCTACCTGATTTCATGTAGCACAGTCGGTAGGGCACCAGACTTATAAGTCAGAGGTCCTGGGTTCGATACCCGGTCAGGCCACATACTTTCGTTTCTCCTTCCGCTGATTCAAGAAGGGCAGTTGTCAGTTACTGGCAAATATATGTGCACTTAGCACTGGTTAATCGCTTAGGAGGTCTAAGCCTGCCCAGGAATAGTGTGGTTAGGTTAACTGACCGTCCCGACATGACCATAGCTGTTTACCTTGGACGTAAAGCAACAAACACATGTTCCTAGGACTCCCGTTATTAGGCAAGAGTCAGCCAAGGGAGCTCCTAGTACCATTTTTTATGCCTCTGGTATGGGGCAGCCGGGATTCAAAGTCATGACCTCCAGTTCCCATCACTCTACCACTTGAGCTGTCCGGGCTGGTTTATGTAGAATTTTTCTCTACCAAAACAATCCCAAATATCTAAATCTGCCTTGTAAGACATCTAGGGAGGGGAAAAATCCCTTCTTATAATGGAATAAATACAGTACTCATATCTAGAGTAAAGAGGTTATATATGAAAATCTGAACCAACAACTTTTTATATCTTTATTTATCATTTGAACATTTATTATTACAGGCATTTTTAAATGAAGTTTTTAAAATGTCTTTCCCTATAAGTATTTGGACAGGCAAGTCCGAGCAACCAACAGACCCTGATCAGACTGCTGGTCTCCCAGGCCATGCACACTATTTGTCAAGCATTTTCAATAACTAATCCTGAGATGGAAACAGCTGATACAGAAAAAGTTGCAATATCTAAATACTTATAATAATGATGGTACTTGAAGTCATGACATTCAGATACAGGTGACTCTTGTTAACTCGATTCTATTACTTACGTTGAAGTGATGGTAGTCCAAGTCATGATATTCATATACAGGTGACTCTTGTTTACCTGATACTATCACTTCCGTCGAAGTGACAGCCCTGTCCCGACTTTTTACCCTATATATTATTGCAATCCAACTATGCATAGCTTGTACTATGAATATCTTGAAATTATTCATAACTCGATACGAATTTTTGGCATTTTTCAATGCTTAACTGGAACTGATGTTATGGTTTTAAAAAAAGGTGAGAACGTGAGCATTTGTTTACATGCTTTACAGGTATGGATTGAGAGAAATAAAAGATTTTGTATCGTACTGTATAGCAAATGGTCAAGTTCGATGATGAGGAGTAAGTAAATAAAACAAAGGAACAGTTTATTCTCCCACCTTTGCATATATAAGATAGGCCTTCAGCTCATATAAGAAACTTCTATCTTACACCTGGCAACATCTTTCTTATATTAGCAACCAGACTTTTCCAGTTTTTGACTAATATTTTAATTTTAAATGAACAAAATGGACACGCAAGCATCTCGGACGACGTTGGATAGCCGATCATAGGTTTGTGACGTCACTCAATTCTAATGACGTCACTAAAAGCGGTTATGAAACGTCGCTAGCAAACTAGACGCGCGTGACCTGAGAGGCTAAGTTGCATTTTGTTTTTGCCCTCTGGAAGATAAAATAGCCCACATATTGTGTTTTCCATTCATATTTAAGGTGCAAACTGTGTTTACATCCATTTAAGGACCCGATAAACACATTGGGCTGCTCAAAATTTACTTCAAATCACTGCTTAAAAAGTTAAAATTTTCCAGTTCTGAAGCATTATCTGAGTTGAGTTTAAAAGTCGCTAACAGTGGGAGAAAAATAAGCCATCATGAGCCAGTCCATGTAGGATAGGTAAATCTCACCCTCGGGGTCGGAATTTCAACCAGGGACTTGGCAAGCCTCGTCCCTGGTTGAAATTCTGACCCCTCGGATGAGATTTCCCTATCCTACATGGACACTCATGATGGATTGTTATAATCTTACCCAATTTCATCCATCCTCAGATAAAAATGCTGTCTTTTAAGTCCATATTAAAATTATTTGTCCTCATTAAATGTAATTATCATTTAATCAGCAGGTCAACAAAAGATTACACAACCACCTGCATGACACAATTGGCAAACAACTTTACAGATACTGTGCGCCATAATTACTCTGCGAGTTGACAAGCGGTACTTGGCCTCTGATGTATTTATAGTGGTTTCATTTGATCAGTTGTCAATTAAATTGCCATTAACGGGTTAACAGTAACCATAAATTGCTGTGAAGATTTGAGATGATCTAACAACTAGTGCCAATTTAAGCAAATTCCTGGGTCATCAATATAAATCGTGTCTGTTAATCGGGTCATAATTGAATCAGAATAACCTTTCACAATGTTGCATGTCATAACTGAGCAATCTGATGAAGGACCCAGTTAGTCTGGTGAGATAGTTAGATCAATGAGTCCCTTGTGCCTGAGCAAACCCGTGAAGGACCTGGGCTGTGCTCCGGCGGGAAAGCTGGATCAGCCATACATAAGAGAGGGGTTGGTTTAAACATATTTATTTCGCTTTTCCATTGACATACATATACATATATATGGGATTAGAACGAAAGCTGTATGCTTATAGAGGTCTTCTCTATAGAGGGGTTAAGAGAAAACTTAATACTAAGTCCTTGGAGACCAAGTACCAAGTCCTGATGGAAGTAGAGAAGGGTCAGAAGTCAAAGAAACAGATTGCCGACCACTACAGGTTACCCTTAGCACACTGTCGACATGAGTGAAGAAAACCGACAATATCAAGAATGCATATCACAACGGTGACGTTAATGCAAAAACGAAGATGCTTACGTTGAGGAAGGGCTGCTGAAACACTTCAAGGCTGCACAAGATTGAAATGTCCCAATTACTGGTCCATTCATGATGGAGAAAGCCACTGGACTCCCTGACATATCACAACGGTGACGTTAATGCAAAAACGAAGATGCTTACGTTGAGGAAGGGCTGCTGAAACACTTCAAGGCTGCACAAGATCGAAATGTCCCAATTACTGGTCCATTCATGATGGAGAAAGCCACTGGACTCCCTGACATATCACAACGCTGACGTTAATGCAAAAATGAAGATGCTTACATTGAGGAAGGGCTGCTGAAACACTTCAAGGCTGCACTAGATCGAAATGTCCCAATTACTGGTCCATTCATGATGGAGAAAGCCACTGGACTCCCTGATATATCATAACGGTGACGTTAATGCAAAAACGAAGATGCTTACATTGAGGAAGGGCTGCTGAAACACTTCAAGGCCGCACTAGATCGAAATGTCCCAATAACTGGTCCATTCATGATGGAGAAAGCCACTGGACTCCCTGAGCGCCTGGGGGTGCCCAAAGGTCAGTTTAAGGTTTAAGGAACTGACATGAACAGTTTAAGGAGAGGCATGGCATCTCCTTAAAAAGAGTCTGTGGTGAAGAGAAGTCTGTTGGTGTCCACAGTGACCAGATGGAAGAGTGGCAAAGGACACTTTTTTTCATTTTGAAAGGATACCGGCCCAATGACATTTACAATGCCTAAAAGACTAGAGACGTTCTACCAGCTGATGCCAGATAAAATGCTGGAATTTAAGAATGTTGACTGTCATGGTGGCAAATAGTCAACTTGTTTATACCAGCTTGAGTGGTATGGACAAAGTTCCTCAATTTGTATTGGGAAAGTCAGCTTATCCTTGATGCTTCAAGAGTGTCAAGTCCCTACTGACGCAGTATGATGCAAACCCCAAGGCATGGATGACCAGTGCGATCTCCACAAATTCGGTGACCAAGTTGGAGAGAAAGTGCCAACGCCAACAATGCAAAGTAGCCTTGATCATAGACAACTGTCCAGCTCATCCAAAGATAAAGGCAGTCACACTGATCTTCCTACCAGGGAACACAATCAGCCACACCCAGCCCTTGGACCAAAGTGTGCTTAGGTCCCTCAAACATCACTACAGAAAACAAGTGATCATGAAACATCTTCATGCCATCGACAGAAATGAAGAAGTGAAAACCAACGTCCTCGACGCCTGTACTTCTTAAAACAAGCGTGATGCAGCAGTGCAGCATTACTCAGCAAAGTATCAGCAATTGCTACTGTCATGCTGGGTTCAAGATCACCAACAACGTAAGTTAGACAGAATCAACTGCCAACAATGAAGATCCACTTGATGACCTTCCACTCGCAAGACTCATCGGTAGCAACATCACCACTAACGAATACGTCTCTGTAAACGACAATGTTCCAGTATGCGACAACTTGACTGAAGATAACATGGTAGATGATATCATTCCCACAAGACCACCTTCCACTGTATGCAACGTCAAAGCTGACAACAACGATGAACATGTAGACAAAAAACCATAGGAGCCTCCATCTTCCGACATGGCTCTGTTGGGACATGCTTAGTTAACCCTGTGACATTGATAAGTGTGTTTCAAGGAACGACCTAAGCAGACATTGTGCAAAGCAAGTGCTGATAACAGACTTTTTTAGAGCATAAACATTCAACATTCATGTGTAACAATGAAATGAGTCTGTTAATTCTCATGATTTTCTTCAGTGGACTAATTTTACGTTCTGAAACTGTGGCTTTTTTTTTTAAGTGTGCTATCAGTCAATACTGGTGTGCTACGTTTAGCTTGGCATTCCAAGACTGATGTGCTCTAAGGACTTTAACAGTTGTTATTTTAGTACTTGTTCATTATTTCATAATACATGTACACTGTATTTAGTTTGTCAGTTATTATTGCTACTGAAAATAAATAAAATAAAACACACTTTTCTGGTCTTATTTCATTTTTATACGCCCGTTGGAAAAACGTGACGTATATTGTTATGGCGCTGGCGGCCGGCCATCCGGCCGGCCGACGTAAACTTTTTGTTTCCGGATAACTCCTCCTACAGTTTACATCCAATCAAGCTGAAACTTGGTATATAGTAAGACTATGAGGTGGACCAGCGCATATCATTTCGAGGTTACGCTCCAATGATTTTTAGCGGAGTTACAGCCCTTTACTTAGAATTTTTGGGGTGTTCGTTTCCGGATAACTTCTCCTATAGTTTTCATCCAATTAAGCTGGAACTTTGTAAACAGTAAGACTACGATGTGGAGTAGCGCATATTATATGGAAATTTTGCTCCGATGATTTTTAGCGGAGTTACAGCCCTTCGAAAAAACTTGTCTATGGCAGTTTGTATGGCAATGCTTTAGCATTCCATAACTTGGTTACTCTTTGGAATATCATAATGAAACATTATAACAATGTATATGATGTTAAGACAACGTGTCTCATACAAGAATGGTTACTCCCCTTGACTTAGATTTTGAGTTACCTCCCTTTGATTATTTTGTCAGACTATATTTGTACACCTCATATCTAACTAACCCTTTGGACTATTGTGATGAAACTTGATAGTGATGTATATTAGGTTGACACAATATGTCACATATAAGAATGATTGCCTCCCCATACTTATTTTTGGAGTAACCTCCCTTTGAATATTTTCTAAGGCTATTCTTATGCAAGCAATAAGTAGGCAACCGTATGGAATATCTTGATGAAAATTTATAGCGATGTGTATTAGGTTGAGGCTGTGTGTCTTATATAAGAAGAATTGCTCCCCCTTCCTTATTGATGGAGTTACATCCATTTGATTAATTTCTACGGCTATTCTTGGGCAAGTCATTACTAGGTAACCGTATGGAATATCTTTACGAAACTTTATAGCAATGTGTATTAGGTTGAGACAGTATGTCTAATAAAAGAATAATTGCTTCCCCTTCCTTATTTTTTTTTAGTTACATCCCTTTGATTACTTTTTTAAGGCTTTTCGTTTGAGAACCTTAATGTTTGGAATGTTTTGATAAACTTGATTGCCATGTAGACAAGGATGAAACGGTGCAAAAAAAGCATTCAGAAACAGGCGTAAATTGCCCCGCTTGCGGAGGTCTTGTTTCATATACCACCCAGCAGGCATGCAAAGTTGAAACAAAACTAAATCAGTGCTGAATCACCATCATGACGTTGATTTAAGATTGATTCTAAGTTGTTTTAAAGGCTGTGTGCCTACCGGGAAGTGGATTTAGATATACATGGGCCATTTCACAGACATCATAGCTCCCAGAAAGATTCTTTATATAGCTGAGTTGAACTCAAGGCTCTGGTATCTGGACTTTGAGATAACAAGAGTCGCCTGTATTGCCTTAAGTATGTATACAATATGAATTTGACAACAGACCGTATTTGACCTTTTTAGCACACGGTGCCCTTAACTTTTTCAAAATGGCAGCAAATACTCCTGTCAATATTCTTCCTAATAAGCATACATTTCAAAAAGATATTACAAATGAAAGGAAACAGAATTTAATGGTTAATATATCAGAAAAAAAGCTGTCACAGAGAGAATGGTTAAGCTTTGCAAGGAAAACCCAGAAGATTTTTTTTTATTTCAGCCCTTGTAAACAAGTAAGCAAAAGGACAAAAAGAGTAAAAACTAGAATTGTTTTCCTACGAAAAAACAGATGTCTCCCCCCTTTTTGATGTCAAAAGGATCAGTCATTAAGACGCCAAGGGAAAAACAATATGTTTCCCTACCCTGAAGCAGGGATTCATAATAAGTAAAAAGTATAAATGCAAGAGTTAAAGTTGTTATGCTCTGCATGTCATGTAATGTAGATTGATATTCATATTTAGTTTTTGTCAAAAAATATAAATGCAAGAGTTACAGTGCTCTGCACGTCGTCTATTTATATGTTGACTGATATTTGTATGAAGTTTCATGAATATAGCTTAAACGGTTTTCAAGTTATAGAGCTTAGACGATTGAGACACGATTTTGTGAATGACAAAGTTCCAAGGGAAATAACTCAAATAGTATAAATGCTGTGCTCTGCAGGTTGTCTAGTGCTGACTGACATTTGTATGAAGTTTCGTGAATATAGCTTGTCCAGTTTTCAAGTAATAAAGCGATTGAGACACGATTTTGTGACAGACAAAGGTCCAAGGAAAATAACTCAAGAAGTATAAATGCAAGAGTTATGGTTCTTGCACTATGCAATTCTTCTAATGTTGATTGATATTTGTATGAAGTTTCGTGAATATAGCTTGAATGGTTTTCAAGTTATAGAGCAGACACAACTGAGACACGATTTTGTGACTGACAAAGTTCTAAGGGAAATAGCTCAAATAGTATAAATGCTAAAGTTATGGTTCTTGCATTCTGCACGTCGTCTGATGTTGATTGATATTTGTATGAACTTTCATGAATATAGCTTGAATGGTTTTAAAAATATAGACGGACACGACTGAGACGCAATTTTGTGATGGACAAAGTTCCAAGGGAAAAAACTCAAAAAGTATAAATGCCAGAGTTACCATTTGTGCACTCTGCACATCGCCTCATGTTGATTGATATTTGTATGAAGTTTCGTGAATAAAGCTTGAGCAGTTTTCAAGTTACAGAGCGGACACAATTGAAACACAATTTTGTGATGGACTAAGTTCCAAGGGAAATAACTCAAAAAGTATAAATGCCAGAGTTACCATTCTTGCACTCTGCACGTTGTCTCATGTTGATTGATATTGATATGAAGTTTCGCGAATATAGCTTGAGCGGTTTTCAAGTTATAGAACGGACACGATTGAAACACAATTTTGTGATGGACTAAGTTCCAAGGGAAATAACTCAAAAAGTATAAATGCCAGAGTTACCATTCTTGCACTCTGCACGTCGTCTCATGTTGATTAATATTTATATGAAGTTTCGCGAATATAGCTTGAGCGGTTTTCAAGTTATAGAACGGACACGATTGAAACACAATTTTGTGATGGACTAAGTTCCAAGGGAAATAACTCAAAAAGTATAAATGCCAGAGTTACCATTCTTGCACTCTGCACATTGTCTCATGTTAATTGATATTTATATGAAGTTCCGCGAATATAGCTTGAGCGGTTTTTAAGTTATAGAACGGACACGATTGAAACACAATTTTGTGATGGACTAAGTTCCAAGGGAAATAACAAAAAAAAATATAAATGCCAGAGTTACCATTCTTGCACTCTGCACGTCGTCTCATGTTGATTAATATTCATATGAAGTTTCGCGAATATAGCTTGAGCGGTTTTCAAGTTATAGAACGGACACGATTGAAACACAATTTTGTGATGGACTAAGTTCCAAGGGAAATAACTCAAAAAGTATAAATGCCAGACTTACCATTCTTGCACTCTGCACGTCGTCTCATGTTGATTGATATTTATATGAAGTTTCGCGAATATAGCTTGAGCGGTTTTCAAGTTATAGAACGGACACGATTTGTGACAGACGGACGGACGGACAGACGCCCGGGCAAAAACAATATGTCTCCCGACCCTGAAGGGGGGAGACATAAGCGGTTTTCAAGTTATAGAACGGACACGATTGAAACACAATTTTGTGATGGACGGACACGAATGAAACACAATTTTGTGATGGACTAAGTTCCAAGGGAAATAACTCAAAAAGTATAAATGCCAGAGTTACCATTCTTGCACTCTGCACGTCATCTCATGTTAATTGATATTTATATGAAGTTCCGCGAATATAGCTTGAGCGGTTTTTAAGTTATAGAACCGACACGATTGAAACACAATTTTGTGATGGACTAAGTTCCAAGGGAAATAACTCAAAAAGTATAAATGCCAGAGTTACCATTTGTGCACTCTGCACATCGCCTCATGTTGATTGATATTTGTATGAAGTTTCGTGAATAAAGCTTGAGCAGTTTTCAAGTTACAGAGCGGACACAACTGAAACACAATTTTGTGATGGACTAAGTTCCAAGGGAAATAACTCAAAAAGTATAAATGCCAGAGTTACCATTCTTGCACTCTGCACGTCGTCTCATGTTGATTGATATTTATATGAAGTTTCGCGAATATAGCTTGAGCGGTTTTCAAGTTATAGAACGGACACGATTGAAACACAATTTTGTGATGGACTAAGTTCCAAGGAAAATAACTCAAAAAGTATAAATGCCAGAGTTACCATTCTTGCACTCTGCACGTCAACTCATGTTGATTAATATTTATATGAAGTTTCGCGAATATAGCTTGAGCGGTTTTCAAGTTATAGAACGGACACGATTGAAACACAATTTTGTGATGGACTAAGTTCCAAGGGAAATAACTCAAAAAGTATAAATGCCAGAGTTACCATTCTTGCACTCTGCACGTTGTCTCATGTTAATTGATATTTATATGAAGTTCCGCGAATATAGCTTGAGCGGTTTTTAAGTTATAGAACGGACACGATTGAAACACAATTTTGTGATGGACTAAGTTCCAAGGGAAATAACTCAAAAAGTATAAATGCCAGAGTTACCATTCTTGCACTCTGCACGTCGTCTCATGTTGATTAATATTCATATGAAGTTTCGCGAATATAGCTTGAGCGGTTTTCAAGTTATAGAACGGACACGATTGAAACACAATTTTGTGATGGACTAAGTTCCAAGGGAAATAACTCAAAAAGTATAAATGCCAGACTTACCATTCTTGCACTCTGCACGTCGTCTCATGTTGATTGATATTTATATGAAGTTTCGCGAATATAGCTTGAGCGGTTTTCAAGTTATAGAACGGACACGATTTGTGACAGACGGACGGACGGACAGACGGACAGACGCCCGGGCAAAAACAATATGTCTCCCGACCCTGAAGGGGGGAGACATAAGCGGTTTTCAAGTTATAGAACGGACACGATTGAAACACAATTTTGTGATGGACGGACACGATTGAAACACAATTTTGTGATGGACTAAGTTCCAAGGGAAATAACTCAAAAAGTATAAATGCCAGAGTTACCATTCTTGCACTCTGCACGTCGTCTCATGTTAATTGATATTTATATGAAGTTCCGCGAATATAGCTTGAGCGGTTTTTAAGTTATAGAACCGACACGATTGAAACACAATTTTGTGATGGACTAAGTTCCAAGGGAAATAACTCAAAAAGTATAAAAGCCAGAGTTACCATTCTTGCACTCTGCACGTCGTCTCATGTTGATTAATATTCATATGAAGTTTCGCGAATATAGCTTGAGCGGTTTTCAAGTTATAGAACGGACACGATTGAAACACAATTTTGTGATGGACTAAGTTCCAAGGGAAATAACTCAAAAAGTATAAATGCCAGAGTTACCATTCTTGCACTCTGCACGTCGTCTCATGTTGATTGATACTTATATGAAGTTTCGCGAATATAGCTTGAGCGGTTTTCATGTTATAGAACGGACACGATTTGTGACAGACGGACGGACGGACAGACGGACAGACGGACAGACGCCCGGGCAAAAACAATATGTCTCCCGACCCTGAAGGGGGGAGACATAAATATGTGTGCTTATTATCACATACCTAAGAAATGCCCATAATGTGGGTGTATTGGATCTTGTGGGCTAATTAGGTTGAATATAGTAATAGAATATTTAACTTTACATGATTGTTATTAATTGTCAGAGAATAGAACTCAAAGACTAATATCAAATTATCTAATCTCCTTTAAAAATCAATTTAGACCTTTCTCTAACATCAGTGTAAATATCAGCTAATTTCCACCCAAGAGCTATAAAGACATGGGAGTTAAACAAACTTTAACAAAAAAAATTAATATTAAATAGGATGCCAAGCCACATGCCTAGAAGATATATTGTTTGCAATGCTGTTCCTGTGACAGAATTTTTGATTTAAAAACCTCTTAATTTCAAAACTTGTATACATGTACTACATATTATTAAATAATCATTTATTGCCCTCTCATCATGTATAAATGATGTCATTTGTCATATGTCCAGTGAGAAAATATTTCCTCCTATTAAATACATTAAAAACATTTGTTCCTTCTAACTGCACTACATAAGTAACTGTGTGTCCTATCTCCCACAAATGGCTTTCAAGTTTGTGTATAGATACAACTCCAAAGGGACACCACTCTGTGTTTGAAGAATCTGTTGCCCTTCTGCAAAGGGAGCTACATGTAAACAAAATAATTCACTCTCCGGGGGCTACTCTTCATGTATGACTTGCAATTTTATGTCCTTTTCAACAATTTCAGTCATATCAAGACGATGGGAGGGTGACAATAAAAGGCTGTGTGCAAAAAAAAACATTTGAGCCGTGACACGAGAAAACCAACAATGTGGTTGTGCGCCCAGTGCAGACTCAGATCAGCCTGGGCATCCGCCCAGTCTGATCAGAGTCTTCACTGTCCGCATGCAGGTAGATTAGTCCTTTAGCTACCATTTGAGCCCTTAGCGAAGAGTCTGATCAGACTGGGCGAATGCCCAGACTGATTTGAGTCTGCGCAGGGCGCACAACCACATTGTTGGTTTTCTCGCGTCGCGGCTCATTTATGGTTAAAAAGATTTTTGCTGCCAGCAAGAATTGAGCCCAGACCACTAGCTTAGCAGGCCAGCACTTAACCCGTACAAGCTACTGGGCAACCGGCTGAAACTAAACTCTTTCCTTTAATAAAGCCTCCATTGGAGAAGGGATTCACCAATCAGGGAAGCTAATACTATTCTGTTACAGTTGTCTCTCTTGTACAATAAAATGATGGCTAACTATGGAGGCATAGCTATACACTGTAACAATCAGAGCTCAGTTGTTCAAAACTAACAATGCCTTTAGTCAATGTGACATTATATGTTTTGATGTACTGATGCAAAAAAACACAGCCGTTTTTTGCCAAATAAATGTGAGGAGCTTTTGCACTGCAAAACCTCCTCACATTTTTTTAGCAAAAAATATTAGCACACTTGATTTCATTTGTACAAGAAGACTTAACAACTCCTTGACTTACAACTTAGTTAAGCTAACATTGCTTTGAACAACTAGGGCCTACAAACTATAACAACAAACATTATCACATTATCGAACGAATTTATAAAATAAATATTGCACAACTTAAACTGAAGCACAAGACGGCTATCCAGTAGCCAAAAAAATACATGTAGATCAATGAGCAGGGTGATAATTTTTGACATAGCTGTACACAAGCACAGTCTGATCTGAGACTTCTAAAGACACATATTCTCAGATTGCAACAAGTGACATGGTTAATGATCAAATAATTCAAACACTCTTTAAACTGGAACACTTAAAATTAGTACACATACATACTACTTAAGACATTCATAAAATGTCCCTAAAAGTTTGAACAAGTGATATGGCTAATGACCTAAAAGTTCATATGCTCTAAAAACAGGAACACTGAAAATTACTGCGAAAATATTTAAAGAAATGTACATGTACCTAAAATTTTGAGTTTTACAGAGTGATTTTCTAAACTTCAAACATATCTCATTTTGCCTACAACAAAGTAAAAATTTCAAATATTATCTCTTTTTGCCTACAACAATCTGCCTTTTAATAATCTGAAGTTTGGAACTTATGAACCAGTAATGCTGTTCTTTGCATTCATGGTAAATGTATGTATGCCTTGCATTTGTGGTTCTGCAACTTAATTTCGCTGTTTGAATTTTAGGCCACCAATATGCGACCCTAGAAATTTCAGAGTAAAATTATTTGTTGATGTCTATTTCCAAAACTTCAAACAGACTATTTTTCTCAGTTCAAACTTTTAGGTCATTTTGCTTTGTCTTGGCAAGATGATTCTAATGAGATCAAGCAACAGTAGGGGAGAGTTGGGTAACTTCGGACAGGCAGGTAAATTCGGACATACCATTGCAAACAGTGAAAATCCAGATGAGACGGCTCATAATGAGCCGTCTCATCAGGATCTTCACTGTTTGCCCGGTTAATTTTGTTTTAATTCCAAAGAACTGACATATAAAGGAAACAATGTCAGTGTCCAAATTTCCCCCCATGTCCGAAGTTATCCGACTCTCCCCTACCACATTTGTTTGGTTAAAAGAAAGATCATTCTCTCTCCAAAAGTATCCTAAATATCTAAATCTGAGCCACGACACGACAAAACCAACAATGTGGTTGTGCGCCCAGTGCAGACACAAATCAGCCTGGGCATCCCCCTAGTTTGATCAAACTGTTCCTTAAGTGCTCAAAAGGTAGCTAAGAGTCTAACCTACCTCCATGCGGACAGCGAAGGCTCTGATCAGACTGGGCGGATGCCCAGGCTGATCTGAGTCTTCGCTGGGCACACAACCACATTGCTGGTTTTGTCGTGCCGCGGCTCATCTGTCTTGTGTAATTCGGCTTTTAGATGAGAAGAACCTCAGTCTTATGACTGAATGAGTATGGTACATGACCCAAAAATTCAAACAGGAACAAAAAATGATTAAATTTCTTAATGTTTGAAACTTTTTTGAAAATATAATCAACAAATATTATCAATATGTGAATTTTTAGCATTGAAATGTTTTGTGCCCAGATTCATGCTTGTAAAACAGCAACTTGCAGCCCCGGATCCAGGGGGTGGGCTTTGGGGCTTGAGCCCCGCCACCTTGGCCTGGATATATTAAAATATATGTTGTGACATCTCATTAGAATCGCCTCGGCGAGGTGATTCTAATGAGATATCACAACATATATTTCAAGGCAAAAAAGACATAAGCAAAAATTCTTGTCAAATTGATCCCTAATTATGTCATATATTTTCAAGCCCAACTCCCACCCACCCCCACCCCGCACGCATACATTTCGGCACCTCCCAGCCCCACCAGTTATCCGGAGCCCCACCAGTATATGGTGGTCTAGATCCGGGCCTGACTTGAACATTTCACACTGAAATTATAACAGTTACTGCCAGTATAAATATTGCTGAATTCAGTGTTGCTGAATCATAAATTCCAAAACTTTGATTAACAAAAAAGGGAGTCAATTACAGTATTCACCTGATAAGTGCACAACGCACTTGGAATTTTCATTGTTACCTTCAAAATCGTCATAAGTGTCATTCTATTAAGCAAAAGACGCAGACACAAAGGAACCAAAGCTCAGATGCCTCAGTGCACTATGCCATATAACTATCTCCTTTATATTACAGGGGTGGTTGGGTAGTGCGATGGTGCTGGTTAAAACTTACAGTGCCGGGGCGTCCTACTGATTTGGGTAATAGTAGGTCAAGGGCCTACTGTGCTTGCGGTAGGTGCGGGTGGGGGTTGTTTGGACATTTTTACTCTAGTCTATTATTTCTCTTTTCTTTCTCCCTCTCTCTGGGAGAGGGCCCGATATAGACTGAAATACTGTCTCAAAGGGCCGTTAAACCCAAAACAACCAAACCAACCAAACCTTTATATTACTGGCTAAAAACAGAAATGAGAGTAAACACTGCTTCATGAAAATCCCCAACCCTAGTTACAATGAGATATATATCCAAACTAAAGTTGTTGATCAGAAACCAGAATTTAATCAAGCATGCATACTATGCTGACACAGTTTCCAAATTCAGTACCAAAACTTGATTTCAATGGCACATGTACAGCAAGGCATTACTGCTATGAGTACAGTTCACGGGTGTGAGACTGGACTGAAAAATCCTCCTGAGAGTCATTGTTTGGCATCACTAGGCATGCTGAGTTACGCCCAAGGGACAGATTTCTCTATCTAGCATCTCAGACCTACGATAGATGCTTTTTCTTGCACATCTTTTAATTTACATTTGATTTTAAACACTGAACTTGTTAACTGCATAATTTTATCATCTGAGAGGTTTCTATTTAAGTTTGAAAGAAGTTGATGCCCTCAACCACCAACCTTCAGTTTTTAATGCTGATGTACGGGGTAGCATAAACTGTTGTCATTTTTGACGTTTCTGTGACATCATTGTCTATCTTAACAATCCAAATGTGTACTCTCCTACATGACCAATGCTTTGACTAAACACAATAATTTTTTCTTTTGGGTTGAATAAAGGGTGTAAGATTACAGTTTAAAGCAGCAGTTAAAACTGCAGAATAACTTGTCTAGTATGCAAGAAATGCTATTCATTATAAGGGTATAAACCTTATCACACTCATTTTAGGAACATAAGGCAGAGCGTATGGGAGCCATTATTTGCTCTGCCTTATTTTCCTTGCTATGATCCATGCTCTGCCTCATATTTCTTGTCATGATTCATACATTGTCTTATATTTCTTGCCATGATTCATACACTGCCTTGTATTCCTTGCCATGATTCATGCTCTGCCTCATATTCCTTGCCATGATTCATGCTCTGCCTTGTATTCCTTGTCATGATTCATACACTGCCTTGTATTCCTTGCCATGATTCATACACTGCCTTGTATTCCTTGCCATGATTCATGCTCTGCCTTGTATTCCTTGCCATGATTCATACACTGCCTTGTATTCCTTGCCATGATTCATGCTCTGCCTCATATTCCTTGCCATGACTTGTGCCCTGCCTTACATTCCATTGTACATGTACTTTTGATATAAAACTATTCACATACAACTCAATGCTACTAACACAGTGTGCTAAAGAGACTATTGTATCACTATGTTAGGCAGAAATGCATATCACTGCTTTTTGTAAGGTAGAAGAAATGCTGTATGTCTTTTCCTAGCTTCTCGATGCCGAGCTTGTACTGTCTGGAAATGTTCTAAGAGGTCGTCAAAATCTATCTCTCCCACATGGGCTCTTGTGTCACTGACCTTATCTGTAGATTTACTGAGAAAAGAAAGTTCAATAGCTCTAAGAATTTCAAGCACAACTTAGGCAAATCATTTGTCACAAAATGAATTACTTCATGCAAAAAATGATGCTTAATGTATATTTCAATAGCAAAGGTTCAGACCAGCCAGCATAGACAGCTGCACATCTTCACATAGCCTTTGTTAAGTTATCATGGCTTACAATATTTTGTTTTAGAAGCATTTTAATCTGTTTCAATTAAAATTTAATGTGAAATGAAATGTGTGTCCACTTAACAGGAAAAGACCTTCCAACAGGAAAAGACCTTATCATTTAAGCTATTTTTAAGGAAATTCTGAGATTCGTTTTCTTTTTTCTTCATCAAAATGTATGCTATTGCTCTTCATTAGAACTGCCTTGCAGAGGCAGTTCTAATGAAGAGCCTTAGCATATGACTTCTGGACATATAAACAAAGCTTACCCCCCAAAAATTATCATCAACTACTCCTCTGATCTACAGCTCTAAAAGCATCTTCACAGAGGTAACACAATATCCCTACCTGTGCTCCCGACTGAGCCAAACTTTTACCATACATGCAAAATTCTAATGGACTTACAAATATAACATGATGTCTGATTGGACAATGTAAAAAAATTATGAGAGTATATCCTGCAATATACTGTCGAAAACCCATACATGAAACGTCTCTTCTCATTGGCTGAAGTTTGGTTTTACGTTGCTGAAGGCGCTTGCTTTGAATGGAAATTACTACACTTTGAAAGGTGAAAATATGTAAAAGTGTATTAGAATGGGGATAACTGTATGAAAATTGTCATTTGGGGAGGTAAATCGTTGGTTTTATGGTCCCAAATTGCGTTTTACAGCTCCGCTGGTGTGTCACCGTGAAACGAAATTTGCGACCATGAAACCAAGGATTTACCTCCCCAAATGACAATTTTGAGTACAGTTATCCCCTAAGTGGCTGTTGACCCAAATGACAGCTGTATCAACTCAGTCAACAGTCATTAACAATAGTACCTTTTACCGTTATTTCTCAGCCTATAGGTGCAACCCTGATTCCACAGAAACTTTGCACCACATATGGTACAGGTATGGTCGACATCATGGGTGAGCAAACTGGTATAAGCCCCATGATAATATGGAGATTGCCAAAGATTATCATTACCTTTGTGAAATGGATGCTAAGTGGAAGTTTGGTATACAGTTGAGTCGTCGCCGCAGCAACTGGAATGCTTCAGACTGAGGTAACAACATAAGTAGACCATACAAACTTTTAATCAACTCATGACTATTGTCAGAGTCTAGCAGTTGTAGTCGCAGATCTGAAAATTAAAGATGACTTCTCCGTGTGCAGATTAATGACTGAAAGTGCCTTGCACATCACATAAAAACATAAACAAAAACTTAAATGCAAAGTGGGATGCTAGTGACAACACTGCTGTCACAGCAACAGCTCTTCTGTAACTCTTGTACAGATGAGCTTAACAGTGTAAGCGCCAGAGACGAAAACAGCCAAATTTGCAAACAGTGTAGATCTTGATGAGGTGGCTCATAATGAGCCACCTCATCTAGATCTACACTGCCCTCTAGTCTTCTAATTCTCAATATGATATAGCTTAGACAAACTATTTTTTTAACTTTTGCAGACGTAAATTTTATCGTCTGCTTTTTGGCGCTTTAAGGGTTAAAACAGTCTGGTACTTTTGCACTGGAGAGCTTAAATAACTGATGTGAAACTGCAGACAAACTGATTACATGTACATAAAACAAATTTTCTTAATTTTGGTGCAAATAATGTACCATAGTGGTGATCTACAGTACTATAGTGTCTAAAGAAATAGTGTGGAAATTCTTTGGCTTGTACCAGTTTATAGACTCAACAATCTTGTAATAATCAGTGATACTTGGAAAATCTGAGTCCATATGTATACAAAGCACCAACTAAAACAAGAAATGTTTGTTGGTAAATAATGCCTCTGAAGGCCCTTTATAAGTTTATCTTTGACCCCTGACTGTGACTGTGACCTTGGGCGAAGAAACTTACACCTGACACACCTAGCCATTATGTTTTACCTTTGAGTGAAGTTTGATCAAATTTGCTTCAGCAGTATTTAAGTAATTGTGAAGCATGATTTGTAACAGATAAATGCATGGACTGTGCAATTTCCTATAATATGCTTCCCTTAGTGGCTTAAAAAGATGCAACAGGCTGCAAAATCTCTAGAAATCTCCAGACATCAGTCAACTTAGATTAGCATTATTTAAGGTGTTTTAGTAATATTTAAGGTGAATAAGTACACTTTCAGTAGAAGCAGCCTCACCATTTCCATTTCTGCCTCCCTACTGTATGGGCTAAACTCTTAAATGAAAGAGTTTGCTCCCTAGAAGCAAATTCTTTTCTTTAGAGTATCTCCTGTTTTGGAAGGCTTTGTCATCCAGGGCCACAAACAGGAAATCACAATATTGTTTCCCTTTGTAAAAATAAAAGCACCGCAGGCACTGCATGATACCCCACCACTGCTGGTCATTGTAACTTATTTTTTGAAATATATGATAGCTAAATAGCCACAGAACTGGGATAGACAGAGATGTGATGTCCTAACTGTAAATAGATATTAATATAAACCACTCTGGATCAGGCAGTAAAGCATTTCTTTGAGCTGAGAAACTCTGTTTCTTATTCTGTGGTGTTAAACATATCTTCATTCAGATATTCCATATAGAATAGGAACTATCAAAGGTAAATAACTCATAAACTGGAAAGGTCAGAGTGATCATCCTTATTCACAATATGTAACCTTTGATGTTAAACATATCTGTGAAGTATCATTTAGATAGTCCATACAAAAAAGGAACAACAGGTCATAAACCATTTTTCAGATCAATCAAGGGCTGATAACTCACGAACTGGAAAAGTAAGAGTGCAAGTTCTTAGTCACAATATGTAACCTTTGATGTTCAACATATCTGTGAAGTTTCATTCAGATATTCCTTATAGTAAAGGAACTACAGGTCAAAAACCATTTTCAGACCTGTCAAGGGTCGATAACTCATGAACTGGAAAGGTCAGAGTGACAGTTCTTAGTCACAATATGTAACCTTTGATGTTCAATATATCTGTGAAGTTTCATTTAGATGTTTCATATAGTAGAGGAACTACATGTCAAAAACCATTTTTTACACCTATCAAGGGCAGATGACTCACGAACTGGAAAGGTAAGAGTGACGGTCCTTGATCACAATATGTAACCTTTAATGTTCAACATATCTACGAATTTCATTCAGATATTCCATATAGTAAAGGAACAACAGGTCAAAAACCATTTTTCAGATCAATCAAGGGCAGATAACTCACGAACTGGAAATGTCAGAGTGGCAGTTCTTAGTCACAATATGTTACCTTTGATGTTCAACATATCAGTGAAGTTTCATTCAGACATTCCTTATATTAAAGGATCTACAGGTCTAAAACCCTTTTTCAGATCAATCAAGGGCAGATAACTCACAAACTGGAAAGGTCAGAGTGACAGTTCTTAGTCACAATATGTAACCTTTGATGTTCAACATATCTGTGAAGTTTCATTCAGATATTCCTTATATTAAAGGATCTACAGGTCTAAAACCATTTTTCAGACCGGGTGGATAACTCACAAACTGGAAAGGTCAGTGACAGTCCTTTGTCACAATATGTAACCTTTGATGTTCAACATAACTGTGAAGTTTCATTCAGATATCATAAACAGTAAAGGAATAACAGGCCAGAAACCATTTTTCCAGTATGAACAAGGGCAGTAACTCTGTTAAAAACAGACGGATTTTGCCCATTAACAATCCCATACTACTCATCGCCGATAACAATATGTATGCAAAATTTGAAAAAAAATCCGTGAATAAATACTCAAGTTATCGATCGGAAATGGTGAGCACGGATGGATGGACGGACAGACACCGAAAGGTATATCATTATACCCCGCCACTAAGTGTAGTGGGGTATAATGAGGAAAACATGGAGGTGTATTCATTCACCTTTTAGTCTGAATGAAATAATCGTGCACACATAACTCTGGTGTATAAAATTTACAAGACTAACTTTGTGCCCTCTGGTAAAGCAAAACTCCAAAAGCAGAGAAAACTCAATTGCAAAAAAGAAGAAGAAGAAAAAAAAAAAAATCTTAAACCTTGACTATCTATCACCCTTCCTACACCAGGGCCCAGTTGTTCAAAACTAACGATACTGTTATTTAACGAGAAGTATTCATACATAATGAATGCAGAACCACGGCCCAATTTTGTCCAAAAATTGAAGTGCTAAAGCTCATCATATTTTTTCCAGCAAAAATATAACGGATTTGATTTTTTGTGTACAAGAAGACTTAGCGGTTCCTTGACTAAAAATTTGGTCAGCCAACGATACTTTTAAAAACTGGGCCCAAGTCTTTGGCATATTATGAAAGGTTTATGGCAAGATTTCTTTCTAGCATGTGTTACAAAAAGATACTTGTGGTTTTCAAACTCACAGCAAATAAAAAAATAAATTTAATACTTACATGCAAAAATAGGAGACTCTATAAGTTGTATAAGTTTATCAATCTCATTTAGGAAGTCAACAGTAATTTCTAATGAACCACTGAGATAATGTTAAGGAACAATTTGATAAAGAGACTATGAAATCAAACATGATTGCTAATTGGCTTCACTAATATTTTCTAATTTCAAAACACTGCATTTTCTTCATAACTGTGTATTATAAGGTGGCCCCTCCTGTGAAATGGTCAAAAAACTATATTCCTCTGCCAGTAGTGTACCTTGCAGACTCTAACAGCAAGCTTACCCTAAAATATTTGTAGCAACATGCCAGAATCTAAATTAAAAACACTTTATGATACTATTTTCCCATTCATTTACAATCTTTTTAAGAGTACACCTAGAGTAGATCCCTCAATAGACGCTATAATGTTTTATTGCTAGAGTAGATCCCTCAATAGACGCTATAATGTTAGACTGAAGTCCAGCTTTAGTTACCCCTGTCCAACATAAAGACAAAGCAAAGCTATTAAATCTTTTTTGAACTGATAATTTACATCTTTACCATTTGTAATAAGAAGCAAATACAGCTTAACGTTAAGACTAAATACAAGAACTGAAATTTTACTTTCGCACTTCATGGAATTTTAGCTCCTCTCACGAGCTTCATCACCCAAGAAACAAGTTAAAAGTCAACTCTTAATTACAAGAAGTCGTCCTAGAATTATCATCAAATATGCACCTTATCTCCAAAAGCTCTTCTCCATAAAGGATACAAAGTTGGTAACAATTTTGAAGCATGACTGTAGTTCTGTGTTAGGAAACAGAGAGATATTGTAGCCACAGGACTGTGACACCAAGACTTGTATAGACAGGAAAACAGCACACAGCTCTCCTGGAAATAGACAAAACAGTTTCAGCAATTTCTTGTCCATCGTTAAAAAGGGACGTAAAATTGCAAATCATCCAATCATTTTCTATGGAATCTATCTAACTGGGGTCATGTGAAAGAAAAACTTAGGCCATGTCCTTACAGTAAACACTCAAATCAGCCTATGCCACAGCTATACATACTGACCAGAGTCTTTACTTTTCGCTTCTTAGATTTGCCCCGATTCATAGACAAGATGAAAAAGGAACATTCTGATCAGACTGTGAAGATGCATAGCCTGATCTGAGTCCTTCCTGTTGCACGTTCCATAAAGTACCTTTTCACATGATGCCAATCTCATGTATATTATGAAAAGCAAAGTTTAGAGAGATAAGCAGGCCTCTTTCTGATAAGTTTAGAGAGATGTGTACCTCTTTCCTGTTCACACTTATTATAAGGCAACTTTTCCCTTAGCACAGCTCCAATGTGCCAAGGTACTGAGCCGGCTCCTTAACTCATAATTCTGTTAGCCTCAGCAGTATTCAAATATATTTTTGGGAGCTTCCAGACAACCCTGGATATCAACAGAAATACCTTGCTGGTAAGTTTCATACAGACTCTGATCTGGATTGATCTGGATCTCCACTGCTAGCCATAGTATTTCTTTCCCACTTCTTAGAACTGTTATGAAACTTACGCGAGTAGCCAGATCCTTCAGCTGATTCCTCAACTCATATAATTCTGTTGATGTCAAGAGTATTGTATTCAGTGTTTGAACCATGAGGCAGGCAAATTTTACATCTATTTCACTGACTAGGATTTCTGACAAGGAGCGGAATATATCTTCTGAGCTGATAAGTAGACACAGCTGCCTGGAGAGATGAAAATTAATTAAGGTAAACCGACACACTTTCAAGGACAACAACTCTACTATTTTTATATATGCCTCCACCCTCAATAGAGGTCAACTCTTAAAGAAAATAATTTGCTCCTCTAGGAGCAAATTCCTTCCTTTAAGAGTAGATCCTTTTAGAAAGGAGAAAGGTTTCATTGCCAAGGGAAGCAACAGAAAGTTACAAAAAGTTGTGTCCTTTTATAACTAGAGCAAGTGAGCCAGGGCTCACGTATACCCCCGACCAGTGCCACCGCCTAATGAAAGCAAACTTTAGCACAAAAGTTAAATGCAAAAAATGTTATAAAGGAACAAATTCAAAGTCTGTGACTTTGACCTTATGTCAGCAGCAGCATCCATATAATGTAAACTAGTATAAAATAAAATTAGTTATGCATCACCAGATTCCATTTAAATATATTAGCAGAAGCAAAAAACAACAAATGGCTAAGTCCTAGTTATTGACCCCTGGCCCCATCCATGAGCCTGACCCAGAAATCTCTATCAAAAATAATGCTGTAGAAATATCATGAATAAAATATGGAAGGTATTTGCAATGCATTTACAGAGATATGAGCAATTGAAAAGGTTTAATGCAAAACTTTGACATAATGAAAATGCCTAAGTCCTAATTATTGACCCTTGGCCCCACCCAGGAGCCTGACCCTGCGGCAGAGACCCTTCACATCAAAGGTAATGGTCAAGAGTTATCATGAACCAAATATGAAAAGAATCTGACGTGTGGTTACAGAAATATGAACAATTAAAAAGGTTTAACACAAAACTTTGACATAATGAAAATGCCTAAGTCCTAATTATTGACCCCTGATCTCCACCCAGGGGTCTAGATATATCAGATCAAAGGTAATGCTAGAGAGATATAATGAACCAAATATGAAAAGAATCTGATATAAGGTTACAGAAATAAGAGCAATTATAAAAGGTTTAACGTAAAACTTTGACGTAAAGTTGACGAATGGAAAGATGGAATTATGGACAAACGGATGAACAGATTGAATGACAAAAACTATATTCTTTTATGTTCATGCATTTTCTCCTAATTCCGTTTCTTTACATGTATGGGTACAGCACTATGTTTTTTCCACTAGTTTTAAAAGGGAAAAACTTTTGCAACTTCCTGCTTGCTTCCTTGGATCTCGAAATGCTTCCAAAAAGGGATCTACTCTTAATGGAAAGAATCTGCTCCAAGAGGAGCAAATTCTTACTGCTAAGAGTTGACTTCCACTGAGAGGGGAGGCAAAAATGAAAATGGCAGAGTTGCTCCCCCTGTTAGTGAACCCATTCAGCTTAAGTAAGCCAAACTTTAGATTGGGTTGCATCTTGTGCTAAGTTTAAAGTTATTTAAGAAAATATATATATCTATATATAACCCAGAGAACCAATGGTCCTGTAGCTCACCTGACACCTTCTGTCAACAGACACAATTTGTCATTTTGCTCATTTGTTACAAATTTGAAACCAGTAGCTTAAAAGGTGTGCATATTTTAATTTAAAGATCTCAGTGACCTTGAGCAAAGTTCAAAAAATGAACTTGGCCTTTGATGATCTTGTCTTCATGCATTCATTTAGTTAACCATATTTCCCAATTATTATATCTAGGCTTAAAAAAATTCCGTAACATCAACTGTTTAAGCATTTTCCCACATAAAAGCATAACATAGCAAAGTTGACCTTGCCATAAATTAGGTCAAGGTCAATGCGCCGTCATGATTTGTACAAACTATGATGGGGCCGAGTCCTCAATGCTACATACCATGCCACGAGGTCCTTGTGCCTTTGGTTCTGCAGAAGTAGATTTTTTAACAGGAGTTTTACCATATATGGGCATGTCGTACACTTGAATGGTTTCTGAGAAATCCACTGCTTCAGCATTTTCCAATGCATCAAACTCGACCTTGCCATAAATTAGGTCACAGAAGAAGATTTTTGAAAGTTTTTTACCATATATGGATGTGGTGGCCATCTTGGTCATGTGACCTAGATCCTGGTAACAATCTTTCGTTGCCCCATTTCGCTGAGACTCCATATTAAATTTAGCTTCAGTCAGCCCAGTGGTTTCTAAGGAAAGGATGTTTGAAAATCTTGACGACGGACGGGCTGACAGAATGACATTGACCTTTAGTGACATAATATCTACAGCTGTTCATTTAGTTGACCATATATACCAAATGTTGTACCTTAGACTTAAACAGTTTCGGAGAAATCACTGTTTAGGCGTTATCCCATATAAAAGCCTAAGGTACCGAAGTTGACCAAGTCATAAATTAGGTCAAGGTCAACTCAAGGTCTTCATTTGTATAAATTATGATGGGCCTGAATGCCCAATGCTACATACCAAGTTTCAGGGTCATAGGCCTTTTGGTTCTGAAGAAGAAGATTTTTGAAGGGTTTTTACCATATATGGGTGTGGCGGCCATCTTGGTCAAGTGACCCAGACCCGGGGTATGAACTTTCGTTCCCCCACCACATTGAGACTCCATATGAAATTTGGCTTCAATCGGCCCAGTGGTTTCAGAGAAGAAGATGTTTGAAAATCTTGACAACGGATGGACCGACGGAATGACCTTGACCTTTAGTGACGTAATATCTTCAGCTCTTCATTTAGTTGACCATATATACACCAAATATTGTACCTTATACTTAAATAGTTTCTGAGAAATCCACTCTTTACGCCTTTTCCCATATAAAAGCCTAAGGTACCGAAGTTGACAGTGTCATAAATTAGGTCAATGTCACTGCAAGGTCATCATTTGTACAATCTATAATGGGCCCTCGTGCCCAATGCTACATACCAAGTTTCAAGGTCATCGGCCTTTTTGTTCTGGAGAAGAAGACTTTTGAAGGGTTTTTACCATATATGGGAGTGGCCGCCATCTTGGTCATGTGACCCGGATACCCCCAACAATCTTTCGTTCCCCCAACCTAGGAAGGCTCCATATAAAATTTGACTTCAATCGGCCTATTGGTTTCAGAGGAGAAGATGGTTGAAAATCTTGACGACGGACAGGCTGACAGATGGACCTTGACCTTTAGTGACATAATACCTTCAGCTGTTCATTTAGTTGACCATATATACCAAATATTGTACCTTAGACTTAAACAGTTTCGGAGAAATCCACTGTTTAGGCGTTTTTCCCATATAAAAGCCTAAGGTACCGAAGTTGACCGTGTCATAAATTAGGTTAAGGTCACCGCACGGTCATCATTTGTACAAACTATGATGGGCCTGCATGCCCGATGCTACATACCAAATTTCAAGGTCATAGGCCTTTTGGTTCTGAAGAAGAAGATTTTTAAGGGTTTTTACCATATATGGGTGTGGCAGCCATCTTGGTCATGTGACCCAGACCAGGGGTAGGAACTTTTGTTCCCCCACCCCACTGGGCTGCATATGAAATTTGGCTTCAACCTGCCCAGTGGTTTCAGAGAAGAAGATGTTTGAAAATGTTGACAACGGATGGACCGACGGAATGACCTTGACCTTTAGTGACATAATATCTTCATTAGCTCATTTAGTTGACCATGTATACCAAGTATTGTACCTAAGACTTAAATAGTTTCTGAGAAATCCACCGTTTAAGCATTTTCTCATATAAAAGCCTAACGTTCCAAAGTTGGCCGTGTCATAAATTAGGTCAAGGTCACCGCAAGGTCATCATTTGTACAAACTATGATGGGCCCGCATGCCCGATGCTACATACCAAGTTTCAAGGTCATAGGCCTTTTGATTCTGGAGAAGAAGATTTTTGAAGTGTTTTTACCATATATGGGCATGGCGGCCATCTTGGTCATGTGACCCAGACCCCGGGTAGGAACTTTTGTTTTTCCACCCCACTAAGACTCCCTATGAAATTTGGCTTCAATCGGCCCATTGGTTTCGGAGAAGAAAATGTTAGAAAATGTTGACAACGGATGGACCTACCGAATGACATTGACCTATAGTGACATAATATCTTCATTTGCTCATTTAGTTGACCATGTATACCAAGTATTGTACCTTAGACTTAAATAGTTTCTGAGAAATCCACCGTTTAAGCATTTTCTAATATAAAAGCCTAACATTCCAAAGTTGACCATGTCATAAATTAGGTCAAGGTCACCACAAGGTCATCATTTGTACAAACTATGATGGGCCCGCATGCCCGATGCTACATACCAAGTTTCAAGGTCATAGGCCTTTTGGTTCTGGAGAAGAAGATTTTTGAAGTGTTTTTACCATATATGGGTGAAGTGGCCATCTTGGTCATGTGACCCAGACCAGGGGTAGGAACTTTTGTTTATCTACCCCACTTAGACTCCATATGAAATTTGGCTTCAATCGGCCCAGTGGTTTCAGAGAAGAAAATGTTAGAAAATGTTGACGATGCATGGACCGACGGAATGACCTTGACCTTTAGTGACATAATATCTTCATTTGCTCATTTAGTTGACCATGTACACCAAGTATTGTACCTTAGACTTAAATAGTTTCTGAGAAATCCACCGTTTAAGCATTTTCTCATATAAAAGCCTAACGTTCCAAAGTTGACCGTGTCATAAATTAGGTCAAGGTCACCGCAAGGTCATCATTTGTATAAACTATGATGGGCCCGCATGCCCGATGCTACATACCAAGTTTCAAGGTCATAGGCCTTTTGGTTCTGGAGAAGAAGATTTTTGAAGGGTTTTTACCATATATGGGCTTCTGTATCGCATGATCCAGATATTCCATGTATATACCTGATTGTGTTAGCACAACTTAATAAAATAGCCCTATCCGATGGGTCATTCAGAGAAATAAAGCTTAACATTGTTCCATGAAACTCCTTTTTGGGGAGCGTAGTGGCGCAATGGGTTAAGCTCATGTCTCTGAATCGCTAGGCGGAGTTGTCGTAGTCGGCGTGGGTTCGAGTCCCAGTGGGTACTTCTTCATTTCTCAACTATATATATATATATATATATATATATATATATATATATATATATATATATATACATATATATTTTATGGCAGTGAATTGATGTGTTTTGTAAGAAAACATTATCAAATTAAATATAAGAAATAACTTTTATTTATTTAGCTTTTTTCCCTGTCGCTTAGCCTTGAATGTAAAAACTAAATAGTCAATTTCTGTATGATCCCCTATATGGATCATACAATGTGCACTCAAGATAGGAATACTCACCTGATTATAAAAGGTCCTCTTTTCTGTAACAATGATCTGTCCTTCTTGAAAAGATCTATCAAACTGACCATAAATTTTGTAAAATACTCATTTGGAACAGTTCTACTTTCAGATATACACCTTTTAGGTGAGTTTTCACAACTGTTTGTGTCTCCTTTCTCTAGAGAGTCGCTTTGAACATTGTTTGTGGTTTCAATATCTGAAGATTTCTCCAAAGAGCTATAAGTATTTATTGTAACTTCTTTCACAGGAGAGTCATTTACAGTTGAAGACATATTGTTTATTGCACTTTGCCCAGCTGGATTTGTAGAGATCTCTGCTAAAGCCTGAAGACCTAGTAAAACTGCCTGAAATAGAAAAAAAATTTGCGCTAAAAATATTTGAGAAAACCCAAAGTACCCTCTATGTATAGTTAGCATGTAAAAGTTATCTGTCCAAAACTAAATGTACATTATTACTGCACATTTGTTAATTTTGCCATTAACAATATTTCTGTTTTAGAATTATTTTCAACTAATCGCTAGATTTTTCTTTCAAACAGATGTCATGTAAACGGTACTTTATACATTTAGTTCTACATCTGTTTGTACTTTGAACAGTATTTTCTAAATGTTGTCCTATGTACACTCAATTTTTCATGTAAATGTTTTGTACTCGGGAGAAGATGCCCATAAGTTGCAAAGCTTGTTATCTAATCCCGCTGTATGTTTATTATGTTATTACATATGTAGTTATTCATTGAATAAAATATTGTTTAAACTAAACTAACAATATATATCATTCATGGTTTGCTTGTTTTTTAAGCAAAACAATTGCTTAGTTGTTCTAACCAGATATACCCATGACGATAAAGGACAGTGATGATGTTAACCCTTAAACCACCTAAAACAACAAGAGGCCCACGGGCCACAAAGCTCACCAGATCTCTAGCTCAAAATTGCTATCAAATTTGTATAGGCCAAAAATTGCTGTCAATTCGTACAGGCTAATATAAAATATACAACTACAAAGTCTCAGTCTGACAGTCTGTTGAGTTGACAACAAAATATATATTGATTGCAGTAAATGCCATTGTTTAATTTTCCCCATTGCAAGTCAATGCAACCCTAAGTTGCCATAGCAACCAAACTAAAGAGCCGATTTTATAAAAAAAACATAAGTTTTCAATCATCCTGCCTAAGGATACTACAGAGGAAATCTGGGCCTTATCAGCCCAGTGGCTTCTGAGGAGATCATTTTTTTAAGTATTTTTTCCATTTTTTTTGCATTTTGGTTTCCATGGCAACCAATAAAAGGAGCATGGGCAAAAAAAAAAAAACACATAGCTAATAAGAGACTTCTCAAGGAACAATCTATAAAAGTTTTGTCAAAATATATGCAATGGCTTGGCAGTAAATGCCATTTTTCAATTTTCCCCATTATAAGTCAATGCAACTCTAAGTTGCTAAAGCAACCAAACTAAAGAGCCGATTTTCATAAAGAACTAAAATTTTCAATCCCCTAGCTCAAGGATGCCACAGATGAAATCTGGGCCTTACTGGCCCAGTGGCTTAAGTGAAGATAATCTTTGAAGTATTTTTTCCATTTTTTTTACATTTCTGTTTCCATGGCAACCAATAAAAAGAGCAGTGGGCCAAAAAACATATAGCTGATAGAAGAATTCTCAAGGAACATTTCTATAAAAGTTTTATCAACATTATCTGCAATGGCTTAGCAGAAAATGCCAGTTTTCAATTTTCCCCATTATAAGTCAATGGAAAATATAAGTTGCCATAGCAACCAAACTAAACAGCCCATGATCATAAAAAACACAAACTTTCAATCCCCAAGCCCAAGGATGCCACAGATGAAATCTGGGCCTTATCGGCCCAGTGGCTTGAGAGGAGATAACTTTTTAAGTATTTTTTTCCTTTTTATTTGCATTTCGATTTCCATGGCAACCAATAAAAGGAGCAGTGGGCAAAAAAACATATAGCTGATAGAAGACATCTCAAGGAACATTTCTATAAAAGTTTTATCAACATATCTGCAATAGCTTGGCAGAAAATGCCATTTTTCAATTTTCCCCATTTTAAGTCAATGGGAACTCTAAGTTGCCATAGCAACCAAACTTAAAGGCCAATTTTCACAAACTTTCAATCCCCCTTCCCAAGGATGCCATAGATGAAATTTGGGCCCAATCCGCCTAGTGGCTTCAGAGGAGATGTCGTTTAAAAGTGTTGACTGACAACAGACTACGCCAGACAGAGGACATACGACGACGGACCACTGCCTATCCTACAAGCTCCCCCGGAGCCTTCGGCTCTGGTGAGCTAAAAATAGTTGGGTTTGCAAACAGCATAAATCCAGATGAGGCGGCTCATGAAGAGCTGGAAACAATTTTTTGATTTTGCAGACATAAATTTTGTTGTCTACTTTTTTGGCGCTTTAATGGTTAGCACCAGTTTGGTGCACACCTGGCTTTCCGTTTTGTATTTATTAAAATGTCTGCTTCTTTCAGAAATATGGAAAACAAGAAACAACATCTGACTCTACGCAGATCCCCTCAAGACCAGTCTTTATGCAATTTATCCCATACAATTTTAAGAGCAATCATTTATATAATTTACATCAATGTAGATGGTTGCATAAGACAGCACTTACCTCGTCTGACTGTTTGTCATCTGCTAATGTTTCAAGTAGAACAGGAAATATCTGACCCATATAACGAAATGTCTGAAATGATTAGATACCATGATAAAAATTCTATGGAATGCTGTGTCATGCCTGTCTGCATACTGTCACAGAAACTCAGGTAAATTGGAAAACTTGATGAAAGTAAATGCTGCCAACACTGTAGCAAGAAAAGCAATACCTATGTCATGCTTTCAGCTAGTTAAGGTATTTAGATACACAATAACTCTGTATCGACTTATTAAAACACATAACAGAGTTATTGTTCGTGGTGAATCAATCAACTATGGAATATATACACACTTACAATGCCTACCATAAAGATCCTAAGTTTTCGGGCAGATACGTCTGTATAAACAGTGGAAACCGTGATCAGACTGTTCCTTAGGAACCAGAATGATCAAGGTCTTTACAATTTCAATTCCATCTGCGCATTTTTGAGGCATTACTCTATGGTAGACCCGGAACAACAGGAAAATAAATAACAGGGCAAGGACCGGCTGTGTTTGCAGCAGGTGCAGTATTTGGACAGTCTTTTTTGGGGATATTTTTTAACTTAAACAGTGTTTTTCTAGGAAACAAAACGGTGAAATGTTTGTTTTTTTGTTTTATTCTGTATCATACAATGTACGTTTTATTAAAACAATATGCATAAGCATGCCCCATCGATTGAATATATATTTCATGACGTTTTTCATGAAATTCAATTTTCTTGCATTTTTTTAAAAAAATGTAAAAATATACTTATAATCAAGATAATTGCAATTTTTCTTACCAGTCTGTTTCAAATACCCTATGTTAAAGATTATATGATTTGCAGAAATGAAAGTGCATCCTTGTGCTAGAGACATGAATTTTAATGGAAAATGTGTAAAAAAAAGTATGTATAAATACAAAAGTTTGTTTTTTAGGAAAACAAAACGGTGAAAAATTTTCTTTTCTTATCCAAATGTTTTATAGCCCTTTGGGTTATTCAGCTGGTATAATAAAATGAATGCCCCACCAATATCTTTATTCACCATTCGTCTACCTTAAGAAATGAATTTCATTTTTCTGAGGTTTATCGAAGTGTAAACTACATTGGGTCACGTGCAAAGTGAATGAACCCGGAAGGGGTTCATGTAAACTTTGCTAGTGGCCCAATGTAGTTTACACTTCGATAGCTTTCAGAAAAATTAAGTTCATTGCTTATATTTACATTCGTTTCAATCAAATTTCTCATGAAAAATCATATATAAGCGCTAAAATTGAAGCAGTAAAACATGTACACGCAGTTTTTTCTGCTAACAGCAGGGCGGCATGCATGACGTCATGACATTGCTGATGTCCAATCAGGTTGTATAGCCATTGTTTATTTTGACGTCATTGACGTCGCGTGTCTCAATGTAATTATTGGAATGTAAACTACATTGCGTTCCAATGGTTTACTGTGGGGCTTTTCAGGTGAAAGCAAACAAACAATTTGAAGGGACAGAAATATGTGAGTAGACAGTCTTTTGTGGCCCTCAGTCGATGTTAACCACTTCTACTTCATGTGGGTTGTAAACACAGACCTCCGGACACAGCAAATGTCAAACACCTCAAATCTATTGAGAAGGGCTGCAAATATGAAAAGATCAGAGTTGCTTTCCCTGAAACTGTACCCATTTACCTTAAAGAAAGGTCTAAAAATCACTTGATATCTGCAAGACTTTTGTATTCTCTAAGTTTGCATACTGAATGACTACCAAAATTAAAATTCTCACTAAAAATTTCAGTAACAGCTGTATAGTGACATCTTCATTAATAATTCTGGAACTTTCTTTAAATTTCATGTTTGTCAAAATGAACAGCTCAAGTTTCCTAAGCAATTTACACACAAACTCAATGATACATTAATACACTAGCCCCTCCCTGTTTAACCTTTTGCATGCTGAGTTTTAATATCAGCAGCTGACATTTTATAATGACTTATTTTTCCCCAAGGCGACAATCTGAAAGCAATGGTAAGCCCTGCTATCTATGAAATGTCCTTTGTCATATGTTGATTTCACCTAAAGGTTAATACTACCTAATCTTAGGTTATAAGCCTGTACCTTTTTTGGCACTTTGTTAAGTAAATGACAGAACCATCGTAATGATGCTATCCTTGTCTGAAACTCTGCATGATCCAAAAGCTTGCACAGCACTGTGATGGCAGACGCAACATCTAACTGAACACAACTGAAATGAAATAAAATAAAATATGCTTATATACTTAAGGCCAAAAGTTCTGCACGGATGTTAATTTAACATCCGTGCAGAACTTTTGTCCTTAAGTATATGATAATTGATATTATATCATCTCATATGTGACATACAGTATTTATTCTGCTATGAAACAGAGTTTGCCTCTCTCTAGAATGGCCCATAATATCTAAATCAGTCTTATGGAATTCTGCTACAAGATGGGTTTTCCCTTCCAGAACAATCTAAAGATGGACCCAGATTTTCAGATTGTTTCGGAAGGGAAAAAATCCTGTCTTATAATTGAATAAATACTCAGGGATAAAGCTAGAGGGAGACTAGGGAGAAACAGGCTTCTTGCACATTCAAATTTCTCCTTGTTTTGAGCTGAAGGAGAAGTTTAACCCTATTGCACTCAGAACAGCCAAAACTCCATAGAGTTTTGGCTGTTCTGAGTGCAATAGGGTTAAATGTATAGTATATAAATAAGGGCATGGATTAACATTCCCTAAAATCAGATAAACTTCTCTCTCATTCACATCCCAAGCTTGATTCTTGATACGGTATATCATTTCTTGCTCATTTGTTGCTTTGTTTTACATATATACATTGTATAATTACTGTAATGTGCCTAAATTTTGGGACACCTAAAATAATTAATTTTCCATTTGGGACAAATGGAAAATTAATTATTGTAGGTGTCCCAATACTTACACACATTACGGTACTTGACATAACATAAACTTGACATGAATGCTAGAAACTATGCGAGGTACCTTCAATCAAACCAAAATTCTTTACGATATTATCATTTTCAACAACATTGATACAATTTCTGCATCTGAATAACAAAAAGTCCTAATAATAAAATCATAGTATCAGCCATTTTATACATTTCATACTTCATGTAGATGCTCAGTAACTTCAAACTGACAAAAATGCATGATAAAAAGTTGCTTCATCACATCATTAATAAATGGTCACTATGGAATACAAAACAAGAGGGCCATGGTGGCCCTGAATCGCTCACCTGAGCATTAATCAGTTCACTGGCTCTGGTGAAGATTTATAAGAGTTTTTACCATACTAACATTTGACCTAGTTTTTGACCCGACATGACCCAGTTTCAAACTTGGCCTGGATATTGTAAGAATAAACATTCTGACACAGTTTCATTGAGATTGGATTAAAACTGTGCCCTCTGGAGCGTATACAAGGTCGTTCTTATATTTGACCTAGTGACCAATGTTTTGACCCGACACGACCCAGTTTCAAACTTTACCTAGATTTCATTAAGATAAACATTCTGGCAGAGTTTCATGAAGATTGGATCAAAACTGTGCCCTCTAGGGTGTACACAAAGTTTTTCTAAGATTTGACCTTGAGCCGACGTGACTCAGTTTCATAGGGGGCTTAGATATATGGACAATAAACATTTTGACATAGTTTCATGAAGATTGGATCAAAACTATGCCTTCTAGTGCTTACACAACGTTTTTCTAAGATTTGACCTAGTGACCTAGTTTTTACCCGACATGACCTACTTTCAAACTTGGCCGAGAGTTACTGAAGATAAACATTCTGACAAAGTTTCATAAAGATTAGATCAAAACTGTGTCCTCTAGAGCGTACACAAGGTTTTTCTATGATTTGACCTAGTGACCTAGTTTTCGACCCAACATGACCCAGTTTCAAAGTTGTCCTACATATTATGAGTATAAACATTCTGACAAAGTTTCATGAACTTTGAATCAAAACTGTGCCTTCTAGAGCGCACACAAGGTTTTTCTAAGATTTGACCTAGTGACCAAGTTTTTGACCCGACATGACCCAGTTTCGAACTTGGCCTAGAGTTTATGGAAATAAACATTCTGACAATGTTTCATAAAGATTGGATCAAAACTGTGTCCTCTAGAGCGTACACAAGGTTTTTCAATGATTTGACCTAGTGACCTAGTTTTTGACCCGACGTGACCCAGTTTCGAACTTGTTCTAGATATTATGAGGATAAACATTCTGACAAAGTTTCATGAAGATTGGATCAAAACTGTGCCTTCTAGAGCGCACACAAGGTTTTTCTAAGATTTGACCTAGTGACCAAGTTTATGACTCGACATGACCCAATTTCGAACTTGGCCTAGAGTTTATGGAGATAAACATTCTGACAATGTTTCATAAAGATTGGATCAAAACTGTGTCCTCTAGAGCGTACACAAGGTTTTTCAATGATTTGACCTAGTGACCTAGTTTTTGACCCGACGAGACCTAGTTTCAAACTTGTTCTAGATATTACGAGGATAAACATTCTGACAAAGTTTCATGAACTTTGGATGAAAACTGTGCCTTCTAGAGCGTTCACAAGGTTTTTCTAAGATTTGACCTACTGACCAAGTTTTGACCCGACATGACCCAGTTTCAAACTTGTCCTACATATTTTGAGGATAAACATTCTGACAAAGTTTCATGAACTTTGGATGAAAACTGTGTCCTCTAGAGCGTACACAAGGTTTTTCTATGCTTTGACCTAGTGACCTAGTTTTTGACCCTACATGACCTACTTTCAAACTTGGCTGAGAGTTTATGGAAGTAAACATTCTGTCAAAGCTTCATAAAGATTAGATCAAAACTGTGTCCTCTAGAGCGTACACAAGGTTTTTCTATGATTTGACCTAGTGACCTAGTTTTTGACCCGACATGACCCAGTTTCAAACTTGTCCTACATATTATAAGGATAATCATTCTGACAAAGTTTCATGAACTTTGGATCAAAACTGTGCCTTCTAAAGCGTACACAAGGTTTTTCTAAGATTTGACCTAGTGACCTAGTTTTCGACCCAACGAGACCCAGTTTCGAACTTGGCCTAGAGTTTATAGAGATAAACATTCTGACAATGTTTCATAAAGATTGGATCAAAAATGTGTCCTCTAGAGCATACACAAGGTTTTTTCTATGATTTGACCTAGTGACCTAGTTTTTGACCCGACGTGACCTAGTTTCAAACTTATCCTAGATATTATTAGGATAAACTTTCTGATTAAGTTTCATGGACTTTGGATCAAAACTGTGCCTTCTAGAGCGTACACAAGGTTTTTCAAAGATTTGACCTAGTGACCTAGTTTTTGATCCAACATGACCCAGTTTCGTACTTGGCCTAGAGTTTATGAAGATAAACATTCTGACAATGTTTCATAAAGATTGGATCAAAACTGTGTCCTCTAGAGCGTACACAAGGTTTTTCTATGATTTGACCTAGTGACCTAGTTTTTGACCCGACATGACCCAGTTTCGAACTTGGCCTAGATACTATGAGAATAAACATTCTGACAAAGTTTCATGAACTTTGGATGAAAACTGTGCCCTCTAGAGCGTACACAAGGTTTTGCTAAGATTTGACCTAGTGACCTAGTTTTTGACCCGACATGACCCAGTTTCGAACTTGGCCTAGATTTAATGGAGATAAACATTCTGACAAAGTTTCATAAAGATTGGATCAAAATTGTGTCCTCTAGAGCGTACACAAGGTTTTTCTATGATTTGACCTAGTGACCTAGTTTTAGACCCGACGTGACCCAGTTTCGAACTTGTCCTAGATACTATGAGGATAAACATTCTGACAAAGTTTCATGAACTTTGGATGAAAACTGTGCCCTCTAGAGTGTACACAAGGTTTTTCTAAGATTTGACCTAGTGACCTAGTTTTTGACCCGACATGACCCAGTTTCGAACTTGGCCTAGATTTTATAAAGACTAACATTCTGACAAAGTTTCGTAAAGATTGGATCGAAACTGTGCCCGCTAGAGTGTACACAAGCAAAAGTTGACGGACGTCCGGACGGACGGACGTCCGGACGTCCGGACGGACGTACGACGGACGACGGACATCACGGTATCCCAAAAGCTCACCCTGAGCACTTCGTGCTCAGGCGAGCTAAAAAATTGTTTGCTTTGGTGGAATAGTTAAGCCCTCTAAAAAAATTTTAATCTAATGGTATACCAATTTGTAGTTTTGCCATTCATGCAAACATCTTGTAGGCGATTTTGAAACTCTGAAAGCGAATGAGTACAACTCCATGTTTTTCAGCCAGTTTTGAGACTTCTTGTTTGCTTCTCTGGACAACATACCCTTCTAAAGTGGGGTTTCTCTTATGGAAAAAATTGAATTTGCTCGCTCACCTAGGAGAAAATTATTTCCTTTAAGAGCTGATCCCCTTTGAGAAAGGAGGCCAAAAAATGAATAACATATCCCCTGAAAGTGTACCTAGTCACCTTATTAAGCAGTTTTCTGGTAAATAAAACTGGATCAAAAAAGTATTCTCTTGCCGTATGCAGTGCTCCAGATAAGGTGGATTTTTAAAGTAATTCAAAGATAATTTTTTTTTTTATTTCTCATCAGAAACATATGTTGTGACCCCTCATTAGAACCATCTTGGTGAGACAGTTCTAATGAGGGGTCACAACATATGTTTTTATGGAAGATAAGGATAATTATCCCTAAATTATCCCTGTTACCCCTTCTTATCTGGAGCACTGAGTATGTAACTGCATGGGTAGTGAATTGGTCTAGGCTCCCCACCACTTGAATCAGCATACATGTAACTGTTTGCACAGTAATCCAACCAAGCTTTGTCACCATCTAGGCTCATGCCTTGAGAATTTTGTCTGTGCACCACTCACATAATAAATAGTCATATTGAAGATAGCATGCATACATGAACTAAGCTACTTAAACATAAACAGGGAACCAGTTAACAGAAAAACACCATTAGTATGTAATATACTCCTCGCCAAAAGTTTCGCATATTTTCAAAGTAAATATACCAGGATTTTTAGAAGTCATAATACTTTAGTTCTTACTTTTAGAATGAAGATAAATGCATTCTTTAATCAACACTAATGCTTAAGCATTGTAAAAACACCAAATTTAAATTGATTTGAGCACGCACTGCACAAAGCGAGCACAGAAATAAAAGCCCCCAAAATTCACATTTTCGAAAGAAAATAATCCTTTGTTTTAATGATTAAAAAAGCAGTAATTTCATATTTGCCAAAAACATTTAGCGTAACAAAAGGTTAAATTGGTGTAATTTTAAGAAAAGTAATTCACAGCGCATTACAACGATACTTATTTTCTTCCCAAAATGTGTTTCTTGGACATATAATGTTATGTGTTTGCGCCCTTTGTGCAGTTGCTATTTAAATTCAATTCAAAGTTGCTAATTTTACGATGATTAATCATTGGTGTTGATGATAGAATGCATTAACTTCCATAGAAAGTAAGAATTAAATTGTTATTATCTCCAGTACTCTTGTTATATTTGTTTTAACAGTATGCTGAACTTTTGGCGAGGAGTATATTATGAAAACTTTATCTACCCTAAGCATTCATAAAACTACAAACAAACATTGCAGATCCTTATCAGCCTGCTCCTAATGAGCAGTCTGACCTGGATCTACACTGTTTAATCAAGCGTTTCTTTCTCAAGGCCTAGACAGGAGCCCCAGTAGCTCAGTAGGTTAAGCCCTGGCCTGGGGAGCTAACGTTTTGGGCTAGAATCCCACTAGAGGTGAAAATCTTTCATCCATAAATATCACCCTCCCAGCACCCTGATCTTACTGAAATACCGTTGAAAAGAAGGTAAAATCTCAAGTCATCCATCCATCTGAAGGCTTAGAGTAGATGTGATAGTCACAATGATAGTCACAATACACATGTAGCAATATAGGAGGGGAGATAATTAAAATTGAATTAGATACCAGCAAAAGTGGATGTTAAGACGTGTGAGCAGTAAAGACCCCAAATTTGATCAGCCTTTACTGAGTCTGAGAACTCCAAAGATTGCATGAGCTGACAGCGGAGTCCCTCGCCATGCTGATCCAGGTTTTCAATGGTCCCACATATCTTCAGCTTCTTTTTGCTGATATACAGACTAAGGTTACAAACCCAAATTACAAGAAAGAAACCAAAACCACAGTTAAACGAACCTAAACAATGTGATTACAACAAGGTACCTTCTCACTTCATCAAGCATCAATTAAGGCGAATGGATACAACTTCCTATTTTTCTGTCATTTAAATAAATGGAAACAACTTTATGACTTCCCATTGCTCTGCCCACCAAAAGGCCCAATTAAAATGGAAACTACTTTTAAAGGAAAGAATTTGCTCCCCATGGGAGAAAATTCTTTCCTTCAAAAGAAGCCTCTTCTGAAATGGAAGACTGCAGTTTCTTGGTATGAAGTACACTGTATTATCCTTTGAAAAGTTCCATTTCACCTTAAACCAAGCTACAATCAACATGCACATACTGTACCTGGGTGTAACAAACTCATATGTATCTAGAGTATTTATCTGTCCCTTCCTGTAGATATCAAATTGTATGTACTGATTAACATTAACAAGAATTCTGCAGAATGTAGTGTCTCATCTGTCATTGTATTGTCACAAAGCAGACTTAAACGTGAAAACTCGACAAAGTTTACACCGCCACCTACAAAACAAGAAAAGTAATGCCTATCTCTCGCTTCCACTAATCACAGGTGACTAAGCTGTGTATCTGCAAGCAGGCTGCAGAGCTTAAAAAAAAAGGTGTTTTTATGGTCATTCTGAGATCATTTCTGGTTATTCTCCAGAAAATAATCTGTGAAACTTTATGTCTCCCCTGTACCGGGTTGTCAGAAAGAGGTGCCTATACTACTTACGGCTAAACTAGAAACTCGACAAAAGTTTATGCTCCCAATGCTGCCAACGATAATAACCGGCCAATGCCTGAACAGCAATACCTATGTCTTGCTCCACTTGTCTCACATGAGATAACAGCATATGTTGTCCCTTCTTTAATATCAGAACCCTTTCAGTGAGGTAGTTGTGAAGAAGGAAGTGGGGCCTAACATCTTTTTATTCTGATGTGGGCGCCAGGGTGACAACAATAGCTCTTCCTGTACTTTCATACAGGTGAGCTAAAAACTGTTCATGCAAGTTTTTGAAACTGGTTAACAGTATCAAAATTGCTGTGATGATTGTAGTTGCAACTTTTTTATGAGACTTTTTAATCAACAAGAGCTGTCACCAGACAGGGTAGCTCGCCTGAACTGGCCCTTGCCCATCATGAACACAAAGTTCTAAGAATATGATCTTGACCTCAAAGGTCAATTAAGGTGATGCTGCTACCATGTAAAAATCTCTGGAGCAGTATCTGTCATCAGTCTGGGTATAACTTTCCATCTAGGCAGTGTGAAACTATAAACCGTCAGCTCGTGATCTTGACCTACAGGCTGATGAGAGCCGTAGGGTTGGTAGTGTATACAACTCTAGACAAGCACCTAGAAGAATTCTAAGTATCAAGGTTGGTAGTGTATACAACTCTAGACAAGCACCTAGAAGAATTCTAAGTATCAACTAAATTGATCCACACACTAAGAAAACACTGAGCCTTTAGGGAACTTTAACGAAAAATTTTAACAAAAAATTTATAAGCCCATGACCGTGACCTCAGTCATCAAAGGGATGGGGTGGTACTGCATAAAATTTAGACTACTACCAAACATCTGTGGAAGTATAAAGGAAATCTTTCAAAGGGTGAAGGAGATTTAGCCAAGAACATATAAATATTTTTATGTCTGTGACCTTGACATATAGGTCATATCTAAATTTTGGACCAATATCTATCATCATACCAAATATAATTCTAATGAATCAAAGGGTTTACAAACTGTGAGATCTTAGAAACTTTAACGTAAAACTTTAACGTAAAACTTTAACATAGAATTTCTAAGTCAGTGACCTTGACCTATAGGTCATGACCAGGGGTGGGGATGATGTTGAATAAAACTTTGGACCAATATGTATCATACATAATTAAAATTGGTCGAAAGGTTTACAAACTATGAAATCATAAAAACCTTTTTTTTAACATAAAACTTTAACATAAAATTTCCAACTCCCTGACCTTGACCTACGGGTCATGACCAGGGGTGGGAATGGTGCAGATTAAAATTTTGGACCAATATCTATCATCATACTATATATATATTTCAAATCAATCATAGGGTTTAGAAACTATGAGGTCTTAAAAACTTTAACGTAAAACTTTAACATTTTGCTAGCGCCGCCGCTGCCCCAGACGCCGGGGGTAGTACAACAGCTCTTCCTGAACTTTGTTCAGGCGAGCTAAAAAGTCATCAACATGGCTTATATCAGGGAAAATACTGATAAATAAAACCTATCTTATAAACTGCATTCTATAAGAAAAGAAAGCAATGACTCTGATACATACTTATCTGCCTCTTGTGTCTGTTTCGCAGTGGCATCGTTAGTTAGCTCCCCTTGGTTACTCTCCAACTTGGAGTCTGAGGGAGTACCAACAGCAGGAGTGGGGTTATCATCCAGTTCATCAATCAGGTTCATAAGGGCAGCATTTAATCCTTCTGCAGCTTCTTTTACACTGAAATTAAAACATGTGACACAGAACTGAATTATTTAAAAAATTAATAAATAAATAAAAATTTACACTGAAGCAAAATTGACCTTTCTGTAAAAAGGTCAAAGGTCAAAAAACTTATAGGGCATCCCAGATGCTGTGTACCAAGTTTCAATGTCACTGGCCAGTTGGTTCAGAAAAAGAAGATTTTAAAGGTTTCTAGTATATATGGGCATAATAGCCATCTTTGTCTAGTGACAACAACCATTTAAACAAACTTTCACTCCCCAAACCCCTGGAGGCTATGTATGAAGCTTGGTTCCAAACAGCCATGCATTTTCAGAGGAGATGTTTGAAAATGCTGACAGATAGCAACAGAAGATGAGGAAGATGATGGCAGATGAAAGCGCCTTCAACTAAGGAGAACTAAAAACCACATCATTATCTAAAATAGAGACAACCACCAAGCAAGGATAAAACAATGAGATTAGATTCTATGATGAGGTTAAGGCCAAGACAATGAAATCTCAGGCTAGTTTTCAGATTATTAGTTTCATGTGAGGCTTGCCAAGCATGAGACTTAAATTATCTGAAAACGAACCTGAGTTTTCCTTGTCAGGGTCTCAACTCCTGATTATTTTTCTCACCCATTATATAAATTTTAATAAAACACAGTATTATTATCATTAAATGCTTAATCTTTTGTTCAGGCCATTACTATATACTTCAAGCTTATTTTATATGGGTGGTTCTGTCATGTTAATGACTGACAGCTAATTAGAAATCTACAGTGACACTGCCTGCACAGCAATTGCTGTCATTTTCATATCCTGCATGCAACTGATATGGAGGTAACAAGTAGAGTTGTTGAAATTAACATGATTGGGCTATATTAAGCAATGATTGACAGATTGAGACAGCTTTTAGAGCCCAGGCTGAGACAGCAGGCCAAGACAGAAAAATCTCAGACAGCTCTAGAAAGGAATATTCTTGTCCAATGGGTGAAAAAATGTCATATCAACCCTGATGTAGCATCAAGACACTGCATCAACACTAATACAACATGGTTTTAACCACATGTGCCCATGACATTGCACTGTCATTGATATGATGATGTTTCACTGTTATTTAGTCATGAATTCTAGGACACTCTAATAATATGTGGAACCAAATATGAAATAGGTGAAATAAACGACATGCAAATATAAGGTAATGTATAATACATGAGGTTATATCAAGTTTCTACTGCAGTTGTAATATGTAATATAAATCCTTCATAATCAGGAAATAGATATCAATATGGGCCATATTGTGAAGATGTGATATAATGTTACATTTTGTGAACTTTGTATGTTTTTCTGGGTACACTTACAGCAGAATTCAATTCTGAACTCAGGCCCATGTGAAGTGAGTATTTGATAATTTTAGAACAAATGACTCCCTCAAAATGACGTAAACAGGTTACACACAACAATAACAGTCAGTGCAAAATTATGTCATAAATGATTATAAACCTTTTCTTTAATCAACCTCCAACAGGTATTGGCTGAAAAGAACTCACATGCACAGGTTAGAGATTAGGGCTATCATTATGTTACTGACTCCCCTATTCACAAAATTTTAAACATGCTAGTAAAAATGGCTTTGAGTCAATCAACTTATGATGACAAGATATTCATGAAATTTCAAGAAGAGTATGTACTGATATGTCACCTTTGCCTACGGAACAATGTTTTCGCTGACAATTATTTGCAAAAGTCTGACTTGCCTTGCAAACTTTTAATCAGTTTCATTCTTTTGTGATTATTTCATAAAGAAATATGTGGGGTAAACCTTCAAGTGATGAATGGTATTTGCACCAATAAGAAGTCAAAGGAATTGACAATTTCTTTATTCCCACTTCTCATAATGGTTCTCTGCACTGATAAAAGCAATAATCATTTCAGGATAGTTTTATTTTCATGAAACTTAGCATTTTTGAAGTTTCAAGGAAATAAAACTTTCATCACCATCCCCCGATTTTAGACCCTTACCTTTTCTTTGATTTGGTCTCAATCTCAGTTGATGCCAGACTTGGTAATATTGCTTGTAGAATTCCCGATAGAAATGGCAGCATGGACCGTCCAGCCAGCTGAACAAATTCTCTCAACCAGTTGATTGCTGTGTAACTTATTAAGTCATCTGTAACAGAAGAAATGAGAATTCCATGGAATACTGTGTCATGCCTGTCTGTGACCCCTATACTATTCACAGAGCTACACAAGCAAAACCTGGGGCCGTATTCATAAAACGACTTAAGTTGTTGCTATGCTGTTGCTAAGGCTAAATTTCTTTGAAGGAGATTCCCTACAACTATGAAATTTGCTCTGGAGGAACAATCTTTCAAAGACATACATCAGCTCTTATCTTATTATATTCCTTCTAATAAATGAATCTGGTGCACTGAACTTAACAAAGTGGGGCAATAAAAACTTTATGAATCCTGAATAGGACTGCGGTTCTTCAGATGAAATGATGAAACAAAGTATGATAGCCATCCCTGGCCATTAACAGGCTGTTTTCAGTGACTGCATATAGTGTATTGCTCATTATTAATCTGAGACATTTTCAATTTTCCTTGTTTACTTTGGATTTTACATATGGTTACATTTATGGCAATGGAAATTGGGATCTTTTCACCAGAAACTTTGCTAGCTAAGGTCAAATCACTTTCTAATTTATTTTTTCCATGAGAAAAAAACGTGGGTGCAATTATTAGATAAGATGTTTTTTGAAGAAAAAAAAAAACAAGCAAATTCGATGAACTTATGTCCCCCACCTTTGGAAAAAAGAAGGCAGGATGCACAATCACAAAATGTACAATGTTCAAAACTCTGCTACAGATTTTTTTCATTTTTATAATTTTGAATACCAAGGTTTCACTGATGTTCCATGCCAAAATTCAGACAAATATACCCAGTGGTTCTGGAGAAGAAGTTGATTTTGTTGTTTTTGCTATTTTTAGTACTGGCGGCCATCTTGGATTTTCAACCTGACCCACTTTTACAATTCTGAGACCCTGGAGTCAGGCCATGCTCCATGTGAAATTTGAAAACCATGGGACCAGTAGTTTTACAGAAGAAGATGTTTGAAATTTTGTTTTTAGGTGTTGATGGACGACGCACGAGACGACGCATGACATACGCCGGACGACGCACGACGTACGCCGTACGACGCACGCTGGACAGGCCAGGTGAGCTAAAAACTGTAGAAGGAGCTAAAAACTGTAGAAGAAGTTGTGCACGCAAGGTATATACTGTCAATAGGTCTTCTGATGTGGCAAAATGGTTAAGTTCATACAGTGAAAAAAGTGGTAAAATATTATCCGACCATAATCCCTGAATCACATGCATATCTACAGACCATGAGAAAGAAGTCCTCAAAGTTTCAGAATGATTCATGGAAAACAGTAGGAGGATTGTACTCATAAGGTCTTCTGATGCTGAAAATGACTAAGTTTGCAAAGCATAAAAAGTTGTAAAAAATATTTGACAATAATCCCTAAGACACATGCACATCTAAAAAACCATGAAAAAGAAGCCTGCAAAGTTTCAGAATTAGTCATGAATGCAAAGTTTTGGACTGATTCATGAAAAACTGTAGGAGGAGTTGCACACACAAGGTATGTACTCAAAAGGTCTTCTAATGCTGAAAAACGACCAAGTTGGCAAAGCGAAAAAAGTAGTAAAAAATATTTGACTATAACCCCTATTAAGGCACATTCACTATAACTATCTGAAAAGTATTTTAACTTGGGGGCAAAAATACTAAAACAAACTGATTACACCTAGACACCACAAGGAGCAGTTAATGTGTCCCAATACATAAAGGTCCTACCATATTTATTCAGTTATAAGACAGGAGTTTATCACCCTAAAATTACCACAAACATGTAAATCAGTCTTGTGTAATTCTGTTATAAAATGGGGGGTTTCTTCCAAAACAATGCCAAAAGATCAAGATCCGTCTTGTAAGATAGATCTACATCTTTGGGATTGTTTTGGAAGGTAAAAACCCCTTCTTATAACTGAAGAAATATGGTATGTTGACTTAACTCTACAAAACTTATAAAAATTACGTTTGCCTGTTTTTGTATCCAGTATACAGAATTTTCTTCAAAATGCATATTAAACCATCAGGTTAATGGTATCAGCACTTTTAACAAGACAATAAGATATTTTAACTGTGCCCTGAGCAGTGGTGCCTTAAGCAAAGAGCAGATACGCCTGCATCTCTGCAGAGACTGATCATAGCCTTTGCCTATCGCAATAAAATTTTGCGATAACCCATGCGCTATGCTTTGAAACAGGGAAGTCTCTGATCAGACTGCAATGATGTGCAGGCTGATCTGAATCTTGCTGTTTCGGTAAGCTGTGAGATATTGTTTCTGATGACACATCTCACTTCACCCAATATTAAGTAACAGTAAATCCTTATCAAATTTCATGTCCAAAATGATATTCTATCTTTCCTGGTGAGTCAGCTTAACAAAGAGATATGAAACCTTTCTTGACGAGTGGATTTGTCCATCCTTATCATTTGGATGAGTTCATTTCTACTTTGAGGGGTTTCTGGTCAATGTTTCACTTTCATTGTATTCTGCACAGAAATTCCTGTAAGCAAACTGTGCTGACCCTGATCTGACACCTAGTTTTGGGGTTTCCATTCTAAAAAAAGTTAAGGTAATAATAAAAAAATTTCAAAGGGACATAATTTTTTACCAAGGAATGATATTCTCCCATTTCACTGAGAGTTTCTTTTAACCCATGTATGCTCAATGGACTATTCCATCCTCATCAAAAGGATAAGTCCACTTACAGATTGAGAGGTGTCTGGTTTAGTTTCTTTATAGTGTAGACCCTGATCAGACACCACATCTCGTGGTGTCTGATCTGATTTGCTAACTTAAGGATTTAGTTTACAATAATCATTAAAATCCATCCTTATGTAGAGTTCTATCATATTACCTGAGTTTTGGCTGTGTACAATAAGAATATTGGCCATTCCTGCAAAGTTGACACAACTCTTAGACTTCTTAATTCCAGTAAGAAACTCTGATAGTACATTCTGACACCTGTAATATAGAAACAGAGCTTCAGATACTATTACTCTTACATGAGGGTTGGTTTGATATACCTGCGATAACTATAAAGGTGAATGGGAAGCAACTCTGCCATCTCCATTTTTGCCTTTCTTCTCAAAGGGAGTTAATTCTGCTAGAAAAAGAATTTGCTATCTAGTAACCACTGACATACAGTAGAACTTCAATGGCTCGAACTCTGATGGCTCGTTTACATTACCTGGCTAGAACTAATTTCTGGGTCCCTAGAGGTCAGTTTATATGTAAACTAACATGAATGGCGGGAACTGCCTTTGGCTGGAACTATTTTTCTGGGTACAAAGCCTGTTTGAGCCATTGAAGTTCTACTGTAGCTACTGCATGGTGAATTATCAAAACGTATGCACCTCCTCAATCAATATAGGTACCCACACAGAGGTCCATAATAGTAATGTAACAATACATTCCATGGCTCACCCACTGGTACTCCAATTAGGGACCCACTTTTCAAACCTCCTGGTTTTGATATTCCATCAGGCAGGATAAAGTTATGGGCTGGATACGAACAGGTTTTCACTGCAGCCTATGCACAAAGTTTAAGTGCTGACTGTGACCTTGACCTCTTAGCTAGCTACAGGGTTCTTGCAGGATTGTCATGATAATTATTTATGCCTCTAGACACAAAAATGTTTTCACTATAACCTATACACAAAGTTTAAGTGTGCAGTGTAACCGTGACCTTCAAGCTACAGACATGGTTCTTGCATGTGACACAATGTCTTGTCATGATGATCATTTCTTGAAAACCCACTTTGCAGGACAAAGTTATGGACTGGACACGAACATGTTCCATTTTAGATTATGCACAAAGTGCGGAATGTGACCTTGACCTTTGAGCTATCGACATGGTTCTTGCAAAATACACATTGTCTGGTCATGATATGCCAAATAATTTTGAAATTCCACCATGCAGGACAAAGTTACGGACAGGACAGGAACAAGTTTCAATTTAGCTTATGCACAAAGATTACATGTACAGTGTGATCTTCACATTCAAGCCAACCACATGGTTCTTGCATGCGACATATCATCTTGTCATGATGATCATTTATGCCAATTAATTTTGAAATCCCACCATGTAGGACAAATTTATGGGCTGGACACTAACATGTTTTCACTATAGCCTCTGCACAAAGTTTAAGCGTGCAGTGTAACCTTGACCTTTCAGCTAGCTGCAAAGTTCTTGCATGCAACACATCATCTTTTCATGATGATCAAATTATGTGCCAAATAATTTTCTTGTGCCAAATAATTTTCAAATCCCACCATGCAAGACGAAGTTATAGGCTAGGCACAATTCTGGTGACACACAAATACACAAAAGCACAAAGACACAAAAGCACACACAGACAGGGTAAACTCTATATGCCCTTCAGCCATTCCACGGATGGGCCATAATAAACTCTTCCCCATCTCCTCTCCTCTTCCCGTACCCCCTGATTAACATACATTTTCTTGATCTCCGGACTAGTGTCCCCGAGGATATTAAATAAACCATCAAGAATTTCTGGCAGTAGAACAAGCATGTTGATGTCTGGCACAGCATCCAGAGCAGCTATCTGGAATTCAGAAATACCGTAATGACCCTAAAATTTCGGACAATCGAAAGTCAGACAATTATTGTTCCAAAATTCTTAGAAAGTGGATTTTACACACATTAATTCAACCAAATGATGCTTAGTGAATGGCAAATGTTGTAGACCCTGATCAGACTGCTCCTTCAGGAGCAGTTTGTTCTGGGTCTACAATGTTTGCTCAAACCTGTCTGTCCGAATATTTAGGGTCATTATGGTGGAAAACTTTCTTCAACACTGAAAACCTTTTTTATTCTCCAAAATAAAAACATGCTAAATTTGGTAATATCAAGTCACAGTAAAGTCTGCATTCAATAAGTTTATTGCTGCAGAACAAACATGCTGATATCTAGAATTCAGCAAGAAGAAAACTTTCTTTGAAATCGAAAAACTCTTTTCATTCTTCAAACTCAAAATAAATTAACTTCAGAACTACATTTAATATCAGTACAGGCAACCCTCTTTACAATGGCACTCATTACCACAGCAAAACTCTTAATAATGTCATTTTGATATAAACAGACTGGCTTTATTATTCAAAATAACTAAGAAGCCCTGGTAGCTCAGTCGGTTAAGCCCTGGCATACTGATCTAGCGGTCCCGGGTTCGAGATCCACTGGATGCGGGGGCCTTCTCAATCATAAACGGGGTTCCATTGCACACAGCCTTTCATTATCACCCTTGCATTGGTCTGATATGACTGAAATACTGTTGAAAAAGATGTAAAATTGCAAGTCATTCATCCATTCATCAAAATGTGTATTTTTTACAACAGTAAATTCAGTTCAGCGGCAAAAAGTTTGAGAAAAGATGCTGTGGTTGTAAAGACGGTCCACTGTACAAACTTATATTAAAGGATCACCCAAGGGAAACACAGAAATTAGCAGCTTGAGATAGGTGACCCTTTAATAAGGGTCATGTGCACTGTTTGCGGGGTTCAATGGATCCCAAAAAGATGTAGTGTTAATTCACACATGCACAGAAGACAATAAATTGGTGAGTAAACTGGTTCTACTTGAAGAGTAAAAATAATTCCTTTGTCTTGCTTTCTACTACAGTAAAAAATTTCTAACAAATGAGACAGACAGATCTGATCAAATAGTGCAAACCTTGATCAGACTGCTCCTGTAGGAGCAGTCTGATCAGGGTCTACACTGTTTGCCATTCCATCTGCATAGTAAAATCAGACAGTTCATTTTTAGGACAACTGTGGTAATTTATTCTATGTGTCCCAAGTTTTAGAATTTTTATGATTATTCCAGGGGAGACAATAAACTGTATCATTTACTGACTTACCCAAGATACAATAAACTGGCGAGCAAACTGGTTCTGTGTGTAGATTCTTTCACGAAGAAGAGGGATAAAAGCTACAAGATCAAACGATGAGCTCTCACTCACGATGTCCTGAAAGGAATATATGATATATTGTAATAACCTTTAATATCATAAATCACTTTATGTGGGTGTGACCTTTATATCTAGAGACTATAAGAATCTGTCATGAGTGTCCATGTAGGATAGGGAAATCTCACTAATTCAGAGTCCTCAAGTGATATTTTCCAATCCTACATGGACTGGCTAATGATGGATTATTTTTCTCCCACTTTTAGCAAACTTAAACCTTAAACTGGATTAGCTTCAAGACAGAGAAAATTTAACTTTCTAACCAGTGGTCTGAAGTAAATATTTAGTGGCCCAAGTATTTATCGGGTCTCAAAATGGGTGCAAACGCAGTTTGAATCTTGAAAATAGCCAAGGGAAACATGATTAGTTTATTAGTTTTTCTTATCCAAGACAAAAACAAAATGCAGCTAAGCCTCTTACCTCTTGAGCGTCAAGTTGTTAGCGATACTTCAGAACAGATTTATTACATCATTAAAATTTAGTGATGTCACAAACCAATGAAATGCTATCAAACATCATCCTAGTTGCTTGCCTGTCTATTTTCTTCATATTAAAATAAAATATTTGTCCAAAATTGAAACTGTCCTGTTGCTAATGAAAGAAAGGTGTTGCTAGTGAAAGAAAGATTCTTATATGAGCTGAAAGCCTATCTTGGATATGTGAAAGTGGGAGTATATTAGTGTGTTCTATAATTTGTGATCATTGGTGTGGGCACACATCTTCAAAACAATATTGTGTCACTGTATATGAAAGGCTACATTATGTAAGGTGTATGGACAAATCTCCAACTTTTTCTGCCACTTTAAGAAAGGGAGACAACTTTTGACTTCCTGTTTGCTTCCCTGAATGACAAAACCTTTCTAAAAGGGTTCTACCCTTTAAGGAAAGAATTTGCTCCTCTATTGTCATTGTACAGAGCTGAAGTTAAGGAGTATATATACACATCTCCATACTTTCTAAATTTTGTGACTTTCCTGGACAACAAAGCCATTTCAAAATGGGGCCTTCTCTTAAAAAAAAGAATTTGCTCTAAGAGGAGCAAATTCTTTCCTTTTAAACCAGACCCCAATTTAGAAGGCAGACAAAAAATGAAAATGACAGAGTTGCTTCCCCTGTAGGTGTACCCGATCACTTTAAGAGAATCTGATGTTAATTGTGAAATACCGTAACTTTTCCAGTTTCTCCTCATTTACTTATGATCATATCCCTCATTAGGACTGCCTCATATAATTCCAAGATAACTTCTGTCAATTTTTCATAAACAGCATATGTGTGGCCCCTTGTTAAAACTGCCTCAATGTGTGGCCCCTTGTTAGAACTGCCTCAATTGAGGCAGTTCTAACAAGGGGCCACAACATATGCTTTACAATTGAGGCAGTTCTAACAAGGGGCCACAACATATGTTTTTTATGAAAAATTGACAGAAGTTATCTTGGAATACACAGTTCCGAGAATAGCTGCTAAGCTCCGCCTGCTTAGTTACTGTTACTATGTCTCACAAGCTTTACACAAAGATGGCGGAAAAACAAATGACAAATGCAAGTTCTGCTAAATGTTGGCGATCTATAGCGAAACATCAGCCTCCTCATAACCTACACATGGCAGTTGGCGCATCATGCATTTCTGATGTGTTCTGTTCTTTCAAAGCAGGGTAAGTTTATCAAAAGTGATGCTAGTTTGTTTTCTTTAAACAGGTATACGTCCTTCATTAACTGTAAGGTAAATCACAGACTTATGTTGGATATTTCCATGTGCGATTTGTTTGTGAGACTATGTCACGTGCTAAGTTGTCGTTGCATTGGCCAGGTATACGCTATCATGTGATTTTGAGTGACATTCTGGGTGTGGCTCGGAACTGTGTATTATTGTCACATCCTGCCCTTACCTGGAGATCTGTTTGAAAAATGACTCCATATATGTACATCAGTCATCTTAATTGTGCTATAAGATGCTTTCCCCTCCAATACAGTTCAAAATATCTGTATCCATCCTATGAGACGGATCTAGATTATTTTGAGAAAACTGTTTTATAACTGAATAACTACCATATCTAACAAACCTTTATTAATCTGTCTAGCAATTCTGTCCCATTCTTCACATTCTGATCTGGGTCTGCTGCAAGCTGATATATATATATAGTTTAGTATCTGTTTGGGGAAAACAAAACAACAAAGAAATCCACAAACACACTCTCTGAGGTAAATGGATATACTTTCAGGGGCAGCAACTTTGCCATTTTTATTTGTGGCTCTCTTTTGATAGGGGTCAACTATTAAGGTGAATAGTGCACTTTCATGGAGAGAAAATTTGCCATTTCAATTTTTGCCTCTCTTTTCAATGTGGGTAAACTTTAATAGGAAAGAATTTGCTCCACCTCAAATACTCTGTCAAAAAACTGATTGCTTTTGATTCAGTTATACCTGTTTGAAACTAAATGACCCTAAATATGTAAGTCAGTTGTATTGAGTCTGCTTAAACAATCCCAATAATCTAGATACATCTTGTATGATGGAACAAGATTGTTTGGGTCGTTTTGTGCAGGTAGAAATTGTCTAACAGCCAAATATATAAAGTAAGTCACAAACTAGGAGTGTGTCCACAGTACACAGGTGACTTCCATTTGCCAGAAAATTTGTTATCTCTTACAACAAAAGGGTAACCTGAGTTTAACAGGTCACAGACATGGGCCCACACATACCCAAACATTGATGCTCCTGGCCATACTGATGGTGAAGACATAAATATATGTGCAGATAGATGGTGCACTAAAATAAGTTTGCTTCCAGAGACTAGAAACATCTGTGACACTCTATTCTTTTGAGAATAATACATACCTTACTCAGAGCGTCAAAAATTTCATTAAAGAACGGTAACATAGATCCTCTTGTTACTTTTACAATGTTATACAATGCCTCACAGGAGTAGTAGCGAACTCGGCTGTCTTGATCACGGAAACAGGCAAGAACTGGCTTCACTAGCTCATTGACATACACGCTGGAATCCTACAAAATGTCATATGTAATACCATATTTCTTCAGATATAAGACAGAGGTTTTCCCTTCCAAAACAAACCCAAAAATTTAGATCCATCTTACAAGATGGATCTGGAGGATCCATCTTACAAGATGGATCTAGATTTTTGGAATTGTTTTGGAAGAGAACAGCCTATCTAATAGCCAAATTACACAAGACTAATTTACATATTTGAGGTACATGTACTGTTGGAGACAGCGAAAGCCCTGTCTTATAGCTGAATAAATATATAGTACTCAAGATTAGTCACAATTTAGCGAGGATTTCCATCTCAGCAAATAGGTATGTTGTGAATCTAGTTGAAATCAACTACATTATATGCTTTTTATTTTGAAATAAAAATACCAAAAGACTGTGATATATAAAATGGGCCTTAAAGCAAATGGATACACTTTCATTGGCAGCAACTCTGCAGTTTTTTTTTTTGTTTTTTTTTAAATTCTCTTCTCAGTGGAGGTCAACCCTTAAAGACTTAAAGGAAAGAATTTGCCTCTACTTTTTTGAAAATTTCCTCATCTATGGAAGCAATGAGGAAGGCATGGAACTTGATTATTTTTGTAAAAATGGCAGAAAACCATTCGCCTTTGGTCATATGCAAAATGCATGACTGAGACTCAGATCAACCTGCACATCTCTTGAGTCTGGTCAGAGTCTACATAACTCACTTCAGAACGATGCATCCCAGGGACTCTACATGATGAATGGGGAGACTTTGGGCAGTCTGCACAAATGAAGAGACCAAAGCTGGAGACAAGGCAATAAACTGGTGATAATTTTTCAAAAAGTTTAGTTAATTAACTCAATTCTCCATTAAAGCACCGGTCCTGCTAAGCTAGCCTTCCTGGTAAGATTTCCTCTGGAGGCGAAAATCTTTCAACCATAAACAAGGTTCTATTGCAATGTATGCAGCCTTTCATTACCACCCTTCCATCAGCTTGATATGACTTAAGTACTGTTCAAAGGGCCATAAAATCCCAAGTCATCCATCCATTTATTAAAACATATATTGTGACCCTTAATACAAATTGTCTGGTAAAGATGATGCTAATGAGGAGTTACAAACTCTGTACATAAGAATAAACAAGAAATATCTTAAAAAAAAGATAATCGGCTTAGATTAAATAGAAGTGTGAATTGTAATATGTATGAGTCAGGTACATGTAAGATATCGAATGTGCTGATCAGATTGTGCAGATGGGCATGTTGATATGCATATTTGCTATTGGTGTTGGGGTAATGCTGCTGAATTTTGATTGGAGTCTGTCTGTGTTGCACATAACAATGAGGATTGGTTGGCTGACCGCCCTATATATAAGCTTAAAAGTGTCGCAGCAACAACTAAGCCAGCAACAATTACTTAATTTCCTCTTCGATTTCTGTATCAAGTCATCTTATTGGTTTAATACATTTACATGAGCGACATAACAGGCGAAATGTGTTCTTTGGCAAAAAGCGATTTGGACCAAATATTTATATTCATCAAGACACGGTTTATAGGCCTGCAGTCAAATGAAACTGAAAGTAGAAAGAGAAAGCAAAAGGAAGCTAGTTACATCAAAATCCTGGGTGTACTTATATTGGCCAATGAAATACTTAAAACGTAGGTCAATACTAAGGTTATACGGCTAAAGCCGAAAAACATTATCTCATAAATATCACCAGATAGTCTCCTGGCTCCAAGGTTATAAAACTTTTTTCATGCTCAACTCAGCTGAGGTTGAAATTTTACCTGCTAATAAATTGAAAACTACAGATAAATACAGTTGTTTTCTTGCTCAGTTGAGCTGAGTATGAAATTTTCTCTGCTTATGAATATGAAAATGCCAACATTAGTTGGCATTTTCATATTTATCAGCAGAGAAAATTTCATGCTCATCTGAGTTGAGCACGAAAAAATTTTAAAACCTCAGGGCCTTATCTCCAGTTCTGGTGAGTGTCTTGAGTAAACTTTTGATGCCATGTTCAAGTGAATATTAACATGAGTTAGCTGCTCTTTCATTGCTGTCTGTAGGATATGTGCAAGTTGTGGGTGTGGTACAACACAATGCAAGGAGCACAAAATATCTAGATCAGAAATGCCTCTAGATGACGATATAATTCTTTGATATAAGATCGGAGCTCCACCTAAGGTGGAGTTTAGAAGATGATTCTGAGATAATATTTCTTATTTCTCAATGAAAATGTATGTCGTAAGCCCTCATTAGAACCACCTCAATGAGTTAGTGAGATGATTCTAATGAGGGGTTACAACATATATGTTTTTATAAAGAAATATGGAAAATTATCCCTAAATTTCCTTGCACTGTATAGGACGCTTTATCTCACCTTTCCTAAAGCAATAGCAGCAGCAGCCAATCCTATGAGGCCTCCTTTTCTTGTATTAGGGTTACTGGACCCCGCAAAATCTTCACCCAGAATTTTAAGAATCTTCTTAACCTGAGCATCTTGATTCAGCTGTACAAACTCTTTTGTCATTCTGAAAATAACAGATACACTTTATTACCCTTTCAACTTTGCTCGATCTTGTTACATTCTCTTTACTTTTTTGTTTATGGGATGTCTGGCTTGGGGCTTGGGAAAGGGGTGGGGGTGGGTTGGTTGGTGGCAGGGGTGGGGGTAGCCCTGCCCCACCATAGATCTCCCTTTGGAGACATAAGTTACATGTCTGCCATCCGTTTTTTTTCTTCCTTCTGACTTAGTTTTCCTATTCTACATTATGCAAGGGTAAGTGTATGTAAATGTAAATGTGTTCAACTTTCTTTGTTTGATCATTTGGAAGCATTTGGAAGCTGTAACCGCTTTGGTTAATTTCTGACATATAAAACCTTTTCTGTTTAAGGCATATAGGGCATTCAATCAGCAGATGGCTTACATATACATGTACAATCATTAGTCTAGACTCATCGTCAGATTCTGTACCATCTTGTGTTATGATGTTATACAATGTTATAATGGTACTTCAAGAGCAGACTGATTTGTTCTTGATACCTTAGTGATGAAAAGCTAAATACCTCTGTTTGCCATGCTCTGATACCAATGATGCCATAAACTTGATACCATAGCAACTATGGAATTACCATTTGTTGTGCTCAGTACCTTGGCAGAATGATGTCTCGATGGCATTATTTATCGTAACTTCATTTTGAAATCAATATGAACTCTGAGTTGCTATGATAACAGCTCTATGACGTCACTATATCGGAGCATGGCAAACAGTGTTTGCCATGCTCCGCCAATATTTCAAAAACATTACAAACTGAAAAACTTTCAAAAGTGAATTCAGATTTACGCTAACAAATAATCATTCTCAAGTCATTTTATTCCATGTTTTAAACAAAACAGTTTCCACGTTTTTAATGATTTTTGTGGGTTCAAATCCAATTATTGAAGAAAAGTCTGTAGCATCAGAATGAATTACCACTCTGTAAGTTTTCATTTTTTTATGCAACTGGTTTGTTTTCGTTAATACAGAAATACAAAACATCATTATGCCTCATCCCTTTGAAATGCCTGTGAATTCATAAACAGCTATTGGTGTTGTGACAAGACATGACCAAAGATGCTTTTTACCCCATTAATGACAGTGACCACTCAGTTAAGCACACTTTAATGATAATATTGTATACATCAGCACTCTTGATATCGTGGTGAAGAATACAAGTATGAAGGAATGGAAATATGGTGTAGCAAACCCTCTGTCTGCCCAAAAATGTGGCCCCACCATGGCTGGACTGCTGATGATGGCCTTGCACTTCATTTCCACCTTCTCATTGTCTTATCCAAATGTAGTAGGAGCAATTTGTCTGGAATGTGTTTTACCTTGAAAATGTTCGTTATTTGGGTTAAAATGACTGAAATATTCTTCTGTCATAAGCCTGTCTTGCGATAGACTCCATCTTGTGCAGCTCACTGAATTAATTATGAAAGCTTTCCTCCCATTGGCTCTGGCAGACACACCTCCAACGGTTTGACCACTCAGTGTTCTGCTCATTTTGTTCACTGACGGTCAAGGTTATAATTTATTTTTAATGATTAGGTTTGGTAATCTATGCCACACAAAGACTCCAGGACTGATTATTACATGCTCTTTGATAATTATATCTTTTATTATCCTTTTTCATATATTTTACATATTTTAAGGCATTTCTGGCAATGAATAAATAATTACCATATATTTTAGGATATTTCCAACTTACATTCTGCAAGAACTAGTAGAATTTTTAACATACTTTGTAAGGATTCTAAGAGTCTTTGGTGCCATCTCAATAGCACCGATTCCAATTAATTTTGACTTTAAACATAAGGATAGGTTTTTCAAGTAAACTTCAGCCACTTCTGGGGTACACTCTCCTGCTGAGAAAGTCGTCCTGTCCTAGATGAGTCGATATATTTCTCTCGCCTGGACCTATATGGTTCAGGATCATTTTTTCATAATCATATAACTCTGTCTAGTTTCCTAATAAACTAGAATTTCTCGTCAAGATTCTGACAATCTTGAAATCTCATTTTTATTGTATTTTCTAAATTCTGAAAAGGCTCTTTTCTCTTAATTCACTATAATCAGCTGATTCTCTCTTCCAACTTAAAGCTAAGGCTAAGGAATTCTATGTAATTTTTCCTACAACTCTGAAGTACATAATTAATCTCTCTAGCATCACATCATTCCCTAAGATTGAAATTATTTGTGAATAACAGAATACACAATTACTGAAACTTGATTTTGTTTATCTTACTTTTTGTTTAGACTTTAAGACAGAAATCCAGAGATCGAACCTTGAACACCTGTACTGATCACGGAGGGTCTGCCATACCCTCAGACGCCACAGCCTAACCACTGGGAGTGTCCATGTATCCGTTCGCCTGTGTCTAAAACCCGGTATTGAGTGCCAAGCTTTCTAAGAAACTTAAAGTTTCGAACGCCACAAGGTGGAAAGTGGTGCAGTTTTTGGGCCATGTATATAGCAGTGTCAGCTACACACTTAGGACCCCATTGGAAATAAGCCTACGGGCTTTCATGGGTTATCCTAGGTTTCTTCAACATACATACTGTCGGTACTTAGTTTCAAGCTCTATTTTATCTTAGGGCTCGTACATATTTTCCTTTCAGTTTTGGCCTCCAAATTCACCGTTGATGGCATTTCAGTTATTGACTTTGATTTTCACCATTCACATTCATGGTCCACCATCTGCTCTGGGAGTACTGTTCCTCGAGAGATAGGGGTGGCTCGTGGAGAAGCCTCGCTGACGGTAACACTCCGGTGTCAGATCCATCAATCAGTAAGTACTGTCTATGACGACTCACTGGATTTTTCCCATGGTCCGCGAGTGTGTGTAATTAAAGTTATTTTCAATATGTTTGAAGTCACCCAAATTAAAATTTTTATTAAAATCTATTCTTTATATGTAACTCTAGTCATTTCCTTATGAACTGTGATTATCAATAGAGCTGTGATAACAAAAATCCAGAAACGTGATATGACTTTAAATATTTTAAATCACAAAAATCATTAAATACTTATTTTCCTATTTTACAGATAGTTATACACATATGAGCCGCGACACGACAAAACCAACAATGTGGTTGTGCTCCGAGTGCAGACTTAGATCAGCCTGGGCATCCGCCCAGTCCGTTCGGACTTTTCGCTTAGGGATTAAAGGCTAGCTAAGAGTCTAATCTACCTCCCTACGGACAGCGAAGACTCTGATCAGACTAGGCGGATGCCCAAGCTGATCTGAGTCTGCGCTGGGCGCACAACCACATTGTTGGTTTTGTCTGTCGCGGCTCATATATATTATTTTCTAAAAACACATTTTTACAAAGTGCATTTTTTGTTATAAATCTATTCATTTATCTTTTAAACATTTAAATTTCATTTTTTTTTATGTAATTGCTGTATTATTGCTGTACATGTATGTTGTTTTTACCGAATAAAAATCAATCAATCAATCAAGAAAAAAGGATGATCTTTTCCTTAAAATTAAAATGAAATAGTCTATAGGTGTGTATTTCAGCACGACAGTGCACACGCCTTCCTAGAATGTCCGCAAGGGCCTAAGGATGTACTTAGAAAATAAAGATAGAAATTGAAATATGGTGTCCAGCATACCTTTCAATTTCTAATGCACCCTGCTTTCTTTTTTCATACAGTTTGTCATTCAATGACCGAACGCATAATGCCGACAGCGGGGAATATTCTTTGTCTGCCATCTTAGGTCTCCTTGTAGTGGTTTTATTCTAAGCTAATATCAGTGAACACATTAAATTTTATGCAGCAATAATATTGATAGACAGTTTGTAGCAAGCCGCCATTTTGAATACCATGTGACTTGTAGGCTATAGGTAAAACCTTATACCTGGTATTACTAAACACAAAACGTCACCCTGGAACATACCACGGCGTCAAAGTAATTACTTAGATGCAACATAAATTTGTTGAAGATTGGAGTATTTAGGGACCGACCATTTGATGTTCGGTGAGGGGGGGGGGGGGGGGGGGCTAGTATTCTTGATGGAGACGGGATTTTTTTTTCACTGGCCTCTGAAAACAATTTCTTTTCTTTTTTTGTCACCTTTCAGGAGCTAATTTAATTTTTTAACAAACTACCCCGAACAATTTTTGTTTTAAATTTTATAAGCTGAAATATCAGATCCTAATTTATTCGATCTTTTCAGAAGTGAATGAATTTCCATTTATTTTACCTACATCAGTAATTTCACACCTTGTTTCTCACTTAAAGAACATGCAGGCAAAGGTCATGGTATAGCTTGCTTTTGCAAACCAGTTCCTAGAGCACGGTACTCTCTTAATCCATGGTCCAGATGCAAACATCCCTGAATGAGTATACAGGCTTGCAAGCACTACTTGGCAAAAAAAAAAAATAGGGCTAAAATCAGGGGCCATTCTGGCCAAAAATAAGGGGTATTTTCGCAAAATTTTAGGGCTACTAATAGGAATTTAATGGCTTTTCTAGCAAAATCATATGCAAAAACATGTTTATATTGCATTTGAAAGTTTGATAAATGAATGCAGGCTAGGTCATGGCAAAAGGTCTTTGCTAAAAAAACTGACATTGGGAGGTCTGGGGGCAACGCCCCACAGAAGCCAAAGCAATTTCCCAATTTTAATGGCATAAAGACTGGAAACTGAGAAAAAATAGGGATAATCATAAAAAAAAATATATGGGCTTATTTAGGAATTGGCCTATTTAGCTATTTTTGTAATTTTTCAGAATTTTTTCGGAGCCTCAAAAAAAAATAGGATTTTTAGGGACGCTTGAAAGCCTGATATACTGCTGTTAAAGTGGCCACTATTGCCATAATGGCTTTGTCTCCCATAAGCTAGTGATTTTTTTTTTTTTTTTTTTTGCATCTCAGCTTCAATGGAAACATTTACTTAGTAATGCGGTAGATCAATAATACATATGTGCATATTGTATAAGATATTCGTTGTGCATGCAGTGCTGCTGGGTGTAAAACAACTGTAAATAATATTAAAACATAACTTCAAATCTGGTGGTCTGGGGGGAGCTTTGCCCCCCCCCCTCCCCCGAAGGTAGCGACGTTTTGAAAACTCAGTGCAAGTGGAACTATCTGCAGACTATATTTTTAATAAATTTTGGTCGGAGCTAGATTATTTTTTTTCACTAACTTTTGAGGCAAGATTATTTTTTTAAATCCCCTCATGAGCCAATTTATTTACTTTTTCTTGCATATCCAAAGGACAGAGAATTTTTCTGAAAAAAAAAATATACCAGCCCCCCCCCCCCCCCCCCCCCCCCCCCCCCGAATATCAAATGGTCGCTCCCTTACATACTATACTATGAGATATCATTTTTGTTAAAAGTATTCCAATTTCAGTCTTCACCATGTATATCCATGCATATCATTTTGTCAACAAATCGATCTAAATCAGAGATAATGAAGACACGGTGAAATTTTTGGAGGATATAGATCGTTTAGGGTGTTATAGATCGTTTAGGGTGTTGGGCAAGGAGTTGGGGAAAGAGATGTCAACCAGTCAAAATGCAAGAAATTGCAGATTACATAAAGCGGATCAAGAAGATCAATGCTTTCTGCACCTCAGAGGGAACGGTCCCCAGTAACGTAGAAAATATCAAGTATCTTGGCATAACCATTACCAATTATTTAAAATGGGACACACATGTCAGCAATATTTGTACAAAGGCTAATAGGACCCTTGGCTTCCTTAGACGTAACTTAGTGGCATGTCCACAGGACGTTAAAAAAGAGTTGGCATACAAGGGATTGGTGAGTCCAGTCCTGGAGTATGGCAGTTCAGTTTGGGACCCCCGAAGTATACTCCTTCAAGATGAACTTGAGAAGGTGCGGAAAAAGACGGCTAGATTTGTAAGAGGAAATTACACCTATGAAACTGGGAGTATGACTGGCATTCTGGAGAAACTTACGTGGGAATCTCTGAAAAAGACGAGGAAAGATAGTAGACTTATACGGCTTTACAAAGGTTTGAAGAGTGCAGCCAGTATACCCATAAATGACCTTGTTCCCCTAAGTATGTGTACATGAAACCATCAATTCGTGGCATTCCAAACCCCATTGGCTGGGACTGACTTTTACAAGTGCAGTTTCTTCCACCAGACTAATAAAGATTGGAACTCCTTTGCAGGTTCCTTTATTTTTGCTGCTGAGTTTGCAGAGGATTCAGTTATTAAGTTTACTTCTCTAGCTTCTCTGATCACAGGTCCTGGTGAATGATTGTCTTTGGACGTATCACCAATAAATAAGTCTGACTCTGACCTGCATATGTTGTAAAAATCATAGCGAATATCACAATCTCCATAACATACACAGAGGAACACAGTATTCTCTGTCCATTATAGCATAGGCTTCAAAAGAACCGTTTCTGTGAGTGTGTGGGTGATTCACCTCCAACACGGAAGAGGCGAAATAGTTTGATATTCTGAACATTAACTTTTATACAGCATTAGCCAAAGGCAGCCACGGCCCACTAGTGGATTGCAGCATTCATATGCCATAACTGCGAATGCACAGGGTATAAACCAGTTCGCCAATTTTCGCTTCATGCAGATTTGGCTTCCGCCGAGATGCCCGCGATCTCTTGCTTTTTGCAGGGACTACCGTCCTCGAAAAATGGCTTCCGCTGTCGAGACTGTCCGCGTGATTCTGCTTCCTGCCGATGCTCGCGTGATTCTGCTTCCTGCCGAGAGCATCGGCAGGAAGCAGAATCACGCGGACAGTCTCTGCAGGAAGCCTTTTATCATGTACAGAAGTCTCAACAGGAAGCAAGAGATCGCGGACAGTCTCGGCGGAAGTCAAATATGATGCGGGATAACGACCTCGACAACTCCGCCTAGCACAACACTATCCGTCAACTCTACCACTGCGCCACCAAGACAACCCCAAACAAGAAAAATCTTTAAAAAAAAGATAATCGGCGCAGATTTAATGGAAGTGTGTTTTGTTATATGTCTCTAGTTGAAGATTTGACAATAACTTTCATGAATAAGTAAGCTATGTCGGTAGGCACCCATAACCGTCATTTTGACACTGGGTAGCGACAACGACATATCTCAAAACTGAGCTGTACAATTTGGAATTCCAAAATGGTCCGCGGTCAATCTTGATATTGACCTGATTTCAAAATACTTATCAACATGTTGCACTGTTTGTTTGCTTGTGTGTATTAAACCGAAAGTAGAAATCGAAAGAAGATCTACGACGAAAAAAGAAAGTTTTGAATATCTGCGTCTGTTTTCGATAACATTTCTATTGTAAAATATAAGACAGAGTGCTAGTATTCACAGTGCAATACGACGTGAAAAAAACGAAGATTAAATATTAATTGACCTTTGATATGATTGGCTTAATTTTGACATGTATACGCGTTATTTGACCAACGGAATCTTGTGAAATGTGGAACAATATCGAAATTATATGTATAAACTAGAAATTGTATTCAAATAATGTGGGTTTTCTGTTTTGGGACATCTGTATCACTTTATACTTATCCAGATTAAAGGACACGCAGTTTTCAAGTTTGGAGAGGTCTGTCGGAAGGGTATGGCATCAGTCTGTGATTTGAAATGGTAAGGTGCATAATAGCTTCGTCGGTAAAAAGCATGACATTGCTCAGTATTGTACGTGGCATTTCATTAAGTTACATTGAAAACAGAAAGGGGCCAAAACCCGATCCTTTTGATGTACCATAAAGGACGAGGCAAACATCAGATTCTTCTCTGCCTATGTCTATTACACGTGATACATGTGATTACCCTGCTGTTGATCAATATCCAGATGATGGGATTTTTTCAAAAGTCTCGCTGAAATCCATCACAATAGCATCTGTTTGCCAAGACTGTCAGCCAGGTCTTGATTAAACAGAATGAGTTGGGTCTCGCAACTGAATTTGCTGCGAACACCATACTGATTCTGGGATAAAAAGTCATATTTGGCCTAGATAAGTCATAATATTTGATGTTATTATGATTCATAACTTTGCAACATATGCAGGCCAGGAAGATTTGAGCGATAGTTTTCTGCCTTTGTCGTCGAGCCTTTGTTGATAAACGGGAGTGGTTAGCGGCGGCGGCAGCAGGGTACAATTTTAGTGAAGACTGACTGAAACTGACACCTTATATGTTTGCTTTATCTGTAACTTCGGTGCATGTAATTCCATTAAATCTGAGCAAGTTAATATCACGTACTATCTGATTTTGCTGCTTAATGATTCATGAGAGATCAAATCGTTTATTTGCTTCAAGATTATTCTTTTTCCTCTTTTTTATATTGAAATCCATATTCCAAAGTCAGAACAAATTAACGTGAAACGCTTACAATGATGTTTATATCTAAGAATCGTTTCATCTGACTTTTCCTTGAAAAAAAAAAATCGAAATCATTCTGACTCCCCCGGTCTCTGGTGGGCTCTTTAACTATTTGTTCGTTCGTGAATGCTGTAGAAGGTTTCGTAGGTTGTTTTATTGTTACAGCATTCTTTGATCTGTTCTGTCTAGTCCAAATGTGGAAGATTGAAGTTTCCAATAGTACAATAAGACTTGGGCGCGGGAATTTAGAAAGCGGCATTCTTAAACTCTCAAAGCTATATGGTTGGTAGCATGTTTGTCCATTAGAGAGGCGCCTTGGTCGAGTAGAGATGCTCGGCTATGGTGCAGAAGGTCGTGAGTTCACATCCCGGCTATGGTCAACTCGCGTCTGGAAAACTGTCATCCAAACGGAAGGATCATGAGGTTGTGAAAGATGAGTGATGGGCTGTGCCTTTCAAATGCTGTGCCCAAGATACAGTGGGCCTCTAACCCCCACTGCCCCTACAGTCATGGGAAACCTCTTTATCTTGTGTCCAAAAACGTGGTCTTGTCATGGTCACCCACAACAGCCTTGCAGTAGACTTTTTATTATGCCGCATCACTGTAGGTGACAGTGACAACAGTGACATTAAACTTTTTAGTTGGTGAAAGATAGTTGGCAAATTTCTTGCTATGTTTTAAGGTTGTCAAATTTCGGGATATTTTAATGTATTTAACATCTACTTTTATTTATTTATTGCTTAGTGGGAGTGCGCGTTTTTAAAATTCATGTGTGTGTGTGTGTGTGTGTGTGTGTGTGTGTTAAATATGGCCAAACCGTTAGTAAAGTACAGAGTAGCCTATGACACATATCCACCCTCATTGATAAATTTTCTCGGGGTCGGAGGCACAGTTGTCGGAGGGTGGGGGAGGGGGGCGTCGTTCTCTCTCTCTCTTCCTTTCGTTTTATCAATTTCAACAGTGTATTTAAAAAAATGCTAGGTATAACTGATTCACAAAAAGTGGGTGCAATCCTCAGATTCCGATTCGCATGCTTGCACGTTTTAGAGTATTTACGGCACGAGCAAGTGCCCCTACGTCATTCATAACATTATCCAATCAATCTTGCGTTACATCGTCACGTGACTTTAGCCAATTTAGCGGAACTATGCATGGCGAACACACAGATCGCCTCCGTCAAAAGACAATATCTTGGAAAAACACGATTTTTCGAAATATAACCAAAATGGATTAAAGATTGCTATACAATTTTGGAATTTTCATACGTAATGAAAGATGACAGGGCAACGTTTTTGGATGCTTATTATTAGATTTGTCTAGAATCTTTGATTGCAAAAACGAAAACAAAACACGATCGATTGTTCTGCTTTGTGTAATGCAAGTGGGTGGGGTAAGGTAACTTTAAAAATAGGTTTATCTTAGTGTTACTTTCGGATTAATAAATTCTTGTTGGATTTATCATATCATTTTGCAGCTATGGATGGGATGGAGAAGGATGTTAGTGCCATTGGTGGTCTCTTCCTAACGATCATGTCAGATCTGAGGGTAAGAAAAGCAATTTTTGTGATTACAAAATTTAACAGTAAGTAAGTGCCCCAGCAAAGTGATGCATATTTCTCTTGGTTATATATTAGATATAATTATTCGGTACTCGGACAAAACGGATCATGGACAAACCGGACCAGACAAAACGGACCATGGTTAGGACAAAACGGACCACGTTTCAGGACAAAATGGACCACATTTCAAGACCAGACGGACCAGGCTAGAAGACGAACCAGACCATTAATTGGTGCCAATTAAAAGATTAAGGAGTATATAATTACCAAAGACAATGTTAAATGGTCAAAATTATTTGACTTCTGTTCATGATCTCAACTATCTTTGGTTGTCGCAACTATCTTATTAATTCAATTACCGTAGATGTAAAAATCCCCCTACCCTCTCCTGCTTCCTAACATTGCCTCTTACCTAACTTTCGCTTTCGTATGGGCTCATCTTTTATGAATCCAATCTGCTTTTTTTTTATTTTTGGTAAGGGATGATGGTTGGAGGTGGTTAGGGTCTTTGTTTTACCTGTGTTACTGATTACCATGGTATCTAGCTTCTTCAGAGAAGACAATGCCATGGTATTAGTAATTTATATACCATACTAGTCTCTAATATTTGCATTTTAATGTAATCCTATGCTTTCAGGACTGTGATATAGCTTTCTTAATCTGTGATTTTTGTTAAAATGTGTATACATGTACATGCAGTTTCTCTTATCATGTTTGTCGACAAAATAGCCTATGGCTAATGTTATTATGTTGTACACAAAAATGTCGACTCTAAATAAAGCTTCTTGTATCTTGTATCTTGTATCTTGTACCGGTAATTAATTTAATTAATGGTAAGATTTTTATCTTATAAGCATGCAAATTTCTTTATTAGTGTTGCAACTAAAATAAAAGATGCTTTCTCAAGGTTAATGAAAGGTCTGAACGTGGTCCGTTTTGACCTTAAATGTGGTCCGTTTTGTCCTGAACGTGGTCCGTTTCGTCCCAAACGTGGTCCGTTTTGTCCTGAACGTGGTCCGTGGTCTGTTATGGCCCTAATTCAAATATTCCTACTATGTTACAAAATGCCCTTCCAGCTGTAAAGCAGAGGGAACATATTGCAACAGAGTTCTGTATGGGGTAGAGTCTGGTAACATCGGACAGCAGGTAAATTATATACCACTGCAAACAGTGAAAATCCAGATGAGATCATGAGCCGTCTCATCAGGATTTTCGCTATTTGCCCAGTTAATTTTGTTTAAATTCCAAACAACTGACATATAAAGGCAACAATGTTACCCAACTCTACCCTAACGGATGACTTGTGATGTTAGGCCCTTTTCATCTACATCTACCAATTTTACATGGCCAAGACTGGCATCATCAACAGACTCAGTATTTCAGTCATATCAGGACAGCTGGAGGGTGATAATGTAAGACTGTGTGCAATGGACCTCCGTTAACTGTTGAGAAGATTTCCACTCCAGCTAGAATCAAACTCGGGACCCCTAGAACAGCGGGCAATAAGTAGGTGTATGCTCATGTAACACGAGTTACGGTGTAAAGGATACCAACAGTTATGCACCAGGCATTGGCAACCCCTGCCTCCCTTGGTATGAGGAACTCATCTGCCAGGAAGGGTGGGGATAATGTACACTGTTTTTACCTTACGATTATCCCTGCAACGCAATGAATATGTTGTCAAAATAACTAGGACAATGATCATGACCTCAGCTGTTGAACATAGTCTCCAGAGATGGGGCTTTTAATAGGGATTTGGTCCCACAGTGCAGGACATCTGCCAGAGATCTGGGCCAGCTGAAGTTGCAAATGACTGGTCCATTGAATTTTGTTACTTTGTAAGAAGGAACAGGGTGTTTAAGGTGCAGGGTGTTGAGTAGGGGTGGGGGGCATGAAAATAGTGTCAGATGCTTTAGTATAAAAAGCCTTGAAATGATCGTTATTGTCATATGATGGTCTTAAATTATCAGAAAGAAATCATGCTTTAAACTGATGCTTTAAACTGATGTTGAAATTTCTCCCCAAAATTCTCAAAAAGTTTTACATTACCATGATACAAAAATACAAAGGTTATACAACAAGACTTAGTATCCCATGTTTGCTCGGAGTGCCTGTCAGTCACACCAGTTTCTCAGAAACAGATGTGACCTTGAGCAAGAATGAAGAATCCATGATGGATTCTTCATTCTTGCTCAAGGTCACATCTGGGACCATGTACCATAGACACTTCCCAAGTTTTGTCTCACATGCGATTAGCAGAAAATTTTGGATTGATATTGCTTCAATGGCATCGGCAGCAGCATAAAACTCAGTTGAGTTTTCAGATTTAGCCCTATTTCTGTGACACTGAACAGACCGGACACAGCATTCTGCAGATTTTTTACAGAGATCCTGAACGTCTTGTGCAGTGCCTTAGGCAGGTAGCTGTTTATAGGGACAATATAAATAATGCGGTTTGACTGGTAGGCAGTTATATGGACGGATACTCGGCGCCCCGTTACTGCGGCTATGGATTCGTTCCGTTGAGGTGGGGAGGAAACCTCGATATGTGAATTGAAATACTACTAGTAGGCAGTTATATTATCACCAAGTCCGGTCATACACAAGCTGAGCCCTTATGAGTAATATGACAAAATTCAAATTGGTTACGTAAGGATGGTACAGAATGTCCATTCTTGCACTGCATTACATAATTTGCATTCAACAGACTGACCTGTAGATAAGAGGGAGTACTTGGTGGAAGCTTAGTAGGATAGTTTCTGTTGAATCTCCGTTTAAATATATCACCCCTCATTAGAATCATCTCACCGGAACGGCTCTAATGAGAAGCACGACGTCATGTTTTCACGGAGAAATGAGATAAATTATAACACTCCTGAATTTAGAACACAGGTTCACAGGTTCAAGTCCAACCCTAACCTGTGATTTACATGTATTGCACAGAGTCCTTCATAAGCACCCTCCCATTATCCTGATATGGCTGAAATATAGTTGGAATGGATGTAAATGCCAAGTCATCTATCCATGGTTTCTAAAATAAGCAGGGTGTGCGTTGCAGGCGAAGTTGGGCGATAACTTCGCCTTGGGGCTCATAACTTCGCCCTGGGTGTCCCGAAAAGCGAAGTTCGAGTCGCCCTGTTTTTCTGGGTCGTAAGATAAATAATTCGTCAAAATGACTGGCGCCAGTATATCAAATTTCAACGCCAATTAACAAAGCCCCCTTTCATTTACCAGCGTTAATCCCATCACCGACCCTGATTGAGCTTTGATCTTGATAGGTGTGGCGACATCAAGTCGGTAAAATTAACACCTCGGCAAAGCCAACGGTAGTACAGTTAATCCACCAAGTGACGAGCGAAAGATCTTTGATCCCGCTACATTTTGCCGACTTAATCTAGTGTTTCCCCCAGCCTGGAAAAAGGGCAGGGTGCTGGACAGAAAAAGGGCACCTTTAGCGCGTGACATGCTCCCTGAAGGGCACTTTTCTGAAGCTATTATTTTCAAAGACAGTTTTGGTAAGGGTATTTACACTTTCTAACAGGATAAACACCTTGTTTTTGCATTGGGATATACATATGTGCATTAAAGCAGGGTGTGCGCTGGGCCCAAAAAATCGGGCGAAATAACTTCGCCGTCCTGCCGAAGCTAAGCGACTTCTCAAGAAACAAGGCGACTTGAGAAATTCATGATTTTTTTCATGTCCTGTCATAGTTAAAAACGCAATCGTTAAACTGAAAGTTATGACCTTGTTACCTTCTTTTTCCCCTGCCCAATTATAGATAAAGATGCAGATCTGCGCATACTGACTGTTATGCGATTCCGTCAGATTTCATGTACGTTGGATGCGAACAGAAAAGACTCCGATAAGCCTGCGGAGACTTGCAGGCTGATCTATGTCAGTTCTCTTTGCATATGCACCCAGTATCTTTCCCCGTGACACACCAGTACAAATCTGCACGTGCCACTTGTCTAGCGGTGTCTTTGAAGTCTGGATGTTGCGACACTGCATGTACCAATGAAGTCTCCGAAAGCTTGCGCATTTATAGAGACTTCAGAGTCAACGCCTTGGCTATATATTTCTCAGAATCCATACTTAATTGATGCGAACAGACAAGATTCTGACAGCGCGGATACGCAGGCTTATCCGAGTCTTGTTCCTCTATTATATAACTTCCGCACCGTCCAGAGCTTGTTTGTACGGAAAAAACTTTGATCAGAAGTCGCGATTTCGGTCGTCGGCTCAATGCCGAAGTAAATTTTACACCAGCACCGTACATAGCGCAGTCTCGTTCCGAGACAACTGGCTGTATATTGAAACAAAATCTGACCATTAGGACAAGACTGCGCAGGCTGGTTTACGTTTGCACACCCACAATGCCAAACTCGTGGATGCGATCTCACCACTTCGAAGGCTACTTTTAAAAAAGGTACTTATGCATACGACGCAGATTAGCATGCGCACTCCCAAAGTCTGATGAAAGCTAACTCGATGAACAATCTATAAAGGAAGACTCTGATTAACTTCAGTTTCAGATGGCGTAAGGTCTTATTTTACCCGACACAAAGAAAATATTTTAACTCACAGCGGACAGTCGCTGCATGGGAAGTCCGGGGAACTCATGACCCGCACCACATAAAATGTATCTTATGGAACATGCGAAGAGTACAGACTTCTTCGAAAGCATTCGCTTTTCTTGGGTAACGGTGACGCTCATATCACAAAGACCTTATTAGCGGACAGGAAACACCAATCGCATTACAATATTGCGCAGGCTGATACGAGTCTTTGCTATCAGCGTATGTCTGGGTTAAGATACCTTGTCCCGTCTCTCGGTTCAATCTGACACATTGAGTTGCACGTGTCAGACGGCGGCTCCTTTGATCTGAAGCTGAAATCAACAAGTGGGATTAAACAAACGTGTCTGACCTATTAAAGTGCAATGGTTACCGTATTTAACCATTGCACTACCGGTTTTGCGCAAGGTAATCGCGTTTGCATTGATCAAAATGCATAACTCGCACTGGTCGCCAATTTTTGCAATTTTTTTTTTTGAGACTTGAGATTGTTCATATGCCAGTTAATCCCCAAAAAGATATTGAATATGTGACAGCGATTCGACGGGAATGAGTAAGTCTCGGGTAATGCATTTGCGAATAGTGCAGCCCGGCGTCGGGGCTACACTGTCCGAAGAACTTTTGCAATCACAAAATTCTATGAACGATGTAGATCATAACCTGATGCGCTGTCCTGCACTTGTCTACACGGCCAGCATTATCATTCTGAACTTCGAAGAATACGACGGGCTTCGTAAGCCTGCCTAAGTGAGAACTGTCAAGTGGTATCTGCTCTGCTCGTTATCGCGCTAGTTGAAAGATAGGAAATTTTCTACCATAACGTAAGAAATCAATAAAGACCATGATCAGAATGCGCTTTACACCTGCCGCCAAAGCAGATGGATAGATGAAGTCGGCAAAATGTAGCGGGATCAAAGCTCTTTCGCTCGTCACTTAGTGGATTAACTGTACTACCGTTGGCTTTGCCGTGGTGTTAATTTTACCGACTTGATGTCGGCAACTCCTATCGAGATCAAAGCTCAATCAGGGTCGGTGATGGGATTAACGCTGGTAAATGAAAGGGGGCTTTGTTAATTGGCGTTGAAATTTGATATACTGGCGCCAGTCATTTTGACGAATTATTGATCTTACGACCCAGAAAAACAGGGCGACTCGAACTTCGCTTTTCGGGAAACCCAGGGCGAAGTTATGAGCCCCAAGGCGAAGTTATCGCCCAACTTCGCCTGCAACGCACACCCTGTAAAGAAGGCCTCTTGTATACACAGAAACTGAAAATTGCAACAAAATGACATTAATATGTATGAAATTACCTTCTGAAATTTAAGGGCAGAAGGGTAAGGTCAAAAGGCAGAAGGGTAAAGCCAAAAGGCAGAAGGGTGCAGCACCCTTCTAAACCTCTGTAGGGGAAACACTATAATCTATCCATCTGCTTTGGCGGCAGGTGTAAAGCGCATTCTGATCATGGTCTTTATTGATTTCTTACCTTATGGTTTACATTTTCCTATCTTTCAACTAGCGCGATAACGAGCAGAGTAGTGGTCCCAGAGTAGTAGATACCACATGACAGTTCTCACTTAGGCAGGTTTATAAGGTCTGTCGTATTCTTCGAAGTTTAGAATGATAATGCTGGCCGTGTAGACAAGTGCAGGACAGCGCATCAGATTATGATCTACATCGTTCATAGAATTTTGTGATTGCAAAAGTTCTGCGAACAGTGTAGCCCCGACGCCGGGCTGCACTTTTCGCAAATGCATTACCCGAGACTTACTCATTCCCGTCGAATAGTTGTCACATATTGAATATCGTTTTGGGGATGAACCGGCAAATGAACAATCTCAAGTCTCAAAAACAACAAAAAAAACATGCAAAAATTGGCGACCAGTGCTAGTTATGCATTTTGATCAATGCAAACGTGATTACCTTGCGCAAAACCGGTAGTGCAATGGTTAAATACGGTAACCATTGCACTTTAATAGGTCAGACACGTTTGTTGATTTCAGCTTCAGATCAAAGGACGCCGCCGTCTGACACGTGCAACTCAATGTTTCAGATTGAACCGAGAGACGGGAGAAGGTATCTTAACCCAGACATACGCTGATAGCAAAGACTCGTGTCAGCCTGCGCAATATTGTGATGCGGTTGGTGTTTCCTGTCCGCTATTAAGGTCTTTGTGATATGAGCGTCACCGTTACCCAAGAAAAGCGAATGCTTCCGAAGAAACCTGCACTCTTCGAATGTTCCATAAGATACATTTTATGTGGTGCGGGTCATGAGTTCACCGGGCTTACCGTGCAGCGACTGTCCGCTGTGAGTTAAAATATTTTCTTTGTGTCGGGTAAAATAAGACCTTACGCCATCTGAAACTGAAGTTCATCAGACTTTGGGAGTGCGCATGCTAATCTGCGTCGTATGCACACGCCGTTAAGTACCTTTTAAAAGTAGCCTTCGAAATGGTGAGATCGCTTCCACGAGTTTGGCATTGTGGGTGTGCAAACGTCCAGACCAGCCTGCGCAGTCTTGTCCTAATAGTCAGATACAGCCAGTTGTCTTGGAACGAGACTGCGCTATGTACGGTGCTGGTGTAGAATTTACTTGAGAAAACTCAGACCGGCATTGAGCCGACGACCGAAATCGCGACTTCTGATCAAAGTTTTTCCGTACAAACAAGCTCTGGACTGTTCGGAAGTTATATAATAGAGGAACAAGACTCGGATAAGCCTGCGTATCTGCGCTGTCAGAATCTTGTCTGTTCGCATCAATTAACTATGGAGTCTAAGAAATATATAGCCAAGGCGTTGACTCTGAATAGTCTCTACAAATGCGCAAGCTATCGGAGACTTCATTGGTACATCCAGTGTCGCAACATCCAGACTTCAAAGACACCGCTAGACAAGTGGCACGTGCCGATTTGTACTGGTGTGTCACGAGAAAAGATACTGGGCGCATATGCAAAGAGAACTGACATAGATCAGCCTGCAAGTCCTCGCAGGCTTATCGGAGTCTTTTCTGTTCGCTTCTAACGTACATGCAATCTGACGGAATCGCATAACGGTCAGTATGCGCAGATCTGTATCTTTATCTATAATTGGGCAGGGGAAAAAGAAGTTAACAAGTTTATTAAAGTTTTGCGTTTTTAACTATGACAGGACATGAAAAAAATCATGAATTTCTCAAGTCGCCTTGTTTCTTGAGAAGTCGCTTAGCTTCGGCAGGACGGCGAAGTTATTTCGCCCGATTTTTTGGGCCCAGTGCACACCCTGAATAAGCTGTGGTATGTTCAGATATGGTCAGGTGTACTTATCCACTCCAACTTTCAAGAGGAGCAAATTCTATTTAAAAGTTGACCCTTATTGCAATTGGCAATGGTTAGGGAGGCAAAAATAAAGATGGCAGAGTTACTTTTGCTGAAAGTACACCCATTCACCTTAAGATATGGTAGGAAATTTCTATAGGTAAGCCGCAACACGACAAAACCAACAATGTGGCTGTGGGCCCAGCGCAGACTCAGATCAGCCTGGGCATCCGCCCAGTCTGATCAGACTCTTCATTGTCCCCATAGAGCTAGCTTAGACCCTTAGCTACCCTCTGAGTGCTTAGCTAAGAGTCTGAGCCAAATGTCTGGATGCCCAGGCTGATCTGAGTCTGCGCTGGGCGCACAACCACTTTGTTGGTTTTCTCTTGTAGTGGCTCAGGTAAAATCCCATTTTGCTGATACAGCTTATCAACCCTACCAACATATAAATGAGCTGCGACACGACAAAACCAACCGTGTGGTTGTGCGCCCAGCACAGACCCAGATCATCCTGGGCATCCGCACGGTCTGATCAGACTCTACGCTTAGTGCTAAAGGGGTAGCTAATGGTCTAAGCTACCTTCATGCGGACATCGAAGACTCTGATCAGACTGGGCGGATGCCCAGGCTGATCTGAGTCTGCGCTGGGCGCACAACCACATTGTTGGTTTTGTCGTGTCGCGGCTCAAATAGCACTTGTTCACACCAAGAATAGCTGAAATGTTCATTTATATAATCATGATTAAATGATTAGGTTCTTTCTTATCATAGATCATTTGGCAGTTTAATAAGGTTTTTAATAGATCTTCACAACTGGGTACTTACCCTGACTAATAATAATCCTTGAATATCAATAGTGGTGTAACCTCAGAAGAAATGCTATTTTTATGTGAGTTTCCAAATTAGGCACTGCTATAAGTTTCCAGAGTAGGCACTGCTATACATGATCTCAGATATATCAGCTTGAAACTGCTTTCTTTGCCTCCTGTAATATTTTGAGTTCAGGAGCAAGCATCATTAAGTTGCCCAAGCTGGGTGACATTGTCTGATTGTTACATATGTAGATGGTTCCAAAATAAACAAGGGTCTAAGAAGCCATTTTGTGGCTTTGAATAATTGTTATGCCAATGAGCATTTCCTTAGTTTAGTTTAAAGTTAGGGTCCAAGGTTATCCTGGCCCCACACCTGCAGCCTGGGTACCATATTATTTGGCTACAAGATAGGTGTTTCCACTCCCCCCCCCCCCTCCCCTCTCTCTCCTGTAAAGTAATTGTCTTGTAATTCTGCTGTAAGTTATTTTTATTCCCTTCCAACACAGTCCCAAAATTCTAGATTCAGCTTACCACATAAATCTTAATAAACGCCCCTGCTCTAATAAACGCCCCCCTACCTCTTTTCCAAAAATATTGTTATGTTGACATGGATGAATTCCTGTTTGCTTCTCTGGATAACTTAGCTTTTCAAAATGGGCTGATAGAGGAGCAAATTCTTTTCTTTAAAAGCTGACCCTACAGAGAAGAGAAGAAACAATAGGAGACTTGCTTCCTCTGCAGGTATACCCATTCACCTGTTTATTATAGGGTATTTGGCAGTGGCAAATTAACTACACATTAGCTCTAAATAACGTCGCCTTTAGCAAAATGCAACACCCTCGGGTGCTTAATAGGATTAATACGGTATAACATGGATCTAGAGTTATGGGTTTGTTTTAGAGGGGAGAAAACCCATGTGATATGAGACGAAATACAGTAATGCTGTGGGATAGTTTATATTTCTCCATAAAACATGTTTTGGCCACTAAGAAGTTTCATTATGCTGTCAATCACCATCACTGTATACGGCTTTAACATGTCATATACAACTATCCTTTTAACCAACATGATGTCAGACTACATTGTAATTGTCAGTTTCCATATCTAAGGTGTGAAAGATAATGTCATCTCCATTCGAAAAATGTGTTATTTCTCATTAAAAGAAAATTAACAGAGGGATTGATGAATATGCTTATTTGGGATTATGTGCTATAAGATAAAGGACTAAAAGTTGACAAATTAGTAACTTAAACAATTAAGTAACAAGAATTACAACCTTCTTTTGATTGTTGCAGTAGCCTCTCTTCCCTGTCTTTGCCACATACACAATATACACCTTTCTCTCTGACACCCATGAGAATGTAAATGGGTGTTTCTTTCTGTTTCTCTACTTATCTCCTACAGTAAATGACTAAGCAGATTTTTGCTGAACTTTATAATTTTGCACTTTGTATACGGTTTAACTGAAAAGCTTTTTTTGTTAAAAATTTAAGGTGAGTGCTACATCTCCATGTTTCCCACCATTTTCAAAAAGAGAAAACTTTTGTGACTTCCTGTTTGCTTCCTTGAACGAACCCCTTCCAAATTGGGGTCTACCCTTAAAGGAAAGAATTTGCTCCTGCTGGAGCAAATTCTTTCCTTTAAAAGTTGACTCCCATTGAGAAAGGAGGCAAAAATGAAAATGACAGTTGCTTCCCCTGAAAGTGTACTTGTTCACCTGAAATTTAAACTGCACGTGAATTCATGGCCTAGAATGAAGATCAATTAAAATTGAGTTTTATAGCCTATTAAATAAGAATGACTGCATTTCACAAGGATATTTAGTTAACTGAGCCACATCATGTGTAAAGGTATGCGATGCACCAGTCATTTGCGACCCAGCCTACCCTAGAGCCAGGGCTAGAGCTAAATAACTGCAATTTTTTTGTACCCTAAAATGCCTCAGTAGACAGTGTAGACCCTTAGCAGATTTTCCCTTTAAGCAGTCTCATCACTGATGATCAAGGTCTACCTTGCATGTCAGTAGTTAAAAAAAAATCCATGACTGTCCATGGGAGTTCAGATACACATGGTCAGATTTGAAGTAACAGCGAAATTCAGTGACCCAGATAAGAAAGGGGTTACAGGGATGATTTAGGGATAATTATCCAAATTTCTCTATAAAGAGATAGATGTCACCTTCATTGGAGCCGTCTCGCCAAAACAGTCCTTATGAGGGGTCACAACATTGGTTTATACCTTTATACCAAGAAATAAGAAAAAATAACTCTGAAAAATCTTCAAAACTGCACCTTACCTGGGACTTGGTACCTGGGACTTGGAGTGAATTAAAAACGTTTGGGGTTGGTAAATATAGTAAAACAGTTCACGCTTATCCCTTTTTTTTTCTTTTTGTCTTTTTGCAGGGCTCTGTCTTAAGAACAGCCTATTTTTGGAGACTTAAAATCTTAAATTCCCAGTCACTATTGAAGTTCTTCAAGGCCTAGAATGTAATCGGCTTCAATATTCAAATGCAGGTGCATTGATCTGATTAGGACACAAAGAACTATTTGATCCAAATACAGAGCTCTAGATAAGAGGGGTATTTGACGATAATTGAGGGATAATTTTTTTTATTTCTCATTGAAACCATATTTTGTGACGGCTCATCTGAACCATAGAAACATATGTTGAGGGGTCACAACATATGTTTCTATATAGAAATAACAAAAATTATCCTTAATTATCACCAAATACTCCCTCTTATCTAAGGCTCTGCAGTTGAAATAACAACGTCTGTTTTGTATACATACACAGGCAGCTTAAAACTGTAGTTCGGTGTTGTGTGAATAACTTTTGGCACAGTAGGACGAAGGGATCGAATATAATTTTAAAATTTTCTACACGGAAGCTTAGTACGAGACTATGTGGCCCCACCCCACTCCTCTTGGCAGCAAAATGCAGTTAGTCATTTTAATAACTGCTCTTAGTTGAAATTATGAATTGTGTGTGGGGCTGATGATACTTGCAACACTTACAGTTCTGCTGAGTCTGAGAGTCCACTCACATATGACAGTGACCTATATTTTACAGTACTCGGGTCAAGTATGGGCTCAGCGGCTATGAGAGCCTGGAATAACTGCCTGCATATATGACAGTGACCTATTTTTAGCTTGCCTGAACGAAGTTCAGGAAGAGCTATTGTACTACCCCTGGCGTCTGCGTTAGCATTGGCGGCGGCGTTAGCAAAATGTTATAGTTTTACGTTAAAGTTTTTAAGATCTCGTAGTTTCTAAACCTTTAGATCGATTTAAATTATATTTAGTATAATGATAGATATTGGTCCAAAATTTTATTCTGCACCATCTCTACCCCTGGTCGTGACCTTTAGGTCAAGGTGACGCCAGGGATCAAGCTAGAGGGAGACTAAGGAGAAATAGTCTCCTTGCAGTATCAAACTTCTCCCTTGTCTGAGCTGAGGGAGAAGTTTAAATATATAGATTATATAGGCAAGGATGAAAGAAGGGCAGAAACTTCTCCCTACAATCAGAAAAACTTCTCCCTAATTCTGATCTCTAGCTTGATCCCTGGGTGACGGACTTAGAAATTTTATGTTAAAATTTTATGTTAAAGTTTTTAAGATATCATAGTTCCTAAACTCTTTGATTGTTTTGCACTATATTTGGTATGATGATAGATATTGGCCCAAAATGATTCAGCACCATCCCCACCCCCTGGTCATAGCCCATAGGTCAAGGTGACGGACTTAGAAATTTTGGTTAAAGTTTTACCTTAAAGTTCTAAGATCTCATATTTTCTAAACCTTTTGATCAATTGGAATTATATTTGGTATGATGATAGATATCGGTCCTACGTTTGATTCGTCACTATCCCCTCCCTTGGACGTGACATATAGGTCAAGGTCACAGACTTAGAAATTTTGTATTGAAATTTGAGATGTTCTTGGCTAAATCTCCTTAACCCTTTGATAGATTTCCTTTTTCTTCAACAGATGTTAGGTAATGGTCTAAATTTTTTATGCAGTACCACCCCAACCCCCTTGATGACTGAGGTCAAGGTCATGGACTTATATATGTTCTATTCAAAAGTTGGTTCATAGTGTGTGGATGGATTCAGTTGATACTTAGAATTCTGTTAGATGCTGGTCCAGAGTTTTACTCAGTACCAACCCCACCTCTCATTGACCTTTAGGTCAAGGTCACAGGCTGACAGTTTATAGTTTTACACTACCTGGATGGAAAGTTATGCCCAGACTGATGATAGATACTGCTTCTGAGTTTTACATGGTAGTTGCTTCAGAGTTTTACATGAAATTGACATCACCTTTTTAATTAACTGTGGAGGTCAAGATCAGATCCATTCTTAGAACTTAGTGTCCATGATGGGCAAGCACCAGTTCAGGGGAGCTATGCTGTCTGGTGACAGCTCTTGTTATGCTATATTTGTCACCCGACGTAGGCGGAGGGGGACTATAGAAATGACCCTCGTCCGTCCGTGTGTCAGTCCGTCCGTCCTTCCGTCCGTCCTTCCGTCCGTCCGTCTGTCCGAAATCTTGTCCCCGCAACTCCTCCTACGTCTTTCATCGGATTGATTTGAAATTTTACTGATTGTATTCTTATGATATGAAGATGTGCATGTGGTTTTTTTATTTTTGTTTCGGCCATTTTTGATGGAGTTACGGCCCTTGCTGACTCAGACCTTGTCCCCGCAACTCCTGCCACATCTTTTATCAGATTGACTTGAAATTGTGCAGAATGTTTCATCATGATCTGAAGATGTGCATGTGATTTTGGAATTTCAATTGTCCTATATTTTACAAAGTTATGGCCCTTTGTCGTTTTTGGTATTTTTCCAACTTTTGAACCGTTTGACCGAGAGAGCTGAAATTTGGTATGCTATTAGCATTTGGTAAATTGAGTATTCTGATTATTGTTAGGATATGCTAAATTTATTAGTGACAGAGTTATTCCCCTTTCATAGATAATAGACATTCACTTAAAGGTAAAGGGATAACTCAAGAACTATTCATATTAATGGGCTGAATTTTCATAAATGCATTGTTCTTTTTCATCAGATTCATATTAGGAGGATTATGGCCCTTGTTATTTTGTTATTGGGTATACAGTCTTATGTTTTGGGCATTCTGTAAGGGCCTAAAGTTTCAGTAGCCTGATTTTACACATATACGCCCAGTTCTGAACTTAAGTATTTTATAACCTCATAGAGGCCCAGTAATTGGGGTATATGTCTCTGCTTATGCTTCAATTATTATTTGCTTACACATATTTTCTGGTTTTACACATAAATGCCCCTTTCTAAACTTAAGTATTTTATAACTTCATAGAGGCCCAGTAATTGTGCTTCAGTTATTATTTGCTGACCAGGTTCTGTAATACATATATTTTCTGTTTTTAGCTCGCCTGAACGAAAGTTCAGGAAGAGCTATTGTTGTCACCACGGCGTCGGCGTCAGCGTCAGCGTCCGCGTCCGCGTCCGCGTCGGCGTTCGAATTGGATGTTTTGGTTAAAGTTTTTTAAAGACCTATATCTCCTTAACCCATGGATGGATTCTTTTGATACTTGCACTGTAGCTAGATATTGGTCTAAGGTTTAACAGGGTACCACCCCCACCCCACTCTGTGACCTTGATGTCAAGGTCATGGACTTAGAAAATTGGTGTTTTTTTTGGACTGGATGTTTTGGTTAAAGTTTTATAAAGCCCAATATCTCCTGAACCCATGGATGGATTCCTTTTATACTTGCACTAAAGTTAGATATTGGTCTAAAGTTTTCGAAGGTACTACCCCCACCCCCCTCTGTGACCTTGATGTCAAGGTCATGGACATAGAATATTGTCTTTTTATTGATTGGATGTTTTGGTTAAAGTTTTTTAAAGACACATATCTCCTGAACCCAGAGATGAATTCTTTTTATATTTGCACTGTAGTTAGATCTACAGAGTACTACCCCAACCCCGCTCAGTGATCTTGATGTCAAGGTCAGGGACTTAGGAAATTTTTGTCTTTTTTAAAGTTTTGTAATTGCATACTGATTCATAATGCTTTGCAGAGATTTAGTTTATACTTGAACTGATGTTAGACTCTTTTTTGAGTTTTTACAAAACATCTTATACTTACCCCACTGGGTGACCTTAAAGTCAAGGTCATCGACTTAGAATTTTGTTTTAAAGATTTTGGTTTTGATACATACTAGCCCCCCCCCCCCCCTCCCCCCCCCCCCCCTACCCGTCATTTTTTTTACCTCAAGCTCATGGACTTTGAAATTTCATTTCATTTTTTTTATTTTAAATTTATTTTAAGACTTATTTCTGAGATAGCTTTTGTGTTTTCATTATGGACATGCTTGCATGAAGTTTTATGCATAGCAGTCCACATACCCCCACCCGTCAGTTTCTTTTTTACCTCAAGTCCCCCCCCCCCCCCCCCCCCCCCCCCCCCCCCCCCCCCCCCCCCCCCCCCAACCACCACCCCCGCCCCCCACCCGTCAGTTTTTTTTTTACCTCAAGCTCATGGACTTTGAAATTTCATTTCATTTTTTTTATTCTAATTTAATTTTAAGACTTATTTCTGAGGTAGCTTTTGTTTATAAATGTGTTTTCATTATGGACATGCTTGCATGAAGTTTTATGCATAGCAGTCCACACCACCATAGCGGCTGAGTGATGGGCAAGCACCAATTCAGGCGAGCTATGCTGTCAGGCGACAGCTCTTGTTGGCCATATAGTTACTCTGAAACTGAATAAAGGGCTGCAGTTTGTGACACATTTCAAAGGTCGGGTGACAATTGGCCGATGGCCTTTTATTTACACTTCACTGACTTCAGTATTTCTAATTCCTTATATGGGTTAGGGTCAGTATAATGCCTTGACAAGAACAGTTCACACCACCATTCACTTTTAAATTTGACCTACATTTTGCTGACTGATTTCTTACATTTCTCCAAAAGTTGCAGTTGTTTATATACGCTTAGCTGATAGGTGACTCCAGCTGCTCACTAATAGCCTTGACCTATATTGTATGCTTCACTGACTTAATTTTACAACAGTTGGGATCATAATACATTGCAACTGTAACAGTAGGTATACACTCTGTTGTCTGATGGCAACTCTTGTCTTGGTTTACCTACTGATATGTTATTTTAAATAAGGCTTTAATAATCTTGACCTTTTGACAAGTAACCTGATTATCCTAAAGATTAGATCCCCTTAACCAAATAGGGTAGTTATTCTAAAATTGGATTAAATTGATCATACCATTTTGTGTGAAACACTGCTGGCGGATGCATGTGACATACACTGTATCAGAGCTAGGATACGAGGGGGTGTTAAGGATAATATAAAGATACTTTATTTTTCAATGAAAACATAGGTTGTGACCCCTCAGAGATGGTTCTAATGAGGGGTCACAACCTATGCTTTTATGGAGCAGTAAGACAAATCATACCTAAATTATCCCTGTTGACCCTTCTTATCTGTATGCTCAGGTATTTCTGTCCCAATATTTAGGGTCAGTATCGGTATTGATACCATTTGTAAATAAACAAAGGTATCAATACTTTGAAGTTTGAGTCATTGTATGTATAATTTGTCAACATATGACCTAGTTGGTGGTATAGTGTTACTCTCTTTATGGTCTCCAGATGTCTAGTTTGAAGTGAAATTTGAAAGCTTTTTCCACCACAGCAGTTTGCCTTTCCTGTTGTTCCTCAATTATGGTTGATATAAAATTATTCAGGTGACTCTCTTTATTGTCGAACCTACCTCGACTAGCAGAAAGTGAGACATAGGTATTTTTTGGCTTTAGCGGACAGCGACCTACATTTTATGTAATTGGTTTCTGGTTTGGGTATATGAGGCAATGCACAGACAGGCGGGATGCCGCTTTCTGTTAAAACCAAAGGCAAGTGGTGGTCGGCAAGGGAGACATTTGTTTTTCTCTGCTCTTGTTATGTGTACTAGGTAAAATTTCAGTAGAATTTATAAGATTCATTGTTTATTGACATGTACAGCAGACCTTTGTAATGACAACATTCGTTTCCAAGACTTTGCTGGGCTAGGAAGAATCTAGTTTTCAAACAAAAATGTCACTGGTACCAGTCCAGCTGAATTTTAAATGAATTCAGCTGTTACCTGTATTAACACTGGTTTACTACTAACTTTAGAGTTTGCTATACTTAATTAGCGGGGGACAAATTATGTAAATTCAAGAGCACTGATTATGTTTTTAAATGTACTTTGTCATTGTTGTAAGTCTGGCATTGATGGGAAAATAATTACCACACAGTGTCAGTCAGACAGTGCAGTGTAGGAATTTTAAATTGGAACAATTTTGTTTTGACCTACTTCTCGCTCTTGGTAATCTAAGTAGTAAAGTTCATGTTCCTGTCAAGCTACTGTCTGTGTCTGCATTTTTCAGTAGTTTCAGCTGTATCTAGAAATTTCAAGCCATTATTGCCTTTTAGACTCCTCCTACTTGTGGTTTGACCAGGTCGGTTTCCAATACCAGGCATCTGATTTTCATTGTTTTTTCTTGCTCGGAATGTATTTTTTTACTAAAAATTGGAAATGTCTTTATTTACCGGTAATGCAAATATTTTAGACTGATCAAATGCCACTTTCTATTGCATCTGATCTGGATCTGCACTATTTGCCAAGGCCCGTGTGTAGGGGATTGTACTAAGGGTCTAAACGGGGCAGATACCGCATTTGTGTTGGAATATTTAGAGAAAAAAACATACTGTAGTTATTTAGCTATAAAACCCTGTTTTTGCATCTCTAAAATGACCCTATTTATCTAAATCAGTCTTATGAAATTCTGCTTTGAGATTGTTTTTTTCATTCTAAAGCAATCCCAGAAATCTAGATCTGTCTTGTAAGACAGATCTAGATTTTTGAGATTGTTTTGGAAGGGAAACGACATTTCATTTATAACCGAAGAAATACGGTAACTTGCATACATGTACTTTAATCATAAACCCTAATGTGATTAAATCTATTGTCAAAATTATTGCAACTCAATGAAGTGTGCAGTGCTCTTTCGTCTAATATTACGCTATTATGGGTAATGATAGATTTTTGATAGATAAATATTGAAACAGGCAAGAAAATAATAAATAATATGGCTGCAAGGAAATTGTAAGAAATTATGGTGTACCTGGCTGGTGTTATGTGAATATTAGTAGTTAATTTGTCAGACATTTTAATGTACCTTTGTAGCCAGTCATGTCATCACAGGGTATAAACCAGTCTGTCAATTTTCGCTTCCTGCAGAGACTTTCCGTCATATTTGGCTTCCGCCGAGACTGTCCGTGATCTCATGCTTCCTGCTGAGACTTCTATACATGATAAATGGCTTCCTGCAGAGACTGTCCGCGTGATTCTGCTTCCTGCCGAGAGCCTCGGCAGGAAGCAGTCATGCGGACAGTCTTGGCAGGAAGCCATTTTTCGAGGATGGTAGTCCCTGCAGGAAGCAAGAGATCACAGACAGTCTCAGCGGAAGCCAAATATGATGGACAGTCTCTGCAGGAAACAAAAATTGGCAGACTGGTTTATACCCTGTGGTCATGTCAAACAAAAAACAGGGAAAACAGTGGTACAGGGGATCAAACCTGGGACCCCTAGACTGGTAGTCAAGAGTCTGTTGAAGGTAGAGAGGGGGTTTATTAGAGCAATTGTGGGCATTTACTTTGAAGAATTTTGAATCTGCACTTAACATTAAGGATGAAGTACATGTCTGAAACGCTGACAGCTCATCTGTGATTGTAATAATGGGTTTCATTTTACAATCAACCCTCTTTACAACGGCACTCATTACAACAGCAAAATTCTTTATAACGTCATTTTGATTTGTACAGAATGGCTAAATTGTTATAAAGTTGCATTCTTTAAAACAGCAAATTCAGTTTAACGTCAATATTTTGGGGAACAAATGCCGTCGTTGTAAAGAGGGTCCACTGTACTATTGTTTAAAAAGTATGAACAAAAAAAGAAAGAAATTATAAACAAATGATACACAGGTTACAGGGGACAAAAATTTACGAAAATAAAGGGAAAATATTCAAATTCTTTATCTTAGATGTTATCTGTCGACCTTGCTGAATAATTTGAACTGAGAGAAAAGATTTGACAATTAGACACATTACATGTATACAATGACACTCTGTAAGTACATTATTTGTAGAATCAAAAATAAGATTTTTGCCTTTCGCTTCAGAGTTCTGAATTTACGGTTCTCTTTCTTTGGATTGATAGAGGCCACAACACACCTGAGGGCCCAGTTATTCAAAGCATCTTTAGCTTAAAACGAAGTTGTTAATCGAGGATTTGTTAAGTCCCCTAGTACACATATATTTTGCTGCAAAATTGAGAGGAGCTTTTGCAATGCAAAAGCTCCTCACACTTTTTCTGCAAAAATGACTGGGAGTACATTATACTTTGAAATTTTAATCTCTCATTAACTAAGAGTGTTGTTAGTTATTGAACAACCAGGGGCCCATCCATGTTCATACTGGAATTTAAAAAATCAAGCATCTGCAAAGAGTCACCAAGGATCATTATAGCAGTGCAAACCATAGTCTTTTGATCATCAGTAGTTGCTGATGACATTTTACTGACATTTGGCGTGTAAACCCTGACAGATTTTGTTGTCAATAATCCACTGAGAATTCACCAAGTCACACACCAGTATAGTCACTTTCATTTGGTCTAGTGGTTTATTTGGTAAAAAGAAAAGAAAAATTGTAAGGTTAAGCATGAGAAAAGCTAAGAATACCTATAGGAGATGGCATATTATCTGTCATTGATCAAAGAAAATGGATGCAAGGCCACATAAGTGGGTGAGACATGAAGCAGGACCAGCAGCCAGTGTTTCGCATGGAGAGGTACATGAGACCAGCATAAATTTATTTAAATGAAGCGCAAAATGACAAATCCAACAAAGTGTCATGTGCACCCAGCAAAGACTCAGATCAGCCCGGACATCCCCCAGGTTGATCAGAGTCTTTGCTGTTCGCATGTAGGTAGCTTAGACTCTTAGCTACCGTTTAAGTACACAGAAAAGAATCCAGCCTTCAGCAGGATTTGAACCAGCATAACCCACTCAGCTTCGGAGACTCCTTGGTCAGATGGACTGATCTACTATTGAGAACAGTTCTAGTTGGCATCATAATAAGAGAATATTTAAGGTATCCTAAATTCTCTTAATATTTATGTCAACTGTGGTATATGAATTTATTTGCAGTAATATTGAACCATAAAGTTACCATATTATTTCAGTTATAAGACAGAGGTTTTCCCATTCAAAACAGTCCCAAAGATCTAGATCCATCCTATAAGATGGATCTAGATCTTTGGGATTGTTTTGGAATTATAGGATGGATCTAGATCTATGGGATTGTTTTGGAAGAGAAAAATCCATTTTATAGGTGAATTACACAAGACTGATTCACAAATCTGCATGAATTTTGGAAGGATAAACTCCCATCTTATTACCAAATTAATATGTTTTTTTTTTCTGTTTCAGGGAAGCTCCCCAGTCTGGGAAGATTTCACCACCAAGGCAACTAAACTGCACACATCCCTAAAGTAAGTACATGTATTCATAAGTTAAACCCCTGATACAGGAAGGAGTATGTTAATTTTAGCTCATCTGTACGAAAAAGGGAAGGTACAGGAAGAGCTATTGTTGTCACCCTGGCGGCATTGTCAGCATCGGTGTCATCATCAGCATCCGCATTTGCTGTTTTGGTTATTGTTTTTAATGTAATGGGCAAGGCGCTGTCAGGCAAGCTGTTCTGTACACAGACAGGTCTTGTCTTTCCATCCATTCATGTTAACGTGGGTTCAAGTTGCTGAAAGTTGGCAACATCAGTCAGGCAGTATAAAAGAGCCCTGCTCACTTGCTATAATTTTTGCTAACTCAGGATAAGGATATGTTATTGGTGGATAATCCATAAGTTTGATTTTGTTGCCCTTATAAACAAGGGTCTACAACATTATAATTTTCATGGAAAAATACATGTAAATTTGCCCAGAATTATCATTATCATCAGATACCCTCCTATTAAGAGCTTGTGGGCTGCATGATGGCAAGCACTTGTTTCGCCTTGAACACATGTACTTTTTCTTATGAACTAAAATTAGCATAAACCATATGAGCTGCGACACGAGAAAACCAACGAAGTGGTTGTGCGTCCATCGAGACTCAGATCCGCCTGGGCATCCGCCCAATCTGATCAAAGTCTTCGCTGTCCGCATGGAGGTAGCTTAGACCCTTAGCTACCCTTTAAGCATTTAGGAAAGAGTCTGATCAGACTGGGTAGATGCCCAGGCTGATCTAAGTTTGTGCTTTGCACACAGCCACTTTGTTGGTTTTCCCGTGCCATAGTTCAATTATAGGTTCAGTAGATCGTTTTGTGGTTTTCTTTGTCACCATTATTTCCAACAGTTATTTTTTTGTCAAAAATATTTCCGACCGCTACTTGTATAGGCATTATAAATACAGCTTATGCATAATGTATCACTTCCGAATTTGAAGGATTATGAAGAATTGATCATTTCTGGTTCTTTCTTTGCTGCATAGATTGAATGTGTAATATAATACGCCTAATTTATTCCATTATGCAGTTATAAATTCATAATAATGTGACCCACTTATGCGGAAACAACTTCCTGACATTCAGAAAAACAAATTGTTTCTCACAAACTTGGGAAATGATTGTTGGCTTCAACTTTGTGTAATTTGCTGTTCCTGACTGAAAGCCATGTTTTGGATTTGTGAGATAGCAGTGCTCCAGATAAGAAGGGGCAACAGGGATAATTTTCAACATTTCTCCAGAAAAAACTTATGTTGTGACTCCTCATAAGAACCGTCTTGCTGAGATCGTTTGGCTGAGATGGTTCTAATAAGGGGTCACAACATGTTTTCATGAGAAATAAGAAAATTATCTCAGAATTATTCTCCAATTCCCACCTTATCTGGAGCTTGAGGGTAGGTTCAGACTGTCTTCATGCATTCTAGAATCTGACCTTCATGCACAGGATGTCTTATATGAAAAACTAGGGATCATTTCAATGACTTCTACAATAAACATAATGCTTATGGGTGGTGGGGTTGAGAAAGAGAAGGCAAAAATTGCCAGATACCACTGCTGGGATTTGAACTTGGGTCTAAAGATAGCACCAGCTAGAAGACATGATTAAAATACAAAGCTTGCCAGAGTAGTTTTAACGAGATTCCACTGCTGGGATTTGAACTTGAATCTGAGGCTGACACTTAAGCCACTGCTTTCCTGTAATAGATAGATTGGTGGATGAAGTTTGGGATTTTTCATCCCTTTTAACAGTACTTTGGTCATATTTGGATGATGGAAGGGTGATAATGAAAGGCTTTTTGCAGTGGAACCCTGTTTCGGGTTGAAAAGATTTCTGCCTTCAGCAGGAATAAAGCCCAGGACCGCTAGATCAGCAGGCGCTTAATGCATTGCGCCACTGGTGCTGCTCTTTCCTATAACTGAATTATTTAAACAGTATTCCAGATAAGAAGGGGTAACAGGGATAATTTAGGGATAATTTTCTATATTTCTGCATAAAAAAAATGTTATTGTGACCTGTCATCAGAATCGTCTCACCGAGAGGGGTCACAACATTATCATTTCGTCATGAAAAGCATAAATTATGAATTTATTTCTACATATCTTTTTCAGAACCACCCTGATTGCTGTGGCAGGATTTCTTGATGCCTTTCAAAAGGTTGCTGACATGGCTACTGGTTCTAGAGGTAATCTTTTCATACCAACTTTTTCTAAAAATTGAAGTAAATAGTCAGATAAGAGAGTTTTTGTCTTGCCCATGACTAGCAGAAGCGAGACATGGATATTAACTTACCGCATCCGCGGCAGCAGTGGGGTAAACCTTGCACCAAGTATTCTGGTTTTGATCTGTTTTGTCACTTTTGTGACAATTCTCAGGCAGGCCAGACATCTCATTCCTTGGAATTCTTGTTTAGCTGGCCTGCCTGAAAATACAAGAAGAGCTGTTGCTGTCAATGTCTTGGTAGTGGCAGTGTTGGCATCTGCAGTTGACTGTAAGTCAACACTGAAAGCACCAAAAATGAAAATACATGTAGTTGAATTGGCTGACAGTGTACCTCCCGATGAGGCAGTCAGTAATGAACAGAAATTTCTTTGAAAATTATTTTCAAAAATGAAATTTAGCCACGACATGACAAAACCAACAAAGTGGCATGTGTGCCCAGCGAAGACTCAGATCAGCCCAGGCATCCCTTGGTCTGATCAGAGTCTTTACTATGGGCTTATAGGGTATCTATGGCCCTGAGCTACCTCCATGTCGACAGCAAAGACTTAGACTAGGCGGATGCCCAGGCTGATCTGAGTCTTTGCAATGGCGCACATGTCACTTTGTTGGTTTTATCATGTCACGGCTCATATTTTCATCTGGAGTTCTGCTGGTTAGTGGCATGAAGTTGTAGTTGATAAAACATCTTGATGTGTCAGTATAGTACTTTCAGTCAGAAGATCAATTTGTGCACTGGGCTTGTCAAGCGATTAAGCTCACTGTACCAAAATCGATACAAATTTGATACTTTAAATTAGATGTTTTCTATTTTTTCTTGGTTGATTATTTTCTGCCCTCAAGGGTGTTTTCTCCTTATGACTGTACAGGATTATCAGTAATTATGTAAGCAGAGTCTGGTACCTTGTGTTACTATGGTTGAAAATAGAGGATGTGGCTAAACAAATATAGAGACATGATAGGGTAATTTAACTCAATTCATTTATGGCTGCAAGGGAATTATTTTTCAGCATTTTCTGTTAACCCTTAAAACACCAGAAAGAAAATCAGTTGAATCTGCATGTTTCTAGTCCATCCCATAATCTTGCAAGTTCTTTGGCACACCACAGAATGATACTTGTCACCCCAAATATCTAAACCAGTTTTGTGACAGGAGGGTTTTTCTCTTCCAAAACAATCCCCAAAATCTGGATCTGTCTTATAATGAGATGAATATACTGTAGTATACTACAATATTTTTTCCTTGCAGCTATTCTATGAACCCTGTAATGTTGTAGAAATGCAAGAAAGGTGTATTACAATGGGAGATCATGTTGTTCCAGACTGGCTTTGGCATTAATTGTTAGAGTAGCATTGAAGTTTTGTCATGCTGCAAGCTTCCTACAAGTTGATCTGAGGTTCATGGCCATGGAATGCTGAGTTCTGATTCACAGAATACTGTTCATCTCTCAGAATCACTGAATTTCTTCTCTCGTTAATTTCAGCAACAGCAGTTGTGTTTTTGCCATAGTTGCTTTGTGAGCTCCTAGAAACCTCATGGATTTGTTGAAACAATGTTTGTTTGTCCAGTTGTACTTGTTAAGAGGTCACAGTTCCTACATATGAAATCATAATAGGCACATTATCTTGGTGTGTGTTGTATTTTGCATGTGCCTGTACAGTTATGTTGGTTTGATAAGGCAGACACCACCATCAATGTCCAGGGACATTGCAGCTACCGACTGCCATCTTGATACCACTTTTCCAGCTCAGGGCTCACTGGGTTCTGATTTCCTGGCCCAGTTTGTACAAAGTATTGTTAGTCTAACGAGATCTAAAGAGGTCAACTCGTTAAGAGTTTTACAACTTTATAACCAAATACACTGATATATTTTGTTGAAAAATGTGAGAAGCTTTTCCACTGCATAAGCTTCTCACATTTTTTTCAGCAAAAAATGTTGGCTTATTGGAGATATTAACCTTTGAAATTTTAATGAAACATTAACTAACGATGTCAGTAGTTTTGAACAACCGGGCCCTGGTCTGTTGGCTTGAAGAAATGCTTAAACATGTGCCACCTGTGGGAGTTGAACCCATGGCCCCCTGCAGTGAACAGTGAAGTTTGTTGAGATTGATATTGCTTTATAATAAGACTTGAAAACTGAATAAGTCTTTAACCCTTTAGCACTCAGAACGGCCAAAACTCTATAGAGTTTTGGCTGTTATGAGTGCAAAGGGTTAAAACTGAAGTTGTCTTGCAGCACAGTCTTTCAAATGTTGTGTTCATTTCTTCTGGGATTGATAGATACAGAATTACGCTGTGGTTTTCCGTCACTCAACTGAAATTTAACACGGTGACTTTAAAGTTGTTTTGACTGGTTTTTCCACACCTTGAGTGTCAAGTTATTTAATAGTTAGCTTCCTATTGTTTGACACTGTGACAGGTATGAATTTAATATTGTAGATAAATCGTATACTTGAAAACTGATACTTTGTACCTAACTTCTTTTATGTCATTTTGAACTGAACGTTGTGTCATTGTTTAAACTGCAGGATCAGGATATTTTGGCGAGTGTTACAGCAGCCTAGTAGCATCCAGGATGTACACTTTTGTCCACAGCCTACAAGTTCAGATTCTGGTTACCTTTTCAGCATGAAATTGTTGATTTACGTAGATGACTGATAAGCAGCTGTAACTGTCGCTTAAGTTGCATCCTGCAGCCAAACAGTGTCAAACTGTTTGATGTTAAAGATTTTACAAGGTGTATATGAACTTTTTTTCTTATGCTATTAGAGGCTAGTTAACAAATAACCATAACAATTTTATCTGATCCTTGACTCAAGGGACATTCCACAGGCTGGAGCCTATAGTATGTAGTTAAGATTTACCTGGCACGTGTACCTCAGTTTTATTGATGCATTATTTGCACGATTTTGTCTTGTACCGCCCAAGAATTTGGCATACCTCCTCACATTTTTACTTAGTTTTACTGCAGTGAACATTTGAACGACCACCACACATTTGTACTTAGTTTTACTGAGTGTAGGTTTAAAGGACCACCACACATTTGTACTTGGTTTTTAGCTCACCTGAGCACGAAGTGCTCAAGGTGAGGTATTGTGATAGGTCTTTGTCCGTCGTCCGTCCGTTGTCAACTTTTGCTTTAAACGACTTCTTCTCCAAAACTGCTCAACAGATTTTGAAATAATTTCACAGAAATGTTCCTTGGGGGACTCTTTACCAAAATTGCTCAAACAGTTCCGCTCCACTGAACAATATGGCCGCCAGAGCTAAAAATAGAAAAAACCTTTAAACGACTTCTCCTCCAAAACTGCTGGGCAGATTATGAAATAATTTCACAGAAATGTTCCTTAGGAGGCCCTTTACCAGAAATTGCTCAAATGGTTCTGCTCCGCTGATCAATATGGCCGCCAGAGCTAAAAATGGTAAAACCTTTAAACGACTTCTCCTCCAAAACTGCGTGGCAGATTTTGAAATAATTTCACAGAAATGTTTCTTAGGAGACCCTCTACCAAAATTGCTTAAATGGTTCCGCTCCGCTGAACAAAATGGCCGCCAGAGCTGAAAATAGAAAAACCTTTAAACGGCTTCGCCTCCAAAACTGCTGGGCAGATTGTGAAATTATTTCACAGAAATGTTCCTTAGGAGACCCTCTACCAAAATTGCTCTAACGGTTCTGCTTTGCTGAACAAAACGGCCGCCAGAGCTAAAAATAGAAAAACCTTGAAACGACTTCGCCTCCAAAACAGCATGGCAGATTTTGAAATAATTTCACAGAAATGTTCCCTAGGAGTCCTGCTACCAAAATTGCTCTACTTGCTCTACTGGTTCCACTCCGCTGATCAATATGGCCGCCAGACCTAAAAATAGAAAAACCTTTAAACTACTTCTGCTCAAAAACTGCTGGGAAGATTTTGAAATAATTTCACAGAAATGTTCCTTAGGAGACCCTCTACCAAAATTGCTGAAATGGTTCAGCTCTGCTGAACAAAATGGCCACCAGAGCTAAATATAGAAAAACCTTTAAACGACATCTCCTCTAAAGCCAATGGCTCAATTTCAAAATAATTTCACAGAAGTGTTTGACTCATGTTTCTAAACAAAAGTTGCTGAAACAGTTCCACTCCGCTGTACAAAATGGCCATCAGAGCTAAAAATAGAAATAAATCTTAGAATGACTCAGAGGGCACAGTTACGATCCAATCATCATGAAACTTGGTCAGAATGTTTATCTTAATAAAATCTAGACCAACTTTGATACTGGGTCATGTGGGGGCAAAAACTAGGTCACTGGATCAAATCTAAGAAAAACGTTGTGTACACTCTTGAGGGCATAGTTATGATATAATCTACATGACACTATGTCAGAATGTTTATTTTTATGAAATCTAGACCTGATTTGAAACTGGGCCATGTCAGGTCCAAAACTAGGTCACTAGGTCAGTTCTTAGAAAAACCATGTGAACGCTTTAGAGGACACAGTTTTTGTTCTAATCTTCATGAGACTTTGTCAAAATGTTTATCTCCTACAAATCTGGACCAAGGGTGCAACTTGGTCATGTCAGGTCAAAAACTAGGTCAAACTTTAGAAAAACATTGTTTATGCTCTAGAGGGCACAGTTTTGATCTGATATTCATGAAACTTTGCAGAATGTTTATATCCAAGAAATCTAGACCAGGTTTGAAACTGGGTCATGTAGGTCAAAAACAAGGTAATTAGGATAAATCTTATAAAAAGCTAAGGTACACAATAAAGGGTTCATTTTCCATTGAATCTTTGTGAAACTCTGTCAGTTGGACGCATGGATGTTTCTGAGGTTAAGTTCACAGGATACTCAGGTGAGCGATCCAGGGGCATCATGGCCCTCTTGTTATTGTATTGTACTCAGTAATGCTGCAGTGCAGGTTTGAATGCAGTTTATTACACAGCCCAAGACTTTGGCATACTTCTACACATTTGTACTTAAGTTTGAATGTGGTGCATGTTTGACTGCATTACTTCTAAGTTGGCTAGTATTATACTGCCCAAAATTAAAGTATACACCAGTGCAGCTGTGTGACTTTGTAGTCCCAAGAAAGGTTTAGGGTTGCTACATTCTGACCAGTCATTACAACTTGTTTCAGTTACAGACTTAGATTGCAAGTAAACTTACTTGACATGGTTGATTTATCTAACTACTTCATTACTTATCTCCACCCATTTGCTACTGTCAGTGGATATATGTTTTTGTTAAGTGCAGGTACAGTATCTTATAAACACCTGTTTCTAGGTCAAGCTACTGTAGGATTTTGGTTAATTTGGTTTGAACATGATCTTTTCTCCACAAATGTTTTGCTGATATCACAAAATTATACTTTTTTCATCAAGGATGAAAAGCTCCAAATAAAATAGATTTTTGATGATGGTTATGTATCTCTCAAAATATGTGGCGTACAAGCCGCAAAAAAATAAGCAATTTTAATTGTTTACAAGAAATCACAAAACACAAATTAAAGTCCCTTCAGAGATGATTTTCAGTAGAATTCATCTTGACACATGAGCCGCCACACAACAAAGTCAACAAAGTAGCATGTACACCAAGGGAAGACTCAGAATAGCCTGGGCATCTGCCCGGTCCGATCGGAGTCTTCACTGCCAAAAGAAAGGTAGCTTAGACCGGTAGCTACACTTTCAGTGCACAACAAAGACTCTGATCAGACTGGGCAGATGCCCATGCTGACTGAGTCTTCGCTGGGCACACAGGCCACTTTGTTGCTTTTGTCGTGTCACGGCTTAGCTGATAAACAGACCTTCTTGCGGCCATGTTTTCCAAACATTGTAACATTAAAACTACATAAGAAAAAATAAAAAAATTCACAAGGCCTTCAATGGACAATTAACAGAGCAGTTACATATCTTAAGGTCTGAAACTGTCATTCAAAGTTACATTATTTTATTTGCTCAAAGAAGTTAATTGTATTTTATTGAGTTTCAATGGTATGTTTTATGTTTGAAGGCCATAATTGAAACATTTAACTATGTTGTGTATAAAATAAATGTCATATTTCATGGTCTTCTGATCATTGAACATGTTAGATGGACTGAAATGTAACCATATGATTTATGGACAATGCAATGAAACTGCAAAATTTTAAGTCCACTTGAATGGTCAAAGACCATACCTCTGTTCAAATCTTTGATGTTTACTTTTGATGACAATGATGGCATGTTACATGAACTGCAACAAGACAAAACTGCAACAAAGTGGCATCTACACCCAGCGAAGACTTGGCATCTGTGTAGTCTGATCAGACTCTTTCCTATGAGCTTTAAGGGTAGGTAAGGGTCTAAGCTAGCTCCAGGCTGATCTCCGTCTTTGCTGAGCGAACATGCTACTTTGTTGGTTTTGTCATGTCGCAGCTCATATACCGGTAACAACTAATCTTTGGCTAGAGTGTAATTGCGCAAAGTTTACAGTGCATTACTGCTCCTGGTTTTGCATGAATCTAAATCCCTTTGAAAACAAGGATTTTACAGAAGATTGATTCATGAAATTATATGCAGAATTGTGAAGCTGCTAACTTCAGTCCCCGCCAACGTAAATGAAGTATTTGTAAAAGAGCTGAGGATCTCACAAGGATTTTTAAGAAAAAGTAGGAATCCCAGTATTTAATTTTGATAAATCCTGTGATTGGAGTTCCCAGATAAAATTGGGAGTCCATGGAGTGAATGAGAAGCCTTTAGCATGTGGCAGTGGCCGGTGCCATAACCAAATGAAGCAAAACATGTACAGATGTAAACAGATGGACAAACTGATGGACAGACAGATCTGATTGAAAACTTTATAGTCTTTTGACATACTTGGTATACCCGTGGTATAACAATTATTTAGACACCTCAACCATTTCTTACTAGCATAAGTTTATGGCGACGGCTAGTGACAACCAGTTGTCAGTAGCCTCACAGGCTAGAGACAACCGGTTGTCAGTAGCCTCACAGGCTAGAGACAACCGGTTGTCACTAGCCTGTGAGGCTGCTGACAACCAGCTAATAAATTAATATGCATTTTAAAGGACAGGAAACATTGGTTCATTGTAAAAACATCACAAGTAATTCTCAATAGGTTTATGCTTTAAATCAAGCTACATATGAATCACAATGTTCAACAAAATATCTGCAAATAAAAATTAAAGCAAAAATATGGAGAAGAGATATTTTCTAAAAAAAGATTTTCCAAGGGAAGTAACTCAAATCATACTTTGTAAGGGAACTAACTCAAAATACCACTTACAAATTTTCTCTGAATGTTTATGTGCTAATTCTGTTTGCACAATTGCCTCCATGATCATAGTAGTTATACTTGTATTCTTATTATAAATTCGTAGTTTATTTTTCCTAGTGGATAGAATCAGTAAATAAACAAATTTACTTGACTGAACAGCAAGAATATAACTATAGGGAAGATCATGTAATGGTAACTGGAAAATTTATTTAAAACCTTTTTTCCATCAAGGTAAATGAAAAATTTGTGTGCATGTGATGCATAAATTCTTTTAGCTATTTGTATGAATAACCCAATGACTTCCAGACAATAATAATGTAGATAATAAAAAAAACACAGAAATGTACATCTGATTCTTTTAATAGTTTCTTGCTTTCTACAATCAACTTAAAACTTGATCAGAGTTGAAACAAATATCAACAAGGCCAAAAGTAAAATATTTAAAGTTTCCCCTTACGCGACCGACCCTAAAAAAATGGCCCTACTCAAAAATTTTTTTTCCATGATTTGGGAATAAAAAATATTTTTTCTTCACTAAAATTTATACCTTGCTATTAGAGGACTTGTTATTTTCCAATGCAAAATTCTACTGCTAAATTCTTTATGGAACTGTTTTGAACATTTAAGTGGTTATGATAATATTCCTTATATTGGAATCAGGGCTCGGGAAATATTGAAAAATGAATCAGTCCAGCCGATGACGTCATCACCTAACTAATTTCCATTGGAAAAAATGATACCTGTCACGAAAACTAATGACAACAAGCGAAGTCCTATGAATTAATCCCGATTTCCGTACAATGGTCGTACATTGTTGTGTTTGGTGGAGTTCTTGGTTTCAAACATTTTAAGACATTTAGCTACGCATGTAGAAGCAAATACAAGACTAGAACGTGTTCGTAGGCAAAGCGGACGTGATAGAAGACATCACACTTGATTGACAGGTGGACAGGGGAGACAACCTGTTCAAGCCCATTGCATTGAAATAATATTATTGACTGTCATTCCTGTTTGTTTGTGAACAATACGTAAGTCCTGAGCATTAACTCGCCCAAGTTATGATGGTTGTACTGTTTAACGTACCCAAATTGCGTAATTTCCCCTCCACTGCCGCGTCAGAAATTGTGACTTTCGGAACGCGTGAAGAGCGTATAATGACTAGCTTCCACCAAAGTATTCGGTTGTCGCTAGGTCGCCGTTCATTATTATTCATGTTAGATGCGAACAAGAAAGACCGGTTTGACTGCTTAGTTGCGCTGGCTGATACGATTGTTAGTCATCTGTGTGTGTACTTAGGTACCTTTAGCCGTCATACAGTTAGAATGACACTGCGTACGTTATACTCACAGCGGCGTCTTTTATCTTTACATCAAAGACAAAACGTGCTTGACCCATAAACGAGCGGGTAATTGCATATCAACGCTACCGTTAGTATAATACCCAATATAATAATCGCGTAGACCCTGATCAAAATGCGCTATTTTTGTGCACTGATCGGCATTACTTTCGCACTGGTCTGCATGACGATATGACGATACAACTAGGAAAATCGGTGAAATGGACGTTTCCATTTTCAGATTTTATAGTTCCATTATTTTTTTACAAGATGGACACCTTTCGTCCCAAAGCCCAGTCATCGTGATTTTGATAAGTTGTTTTGCAGACTGTCGTAAGAGTGCGCGTCATTATGACACTTGTTATTGACAGGTAGGCGGTCCGACATGTGGTTCAGTGCTCCATACGGACAATCTCGATTGGCCCGTAGGCGGTCTTTTCGTCTGGCTAACACCTGCGTTAATCCGATTAGTTATGACACGTGCTAGAATTTTAAAGACAGTGTATTTCATACGTCGGGACAAGATCAAACGGCCGTATGTAACAATTATCGGACGAATCGGAGAAAATTTCCTAAGTATTGGGCCAGTATGGGACCGATTTTTGGGGGCTTTGGGCTGTTTCCAATCGGTCCCAATTTCTGAATTTCGGTCTGGGACCGAAAGAAATCCGGTTTTCCCGAGCCCTGATTGGAATTCATTAACCTAAGTCTGGGAGAAAGAAAAAAAATATTTTACCGACCGACCGACCCTTCTCTTTTTGACAGGGTCGCGTAAGGGGAAACAAATTTATTTCTATGGTTGGCCCAAATATCATGATATAATAGTAATACCATGAAACTAATATTCTAAAAATATCTTGAGTTTTATTATTTGAAAACAATAGGATTTATAGTAACTGGTTGTCAATAGCCTGTGAGGCTAGTGACAACCGGTTGTCAGCAGCCTGTGAGGCTAGTGACAACCGGTTGTCAATAGCCACTTCCTAAGTTTATTTGTTCTAAGTACCTATCCCCTCCTGTGACACTTGCTCTCGTTGTACATTTGTATGAGTTGAATTAACTGTGTGTAAACTCATTCATTCAAGAAAAGAACAGGACTCTTTTTAAGGTTTTTGCAATACAGTGAACATAGTTCAAGGTTGTTCCATCGACCCACAGATCTTGCATATAGACAAAGCCAGGAAATGCATCTGCATCAACAAGCATAAAATAATACGAGATTAAGGAAATATTTTGTTCTGCTAAAGTGATGCAATGATACATTGATAGGAGGGTCGTTAGACACCAGAATTTCCATTTTGGTTTCAAGCTTAACTATTCTCAGTAGGCAATCAATATAATCTTCTGTCCACTCTTGAAGGAAGCAACTCTTGTGGAAGATATAATTCTCATTTATTGACAGAATGCGGAAATGTAGTTCCGTCTCGTAGGGCTTCAAATTTCAATAATATTTTGGGATACAGTTTATTTTTCGTATTTTCCCAAAATACGTTTGTGGGATGTCTTAATAATTCTAACATTAAATGTGAGATTTCTTTAAAATCGGGCAATTGTAAAGACATTCCACAACTTATATTTTTTGGACAAATTGAAAAAAAAAGAGGTCAGTTTTACTCTGAAAAGCTGCGATTACATAGAGCTCCATTCTCCTGATGAAGTTTTAAGGCCATTTTGTACTATTGAAAGTATCACAAATGGTTTTCTGCTGTTGCACAAACTGTTATGAATGGCAGAAAAATGGTTGATTAATATGTTGATTATATTGACGACTCATTGTGCGGTTACCATTAAACATTCATGAATGAAACAAAAGTAATGCTTTAATTATCCTGCTGATTTGCTATTTTAAGGCATCCTTTAGACTTTCCAATTGCACTGTTTTGTATCATATTTTGTGTCACCATGGTAACAGAAATACCCCCAAGGTTACAGTTAAGGTCATGGAAAGTTTGCTTGATGGTCGTCTGACATGAAAGCCTAATAAAGTTATTTGGAACAGTCTGATGGCTTATTTTAGTGGCAATAGACAGTTGATTCTTCTGATGGTAGAGCGAGATCAGAAAAAGGGATTATCTGATAATAATTTTTGTGTCTTCTGCGACTAGCAGAAAGGGAGTTGCTTTTCTGGCATTGTTGTAGTCAGTGGCATTACTTCCAGTTCAGTAGTGCTTTTGACAATGTGCAAACAGGTGGGAAATGGTAGGTGACACACAGCATCCACAGAATTCTTGCATTTCTCCATGCGATCTCTCATTAGAACTGTCTCATGAGGCAGTTTTAGACATGATTAGAAGTTGCTGATATTGGATGGTTGCATGTGCAGTTCTGACCGACATTCATCCAATTTTTTGCAGGCTGTGTACCTGGAAAGCATAGAAAACAGGTGCCAACAAAGAAGTCCTTGTGAAAATTGACGATTTCTTGAGTTACTCAGCTGTAGTTTCTAATTTGCGATTTCTAAAGAGAAATTACGGTAATCCTGAAGCGTAATGACAGGTGTATTGTTGTCAAATTATTGTGTCCCTTCCACTTTAAACAGAATTGGTGACATTAGCTTGTCGACTGATGGGGTGATACAATTGTCCGTAATTGAATAAATAAACAGAAGAAAAGGATTGCAACTTTTGATAAGATTTAAAGTGGATTACTGCGGGAATCTAGGCTGCCCTGGTTGTAGGGCGAACTGGTTTGACTGATTATATGATTTCACAAGTAGTTTTAAAAAATTGTAATTTATAGGTTACTGAACGCATAATTGGTATTTAATAGGATATTGTATGTAAAATAAGTCTGTATTTGACTCCTTAGTGGTGGTCCTGTCTAGGAACTGTTATGCATTATTATCACACAGGTTTAACCCTTAAAGTGCAGAAAAAGCAGATGACAAAATTTATGTCTGCAAAATTTAAAAAATCTTGTGTCCAAGCAATATCATATTGAAAATTGAAAGTCTAAAGGACATCCAGATGAGGCTGCTCATTATGAGCTGCCATTATGAGCCACCTCATCTGGATCTACGCAGTTTGTAAAATTTTAAAGGAGACTTTAGTTTGGCATGAGCAAGAGAGAAGACTCACATGTATCAGCGCATCCGATCTTTTGAATCGGTAGGTGAATTTTTACCAAACTATTGTGACAAGCCAAAGAAAGATTATATTTTGGTGATATTGACCCCATTGTCAAGGTCATAGGAGGACTTACTTGCACCTATCACTTGAGGCTGTTGACAGAAGTTTAGGAAATGTTTCAGGAAATATTGATTTGATCCCAAATATGATGTTTAAATGCCATTGGACAAATTGTCATTGTATGTCTAGAACAGGCAAAAGTGGCCATTATTGCGGTCGACAAGTATTTTGCAAACGTATTTGCTGACATTAAACTTGGAACTTTTGCTTTTTCAGCCATAGCTGTACATGGACCCAAAATATTCGGACAGCTTATCTATTGCAATTTACTGTCATTCATTCATCCTTGGATTAAAAATGGGCAAGTTTGCATGTCCTGCCAGGAGATGCTTTATAATGTAAACTGGTGCCTCTAGGAGCAGTCTGATCTGGGTCTACACTCTTTGCTCTGACAGATGTTTGAAGTTTTGGGTAACCACAATACCGGTGTCTCCGGGATCCCTTGACCAACATTACTTTCTCATTTAAGAGCTTCCTTGTTTCACCCTAGGCAGTGTCTGATTTTGCAGGTTATTAGATTTTCCAACTAAATGACATTACAGACAGTATAGCATTGCTGTTTCTGAAATATCTCCAAACCAGGGCTTCCATCTCAAGAATTAGACAAGTTTAGTATTTTCTTTAGGGTTTTTGTGTGCAGAAGTCAATGTTGTAAATGCAGTGACCAAGCTGCAGATCAGATGCCATTTGCATTGTACGATCAGACTGTCAACTTGCACCAGACAAATGACAAAGTTTAATAGTAACAACAACAAAAAAAACACAAAAAACACAACAAATTAATACATATATTCTTCTATGTTCATCCAGTTTGATTTAATATTTATAAGTCACTCCATGAGATAATCTGACGTATGCCATGGGGGAACCGTGAAAACTCAGATCAGTCTTGACAACTTGAATGCCCCAGGACAAGAGTGGTGACAAAGTTGGAAGTTTGCATGGATTTACCTAAGATTTACAGGCTGATCTAGTTTGATGCTGTTTGTAGATGTCATAAGCTCCCTTTCCCAAGGCAGAGCTCATATGTTAGTACAGAAATACAAATCACATTTTTCTGCCTCATGAACCAGATGATTGATGTTTTCGTGTGATAATAAATTTTGAAGATGGAATACAGTGAAATCATATTTGGCCGAAATACTGTGCACAGTAGCTTTTGAGGGTTGATACGACTTGGTATGACCAGCAGTCCAGGGGTCGCAGTTTAACTTCCTGCTCCTACCATCTTTCTGGATGAGATTTTAAACCTAAGTCCCCATCTCAATATGATCAAATTTTTTTGGTGGTACATTAAACTAAGTTTATTCACTTTCTATACTCAGATGATGGAACTACAAGACAAAGGCTCCCATCCCAGCATTTTGCTTTACTGGATGGATGGATGACTTGCGAATTTACCTCCTTTTTAACAGTATTTCAAGTCATATCAGGAGGATGGGAGGTCGATATTTAAAAGCTGTGTGCAATGGATCCCTGTTTAGGGTGGAAAGATTTCCACCTCCAGCGGTTCTTGAACTTGGGGCCGCTAGATCAGCAGGTCAGCACTTAACCTACTGAGCTAGCGAGTTTCATTTGCCTCACTGGACCCAGGTGCTCAGTGCTATCATACCAAGGTCCCAAGGGAAAACTATGGAATGTAATCATCTAGTGGTTGACTTCTCAACTCATTTTGCCAGATATTGACCTGGATGAAGTTCATTTCTCAGGGGATGTAAGTACAAAGAGAATAGGTACAGTATGAGTCAGAAGGCTGCTGTTTTATCTACAATGAGATACTAATATAACATGGACAGCTGTGTTGCCCATCAGATAACCACAAATAGACCCTGGTTTCTTTATTGCTACTGTTAAGCTATGAGAGAACTCAAGGTGATGAAAATTTCTCTCAAACCACCAAGCATCTGTATTCCACCATACAGCAATAGCCACACAAGTGCTTATCAACAATGTATTTAGCCTAGTTAATGCACACCACTGGACTACTGCCACCCCTCAGCTGTTTATGTTTATGTTTAGGTGTGGGTTTCATTCTCTTTGAACAGGTTTACTTTAGTGATACAAAATTCTTAAAGTAAATAGGTACACAGGGCCTGACAAATCAAAATTTGATCTACTTGCTCTTTACAAAGCGCCTGGTACAAAACGCCGAAATTCTTGGGGTTTTCCTGTATACATAAAATACATTTTTCTGGGCAAGTAAGAAAATATTTCACTTGCCCAGCAAAATTTTTAACCTGTCCCGGGCAGCCGGACAATGGATTTGTCAGGCCCTGGGTACACTTGCAGGGGAAGCAACTATGGCAGTTTCATTGTTCGCCTTCCTTCTCAGTGACAGTCTCGTAAATGGGGTTCCATTGCACACAGCCTTTCGTTATCACCCTCCCGTTGTCCTGATATGACTGAATTAATGTTGAAAAGGACATAAAATGGAAAGTTATCCATCCTTCTCAATGGGGGTCAACTCTTACAGGAAATAATTTACTCTCCTAGGAACAAGTTCTTTCCTATATTAGTTGACCTCTTGAAGGAAGGAAATTCTTCCCTTTAAGAGGTGACCCCCTTTAGGAAGGGTTCTGATAGCCAGGAAAGCAAACAGAAACTCATGAGAGTTGTCTCCCTTTGAAACAATGGCGTAAAAAGATTTGAGAATTCCATACTGAAGCTTGATTCAAAGATTAGATATTCAGAACTGGACTGTGGTTTTCACTCTGACACATTCTCCTTTGCATCTAAATATACATGTTTGTTATATTTTCCTGTCTTTCCTTAACATCATGATGATGTTTGAAGGTACATGTATTTAACTTTGCACATTTTACGTTGACCACAAAAATCCTGAACATTAATACACTCCATATATTTGTTCAGTTACATATACAGTGAGAATGTAAATGGGTTCTTGAAAAGCCTTAAAAAGACTCTAAAAGCTTTGCTACTTGGCCTATTTGCTACAGTAACTGTAGTATATAATGATTTCAGATTCTGGGCACTGATTTGCATCATTATGAGGCTTTGTGTGCAAGTTGGTGACTTGGGATTTTCAGTCTGCCCTTTAACATCTGCATAGTCTCTGCAATCTCTGACAGAGTACCTATATCTAGGTCATGGTGACCTTCTTCTTTGGCAATTGACAGCATGTATGGTTTCACGCTCAGCCCTGTATCTCAGCTTCTGTAATTCTCAGGCCTTTGAAAGTCCATCACAGCTTGCATCCAACAGCTCTAGGTCATCAGTCACAAAACTAGGTCACAGTGATCTACTTTCAGGAAAACCAACACTTTGTCTGGTTTTATAGCTTGACCATGTATATCATTCCTCATGCCTCTGAGCCTCAATCTGTGTGTGCACCCGAACAGCTTCAGGTCTGACTGGAGAGATCAAGAAAGGTATAAGGGATTAGTGAAAACTGGTCCATCAGGACTGGTCTTAGTCCTTACTTATTAATGAACCAACATAGACCTTTCTCATTTTTTTCAATTAAACCTTAATGACCGTATAAATTTTCCAGGTATTTGGATAATGATTACAGACCTTGATTAGAGTATTGAATTTCTGTAAATCAACCTGTTTGGATCCATGCAGCATGGTCCTTTGTCCTATTTTATATGGTTTTGTAGAGAACTGAGCAACTCAGTAATGCATTTATAAGATGGTGAATGTATACTGTACTCAGAGGCAAAAGAAAGTGTACTTTTTGAATGCTCATATCAAATGTGATATAGTAAAACAAGTGAAACTAGAAATGTGTCCATAGTACACAGATGCCCCTGCCTAGTGCCTTGAGTAAGTCGGTGCCTTGATTAAGGTACTGGCACTTATAGGTTCATAGAGGCAGACTTGTATAATATAAAAGGCCACAAGTTAAGCATTGCCCAACGTTTGAAATGTGACACAAACTGCAGCCCTTTATACAGTTTCAGAGTCACTGTATGGCCAGAATAGAAAATATTGTGTATTACAGAACATGGTCAGAAACCAAGTCAGTGGACCGTGATATATGGATCATCATGACCTGATTCTTGTAAATTCCTGTTGTACTAATAGATATTAATCTTCATACAAAATTTCAAGTTGCTACAATAATGGCAACTCTAAAATCTATATATACCTCTTACAAAAATCTTAACCTTGCAAATTTGGCTTAAGTCTGAAGTCAGTGGGCCGTGACATATGGATCTTCATGACCTGATTCTTGTATATTCCTGTTGTACTTATAGATATTAATCCTCATACAAAATTTCAGGTTGTTACAATAAAAAGCACCCTTAAATCTACCTCTTACAAAAATCTTAACCTTCCAAACTTAGCCTAAGTCCGAAGTCAGTGGACCGTGACATATGGATCATCATACCCTGATTCTTGTATATTCCTGTTGTACTTATTGATATATATCCTCATACAAAATTTCAGGTTGCTACAATTAAAGGAACCCTGAAATCTACCTCTTATAAAAAAGTTAACCTGAGTCTAACAGGATCACGTACATACGTATGGATGTATGTACATACATACAGACGGACATACGTACATACGTAATAACGTACACACAACCGGAACACAATATGCCCCGGCATCATATGATGCAGGGGCATAAAAACTCTTGACCGGAGATTCTGTACATGTTGATTTTGCTCATTTTCCACATGCATCATACTTGACATTGTAATTTTGCTGTATTACATGTATCAGTATTTCGGTTCTCGATTGCTTTTCTTAACAAACCACAACTTTGGTATTTCATTTTCATGGCAGAGCTCTCATTAGCAGACTGATATTGTGTCATTGGGATGTTTCAGGCCTTCTGCTGAAAGTGGTTTGTGTCTGGCAATGCATTTAATAGAGTCACAAAGTGTTTATAATCTAATTGGCCTCTGAGTATATACTCAAGGACAAAAGTTCTGCACGGATGTTCCTCTTACATCCGTGCAGAACTTTTGTCCTTAAGTATATAGAAATTCAGTGATTTGACTTCAGTATAGTTGCTTTAAAAGGCAGTAAGCCAACTGTCTGTATGTCCAGGCCATCAGAGTGTTAGTTTCTGTAGTGCAGAAGTGCATAATGCATTATATTGGTACATTCATTATGCATTCAGATCCTTTATATGTACCAAGTTTAAGGGTTCTCTTGATATACGGTATGTAAAAGTGTTTTTTCTGATCATAACTGGGACAGGAAGCATCTCATTCTGTAGTATGTACAGGTTCTTTGGACTTCAGGTTCTTATCAGCTCACCAAAGTAAAGGAAGAAATAGCAGAGGCTACATGTTTGGTGTTCCACTTTGCGTTGAAGTGTATAATGGGCAAGCTCAAGCCAGTTGAGCTATCCTGTATGCAGACAGCTCTTGTTTTCTGTTGATCTTGATTCCTTCTGACATTTGGGTAACTGTAGCTTGTTTGTAACTGACTCGAACTCATCAAGCAAAAACAGCTATAGATCAGTGTACGGTTAAAATTAGAACTAAAAAGATAATGAGGTTTCAGATTATTTACTATAAATATTTGGGCAAAAATGCCAAGCAAACAGTGTCGACCCTCATCAGACTGCTCCTTAGCAGTCTGACCAGGGTCCGAGGTTATAAAACTTGAGTATAATCTCGAACTCAAAATAAAGCACACCTATTGGCTGCTTCCGAGCATGTGCTCGGAAGCAGCCAATCAGAGTGGTTTATTTTGAGTTTGAGAATGTACTCAAGTTTTATAACCTGCGGGCCAGGATCTACACTGTTTGCCAGCAATTTTTCAGAAGAGGTTTAGGTGTCTGAATGTTTGCAGTAACCATGGTGAGAAAGTACCACAGGCAAGCAGGAGAGGCACAGGACATCTGTTCAGTCTGATCAGAGTCTGAGCTGGTCACAAATATTATTTTGATATTGAAGAAAATAAGAAGGGAATTGTAAATTCCTTGATCAGACTTCATGGATTCATAAGCTGTTTGGTTCCTTTGCTGTTAGGAGGGGCGGTAGTAAAGTGAATAACACATTGAACTACCAGTCCAGGTTTGATCCGGCGTTTCTTCGGTCTTTCGAATGAGACTTTAAAGGAAGGCCCATCTCTTTTTGACCTTTGTGTTGATGAGATGTTAAACCCAAATTCTCTCACTCCAGAACCATCGCTGCTTGTGTCCACTAGGACGTAGGTGGGTTTTCCCGTTTTGCTCTTATCTTGTCTCACCTGTGGAGTTCATGAACTTCATGTAGTTCCTAAACCATACACCTCATAATTTCATGCCAGACATAGGTAACAGCATTGTTGAAATGGTTGGCATCAGATGAAAAGGGACCTAAAGCATTGTGAACAGAGATTCGCACAGTCTCAGAGCTCTAGATAAGAGGGAGCATTTGACGATAATTGAAGGATAATTTTTCTTATTTCTGTATGAAACCATATGTTGTGAGTTTGTGACCCCACATCTGAACCGTCTCATTGAGACGGTTCACATGAGGGGTCACAACATATGTTAAGCAGGATTAACAAGAATCATTCTTAATTATCACCAAAAACTCCCTCTTATCTAGTTTCTGAGTCTGCACAGTCTGATTTGGATCTCCCCTGTTTTTGTAGACCATCTGTGGGTCCTGAGGAATCAGAAAAGTGAAAAGTTTTGCACAAACTGATTTGGGCATTTACTGTACATGTACTGTCCATGCCTTACAAGCAGTTTTGGGCAAAGCAAATCAAAATGCATGTATCAGGGCTGCAATTAAGGAAATATTTGGGGCAAGATCTCAAGGTCATTTGCCAGACCAAAATTTCAGGAACCTTGATAGGTGTTTTTGATCTGATGTAGGTTCTAGAATAACTTTTAAACTTCTGTGTGAAAAATAGATAAGTTTCATCCCATGTTTGTACTGTGCAAATTTTGATATGGCTTCTCCTTTGGGCAGTTTGTCTCAGTATTTAGGGCATACTCTGCCAAGAATCTAGAAATTCCTACACCCATGTAAACTTGAGATTTTGGCATCAAAAATAGAACCTAACACTAGGATAGCAGTATTTTTTGCTGCAAAGTAATTATACAGAGGTGATAAAACCTACCCCATCTGATGAGCCCCTTTAAGAGAAAACCTGCTGCAAGGCCTACCCAGACCTGACTCAGGATGCTGTAAAATCTAAAAGACAAACTTCCCCTATAAGAATGAATTGCAGAGTTGCGTCCTCTGAAAGTGTATCCATTCACCTTAAAATCTCAGGAGCCCTTTTCAGACTGCAAAGATGTGAAGGTTTTGTCTGTATATTCTCTGTCCCTTGCTCTAAGGTCCCATTTTCTTGGCCTCATAGGACTTTAGCACATATGTTTTACTGGTCAGTAGGCAGCTTCCTGGAAGTGCTGAACCCTGCTTGACCCCTGGGTATTTGATGGAGCATGAATAAAACATATCCACAGCTGTTTTATTACCCCTAGAAGGGGGTAAGGTGATTTATTGAAAACATACATGTGGTCAATTTGACCTTCATTAAAAAGAATTGAATGCTGATGAGCTGTAAATGAAGTACCGTAAAATTATAAATATTGGTACATCCAGACTCAGTTTAATATTGCTCATCAAGGATATCAGGTTTTGCTCAGTGTGGTGGGGTACCACAACCATTAACAGTGCTTGGATACATGTCCAAGGGAGATCATTCTGATATCTAAGACTAAAATACTGTGTCAAAGAGCTGTTAAACTCAAAATGACCAACCATCTCATCTCTCATCATTGAGCTTAGTGTGCTACCAAAACTGGGCTGCCTCCCCTTGCCCTTGATTAAGTCTTTCATAATATTCAAACTGTACAATACAGGGTATAATCGATTCCGCTAATTTTTGCTCCCTGTAGAGACTGTACATCATATTTGGCTTCTGCCGAGACTGTCCACGAACTCTTGCTTCCTGCCGAGACTTCTGTACATGATAAATGGCTTCCTGCAGAGACTGTCCGTGTGATTCTGCTTCCTGGCGAGGCTCTCGGCAGGAAGCAGAATCACGCGGACAGTCTTGGCAGGAAGCCATTTCTCGAGGACAGTAGTCTCAGCAGGAAGCAAGAGTTTGCGGACAGTCTCGGCGGAAGCCAAATATGACGGACAGTCTCTGCAGGAAGCGAAAATTGGCGGAATCGATTATACCCTGTGCCCTTGCCCTTGATTAAGTCGTTCATAATATTCAAACTGTACAATCCATTAGGCTTCTCAAGTGTCTCATCTTTTGATACAAAGTTGTGCCACTTGGGTTGCTCAAAACTGATCAGACTTCACAGAAAGGTAAAGCAGAATGTCAGAATGTGTGTCACATGCAAGAATTACGTCCCCCAACCATTGAAGGTCAAGGTCACAGTCAATTCTAAGGGGCCTTTTGGGGCATTTTCTAGACACTGTAATGTTTCTTGTTCACTGATAAGGAAAAGATGAGGCATTAGTCCTGTTTATGAGTTTATGAGACTCCCCCCCCCCCCCCCCCCCCCCCCCCCCCCAAAAAAAAAAAAACCCTGTAATATAGTTCCGAAATGTTTGGTTGAATTTGTTCTACTGTTGCTATAATCTTGGTTGTGTGCATCTGTTTTGTGGTTTAATGCACAATGTTGCATGAAATTAGTTATTAGATCTAACTGGCAGTTATTTTGCTATCAGTCTTACAGCTGATCCATGTGATAATAGGAAAATTATTCTGAAAATTTTATCCTAAAATCTAGGAGGAGATCCAAGAAGGTTTTTAGAAATTACAATATTTGCCTCATTAAGAATTTTTGAAGAAGCAGCCGTAGCAAAATATGAAATACACTGCATTAACCCATTCCATTCGGGAACCCCTTTAGGGGTATCCGGGCAAACAGTTTGGATCCAGATCAGGCCCCACAAACGTGGGGCCTGATCTGATATCCAAACTGTTTGCTGCCTAGACATTATTTCTACAAGAGTTGGTTAGACCAATATTGTCAAAATATTCTTGATTTTTGATGCAGACGACAAACGACAAAAATACCCAGAATGCAATGGGTTAATAAAAGCAAGTAAATACCATAATTAGTGGAAATGGTGAAATATTATGTCTGTATGTATGGGAAATTCTTTGTTCCATAGAGTTGGTTGGTTAAAAGTTCATCAAGAAATGTAGGTCATGATATATTTAGTCTGTCAGCATAAAAAGTATCTAGATTTGAAATATTTATGAGATGCCTTCTATTTTGACGTAGGCCAGAATATATTTATATACTTTGGTGATGATGGTATATACAGAATTCATTTGGCTTGAGAATTAAAAGTACTTTTCCTTCATAAAAAGATAGCATTTGACATGAAATCTGTAAGTATAGTGCTGTTCTATCGCTTTGAAGGCACAGTTTAAAACATGGAATGGAATGGTCAGTCTTCTACTTCATTCCACTGCTTTTGGATGGCACTCTTAACGGAAATAATTTGCTCCCACATTGAAGCTCTTTTCCATAGGAGTATCATCCCAGGATCTAGAAACAAGTTGCTGACAGATAGCTAGTTGACTGTAGATTATCTTGTCCATTCGATTCTTTCATTCGATAGTAATTGTGTCCCAGATGCTGTATTCCAAGTTTGAGTGTCATCGGCCATTAGTTCTGCAGAATATTGTAGAAGGTTTATACTGGGCCGTTTCTACCTGATACAAGCGCGAAACCACAACCATTTGAACAAACTTTCGTTCCCCTGTCTCATGGAGAGATTGTTAATAGAACCCTTTCTGGGTTACTATGTGTAAGAAAGCAACAGGAAATCACAAAAGTTGTTTCTTTTTGTAAACATGGCAGAAAAAATACAGAGGTATCAAACCCATACCTTAAGGAAGTCCCAATATTTAAGATAAATTTGGTAAATCAAGATTGAAAGCAGAAAGCCACCCATAGAGCTATTTGTTTGAAGTACCTGTGCATGGAGAAAGGTGTTAATAGGATTTGGGATTATTTAGGTAATTCTGCTGAAAAATGTCATTGAACTGTGTAAAAAGTCTTCCTTTGTCTGAAACTTCTGGAAGTAGTTTCTGGCAGTTTTAGTGAGGTTTGACTGTTGCTCTTCTGTGAAGTACACTTGAATGGCTCATCTTCAGGTCTATATGAAGTTTTATTGATCGGCAAGGAAAGTTGATTCCATGTCAACAAAAAAGTTCTAAAGGTTTTTGTTGTTGTTTGTTGCTTTACGTCCATGGTAAACAACTATGGTCATGTTGGGACAGTCAGTTCCTGTTACCCAAACCACACTTCTCCTGGGCACGCTCAGACCTCCTTAGCGGTTAACCAGTACTACGTACTCATCCTTTTGCTAGTAACTGACAACTGCCCTTGTTGGATCAGCGGAAGAAGAAACAAAAGTATGGGTCTGGACCGGGTATCGAACAGCCTCCTAGTGACCAACAAAGCCAAAGGCTCTTCAAAAGATTTACCAGTGCAAGCATATCAACCAAGCCTCCTGCAGATCAACAAGTTACAAAGTTTCTTACCATTCAACTTAAATTCCAACAGGCTGAAACAACCAAACCTTCTGCAGATTGGAAAATGATATGAGAATGTAGGACAGTTGTCAGTGGCAGAAGGAGCACATATGGTACTCATTCAGGGTTTATAATGATTCCCAATCAAAATTTCGTCAAAATCATGATGCAGACTTTTCTGGCGCATAGCTCTAGAATTTTCATTCGACCTAGCCCAAATCTGGCAATAAAAGCTCCTTCTGAAACTAAAGTGAATGGTTCTCAAGAGATTTTTAACATGATGGTTGATCGTATTCAAGAGATTGTTAACAAAATGGTTGATGGAAGGTTGAATCAACCTTCCATCATCCGTCAGGAGTGGCTGTAGTGTAGTGGATAACACTCAGCACAACCAATCCAGGGGTCGCAAGATCCCCTGCTTCTCTGGTCCTTCGAATGAGACTTTAAGTCCCATCTCCATATGACCTCGTTGTTGGTGGGACGTTAAACCCGAGCTCACTCACTCCATCATCAGTCTTGTTGAAACATGGTTGATGGAAGGTTGAATCAACCCTCCATCATCAGTCTTGTTATCAATCTCTTGAATATGTTTACCATGAAACATACTCAAGAGATTGTTAACAAGACGGTTAAAGGTAGGTTCCTGGACTAGCGATAACAATTATGTTCACAAAATAATTTCGCCTATTTCTGGGTAGTATTGAATTCTCTTATTTTTCTGAATCTGTTGCTACTGAGAAAATTGTCAGATGTTGAAGAAAATAGTCTTTTTTTCCTTCATTGGAATTCCAGTTCTAAAATAGATATGTTGTATGTCTATCATATCAAATGCGCGATTTCTGATGCCATTCTCCAAAGGTAAATTTTCTCTTGCTGTGAGGTCTCCTAGAGGTCCTGGCATGGCGAATGGATTAAAACTATCCCAAAATGCAATGCAGCATGACGTCAGCTGCGTTATCTAATTTTGGCGTGAACTAAAAATAGCGCTAACTTGTGTGCGAAGCAGAGTTAGGAAATCCCTTGCAAAACAACTTTTCTAAAAAATTTTTGATTTACTCTTTTAAGTGAAACTTATTCATTCCCTTTTTAGCTCACCTGGCCCGAAGGGCCATAGTGAGCTATTGTCATACCAATGCGTCCGGCGTGCGTCGTGCGTCGTCACGGAATGTGTCCGTCAACACCTAAAAACAAATATTCAAACATCTTCTTCTGTAAAACTACTGGTCCCATGGTTCTCAAATTTCACATGGAGCATGACCTGACTCCAGGGTCTCAGAATCGTAAAATTGGGTCAGGTTGAAAATCCAAGATGGCTGCCGTTACTAAAGATAGCAAAAACAACAAAATAAACTTCTTCTCCAGAACCACTGGGTATATTTGTCTGAATTTTGGCATGGAACATCAGTGAAACCTTGGTATTCAAAATTGTAAAAATGAAAAAAATCTGTTGCGGAGTTTTGTCACAGTGACCTACTTTCTGTTTACGAGTGTAATTTTGCTCAAATGCCAATGTCAAAAAAACGACATATTCAAACGACTTCAAACAACTTCTTCTCTAAAACCACTGCACCCATAGGTTTCAAATTTCACATGGAGCATGACCAGACTGCAGGGTTTCAAAATTGTAAAATTGGGTCAGGTCAAGAATCCAAGATGGCCGCCGTTACTAAAAATAGCAAAAACAACAAAATCAACTTCTTCTCCAGAACCATTTGGTATATTTGGCCGAAAGTTTGCGTGGAACATTAATGGGACCTTGGGATTAAAAATTGTAAAAATGAAAAAAATCTATAGCGGAATTAGGTCACAGTGACCTACTTAGCGTTTACAAGACCGATTTTGCTCAAATGTCAGTATCTCAAAAAAACGCAATCGATTGTGGTCAGATTTGGTCAGCAATGGTCCTTAAAAGGAATTATTTCAATTTTGTGCCAGTTGACTATCCACGATGGCCACCATGGGGGCTGTTACTAAAAATAGCACAAACGTAAAAATGACAATTACTCAAGAACCCTTGAATGGAATTCGACCAATTTTGTGTCAGAATGTTCCTTGCATGAAGCCATTTCGATTAATTGCAATTTGGCTTTCCAAGATGGCCGACATCTGCTGTTACTAAAAATAGCACAATCATAAAAATGACAATTACTCAAGAACCCTTGAATGGAATTCAACCAATTTTGTGTCAGAATGTTCCTTGCATGAAGCCGTTTAGATTAATTGCAATTTGGCTTCCAAGATGGCCGACATCTGCCATTACTAAAAATAGCACAAACATAAAATGACAATTACTCAAGAATCCTTGAATGGAATTGGACCAATTTTGTGTCAGAATGTTCCTTACATGAAGCCATTTCGATTAATTGCAATTTGGCATTCCAAGATGGCCACCACCTGCCGTTACTAAAAATAGCACAAAACATGAAAATGACAATATCTCAGTAACCGCTGAATAGATTTTGACGAAATTTGTGTCAAAATGATTTTTGCATTGAGATGTTTCAAAAGTATCTAATTATAGACAAGTCATAATGGCCTTTGTTACTAAAAATAGAAAAATGTGAAAATAAGAAAATCTCAGTGGAATTGGACTAATTTTCTGTCAGAATGATCATTTCAATAAGCTTTTTCGATTTTCTGCATTTTGGCATTCCAAGATGGCCGCCATCTGCCGTTACTAAAAATAGCACAAAACATGAAAATGACAACATCTCATTAACCGCTGAAGCGATTGAGATGAAATTTGTGGCAAAATGATTCTTGCTTTGATGTGTTTCACAAATTAACAACTATTGACCCGTCAAGTTGGCCTCTGTTACTTAAAATAGCAAAATTTGAAAATTAGAAAATTACAATGGAACTGGACCAATTTTGTGTCAAAATGGTCCTTGCATGAAAGCTTCTCAATTTTTTGCATTTTGGCATTCTAAGATGGCCGCCATCTGCCGTTACTGAAAATAGCACAAAACATGAAACTGACAATATCTCAGTAACCCCTGAATGGATTTTGATGAAATTTGTGTCAAAATGATTCTTGCCTTGAGGTGTTTCAAAAGTAAATATATAAAGACCAGACAAGTTGGCCTCTGTTACTAAAAGTAGCAAATTGTGAAATTGAGAAAATCTCTGGAATTGGACCAATTTTGTATCAGAATGGGGACCATTCGGATACAAAAGCCAGGTGAGTGATATCAGGCCCATTTGGGCCTCTTGTTATAAGTGTTTTCCAACAATTGGGATGAAAAGTCATCAAAAGTATGATGCTTTCCAAAGTACAGGAACCTACCTTTAATGGAAGGTTGATTCAACCTTCCATCAACCATCTTGTTAACAATCTCTTGAGTATGTTTCACGGTAGTTTTGGAAGGGGCTTTTATTGCCAGATTTGATTCAAATGATGCATCTGCAGGAAGGTTGGTGCCTCTGCAGGAAGTTTGGTCTGATGTGTGCATAACATTTAGGAAGAAAGCAAGATTCAGACTGAAGTATAGTAAAATACTCTTGTTGCTTGCAATTTCTGCAAATGTCATAGAATTCCTTGCCAAGATTTTGGTGGAGTGTTTATATTTATTATCAGGGTTTGACTGTTCAGTTCATTATAATTCCTGCTTCTAATATTTTGGTAAGTTTGATGCCAAGAGTTGTAAGGTTGCTTGCTATCTGTTTTATCAGAAACTGTGCTTCAGGTTATAAAAATTGGGGTACTAGATTGACTTGGTGGTTTAAAGTCCATTTCAAAAGTATTTCAGTCATATCGGGATGATGGGAGGGTGATTATGCCAAGCTCTATGCAATGAAGCATCAATTAGGTTTGGACAGAATCTTGCCTTAGTTGTGAAAAGGGGAAAGGTGTGTGAAGATGGGGGAATGGTTTTGGGGTTCGGGGGTGGAGTGGGGGTGGGTAGGGTGGAAGATGGTGCTAAAAAATATTGAGTTGGTTTTCTTGTATCTAAAGTTACAGGTTTGGGTGAGAAATAAGTCTTTTTAAGAAAAACAGCTATTTCTATATATAGTGGTTGCCTCAGATGCCAGGAGATCCATGGATTTGTCCTGCTTAGCCTCTTTGAGAATTGGAACAACAACAACAACAAATTGCCACAGCAGTTCTGATATGAGAATCATGTAATCGAAATACTCCGAAAACTATAACTTAATATGCAGCTCTGATATTCATAAAAACACTGATAACTTGGAGAAAAAATTGGCAGAAATTTGTATTTCCTCTGAAAATGTGTTGAAAAGATGATTTCCATGAGTACTTGATTGTCTGAAGCCAAGTAGTTTTTTTCTGGTTATTAATTTTTCGCAGAGCTGAATGTATTACAGCAGAAAATTGTGGGCAGAAAATTTTCTAAAAGTTGGGTAACTTTGGACAGCGGGTAATGAGCCGTCTCATCAGGATTTTTACTGTTTGCCCATTTAATTTTGTTTTAATTTCAAACAACTGACATATAAAGGAAACATTTTGTCACTGTCCGAATTTACCCGCTGTCCAAAATTAGCCGACTCTACCCTAAAGAAAAAGTTTTGTAGGCAAAGAATAATTCACCTGAAATTGGCCTAGTGTAAAACATTGAATGGCATGGAGTTTATTGGAATGGAATGGCTTGGTAAGGATAATCTCATCCATTTCATTTCAGTGATTTTGGATGCCACTCTCACTTGCAAGAATTTGCTTCCACAAAGAGTGCACAACAGTGCAACCAGGGCTTATTAAATTTACCAGGAAATGATACAAAGTTAATTTGTCTGATTGTGGGGCAAAGGGAAATAACTCTTAAATTAATCAGGAAGCATTCCTATTACAAGGGGCATAAATTCAATTTGTTCAGGAAATTATTGACATGTCCTGATCATGTTCCATCTTAATCTGTATCAGAAAATTCCATATTCAGTAAAACTCATCAATCTGACCATTATTAATCATGTCGGTATGCCCTGCAAAACTGAGCAAATTGACCTGTGCCAGGAGAAAAGATGTTGTGGGCATGTGCAAATTATATACAATATCAAAACTATCTCGGTGTCTACCCAGTCCTTTTTCCCTTCAGCTGTTTATATGTGTCCTGAGAAAGGTGTACAGTTAAAAGCAAAGATTCAGATCTGTCAGTGTGCACATAGCCAATTGAGGTTGAGCAGAGCCATGATTGCTAGCAAATGCCCAAAGAACTCATCTACTGTGTCTAGAACTCTTAATAAGCTTGAGTTTAGTGTCAATTTAAGATCAATGGGTATACTTTCAGGAGAAGCAACCCCTGCCATTTTTCACTCTTACTTCCCTTAATTTCAGTGGGGTCAACTCTGATAGGAAAGAATTTGCTCGTTGGAGCAAATTCTTTCCTTTAAGAGTAGACCCCTTTTTGGAAGGGCTTTTTCATGCAGGGAAGCAAACAGGAAGTCACAAAAGTTGTCCCCCTTTGTTTATATAGCCAAAAGAACATGGAAGTATACCCATGCACCTTAGTTTGCCACCTCAAAGTTAGATTTTTATGGAGCTCTGAGCCAATAAGGAAACCTTGTTTGAAGAATATAAAGCTATTGGAATAATTAGATTGTTACTAAAATGGTAAAATGGTCATCTTAAGGAATTGAACTTTGCTGTCCCCTCTGCTCAGTTGCCATATTAATTGGCATGGCTTTAAGTGGGTGTCCTTGCATGACAAGGCTCAATGAGGTTGATTGCTGGTCAAGGATAGCCACAGAAAGTGGCAGTTATGCTTTGATGATTGAAGGAATCGATTTCTTGGTTGCTTTGCAGACACCAAGATTAATGGGCATTCAAGTTTACTAAGTATGCTTTAGAGTAAAAACTGTACACTGTCATGTTTTGGTTTACTTCTTAAATATTAGCATTGGCACATTAATACCAGCCTTACAGCAGAATTTTGTGAGACTGATTTAGGTATTTGGGGTCATTCTAGGGAGGGAAAGCCCCATTTTTAGCAGAATAAACATGGTATACTGTTTCTGCAAGACACCCCTTTGAAAGCTGAACAGAACGGTCTAAAATCAGATGGATAGATGACTTCTGATTTAAGTCCTGTTCAACAGTATTTCTGTCATATAAGGATGATAGGAGGGTGATAATTAAAGGCTGTGTGCAATGGAACACCTTTTATGGATGGAAAGAATTCTGCCCTCCAGCCAGATTTGAACCCTGGGCTGCTGGCTTAGCTGGCCAGCGCTTGACCCAGCTACCAGGGCCCCATCTAAAATCATACATGGCAGTTTCTATTGGTAGAAATCTGGGAATTGAATGAAAGCATTAGGAGATTTATGTCAGAAAGAATTTGCAAGGCTGCTGATTGACTTGTGGGGGATATGATTGATTATGGTACATTATGATTATTGATCTGAGATATAAAAAGCAAATTGTATTTTAGAGCTCCAGACAAAGCTGGTTTTGTTGATTATTTAAGGTGTATGACTGCACCCTAATTGTCTGTTTCCCTGGACAATGAAGCCCTTCTAAAATGGGGTCTGTTCTTAAAGGAGTGAGTGAGTGAACTCGGGTTTAACGTCCCACCAACAACGAGGTCATATGGAGAGGGGACCTCGGTTTAAAGTCTCATCCAAAGACCGGAGAAGCGGGGGATCGAACTTGCGACCCCTGGATTGGTAGTCTGGAGTGTTATCCACTACGCTACAGCCGCTCCTGTTCTTAAAGGAAAGAAAATGCTTCTAATTGGGCTACAACTTTCCTAACTGTGATTGACAATTAAAGCCCTTCCGAAATGGGGTTTACTCGAAGAATAAAGCCAGAGGAGCACATGATCCCATCGAAATGGAGGGCAAAAAATGATATTGACAGTACTTCCCCTGCAAGTAAACCCTCGAAGAATAAAGCCAGAGGAGCAAATTTGATCCCATCGAAATGGAGGGCAAAAATGATATTGACAGTTACATCCCCTGCAAGTAAACCCGTTCACCGTTAGGGTCTGCACTGTTTCCTCAGGTTCATTAAATTTTGTTGTAATATGACTAAAATAGGCCAAAAAATAGAAACTGCCTGAATTTCTTGTTTTCTTAGGATGGTACATTATGCCTAAAGACCTTTTCACTGTCTCTTATTACATTGCATTAGTGGTTTGACACTGTTTGCCTTGGAAAGTGTCTGTATTGATTCAAGGAAGGATTCTGGACACAAATTGCTATTTATTTGATTTGAGTGGAAAATGAAGTAAGTCATTACCAGGCAATTTGTCCCTGAAAATAACTTGCAGGGTTCCAGGAAAATTTCATTTTTGGGGGTAAAATATTGACTCTTTGGTCACTCTCAAAAACCATATTTGAATGACCCTAAATAGTGATCAAGCTTGGCAAGAACTTTTTCAATAGGGAGAAGCTTATCAAAAATCATGGGAAAAGTTTATTAATATTACTCATCACATGTACAATGAATGCATGGGGAAATTGAAGAGAGAAACAGACAGATGCACAGTCTGGAGTAGTTGGGTATTTATAAGCAAGGCAGTAGGAAGATACACATAGAATTGATTACATCCCAAAGTCCTTGCCAACCCACTACTGGTAGACTGTAAAAAGCAAAATCCCATACCCCACCCACTCTTGTTTCAACACAAAAGCAGTCAAGTTATTGAACCTTTTTATCCCCCGACCGAAAGGTTCGGGGGATACAGCGATGAGCCTGGCGTCCGTCCGTCTGTCCGTCCGTCCGTCCGTCCGTCCGTCCGTCCGTCCGTCCGTCCGCCGTCCGTCCGTCCGTCCGTAAACATTTTCTTGTCCGCTCTATATCTTGAATACCCTTTGGAATATTTTCATGATACTTCACAGTTATGTAGAACAGGTCATGACGAAGTGTCGCGTACAAGAATGGTAACTCTTGCTATTGTACTTTTTGAATTATCTCCCCTTTGGTGATTTTTTTTGCAGATTCGTGTCCGCTCTGTAACTTGAATACCCTTTGGAATACTTTCATGATACTTCACAGATATGTAGAACAGGTCATGACGATGTGTCGCGAACAAGAATGACAACTCTTGCTTTCTTACTTTTTGAGTTATTTCCCCTTGATAGTTTTAGGTGTGATTTTTTTGGCAGATTCGTGTCCGGCATATAACTTGAATACCCTTTGGAATATTCTCATGAGACTTCACAGATATGTAGAACAGGTCATGACGTTGTGTCATGAACAAGAATGACAACTCTTGCTTTCTTACTTTTTGAGTTATTTCCCCTTGATCATTTTAGGTATGATTTCGTGTCCGCTCTATAACTTGAATACCTTTTGGAATATTTTCATTATACTTCACAGATATGTAGAACAGGTCATGACGATGTGTCGCGAACAAGAATGACAACTCCTGCTTTCTTACATTTTGAGTTATTTCCCCTTGATGGTTTTAGGTGTGATTTCGTGTCCGCTCTATAACTTGAATACCTTTTGGAATATTTTCATGATACTTCACAGATATGTAGAATAGGTCATGACGATGTGTCGCGAACAAGAATGACAACTCCTGCTGTCTTACTTTTTGAGTTATTTCCCTTTGATGATTTTAGGTGTCCGCTCCATAGCTTGCATACATGTACCTTTTGAAATATTTTCATGATACTTCACAGATATGCAGAACAGGTCATGACAATTTGTCTCATACATGAATGATAACTCTTTCTTTTATACTTTGTGAGTTATTTCCCTTTGGTAGTTTGAGCTGCTGTTTGAGTCTCTGCTCCATATCTGTATAACCCTGGCCACTCCTTTATTTGAATAACTGTGTACCTTTTAGAATATTGATTATCATTCATGCTGTGATATCTTATCAGGGTTTCTAAGTCTCTCTGACCCCTCCACATTCCCGCGCCCCCTTCCGCACGCCCCCGCCCCCCCCCCCCCCCCCCCCCCCCCCAAAAAAAAAAAAAAAAAAAAATTCCAGATTTGGATTCTTTGTCCAAATTCACTTACTAGAGAGCTCAAAATTAGGTTTGTAGTGCTTGTACTTTAGAAGTTATTCACACATTTTGAAAGTTGAGTGTATTGTATGCTATACATCTGGGTATATGGTGGCTGTTTGAGATATTACCTCTTTTTAGCAGTCAAGCATACTGTTTTAGTCTGAGTGTTAGATAATCATGCATCTGTTAATAGTTAATGTCAATCAGAAGCATAAAAGAACGACAATATATTACTAATATGTGTTTTGAAGTGCACCCTTTTTACCAAGGCCCATGGGGGTCTTCGGTCGGGGGATTTGCCATCTCCTCTGATGGCTATTTTTACCAATTTATGCTCACAAAATATTGTGTACCAGTTTTAAATATATGCTTTGAAAGAGTCATTCATTTGTTAATGTTTTGTTAATGTTAATTAGAACTAAATGATAGTGGTCAAAGTACCCAAATCATAAGTCCGAACTCGTAGGTCAGTTAAACATAGACAATTCTGGAATATTTTAGATACACAGACATGGACCCCAAAACAGAGGTGTGATCAGGTGCCCGCGGGGTAGTAAACATCACCTGCCTATTATAATACACCCGCCATATCTATGTATATTTGGAAAAAAAATAATCATTGTTTTTATTACCCGCGAAAACTTGTGACATGGTCAGTATATCCGATTTTGGACAGTTCAGGACTAAATAACAAATGTCTAAAGTTTCCCAACCTCTTTCCTTACTTTAATTAATTGCTCTTCCTAGCCATTGAACTTTCTTTCTTGAATCCTGATGACATTGTCAGTATGTGCGGTTTTAGATGGTGTGAAATAATATCAAAAGTATCAAATTACTGTCTTAACTCATTCTGCAGCTTTTCCTAAAATGTACCTCTGCTGGCAAGTCCCTGGTTCATAGTAACATTCAGGACTTGTATACATGTATCTGAGATTCAAGTCTCCAGGGATTCCTTGGCACTGACCTTAGTTCTCGTGCAGTTTTTGATGAATTGATTACCATTTTTATTGACCAGTGAAAACTAACGACATCAGTATTTTCAATTTTTGGAACTATAGAAACTAATAATTCATGGCAAATTGGTCAGATCAGTAGAAATCACTACACTTGGTTTGTTATAAATCCCTTCCTAGTCATGAAACTTTTTTTTCATCTATAAGATATTTACTGTTTTCAATATCTTTTTTATGAAGAAGGTTGAGAAACAAGTTGCAAGAACGAGGAAAGGATTTCCTGCCCTAGAAGCACTTCTTCCTTGATAGATTATGTCATCCTGGCAAGCGAAGAGGAAGTCTCAAAATTGTCTCTCCTTTGCACTAGAGATATGTAAACCTTTCTCTTATATGCCGTCTGCGAGTGGCCTGAGACATACATTTATATGCAAAATGATATACATGTAATGTTGTTAGGTTCTATGAAAAATAATGAGACAACATGGATATGTACCCATAAATCATAAGGTGATCCAGTACCGTTAGTTCTGATGAGATCTAATAAGATCCTGCTTCCACATGTCTGTGTTTTCTTGAAAAATGAAGGGAAAAAACAACAACAACAAAAAAAAATATAAAATAAAAAAAAATAAAATGGTAAGGTTATGTTCACAAAATTTTGGCTTATGGGGCTCTTGACTTTCCTATTGATTGACTGTCTTTGACATTGGCCTGAAAATGTCATTTAGTCTGTGCTGCAGAAAAATGAGCGTTATTGGATAGGAAGAACTTGAAGACTCAGAAAGGCCATTTTATGTGTCAAGTCTATCTAGAGTTGTCAGTTTTTGTACTGTACGTTTGGTTTATGTATTTTATTTGCAAAATAGCAAAAGCTCACAAAAGTGCTGTCTTGGGTAAGAATTTGTATTTTAGACTCAGACATCTTTCTGGCATGCCTGTCACAGTTACAGTAAAAGCTGGAAGCTGTGTGGTCATTTCCGACTAAATGAGAGTGATTGTGTGCAATGACAGCCTACCTTGTGATTAATTAGACTGTCTCAGTGGTGGTGACCTTGGTTTCAGGTATAAGTAATATGGGTACTCAGCAAATTTTCAAAGTGAGACAGCCTTAGTGACTTCCTGTTTGCATCCCATATGCAGTGAAACCCTTCCAAAAGGAGTCAACTCGTTGGGGAGCAAATTCTTCCTTTAAAATTGAAAATTTCTTTTCTTTAAGAATTGACTCCTACTGAGTTTGGAGGCAGAAGACGGAATGACACAGTGACTGTTGCTTCATCTGAAGGTGAACTCGTTTATCTTAAGCAACAATGTTGCAGTGATAGTCCATGACTATTTGATAGAGTTATGCCCCTTTTTTTGTTGATACAGGCCCTGACAGTCCTGACCCTTGCAGTCTTGTATGTGATCCATAACACTTTGAGCAAGTTAGTGATATTTGGCATTCAGTCAGGGCTAAGGTGTAGATGACACTGTTCACACAAAATGAGGGAATTTTCAATATATGGTTGACTGACATAAACCTCATTTCTGACAAAAGCATTTAGGGATGAGCCTTCTTCAGAAGCAAGAATATGGTTGTGGGCAAAGTTCACAGTTTCTAGTTTGTGTTTTGTCCAGCATCACTTTCATTGTTAGCGGTCATTATGGCTGTGGGTTGTTCTGTCACAAAAGGATATTCAGAGCATATGACAGTCAAAGAGTTCCAACCTGAAGGGTTCTGGAGCCCAGTAGCAAATATGCATCTAGAATGCCAGCAAGCAACTAGAATTCATGTATTTTAACAGTAGAAAAAAGTTAAATAATATATGCTAGGTTATTTTTTATGTCATTTATATATGAGGAAATTTACGAGTACAGGAAATAATTATGTGGTCATCTTTATTCGACACACAATTAAGATTATGAAGGAAAAATACAATATAGCTCAGCAGCTTCCTCAAATATGACTAATATATTAGAACCTGCTGTAAGATTGATAGGAAATGTTGCCAAAGAAGCAGAGAACAAAATATCCGTCTGCAAAATTAAAAATTAAAAAGATGATTCATCCAAGCAATATCATATTGAGAAGGGTTGAGAAGGGCAAACAGTGTCCATCCAGGTGAGGGGCTCATTATTTTGAGCCTCCTCATCTGTATCTACGCTGTTTGCAAATTCAACTAATTTCTTGTTTGACACTTCAAGGGTTAAAGATTAATTGGTTAGGAATAATTAAGTATACTTGCATAGGTGGATAGATGGATGACTTGGGAGGTTTTACATCCTTTTCAACAGTATTTCAGTCATAACAGAACATCAGTATGGTGATGAAGGGCTCTGTGCTATGAAACATCTAGGTTCAAACAGAATCTGACTTCCAACAGGATTCAAATCAGCAGTCCTGTGAAACATAGTCGGGTGCAAGCCTCTCAGCCATGTGGTTGCTTTAAGTAATCTTGTCAGCTAGGATAAGGTCGCAAAATTTTATTTGAAAAAATCAGGGACTGCTGACTATTAACCATAAATTCTTTTATGCCATTATATCATAGCAGATTTATGACAAACAGAATAGACCCTGATCAGTCTGCTCCTCAGGAGTCCTCAGCAGTCTGATTGGGGCTTACCCTGTTTGCTCAAACAGACTAAATTCCAAATATTTATTGTAAATACCACCATAGATTTCTTCTCTGCTGAAAGCTTGTCAGAAACAAGCAATAAAAGACAGAGTGGAAAAGAGCAATTTATTGCAGGAAAAATGTAAGAATTTACCAATTATTTTGACCTCTTTTTTCAAAATGGTAGCAGTGTTCTTATAGCAAAATTTATAATAAGCGCACATTTCAAAGAATTATTACATATGATGTCAGAGAAAAGCTGCTTAAAGTCAAAGAAGGTTGCAGTGGCTTTGCAAGTTAAAAATGGAAGGTTGCAATCAGCATTCAATTTATGCGTCAGAAATGCCCATGATATGCGCTTACCATACTTGGGCATGTACAGTAAAACTGCCTTAATGGCCACCTCTATTAAGGAAGCAACCTGTATTAAGCAAGCATGTATTCAGTTCCCAAAACAGGCAAATACATTGAAATTTATCTGTATTAAGCAAGCACCTGTCCTGTCTTCAGCAAGCAGATTTTGATTATCCCTTTGGTGCTTGCTTAATACAGGTTGGACTGTAGGCTAATTAGAACCATGTAACATTATTATGCTTGCTTTCAAATAAAGAAACTAGTGCAGAGAAGATTACTTAGCTGAAGGGAATGCACCCTAATTGCAACTGATTTAACTTTGTCTGGCTCATGAAAGGCCTATGACTTACTTAATTAACCCTTTAAGTGCCAAGAGGCAAAACGACAAAATTTACATCTACAAAAATTTCAAAATATGTTCGTTCCATCCAGCTATATCATATTGAAAACTCAAAAACTAGAGGACAAACAAAGTAAATCTAGATGAGGTGGCTCATTATGAGCCGCCTCATCAAGATCTACGCTGTTTGCAAATTCTGCTATTTTTGTCACTGGTGCTTAAAGTGTTATATGAAGTAGTGGGTGTACAGGCTGATCTGACTTCGCATAAAACATATTTTTTTGTTGACACAGCTCAGCTATGCTTTAATGAAAGCTCTCATGTGAATTCTCATCCTATCAGCAGTATGTGCATTGTGAGAATTGCAGCATATTAATTTGAAGTTGTCATGAATAACCCAAAACCTTGTTTACTATGATTTATGGTTATGGTGCAAGTATTTGTACACTTAAGTTACGCTTTCTTGTAATTATATGATTTATAGTCTAAAAAACCTACTTAAAAAATGACTGAATAACTCAGTGCATGTTAGATCTTTAGATTACAATAAAAATGTATGAAGAGATGAAATTACCATGCATATTTGTATAGGGCTTTTGTTATTATTAAAAAGCACTGCATTTTAGGCATAATATGGGTATCATTTCAAAAATATTGTCAAGAGTTGATACCTTGTAGCACAAACCTTGGCTTACTGAAAACTTGGGCCTGAACTTTAACATGTAGGCAGGCCTGAACTTTAACATGTAGGCATAGGTGTGTTGAAAATTGACTCTGAACATTTTATGTAAGGTGAAATAATTATGTAAATAGTTGATGTACTTAATAACAAGAACAAAAACACAGTCCATCTACCGACTCCCCCGGTCTGGCCACATACTTTCGTTTCTCCTTCGGCTGATTCAAGAAGGGCAGTTGTCAGTTACTGGCGAAAGTATGTGCACTTAGTACTGGTTAACCACTTAGGAGGTCTAAGCCTGCCCAGGAATAGTGTGATTAGGTTAACTGACCGTCCCGACATGACCTTAGTTCTTTACCGTGGACGTTAAGCATCAAATCAACCAACCAACCATCTACCGACTCCAGAGAAAACTCAAATTTGCTTCCCAGACATTAGAGATAGACATGCCAGACACTACAGACACTAGAGGTAGACATGCATACAGAGATTATGGTATGTGGGGGGAGGGGGGGGGAAGGACTAGGGCAAAATGGGCACCCTGGGTTGCAGAACTTAACTCTGGGAGGCTAAAAGGGTGATAAAAATTTTGCCTGGAGTTTGGTAATCTTTTATGAAAGCTACAACTTGTTCTTCAAAGTTCTTCATATAAAAGTTTACAAAAATGTTAGAACGGTAAACAATTTCCAAAAATCACTAAAAAGGAAGTGACATGACTAGAAAGAGATGTAGAACAAAGTAAGACTAGTGATTTGACCCATTTGGCATCTAGCATGTATTCCTAAAGGGCCTGAAATTGGACATATCAACAATGTCATTAGTTTTTGTGGTTCATTTATAAAATCAGTAATCATTTGGTCTAAATCTGCATGAAAATAAAGGTTGATAACTCAGAAAAGCTTAGAACTAAGTTAATTATTAATACTTAAGTGACCTAAAATCAGAATTAAGTGTACTTAGGTCATTAGAAACGGCAATCAGTTTGTAAAAAGAAGTTTAATGGTCAGGTAGAGTCGTAAAACAAAAGTAAGGAAAGTGATTTTACACTTTTGGCTTTCATTATTTAGTCCTTAATTGTCCGACAGTTATCCTGTGTATATCAATGAAATTATGTTGCAAAACTTCTTCAAATTAACAAACTTCTCGCTGATTTTCATGAAGGGAGAAGTCAATTTTCCCAGAATTTCTGGGCTAGCTTGATCCCTGGCATAACTGACAAGACAGTCCACCCAGTGGATCAGTACTGGACTGACCAGTCATCATCTTGTGTCGTAAGACAAATGGGTACATCACCATGTTTTCTCACCATTTGTACAAAGGGAATCATGTCAGCCTGTGCAGACCTGCTACCTGACAATGAGTTGGGCATGGCATGGTATTACTAGTAAATTGCTGATGATGGTGAAAGTCAGTGGAGCACAGCATTTGTTTCCAAGGGGTTGCTTAAAAATGTGTGATTTTGCAGACAAACTTTTTGTGGTTTAATGAATTAATACTTACTATAAAAATATATCTATATTTCAGGTGCTACGAAAGAGATGGGTTCAGCGTTGACGCGACTGTGTATGAGACACAAGAGCATAGAAACAAAGTTAAAACATTTAACAACGTACGTATACATACAACTTCAGATAAATGGGGGTTTTAATGATAATTCTTGGATTTTCCTACGTAAAAAATTAAGGGTTGTGGCATCTCGTTAGAACTGCATGCAAAAGGGTTTTTTACAGCATACTTTGTTTAAATACACTTTTTTGCCCTTCATTAGAACTGTCTCATGAAGACATTTCTGATAAGGATAACAAATGTTGTCATGGAGAAGTTATGCATCGAGAATATCTCAGAATTGTCATTAAAACACCACTTTCTGCATGGCTCAATCCCCCCCCCCCTCCTGTTCCTGAAAATCATTAGCTGAACAAAGAATTTGGTCAGTGATTTGTTAAGGCTTTTGGTACACATAAAAATCATGTGTGCTAATGTTTTTGTACTGAAAGAGAAAAACAACAAAAAAATGTGTTTTTGTATTGACATGCTTTTAGATATAGTGCATTCTGGTTGTCCTGCCTGCAAGTTGCATAAGGGGAGACATAGGTATTGCTTTAATGCTTTTCCAGCATCAGTGTTAGCGGTGTAAACTTTTTGTTGAGTTTTCAAGTTTACCTGTGTTTTGCAGATAGGTGAGACCAGCAAGCAAAATTTTCGTTTCAGTGAGAAATAACTGAAATATGTGCAGCCAGAAAATGGTCGAAAATGACTTGGAACAGCAAAACATTGAGAATGATATACTATGCTGTAGATGTTGAGGAAAATTAATGTTTTTGTGCAAAGGCACCAGCTACTATTGCAGCTGTGTTAGATTAAATGCATTGTGAAAAATGAGCTGAACATGCAGTAAGGGAAAACTGTAAAATTCTAAAAATTGGGACATTTAAAATAATTACCGTAAATGTCATAGAAAATGGAAATGTTTGCTTTTACAATGCAGTAATCCATCCAAAAGATACAGATGGAATAGCAAACAGTGAAGACCCTGATCAGACTGCTGATCTGGGTCTGCACTGTTTGCTAAGCTCTAGCTGTCCCAATACTTACAGCTTTTACCTGAGCATGCAGTAAGGAAATAATAAATGGCATGTCTTTGTTAAAGAGTAGTTCAGATGTAAATTTATCCTTGATTAAGCTGGAGAGGTTGGTTTGTTAATGTGTGTCAGGAGGCCATTATATACAAAAAACCACAATTGAGCCGCGACAGGACAAAACCAACAAACTGGCATGTGCGCCCAGGTCAGACTTCGATCAGCCTGGGCATCCACCCAGTCTGATCAGAGTCCTCGCTTTGCGCTTCAAGGGTAGCTAAAGGTCTAAGCTAGCTCCATGCGGATAGCAAAGACTGATCAGACAGGGTGGATGCCCAGGCTGATCTGAGTCTTTGCTGGGCACACATACCACTGTTTTGGTTTTGTCTATCATGCGGCTTAGTTGTAGCCATCCAAAGGCCTCCTAAGAATTCTGATTTTATTGTAAATATCTCACCTGCAACTAGCAGAATCGAGACTTAGGTATTACTTTTCCGGTAATTGGGGTCATCTGCTTTAACTCAGCTTTAGCTCTGTTTTGTGACAATTGTACATACTGGTGAGCCTTTGCCATCCATAGAATTTTTGTTCACAATTAGCTCACAGGTATGAAAATACATTTACATGTACGGAAAGTACATCTACATTTACGAGAAGAGCTGTTGCCCTCACTTGGTATCTGTGTTGGCTTGTGACTGCTGGTGTCAGCATTCCACTCTTCTGGTTAAAGTTTTTTGTTATGGGCAAATATTACTTGTCTTGCCTGTGATCAGCACAAGTGAAACATAGATACTGCTTTTTCACTGTCACGTTAATCTCCCTTTTGTTGAGCCAAGAAGGATTATATCAAAGTGAAATAGACTACTAACTGACCTTAAGTGAATTAATGAACTACACCATGTAAAAAGTTGCATTTATGACATTTTTAACAGTGAATACTCAGATTAACCTCTGCTTGCTCAGGCAATCTATCTGCAGTTCTTTCAGTTGCACCCCCCCCCCCCCAAAAAAAAAAAAAAAAACACAAAACACACACACAAAAAAAAACTGTGAATTCTTCGGAATCTCCATAGTGAGCAGTAAAGACTCTAAACCACATGCTAAGCCTTACAAGCTGATATGAGCCTGAGACATGTAGAGCCATAGCATCGATGGCTCAGAATCCCATTATTATTTTTAAGGTAAAAAGGAAATTTCTAAGGGCACTTGTACCCTTATAACAGTGAATATATGGTAGGTCAAGCAGACATCTGTTCACAAGGGGTTGACATCCCTTGACCTTACTAAATTAGAAGATTGCAAGAGTGAGTTTCAATCCCTAATTGTGCCTGGTATGAAGCTGGACTAAGTTAAAGCTCAGGCTTGGCATATGGTACTTGGAATGCTTCTGCTGTTTGTGTTTAGGGGGATGAGGTCTCTTGTAGGTCAGCAGCCTTGCGGCTTAGACCCTTATGGTTGCATATGACTGAAGGTCCTATTTACTGTCCTTTGATCTATATGTGTACTTAAATAGGACTGAAGTGTTGACTTTGCATAGAGAAGTGGGTATTAAGTATCAGTTCAGAAGATAAGTTGTTGTTATTTACAGAAACTCAGACAGATAAATCTTGTTGGTGCATTTTAATGTGGGGTCATGGTTTCTCCAATACATACTGTGATAGCTTGATGGAAGGATGGATGGATGACTTGTGATTTTATGTCCTTTTCTACAGTAATTTAGTCATATAAGAAAATGAAAGGCTGTATGCAAGGCTCAGTTTGCAAGGGCTATTGGTCAGCTCCACTGCCATCCATCTGAAAAAGTGCCATTCATGAAAACGATCATCTAGCCCCAGTTCTAATGAGGGGGCCACAGCATGATTTTATGTAGAATTAGCAGATTATCACAATCCATTCTTGTCTGGAGTTCTGGGAGCTGCTTTTACTTTTAGCAGAGTTTTTTGCAAGCTCTGCAGGCACACATCGTCCCAGGGAAGGGTGTTAGAATTTCTGTGGAATCAGCTCTTGCTTTCTGATAGCTTGTATTTCAAAGCATGCTTCTTTTGTTATTTCAGCACAATAATAGACAATCTAGTCGTACCCCTTCAAGAAAAGATGGAGGATTGGAAGAAAACAGTAGCACAGCTAGATAAAGAACACACAAAGGGTATCATTGGTGTTTTATACAGTTTTGTGTTTTACGTGTACACCCCTGATTAACTATGTATAAACAAGGGCTGTTACGAAACAAAATAGAGCTGATGACCAGGTTGTTTGGTAACTATGACTCTTTTTCGTTTCGTAACAGCTCTTTTTAGCTCGCCTGAACGAAAGTTCAGGAAGAGCTATTGTTGTCACCTTGGCGTCCGCGTCCGCGTCAGCGTCCGCGTCGGCGTCCGAATTGGATGTTTTGGTTAAAGTTTTTTAAAGACCTATATCTCCTTAACCCATGGATGGATTCTTTTGATACTTGCACTGTAGTTAGATATTGGTCCAAAGTTGAACAGGGTACCACCCCCACCCCACTCAGTGACCTTGATGTCAAGGTCATGGACTTAGAAAATTGGCGTTTTTTTGGACTGGATGTTTTGGTTAAAGTTTTTTAAAGCCCAATATCTCCTTAACCCATGGATGGATTCTTTTGATACTTGCACTGTAGTTAGATATTGGTCTAAAGTTTTCCATGGTACTACCCCCACCCCCCTCAGTGACCTTGATGTCAAGGTCATGGACTTAGAAAATTGTCTTTTTATTGATTGGATGTTTTGGTTAAAGTTTTTTAAAGACCCATATCTCCTGAACCCATGAATGAATTCTTTTGATATTTGCACTGTAGTTAGATATTAGTTCAAAGTTTTACAGAGTACCACCCCAACCCCGCTCAGTGACCTTGATGTCAAGGTCATGGACTTAGGAAATTTTTGTCTTTATCAAAGTTTTCTGATTGCATACTGATTCATAATGCTTGGCAGAGATATAGTTTACACATGAACTGATGTTAGACACTTTTTTGAGTTTTTACAAAACACTATATACTTACCCCATTGGATGACCTTAAAGTCAAGGTCATCGACTTAGAAGTTTGTCTTAAAGATTTTGGTTAAAGATTTATATTTATGAAGACATAATTTCACAGTTCTATGATGGACTCAGTTGATACTAATACTTGGGCTGTTGTTAGATAATGGTTCAGGGTTTTGGTACATCCTGCCTCCCCCCCCCCCCCCCCCCCCCCCCCCCCCCCCCCCCCCCCCCCCCCCCCCCATCCCCTACCCCTCATTTCTTTGACATCTAGCTCATGGACTTTGAAATTTCATGTGGATTTTTTTTATTTTAATTTTATTTTAATACTTGTTTCTGAGATAGCTTTTGTTTATAAATGTGTTGTCATTATGGACATGCTTGCCTGAAGTTATATGCATAGCAGTCCACACCACCATAGCGACTGTGCGATGGGCAAGCACCAATTCAGGCGAGCTATGCTGTCAGGCAACAGCTCTTGTTTGTTTCGTAATATCCTTGAAAACAGAGTTAACTAGGTGTGATGTAAAACAAATCAGTTCTTGTAGTCATACTCATTGCAAGCAAGAATCAAACCATTCGGTTCAGTCTGTCAGTCTTTGTAGTACTCAGCGTACCTGATCATATACAATTTTGCCTTGGAATCACCTCATCAAGGCAATTCTAATGAGATCCATAGTACAGGCCAACTTCGATATCTCGAATTCCAAGGGAATGGAGAACCCACTTCGAGTTTTCCGAAGTTCGAGATAGGCAAATTGTGTCGTCACCAAAATTTTTGTTCTATACATGTACAATATCTTAACTTTCGTAGAGTCAGTATTGCTACAAAACGTGTGCAGCACGAACGTAGTAAAACTGTTTCTACTGAAAACGGGATTGTTACTAATAGCCCGCATCAAAGAGCGCCGCTCAGTACTGTTCAATCAATTAAATTTCAAAGGTGCATAATTGACCGAACTTTCCAATCGAACGCACCTGACCTGTGACGTATACGCGGTTCAAGGTCAATTAACTTACACACAAAAACAGCTGATCAACAAAACAATGTCTGCATCGTTTCACGCAATAATTGGATAATTATTGGATAATTTGGGATAATTGATTGAGCTGCGATCAATTAAAGACAATTGTTCGGTAAATCGTTCTTTTTTATTGTTATTGTTCGATGTTTGTACCAATTTGCTTAAAGACAAAAATATGCAGGTTTTTCATTACCGCAAAATGTCTACACAAAATGGCCGTCATTTTCTTTCCGATCGGCGATCTTTTTCTGAATACACATTTTGACTTCGACACAAACAGTGGTAAAACACATGGAAAGTGTCGGAGGGGAATAAAAAATCACTTCGATACAGCAGTGTTTTCGTTATAAGCGAGTTCGACACAACGGAGGTCGAAATGCAATATTTAATAGGGGGGAATGTTCGGGACTGGGAGATCACTTCACCACTAGCAGGGTTTTCGAGATAAGCAAGTTTGACACAACGAAGTTGGCCTGTATTACAGATTTTCGTTTGGAAATAGAAAAATGTTAAGATTGCACCTAAAATTTATATTATCTGCTGTGAAAAATGTTTCACTGTGAAAACAGCTGCTTATTTTATAGCCAGAATGTACACCACTGGGATAAGATTAGCAAATTGTGTTTCATGCATCTCTTCTTTAAACTGAGTCACTTGTCTCAAAGCATATACAAAGATCAGACCATGCGTGTATACTGTCTTTTCATGGCATGCTCATTTCACCCAGGCAAGAAATTAACAATACAGATTTGAAACACCAAACTGCACATGTCCTGACCACACCGTGCTTCTGCTTTTTGATAAATTTTCTTTTGTTGCTCATCACATATTAGTTCAATATATTGATTTGATTGGTGTGGCGTGAAAAGGACCATAAGCCATGTGCATACAGTTGAAACTAAAAATCAGCAGAGCTCAGAGACGTAACAGAATCTCCACTTGTCACTTTTTAGATTCACCAATATTATTGTTTGTCTGTGTGAATAGGGAAGACTCTACTCAGACTGTGTGGATGCACAGGCTGATACGAGTCTTTTCCTGTTCGCAAACAATGTAAGGTCGTTTTTCATGTGATGTCAATTATTTATTTTCTCCAGAATACAAAAGAGCAAAGCAAGAAATCAAGAAATGTGCAGCAGATACTGTCAGGTTACAAAAGAAAGTCAAAAAAGGTGAGTTAGGGGAAAACTCTGGAGATTCCTACAATCAATACCAGTAAAACTTCAACAGAGGCTGCTGGTTTTGAAGTGCTATTTTACAAGCTTTGGCTAGCAGTTTTCTGTTTATAGCAGCATGGAGCTGTTCATTTCTGGTTGAGTCATTTTGCTTCTTTTCTTAGTGCTTTCTGTATGTAGACTTTAGAGCTCCAGATAAGGTGGACAATTTCGAGGACAATTCTTCTTAACAAAAACATATGAGCCGCCACACGAGAAAACCAACAATGTGGTTGTGCGCCCAGCGCAGACTCAGATCAGCCTGGGCATCCGCCCAGTCTGACCAGAGTCATCGCTGTCCGCATGGAGGTAGCTCAGACCCTAAGCTACCCTTTAAGCTGTTAGCGAAGAGTCTGATCAGACTGGGTGGATGCCCAGGCTGATCTGAGTCTGCGCTGGGCGCACAACCACTTTGTTGGTTTTCACGTGTCGTGGCTCATATGTTGTGACCACTCATTAGAACTGTCTTGGTGAAACGGTACTAATGAGTGGTCACAACATACGTTTTTATGGAAAAATTTGGAAAATTATCCCTATTCTATTGAGGAATAAGCAAAATTATCCCTAAATTATTCCTGTTACCCCTTTGGAATGGAATGGGTGAATTGTTTTGAAGCAATGCTCATGACATTTCGATGCAGCCTTTTTTTGCAAATGACTAAAAATACTTGTCAGATTATTGCCCACAAAATTTGATTTTAATTAGAGCTCTGAGTATACATACACACAAAATGCATGGCATTCCAGTAATCATAATACATAACAAAACAAAAATAAAGAAAAAAAAAACACATGCACAAACAACAAAAAACATCCAACATATTGACAAGCTAGCTATATAAAACAGAATAAAATGTTGAAAAGAACAAATGATGAGCTGATGGGCCTAAGACAAAACAAGAAAAATGTACAGTATGTAGTATTCTGATAATATTATAATGTCAGTAACCAAAAACATAAAAATAATTGTAATAATAAATATAAATAAATGAATAATTTAAAAACTTAAAGAAAAATAAGTAGAAAAATAAATTTAATTCAAAGTGCATTTGGGTTTTAGTAACGGGCTCCCTGCAAGAAGACCCCCACTCGATAGGGGTCAACTCTTGAAGAGAATTTGCTCCCATTGGGGAGCAAATTCAAGAGAATTTGCTCCCATTGGGGAGCAAATTCTTTATAAAGAGTTGACCCCTTTTAAGAAGGGAGGCAAAAATGACAGAGTTTCTTCCCCGGAAGGTGTACCCAGTCACCTTAATCCCCAAATTTTTACCTGTCTGTAACTTTGATATGAATAATATAGGTGTGTTCTCCATCATTAGGTTGTACCTGAAGCAAGTGCACAATATTTACATCATTAGAGGAAAATGTTGTGTGTTTTATTTCATCTTTGCTTATACACATATGAGCCGCGACACGACAAAACCAACAATGTGGTTGTGCGCCCTGCACAGGCTCAGATCAGTCTGGGCAGTCGCTCAGTTTGATCAGACTCTTCGTTAAGTGCTTAAAGAGTAGCTAAGGGTCTAAGCTACCTCCATGCGGACAGCAAAGACTCTGATCAGTCTGGGCGGATGCCCAGGCTGATCTGAGTCTGCGCTGGGTGCATAACCACATTGTTGGTTTTGTCATGTCGTGGCTCATATCATACTGAGCTGCAATTAAGACCATATTTTGGAATAAAAAATTGGTTTGAGCATTTAATCACCACAACTATGTTTATATTCATGTCAGTGTCAGCGACATCCATATATGGATGTTTTGGGTTAAAGCTTGAACATTTTTGTGGGCATTTATGGCTTTTGTTTTGACTTCTGCATTAGAACATATTATGCAAGTATTGAAAACTTATTTGAGGGGGCATACCCAGATTGCTGAGTCAGTAAACCTTACCATGTAGGCCTTAAGGTGACTGGATATATACACTTTCAGGGGAAGCAAATCTACCATTTTCTTTTTTGTATCCCTTTTCAGTTGAGATCAGTTCTTAAGGGAAAGAATTTGCTCACGAAATTTTGTCTGTCTTGGTGCTGTACTTATACACCTGTTCCATTTCTCGGGTATTACTTCTGTTGAGGACACATTGTTAACACATGGTATATGTTTTCATTGCTCATTTTCCCAGAATTAAGAATAATATACAACAACAAGCTTTATATAATAGTGTACTTTGCTGATAAGAAGCTAGGGTCATAATCCTCACTCATTTGAGATTGTCTTCCAGATAAGAAGGGGTAACAGGGATGATTTAGGGATAATTTTCTATATTTCTGCATAGAAACATATACTGTGACCTCTCATTAGAACTGTCTCGTAGAGATGGTTCTGACAAGGGGTCACAGCATATGTTTTTGTTACTCGTCCTTATCTTGAGCACTGGGTCTTTTTGCTCAGAGCTCCAGATGAGATTTCTGCCTGATCAGCACTTTTCAGCCCAGTGTTACTGAAATGCTGTTGAAAAGGCTGTAACTTTAAATCAGTCATTATCCCGTCTCTTTTGGCAAAATCTTCATTACATGACAATTACATGTCTCATGCAAGAATGACAACTGTCATTATTGTACATTTTGAGTTTCTTCTTACTGATCATATCCCAAATATTCCCATGTTTCTGTTGACAATGTATATCTCATTGTCTTCATGATATTGTATAGAATAGGTCATGTTGAAATGCCACAAGCGAAATGGACAACTGTCATTATCATACATTTTGAGTTAATCTCCCTTAATTGTGTAAGCCCAATCATTTCTCCATCTTGGCTGCTGCAAGAATGACAACTGTCACTTTGAATCATTTTGAGTTATTTCCCCTTAATGTTATAGTTTAACTGAAAATTCATATCCCAAAGCATCCATCCATTAACCTGTCTCCTTTGGCAAAATTTCTGTCTTGCAGTAAAATAAGAAAATAAAGAATCATCTGTCGACAGTAAGTTTGTTAAAGTCATCATAGAAGTTCTTAGAAATGTTTACACAACCATAATATCTATAAGTGATGATAGTTTCCTCTAGCTTCTTCCCAGTTAGTCTTGCAACAGTTATCGGGGCTCCAGATGAAACATTTGGGGATACATAAAATGTTTTCTCCACAACATATATTGTGGAATTTCGATAGAATCGCCTTTAAAGGTGATTCTATCGAAATTGCACAATATATGTTTTATGGAGTAAGCAAAATATTTAATAATTTTTGCCTCCCAAAATTTGGCTTATCTGCAGCTCTGGTTGTTTTTGCCAGAATAGATCGACTCTCTAGTAAGACCTGACTTCTGGGGCCATGCATCAATATCTTTAGAAGATTAGGGAATACTCTCAGAAATAAGAAATTTTCATTCAATCCAGAAACTTGAATGGCGATCTATTAGTTGATTTCAGTAGATTCTTAATCACTGGGGACTTCTTTGAGGAAAATGTTACCATTAACATAAAAAAGTGAAAAAAGATTGTGGAAGTTGTCCCAAAACCATTTCCAGAACTCATCTTAATTGAAGTACTGGTAATGCTCCATATAAGCACCTATTTTGATGATAATTTTGGATGTCTTATAATTACTGGACTGTGGACCACATTAGAATGATAATCGGGCTCCCAGCTAAATGTGTCTATTGCAGTGTCAGGGATACAGACTAGCGGTCGCCCACTCGCCCACTGCGAGTAAAAAATCGGCTGGGCGCTTGAAATTAAAATGACGGTCGCCCAGCTTGCGATCGTCAGCTGTCAGCATGTGTCTGGCGTATTTTGGGCTTGGAGTAAAATCCACCAACTCAAAGCGCATTGCTAACTTCCATGCCGATATCTGCTTTGAATATTCGGTGTTCTGTCATACTTGTATGTTGGGTTTTACTCACTATCAAGAAACAACATGGCCGCTTCCACCCTGTGTAATTTTTTTGCTCATAATGTGGCGATACATCGCTGGTGTTTTACACCTAGTTGCTAAAAGGAAGCAAAATCCTAAAGAAAGAAGGATTTACTACAAAGCCTACGGAAACGGTTCAATTCTCGCTCTGATTCTGAATAAAAAATTCTCATTTTATATGAGGACCCCTAAATTTCTGGCTGGGCGACTGATTTTCAGTTTTTAGGGGCCCAGCTTGCTCCTATGAAAAATGAGTTAATTTGTATCCCTGAGTGTGGCACTGTTTTTTCCAATGGCCGATCATTGAAATCCTTTTTTTTATGAAGATAAGTGAACAATATATTATGTGGTTCAAAATTTATTCTTAATATTTTGAGTTACTTCCTTGACTTGTTGGATTTAAACATAAGGACTGGCGCCAGTGATTTGGAACAATTAAAACAATGGCAGTGCATTCCATATGTACTCTAGATATAAGAAGGGTTAACAGGGATAAAACAGGGATAATTTTTCATACTGATTTCTCCATCAAAACCCCTCATTAGAACTATCTCACTGAGATGGTTCAACCATCTCACTGAGATGATTCTAATGAGAGGCCACAAAATATGTTCATGTTGAGAAATAAAAAAAATATTACAGAATTATTCTGAAAGCCCAACCTTATCTGGAACTCTGCATTCCAATCAGTCAGCATGGTTCAGACAAGCAAGGATCTGTTCAGTTCTTTTTCAGAGACATCTGAGCACAAAAAGTTTAGATATAAATCTAGGGAGGTCTGCATGATAACAATCAAAACATTCTATTTTGACCTGAAAGAATGTAAGCAGCCCTTACATATTGTTGTGGTCGGATGTAACACCCCATTTCTGTTCCTGATGTTGGAGTATCTCATTGAGATTTGGAGTGGACATTTCCTGAACCTGTGGCAGACTGAAGGCCAGCTGTATTATCTTAAGTATTGCAATAAGTGTTTATGTTCTGCATACACCATAAAACGATTGCATTAAACAGAAAATATTCATTCAAAGAAGCCTCACTTGAAATTGGGTTATTTTCCTCAGAAAACCTGCCCTATATATACTTCAAGCTGTACAAGATCTGGGTTGTTGACATTTATATTTTTGTGAACCAGTCAGCACATATCCACAGTCACTGTGTGAACATGTGTGAATTTCATCCAGACTATAACTGGGCCTTGGAAATTTTAGAAAGCAAACTTAGGATGCCCAGTTTTGGCATCTGTACGAAGACTGGCTGTCCATTGACAAAGCTCCTAGTGTTTGTTAAAGACTTTTTATGAGCCGCGACACAAGTAAACCAACAAAGTGGTTGTGCGCCCAGCGCTGACTCAGGTCAGCCTGGACATCTGCCCAGTCTGACCAGAGTCTTTGCTGTTGACCCTTAGCTACCCTTTCAGCACTAAGCAAAGAGTCTGATCAGACTGGGCGGATGTAATGCCCAGACTGATCTGAGTCTTTACAGGGTGCACATGGCACTTTGTTGGCTTTCTCGTATCACGGCTCATTTTAAATCTGCAGACAAGTTGTGAGTGGGAGTATCCATGTTTATTTTCCCCAGAATTTTTAGCAATAAGCAAGAAAGCTCCTGCCTGACACAGAAATCAATAAGAATAGATTATTGTTATTTAGAGGCTTATTGAGGGATTTATTGACAATAAGTTGATATTGATATGATGTTGATACCAGTCTTTGGGTAAAATCTCATTTTCAGACTTGACTCATCCTGTTTACTTGGGTTTGACAAGAAGCATTCAGAAAATAATAGAAATTTTGACTCCGAGTTCAAGTACTTAATGTTCCTCACTTGTGTACTGAATTAGATACCTTCACCCATAATCTTCAGCGGTAAACAGAGTTCCATTGCACATCACCTTTCAGGGCTCTCGATCACCGAAATTTGGGGCCGAAATTCGGCCCCATTCCCAATGCCAAAAAGTATGTTTTTTCCCCAATTCCAGACGAAAATTCCCAATCTGACTAAGCCTGTTTGGTCCAAGAATACTGCAGTTGCATCAATGCAAAATGTATTAAAAACCACCTAAAACTAATAATGTAACCATAATTTATAACTCAATCACGATCGTCATGTTTTGTTACTGGAAAGTGGTACCGGGTTTTATCGTACTCTTAGAGTTACTTCCCTTTCATTAGAGGGCTAATAGCCTAGCGATTTTCGCTGCAATATTTTAAAATTTTCTTTGCTTCAAGGGCCAATATTGTGGTGGTGAACAATATTTTGACTTATTCTTTAATTTAAAGCCTTCCAATGCTAAAATTTGATTGGAGTTTTCACCTATTGTGGATGATTCTGCTGTATTTGAGTTTCGTACCTGAATCGATTTTTACAGACATTTTCGGCCATATCCAAAATCATAAACAGGATTACAGGGACATCCAAGAGTTAGTATAGTGGTAGTGACATACCATGGGTGTTTTGTACTTGCAGGACTGAAAGTTTTGTCATGTTCTGCATTGTGACAGTCCACTTTCTCTCAATTTCACATTATGCTTAAGTTCACAGATGCTTCAAACCTAGAGTGTTATACTGTTGTTATATTGAAACATTTTTTTGCTAGGTCCCAGTCTTGTCTCCAGTTTGAGAGTGGCAAGATAGGGAAGTTGCCAGTTCAAAGGAAAGAAAGAAAAACTCAAAACACAAAAATAGTTTTGTTATTATCTAATATCCCAATTATTTGATAAAGTTTATTATGATTCACTATCTGCTAGATCTATGTCTGCTTATACTGACTTGATTCCTCTGAAAATATAACAATACCATATGTAAGTTGTGTTGGTCTGACAATGAAAACTTCACGCATAAAACAATGAAAATTTTCCCAATTTTAGACAATACAACGCTATTTTTCCCATTTCTAAAGGCCCCGGCCCCATTCCCAAAAAGGGGTGTGAGAGCCCTGCCTTTCATTATCACCTTTCCATCGGTTCGATATGACTGAGATACTGTTGAATGGACCGTAAAACAGCAAGTCATTCATCCATCACCCATAACCTACAATTTTAGTCATGTACTTTTCCAATCCACGAATTTGGACAGTTAGGGTTTCCACAGTCATGGAAAAACATCTGGAAAATGACTGGTTTTCCAGGTTAGGGAAAAGTCAGGGAATTTCATGATTGGTCAGGGAAAGTTGGAGAGGACTTGAAAAGTCAGGGAATTTGAAAATTACTTCAGAAAATATACTTGTACCTCAGAAAATATACTTGTTCTGCTCAAGGGGAAAGGATATACTTTCAGGAATGACAATCCTTGTGAAAAAAATATTAATCTCCCTTACTGGGGGGCTGCTGTGAAAGGCAGAATTTGTTCCCGAAGGAAGCTCATTCTTTTCTATAAGAGTAATCCCCAATTTACAATGGATATCTTAGCACTCATAAAGTAAAGTATAATAAAATTTTTAGGAAATACGGTATTGAAGGTCTTTATAAATTCAGGGAAGAGAAATCATAAGACGTGAGAGGGAACATCATAAGACATGGGAAAACTTGCACTTTCTTTTCAAGGTCAATTAGTCTGGTTTTCTGTTTGAACCAGGAACAGGGTAAAAATGGCTCTTAACCCTTTCAGTACCAAAAAGTTGACCACAAAATTTACATCTGCAAAAATTAAAAAAATGCCTTGTCAAAGAGACTCAATATTGAGAATTCAAAGACTAGAGGGCAAACAGTGTAGATCTAGATGAGGCAGCTCATGATGAGCCGCCTCATCAGGATCTACGCTGTTTGCAAATTTTGCTAATTTCGTCACTGGGGCTTAAAGAGTTGAAGGAAAAAACATCAACATGATTCAGCTGTACATATTAGACAGAACTTAGATGAATGGGTACTTCTCCATTTTTATCCCTCGCCAAAGGCAGAGGGATATAGTTTTCTCCATGTCCGTCCGTCTGTCTGTCCGTCCGTCCGTCCTTCCTTCCATCCGTCCGTCCTTCCGTCTGTCCGGAGCCATAACTAAGTTACCACTTGACGAAATTTCATGAAACTTAAAATAAATATATATCACTATAACACGCTGTGGTACATGAAGTTTCATCAGACTGGCTTCAGTAATGCATGAGTTATTGCCTTTATTAATTGATTTAAAATCAATGAAATGAGCCATAAATAAGTAACCACTGGACAGAATTTCTTGAAACTTAAAATAAGTATATATCACTTTAATACGCTGATGCACATGAAGGTTCATCAGACTAGCTTCAGTAGTGCATGAGTTATTGCCCTTTAATTGACTTATAATCAATGAAATGAGCCATAACCAAGTAACCAATTACCAAAACTTCATCAAATTTAAACTGAACATGTATCACCATAAAGCGGATATGCACTTAAAGTTTCATCAGAATGGCATCAATAATGTATGAGATATTGCCCTTGAATCAATGTGAGATTGCAAATTCCAGCCATAACTAAGTTATCAATGAATAAAATGCTATAAAAATTATACTACATATGTATCACCATAATACATTGATGCATCTTACAGCTTGTTGGAATGGCTTCAGTAGGCAATGAGTTATTGCCCTTGAATTGGTTTAAAGTCAACAAATTGAGTCATAACTATATATATATCGTCATGACACAGCAGTGCACATTAAGTTTTGTCATAATCTCTTTAGTAGTGCATGATTTAATGGTCTTGAATTGATTTAAAATCCACAACTTAGCCGTTAGTAAGGTGCCGACAAACAAAAGTTCTTGTAACTGAATTGAAAATGTATCATCATAATGCAGTGATGCTGAGACAAGTGTTTAAGAAGAACAGCTTCAGCTAATGCCTTACTTATCCAAGAGTTATTGCCCTTGACTTTATGTATACTCCACAAGTTCAGCCTTAACTAAGTAACCAGTGAACAAAATCAGGGCCACTTCGGCGGGGGATATAAATTCACTGAATTTGCTTGTTCTTTTTTGTTTTGTCGTTTTTGCAAAGGAGATCAACTTATGTGACTTCCTGTCTGTTTTCATGGAAGATGTAGCCCTCTCAAAATGGGGTCAGCTCTTAAAGGAAAGAATTAGCTTCGTTTCTTTTTAAGACTTGACCCCAAATGAGCGGAGAGGCAAAAATGAAAATAGCAGAGTTGCTTCTCCTGAAAGTGTACCCGTTCACCTTAAATAAGCCTAAGAAGGTGAAAATTCCATTGATGCATTAGTCAAACAGTGCAGATGCTGGTATGACTATGACTGCTTCTTAGATCTTGGATAAGGAAGGTAAATCTGTAAAGTCTCCCATTGGTTAAGGTGTCCCAATGTAGAGAGTTATTACATTATTTGATTCTATTGTTGTTTTCATTCATATTTAATTTAGCTATTATTTGTTACACTTTCATTTCTATTCTTATTTTGTTTTTCACAGCTTCAAGCACCCCTACCTCGCCAACACCGCCGTCTCAATTATGGTTTGACGAAGGCATGTTGGTCTTCATATTCATGTTACACCACCTATAGCTCCACATAAATTAGAATTTTGGGGATTGAAAAAAGCGTGGTTTTCTTATTCCACTTAGAACTTAGTGTTTCAGATAAGAATGAGTAACAGGGATAATTTCCATATTTCTCCATAAAAATATGTTGTGGGCCCTCATTAGAACCGTCTCACTGAGACCGTTCTAATGATGGTTCACAACATACGTGTTCAATGAGAAAAGAAAAATTATTATAGAATTATCCTCAAAACACACCTTATCTGGAGTACTGGAAATATATGTTTTTGGGGTCTTATCTTAAAAGCTGTGATGAAGATCCCATAGGCTGTGGAAAAATGAGAAAACTACACCCAAAATTGTAGATTATGTGGAGTTTGTTCACCCAAGCATGGGCATACACATAGCAAGTTTGATCATGTATAACCCCCACCTAATTTCTATAAATTTTACTGTTTAATGTCATCATGATATACTTTTTAGCTCGCCTGTACGAAAGTACAGAGAGCTATTGTTGTCACTTGGACGTCAGCGTCGGCGTGAGCGTTGGCATCGGAGTCACACTTAAAAGTTTTGCATCAAAGTTTTTTTATGTGATGGGCAAGGCACTGCAGGCGAGCTATCCTGTATGCGGACAGGTCTTGTTATGCTCTTTTGCACATGGTTGCTGGTAGTCGCCATGTAGCTTTAGCGAACCTGCATGTAGTTTAAACCCTGAAATGGAATGGATTAGAATGGACTGGACTAGATAATCAACAATTTGCTACCAGAGCTTAGGATGGTTCTCTTAGCAGGAAATTCTCCCTTATGGGGAGCGAATTCTTTTCTGTAAGAGTGCCATTCAAGTCAGTGGAATGAAGTTGAGGAGGCTCTCCCTGCCAGTCCATTCTATTCCACTACTTTCCATTCCATGTTTTAAACTATGCCAACTGTTACAACCACTTTCTTGCTACAGTCTTTATCACAGGGTATAATCGATTCCGCTTATTTTTGCTTCCTGCAGACTGTACATCATATTTGGTTTCTGCCGAGACTGTCCGCGATCTCTTGCTTCCTGCCGAGACTTCTGTACATGATAAATGGCTTCCTGCAGAGACTGTCCGTTTGATTGCAGACAATATCAGCAGGAAGCCAATTTTCGAGGACAGTAGTCCCTGCAGGAAGGAAGAGTTGGTGGACAGTCTTGGTGGAAGCCAAATATGATGTACAGTCTCTGCAGGAAGCAAAACTTAGCGGAATCGATTATACCCTGTGTTTATTACCAAGATATAAACTATGGTGATGATAAAATGTATAGTAGCTGGCAGTGACAGCTGTGTACTAAATGATCAAACTTGCTGGAAAACACTAAAAGCATTTTCGTACAAGACAATATCATTGGTTTTATATCATATTTATGTTAAACAGAACTGCTTTATTTCATTTTTATGGAATTGTACTATTTGTTCACAAGACTTTGCAAGCAGATCAATTTTATGTGAAGAATTTTCTTATTTTCATTGCATTATGAGTGGCCTATGAGCTAGACTTATGCTCTAAAACAAATTTTAATTATCAAGAGGAAATACCAGCAATTACAAAGATTACAATGATATTGTCTATGCCATGTTACATGTACATTGTCACATTAACAGAAAATAGATATCAGGATTTTTTTCTCACTTTGATAGCTATATTGTTATTTATCATGACATTGTCTTAAACATCTGGGCCCAGTTGTTCAAAGCATCATTAGCTTAACAAACTCTTTGTCAAGGATTCGTTATGTTTCTAATACACATAAAAATCAAGTGACAAGCGTGCTAGTATTTTTTGCTGAAAATAAAATTTGGCACTGCAAAAATTGTAATGCTTTTGAGTACAATACATTCAAACATGTATAATGTATAGTAAACTAACGACATTGTTAGATTTGAACAACTGGGCCCATTTTTTCGACTGATCTGGAGCTAACCTTGCCATAGATTGAATGTTGTGTCATTTTCCATATTTTCGTTACCAAAAAAAAAAATATCAGACATACTACATTTGACCATGAGTCAAGTGTTATATATTATGGCAAATGGACTTGTCCCAAATTCAGTGGATGGAAGAGGCCACAGTAATATTCTTTGGGGTATTTGTATATTTGTGATAAGTGTCTTACTCATAAAGTTATTAATAAGAACAATTAAAGCAATAATTAAGGCAGTAAATGTCTTTGATGTCAAAATTTCAAGGGCTACATCCAGATTGAGGAAAAACAAGTAAGAAAAAAGTGTACAACACAAAGGCTAGGATATCCTGTATCATTCATTAAATAAAGGAAATTAGTCAAGATTTAATTAACACGAGGACAGTAAATATTGAGACAGAAGTGCTTGAGCAAGTAGTATAGGCAAGAATCAACAGGGTTGTTCAAAGCATTGTTAGCTTGTTAGGTTAACGAGCTCGATTAGAGGTCAACTCGTTAAAGGTTTTTAGGACTTTATAACCAAATACACTGATATTTTTTGTTGATAAAATGTGAGAAGCTTTTGCACTCCAAAAAATATTGGCTAATTTGAGATATTAAATGTTTGAAGTTTAACATCTTGTTAACTAACGACGTTGTTAGTTTTGAACAACCGGGGGGGAGGGGGGGGGGGGCTGGATGCTGTTTTGGCCTCTTCTCCATGTAGGTTTTTCATGCACTATCAGCTAGTACACGATATCAGGCTTTTCAAGGTTGAAGTCGTTTGCTAGGGGTCCCAAAATTTAGGGCAATTATGGTATTAAGCCAGCTATTCTAGCAATTGGGACACCAAAATAGTCACCTTACTGTCCGTAAAAATTGAATTGTTTGGTATGTGTCCAAAAGATACAGATGGAATGATAAACAGTACTGACCCTGATTAGACTGCTCCTTTCTCTTTCTGATTTGGGTCTGCATTGTTTGCTCAAACCTATCTGTCCCAATACTTAGGAGTTGTACAGTATGTTGTTTTCATAATGGGCTTCAAAAAATAATTTTCTATGTCCTAAATGGAAAGTATGTCACATAATTTACACACATTATTGGTATTAAGAAAGAGTCAGCATATATGAAAAGAATGAGATGTAAACCTTTTATGTAACTAACCCAGCATGGATGTGATCACATGGACAGTCTGTAGCACCAAGTATTTTCCATTGTATGTATGTATACAAAAACGAGCATTTACTGCATTTACCAGAGATGTAGATACACAGATTATTCACTGAGAAGTCTACATAAAAACTTAAGTCTTTGGCTGAGTTTCAGTTATACACTTTTATGCTCATTTTCTGATCACTAAAGCTCAACATTGTGTACTGTGAATTACTTAATATTTGCAAGAGGTTTATTTTTAGCTAATATTTGTGAATCTACTGGCTTGCCAGTTCAAGTAGGCTGCCATTCGAAAATAGGCCAAAATGGAAGTTGCTGATTGACACTCACTTGGTCATTTGAAACTAAAAAAATCACAAATAAAGGGATTTATAGTACTTCCTGTATATCTATATATATATATCTTGCATAGTCTTCTGTTAGTTAAACAAGAGCTCGATATAACTGATTTGTCAGTTCTTCAGTCAACACTCTAACTGTGCACAGAATGTAAAGGAAAGAGAAATATTACACTTGTTAGACTCAGAGCTAGAGATAAATAATGGATTAATCCTTTTTAGACTGGAAACCCTTTTCAGGGTCATATGCAAACATTGCAGACCCAGTTCAGATGCCGTAGAACATGGCATCTGATCAGGGTCAACACTGTTTGCTTAGCTGAAATTTCACACAATTACATTAAAAGTGAAAACATTCACCAGAACCCCCTTAAACCAGAAATGGATTCATCGAAATAATAAGGATGAACAAGCTCACTGTTCAGAAAAGCTTAATTGGGATATTCACCAGACCATATGTTATGCCCCCTCATTAGAACTATCTCATGAAGACGGTTCTAATGAGGGGTCACAACATATCATTTTATGGAGAAAGTTGAAAAAAAAATGCTTTCTTGGAGAAATAAGGAAAATTTTCTCAGACTTAACATTGGATAATCCCCTTATCTCCATCTTTTAGGGTTGTGCTTATCGGAGCCTTAAGGTTTATTATGGTGAAATTGTACTTTGGTGGATAATTAGAAAAAGTACTAAAATTTCCTTTTTTTTTCCTTTTTCCTTGCCAAGTGCAACAATTTACCCATATTTGCCATGGAAAAGGAGAAACTTAAAGCAGATCTAAGAATTTAATTCAGCTATCAAGATAGTCAGGATATAAACAGAAAACTATAACGAAAAATATGCTGTCATAAACTAAAGTGCTAAAGTATTGGGATACCTAATACCATTAATTTTCCATTTGGAACAAATGGAAAATTAATGGTTTTTAGGTATCCCAATATTTAAGTGCATTAGGTTACTATTAAAATAATAGTCTTATAATTAGTCAAAAGATATGAGGTGGGACACTGGCAAGGGGTCCATAGTATATGTGCAGACATCAAAGTCGAAAACCACTCTGCTGAAATAAGCAGTTAGTTTCTGTAAATACAATATGTTCTTTTCAGCATACAACATCTTTCTCATATCTATCTCATAGACAATGTTCTGTTTCAGTATTGCATGTATACTATTACATGTACCTTGAATGGGATAACTCATTTAGAGCATGCATCATTTCTAGAACAGATGGCCCTGCATGCATAAGGCCCATTAATATAGATCGGTCCCACTCTTTTTCAGGTAAAGTAGACATTCAGAGCCGACTTGACAACGCCATGCAGGATGTGAACGAGAAGTATGCCATACTGGAGCAGGCGGAGAAAAACGCTGTCAGGACGGCGCTTATAGAAGAGAGAGGAAGATTTTGTCTTTTTATATCATGTATAAAACCTTTTGTGGTGAGTTGGAAGGTTGAAACCGCCACAGAGAGATTTTAAACCTTACTATCTCAGCTATTATAACTAAATCCAAACTCTTTTAGCCCATTACCGAAACCTATCCAAACAGAGATTTCACACAGAAAGAAAACATAGCCCAACCCCATAGCCCAACCCAAAAACCTGTGTAATCTTAAATTTAAATTTTTCTGGTATTGTGGTAGCAAACAGATTCTCTAGTCTAAAGCTGTTGAACTTTTGCAGAATTATGATATGAGCCGCGACGTGACAAAACCAACGATGTGGTCGTGCGTCCAGCGCAGACTCAGATCAGCCTGGGCATCCGCCCAGTCTGATCAGAGTCTTCGCTGTACGCATGGAGGTAGCTTAAACCCTTAGCTACCCTTTGAACACTTTACGAAGAGTCTGGTCAAACTGGGCGGATGCCTAGGCTGATCTGAGTATGCGCTGGGCGCACAACCACATTGTTGGTTTTGTCGTGTCGCGGCTCATATTTTGTTGATGGACACTTGGAATAGAGCTTTTATGGCTGATCAACGTATCTTTTATTGACTTAAAGCCATTTGAATGAGAGATGCTATTGTGGATAAAGAAAATCTGATTTTATCACAAGAGTCTTAAGGCCTGCGGAAGTTTTTTTTAGTGTAAACATTACTGATTTGTATAGAATCTGTCTTTTCAGTTGCAAAACTGACAGTAGTGCTCTCTAGTCTTATAGAAATGTCTGTTGGCAGTAAAGGTCTCCACACATACATTCAGCTCGTTGATGCTAACAGTTACCATTCATTTCAGTGGTTAGCTGTTATTAAACATTTTGCTATTGTTCTGTTTTCTCAGGATCAAGAGGTAGGCCTACTCACTGAGATTACTCACCTACAGGAAATCATGGATGGGCTATGTCTGCAGGCGGACAACCCAGAGAGTCTACCAGCGTCCAGTGAACAGGTGATCATGGACCTTAAAGGTCTTGATACCAAAGCTTGGAATATACAGGTAGGTTGGGCAGAAAGGATATTTATAAGCACCGCAAATGCTTCTGTTATTGACAAGAATGCACGAAAAAGCATAGAATGAGGTTTTTCACATGCAAATAAAAATAATAAGAAAACGAAATTTCACAGCTAGCACTATGAAGATGAGAGCTTTGAAATTTGTTGCTCTGTCCCACCTCCCACCCTCTGGGAGGAGTGAGAAAAATTGCTGTTTTAGCTTAGCACAGAAATAGGACTGGATCTGCAAACAGTTACCCTGTATATAACAACATTCAATATAACAGCGAAATTATAATGTCAGTTTGACAAGATGTATGGGGACCCCTTTGTTAAAAGGGAGACAACTTTTATGACTCTGCTCCTTGAACAGTGAAGCCCTTTCAAAAGGAGAATATGCTCCTACACCTTAAAGCAAAATTCACCTCAAAGGAAAATTTGTGTTAACCCATGCTGTTATAATAAAGAGGAGCCCCTGTGTCAGTTGTTGAACATATTGATAAAAATCTATTCACCTAGTATTGGACCAGCTCAAGGTATTTAACTACTGTATGTTAATTTTCAGGGCCATTTATCAAAACTTGTCTCAGGAAACAAGGTACTTCAGAATCTTCTGTTGGTCACTAAACATTTCAGATTTTTAACTGTTATGTGTTTTCCTAAACTCTTCTCTTTTATCTTAAATAACAAAAAAGAGATTTCAATTTTATGGTGTATCGACATTGCCACATGCTATCCAAAGCTTTTTGTCTCCGCTGCAGCTTGTAGAAGCAAGGCAATGGTATTTCTTTTCTGATGTTATTGACAGTGTTGTCATTGGCATAAAATTTTTGTCAATTTCTTGTTTAGCTCCGTTTTGTGACATTGCAAAGACTTGCTAGACTGTGAACCGAGGCATTATTGTTTAATGAGTCCTCTGGTGAGCAGTTTTCTCTTCAGGTAGAATATTAACATTGTCATCATTACTCAGAACTTTTATACCATAATCACGTTTTCAGCCTGGTGTATTGGGACAGCACACCTTGTTGTTCTGCCATTTTTTTTCAAAGGAAATAAATTTTTGAGACTTCCTAACTTCCAAGTAAGACTCCTTTCAAGATGGGGTATACACTTAAAAGGAAAGAATTGCTCCCAAAGGAGCAAATTCTTTTCTTATAGAGTTGAACCCCATTATGAAACTGGCAGTTGCTTCCCCTGAAAGTGTTTTGTGCTTTACAAAGGGACAAGTCCTGATGTCATAAAAGGGGTTGTTTAAGATGTATGGGTTCACTTCCATGTTTTTATCTGCCATTTTCCCAAAGGGGAACAACTTTTGTGACTCTTTGTTTGCTTCTCTGGCCAATGAAACCTTTCCAAAGTGGGGTCTACACTTAAAGGAAAGAATTTGCTGCTAGGGAAATAAAGTTTTTCTCTTAAGATTGAGAAGGGAGCTAAAATTGAAATGGCAGAGTTGGTTCATATGAAAGTGTATCCATTTGCCTTAATTCATAAGTTGACATGACAAGCAGTGCAGATTCTGATCAGACTACCCACTAATTGTCTCATTAAGGTCTACACTTTTCAGGGCTTTCTGTCCCCTTATTATGCTAATAATTGTATACTGTATTTATTCAGTTATAAGAAGGGGCCTTTCCTCATCTGGAATGACCCCAAAATAGCTAAATGAGTTGTGTGTAATTTTTCTATATGATGGATTTGTTCTTTCTAAGACTCTGCTTAATAAGACAGATCTAGATTGTTAGGATTGTCTGCTAAAAAAACATTCACAGAAATCTTTTAAGATGGATCCAGATTTATTAAGATTGTTTCGATCAGAAAAAAAAAACCCATCTCTAAACTGAAGAACTACAGTATTTATTTGCTTATTTGATTGTTGTTGATAAATAATTGAACTGTTGATATTGTATTGCTCATAAGTTTTTGGGATAATACAACATCTTTTTTTTATTTTGAAATTCATTTTTTGGACAGTGTTGTATGTTTATTGAATAACTCTATTAATTTCTTCTTCTTTTGTTTTCATTTTTGAATGTTCAACACTAAAAATTGATTTGTTTTGCCCATGTTCATATGTGGTATGCATGTTCAGTCAGTTTTTATTGCACTAGTGAACATCTTTCATAATGTCTTTCTTGTAAGATTCAAAAGGTCAGTTTCATGACTGAACAAAATGTTTTCTGTATTTTAATTTTGGTACCTGCATATAAATATTAATCACTCTGTGAATGAATATTCATGAGTTGATTAGTAAAAGTAACATGGCTTTGATGTGGAAGAATTTGTGTTACGTTAGGACAGCCTGATGACCTGTTTGAGTGTGGGGCACATAAAAAAGGATTTACTAAGACCATGTTTTAACCAGTGAAGATACAGTATGGACTCACAGTACAGACTGTTTATCTGTATAGTCTGAACTGGTTGTCCAAGGGAAGCATGTACATACCGTTTGCAAACAGTAAAAACTGTGATAACAGACAACACTGATTTACCTCTTTCACCTGAACAAATGCAGAATTATTTGTTGGGTGCTCCAGACTGACTGGATTTTTTTCTGCAATGATGTCACATTTATGCTCAAACAGTATCAGCAGAATATCTGGGTCAAGTAAAATTTTTAGGTTGGTGTATGTGGATATTAAATATCAGTATCGTAACAAGTTCTAATGAGGGGACCACAGCGGGCTTTTAATGGCTAAAAATGAATAACTGTCAATACCAGCCTGAAAAGACTATATCTGTTGTGCCTGCTTAAAAAAACTCACATTGCCCCCTCTCATTAGGACTGCCTTTGTGAAGTGGGTTTATTAAAGGTGTAAAATTACATTTCCATGTTTTTCTGGCACTTTTTCAATGGGTCACAACTTTTGTGACATTCTACATACTTCCTGAGAAAACCTTTCCAGTAAGGGGTCTACTCGTAAAGGAAAGAATTTGCTCCATGGGAGCAAATTCTTTCCTTTAAGAGTTAGCCCCAGTTAGATGGAAATCAAAAATGAAAATGGCAAAGCTGCTTCCTCTGAAACTGCACCTATTCACCTTGGTAACCAAATCATATATTTTGGTGCAGAAAAATAAATTATCATTGTATTGCCATTAAATTTGCCCCTTCTCTAGAAATTTGAATTTCTGTTTGCAGACAACTCCTCCCAGCTCTCCCAGTTCCCTCGGATCAAGGAAATCCAGTATGTGTAGTATTAGCAGTATAACTAGCTCCTCGAGTGGTTCAACCCAGTCACACAGTCCTTGCCACAACAAAAATCTACCACAGGTAAGTGTGACTTGTATTGCAGTGTAAAAAAACACAACAAATCACCAGAAAAGCAGACAACAAAAATCTTGTTTGCAAAATTTCAAAAAATATTTCTTGCAAGCTATATCATATTGAGAATTCAAAGACTAGAGAGTGAACAGTGTAGATCCACATTAGTCACCAAGATTGACATTATAATAAATTTAGGTCCCAGATTGACCTTAGAAAATAGGTAGGTCAGTGTGACCTACGTATCACAGTTCACTGAGTTCAGTGATTTTGCCTCATATCACAACAATCCTTTTGATGGATGAACATAAAACATGGGATATGGATATTATTCCAAGAATGACCAAATACAGGTATACATTTCTTAATCTGTTGATTTGGAAGACTATTGGATAAATGAATATAATATTTGGGATATAGGTTCCATGTGACACCAAGATTGACATTATAATAAATTTAGGTCACAGTGACCTATGTTTCATAGCCCAGTGATTCTGGCTTATATCTTGAAAACGATATTATGGATTAAACATAACAGGATATGGGTTGTATGTGAAACCAAGACTGACCTCATGATATATTTTGGTTAGTAGCCCCTATATTTCCTTAAGATTTTCAATGGTATATTGATAAAAATGGCATGATAAAAAATATGTCCTATGACAGTTCTTATTTCTGTTAATACTGAAAGCTAAGCTGAATTTCAACTCACTCCCAGTGTAGCTGGCTTTTCACTCATATTTTTGAATTTCTACAATCAGCTTTACTGAATTTCCACTGACAGCATAACTGAATTTTCTTGGATGGCTTTTCTGAACTTCACTGATTGTTTTGCTGATTTTTCACTCACAGTTTTGCTGAATTTCCATAGACACTGAACTTACCTACTTACTGGTTTTCCTTTTCCACTTAAAAAGACAATTTTTGTGCAGCTAATTTATATACTAATCCAAAAAAGAAATGCTGCATGTTCATTACTTTTATTTATTACTTTGAATATTCCCAGCAGGCAAACAACACTAAAACTGTGTCTTATCAAACTTGATGCAACATGATCATGTTGCATCAAGGTGATGAGGTGTTGTATGATTTTCCTCAGTGTTGAAATGAGGATGTTTGCCTACCAGGGCCCAGTTGCTCAAAGCATCGTTAGCATTACAAGCTCATTAAGAGGTCAACATCTAAAGGTTGTACGATATTATTATCAAAAACCCTGATATTTTTGTTGAAAAAATGGGAGTGCAAAAGCTTCTCACATTTTTTTTCAACAAAAAATATTGGCATTTCTGAGATATTAACATTTGAATTTTTAATGTCTTATTAACTAACAATGTTGTTAGTTTTGAACAACCTGGCCCAGGAATATTCATAGAAATTCTAAACTAACTAAAATGCTGCATTTCTTATTTTGACTAGTATACTAACAATGATTGCGGTACTAAATTTTCACTGAACTTCTTCCGCTATGGAAGATTTTAATGAGAACTTTGGAACCTTTTTCATATCTCCATAGTAGCACTTGTTGTGGCTCCAATTGAGGGGCAACAAACTACAATTTGATGGTGAATGCATAGACATTATCAAAGAATTTTTCATACAATTTATGAAATATTGGTTTGGAGACTCATAATAACATATTTAGTTTTCTTTAATGTGCTGCTATGATATTCAAGCACATTTGGGCTACATAATATTTTCTAGTTTCTGCTTACAGCATTTGATAATCTTTTTATGTTTATAATCCTTTCTTCTCAGCAAACGTTTTTGGTTTGACTAACATAGGAACAGCTTATTACATGAAGGTTATCGCATGACAGGCTCTGGAACAATGGGATGATGGAAGGAGAAGAATGCTAATTTTGAAAAAATACAGAAAAAACCTCATATTTCTTCATCAAAACATAACATTTTGGCCTTATTAGAATTTTTGTCTGGAGCTATGCATGGGCAGTATTGTGCATGTTGCATTGCATCATGGGATATGGGTCACCTTCCTTGTTTCTGTGCTCGGCAAAGAATTCAACCTCTAAGTAAACTGAAAACTAAAGTCAGCATTTGCATGTACACAGTTTGGTCTGGGACTTAGATCTTTATTGTTTTGAAAGAAGCTTTACAAGGTGTGTGGGTACACCTCCATGTTTGTCTGCCACTTTTGCAAAGGGGAATGTTTTTTGTGACTTCCTGTTTGCTTCCCTGGACAACATAGCCATTCCAAAATGGGGTCTAATCTTATAGGAAAGAATTTGCTTCTAGAGTTGACACATACTGGTGAATGTGAAAGGAGGCAAAAATGAAAATGGCAGAGTTTCTTCCCCTGAAAGTGTACCCTTTCACCTTAAAGCATGGGCCATAATCAGACTTTAAGGATGGTAAGACTGATCTCAGTTCTTCAGGTTCACATAGAGGATGAAATTTTCCTGCTCTTCTCATTTAGGATAGAATCTTTAACATCTCACACGAATTGTGAAACATACCTGCAGCCATTTTTATTTGCATATTTTCCTGGCAGAAAGCTGATATTATTGCCGACAAAAACATGGTATTATAATGTTTCATGAGATGTAATGTGTGATCATAGGATATTATGCAATAATGTTACTACACTGCTTAAGATGTTTGTCATAATTTTGATATAATATGCCTCAACTTGTGATCCCATAATTCTCTCTCAACAGCCACTTCCTGTGCAAGGATTAAGGCTGACGAGTGTGTCTTCCCAAGATTCGGGCTTCACATCTCAAGATACCTTGTTCTTGAGGCCAACCACTCCTTCATCACTGAATATTCAGTCTCAGGTAGGAGCTTGTTTGTTGAAGAAGATATACCAAAATAGAAGACTTAATATTAATTGTGACATGATAAAACTTACAATACCTTGCATTTATGCCCAGGCTGGCCTGTGCATTTCATATTCTGATGCTTGCTATTCCAGATCTGCAAGGTCATTTTCATTACAAACACGCCTGGTAAACAACAAATTTCTTTCCCACCAGACAATTAGAAATTCAAGCTTATACAAATAGTTTGCCAAATACAACAATGTAACCAATGCAGATATGAGTCGCGACATGAGAAAACCAACAAAGTGGTTGTGCGCCCAGCCCAGACTCAGATCAATCACTTGCTGTCTGCATGGAGGTAGCTTAGACCCTTAGCTACACTTTAAGCAACTAGCGAAGGGTCTGATCAGAATGGGTGGATGCCCAGGCTGATGTGAGTCTTCGCTGGGCACACAACCTTTTTGTTTTCTCGTGTCGCGGCTCATATATATGTTAAACATATTAGTACAAAATTTTCAGCTTTGTAACAGATAAACTAGTGGAGTTACCACAAAACTCCTGAAATGTGGCCAAACTGAAATTTCAGTTTGGCCACCTTCAGGAGTCATGTGGTAATTCCATTAGTTTCTATTATATTTCAAAGCAAATATGCACAGATATGCTTTTCATAGCAATAGCAGTGACTAAGCAGAAGCTGGAATTTTTAATCCAGATGGAAATGGAATTTGCAAGTTTACCAGCTTTGACAAAGGTGACCTGCACATGCCCTGTTCAAACTGCACATTCGGACATTACTAAATCTTTTGATCTCATACACATTCTCTGCATTGTGAGCAGTGTCTTTGATCAGTCTGTGCAGGCTTATTTGAGTATTTATATTATGCACAAGGCTGAAAGGTCTTTTATCATTTGATGCCAATCAGTTGGGATGAGAAAGCTTTGCTTGCTTACTGGCTGTTTGCTCTTTTTCTTTGCTGTAAACCAACTTTCTTTTGGTTTTTTATGCCCCCGCCACGAAGTGGGGAGGGGCATATAGTTTTGCCCTTGTCCGTCCGTACATACGTCCGTACATACGTCCGTCCGTCACACTTTGTAGTACTGTTCTTGTCTCCGCAACTCCTCCTACAGTATTCGATGCAGGGAGTTGAAACTTACAACACAGTTCAGACATGCATTGAACATGTGCATAAAGGAAACATAACTTTGATTCAGGTCTTTATTGCAGAATTATGTCCCCTTGAATAATATACATATTATGACCATATTTCACATTTGAGTACTGTTCTTGTCTCCGCAACTCCTCCTACAGTATTTGATATAGGGAGTTGAAACTTGCAACACAGTTCAGACATGCATTGAACATGTGCATAAAGGAAACAGAACTTTGATTAATGTCTGGATTGCAGAATTATGTCCCCTTGAATAATATACATATTATAATCATATTTCACATTTGAGTACTGTTCTTGTCTCCGCAACTCCTCCTACAGTATTTAATGTAGGGAGTTAGAACTTGCAGCACAGTTCAGACATGCATTGAACATGTGCATAAAGGAAACAGAACTTTGATCTAGGTCATTATGACAGAATTACATCCCCTTGAATGACATGCATATTTTGACCATATTTCACACTTTGTAGTACTGTTCTTGTCTCTGCAACTCCTCCAATAGTATTTGATGTAGGGATTTGAAACTTGCAACACAGTTCGGACATGCATTGAACATGTGCATAAAGGAAACAGAACTTTCAGTCATGTCTTTATTGCAGAATTATGTCCCCTTGAATTACATAAATATTTTGACCATATTTCCATAGCTTAAATACAATCTCACCTTTTATCGTTGCTCTAGTGGCCTCATTTATTAACCGATTTTGGTATTACATCACAGCTTTATTGGGGATGACAGTACCTCGAACATCTTTGCGTTTCAGTTTGGTAGGATGAAGGTCAAGGTCACAGTTGCTATTTTCAGAAAAACTAGAGCATTGCTGCAGCGATTTCATTTATAGATCGATTTTGATGTAACTTCACATAAATGTTAAGTATAACAATATCTTGAATAAATTGCCGCTTCAGCACCCCAGGTCCAAGGTCAAGGTCACAGTTGCTATTTTTAAGAAAATCTCAGTCATCCCTCTAGCACCTTTATTTATTGACAGATTTTGATGTAACTTCACACAACTATGTTTTAACACATAACTCATCTAGTGAGGCATATGGCGGGGGCATTCATCACCTTTAGTGATTGTCTAGTTAGATTTCTGAAATTCTAAATACCTGTATTGTACTGGGGCTAAAATGACGTTGCGAGGTCATCAATAAGCATGAGAAAAAAAATTGCCATAAAAAGAAAGTTGGTCTCAGGTATCTTCAAGGGAATGTTAGTTTTGTCTCCTTTTGCATTTTATCCAGTCTCCCACCACCATAACCTTTATTTCTAATTGGATCCAGATTTAGTATTATATATTCACAATTTCATGACAACATATTATATAGTCACAATTTCATGACAACATATTGAATACATACACTTATTATATACCTAAAAAGATCCCCATTCACTTTACATTGGAGTAACCGTGCAATCTTTTTTGCATATAGAACAGAGTCAAGTGCATATTGCACGGAGTTAAGGAGTCACCTTCACCAGACCTACTTTTGTTTTGAAAGGATAAAAGTGTAACAGCCATTTTGTTGTCGACTGCAATCAAAAACCGCGTAAAATGATAACACTGCTGTCAGTTTCGCTGTATAAATTGCATAGAAGACAATTAAATATGATTTACCTTTGATCTGTCAATCTTTTACGGCATAGTCTGGGATTAATAATGGAGAATTTCCTAAGATTTGCAGAGAGTAGAACTGGAAAATGGCACCCACTTCTTGTTAACGTCAAAGTTTGTTTACTGACGTCACGTACGATTCTATAACGTCATCTTCACTTTCGCGCCGTTGGGCGTGGCTTTTAGCACGTATGAAGACACTGAACTGTATTATGATATTTCAAATTTCAAGAAATTGTGGATTGATATGCCGATATTTATTTTGATTTCTTATGTAGACAACACAGCTGAAATTAGCTGATAAATGATAAAGGTATATAATGAAAAGGTTATTGAATTTATATTGTGAAATATTCGGCACTCGTTCATATGGCGGAGACGCACTCGCAAGCTCGTGCGTCCTTCGCCATATGAACTCGTGCCGAATATTTCCCAATATAAATTCAATAACCTATAAATATATACATTGTGGCAATGGATTGTCCAATCCATTGGCACATGTATCTACGAGTGTATATGTATTCATATATGTTGTGAAAATTTATCATTATTAATAAGATATATTTAAATAGTAGTCTTTAACAGTTTTATGATATATTTTTTATTTTTATTTTCATTGTCTGCATTTATACATACTTAGTCATGCTACCTATTTACTGATTGTCAGAAGCATGCCTTTTAAGTATACATTGTACTTTTTACTGATTATTTTGTTCTCAAACAGTTTACCTAACTTTAGGACTGGAAGTTGTCTTGAAATGGGTGTTGGCAAATGTGTAAAACTTTAAGGTCTACTGGTACACCTTAATGTTTTTCCACCATATTTACAAAGGAGAACAACTTTTGTAACTTCCTGTTTTCGTTGGATGACCTATCCCTATCAAAATTTGGTCTACTCTTGAAGGAAAAAAATGCTCCTAGGGTAGCAAATCTTTTCCCTGAAGAGTGGACCAAAGTGAAGAAGGGATGCAAAAATAGTTATTTGCTAAAATGAAACTCTGCTTTCTCATTAGAAGAAACCTTTGTGAAAATCTGTCAAGTAAAATTTTTCAGTTAAAACATTTCTTTGCATCATATGGGGTGCACTTTATGTCTTCAGACTGCTGATAATGCTAGTACGGGTACAGACACTCCTGATGTTGAGTCAACTCCATCCACGCCATCAGGAAGTTATCCAAACACGCCGTCTGCCAGCTCCACATGGACAAACTGGCCAAATCCTCCAAATGTTGGCAACAACAAAACAGAAAATGGCCGTCCACACACGATATCGTCTGCCTACGAGAAGTCTCACCATTCTAGGCCACCACTCACAACACAGCTTTTTGAACCTCCCCAGCAGGCGGTGTCAGAAACTGCTGTGGATGTGTCATCGGAACAGCATGATGTGAGTGTTGTTAAGCGAGAGAGGCCCCACAGTGGTACGTCAATGCCATATTCACGACCGTCTGCTGCAATCAACAAGATGCAGCCTGTGTTACCTCCCTTGGGGCCAAAACCAAAATCGAGGGCAATTGCTCCACCAATTGTTCCACCTATGGGTAAGTTTCAGATACAGCAATGGGCAAGTTTCAGATACAGTAAGAAAAATGAATTACAGCATTTATTTGTAATTTAGTATAGACAGGGGTGTCCGAAAAGGCTTTAAATATTTAACACAGACTTCTGTGATTTTGCTTTAAGATAGGGTTGTCTCTTTGAAAATAATCCCATAAATTTAGTAGATCCTTATTTTAGATATATCTAGATTTCTGGATTGTTTGAAAGGGAAAACTCTGTTTTATTAACAAATGAACATGGCATTTGGACAAACATGCCTGAGAAAACTGTGAAGACTAGGATTAGACTGCACCAGAAGCAGTCTGATTTTAGCATTCTGCTGTTTGCCAAGCAATAAACAATGTTTCAGCAGTACCCTGGATAACAAAATCAATTAAAAACTTTGGATAATTGTAAAGGGAAATGATCTTGAAATTATGAGAACATTTTCCAGTTTCCAAAGCTTTTAACAGAAATCGTCACAAGAGACGGTAGTCTAGAAGTGTCAGAATTTGAAATGTATTTGAAACTAATTCATGATGATGAAAATACTTAAAAACATAAATTTGACTAGTACATATATTGTTTGCATACGGTGTGCCAATTCATGTTTTGTAAGGTACACTAGTGTTCTAAATTGTATTTTGAAACTCTATATTTGTAGAGCCTCCAGTGTATGCTAATCTGGAACAACTAAATGCTAGTCAAAAAACAAGTGATGAGGGTACCACAGATAAAGACAAAACTCCCACTGCTAGAGAGCCTCACACGCCTAATGGGACTGCTATACAGGTAAGAGAAAGAACAAATATAGATAGTCAAGGTCTGAAGTAGGTTTGATAGCTATATCTCAGAATTTCGTGATAGGACTACTGATAGAATAAGTGTCCAAGCCGAGTTTTCAAGGGAACAATTTAAAGGATTGTTTTCATATTGTATGGCCAGAATACCGTATGTTGAGGAGTGAATAGTTTTTGTCTTTACATCCATTTGTCTATCTGTCTGTTTTATCCATCTGGTTTACATGTATGTTGAAGAGTTACTATAACAATGATTTTGCCAGGCGTTGGCCTTGGCTGGGGGTATACGTCAGCTGCTGCTTACTGCTCTAGTTTCTTCACAAACACATACATGTACTTTGGGCCTCTTACTGAGGTCGTTCTGATGAGAGTCGCACAGAACTAAGGACTAAATATAAATGTTAAAAACCTATCATTGTTTATATGGGTTTCTGGTATTAAAGGCAAGAATAGGTTGCACTATGATTACATGCATAAAAAGTGTTACTAGTGTTATTGGAAAGCTAAAACTTAAACATAGGCTCGTGTTGAAGAAATTGTAAAACTATTTTTCTGTACTGTTAAATTTCAAAGATACAGTTAAACACATTTAATTAGATATAGCTTAAAACAAGACCAACCCAACCTGAATTAAAATAGACTTTGTATGTAAATGAAAGGTTAAAAGAAGTTTGTCAGTCTGTATTTGTATCTTTACAGAGCGACATAAAAGATGATGAAACTGAGGTTATTATAGTTTTTCTGTAATAGCTTTTTGAAACTTAACACTCATGTCACAGTCATACTTTACATTTTCATTTGGTAACCCTTGGGTTCATTCTGAAGAGGGTTGGGCATAATGGAGGCGAAGACAAAAATTTTGCATTTAAAGGGCTATTGTGTGTGTATCATTTACACTTTGCAAGAGAGAAAAGATCAGAAATGTAAAGCTAAGACCAGTCTTGACACTGATTAGTCTGCAGAGAACCTTAACATTTCACCTACTTAGTTTATTGGGCTTCTAGTCAGTGTACCTAGATGGAGATATAGGGATTTCCTAATTATAATTTTGGGATATTTTTCTTATATTGCCAGAAAAACATATGTTATTATCCCTCATTAGAACTGTCTCAAGGAAATGGTTCAGATGAGGGGTTGCAACACACTTTTTTATGGGGAATCTACAAAAATTGTCCCTGAATTATCACCAGTTAATCCCCTTATCTCCATCTGTGAGTGCACCATACTATCAAATGATACCAGTGCTTGACAGCCGTGCACTGGTTATAAGCTCCAGACTGAAGGTGGGGATAGAATTTTGATAATAATTTAGAGTTTCCCTTCATTCTCTATAAGTAAACATGTTGTGTCCATTAATAAGATCAATCTGTCATGTAATATCCTAATGAGGGACCACAACATACGTTTTATTGAAATACAAGAAAAGCTGTCCCAGAATTATTATAGAAAAAAAATATCTCCTGGAGTTAACATTTCATATCTCATAATCTGATTTCATCCATTTAGACCTGGTGTTAAGGTGAATTGGTACACTTAGAAGGGAGGCAACTCTGCCATTTTAATTTTTGACTTCCTTTCCAGTTGGGGCCTACTCTTGTAGGAAAGAATTTGCTCCCTTGCTCCCTTGCTCCCTTAGAGCAAATTCTTTCATACAAGAATAGGCCCCATTATGGGAAGGCTTTTATCATCTAGGAGGTTGTAGCCATACACCTTAATTTAAAAATCACAGATTTGTTTTGCATTCTTTTTGACTTAGTGAAACATTTTAGTCATGCTGCAAAAATGGTGTCTTAAGCATACGAAAATATCAGTGACCTAGATCAGCCTGTGCATACATGCCCCCTGATTAGAATCTCAATCTTTTGCATCTGGAGCCGCTGTACCTGAGTGGGTTAATTGCTGGCTTGTTAAGCTAGCGGTCCAGGTTTGAATCCCACTAGAATAAGATTTCTCTTCAGCTATATACTGGGCACACAGCCTTCCTTTGAGAGAACTGTAAAACTGCAAATCAAACATCTGTCTTGTGCTTCAACTGTCCTATAGCAAAAAAGGAAGTCTCTGACAGTCTACATAATGTGCAGGCTGATCTAAGTAATGATTGTTCATGCTTGTCATAAAACATCTTGATTTGTGTTGGAGTAGATTTGTAGTACTATTCCTGCATGACTGTTGTTGATTTCAGTTTGTTGTGACAATGATGTGTCTATTATTAACTTTTTGTTTTCATTCTTTGGTAGAACCTCACTTTTGTTTTGATTTGAATATATTTTTTGGGCTGTATTTAGACAGTAATGACACTAAATAGTGGACAGAAGTACCTGCAGAAACAGTGTAGATCTAGATTGGACTGATTAGGTTTTGCTTTAGGTACAGAAGAAGTCAGCCGATTGCCATCTAGGCTGAACCATGTCATATCTTGGGATGTTCCATAAGGAGTAGTCTGATCTGGGTCCCTACTGCTAGCCCAGGCATTTTGTCTCAATATTTAGGGTCAGTACAGGCTCATACTTACAGTAAATTAGAAGAGTATGGGACCACACCTATTTTGATTATATTGGGAATTCCTTTTCTTTGCATCCTAGTCAGAAATCTGATTTGCCCTCATTTAGATTAAAAAAAAATTAATCGTAAAAATACAGGAAAAAGATTATTATATTACTTCATTACCTTATTTTCCAGTAAAGATTTAATACGTTCTAATAATTCTTAATAGCTAGTGCTGAATGTTAAATTAATACTCATGCTTAAACTGTTTTATGTGTGATTCCGTGGCCTAGGGTTTAAGAGCAGAGACTCTAGATCGCTTAGATTTTTATCACTGTAGTCCAAGTCTTATTTGGGTTATATGTGAAGCGTCAAGTTCTGCTAAAAATTCTCATACTTGTAGTAAATTAGACAAAAGTTGCACTGATATAGGGCCGACCTTCCATTTAAAAGGTGGACTTTTGCCCTCCTTTGATAAATGATCGGCTTGGTATCAGTGAAAAAATGTTGAAAGGGACTGTTTTACTGTCAGAGGTTACCAAACTAGCAGTTTAGAACAGATCATAAAATTACCCAAAAAAGTATGCACCTTGAATAGTTTGTATGTAACAAAAAGTTCATATTTATGTGGATGTATGCCTTTACAGAGCTCCAGATTAGTAGACAATTTTCAGACAAACAAATAGGAATCAGAGAGAAACCTCCCATTTTATGATTAAATTGGAGGTTTTCTCAGATATCTACACTTAATCATATATTGTGGAACCTCATTGAGGCCATCTTAATCAGATCTCATAACATATGACTATATTTAGAATCAAGATAATGGAATAGGATTATTTGAGAATAAATTATTTGTTGAAGAAATCTTTTCTGTGTGATTATGTGATTTTCATTTGCTGTTGCACTTTGAATGTATGCATGACATAATCATGCTGGTATGCATGGCATACTCTTACAGCTACTAGTGACACAACGACCTCATGGGATTGTCACTATACAGCTATGCCATCATTATGACATCATGAAGATGGGTGGATCGATGACTTGTGATTTTACATCCCTTTAGTCATATCAGGATGATGGGAGGGTGTTTATGAAAGGCTGTGTGTGGTAGAGCCCTATGTACTGTATAAAAGATTTCTGCCTCCGGGACCCGAACTCAGACTACCAGCATAGCAACATCATACTGATGTCACTATGACGTCATCAAAAACTACAAGGGTATGTGCCATGCATACACCAGTGCAACAACAAGTGAAATTCACATAGTCTAAAAAGGAAAAAAAAATCTCAAAAAAGAAAAAAAAAACAAGAAAAGGGAGGAAAAAATAATTTTCAAATCATTTAATGTATATAGTTTGTATGCAAAAATCACTTGCCAAAAATATTATCTTTTCTGAAGCTCTATGTTTGTGAAGATCTTACTAAAATGCATGACTTTACTGACCTCTACCTTTTGTTGTTTGCTTTTTATCCTGTCACCTAACAGTTCCAAGATGAGTTGGACATAAAAGAAGCAATTCGTGATCTCGATAATTACACGGCTGCGCTACACGGGGACTTCAAGAGGCAGTCCGCTGCAGAAAATGCAAAGGCAAGCTATATTTTATGTTTTTCACTTAAAGGGGAATAACTCTGCACTTTCAGTTTTGAGTTTAGCATCATTGTCATCTTTTTCATTGCATATTCACTCTCTTTCATTGTTTTTCACTTACAGATAGGAAACTCTCTAGACAGGAAATTATGAGTTAAAATATTGTACGTAAATAGAGAATCTTACATGAATATCTATAATTTAACAAATTGGGAAAAACGAATTTGGGAAAAAAGATAAGCTATGAGATTTTGTTGTTCATCTAATGGTTTTCGCTCATAAGATCAGCAAATCGGCATTTTAAACTCTGAGATTTCCATCATTGATAGAGTTAATTTGCAAATACATGCGATGGTGCAGTTCATTTCACCTTTTTGAAACTACACCTCCTTTAACCCTATTGCTCAATAGAGTTTTGGCCGTTCTGAGTGCAAAAAGGGTTAAGCCGGTATGCATCTCTTCATTAATTGTAAGGTAAATCACTGACTTCATGTGGGAGATTAAACACATGGGATTTAGTTTGTGGGACTATGTCACATGCTAAGTTGTTGCTGCATTGGTCAGTTATATACTATCAGGTGTCTTTTGAGTGACATTCTGGGTGTGGCTCGGATAAGTCTATTGAGGGGCCAGAACCATTGAGAATTTTTCAGACAGAAATCAACAACATACATGTAATTATCCCAAAGTATCATTAAAACACCCCTTTTTCCTCTGTATACAAATATAAAGACTATATTGAAATTAAAATCTTAAAAAGTTTGAAGTTTTAATCTTGAAGTATCTTCTTGTCATTTGTCAACCTTAAACATAGAAAGTGACATAATACAAAAGCTGAACCTTGGCAGTTTGAAGAAAACAGCATGGCTGTTGTTGACTAATTGCATGTTGTTTGTCTGCATTGACCTTTGATATTCTGAATGAAATACTTGCCTTATTATAACTGTTATGTATTGACCTTTGATATTCTGAATGAAATACTTGCCTTATTATAACTGTTATGTCTGTTTCATCTTTACATCATATTTGTCCTTGTATGGTCAAAAATATTTATTTCAGGTAATTGATAAGTTTAGATTCAAGTCATTAAATTAAGTCAGAACCTCAAGTAAGTCGAAAATCCTGGAAGGAAAACCGAAATTTTTCTGGCATTGCAGTGTGATACGATACAGTTGTATTTGTAGAACTATAATACTTATTGTAAATAACAACAGTGACGAGAAAAAAAAGGCATAATTTCTTCCCCAAATCTGTCATATATCTGAAGATCGAGATCTGATATCGAGATCTGCCATATATCTGAAGCCATGGAGTCTGAATTTAATATTGCATGAAAGCCTGTCAGAGTGTGTAATCCCTGAAGTGAAGCCAATTATGGCAGGTTTTGATGCTAATGCTGAGATTATTTGCATGCTATTTAAAAACATATCTTGTAGCCCCTTATATAGAAGTGCCTCACTGAGGCTCTAATGAGGGAACAGCATGAGTTTTAAGGGGAAAAATAAGAAAATTTATTGCTGAATTACCATCAAAATCTCAGCGTATCTGATATTGATTGTGCATGACAGCAACCAGCCTATATCGGACAGTATATACAGCTTGCAGTGGTTGGCTGCTCCAGTAGGTTGTTTTAGCCTGACTGAAGAAATCTTGGATAGTTTCCTATGCATGGGCTGTGGTCTTAGTACTATATTTATTTAGTTATAAGACAGGAGTTTTCCTTTCCAAAACAGTCTAAAAGATCTAGATCCATCTTGTAAGATGGATCTAGATCTTTGGGATTGTTTTGGAAGAGAAAATCCCATTTTATAGCAGAATTACACAAGACTGATTTACATATTTGTGGTAATTTTGGAAGGATAAACTTCCATCTTATAACCAAATAAATATAGTAGTTTTCAAGAAGAGAACTGCAAGTTACAAGTTCCCTTACCCGACTGCATGAGTATGCAGACTGGGTTGAGCATGTGAACATGTACTGGTTTGACAATTATTGTTTTAAAATGTTTAGAAAGTGGATTTTACACCGGTTAATGCATCCAAATGATGCTTAGTGAATTGCAAACATTGTAGACCCTGATCAAACTGCTCCTTCAGGAGCAGTTTGATCTGGGTCTAGAATATTTGCTCAGACCTGTCTGTATGAATATTCAGGGTCATATCGGTATCTATTTTGACATTGTAGATGCAGCAGAATTCACTGGAGTTAGCGGCCGCTATCAAGGAACTAGAGGCCAGTACAGCTGCACTCAATTATAACTATGACACAGAGAGTCAGGCGAGTCAGTCGTCACTGCAGTGCTCTAGTGGTTACGGTACAATGAACAGCACTCCGGCAAGTTCTGAAGATACTATAGCTAGTGGAGGTATGTTTTTGGTAGTTTTTGTTGGTAGGCTGAAAATAAAGTATCCATTGATAACTACTGGGACAGGTTTAGTCTTGCCCGTGACCACCAGATTTGAGACATAGGTATCACTTTGTCAGTGTCAGAATCATAAACTTTTGTCAGGTTTGCTGGGTCGTCTCTGGTCTTTGGCAGTACACACTGAGATGAGTCACTACCCTGTCGGGAATTCTTGTTCTTATTTTGCAATGAAAGTTGTTGTGGCCTGTTATAGAAACTTTCTTAGTAAGATGTGCTGACTCAGTAACCCTTAATCATGCCTAGTAAATCCGAAATGCCATTCTAACTAGGAGGTTAAAAATTCAAGATCATGCAAACAGTGAGCCATGATATAACTATGCTGTCAGACTGATATGCATGGAAAGCATATTTGTGCATAATATTTGCTCTGGAATAATGGGGTTATTAAAGTGGGTGGGGTAAATCAGCATGACCTTGATCTTTGTTTCAAGGTCACAGTAAGACTTATAATGTCATTTTTAAGTCAACTTTTGACCATTGTCTACACATTAGCTCCTGAATTGATATGAAATCATGACCAAGGTGGCCTAAATTAAATATTATGAAGAGTTAGAGCACTGGTTATGATTAAATGGCCAAGACATCATCTTCAGGGTCAAGGTCAAGGTTTGACTAGAGTTTAATCAAAGATCTCACGCAGCTAGTAAGCACAAATTTAACAAATATGCATGTTTCTATTTGTAAATCAATGCTTAATATGCATATGATGACCTTGACCTTGACCTGAAGGTCACCAATTCATTCAAAAGTTCAGTATTTCACAGTAGACTTTTCTTTAACCTTTAAGGTTTAACCTAGTTCTTTTTCATTATGTCTGGCTAATGTTGATCTTCAGACCAAGGTCAAGGTTATTCTATGCACATTAAACATTGATTTTCAAATGAAAACACTCAGATTTGGTACATTTCTGCTGACTGATTGTATGAAATCTTTGATTAAACTCTGTTTAGTCTAACCTTGACCTTGAAGATGATGTCATGGCCATTTAATCATAATTAGTGCTCTTATTCTTCTTAATATTTAATTTAGGCCACTTTGGTCATGATTTCATATCAATTCAGGAGCTAATGTGTAGACAATGGTCAAAACTTAACTAAAAATTGACATTTAACAAAGGTCAAGGTCACCAAAATTTAATAACAATTTGCACTCTCCCAACGGTGAACCCATGTTAGTTTGGTAAGAAGTCATTCATTGGTTCTAGAGATATGGTAGAATATATTGAATTCAAAATACCAAAATTACTGAAAATTGACTGTGTCTCTAAAAGAAATTCTGCAGACATAAGATTTTACTTTGAAAGGTAGAAATTGAGAAAAGATGTCACCTAAGACATTATTTTAACTTATAAAGGAAGATATATATGAATGCCATTAAATTTGAAGAAGAAATTTAGCTTATAATATGACTCCCCTGGTTCATGCTGATTTACCCCACCCACTTTAATAACCCCATTATTCCAAAAGTAGCGCTTACGGAGCTTAACCACTATTGATTCAGTATAGCGGACACTATAGGCTAATCATCAGCTGAAAATAAAACATATTGCTCTTGGGCAGAAAAAGGGCCTTATAGGCACCCCACCCCCCTCTCTGAATGAAAATGGAATCGCATGCTTACACTTTGAGCTCATACTAGAACTGTATTCTTAAGACCCTTTAAACGGGGGTCACTGTTGCACATTTTTTTGCAGCTGTCAAAGCATGGTTGTATGACACAATCAGAAAATCTCTTTAAGTTGTATTTTTGGAACTGGCTAAGGCATGGGATGCTCAACCTCACAAAATTGCTTCCTTGAAATGCAAATAGAATGTCCTTTGTTGTGTGCATGTACAAAACCATTCTATGTCCATGCTTGTGCATACAGGATGTACTTACTCTTTACATGTTGTCTAACAGTAGCTGTGTTGTGATGGTACTGTATTTCTTCGGTTATAAGACCAGAGTTTACCCTTACAAAATTACCGCAAAATTAATATGTAAATGAGTATTGTGCAATGCAGCTTTAAAAAAGGGTTTCCCTTCCAAAACAATCCCAGAAATCTAGATCCATCTCCAAAACAATCCCAGAAATCTAGATCCATCTTATAAGATGGATCTAGATTTTTGGAATTGTTTTGGAAGGGAAAGTCCCCATCTAATAACCAAAGAAATATGGTTTGACAATCAAATATTTTAAAGTTAAACATTGCTTCAAAGGTGCTGCTTGTCTGACAGAAAGTTGCCATGCTGAATTGAGCATCCTGGGTCCAGTTGTTCAGAAGCACTGGTAGCTTAACAAAGTTGTGAATCAAGGCTAGTGCACAAAATAAAATAACAAGTGTGCTAATATTTCTTGCTTATGTCTTTTAAGAAGGTTTGCGTTCTTGTCAGCTGGTTTTGGCATGCACATTTAGTTCTGTATAGGCATGATTATGTCCCCCCACCAAAGGTGAGGGGGGACATATTGTTTTCAGTGCAGTTCCCGGTGCGTCGGCGTCGGCGTCCCACTTTTGTATGCGCGATATCTCTTGAACCAATTGATGGAATTTCACTAAACTTGCATGGATGTATCATTGGGACAAGGTTAAGAGCTGATTAGATTTTGGTGACCTTGACCTCATTTTCAAGGTCACAGGAGAACTTAAATGGCGTGAAAATTTCTTGTATGCACAATATTTCCTGAACCAATGGATGGAATTTCACCAAACTTGCATGGATATATCATTGGGACAAGCTTAAGAGCTGATTAGATTTTGGTGACCTTGACCTCATTTTCAAGGTCACAGGAGGACTTAAATGGAGTGAAAATTTCTTGTATGCACAATATCTCCTGAACCAATGGGTGGAATTTCACCAAACTTGCATGGATATATCATTGGGACAAGCTTAAGAGCTGATTAGATTTTGGTGACCTTGACCTCATTTTCAAGGTCACTGCAGGACTTAGCTGACAATTTCTTGTTCCCACGATATCTCTTGAATCAATAGGTGGAATTTCACCAAACTTGCATGGATACATCATTGGGACAGGTTTAAAAGCTGAGAAGATTTTGGTGACCTTGACCTCATTTTCAAGGTCACTGAAGGACTCAGATGACAATTTCTTGTAACCACTATATCTCTTGAACCAATTGATAGAATTTCACCAAACTTGCATAGATACATCATTAGAACAAACTTAAGCGCTGATTTGATTTTGGTGACCTTGACCTCATTTTTAAGGTCACCGAAGGACTTTGATGACAGTTTCTTGTACCCATGATATCTCTTGAACCAATGGATAGAATTTCACCAAACTTGCATGGATACATGATTGGGACAGGTTTAAGAGCCTATAAGATTTTGGTGACCTTGACCTCATTTGCAAGGTCACTGGAGGGCTTAGATGACGATTTCTTGTACCCACTATATCTCTTGAACCAATGGATAGAATTTCACCAAACTTGCATAGATACATCATTAGAACAAGCTTAAGCGCTGATTAGATTTTGGTGACCTTGACCTCATTTTTAAGGTCACTGTAGGACTTAGATGACAGTTTCTTGTACCCATGATATCTCTTGAACCAATGGATAGAATTTCACCAAACTTGCATGGATACATGATTGGGACAGATTTCAGAGCCTAGATTTTGGTGACCTTGACCTCATTTGCAAGGTCACTGGAGGGCTTAGATGACGATTTCTTGTACCCACTATATCTCTTGAACCAATGGATGGAATTTCACCAAAACTTGCATGGATACATCATTGAGACAAGTTTAAGAGCTGATTAAATTTTGGTGACTTGACCTCATTTTCAAGGTCACTGGTGGACTTAGATGACAATTTCTTGTACTCACTATATCTCCTGAACCAGTGGATGGAATTTCACCAAACTTGTATGGATACATCATTGGGTCAACTTTCAGAGCTGATAAGATTTTGGTGACCTCGACTTCTTTTGCAAGGACATAGTCATCTATGAAGGATATCTTTAGAACCAGTGGATGGATTTTCTCCAAACTTGCCTAGTTAGTAGTATTTAATTGCACAGGTTTTTTATTCATAAGGGGGGATTGGAAATGGGCTGGTGGGGGGACATCAGTTTTTCTCTGAAAAACATTTCTAGTTCTTATGTTGTAATCCATCTGTTTTTAGGTATAGTGTACATGTTTTTTTGCCATTTTTATCAAGGGGAATAATTTCAGTGACTTCCTATATCCTTTTCTGGATGACATATCCCTTTCAGACTGGTTCTTATCTTTAGAAAAGAATTTGCTTCTCAAGAATATTTGCTCATAGGGAAGCATATTCTTTCCCTTTAAGAAGAAATGAGGGAAAAATGAAAATGGCAGAGTTCTTCCCTGAAACATTAGTTAAGGTTTCTCTGTGGGAGTTTTGAAAAACCAGGGTCCAGTTGTTCAAAGCTTCTGAAGTTCACCAGCTTAACAAAGTTGTTAGTCAAGGATTTGTTATGTCTTTGATTACCAAAAACAGTTCAAGTATGCCAATTTTCTGCTGAAAAAATTTGAGGAGCTTTGCAGTACAAAAGCTTCTCACATTTTTGTGAGGCAAAAAATGGTCATGTATTTGCATAAAGTATGTTTAAAAATGTTGAATACAGTATTTGTTTAATTCTAAGATGGGGATTTACCCTTCCAAAATTACCATAGATATGGAAACCAGTCTTATGTAATTTAGCTTTTTTCTGTCCAAAAACAATTTAGCTTTTTCTGTCCAAAAACAATCTCAGAGATCTACATCTATATTACAATACATTGATTTGGAAGGGAAAACTCCCCTTATATAACTGAAGAAATACGATGATAACATCTCTTTAGTTTTGAACAACCAAGTTGAGAGCTCTAGATAATCCAAACTTTTGGAAAGCCAGTTCATTGATTTGGTACAAAATATACCCAACTGTCCTTAAATACTGGGACACATAAAAACCATTAGTTTTCCATTTGTCCCAATTGGAAAATTAGTAGTGTTAGGTGTCCCAATACTTAAGTACATTAGGGTATTGTCAGACCTCATTAGAATGGCTTTTCCAAAGGTGATTCTAGTGGCACTCACATGTTGACCCCTAAAGTAACAGAAAGGAGACAGCAAAATTTATGTTTGCAAAATTTCAAAAAAAGTAGGTCATATTGAGAATTAAAAGACTAGAGGGCAGACAGTGCTAATAAAGTTAAGGCAGCTCATTATGAGCCATCTCATCAGGATTTATGCAGCTTGCAAATTCCACTATTTTAATTTCTAGTGCTTCAAGTATTAATGGGGTAAGCGGGTAAAATAAAGAAAGGAAGAAAAAATCGGAAGGAAGCTAAGAAATTATCTTTCTCTCTCCTTGCATCTTTCTCCAGAAATTTTTTGGTAATCTAGAGCACTGTCTACACTTTAGTTTATCCTGCTTTTCACTTGTTATTTTTAGTTCCAAGCATGCAACCTTTTTAGTTCTCTTATTTTCTGCCTAATTTACAGACTATGATGTTGGTCAGAGGGACTATTTCCCGACAGAACAGGAAAAATATTTCACCATCCCAAGAAATAGTCCTGTCTATAGAGCAGCACTTATGCAGGCAAAACGACCTGCTTCTACCGCAGGTTGGTGTTTTCACTCATGATAAAGTGATAGCCAAAAATAATATGGGATCAGGGATCTTTATCATTCAGGTTCTTAATATCCATACTGACAGACAAACTGTATGGGGACATCATATGAGCCTTGGCACGAGAAAACCATCAAAGTGATTGCACACCCTGCGCAGACTCAGATCAGCCTCGGCATCCACTCAGTCTGATCAGACTCTTCCCTGAGCACTTAAAGGGTTGCTAAGGGTCTAAGCTACCTCCATGCAGACAGCGATGCCCAGGCTGATCGGAGTGCGCTGGGTGCACAACCACTGTTGGTTTTGTCGTGTCACGGCTCACGTGTATGGTGACATATTGTGTATGGAGACATAATTATTGTGTATGGAGACATAAGGTGTGTATGGAGACATAGCATATGTATGGAGACATAAGGTGTGTATTGAGACATAGCATGTGTATGGAGACATAAGGTGTGTATTGAGACATAGCATGTGTATGGAGACATAAGGTGTGTATGGAGACATAGCATGTGTATGGAGACATAAGGTGTGTATGGAGACATAGCATGTGTATGGAGACATAAGGTGTGTATGGAGACATAGCATGTGTATGGAGACATAAGGTGTGTATTGAGACATAGCATGTGTATGGAGACATAAGGTGTGTATGGAGACATAGCATGTGTATGGAGACATAAGGTGTGTATTGAGACATAGCATGTGTATGGAGACATAAGGTGTGTATGGAGACATAGCATGTGTATGGAGACATAAGGTGTGTATAAAGAAATATTGTTTATGGAAACATAAAGTGTGTATGAAGACGTGTATGTAGACTTAAGGTGTGTTTTGGGACATAGTGTGTTTATGGAGACATAATGATAACCTGTGCGTGGAGACATAATGTGTGTATTGAGATATAATGTGTACATATATGGAAACATAACATGGGTATGGAGACATAACGTTTGTATGGAGATACAGAGTATGGTATATAGGGAGACATAATGTGCGTATGGAGACATAATGTATATGCAAACATAATGTGTGTATGGAGACAATGTGTGTATTGAAACATAACGTGTGTATCAGGGCTACAGAAATTTTGAAATCGAAATCGGTCCGGACGGCCGATGACGTCATACGAATCCAAAATAGACACGAAAACTAATGACTACACTGTGTATTCCACAATCCAAAAAAAGTCACGAAAACTAATGACTACACTGGAGCGCCGTTATAACGGGGGTGTCATCGCTGAAGTAGCCATTTAGTCCACATGTTCTTACTTAACGTGAAAAATGCGCTTTAATGCGCATAGACAGTCACTGAGTCAGACCGAAAGTGAAAGTAGACATGGTTGTACCAATCGGACATCCTCGCCGCTCTTCATTAACGGAATTGGCCGAAGTATTACGATTGACGTATTTTACTGTATTCGAGTTAATTCCCTTGAAATATGAATATGCTTGCAAAAAGGTACCATCGGACGAAGAAAAAAATTTTCTGCGCGAGAAATGACGTCGGCTAAAAAAACCTGACCAGACTGCACATAATCAAGTCCGGTTTAAATTTTCTTTTTGCTAGTCAAATTCTTTCCTTATGCTATCTTTGAAAGTATACAATAGTCAGTAACCTTACGTTGCACAGCCTTTTTCCGTGCATCGGCACATGTATGTGTGTATTACGAGTTGTGTAAAACCTTCGCCGCTGGCCAATATTGTGACCAGTGCTAATTATCGACGATTTCTAAAATTGAGTCAGTGTTCACACCTTGGCAAGACAAATGACACTTTGTTTATCTGTGATAATTTTTGACAGCAGTGCGTGATTATTGGATTAATAATATGACACATGGCTAAAATTCAGGTAATTATGTCATCATACATCGCAAATCGTGTTTTTTTCGGACCGAAAAAAATGTGCCTTATGCCAACTGAATCGGTTTTTCGAACTCAAAATCGGTCCAGACCGACAAAAAATCGGATTTCTGTAGCCCTGGTGTGTATCGAGACATAACGTTTGTATGAAGACATAGAGTATGTATGGATACATACTTTGTGTGTGGAGGCATAATGTGTATGGAAACAATATGTGTGTATGGAGACAATGTGTGAATGGAAACATAATGTGGGTTTCGAGACATAACGTTTGTATGAAGACATACAGTATGAATGGATACAGTGTGTGTGTGTGTGTGGTGACATAATGTGTATGGAAACATGTGTGTATGGAGACATAGGATGCGTATGTGGAGACATAGCATGTGTATATGGAGAAATAAGAAAAGGTCTTACCAGAATTATTGTTAATGACCCTCATTAACTGAAACTTTGGCTTTAATATATTGGGAGTGGATTATTTCAAAAAAACAAACAACCAAAAAAAAAAAAAAAATAAAATAAAAAAAATGACATGTCAAAAATCTTATATTGGTGAGGTTGAATATTGTAGACCTTTATCAGACTGGGGGGATTTTTATGTTAGTCTTTTACAAGCTTTTGAGATTTATTTTTACAAATGAGGAAAATTACCTACTTGCTTCTAGCTGCATCTTAATCTTTTCTTTGATTTGTAGAATGCTTCTAAATGGGTGTGACTGCATGTCCCTGCATGATTATGTATGCAAATCTACAACAGAGCTAAAACTTGTGAAAATAGCACTAATATGTATGTATGTCTCCTTGTTTGCTGCATCTCTATGCTCTGTCTTTATGGAGTTGCAGCAAATGCACAGTACATACTTGATCCAGCATGAGTTAATAAATGATATGATCAGTGCTTATTAAGTATGCTTCATCTGATTGTACACCACCAGAGCTCCAGATAAGAGGGGTATTGAGGATAATTAAAATATATTTTTTCTTATTTCTCAATGAAAACATATGTTGTGACCCCTCATTAGAACCGTCTCGGTGAGACGGTTCTAATGAAGAGGTCTTAACATTATGTTCTATAGAGAAATATTGAAAATTTTCCCTAAATTTTCTCTGTTACCCCCTCTTATTTGGAGACTGCTCCACTCCAAGGAAAATCACTCTGGCATGGAAATATTTGTCTTCCCTCATATTTTTGACAACTCTAAAGGCGTATAATTATACTGCCATGGTTTTCTACCATTTTACTTAGGGGAACAACTATTGTGACTTCCTGTTTTCTTCCCAGAATGACAAAGCCCTACCAAATGTGGGGTCTATTCTTGAAGGAGAATTTGCTTCTATGGAACAAATTTTACCTTGAAGAGTTGACCCCTATCGGATCTACTCTTGAATGGAAGAATTTGATCATGTGAGCATAAATTCTTTTTTAACTCCCATTGAGATTAGAAACAAAAAAGAAAATGGCAGATTGCCTCCACCTGAAACTATACCTGTTTATCTTCATCTTCAAAGAAGGATTCAGTCTCTAAAGGAAGCAAATTCTTCCCTTCAAGGGTAGTAAAGAATGCAAGTATTAATGTAGATTTATTAAAACAAAATAGTAGCTGTGTTCACCTGTACTCAAACTAGGTACCATAATGGTCATAAGTATTGGGACACCTAAAAATTCTTAATTTTCCATTGTCCCAAATGGAAAATTAATTATTTTAGGTGTCCCAAATTTTAGGCACATTACAGGACCTTTTGTATGTCTAGTTGACAATATATATTTCCTTTGCAGGAGTACCAATGTCTGCTCAGGGTGGTGTTTTAGCCAGACGTAGTTCACTAAACCAGCCAAAACCACCGCCCCCAGTGAGACGGTCATCTTCCATAACTAGTGCTCCCAATCCAGCAGTATTACAGAAGTTTCGATCTTCACCCCCGAGACAAGTGGCCCCTAAACCCAGTAAATCCCAGGGCCAGACAGGTTCTGCACAAAATGCTCACCAGTATCGTCAAGATCAGAAACCAAATCATAGACGTAGTCGTAGTGCTAGTGGCTCTGAACCAGCGTACGCAGAGTTAGCGGAAATACAACAAAGTATACAGGCTAGGTATCAACAACAGGAGCAGTATGAACAGAGTAATCAATTTGGACAATATTCACACGCAGGAAATTCTCAGATTTCTGGAGCAGGGCAAATGAGTGCGCCAGTGACTCCCCAGTACGCGTTACCAGTAACTAATCCAGCTACTCAGTATAGTACTAGTGTTGTAGATAGTCTAAATGCCAAATTTGCAGTGAATAGACAAGTGGGACAGAATAGTCAGAGCTGTCCCCAATTTGTGCCGCAAAGTGACCCACACTCACAAGCTCTCCCTCCCCCACCCCCGGCCAGTGATGATTTTCCGGATCTCCCTCCGCCACCAACGGAGGCGGAGTTAAGGGATATTGAACATACTTATAATGTGCCAAATGTTAATACTTTACAGACTTATAATGTACAAAATGTCGAACTTCGGCAAACTGCACAAACTGCAAATCCTGCGACAGCGCCAAAACCGGGCGATATGAGACAATCATTAATATCAGAATTGAAGAAAGGAAATATGTTTAGGAAAATGTCACAAGGTGAAGAAGGGTCAGAATGCTGATTATTGTTTTAACTTTAATGTATGTTTATTATGTTTTGATATTTATCGTGTAAACGTCACTTGCTGTTCATACTTTTATGTGTAAACACAATTGCCAAAGATTTTAAGTAGTTCATCAGTGCAAGAATGGGATAAACTGTTAATGTGAAAAGTGGGACACCTACAATAATTACAGTAATTGTCCTACAACTGGAATAGTCTAGTTTACCCATCTTTGCCAGCCAAGTGTACTAAGTCCACTTTGTTCCTTACTTAAACTTTACCCACGGCCTGCTTTGCCATTTCATTGGATTTAAGCAACTTCCATTGCATCTAGTCAAATTATCCTTAACGAAACATTTTTCGCTTGTGTCGATAGAAAAAAAACGTGCTTACTGTGAACAATTACCAAAAAATAGTAGACATTCAAGATTTAATCAATTCATTGTTTTTTAAGAATTATGCCAAGTTGTAGGACAGCTGTGTTTTGCAACCAATCTTCTGACTGGTCTATAAATAACACACGTCGAGGGTAGCAACTTGCTGCAGCCAAAAGGCGATGCTGCGGGAAATCCAATTTGCTATTGGGAAAGAATATGTAAGGAACAAAGTGGACTTAGTACTCTTGGCTTGCAAAGATGGGTTTTATGGCGTAGTAATGCACCCAAAATATGCATATGAAAAGGCAAAGAGTGCAGACCCTGATCAGACTGCTCAGGAGCAGTCTGATATGGGTCTGCTGTGTTTGTTCAGACTTATCTGTCCCTGTACTTTGAATTTTTACAGTGCTTTACATAAAGATTAATGCTTAACATGCCTGGTAGATGCACTTTATTAGTCCCAGCAGATTCAAATTTCAGGCTTCTGCAGGTAGCCAGCGAGAATAAACAGTGCTATTCTACTATTCCACTTGTAGGGATGAAAAGAATAGTTATGTAAAATATTTGCTTTCAAGACTCTTTAAAGTGGCCAAACTGAAATTAATGTTTTGCTACTTTCAGGAGTCTTGATACCATAAAAATCTAAAAATTGGGAACCTAAAATAATTACAGTAACTCTGTCATAAAAGTGGAACAGTTAGGTTTTACAGTGCAGGAATACATCCAAAAGATGCAGATGGAAAAGCAAACAGTGTAGACCCTGATCTGACTACTCCTGAATGAAACCATCTCATCTGAGTGTGAATTGTTTGCTCAGACCTATCTGTCCCAATACCTAGAATTTTTACCTCCCCTGTACAGGGACCTATTGTTGTCACTCTGACATTAGCCTCGGCATTGGCGTGGGCGCCTAACAGAACTCTAGATAATTAGGGATAATTTTTGTTAATTCTGCATGGAAACATATGTTGTGACCCCTCATCTGAACCGTCTCGACGAGACAGTTCAGATGAGGGGTCACAACATATGGTTTCGATGAGAAATAAGAAAAATTATCCTTAATTATCAGCAAATACTCCCTCTTATCTAGAGCTCTGGCCTAACTTGAAAGTTTTATGACAAAGTTTTTCTTATGTGATGGGCAAGGCACTGTCAGGTGAGTTTTCCTTTACGGGGACAGGTCTTGTTGTGGTAACTCCTTGAGTGTACGGTTTACAAAGCTGAAATTATGTACTAACATATCATTTCATACACTTCAGATAGCAGTTATCTTCATTCCTTTTGGATTCTGCAGTCCATTTGTAGGGCTTTAAGTTTAAAGGAATTACAAGTTTACCAGGCATGTCTTACTAACATCGTCTTTAACCCTTTAAGCACTTAAAAGCAGATGACAAAATTTATGCTGCAAAATTTTAAAAAATATTTCATACAAGAGATGTCACATTGAGAACTCAAAGACTAAAAGGCAAACAGTGTAGATCCTGATTAGGGGTCTCATTATGAGCTGCCTCATGAGGATCTACGCTGTTTGCAAATTTAGCTATTTTCGTCCCTGGTGCTTAAAGAGTTAATCTTTCACCATTCATGTACCAAAATTACTCAATATTGGGACAATTTATCCAGTAGCTGAGCTTTTGAATGGCAGTAATTGTAAACCTTGATATGAGCCGCGACACAACAAAACAAACAAAGTGGCATCCGCCCAGTCTGCTCAGAGTCTTGCTTTGCGCTTAAAGGGTAGCTAAGGGTCTATTTTTGTGTGTAAAGGGTCTTCCATGCGGACAGGGAAGATGCTGATCTGAGTTTCCAGTAATGACACACACCAATTTGTTGGTTTTGTCATGTCATGGCTTTATCTTGTGTTTCAAAGGGAGACAACTTTCATGACTTCCTGTCGAAGCCCTTCTGAAATTGCGTCTTCTTACGGAAAGAATTTTCTCTGAATGTAGCAAATTCTTTCCTTAAAGAGTTGATACTAATGTAGAAGGTGGCAGAAATGAAAATTGAACAGTTAATCCCCAGAAAGTACACCTATCCACTTAATTTGTACAATGTCAGAGCATATCCAGACCAGCCTGCCAATATGAGCAGTCTGAAAGAATCGGGTGATGGCTGTAAATTCTTTTTCTGATCAAAAATATAGCGTATCCCAGTACAATGAGAAAAGTACTTTTTTGACGAAAAAATATCACCAGCAGAGACTAGCATTGCCTGATGGATTTTACAAAAATACAATTTCAGCTTTTCAAAAAAAATACAAGCGTGGCTTCTCAAAAAGTTTGACCCCAAAACTCGAGTTTTTTTTTGGAATTTCGTGAGGCATGAGAAAAGCTATTTTTTGCTATCCCCTGCAATTTTCGGGAGACTTAACATGTCTGATACCATAAAATGGATCTTTCTCTCCAAAAGTACCTCAGATATGTAAATCAGTAATAATAGTCGTGTGTAATATGGCTATGAGATCTATTTTTCTCTTCCAAAACAGTATCAAGAATCTAGATCCTTCTTGACTCCAAAACAATATCAAGAATCTAGATCCATGTTGACGGATCTAGATTCTTGGGATCGTTTTGGGGAAAGGAAAAGCTTCCATCTTATTACTGAATAAATACAGCATTCTAATAAGGTTGTTTCACAGAGGCATTCTAATTGACTCCTGCAAGGTAATTTTTTTGTTGAGAAAAATATTTATGAGCCCTAACACGACAAAACCAACAAAGTGACATATGCACCCAGCAAAGACTCGGATCAGCCTGGGCATCTGCCCAGTCAGAAAAGTATTTGCTGTCTGCATGGAGCTAGCTAAGACCATTAGCTACCCTTTAAGCTCAAGCAAAGGCTCTGATCAGACTGGGTGGAAGCCCAGGCTGATCTGAATCTTCCCTGGGCACGTGCCACTATGTTGGTTTTATCGTATAGTGGCTCAATTATCTGCAAATATTATAAGGAATTTTGCAGGCTGACCAAAAGACTTACCTTCGTAATATGATGTATATGTTTATGTGGTAGTGCCATATTTGTGGTGTTCATTTTGCTATTTTCTTTTTCTGGTCATTTATCATAATTACCCTAAATATTGGGAAATTTTAAGGGGAAGCAACTCTGTCCATTTTATTTTTGTGTCCCTTCTCAATGGGGGTCAACTCCTAAAGAGAAGAGTGTGCTACTCTAGGATCAGATGCCCTTCTGTAAGAATAGTCCCCTTTTTGGGGAAGGTAAATTGTCCAGGGAAACAAACAGGAAGTCACAAAAGCTGTTCCCCTTTTTGATGGTGGAAAAACATGGAGATGTATCCTTACACCTTAAATCTAATTTTGATTTCTACACATTGAAATGTAAAAAGTGTTTTTGTAGTACAGTGCAAAACCCAGATCAGACTGTTTCAAATAGTGCAGACCCAGATCAGACTACTCCTCAAGGAGCAGTCTGATCTGGGTCTGCGCTATTTGCCAAGACACTAATGTCCCATTCTTTAAGCTCATTATGATAGTATTGAACATGCGACAAAGCTACACAGGTTCTCCACAGAGAGAGCCACTGAACTGTCATAAATGCGGCTCTTGAAGAGTATAAAAGATTGGTAAGCCAGTAGGCTGCTTTACAGTACATTTCTGTGTCTCAAATTGATTCTTTAGCTCTGATAATCAAAATTTTCTTTTGTTACTATCGTTCTTGATTTAAGCAGTACAGGTACTATATGAGCCGCGACACGAGAAAACCAACAATGTGGTTGTGCGCCCAGCGCAGACTCAGATCAGCCTGGGCTTACGCCCAGTCTGATCAGAGTCTTCGCTTTCCGCATGAAGGTAGCTTAGTCCCTCGGCTACCCTTTAAGCGCTTAGCAAAGAGTCTGATCAGACTGGGTGAATGCCCAGGCTGATCTGAGTCTGCGCTGGGTGACGACCACATTGTTGGTTTTCTCGTGTCGCGGCTCATATTTCTTTGGTTATAAGGTGAGAGTTTACCCTTCCAAAATAACCCGAAGAGTGTAAATTTGTCTTTAATAATTCAGCAGCCGCTTGCTCTTCCAAAACAATCCCAAAGATCTAGATCTGTCTTAAAGATTGGCCTAGATTTTTGGGATTGATTTGGAAGTGATAAAACTCTGTCTAATTATGCTAAATACCATAGTTAATAGCCTTCTTAACTAACCAATAATATGAATCGCAAATGATAAATAAGACAGCATAATTGTTCTTTCAATTATAAGAATTCATTGGTGAGATTTCTGCCATGCGATGATTAGAGATGATAATAACAAGAGCAGGTGTATTAGTTAATACCTGAATTTACTGGCATATAAGTGCATATCTGATTTTATCCAGCTTTTATTTCCATGTGCAATGTTTTATTCAAAGACCATTCAGAGCTGCCAGGTGGAATGGGAATAAAAAATGCGTGTTTTTCTTATTTCTCCATATACATGTATAAAGTTGACTCTCATAATCTCAAACATGAAATTCTTGAAGTACTCTTTTATGTTTAAGTTACATTATGAAACATTTGGACACATTTCCTATAAATTGTTTCGCCTCTTGTTATCTCAAACTACGGTACTAATATCTCAAATCGAATGTTCTTGTCTTGGACTCTTAGAGGTAATGAGAGTTGACTGTATGTTGTAGGATCTCATTATCTCACCATAACATGAATTGATAAACTGTCAGGGAATGCAACTATTCTATTTCTTTTTTTTTTTTTGCCTCCCTTATCAATGGGAGTCAACTCGTACGGGAAAGAATTTGCTCCTAGAAGCAAATTCTTTCCTGTAAGAGTAGACCCCTTGTGGAAGGGTTTGGATATCCAAGGAAGCAAACACTATGCCACAAAAATTGCCTTCCTTTGAAAAAAATGGCACATAGTGATGTACCTTTACCAGTATACATTAACAGCTGATGGTAATTTTATTCGGCTTTAGCCTTATAACCTTACTATTGACCTACATTTTAAGTATTTCATTTGCCAATATAAATACACTCGGGATTTTGATATAAGTAGCTTACTTTCGCTTTCTCTTTCTACTTTCAGTTTCATTTGACTGTTGGCCTATAAACCGTGTCGTGATGAATCTAGATATTTGGGTCCAAATCCCTTTTTGCCAAAGAATTCTCTGTTATGTCGCTCATGTAAAATATAAAACCAACAAAATAATTTGACACAAAAATCGAAGACGAAATTAAGTAATTGTTGCTGGCTTAGTTGTTGTGTTGTGTTGTGTTGGAACTGCGGCACTTTTAAGGTATAAGTGGGGTGGTCAGCCAACCAATCCTCATTGTTATTTGCAACACAGACAGACCCCAATCAAACTTCAGCAGCATTTCTGAAATCTTTTCCCCAACACCAACAAGAAATATGCATATCAACAAGGGCATTCGTACAATCTGATCAGCACATTCAATATCTTACATGTACCTGATTCATACATATTACAATACACACTTCTATTTAATCTAAGCTGATTATCTTTTTTTAAAAGTATTTCTTGTTTTACAAGTGTTTTGAGGAGAAACAAGAAAAAATATCAAAATTATTCCCCTCCAGAATTTGGTGTTATCCAAAGCTCTTATCATTTCATATGCATCATGCAAAAATCTGCATAAAAGTTTGGGAACAGCAAAGACTCAAACCAGTCTCTGAATATGCGCAATCTAGCTAAAGCTTCCATTTTAGTTCACCTGTACTCCTGTACGAAAGTACAGGCAGAAATTGTTTTCACCCTGATGTCAGCGTCGGCCTGGTTGTCACACTTTGAAGTTTTACAACAATTTTTTTTGGTCCTGGATGCTGACAGGTCTACTTTGCCTGTAGATTCCTTGAGGTCCTTACATGTTGTATGGGAACAATAACGGCTCTGAGTCTTTGCTGGTTGCATAGGCGATAGTCACCATTTTTGCATGTCCACACATTTCATTAGCTGTAAATTCATTTTTACACAAGAAAGCCAATATCACATGTATATGAACATTTTAGTCAAAAAAGTTTGTACAATGAAAGAATGAAATATTGTATAAATGGATTTAAGCAGGTAATCAATCCTATAATTAGTTACCCAAGTTTTCATGGTTAATACTCAATACTGCATATCATTTTGAGCACCGACACAACAAAACCAACAAAGTGGCATGTGCACCCAGTGAAGACTCAGATCAGCCCTGTCTAATCAGAGTAGTTGCTGTTGGCATGGAGGTAGGTTAAATACTTATCTGTTCTTAAAGTGCACAGGAAAGACTCTGATCAGACTGGGCGGATGCCCAGCCTGATCTGAGTCTTCACTGGGCACTTAGCCACTTTGTTGGTTTTGTCCTGTTATGGCTCTTTTATGCTTTCTGATGAAATAGTTTACAGTAGCAGAAAACAATTTTAACAATATGGTCAAACCCTTCATATCTGCATATCAAGTTTTGGCAGTTATACAAGAATGGCATATTGACACAATTTGATTTCAGCATTCTCATAATTTTAAGGTATTCATTAGTAGCTATGAAAATGCATTACAACTAATATTGGCTAACACTTATATTTCTGAGCTAAATAAATATGTTTTAAAGTACTAGATACTAAAACAGATTTATGTAAGTAGCCAAATCATTACAAGATAATTTGGGCCTAACTGATGAAAGCATCATTAGCTAATTTAAATGGTTAGGCAAAGATTTTTTCTAGCACACATAAAATCAAGTGTAATAATTTTTTTGTTGAAAAATAGAAAATAGAAAAATATGAGCTTTTATTCTGCAAAGCTCGTCACATTTTTATGGCAGTGTTTCTGTCTATGCTTGATAATTTACAGTGTTGTGTCATTATCGACGACATTGAACAACCAGACTCGTTAAAAAGTTAAGGGGTTAAAGTGGGTGTGACCACAAGTGGGAATTGTGGGTTTGTTTTGAATTATAGTCATTGCTATGTCACACGCTGTGGCTACAGTATTTACCCTAGATATTTGGACACTTTATCTGTTCCTGTAATGGACTCTTCAATGTTTTAAATTGGACTATTCCATTTTCCCTATAAGGGGATGTATACAACAGCAGGCAAACAGTGTAGACCCAGATCAGGCTGCTCCAAGGAGCAGTCTGATCTGGGTCTACACTGTTTGCTCGGACAGTATTGTCTGAATAATTAGGTTAATTACGTTGCGTTAGCTAGTTAGGGTATAATTGTATGTTGTAAACTGTATGGCTGTTTTTGAGTAAGTAGTCATATTTAACTGTCGCTATATTTATGATGCATGGAATTTTCAATGATTGTAAGACTGTAAATAAAGGAGTCAAACCTTTTGTACTTGATTTCCTCTTTGACCCCTGTTGTTGTAGGCAAAGGATTTATGCCCTGGACTCACACTCAGTGTCATAGGCTTGAGCCCAGCTCAATCATGTTTCATTTCTGGCCATAGGAGTCGTCATCATCATCATTGTCATCATCATCATTGGACCCGCTTACCTATATGCCTTAAGAGGTATGTATACATGTTCAGGGGGAACAACTCTGCCATTTTCATTTTTGCCACCCTTCCTAATGATAGTCAACTCTGAAAAGGGAAGAATTCCCTCCCCTTGAAACAAATTTATTCCCTTGTGAGTAGACCCATTTTGGGAGGGCTATGTTTGCCAGGAAAGCAAACAGGAAGTCTTAAAAGTAGTTTCCCTTAGTCAAAATGGCATGAAAATGTGCAAGTATAACTATCACCTTTGAAATAATGTTGATAAGGCAGTAAGATACCAAAGTTGGAAATATTAAAAGCAATATAAGGACAATCATATGATGGTACATTTATAGATCTTTAATATATATGACGGTTGAATACAGCATCCATATACTGGCTATTTGCCTACAAAGTTATACTGCTAAAATTTGCCATATTGCACATGTGGTTTGCATCAAAGATCTACAATTCTGAGCCGAACATCGGTGAGCTTGACCAGGAGAAAATGTGTTTTTGGACATGCCAAATACAACACAGATAAAGATGAGTGGGTACACTCCAACTTTTGCCTCCTCTCAATGGGGATCAGGGGCTGTATTTATAATACGACAGGTGGTTGCTATGCTGTTGCTAAGGCTGAATTTCTATAAAGGAGATTCCCTACAACTATGAAATTTGCTCTGGACGAATAGTCTGAAAAAGACTGTTCCTCCAGAGCAAATTTCATAGTTGTAGGGAATCTCCTTTATAGAAATTTAGCCTTAGCAACAGAATAGCAACCACTTGTTTAATAATTATGGCCTGATATCTTAAGAGTAGACCCCATTTTGGAAGAGTTTGTCATTGGGGGAAGCAAATGTGATGTTGCAAAAGTTATTTCCCTGATAAAAAGGGCGGAAAAATTAGACCCATACCTTAAACCAGTGCTTAGAACATATGCCAACAGTCTGAGCTGAGCAATACCTGTTTGAAAACACAAAAAAAGACTAATATACTGAAAATGATCCATTTGCATGTGAGAAACTTGTCTGTTTTGCTGCAGGCAAAATCACATAAGTTGTGCCATGAACAGAAAATCCTTAAAAGACAAAATTTAATTACCATAATAAGTTTAAATGTTGGCGCACAAATAATTTTCCAAGATGGGCGAACTAAAATTGTTTTTATGTATCCCAATAGTAAAGTAAAGCACAGCTTTGTACTAATGTATCAGCCGTACCACAGGCATGAAAATTGCTCCATGTGGTCTCAGAAATATCCATCTCTAAAACAAACCAGGAGCTTTTTTCACTAAACATCTGGGGCCATATTTATAAAACGACTTAAGTCGTTGTTGTGTTGTTGCTAAGGGTAAATTTCTATGAAGGAGATTCCCTACAACTATGAAATTTGCTTTGGAGGAACAGTCTTTTTCAGACTGTTCCTCCAGAGCAAATTTCGTAGTTGTAGGGAATCTCCTTCTAGAAATTCGGCCTAAGCAACAGCATAGCAACCACTTAAGTCTTTTTGTAAATAGGCCCCTGAAGCCTAAGATTTTTGTAACTTCCAAATAGTCTGTATGAATCTTACGAAAACCTTAGGGGTTAAGAGAGCACCAGTCCTAGTTTACAGTCATATAAAAATCAACAAAGGCATATTATAGCAATTCATTAAGAATATCAAACAAATTTGGTCTCAAAGTAAATATGGCACTGCTCCATACACCAACAATTTCTAACAACAATGAAACAAGAACAAACATTAAGACAGCCATTTGCACAAAGCTGGCTTAACTGCAAATGCAAAACAAAGGCCCAGATCAGCCTACTCATTGTGCAGCTTGCTTGTGATTGTACACCACATATTAATCCAAAGGAATTCACAGATGCAAAATGAAAGCAATAGCTATACTTTACAGCTGCACAGGCTGGTTTGAGTCTCACTATTCCCGGGTATATATGAGCCGCGACTTGAGAAAACCAACAACGTGGTCGTTCGCCCAGCGCAGACTCAGATCAGCCTGGGCTTTCATCCAGTCTGATCAGACTCTTTACTAAGCACCTAAAGGGTAGCCAAGGGACTAAGCTACCTTCATGCGGACAGCGAAGACTCTGATCAGTCTGGGCGGATGCCCAGGCTGATCTGAGTCTGCGCTGGACACACAACCACATTGTTGGTTTTGTCGTGTCGCGGCTCATATAACATCCATTTGACACAGTGGGTAAAGGGCTGGCCTGTTAAGCTAGCGATTCTGGTTCAAATCTCTCTGGAGATGTAATTCTTTACAACTATAAACGGGTTTCCATGACACACAGCCTTTCATTATTACCCATCCATCAGCTCAGTATGACTGAAATACTATTGAAAAAGCCGTAAAACCACAAGTCATCCAGCCATCCATACACAGTGCCACTATATTAACAATCAAATGATTTGCATTGCATGAAAAAGGTAACCTCACAGCAAGTGTAACAAGACCTGTCACAGGGACAAGATAGCTCATCTGACAGTGCCTTGCCTATCCCATACAAAAACTTTAACGTAAAACTTGAACATTTTGCTAACGCCGCCGCCGTCAACGCCGACGCCGGGGGTAGTGCAATAGCTCTTCCTGAACTTCGTTCAGGCGAGCTAAAAAGGGAAGACTCAGATCAATCTTTGCATCTGTGCAATCTCATCAGAGTCACCTATGACTTGGCTAATTTGTGAGTATTCTACATCATGAATTCTGTGAATCAGAATAATAACACATAATTGAGCCACAACACAACAAAACCAACAATGTGGTTGTGCCCCCAGCGCAGACTCAGATCAGCCTGGGCTACTGCCCAGTCTGATCAGTCTTCGCTGTCCACACTGAGGTAGCTTAGACCCTAAGCTACCCTTTTAGTGCTTAGGGAAGAGTCTGATCAGACTGGGCAAATGCCCAGGCTGATCTGAGTATGCGCTGGGCGCACAACCACTTTGTTTTCTTGTGTCGTGGCTCATTAATCACAGAAATTTTGTATCCCCGATACAGTAAAAATTCTAAGTACTGGGACAGCCAAGTCTGAGCAAATGGTGCAGATGTTCAGACAGCTCCTACAGTCTGATCAGTGTCTACACTTTTTTCCATTCCATCTGCATCTTTTGGGTGCATAACTGCCTCGTAAAACTAAACTGTTCCATTTTTAGGACTGTAGACAGTAAACATTTTAGGTGTCCCAATTATTAGAATTTCTACTGTACCTTCCGTTACTTTTGAAACTAACAAGAACTATTGGTCACAGCGCAAAACAAATATTTGTCTTGCAAAGGCAAGCAAGAAACTGTATTTATCATACATGCTTCCTTTGGAAAAGAATCATTTCCTCCCCATAATTGTTTGCATCACTGATAAGCCATTTATCATACAAACACATACCCTATTTGAGAACTTTGTATGTTTAACTTGAACCCATAAAAGATTCTTTTACTGTTTTCACAAACATGTCGGAACCCCAGCAGCTCAATGGGTTATGTGATGGCTTGCTGACCTAGCAGTCCCCAGATCAATTCCTGCTGTAGGCAGAAACCCATTCAACCATAAACTGGGTTCCACTGCACACAGACTTTCATTATCAGCCTCCCATATCATCCTGGTATGACTGAAATACTGTTGAAAAAGACATTAAATCGCAAGTCAGCCATCATCGTTCACAGACATATCATTACCATCCATAATTTTTCCCACTACTGGGCCATCTAAACTAATGACTGTATTTATCTTAAAATTTGAACAATCTGATTTTATTACTTGGAAGAGTGTCAATGAAATACTAGCACTATGGAAAACAGTGTAGACCCAGATCAGACTGCTCTAAGGAGCAGTCTGATCTGAGTCTGCACAGTTATGCATTTCTGTCCTATTATGAAGGGGCATAACAGAATAATATTAGTTTCTTGTTTTGGACCACTGTCAACACATAAATATTGCTATGTACTATAAAAATGTCTTATATAAAGGCTATGTATCACCACTTTCTTTGTTTTCTTCTGAATTTTCTGGTGTCTGTTTGGTTGCTGCTTCTTGAGTTACAGCCTCTTTCTGAGTAATAGCCTCTCTCTGAGTAACCGCCTCTCTCTGAGTGTTGGAGTTGGGCAGCAGGTACTCTTCGGTTACAAATATTTCTGGAGGATCGTATGTAAGTTTGGTGTCTTGTGGCTTTTTCTGTAAAACAAAGGTGAAAGATGAAAGAAAATTTGATACTTTATGTAACAATATCAAGAAAGTTCCTCTGGAAGCAAAGTACATAGAGAAATGAAAAAAAAAACACAACAGATTTGGTTCAACTGAGTGTTCACGGGCAATAACATAATGTTCAAACGCTGCAAATGTCTCCTACCACAGGCCTATATTTGCAAACTCACTACGAATGAGCCTGATGATCCAAAAAGACCAGAAAAATATATAATCTGTCCTATGATGAAGTACAAGAAAGCTTTTTAAGGTGGACGAATACGCAATAACTCTGTTCTTACTTGTTAAAAAAAAACATTGTTCATCATCAAATCATTTAGCTGTAGAGTATATACAGTTATAATACACACTAAGAATGTCTACCGTAAAGATCCTAAGTTTTCGGGCACATAGGTCTGTACAAACAGTGAAAACCGAGATCAGACTGTTCCTTAGGAACCAGAATGATTAAGATCTTCACAGTTTCCATTCCATCTGCCCATTTTGTCGACATTACTCTATGGTAGAACCAAATAACAGGAAAATATATAATAGGGCAAGGACCAGCTGTGCTTGCAGCAGGTGCAGAATTTGGGCAGTCTGTTTTGGGGATATTTTGAACTTAAACATTGTTTTTCTAGGAAACGAAACAGTGAAATGTGTTTTTTTTTGTTTTATTCCTTAACATACAATGTAAGTTTTACTAAGATAACATGCATAAGCATGCCCCATCAATTGAATATATTTTTCATGACGTTTTTCATGAAATTCAATTTTCTTACATTTTTTTAAAGACTGTAAAAATGTACTTATTAACAAGAAAACTGCAATTTTTTGTTATCAGTTTGTTTCAAATATCCTATATTACAGCTTATATGATTTGCTGAAATGAAAGTGTGTTCATGTGCTAGAGATATGAATTTTAATGGAAAATGTGTAAAAATGTATGTAGAAATACAAAATATTGTTTTTTAGGAAAACAAAATGGTGAAAATTGTTTTTTTCTTACCCAAATGTTTTATAGCTCTTTGGGTTATTTAGACGGTATAATGGTTTGAATGCCCTGCCAATATTTCTATTCAGTATTCATCTACCTTAAGCCACCACATGGCACTTATAACATGCAAGACTTAATGATGACATGCATATGACAAATCCTTTTTTTTTAGTCACTTTCCTAAAATAAGTATAACACTTTAGTTACTCACTTGACTGACAAAGGAAGAGAACATCTTTCTGAAACCACTAAATGTGCCCATATCAGTTTCCCCTTTATTGACACACTCTTCCATTGTGTTCACATTCTGTTTTACTACATTTACAAACATCTGAAAAAGACAAGTAAAAAGATATCCCAATTTCAAAGCTATGCACTTTTGGGGAAAACTTGTACACTACTCAACTATATTTGGATGATCTTCAACAAACATTTTGGCCCTGTTGTTCAAAACTAACACCATTGTTAGTTAATGAGATGTTAAATTTTCAAACATATAATATGCACAAAATCACAGCCTCTTTTTGTTGAGAACAAGTAAATTCGGTGAATTTATATCCCCCGCCGAAATGGCTGATTTGTTTATGGCTTATTTTCAGTTTCATAAAATTTTGTTCACTGGTTTCTTAGTTATGGCTGAAGCTGTGGACTTTAAATCAAGGGGCAATAACCCATGTATAAGTGAGGCCATTCTAAACAACTTGCTTCAGCATCATCTCGCTGTGATGATATATATTTGTATCAAGTTTCAAGAAATTTTGTTCATTTGCAACTTAGTTATGGCTTATTTGTGTATTTTAAATCAAATCAAGGACAGTAACTCATGCATTACTGATGTCCTCATGACAAAATTTGACGTTAACTGTCATGTTATGATGATGCATAATTGTTTTGAGTTTCGTGAAATTCCATTCACTGGTTATTTAGTCATGACTCAATTTGTCTATTTTATAGCAATTCAAGGGCAGTAACTCATGCATTATTGAAGCAAGTCCAACAAAACTTAATATGCATCAGCCTGTTATAACAATACATATTTAGTATAAGTTTCATAGAATTCTATTCATTGATTACTTAGTTATGGCTAAATTTGTTGATTTTAAATTGATTCAAGAGCAGTAACTCATGCACAACTGATGTCATTCTGACAAAACTTTATGTGCACACCTGTTTAATAGTGATACACATCTATTTTAAGTTTCATGAAATGCTGATGATTGGTTACTCAGTTATGGCTCATTTTATCATTTTGAAAGCAATTCAAGGGCAATAACTCAGGTACTACTGAAGCCAGTGTGACTAAACTTCATGTGCATCAGCGCCTTATAGTGATATACATTTATTTTAAGTTTCATGAAATTCTGATTATTGGTTACTTAGCTATTGCTCATTTTATCCTTTTGAAAGCAATTCAAGGGCAATAACTCAGGCATTATTGAAGCCAGTGTGACGAACTTCATGTGCATCAGCACCTTATAGTGACATACATTTATTATAAGTTTCATGAAATTCTGATAATTGGTTACTTAGTTATGGCTCATTTTATCATTTTTGAAAGCAATTCAAGGGCAATAACTCAGGTACTACTGAAGCCAGTCTGACGAAACTTCATGTGCATCAGCGCCTTATAGTGGCATACATTTATTATAAGTCTCATGAAATTCTGATAATTGGTTACTTACTTATGGCTCATTTTATCATTTTGAAAGCAATTCAAGGGCAATAACTCATGCACTACTGAAGCCAGTGTAATGAAACTTCACGTGCATCAGCGTCTTAGAGTGATATACATTTATTATAAGTTTCATGAAATTCCGTTCAACTGTTACTTAGTAATGGCTCAGGATGGACGGACAGACGGAAGCCAGTGTGACGAAACTTCATGTGCATCAGCGCCTTATAGTGACATACATTTATTATAAGTTTCATGAAATTTTGATAATTGGTTATTTAGTTATGGCTCATTTTATCATTTTGATTGCAATTCAAGGGCAATAACTCATGCACTACTGAAGCCAGTGTGACGAAACTTCACGTGAATCAGCGCCTTAGAGTGATATACATTTATTATAAGTTTCATGAAATTCCGTTCAATGGTTACTTAGTAATGGCTCCGGGCGGACAGAAGGATGGATGGACAGAAGGACGGATGGACATGGAGAAAACTATATCCCTCCATCTTCGGCGGGGGATAAAAAATATGAGGTTTTGCATTTTTCAGCAAAAATATAAGCACACTTGATTTTATGTGTACTAGAAGATTTAACAAATACTTAACTAACAACTTTGCTACACTTATGATGCTTTGAACATATGGCCTTGAAATTCAAACCTATCAAAGATGTCATCAGACAGCAGATACAAAGATACAGTGATATGCAGCAGTTGAAAGGTGAATGGGTAACTTTGTGGACATGTAATGCTGTCATTTTCGTTTTTTGCCGATGGAAATAGTTGCCTCTCTAGGAGTTGCACATACACATACAGCTGTGTGCCAGTAGTGACTGTCCTTACATCAAAATCCCATATACTAACTGTTCAAATGTTAACACTTAAAATACCATAGTTGAATCTGAAAGTAGTCCCGATCCTCTGCTGTTACGTTACGCTTCAGAAGCTACACTAGAGGTAGCGATGTGTAAGAAGCTACGGAGGGCCCTGAGTACAGGTCTAAATCTGAAAGCAGCATATATCCAGATGAGAGGGATCATCATTATCTACACTGTTTGCTCTCTGGACAGAAAGTTCTAAACACAATATACTGTATTTATCCTAATAAACACCCCTGCTCCAATAAATGCCCCCTTGTCTATTTTCCAGAAATTATTTCATATTTACTTGCTAAACTCCATGTTTTTCCATCAGTTTTATAAAGTGAACAATATGAATTCCTGTGTGCTCCTCTGGAGGATGTAGCCCTTCAAATGGGGTCCACTCCTGAAGGAAAGAATTTGTCCCTACTGGAGCAAATTCTTTCCTTTAAAAGCTGACTACTTTTGAGAAGGGAGACACAGAAAGGGAAAATACAATGTAATAGAATTGCTTCATCTGAAAGTATACGAGCTGCAACACGAGAAAACCAACAAAGTGGTTGTGCCCCCAGGGCAGACACAGGTCAGCCTTGGTATTTGCCCTGTCTGATCAGAGTCCCCGCTTTGTGCTTAAAGGGTAACTAAGGGTCTAAGCTACCTTCATGTGGAAAGTAAAGACTCTGATCAGACTGGGCAGATGCCCAGGCTGATCTGAGTCTGCAATGGGCGCACAACCACTTTGTTGTTTTCTCGCGGCTCATATCTATTGTCTTTAATACTGTTTATTACATGCTTTCTGGCAGTGGCTGATTTACTCCTCTCAGACTCTAAATAACACCCATCCCCTGCTCCCCTCCCCCACCCCACCCTTTTGTAAAATGCAACACCCCTTGGGTGTTTAAGAGGATTAATTTGGTAGCTTGGACAAACTTTTTTTTAATTTTTTGAATTTTGCAGATGCATATGGTGCCATCTGCTTATTTGGCACTTAAGGACAATTACAGTAATTGGTAACTATGTCCTCATACTGACACAGAGCCCTAGGTAAGAGGGAGTATTTAATGATAATTAAAGATAATTTTTGTTATTTCTACATAAAAACATATGTTGTGACACCTCATCTGAACCATCTCGTTAAACATATGTTGTGACCCCTCAAACGGTTCAGATGAGGTGTCACAATAATGGTTTCAATGAGAAATAAAAAAAGTTATCCCTCAACTATCATCAAATACCCCTCTTATCTAGAGCTCTGGAATAATACACAGGCCAACTGCAATATATTACCTCCAGTTTATCAATTCTTTCAAATATTTGCTGCATATTCTCACATTTCTCTTGTATCTGTGGCACTGTTTTATCAACACACAAACTAGTGTCACTCCGAATCTGTAACAAACATAACTTCGAGTAAGTCCAATTGTGAATAGTACACAAATTTCTCTACATGTGAATTTCAGATGCATTTTTAAACAATCACAATTTCAGACAAATATGCTTTAACAAAAGGAATATTAACCCCTAAAATTTGGGCTTATTGGTATCTCAAGCTCTGACTGGATAAATAACCCAAAACCAAACTAAACCTATATCTATTCTAATAAGGGGATAACCAAACTCAAAACTGGCATTTGGGGAGGTAAATAATCTGTTTTATGGTCATTAATTCCATTTTATGGTGACATGGTAGCAAAGTCTTAAAACTCATTTTGTGACCACAAAACCAAGAATTTACTTCTGCAAATGACAATTTTCAATATGATAATCTCAATTCTAATGCACTTTTTCAGTCAAATGGATGGATGGATGACTTGCGATCTTACGTCCTTTTCAACAGTATCTCAGTCATATCAGGAAGATGGGACAGTGATAATGAAAGGCTGTGTGCAATGGAACCCCGTTTCCGGTATGAAAGATTCTTGCCTCAAGCAGGGCTAAAACACGGGTCTACTAGATCAGTAGGCCAGCACCTAACTCACTGAGCTACCGGGGCTCCTTCAGTCATCAAAGCTTATACGCTCTGCACCCAAACCAACTGCTTTCAGCAATGTAAAACCAGACATCATCTAATGAGAGGCAGCAGTTTGTAAGGCATATACTGTCACAAATTTGTTAATGTTATCCAGTAAGATATTGCGCTATATTTAGTAACTGCACTGAAATCTGTTTTACCATGCTTATCATGAAAAACATTACAATTTCTTTAATGCCACACTGAACAAAAAAATTAATATTCAGACAGGCACACATGAGAGAGAAAAAGTGGAAAACCAAAAAAGACCCCTCATTTAGAGTAGTCTCCTATGTCAGCAGTTATAAAAAAGATCATTTAATAGGACAACCTTAGTAATCAAAATTCATTTAAGAATTTAACGAGCTGTATATATATTTAATGTTAATATTATGTATTTTTGCTTTTTCAGATTTCAAGTACATTAAACAGTCTTTTTTTTTCCTAGCAGATGAACCTAAAGTGAATGGTACACTTTCGGGGAGGAAACTCTACCAGTTTCATTTATGCCAGCTTTCTGAATTGGGGTCAAATTTTGAATGAAAGAATTTGCTCCTACAGGAGCAAATTCTTCCCTTCAAGAGTTGACCCCATTTCAGAAGGGCTTTGTCATCCAGGGAAGCAAATATGCAGTCACAAAAGTTGTTTCCCTTTGTGAAAATGGCAAAAAACAGGACAGTGCACCTTTTCACCTTAATAAGTCCAGTTTGCAGAGTTTCAGATGAAAGAGTTTTAAACCAATTTTTGACCAGTGGACTTGTCCATCCTTATCATTTGGATGAGTCCATTTTCAGTTTTAGGGCTTTCTGGAAGATATTTTTAATTTCATTTTATTTTGCACAGAAACTCCTGTAAGCAGTGAGTGTAGTTCCTGATCAGACGTCACATTCTAGGGCATCCGAACTGGGTCTGAACTGTCTGCATATGTCCACAAAACGGGTTTCATTTTACGGTATTCATTTATTTATCTATTTATCTATGTGTTTATTTTATTATCATCATTTATTCATTTCTTCTTCTTCTTCTTCTGCTTCTTCATCTTCCTTCTTCTTCTTCTTCTTCTTAAACTCTTGTGTATTAGTTGTAATGCCATTTTGGACGTTTTGTATGTGTTTTAGGGGGAGGGCTGTAACTACTGTTGTGAGAACTTGTAGCCCAACCCCATTGTTTGTACTTATTGTTTGTACAAAGGCAATAAAATATGTTTGAATTGAATTGAAGGGTTTCCAGTCTAAAACGGGTTAATGATTCTATAATCAATCTAACTATTGAGAAGCAGTCTGATCAGGGTCCACACAGTTTGCTCAGCCATTGCCACATCAATACAGGACTCAGCCTAGAGGATTTGGGAGAAACAATCTCCCTAAGCTGGCTGACTGTTCCCTATTTTGAGCTGAGGGAGAAGTGAAAATGTATAGAACAAATAGGGAAATCCAAAATTTGGGCCAGAATTTCTCTCCAAAGTCCTTGAAATGTCACAAAATTTCTCCCTGTCTGAAAGCTCTAGGCTGATCCCTGCAATACTTATGATATTTACTGCAAATAGAAATCATACCATGTCAACAAGACCACCAAACTCATCCAGTTTTGTCAGCATCTCCTCACAGCTATCATAAAAGGACTGTCTCTGAAAAAGTACCAATGATAAAACTATCAGAACTCTGTATACAGTATTAATCCTATTGAATAACCCTGCCTAAATAAATGGCCCAGGGCTCAATCCAGAATTTCATCAGAATGTGCCAGTAGCCCATCAATATTTTGTACAGGGGCCACCACTATTTTGAGATAGGCCAGCGCTTTTTACGACCAAAAATTAAGGATTATGGCATTTTAAAATCTCAGTTACTACTGACTTACCATACAATAGGAGTAAATAGCGTTATTTTTGTTTTGCTGTATACAAGATACAGCATGTAATCATTTATTTGCATAGTTGTAATGAAGCCAGGAAACTGAAGTTTTTTTTGTAGCCACACATTTTGAAATTTTTTGCATAGGATTTCCCAGCTTTTTAATCATTTGAATGTTTTTTTATCATTGGTGTCTTCCAATTTCTCCATTCCAGCTTGTTTGGCAGAACTTCTGCCAACTATGTTTGTAGGAAATTCCTCAACTATGTTTGTAGGAAATTCCTCCACTTCCTGGAGCACCGTCTTGTTGGACGTAAAAGTTGTCTTTGCTAAGATTAATCAAGTCTTGTAGATATATGTTAAAAGTCTCTTATTGCCACTATCTCCCAGGTTAAGACTAAAACTAATGCAATGTATTAAAACTCACTGTGCCCATTGTGTGTGCATCTCTCTTGTAAAAGGATTGTTACTATATGTACATTTTTACAGCATCATGTCCCGGCACCACATAAAACGTATGTTGTCCTTAATCGCCAATAGCCTTGCAGCCTAATCTTTTTTATGTGCATTCCTCCCTAATGAGATTTCCAAACAAGGTAAACTGTCTTTGATGAAGCTCAAACTCAACTGGAAACTGGCCAACAAGTCCATAAACGATAGGTAAAGCAGTACGCTGCGGTAAATGTTGAATACGTTGCAGGATATCTTTATGAAAATCATTCAGAATATCAATGTCCTTCTGCAGAAGAATCACAGTTTCAAGTCCATAGAGCAAACGAGGTAACACATACAGATTATATATGAGCACTGTCACTTTTGGATTTAGTCCATTATGTCCATGAATGCCAGCACCCATAAGAGCATAAGCAGTACATCTGGCCGTTTTAATTCTTTCTTCTATTAGGCACTTGTTTGCAATCATGAGATTACTGTATCTCGTAACTCCTATATGTTTATACTCTGTAGCAGTTCCCATGGGGTTTTCCATTGAGAATGCATTTCTGGCAACAGAAAAGAAATTCACCAATTCGTTTCTGTGTTTGCATTGGGGGGTTATGTTCCATAACCGGTAATTAAACAGGAGACCAGTCTGAGAGGTGCTTAATTTAGAACGGAATTCCGTTTCATTAAGTCACAATGTTAATTTTAGCTGTTGTGCTATTGGTTGATCCATTCACGCGCCAATCTTTATTATTCGACATTGTTCAGTCGAGCCAGTGTTTTTTCATCTTCAAATTCAGAAGAATTTTGCCACTTGCTATCGTTTTGATTCACCCACCCACTGCCGCCCCAAGGTTCATAGACCAGACTCTCTGCGTCTTGGGAGTGGTAGTATTTGGGTTGATAAGGTGCAAGTTGGTATTGGGTGTTAATTCATCACATAAGTGGAAGGCGGGTTTTTGTCCTATTTACCCTGTAAACATTTTAGGCTTAACCGTCACACAAGTATTAAGTTTCTTGTACATAGTGTAAATAAAATCCAAGATCCGGCAAACATTAAAAACTTTTATAGCTTTAACCAGTGGTTGATATTACTTATATCCCAATTATCAGTATCCCAGTTTAATAGTAACTCCTATATGTTTATACTCTGTAGCAGTTCCCATGGGGTTTTCCATTGAGAATGCATTTCTGGCAACAGAAAAGAAATTCACCAATTCGTTTCTGTGTTTGCATTGCTAACATGTTTAGAAAAGCTGGAATCCCCCGCATTGTTAATTAATCGATATCCGATTACCAGTCACCTTCTCCAAGCTGTCACAATGCTTTGCCTTCCAATTTCAATACGCCTATATGGCGGAAAGCGTCTTCTCACACTGAATCACTAAAAGCTACAACGAAATCATAAAAGACCCAACGCATTGGATTTTGCGCCAATCTGGCACACTGGCACTGGATTTTCAAAAACGGGCCACTGACTCTCAAAGCGGGCCATTGGCGCAAAAACACAACCTGGATTGAGCCCTGATGGCCCCTGCTTCTTTTCCAAAAATAATGTTACATTAATTGCATAAATTCCTGTTTACTTCTCTGGATGAGGTAGCTCTTTGAAATGGAGTCTACTCTGAAAGGAAAGCAAGGAAGCGAGATAATGGTTAACATTTGGGGATAGTTGATTGACAATCATTCACTAGGACCTGTGATCAGGTAACTTAGTCCCTGGCCCTTGCAAGAGAAGTCAGCTCAGTCACTGAATTCTCTGCACAGTAGCAGATAAGGCTGCAGATACCAAATTCCGAATACTAGTACTATTCGATTTTTAGTAAGAAAGGAAAACAAATCACTTGTTTTGAAGCATCCACTTCTAAGTAGCGTGAATAATCTCTTGTCAGCTCGTCGATCATTGAGATGTCACTCTTCGGGTCCAACTCATGAGGTGATTCTGCGGTCATAATGAGATTTTCAACAAGAAAACTTGAATTTTGTGAAAATATGGAGGGACGTAAACTGCATCAATTGCTGTCACATACAGGCGCTTGAAATTCTGTAGTGGGATCAGACAATAGTTTTACAAAAGCGCTCTGACAACTCAGATGAAAGCCCTAATCATGTGACTAACACGTGATTTTGTTAGGCAAATATGGCGAAGCACACGTAAACAAGATAAGATGAGTGAAGAGGACAATTTCAATCAGCAGGTGTTGTCATGACTCATACATCTAAAAATTCAGCCAGCAGATCACAGGCACTTGTAGCAACCGTCACCCATATGCACCAGACATTTGCAACCATGGCCCCCATGGGGCTGGGGATAGCGGGGCTGAAATTGTTTCCTGGATTGAAGATTTCCTAAAAGATAGAAGACAGAAGGTTATTGTAAATGGAGAAGACTCTGACTGGCAGGAGATAACATCTGGAATTCCACAGGGGTCCGTTCTCGGCCCTGTTTTATTTATTATATATATTAATGACTTGCCAGATACTTTGAGGTCTGTATGTAAGATTTTCGCTGATGATACCAAGATCTATAGGAGCATTCAAGATGAAGCGGATCAAATTTTGATTCAAGAGGATTTGTTTAAGATCTGTGATTGGGGTGAAAGGTGGTTGTTAGATTTCTCCATCCCAAAGTGTAAAGCCCTTCAGTATGGTAACATTAGACTTGAACACACATATCAGATGAGAGACAGTAATCATGAAATTATAGACATTCCAACGGCATCTGAAGAAAAGGATTTAGGAATTACATTTGAGAAATCATTGAAGTTTAATAAGCATGTTTTAAATGTGGTGAACAGATGTAAGAGACTCACTGGATTGATCAGACGAACTTTTAGATATATGAACAAGACTCTATTTCTTCAGTTGTACAAATCATTGATTAGATCAATAGTAGATTATGGAATAGTAGTGTGGTATCCAACATCTAAAAAGAACAATCAGCTCATTGAAAATATTCAAAAGAGGGCTACAAAAATTGTACCTGAGTTGAGAAACTTAACATATGAAGAACGACTAAGGGCACTTAACTTACCTACACTGCTGTACAGAAGACAGAGATATGACCTTATACAGATTTTTAAGATAATAAATGGATTTGACAACATTGATCCCAACAAGTTCTTCACTTTCAACGATAACAATACCCGTGGACACTTATTCCGCTTGGAAAAACAGCAGATCAACAAGTCTTTGAGACTGAACTCCTTTCCAATAAGATGTATCAATGAGTGGAATAATTTGAATGAAGATATAGTTTGCAAAACCAGTGTGGATAGTTTTAAAATAGCCTTAGACAAGATATGGATGCATAAAAGATTTGATATATCCTCAATCTATTGAGGGACTAAGTGCACTTAATTTACCTAAATCTATGAATAACTAAATCTGTTGTGAGACAAACTAAATTTTAAAAACCGGTAAAACGGAAGAAAAATGGTAAAGAAGATCAGCGGTGGAGCAGACAAGCCATTGGCTTACAAGGCTCCGAAGACCACAGATGTAAGATGTAAGATACAGTGTTTTTACCTAAGAGGTGTACCAGCAGTGCAGTGGATAAGCCCGGGCTTTTGATTCCCACCAAAACAGCGGGAAAAAATAGTGGAGTGTTTTTAAGGAAATTAATGGGGACACATTGTCAGAATATTGATTTTTTATGAGCTCGCCCGAAAGAAGTTTAGGAAGAGCGATTGCACTACCCCTGGCTTTGGCGGTGGCGGCATTAGCACCCCCCCCCTTCCCCACAGGCACTTGTAGCATAATAAAAAAACCCTCACCCATATGCACCAGTCATTTGCAACCATGGCCCCCATGGGGCTGGGGATAGCGGGGCTTAAATACAGTGTTTTTACCTAAGAGGTGTACCGGCAGTGCGGTTGATAAGCCCGGGCTTTTGATTCCCACCAAAACAGCAGGAAAAATAGTAGAGTGTTTTTAAGGAAATTAATGGGGACACATTGTCAGAATATTGATTTTTTATGAGCTCGCCCGAAAGAAGTTTAGGAAGAGCAATTGCACTACCCCCGGCTTTGGCGGTGGCGACGGCGGTGTTAGCACCCCCCTGCGCCCCCCCCCCCCCCCCCCCCCCCCCCCCCCCCCCCCCAACACACACACACACACACCACATTCCCAGACATGACCTACAGGCAAGGTCACAGACTTAGAAATTTCATGTTAAAGTTTTACGTTAAAGATTTTAAGATGTCATATTTTCTAAACCCTTTTATCAATTTGAATTATATGTGGAATGATGATAGATATTGGTCTGAAGATTTATACAGCAGCTTCCCTATTGGTCTGAAGATTTATTCTGCAGCTTCCCTACCCCTGCACATGACCTATAGGTCAAGGTCATGGACTTAGACATTTCATGTTAAAGTTTTATATTAAGTTTTTAAGATCTCAGAATTTCTAAACCCTTTAATCGATTTGAATTATATTTGGTATGATGATAGGTATTGGTCGGAAATTTTGTTCAACCACATCCCCACCCCTGCACATGACCTATAGGTCAAGGTCACGGACTTTGCAATTTCATGTTAAAGTTCTATGTTAAAGTTTTCTTAAGATGTCATAGTTTCTAAACCATTTGATCTTTTTGATCTTTTTGAATTATATTTGGTTTGATGATAGATATTAGTTCGATATTTTATCATCAGCTCCCCACTCCTGGACATGACCTACAGGTCAAGGTCACGGACTTTGCAATTTTATGTTAAAGTTTTACAATAAAGATTTTAAAGAGCTCATAGTTTCTAAACCCTTTGATCAATTTGATTTACATTTGTTTTGATGATAGATATTGGTTAGAAATTTTATTCAACCGCATCCCCACACCTGGACATGACTGATAGGTCAAGGTAACAGACTTAGAGAAATTTTATGTTAAAGTTTTTGTCAAAGTCTTTGAAATCTCATAGCTTCTAAACCCTTGGATGATTTTGAATTATATTTAGTGTGATGATAGATATAAGTCAGAAATTTTATTCAGCACAATACCCATCCCTGAGAAACAAATACTAGCACTTGAAGATGGACAAGCACAGGTTCAGGCGAGCTATCCTGTCTGGCAACAGGTCTTGTTATACTTACGGTATAGGATCCCCTGGGGTGGAGACCTTTACCAGGGATTTGACATAAAAAATGTCCCCACAGTGTAGAGCATATACCAGGGCTTTGCAGATTGAAAAGTCAATATCCCCGCTATTCCCTGGCCCCAGGGGGGGCCATGGTTGCAAATGACTGGTGCATTATTATCTATTGGTATCTGCAGCCTTACAGAATTTCATAGAGAAGCACGGTGGCTCAGTGGTTAGTGCACTTGACTCTGAAGCCAGAGATGGTGGGTTCGATCCCCCACCCAATAGGGCTGGGACGGGGAGAGATTTTGTACCCGGGTACCCGAGTTTCTATTACCCGTGGGTACCCGGGTACCCGTGACCATAACATTCTTAGCATATCCACAGTTAGAAGGTATAAGTTTAGATCAAATAATAAGTTAGGTATCTGTCATTGGCACACATGTGCCTGGGAAGAGATTCAAGAGAATGAAAAAATAGAAATTTCTCTGAACTTAATACACACAAAAAGGTTTGGCAATATATGAATGCAGTTTATACAAGACAGTCACACCAAACCTTGCCCTGTTTGCTTTGAATTTCATTGAGTGGAATATTTATACACTACATAATAATGTGCATTCGGGTAACGGGTAGTAAATTTGTATCTGGGTAATTGGTTTACCAGACCTGACCTCGGGTACCCGGGTTCTCATCCCAGCCCTACCACCCATGGGGAAGTCTTCCTATGTCCGAACGCATTTTTCTAGCATCATTTGCAGGGATGATGTTAACAAGTGTGCCGTCCTTCGAATCGGGACGCTAACTTGAGGCCCCCTGTGCAGGGAGAGTCATCCCCTGTGCAGGTTAAAGATACCTACTATAGCTACATGGATATATGTAGGCTTTCATCCTGCAACAACGGAGTGTACAAAAGTACACCTGCTCATAATCATTGAGAGAGGGTGTCCCTTAGCAAAAAGAAATGCATTTTATATCTATTCAGTTTCCATTTCTTTCTAACCATTAATTTTTCATTCATTCATCATTTCATTGCAAGGCTAAGCAATGGAAAGTTTCCATAGAAGGCAATTAGTCTTAATCATTGAACTTCCATTGGATCACCCTTATTGCAGCATTGGACCACCATTGAAAATGGACGAAATATGCAAATTAGGCTGCTATTGAAATGACATCATGGAAATGGTGAAACAATAATTTCCATTTTGCATGGAAACATTGGAATGACATCATAAAAATGGCTAGAACATTAGTTAAAATGGTTTGCTACCATTTAAATGATGCAGTTTTAGTGATGAAATAATACTTTTCTCATGGCATAATCATGTGCTATATTCTAATAAAATGCATCTTATGTAAGTAACTCAGACAAGCCTGCAAATTTGCACAATCTGTAAAGTGTCCTTGTTGTGCACTCTGTGTGAAAATTAGACTCCAAAAGTCCTTCATGAAGATATTAACAAAGACTCTGAACCCTTGCTGGATGCAGCATAAAGTATATTTTCCAGAAGCACTGACAAAAACCTTAAAATTTGGTGAATATGTACCAGAAGAATTCTGTTGCTTCAAGCATCATTTCTTGTCTCTTCATTAAATAAAATAATGTAAAAAAATACCATAAAGATTTCAACTATCTGGAACAGATAGATCAGAAAATAGTGCAGACCCAGATCAGGCTGCTCGTAAATGAACAATCTGATCAGGGTTTACACTGTCTGCCATTCCATCTTCATCTTCAAATCCAAACTGTTCCATATTTAAGACAGCTATGGTAATTATTTTAAGTGTCTGATTTTTATCATTTTTACAGAGTAATAATCATAAATTTATGGTTGCATTTCTTTTAATTAGTGGACCAAGCAGTATCAAAACAAGGTGCCCTTAAATTTTCTGATCTCTACAAAGTATTTGTACAAATGTATCATGTTTGCTGGGGCAGTCTGATCTGGTTTGGCACTGCACTGGCAGTCTGATCAGATTCTACACTATTTGTCTGGGAAGCAGTCTGTTCAGAGTCTATAATGTTTGCTCATGGCAGCCTTAATATCTTATTTCTAATAAATAATGCATTAAGAATGTCAGATGTAATTTGCAGGGTTACTAGTAATAGATAACAAGCTTTATTTATGTTAGCAGACCAAAATTATATCTGTTGCTTTCCATTTGAACAGTCAGAAGGCCCAGATCAGATGTCTAACCAGCATGTCAAAGTTTTGCTTGGGCAGTCTGATCCAGGTCTGCAGTGATGTACACTGTTTGCTTGGGGACAGCCTGAACATGGTTTACAATGTTTGCTAGTGACAGTCTGGTCAGGGTCTATACTGACAGTCAGATCTGGCTCTACACAGTTTCTATTGCCCAGCAGTCAGATCAGAGTTTATACTGTTTGCTGGGACAATTCTACGCTATTGTTCTGGCAGTATGGTCAGGGTCTGCACAGATTGCTCTTTGCTGTCTGATTGCTATGGCATATCTACCTTAATAATGATAAGCTCTAATTATCTGAGTCACAGCACAAGAAAAGAAGCCTGATGTCACATGCAAACAACAGATACTACATATAAGACCATCCTGCACTTAAATGCAGATGTGCAGACTGATCAGAGCTACTGCCTTTTGCTATATGTATTCTTCCAACATAGTATTTTTTTTAGATGATAACTATGCATACAAGCTAAAAAACAAACAAAAACAACAGACCTTATAGTAACTGGTCCATTTTCACTTTGGGATTTTAGGCTATTATATTTTATTGGAAGAACCCTATGGTAAGAATTCTAACTATTGGGACAGACAGGGCTGAGCAGAAGGTGCAGGCCCTGATCAGTCTCACCAGAAATTATACTGCTTTCCATTCCATTTGCATCTTCTGCACACATATCACTGCTTTGTAAGCCCAAAATGTCCGACTTTTAGGACACTTTTGGTAATTATTCTAGGTGTCCAAATTTTCAGACTTTTTTCATTATGTTTTTTTAAAATTTAAAATCTAAAACTCTGGCACTCATAAGTTTTCCAATGTCATTACTGTTTTAAATCATTGGTTCAATGAATGAATAAAAGATACATCAATAGACATGGCATCCTGGGTGAATAATTACACATAAGAAATATGTTACACTGAATCTGACATTAGCCCAAAAGTAAAGCATGCAAATTTTAACTATAGAACATTACTTAGCTGTAATTCACATACTGTGCAAGATCCATTTATTTATTGTCCAGAATATATTCCAAAACCTCAAAACATTAATAAAACTTTATGCAAGAAAGTTTGGTTAAAAACATACAACTGTTTTAAAACTTAGCTAAATAATTGCGCCAGAATTTAAAACTAACTCTGGTGTACTGAGAGGCTGACAGGAAATTACTGATATATAGTTATTGCTCTAGAAACCACATTCTTTCTCTAGCCCCACACCTTGATAATTACCATTTAAAGCCCATTTCCCTGTCAATCAAATTCAATTGAAACTAAATGGTTCAAATAATATCATTTTGTCATGGTAGACATTTCTGTTTAGAGCTAGAAAATAGAAAACTGATGGATAAAAAAATGGCATAGCTGTATAGAATCCCCATTTTTATACTATTTCCTGCGAAAATGGAAATATAATTGCCTATTTGCAATGGTTTTAAGGAACAGGTATGAAATTTAACTTGTTAATAAAGAGTGTAACAATGGAAAATGGTGAAACCATGGTGAACTAATAGCAAATCAATGTAAAAAATCCATTTCATTTTGCTAAGGGGTAGCAGTATATATAGAAAGAAAGAAGAAAAAATAAAGGATTTTATTTATGCTACAAGTGCCTGTGATTTGGAACCTGGGTTGTTGATAGATTTAGGTCATTTTGGCTTGGTTTGGGATGGATTGAGTCAGCAAAATTTAGAAGGGTTGTCTCGGCCCGATTGTTTTATCAATTGTTTTTTTTTAATCACTTCATATGGCATACATAATATGAGTAGTATGTGTCAAGTTCTCTCAACATTAGTGTGTCCTTACCTCTTCTAGCATGGCGCAGCGCCGTTCCTTTTCTTCCCAGCGCCATGTGTTTGTTTCCATCTCCATGCCCTTTTCCACCGCCATGCCTTTTTTCCAATGCATGATCCTTTGGTAAAACAAAAGTAAGAAAGGTGAAATACCAAAAGGACTAGATGCAACATAAAAAGTCGGGTCTCTAATCTTTTTTGTATTTTTGCCAGGCAGATGAAATTGAAGCTCTTTCTTCTATATATGGAGATGAATGGTGTGTAGTTGACGATGAACACAGAATCTACTGTATTCAAGTCAGTGATGGTCAAGAAAAACCTGTTTGGTCACTGAGCTTTCAGGTTAATATCATGGTGTCAGCAGAGCTTTAGATAGTTGGGGGTGGGGGGGGGGGTATTTAGTGATAATTAGGGATAATTTTCATTATTTCTGCCTAAGAAAGCGTTGTGACCCCTCAACAAGATGGTTCAGATGAGGGGTCACAACATATGGTTTCAATGAGAGATCAGAAAAATTATCATCAAATACTCCCTTTTATCTAGAGCCGTGTGTCAGAAGGCCTACTTCTTCTCAGAAAAATACCATAGTTAGCCTATTTATTGGGATAAAAAGTCTGAGCAAACAGAGTAGACCCTGATCAGACTGCACCTTCAGGAGCAGTCTGAACAGGGTCTGCACTGTTTGCCAATATGTCAGCAATATTTCAAAGCCTTTCTGGATAGTTAAATCAGCTGTGTTCAAATTTTATGCTTCTTACAGTAATAGGTTACAGTGTCCCAATATTTAGAATATATAATTGTGGCACATGTACCATACCAAACATGCCTTTGAAGGAGGACTGACTGCTTTATCTATTCAATTAAAAGACAGGAGTTTTCCCTTCTAAAACAGTCAAAAAGATCTAGATCTGTCTTGAAAAACAGATTTACCAGTATTTAGGCTATTTTAAAAGGACTGACTAAGCTTAGCAAATTTTTAAATGGGAGACACATACTTCTTATTTCTCCATATTATGGGCTGCATACTGGACACAGTTACTGTTCCCTTTTAGTTGAAGCAACTCTGCCATTTTTAGTTTTGCGCGCTTTGCCAATGGGGATCTACTCTTAAAGAAAAGAATTTGCTCCTCCTGGAGCAAATTCTTTATTTCAAGAGTAGATCCCATTTTAGAAGGGCCCTGCCATCCAGGGAAGCAAATAGAAAGTCACAAAAGCTGTTTCCCTTTGTAAAAATGGTGGAAAAACATGGAGGTATATCCATACACCTTAATATTACAGAGCTACAGATAAACCCATGTGTAATTGACAATCGTGGGTAAAGGAATTCCTCTGTTTCTGCAAAGTCAAATGTTAGAGATAGTCTAAGTCTTTGCGACTTAGCCTATTTAAAAATTGGTCAGTGCTACTTAAGAAATAATAATGCAAAACAAAAAAAAAACAACAGCAATAAAAAACACTGAAGCCATTAAGCTTTCATGATTAAAGAGCAACATAGCTATATAAAAGGCAGTTTGTTGATTTTGCAACACTTTAACCTTAACATGTTTTACCTTAGGTTGTGATGTATCATAAAGTATTGGGCAAAGTGTTTGCAAATGGTACGGAATTTCAAGTCAGTTTTATGGCAAAGTAAGTGTACCAATCTGCATTCTGTCACTCTAGTCACTCTTGAATAACAAAAATACAATATACAGAGACTTGCCAATAATTTTTCAGGTACATCTACCAGAAAACTACCCTAGTGGTGCCCCACCAGAGTATCAACTCAAGTAAGATATATTCATGCATTCAGTGCTTCAGATAAGAAGGGGTAAGAGAGATAATTTTGGGATAATTTTTCAAATTTCTTCATAAAAACATATGTTGTGACCCTTCATTAGAACAGTCTCAACACATTTGTTCCTTTGAAAAGGCCAAGAAATTCCTCAATGCAGGTCATTTTCATTTCATTTGACAGTTTTGAAGTTATAGGAAAATTATTGAATATAGGCAACTGTTTTGTGTTAGTCTTTTGTGATGCAGAGTTGACTGTTCTTGTAATAGCATACATGTAATTACTAAACATATGATCAGAATGAAGACAGAAAATGACTTACCCCACCGAAAAGGACCGAAAAGAACTTTCGGGCACTGAAAAGGACTTTTATTTGCCATTAAAAGCCATATAAACCATGTTTTAGAAATTTTAATATCATCATTGATATAAATCAGCGCTTTGATAATAATTTTGTGAATTGTAGTACCGTCAACCTAAAATTTCACAAAAATATTACAGCACCGAAAAGGACCTGCCTTCTTGCCATGTACCAAAAAGGACATCATATTCGGGCACCGAAAAGGGCAATTTTTACTTAATGTTTTAGAAAATTATGTTTAGAAATAAAATATTTAACCCTGTATATTTGTTTCAAACGTTTTATAGCATAAAATGGCATTTAAAAAGTCCTTTTCGGTGCCCGAAAGTTCTTTTCGGTCCTTTTCGGTGGCAAAAGTCCTTTTCTGTCTTCAGTAGGACCCAGAATGAATGTAACAATTTGAATCAAAGGAATATTAAATTCATGCATCTGTTTAATATTGAAGTATTAATGTACAAATTTTCTCATGAAGGATAACTTAAGCTTTTAAATATTTTTAGTAATTTATTGACTTTCATTTCAGTGCCCCGTGGTTAAGAGGAGAGGAGAGACAGCATCTAGAGGCAGCTCTGGCAGATATTTACTGGTGAGGTATCCAGACCCCGAGGTTATAAAACTTGAGTACATTCTCAAACTCAAAATAAAGCACACTGATTGGCTGCTTCCTAGCACATTTCTCAAACTCAAAACAAAGCACACTGATTGGCTGCTTCCGAGCATGTGCTCAGAAGCAGCCAATCAGTGTGCTTTATTTTGAGTTTGAGATTATTCTCAAATTTTATAACCTTGAACCCAGATGTGTGACTTACATTAAAGAGAGAGCTCTCTTTGCATTGTGAGCACCATTTTGCCTCTCTTTTAAGGCGAATAGGAACACTTTTTAGGGGAAGCAACTTATGTCTCCCTTCTCAATGGGGGTGAGCTCCTAATGGAAAGACTGGTACTGGAGTGTCTGAACATATGGTTTAGACCCAGATCAGATGCCTTAATAAATCCTTATTCAGTTTACAGGAATATGACACTCTTATAATTTGGTAATGTCCCAATATTTGGGTAACTATTGTAGTATATCATTATTTATTATTATTTTCATTCTTATTGCAATGCCTTACATGATGTCATTTAACTTGTTGTGTTTCATTTCTGGATGAAAAACAGAGCGGAGACGAAGTGTCCACTTTAGGTGTGTTAGCCTGTAAATGACGCTGTTTTGAAACATTGGCTTTACTTAATGTTTTGTGGAGCACCAGTTATAGAAGAGAAATCTCAGTCTTTGTTTTTCTCAATCTGATGTTAAGGAAAGTTAATCTCCCTTCTTTGAATAACATATGTCATCTTAGGTTGTAAAAGTTATTGAACTAGAATGAATAAAATAAAATGTAAATAAAAGTATTGAAATGACTATTTTGAGCTTTCATTGGGTAATAAAAAGCCACAGACATTAAACTTAGCTAATGTTTTTCATTTCTCGATGAAGGCTTAAAACAGTGATTTCAGTTGTAAACAATTATACCCTAAGCATACAAGGCATGAAGGTTACAAGGCATGAAAGGGCACAGTTCACTCATCCATTTGTTAGTCACTCTGTCCATTCATGAGTCCATTCTTCAAATTTGACACCAAAAATTTTGAACCATTTTGATGACTCATATTTTGGCAATTGCAATGGCTGGGGGTATCATGTTTTATTAACATGCTGTAGATTCTGATGTTAAAAAGTATGCTGTTTTATTCCTTTCAGTGATAACATAGGTGAGAGTATCATATACTTGTGGGTGGAGAGAGTACGAGAATTTTTACAGGAGAAATCTTCAGAGGTCCCAGCTGGTAAGCTTATGAAAGTAAATTAAAAAGCATTTAAGCAAAATTATTTGAGAAACTTTCAATTCTTGATATAGAAATTTAATGTTGCCATTACTATCAGTTCCAGTCTTGCAGGCTGAAATTGACAGTGCAATGGTCAGTGCTTCAGGAGGTTCAAGGTTTGCTGTTTTGTCATCCCCTTCAAGGTAACATAGAAAAAAAAGACACCAAAAATAAAAAGTAACCAAACTTAGATTCCCTAGTTGCTATGGTGATAAAGCTTTCTGCAATGGCATACAGTGTAAAAGAACTTGCAGATGAGAACTGATTGTGAAATGTTTAGGTGGAATTCGATGTTTCCAAAACTGAAGTTTATTTCAAGCAAACAACTCTCCTCAAATGTTTCAGTTCATGGTTTTCTATGGTTAAGGTCTTTTGTCAGCTCGGGGCCTTGGTAGCACTTGCTTACTGTGCTGTTGGTTTTAGATTCAAATCCCATCAGTAGTGAAATTTGTTGCTCCAACTATAAAGGGTTTTATTGCACACAGTCTGTCATTATCATCCTACTGCAGTCTCAGTATGACTGAAATACTGTTCAAAGGGATGTATAACTCCATCTCATCCATCTGTTATCTTTGTTGGCTTATTTATATTGAACTGTCTAGACAGCATTGTAATTTACATCAATATTAAGACACCTTGATCAGTTAATGTAAAGCCCTGATAGCTCAGTGGGTGAAGCGCTGGCCTGCTAAACTAACAAATCACACTGGAGGCAAAATTGTTTTAAACGGTAAAAATGGGTTCCATTTCTCACAGCCTTTCATTATCACCTTTCTATTAACTCAGGATGACTGAAATTCTTTGAAAGGGACATATAACTACAAGTTTTTAATCCCACTGTTAGTTCCTGTAATTGTCCTAAAACATGAATAGGTTGATTTTACTATGAGCTTATGGACTACTTTCTCCTTTAGAAGTCTTATACCCCCATTCCACTGGATGACGCTTCGACTGCGCTCTTGGCCGTCATGGCGCTTCTCCAAAATGTTCGAAATCGCCGTAGAAGCGTAGGCATTTGCCAAAACTTGGAACTTGTCTGCTTCCAGTACGCTGCCAGTACGCTTCTAATACGATCTCGCCACGCTAGTCACGATTTAGCTGCGCTTCTGCCGTGCTTAACAGACTTCGAGGGCGCTTATAATACGCTGCCACTACGACAAAGGATTTCAAGCTATGCTTGATCTACGCTTATAACGATGCATTTGCGATCGTGCTACGATGTAAGTGCCGAAGCTGGGCTCATGCTGCGCTTGTGTTGCGCTTTGTAACCGCTTCTATTTAAATCGGCGGAGAATCGGGTTCAGCAGAAGTTAGCCACCAGCCTTCAAACAATATTGATAATATAACAATTCCAATGGATTCCAGTGGCTATGGCCCAGCTGGCAATCATGAACTAGTGACTTCGAGCAACTCGTCTTGTTCTTCTTGCTGTTCAGGCTCAACTTGGGCCTCTGCTGGGCGTTCTGAAGGGCGCCTATCTGGCTAAGTTTAGAGAGCAAGAGCCTGGCCCCCTGTCAAAAGCAGCAGGCGAAATCCACACCCAGGCCTGGTCAGGAGACTTTTTTCACGCAGACTGTACCGCAGGAGAGGGTATTCCAACTCCTGATCCGGGCAGCCTGCATCTTGAATGAAATGCGAGAATCGAGTTATGAAACGTCGTGGAAACGCGGCGTTTTCATGCCCAGATCGCCATAAGAGCAGAGGAAACGGAGATAAAGCGCCAAGAGCGCAGCGGGAGCGTCGTGGTTGCGCTATTCATAAATAATAGAGTCGTAGCGGAAGCGGCAAGAGCGCAACGGGAGTGCAAAGAGCGTAGCTGGGTCGCAGACGAATCTCACGGCGCTGTCGGCACGATCCCGCTGCGCTGGTGCTGCGTTGCTCCCGCTGCTGCTGCGTTCATTAATTTCGAGCTATGTTCTTAGTATGCTTTTGTTGAGCTTTGAGTCCACGGCGCTTCCGCTACGTAAATTTTGAGTAGAGTCAAAACAAGCGCCGTGACTTGGCAATCATGCCGCTTCTGATACGCTTCACTGCGACCTAGAAGCTTCTCCTGAGCTGCTGCCGCTTCGGTCGTTAAGGTGTGCCCTTTTGCATATTGGCTTGTTCTTCATGACATCATGCAGAAGTCCAAGTAACTTGGAGTTTCTCATTAAAAACATATGTTATGAGCCCTCATAAGAATGATGGCTCACAACATTGAGAAATGTATAAGGTTATTCCTAAATTATCCCTGCCATCCCTTCTTATCAGGAACACTACATAATGCAACATTTAGTGCAAAATACCGTAATCAACCCTTTAACTGCCCTGTGCGCTTAACTTTTTCAAAATGGCGGCAAATACTTGTAGTAAGTTTTCTTTCTTATAAGCACGAATTTCAATGATTTATTATGTATTGAAGGAAATAAATTTAAAGTTTAATTACAGAAGAAAAGCTGCTTATGGTCATAGCAGGATAGAAAAGCTTTACAAATGAAAATGAGATATTCTGTAGCATTTTTCAGCTCTTCTAAACTAGCAAAAAAGGATTAAAGCAGTAAAAATAGGTGCGCTTATAGTCATATGCCTCATCAATTACCATGATGTGCCCTTATAGGGGCATGTGCGCTAATTAGGTCAATCACGGTATAATTACAAGAATGTTAAGTTACTTGGCTTTCTTGCATATAAACTAATTATGCAGCAGTGCTGGCTGTTAAAGTTTGCAGATTACGTTTTTCATCCTCAGATAAAAAACAGTTTCACTAAGCACTGGGATCGCTTGTTTGAATAATCAACTGTTACAATGTATTTCATCTGAACTAGTTCTTCTTTATATCCATAAAAAATTCTGCATTAAGTTTCTGATATTCATGTATTGTCATCCGTTTCAGTTTTTATATTGGTTCCTTTATTAAAGATATTTTAAAACTATTTTCAGATGCAGAATCTCACAGCCAAAGGCACATTCAAATCTCCACGGAAACAGATCATGGTGACCTTGACTTTGACCTTAGTGACCTTCAGATAGACACTGTCAGTGCCCATCTTGTTGACCATACTGATGCTAGTGATGATGGTAGGTAGTTTCAAGTCAGGTAAATTCGGACAGCCGGTAAATTCAGACAGTGACATTGTTTCCTTTATATGTCAGTTGCTTTGAATGAAAAAAAAAAAACTGGGCAAGCAGTGAAAATCCTGATGAGATGGCTCATTATGAGCCATCTCATCTGGATTTTCACTGTTTGCAATAGTATGTCCACCCGCTGTCTGAAGTTACGGGACTCAACCCTATACCCTCACAGATGTGAAGATAATCTGGATTGCTGTGGTCACATGTTGCACGAACCCTGGAATGAGTATAGCATTAGCTAAAGTCAGTCATAACAGCATTAATTTTGATTTCCCTTGTTAAAATATTGGTATTTCTATTTTTCTATTCTATCCCATAACCTTACTAGGTCGTTGGGGCACCACAGATGACTTCGCAACAATCCCTTTCCACCTTGTCCTGTTTTCTGCTGTCCTAGTTGAGCTGGCAAAGCCCATCCCTGTCCACTCTTAAATATTGTCTTACCATCTCTTCTTCTGTCTACCTCTTCTTCTTTTTCCTTTCACTGTGCCCTGAAGAATCGTCTTTGTTAAACCAGAAGACCTTGAGACGTGGCCAAACCACCTTAGTTTCCATTTCTTGACCAGTGTCAGGAGTTCATCATATTCTCCAATGGCTGCTTGGATCTTTCTGTGAACCTCCTCATTGGTTATATGGTCCTTGTACGAAATGTTCAGTAACCTTCGGTACCATCTCATCTCAAAGGCCTGCATTCTTTTCTAACTCTGCTGTCAAGGTCCAGGATTCACAGGCATACAGAAATATGGAAATGACAAGGGAGCACATAAGTTTCACCTTTGAGCCAAGAGATATGTTGTTATCTCTCCAAATTGGTTTCAGCTTGGTAAGAGCTGAAGTGGCTTGTTCAGTCCTTGAGAGAACCTTCTGTTTTGAGCCATCATCTGAGACAACTGCTCCAAGGTATTTGAAGCTTGTTACAGTACCCAGCTTCTGCCCTTTTACCTTGATCTCCCTCTGGATGCCATTTGCACTGTTTGTCATCAGTTTGGTCTTCTCAGCACTGATTTCCATCTTATACCTTGTGCAGGTTTTGTCGAGACTTTCAACTGGGGCTTCTAGTTCCTGCTGTTCCTCAGCTAGAGCATCTATGTCATCGGCAAACTGCAGATTGGTTATGTTTCTGCTGCCTGTGCTAACCTTTCTGTCATGTTCTACATCTACCAATTAAGTGCATGGCCAATATTGGCATGGTCGCACTGTGAACAACCTTAAAACATTCATGCTGGGAGGTTCTTATGTACAGTTCACAATCACGGTCTTAGAATACCTGCACTGACAAGGAGCTTGAAGTCATCCAAAAATCAGTGCTGATATGACATTTGCCTGTTCAAGATGACTTTCAGCATGACTTTGGTTGAATGACTGATGAGGCTGATGGTTCTGTAGTTCTGGCAGAGGTGTAGGTTGCCCTTTTTAGGGAGTTTAATAATCAGCGACTGAGTCCATGGGGTAGGCCATTCTCCATATGTTACAGGTATCTGTTAAAACATCAATCATGGTCTCCCCGCCAGCTTGAACAAGTTCTGCTGGTATATTATCAGCTCTGGCAGACTTCCCCTTTTTTAGTGCTGCTACTGCAATCTCAACTTCCTCACGAAGGATCGGATGTTGATCTTCTTCTGGGGGCTGATTGCAATCTTGAACCGCATTGTCACCGTAAGTGGTATCTGCCAGTTAAATCATTGCTGTTAATAGTATGCAGTACTGACTCATGCAGTATTTATAATTGAAACCTCACCTTATCTAGAACTGTTTGCAGACTGGGAGTGTCCAGGAATCACTCATGGTGGTACAATCTCAGATAGAAGAAGCACTTTTCAACCTCACCTTGCACCAGTCTTTCACAGGAAACAGGTATGTGTACCATATTAATCCTAGTAAACATCTTGCTGGTGAAGGAGTTAAAGAAGTGGAAGGGTCATTACTGTAACTTGAATGCGAACAAATCAGCCACTCACCAGCAGATACTGTTAAGTGAATTTTAACTGGTTAAGAATACAGCTTCACTTTGTTAGACTTACAAGAAGCTGTAAATCTCATGTCCCATGGAACATATGACACTGATTAATTGTACATTCAAGGTCTACCTTTGCTTGGAATTATGCATTTTTTATGTCAGTATAAAATTACTTCAGAGAAAGAAGTGGGTCTGTTTATTAAAGTTGGAATGTTTATTAGAATTATTATGGTGACTACTGTAATTGACTCTTTTAGTGCTCTGTGCCCTTAACTTTTTCAAAATGGCGGCAAATATTTGTAGAAAGTTTTCTTTCTTATAAGAGCACATTTCAATGAATTATTATGTATTGAAGGAAACAAATTTAAAGGCTAATCATAGGAGAAAAGCTGGGTATGGTCATATAAGGATAGAGAAGCTTACAAATAAAACATAAATGATTCTGTAGCATTCTTCAGCTCTTGTAAACTAGCAAAAAAGGGATAAACCAGTAAAAATGTGTGCCCTTATAGTCATATGCTTCATCAATAACCATGATGTGCGCTTATAAGGGCATGTGCGCTAATTAGGTCGAATACAGTACATATTTTTTCTCCGTTTGCATAATAGTCTTCCCATTTCTGTTTTTGATATGATGGCATGCATGATCTATATTTTTGAAGGACATGTTAATTTAATGTAAGCCTGTTCCATTAGTATTGCAGTCATGGGGTGGTTGTGAACTCAAAATTTATAACAAATAATCTTAGATTATGTTTGCTTTACTTTAATCAAAACATAAGAAGTAAATGGCTACACTTTCTGAGGAAGCAACTTTGGCATTTTCATTTTTGCCTCCCTTTTCCAGGGCAAACATTAAAGGGGGCAAACTTTAAAGGACAGGATTTGCTCCTTTCTTTAAGAGTTGACCTCATTTTGGAAACACTTTGTCATCCAGAGAAGCAAACAGGAAGTCACAGAGGTTGTTTCTCATTGAAACAGTGGTGGAAAATTCATGAAAGTATACCTAAATACCTTAAAAATTGAGGCGCAGCACGAGAAAATGAACAAAGTGGTGGTGCGTCCAGCTCAGACTCAGATCAGCCTGGGGATCCGCCCAGTCCGATTAGTCTCTTTGCTAAGCACTCAAAGGGTAGTTAAGGGTCTAAGCTACCTCCATGCAGACAGCAAAGACTCCAGTCAGACATGGCCGGTGCCCAGGCTGATCTGATCTGTGCGCACAACCACTTTGTTGGATTTCTTGTGCCATGGCTCAAATATTTTTCTCTCCATGCTGTAGATTAAAATGGTGATGAATAAACTATATGAGAATAAGAAGATAGCTAATGCTACCCACAACATCCTTGCATACAGAATCTTACAGTCTGACCCCCACCCCATTGTGTGTCAAGGCTGTGATGACGACGGAGAAACACATGCAGGGTCTAGAATGTTGCACTTACTACAGGTAATATTTTTGTACAGGTGATATTTTAAAAGAGAAGATTTTCTGTGAGTTGTCATTTGATACGAAATAAATAAAATGTACAGTAACTCTTTTTCTCCATACATGTTTACATGGATCCATTTGTGCAACAAATATTATTTCATGTACTCTTCATTTGATTTTTATGCCCCCAACTTCGAAGAAGTTTAGGGGGCATAATGTTTCTGTCCATCAGTCCATCCATCCGTCTGTGCATCCGTTAGTCATGCATACATATCTTAAGAACCGTGCATCCTAGAGTTTTGAAATTTCATGTGTATTCATCATCAAAAAATAGCTGACCCATATTTTTTTTCTTGTCCGAATTGTCTCCCTTTTTGGAGTTATGCCCCTTTTAAAAAAAGCATAATGAATATTGTCAGCAAGATATCTCAAATTGTATTTAAGCTATAGGCTTGAAACTTGCCAGCTTATTAGGAATAATGAGTAGATGAACTGATTAACTTTTGAACGAGTTCTCTTAGTTATTTTTTGAGTTATGGCCCTTTGAAAATTTCAGCATTTTAACCTTGTCAGCAAGATATCTTGAAAAGTATTTGAGATATGGGCTTGAAACTTTGTAAGCTTAATTAAGAATGATGAGTAGATGAACTGATTAACCTTTAAACGAATTTTCTCAATTATTTTTGGATTTACGGCCCTTTGAATATTTCAGCATTTTAACTTTGTCAGTAAGATATCTTGAAAAGTATTTGAGATTTGGGCTTGAAACTTTGCCAGCTTATTAGGAATGATAAGTAGATGAGCTGATTAACCTTTGAAGTAATTCTGTTAATTATTTTTGGGAGTTTCTCGAAAAGTATTTGAGAGATGGGCTTGAAACATTGCGAGCTAAGTAGGAATGATGAGTAGAGAACTGATTAACTTTTAAACGAATTTCGTTAATTATTTTTGGAGTTATGGCCCTTTGAAAATTTCAGCATTTTAACCTTGTCAGCAAAATATCTCAAAAAGCATTTGAGCACTGGGTTTGAAACTTTGCATACTTATTAGGAATGTTGAGTAGATGAAGTGATTAACAAATTCTGTTAATTATTTTTGGAGTATTGGTCCTTTGAAAATTTCAGCATCTTAACCTTGCCAGCAAGATATCTCAAAAAGTATTAAAGCTAGGTCTGTGAAGCTTGGTGGGCTGATTGAAGATGATGTGTAGATGAATTGATTAACTTTTGAATGAATTCCGTCAACTATTTTGAGTTATGGCCCTTTGAAAGTTTTCAGCATTTTTAACTTGTCAGCAAGATATCTCGAAAAGTATTTGAGCTAGGGACTTGAAACTTTGTCAGGTGATTGGTAATGATGAGTAGATTAACTGATTAACTTCTGAACAAATTCCATCGGTGTTTTTCTGAGTTATGGTCCTTTGAAATTTTCAGCATTTACACCTATCAGCGAGATACCTCAAAAAGTATTTGAACAAGAGACTTGAAGCTTGGTCGGCTGATTGGAGATGATGAGTTGACTGACTGATTAACTTTAGAACAATTTCCGTTAATAATTTTAGTATAGACCATTTTCCCTGTTAGGGTCAGGCATATGGTTGGGGCATAGTGTTTTACAAACACCTTTTCCAGTTTGATAATTCTTTAGAAGCAAATATTTCATTTAAGGAAAATATCAGAATCAAGATACCATTACCACAGTAAATTGAGCAGAACCTATACATGTATATACCACATGGAATGTTCCCATATCCCCAGATTCATTGATCTGGGCACATCCACTAGACCAGATGTACAATGTATAGCACCAGACCAAGATAGTGTAATAGTGTGTTTTTATGTAGTTTTGGCTGTTGAAAATATATTTGACAGTTTAATGTAAATCAGAGCAGTTTTGAGGATGATTCTGAGATATTTGTCCTTATTTCTCAACAAAACATAGGCTGTGACCTTCCATTAGAACAGTCTTGAAAAGACGGTTCTCATGAGGGTTCACAACATATCTTTTCATGTTGTGACCTCTTATTAGAACCATCTTCCAAGATGGTTCTAACGAGGGGTCAGAACATATGATTTTATGGAGAAATTTGGAAAATTATCCCTAAATTGTCCATATTACCCTTATCTGGAGCAATGTGGTTTCCTTGTATTTGTAGATTTTAGATGCCCAGAATGTAATGGTTGTAGTGTCTAGATGGTATGGAGGCATTCATCTCGGACCTGACAGATTTAAACACATAAATAACTGCACAAGGTCTATTCTGGACCAGTGTGGATACATTAAAGAAAAGGTAATGTATTGCAGAACGCTAAAAAAGTCCATAATCTTTGTTGGTAGGGGATTTAAGAGGGGTTGGGTTGGAGTAGCCAACAGCAGTTTGTCTTAAGTCATCTTCCATTTATGTCAGTTTACCAACCAGTTCAAATAAGTTCTCCTTTGAAACCCCTGTGCCTAATTGATTAGAGTTTCATGGGAATCATTTAGGCATTGGAACAAGACTTAAAATTTGCAAAAATGATAATGATCTTTTGCCCAAGATGTCATTAGTACTTGAACAAACAGAAATTTACAAAAAAATGTTGTCAGTAATCTCTGACAATGGGCTTTGGCTGATACATGTATTTTTCAGGAAGTATTTAAGACCCCTCCTGCTTCAGGTCTGAAAGTTTAACCTATCAAAATTTTACTTTGTACTATGTATTTGATCATACTATATCTTTGCTGTGTGAATTACGAATCTTAAAGTGAAAAAGAAGGCTGATAAATAGAGGAGATTACACTAGTAGTCATTTCATATGAAATTTATGAAACAAGCCTTTGGCGTGTTTCATAAATTTCATATAAAATGACCACTCATGTAAGATTCTGTTTATCATATGACCCTTTAAAACGGGAATTCATAGCCTTCAACATGAACATTTTTTCTACAAGAAAATGCATTGTTGACACGGACGTTGTCAATGACGCTACATGTACATGCCAAAGTGTTATTACAAGTGTGGTCATATGATTTTTATGACACAATGTTATTCACTGAATAACAGTGACGTCATATGATAAAAAGAATTTTATAACGGTTGTCTTGAAAGTGTTTCATCTCTTTTCTGACAGGATGGAAAGAAAGGTCCCAAAAGCTCAAGTGATAAGAAGAAAAGATGACAAGAAATAAGCCATATGTGTTTTACATTACAGACATCATTGCCATCCTTGAGTTTTCCTTCAGTTTATTTATTTATATTTTCCCTAATAAGGGCACTTCCCTTAACACTGTTGTTTTCACTTTTGCCTCTCTCCTGAATCTTATCTCTTAAAGGAAAGACAAAAAGAACTGGAGCCGTATTTATAAAAAAGTGGTTGCTATGCTGTTGCTAAGGCTGAATTTCTATGGAGATTCCCTACAACTATGAAATTTGCTCTGGAGGAACAGTCTTTTTCAGACTGTTCTTCCAGAGCAAATTTCATAGTTGCAGGGAATCTCCAACATAGAAATTTAGCCTTAGCAACAGCAAAGCAACAACTTAAGTGGTTTTATGAATACGACCCCTGGATCTCATCTTTAGGGTGGCCTCAGTTTAGAAAGGCTACATCATCCAGGGAAACAAACAAGAAGTCAGGAAGTTGTTTGCCTTTGTAAAAATGACAGAAAAACATTTTGTAAAGGACTCTTGCTGCTGTGGTTCAAATTTTTCCGCTGTCACATGTGCAGTAAGAGACACAGCTGGCCACTTTTAGCCCACTCTTTGCTCAAATATGCCACACTGAAACATCTGGTGTACTCACATTTTATAACATGGCATCACAAGTTTATTGATTCATTCTTTGCCGCTTCCAAATACCAGGCCTGGGTTGTTCAAAACATTATTAGCTTAATGAGTTACCTGGTCAAGGATTTATTAAGGATTCACAAAATTTAGTGTGCCTGGTATGATCAGAGTCTTCACTTAAAGGGTAGCTCAGGGTCTGAGCTAGCTCCATGTGGACAGCGAAGACTCTGATCAGACTGGGTGGATGCCCAGGCTGATCTAAGAGGTCGCTGGATGCCCATGCCACTTTGTTGTTTTTTTAGCTCACCTGAGGCAAAGGCTCAAAGGTGAGCTTTTAGTATGGCAATGCTCCGCAGTCCGTCCGTCATCCGTCGTCAGTCCACCATTTTCATAGGTCTTCTTCTCTAAAACCGCTAGGCCGATCAATGCCAAATTTTATATGGAGCCTCCATGGGTTGGGGGAACGAAAGTTTGTTCTGGGTATCTGGGTCACATGACCAAGATGGCTGCCAAGCCCGTATAGGTAGCCCTTCAAAAATCTTCTTCTCCAGAACCAAAAGGCCTATGACCTTGAAACTTGGTATGTAGCATAGGGCATGCGGGCCAATCATAATCTATACAAATAATGACCTTGTGTTGACCTTGACCTAATTTATGGCATGGTCAACTTTGGTATGGTAGGCTTTTATATTGGAAAATGCTTAAACAGTGGATTTCTCAATAACTTTTTAAGTCTAAGGTACAATACTTGGTATACATGGTCAACTAAATGAACAAATGAAGATATTATGTCACTAAAGGTCAAGGTCTTTCTGTCCATCCATCCGTCCTCAAGATTTTCAAATATCTTCTCCACTCAAACCACTGGGCCGATTGAAGCCAAATTTCATTTGGACTCTCAGTGGGATGGGGGAAAGAAATTTTATACCCGGAGTCTGGGTCACATGACCAAGATGGCCGCCATGCCCATATATGGTAAAAACACTTCAAAAATCTTCTTCTCCAGAACCAAAAGGCCTATGACTTTGAAACTTGGTATGTAGCATTGAGCATTCGGGCCCATCATAGTTTATACAAATGGTGACCTTGCGTTGACCTTGACTTAATTTATGACATGGTCAACTTTGGTATGTTAGCCTTTTATATGAGAAAACGCTTAAACTGTGGATTTCTCAGAACCTACAGTCAAACCTGCTTATGTGGTCACCTCTATTAAGGGGTCACCTGCCTTTAGCAGCCACCTTTTCCATGTCCCTTGAACCAAAATACAATGGAAATGAACCTGTATTAAGGGGTCACCTGTCTTAAGCAGCCAATTTTTGGGCTTCCCATGGGTGACCCCTTAAGACAGGTTTGACTGTATTTAAGTCTAAGGTACAATACTTGGTATATATGGTCAACTGAATGAACAGATGAAGATATTATGTCACTAAAGGTCAAGGTCATTTTGTCCATCCATCTGTTGTCAAGATTTTCTTACATCTTCTCCTCTGAAACCACTGGGCCGACTGAAGCCAAATTTCATTTGGACTCTCAGTGGGATGGGGGAATGAAAGTTTGTTCCCGGGGCAGCCTGGGGTCGGGGTTACATGACCAAGGTGGCTGTCATGCCCATATATGGTAAAAACCCTTCAAAAATCTTCTTCTCCAGAATCAAAAGGCCTATGACCTTGAAACTTGGTATGATACCAAGTATGTAGCTTTGGGCACTAGAGCCCAGCATAGTTTATACAAATGATGATCGTGCGTTGATCTTGACCTAATTTATGACACTGTCAACTTTGGAACATCAGGCTTTTATATGGGAAAATGCTTAAACAGTGAATTTTTCAGAAACCATTTAAGTCTAAGGTACAATATTTGGTATATATGGTTGACTAAATGACCAGATGAAGATATTATGTCGCTAAAGATCAAGGTCATTCTTTGACCTTTGTACAAGGTCACTGAGATTCTCTCACCCGTCAACATTTTCAAACATCTTCTGCTCTGGCCACTGGGGTCGATTGAAGCTATATTTCATATTGAGCTTCACCGGGTTAAAGGAACCAAAGTTTGTTCAGATGGTCTTGGTCACATGACCAAGATGGCCACCATGCCCATATATGGTAAAAACTCTTCAAAAGTCTTTTTCTCAAGAACGAAAAGGCCTTTGGCCTTGAAACTGGTTATGTAGCATTGGGCACTTGGGCCCATCATAGTTTAAACAAATGATTACTGTGTTTCATATGTTTATCTGGCTAGCAGCTAGTATCGTCTTACTACTTGTCTTATATCTTTATGCAGCTATTTCCAGTTTGGTATCGTGGTAGGGTTGTTGTGCAGATAACATTAATTCCTTGCATAACTCTTGCATAACTCTGTAGTGGCCAGTTATTTACGTTACCCCTTTAAATTTTGAATACCAAAAATATTTATTGAAGTCAATAAGAAATGTGTTTAAACTATATAAATGTATCAAATCTAAATATTTTCTGTAAGAACAGTTAATATGCTATAAATTAGGCTGCTCAGAAAACAGTTAAGAACTTTTGTGTTGTTACTTTTGTTACAATATTTCATGTACCCCTTAGAAATTTAAAATTGGAACTTAAGATGTTGCATTTTACAAAGACTCTATTACAAAACGGCCCAAAATGATCATTTTTACTTACTATTCAAATGGCTCTTTTCAGTGCGTTTCTAGCAAAACAAATATGAGACCTCTAGCTTTTATACTTTGTCAACCACGTCCTGTTGAGCAGTTAACACCTATTCCCTGTTTTTGGCTGAAATGTCATTTTTCGTATAATTCATACAAAAATGGCTAATAACCAATTAAAACTTGACAAATTGGGGCCTTTAGCAAAAGATCATGTTACTCATGATATAACACAATAGCTTAAAAATTATTTATTGACCTTACAACACATTTCAGCCAGAGTAACGTACTTAACAGATTAAAATGATTGCGTAAAGCATCTGTCATTCACATCAGGAAAACACTCCTTTCAAATTCTGGCTTTTAAACAATGCAGTTATGATAAATACACATTATTATAATAGTAACTTGATCTGGCGTACTGTATCACGTCTAGTGGATGAGCTCATACCATCGGATCACCCGAGATGCTTGCGTCGAGGGTGATCCGATAGTATGAGCTCATCCCCGAGACGTGATACAGTGTGCCAGATCAAGTTACTGATATAATAATTTGTTTATTATATACCTTAGGGAACAGTCAACTATTCATACTTGCCAACGATAATGATTCGACCCGGATTCGAACCTGAGCGGCAGAGGTATGTAGCTAATCATAAGACAAACGCTACCGGCTGAGCTAATGTTGCGCGCCCTTTGACGTGTTTGTTGACGTTACGTCACTAGATCCATTTCTCTGGTTCTTGTTTCTATGATTTACGTTAACAAATGATGCACCTGAAGCTGGAACTCAGAAATAGCCTCGTTTTAAAGGATAGTGATACGGATTCAGAAAACGTCAGTTTGATACAGCTCTCTGTATCGGATGGCCAGAAAACAGACAGTTCAAAGGGTGTATCATTGATAGGTATATAATAAATATATTTATCATATGACGTCGCATCTGAGAGTGTAATAAAGCCATGCATTTAAAACGATAATCCACTAGTGGATTAAATCACAGGCGCTTGAAGTTCTATGCTATGAAACATATTTCAATGCCGCTAAACATCTAGGCTATGAGCCATTTTGAAGAAATGTCCAGGTGTGAAAGCTTGTGTTCGACTCCATTACGGTCTCCAATTTCCGGTGTATCAACGTCGCACAGCAACGTCATCAGGTTCTATTACGGGAAAAATGAAGTGATTCTGCGGATAACGATCTTCTTAAATGTACAGCTTCCTACTCTGTCCTATCATCAAACAACAAAATCAACGATCAAACTGTACCGATGTGCAAGCTGATCTGCATCTTTGTTGTTCGGAAAGTCAGTACATGTAGGCCTCAGTCAACATATGAAAATTTTACGCCAACGTTACTGCATAGTTTTGACGTTGTTGACACGAACGTCATGACGTCATTTTCATCATGTTTGTTTCAAGTTTTCACTCCTTAGAAACGTTTTGATCGAAATTAGAACAAACCTGATATTGTAAATGCATGGAAACGGTGATATACAACGACATTGGTCATATCTAAAAGAGTAATTGAATGATTTCGCTGATGTGTGAATTTCAAAGCGGACAAGCACATGCTCAACTTTGGCGCAGCACAGTAAACCGGAAGCTGGACACCGTAATGGAGTCTGTATTTTCTGGCAAATTTTGAATTCAGGATTACAGCACCGCATTAACCATAACTGAACAAATTTATCATGTTTATAGATACATTTTGAAACGATGTTTACAGGTAAGAAGTTTGCATTTGTTTGGGGTGTTTCTAACTTGCAGTTTTAGCAGTCAAAAAGTCGCGGCATGTTTGCTTGCATACCTGGCCATTTCTTACGAAATGACCTATAGACTGCGTCAAGTGTAAAGGGTTTTGAGGGTTTTTTGAGCATAGAACTTCAAGCGCCTGTGATTAAATATGCAAATTACATTATAACGTTATGCGTTGACGTCCATAAAACGTCGCCTTTTCTAATGGTGAAATCGTGACGTTTTAGTGCAAAATTTGCTTATAAAATGCGATTTTAGTGTCATATGATAAAAAGAATCTTGCATTCGTGCTCCTGTATTATTGAATTTATTAAACTCGTTGGTGAAGATGATAAGATGCTCGGCAAGCCTCGCATCTTATCTTTTTCCCCAACTGGTTTTATAAATTCAATAATACATGAGCACTCATGTAAGATCCTCTATTCATTGTTTATCGTAAAATGAAATTTTTGCATAGTAGTCGCCTACTTAGACAGAAAACTGTGTTATTTACATGACATGCAATGCTGAGATTGCCCTGATGTTCAAATGAAGCCTTCATGAGTTAATCTGTACATGAAATTATTTTCTTTAATATCTAAATAACTTTAAAAGTTTAAACAAAACCACAAAATAACAAATAACTTAGAATAACTTACAGCTTTGTATTCAGAAAGGTAACGTTTGTAACATTTGAAGAAAAAAAAACTCCCCGAGATTAAATATTGCTTCTGCCAAACATACGTAGGCTTTATTATTTTGAGTAAAAAAAACAAATTTAGAACGGCCAGTTTAAATCCACTTGTGTAACTCATTATTGACAGCCCTAAGGTGGAGCATCAGTTCTGGTGTATCTATGTCATAGTTTGTGTTGTCCACTTATCTGTCGTCTTCGAAAACTTAATTTGTTTCATATGTATATTTGCCATCATTCTGGTGTATAACTGGCATATATGGAAAAAGAAAGAAAATAGATGAAAATTTTGTATGCCTAATTTTGTTTGTTTAAGGCTAGCTTTGTACCCATGAACTTGTAAAGGGCTGCATGTTTATCTGGCTAGCAGCTAGTATCGTCTTACTACTTGTCTTATATCTTTATGCAGCTATTTCCAGTTTGGTATCGTGGTAGGGTTGTTGTGCAGATAACATTAATTCCTGCTCATTGCCCCTTTATTCTAATTTACCTTTTCTATAAAAACAATGTATAAACCCAAAGTTACCTTGTAGCATATATTTTCACCAAAGTAATGTACACAACAGGTTACAAAGTATGTGTAATTTTTTCCTACTGCAGCTACAGTAAAATACCGTTGGGCTACTGTGGAAAGCTTCCTCGTACTTCATCATATTGAAAATTATGTTTGGAATCATCTGGGCTCAATTTGAGTCAGTTAAACTGAAGCTGGTGCTAGGGACCCTTTATTGCATTATATCAAACAGAAAATATAATAAAAAATCATAAATCTAATCTGACTATCGTTTACATTTGAATGTTGTAAACGTTACCTTTTTAAATACCAAACCAAGAAGTCAAAGTAAGTGAATTATCATTGACTCAATTAAAAAAGCATTTTGATAATGATTTTAAAGTAATAACATTGTCATAATCATCTTATCTGTGCCTCTAGGCAATATCATCCAATTTTGAAAGGAATCAGTTAAACTGAGTCTGCTATGTTCTTTCTCGTGTGTGTTTCTCACTTCAACATGATCTTCTGGCAAGTCTTTGCAATAATACTGTATTAATGTGAAAGGACACACCTCAGTATTTTACTGCAATTTGTTAGAGAAAGAAACAATATTTATTTCTGTAGATGTTTCTATTCGCTTCTAAGAAAGCTATAACCTTTCCAAAAATGGTCTACTCTTAAAGGAAACATGTTTATACAGCAGCTAATTCTTTTTAAAAGTTTTCCCCATTAAAAAGGAGGCCAAAAGAAAACTGGCAGAATAACACGTGAAATTGTATCCCTTCACCTTAAATTCTAAGACTGATAAAAACTTAATTAAATTCTGAAGGATGAGTCTCTGGAAGCAAGAGATGAATCACAAAAAATAACAGCAACCTCGGTTTTACTAAGGAATGTAATGTTGCAACACTGCCAATGCCACCTAGCACCAGCTATCTCCTTTTTCAAACTGACTTAGAAAGAGCCCAGATGATTCCAAATGACCAGAACATGAAGTACAAGGAAGCATTCCACCTTAGCCACATGCCACTTTACACTAGCAGCAGTGGGGTAAAATAACTTTTTCTTTTTAAACTGTTATATGCGTTACTTCGTTTTAAATGAATTCTATTCGGCCATAGTAATCAAATTATGGTTTTATATATATAGGAAAAGGTCATTACAGGTAAAGTAGTGTAAAAGGGCAACGATCAGAAACTGATTCAACTAGTGCCACAACCCTCCCACAACACCAAACTAAAAATAGTAACATAATGCATTCAACAAGTACTCAAATGGTACTAGTGGGTAGCAAAATATATGTGCGCCCATTCCATGCAGATGTCCACAAGTTAGCTTTCATCAAGCATACCCAGGCACACAAAATGTATATTTTCACCTTGTTTCTTTCTGTTTTTATATACATCAGAATAATGACGAATAAACAGACAAAACAAATCTATTTTTCGAACACTACAGAAAAGTGGCCAACACAAACTATAACATCATTACAAAACAACGGATGCATCGCCGAGAAAATTTCAATGATAAATTACATAGGGCTGGTTTAAACCAGTCTAAGGTGCCGTTTTAAAAATATTTTAACAAAACTAATGAGGTTTAGGCATATTTTGCAGTAACAACACATAATCTCAGCGATTGTTTTCAAATAATGGTTACAAACGTTACCTTTCTGAGTACACCTTTCTGAGTACAAAACAGTAAGTTCTGATTAGTAAATTTGTTATGGTGAGATATTTTGATGTCATTTGGATATTAATGGAAAAAATTAAAAGTGTTCTATGAATAGATTAATTCACGAAGGTTTTCTTTTCTAGTTTTAGGACAATCTCATCTTTGCATGTCATGTAAATAACACTGTTTGCCGCCTATAAGTTTATTTAACAATCCAAAAAATTCATTTTACTAAAGATTATATACATATATATCGCAACTGCGTTGTTTAAAAGTCAGAATTTGAAAAGAGTTTGTTTTTTGTTGTTTTTGTTTTTTTTCTGGCGGGAATGATAGACGATTTACGCAATTATTTTAATCTGTCAAGTACGTTACTCTGGCTAAAATGTGTTGTAAGGTCAATAAATAATTTTTAAGCTATTGTGTTATATCATGAGTAACATGATCTTTTGCTAACGGCCCCAATTTGTCAAGTTTAAATTGGTTATTAGCCATTTTTGTACGATCAATTATACGAAAAATGACTTTTCAGCCAAAAACAGGGAATAGGTGTAACTGCTCAACTGGACCTGGTTGACAAAGTATAAAAGCCAGAGGTCTCATATTTGTTTTGCTAGAAACACACTGAAAAGGGCCATTTGAATAGTAAGTAAAAATGATCATTTTGGGCCGTTTTGTAATAGAGTCTTTGTAAAATGCAACAACTTAAGTTCCAATTTTAAATTTCCAAGGGGTACATGATATATTGTAACAAAAGTAACAACACAAAAGTTCTTAACTGTTTTCTGAGCAGCCTAATTTATAGCATATTAACTGTTCTTACAGAAAATATTTAGATTAGTTTAAACACATTTCTTATTGACTTCAATAAATATTTTGGTATTCAAAATACATTTCTTATTGACTTCAATAAATATTTTTGGTATTCAAAATTTAAAGGGGTAACGTAAATAACTGGCCACTACAGAGTTATGCAAGGTTTGCCAAGGTGGCAAACACTGAATTTGATAACTAGAGACCCAGACGATTATTTTGATATATAAAAACAAATGTTACACTCCGTAGACCACTATCCTCCTTTTCTAGGCCACTTATGCAATCAAATTTGCTCCACTAAACGTGCCAAGGGTGATTTGATATGTTGTTCATTGCCACAAATATGTCAAACAGGATGTAGGTGCACTTGGAAAATTTCAAATTTTATATAAATGGATCCCTTGCTTTTATGCTTTTGGCACAAAAAGCACCCTTTTCCTGCATATACATGTATGTCATTCTGATGACATAAATTCAGTAGCGGTGGGTACACCTCCATCTTTTATCTGCCATCTTTACAAAGGGGTCACAGCTTTTATGACTTCCTGTTTGCCTTCATGGATGTCAAAACCCTTCCAAAAAAGGTCTACTCCTATAGGATGAAATTTGCTCTTAGAAGAGAATTTTTTCCCTTTAAACCTCACTGCTGGGGGATGCATTTGATTAGCTGAGTGTAAATGGATATAATTACATTCCCTTTGATTTTCCTTAGATGAACCTATTTCGGAGGAACAGTGCTCATACTTCCATGAACAACAGTCAGTCAGGCAACATCGTTGGTATGCAACGTCATATGTAAACAAAAGACACCGTTGGCTGCTGTAACATTCTATTGGATTTCACGTCATGGCGACGGTGGTTTGACGTAAGCGGCTTACCTGTTGGTTGGTGACAGCTTTTCATCGTATAGTTACAACTGTTGCTCTTAAAAATAAAAAATGATGCTCAAAATAATTTTAAAATTAAATGTCATTATAAGGGATAAATTTCATTTTACAGTTCATGAAAGTATGAATACAATGGGTCCCGTGCAAAGTTAACATGAACACCTTTTGGGCATCACTTACTTTGCATGTGACCCATTGTGTTCATACTTCCATGAACATTGGAAAAATGAGATTTTTTTCTTAAATACAATGGGGCAATAATCAGTGAATGTCAAGAATTTATGTATATCAGTTATCATATAGCTTTGCTTTAGTTATATGAGATGGTAGTACATTGTTTAAACTACCCTGTGCCTGTAGAGTATGGCTTTTTGACAGCTAAATCTTTTGAATAGACACTGAGGGTTCAATTCTTTACACAGATGCCACGGCATCTCTATAAGCGCAGATGTTTGCAAATGTAATTTCAAAAACAATCAGAAATTCCAGGCATATGTTTGAATGCTGCAAAGGGTTAATTATTAAAAATTCCCCAAACAGTGCTAGCATACAGGAACATTGTGTGACTTTCCAGGAATAAATTATTTTCAAAAACTTTATACAAAAATTTCTTAGTATGTCAGTCTTTTATTTGTATATAAATATTTTCCTGGGTGTATTTTTCAGCCAACATGAAAATATAAAATTTATATATAAATAAATTTGAGGCTTACCTATTGTGGAGCTTTACTGTAAATATGTTCCATATGCTACAAAGTTTTTGCTTTATTATCAAACCTTTAGCTAAGGATCAGGTTTGCTTATATTGCATTAATCTTTAACACATTTATGCTAATCTTGTAGTATGCAAAGATCCTCATTCTAAATTAATTGAAGACTATTTACATTTACATTATTTTTAAAAAAATCGACCACCCCTACTTTTTTTTAGAGACAACATGTATATAAGGGAAATCCTTTATCAGGGGCTGTTGAGACTTTTTCAGAAATCTAGTGAAAGACCCCATAATACTTCCATGCTAAGCTGTTATGAAAAGATCTGCTAGAACTCAGCTAGGCCATGAACTTTTTGAATGGCTCTTGCACATTTACCATAGGATTGGACTTTAGATTAGGCTTATATTGATAAACGGGCCAAATTGTTTGCTAACCCAGCAGGCACATGACATCGTAATGGCGTTTTCGATGTCAAATACCGGCTGGATAAGTGTGCATCTGGAGTCAGTTCAGAGCCGTAACTGACAGCTCCTACGGACTGGCTAGATTTCAGACTTGAAAATGCATATTTATCAAAATTCTAAAATTTTCCAAGGTATGAATGAAAAGTAAAAACTAGAAATGGCAGTAAGAATGGGTTACTAAATACTCCTGCATTTTACTGTAGTCCTTAACAACTGTTTTCCCCCAGTTAACCACATGATTGCTCGGAAAACTACAAACGGGCAAACCTCAGCCCTAATACAGTCAAGGAGTAGGGATAACAAACTGTTTCAGCTGAGAGCATCAAAACTATAAGCCCAAAAATCCTTCCAGAAAAAAAGTCTGAAAACTATATGTTACCTCTTTTTTTATCCTGTATCCATGGATCAAATATGATAAAATCGGAGCAAAAATGGCAAAATATACTTTTGGAATTGTGGATAGGTATCAAAAAGGGGCATAATATTTGGTAGAAGGGTTTGAACTGAAAACCCTAACATTAAACCTTAATGACCATCTTTATACCAATATGTGTTTACATGCATAGTTTCAAAAAAAAATCCATTGAGTAGTGATAAGATTTTTCCATGGAGAACTCCAAATTCCTAAAATCCTTTCAGGCAAAAAAAAACAACAGAGGACCAATGGTCCTGTAGCTCACCTGACACCTTCTGTCAACAGACACAATTTGCCATTTCGCTCATTTGTTACAAATTTGAAACCAGTGGCATATCAGGAATGCATATTTTAATTTTAAAATCTCTGACCTTGAGCAACGTTCAAAAAATGACCTTGACCTATGATGACATTATGTATTCAGGTATCCATTTAGTTATCCGTATTTTCCAATTAGTATATCTAGGCTTAAAAAGTTTTCATGAAATCAACTGTTTGAGCATTTTCCCATATAAAAGCATAACGTACCAAAGTTGACCTTGCCATGAATTAGGTCAAGGTCAATGCACAGTCATGATTTGTATAAACTATGATGGGCTTGAGTCCCCAATCCTACATACCATGCCACAAGGTCATTGGGACTTTGGTTCTGGAGTAGAAGATTTTTTAAAATGTTTTTACCATATATAGGCATGGCGGCCATCTGGTCATGTAACCATCTGAACAAACTTGGATTACTTTGACCCAGTGAAGCTCCATATGAAATATGGCTTTGATCAGCCCAGTGGCTTCAGAGAGGAAGATGTTTGAAAATGTTGACAGGTGACAGAATCTCAGTGAACTTGAACAAATGTCAAAGAATGACCTTGACCTTAAGCAACATAATTTCTTCATTTGCTCATTTATTTAACCATATATACCAAATATTATACCTTAGACTTAATTAGTTTTTGATAAATCCACTGTTTAAGCATTTTCCCATACAAAAGTATAAAGTATCAAAGTTGACGTGTCGTAAATTAGGTCAAGGTCAACATACGGTCATCATTTGTATAAACTATGATTGACTGGAATGCCTGATGCTACATGCCAGGTTTCAAGGTCATAGGCCTTTCGGTTCTGGAGAAGAAGATTTTTAAGGGTTTTTACCACAGTTTGGCGTGGGGGCCATCTTGTCATGTGACCAAGACCATCTGACCAACCTTTGGTTCCTTTGGCCCACTTAAGTTTTGTATGAAATATGGCTTCAATACACAGTTCCGAGCCACACCCAGAATGTCACTCAAAATCACATGATATCGTATAACTGGCCAATGCAACGACAACTTAGCACGTGACATAGTCTCACAAACAAATCGCACGTGGCCAATATCCATTATAAGTCCGTGATTTTACCTTACAGTTAATGAAGGGATGTACTGTCACCCAAAGATAATTTGTTTCCCGCGCAAATAGTCTAGCATGCCCATTTAAGGATAACAGGTAAAACAGGTTGTGAATAGCCTCGGGCAATTATCCTCAGCTTTGAGTATATTTCTTAATATTTCGTTAGTTAAATAGTTGGTACGTGGTCGAGTGGGTTAATGGCAGCAGTAGCGAATTCTTTTGACAATAAAGCAGTTTAGTGCGAGTTCGAAACTCAGGCAGTGACATTTTTTTTAAAGACATTTTCTCAAGAGTTCTTACTTCCTTCGTATTTAATATTGTTACGCTGTTATTTTTATTCTTGTTCATTTTTTTCTTTTTTTCTTTCTTTTTTTTTGTATTATCATGTTTTTTCTTTGTCAGTTTTATTTTCTATCGTTACTAACTTGAATAGATATAACGCGGTGGTATAATGACCGGTAAGTATTCTATTCCGCGGGTGTCACTGGTTCGATCTCAAGATTGAATCAGACATGCCGCCACGGTACTCCCATAATATGAGATATTGGGTATTCTGACGTCCATATTTTATGTTTTTATGCTGATATTTACATTTTTACTTTCATTGAATACACTCTCCAAGAAATGAAAATGAAAGTAGAAATGAAAATGTCAGAATAAAAATAGGAATAATAAAAATGAAATATTAAATAAGAGAGTGGCAAGTTTTATGTTATAGAACTAGCCGCCACGGCATTAAGAGACATTAAAATTATTTTTTCCAACTAGACAGCGTAAGCCTACTGGTATTTCGAAAGCGTCGGATTGAAATCTCAACATCAGTTGCGAAAAAATAAGATTACCCAGCAGCCACATCACGTTGAATTAACATTGAACTGAATGCTGAACGCTGAATCAACGTTGCGTCGACGTTGAATCAACTCTGAGTCCACATTATTTCAACGTCATGTGCCTAATGGGTAGGTATTTAGCACATAGAAAAAATAATAACCTCAAAAGCAAGAATATCAAACAAACACACACACAAAAACAAAACATACACGTGTGATTCGAACCTACGACCGTAGACAAACCAACCTAGATGTTTGTAATCTGGTCCACTGAGCTACCTTTGCTTCGTGATTTATTTTGTGGCATTTTAATAATTATAATATGGTCAGGCGTCCTTACTTATTACAGGTAACTGCCTGTCACCCCTTTCAATGGCGCGTGCCATGTTTACACCAATGTTTGTCAATAACACATTATCGTATGGCCACTGTACTCTACCTGTTTAAAGAAAACAAACTAACACCACTTTTAATAAACTTACCCTGCTCTGCAAGAACAGAACGCCTCGTAAATGCATGATGCGCCAACTGCCATGTGTAGATCATGAGGAGGCTGTTTCGTCGCCATAGATCGCCAGCATTTAGCAGACACTTGCATGTATCATTTGTTTTTCCGCCATCTTTGCGTTAGCTTGTGAGACGTAGTAACAGTAACTAAGCAGGCGGAGCTTAGCGGCTATTCTCGGAACTGTGTATCGGCTTAGTGGTATCAAGGTCAACCTACGGTCATCAGTTGTACAAACTATGTAACTTCAAGCCCATCATTATGATGCTACATACCAGGTTTCAAGGCCATAGGCCTTTCGGTTCTGGAGAAGAAGATTTTTGAAAGGTTTTTACCATACATGGGCGTGGCGGCCATCTTGGCCATATGACCAATACCATCTGAACAAACTTTGATTTTTTGGCCCACTGAAGCTTTGTATGAAATATGGCTTCAATCGGCTCAGTGGTTTCAGAGGAGAAGATGTTTGAAACTGTTCACAGGAGACAGAATCTCAGTGTTCTTGAACAAATGTCAAAGAATGACCTTGGCCTTAAAGGACATACTTTCTTCATCTTGTCGTTTAGTTAATAATATATACCGAATATTATACTTCAGAATTAAATAGTTTCTTAGAAATCAACTGTTTAAATATTTTCCCATATAAAAGCATAACGTACCAAAGTTGACCGTGTCGTAAATTAGGTCAAGGTCAACCAACGATCATCATTTGTACAAACTATGATGGGCTAAAATGCCCAATGCTACATACCAGGTTTCAAGGTCACAGGCCTTTCGGTTTTGGAGAAGAAGATTTTTAAAGGGTTTTTACCATATATAGGCGTGGCGGCCATCTTGGTCATGAGACCCAGATACCCCGAACACAATTTCGTTCCCCCAACCTGGGTACGCTCCATATGAAATATGGCTTCAATCGGCCCAGTTGTTTCAGAGGAGGAGATGTTGAAAATGTTGACGACGGGCGGACGGACGACGGATGCCTGGCTCAGGTGAGCTAAAACAAACAAAAAAACTGCAAAAAACTTGTCCGCTTTTTTCTTATGTTACACTAATTTTTCTCTCATAAGAAGAGACTGTTGGTTGTCGCCAAACAAAGGTACTATTGGTTACAGCTTAACAAAATATATTTGTCTCCAAAAAGTACTATTCATTTTCCATAACAGACTAGTTTAACAGTCATAAGCAGCTTACATTCGATTAACAAATTTAAGTTGTTGAAATTTTGCGACGGTATATTTCTTGCACCACTATAATTGAAATCATTTCTACCTGCTTATATATTCAGATTAGGGGTCAGAAAGACAGGTTATTAAATCAAAGAAGAGCCATGATGTCATTTATAATATTCACTAAAGGAAAAGCATGTTATTATGTGTCAAAAGAGGCTAGGGTCCTACAAAATTTCGGATTTCTCCTATATATCTTATATATTTCGATAAGAAATGATAGGGGTTGCCTTTGGCTCGATTTTGACAGAAGTAAATTCAGTTCAAATGACTTATAATGACATAAAAAGCTAATAAAAAGTTGTTTCTAATTATATAAGGACAAATATTCTAAGTTTAATAAAAAGTAAGGTTTGTATGACTCAACTAAGTCTGTCCATTAAACTTCCATATAAAAAATAATATGACACTCGACAGGTAATGCTGCAGACGATCCACGGGAAAAGGTGAGACTCCAGATATGGAAAAGGTAAGAGATGTCAGAAATAGTTGCCCATGTACGTAGTCCTTTGATTTAATGTGAAAATTGATTTAATGTGAAAATATGCGCGAATGTTTTAGGTCAGAACAGAGAAATGAACGATTATTAATATGGCACTCCAAACAATTAAACTTATGCTGCTATCAAAACTGTCAGTCTTGATCCAGAACACATTTTCTGAGGGCAGCAGTGTCACGTCCGTCGTATTAGATTACAGAAAACCGGCATTAGTATCATTAAAGGGAAATCACCCTATAAAATCTGCCATTGAGATTTTGTTGAAACTTCACATAGTGGTAGAATATTATATACTGAGTGAAAAATGGAAATAAAAAAATGGGGTCACCGTACTACTTTTTGAGATAATGCAGCGCCATCTATGTGCCTGTGTGAAACATGGCTATGTCTATTTCGAAGACTTTATACGAGATAATAGATGACCGATCGTTTCGAAATAAAGATTCCTGAACTCTTCTTTCTTGTCTCTTTGTTTGAACATCAAAATTCCCATCGTCGTTTGCCTCATTATATACGTTATTTACAATTTTTTATTTCCCGCCGTTTTCCGGTATTGGAAAAAACGTGGAATTCCTTTCATAAAAAAAGTTCCACCATTGAAATTTTTATATATTTTTGATATGGTACAGGATTGATCAACCCCGTGCAAATAAGCTAATAAAAAATATAGGTCATCGGCCAAATATTCGAGTTATGGAAGGAAAACCACTTTTAATTGGCGCGGTTTTCATAAAAGCGCCTTGACGTCAATGTTTTTTTTTGCGTTGACGTCGCTTTCTATTTCGCGCCATTAACGGCAATATGGATAGCGCTCTTACCTTTCGATGCTTTTTTTATAGCAATGCAATATAATTCCCTATTCAATTTCAGCAATACTCTTATGTCCTGAACATATAGTCTATATGAAACTGTCGCCTTCAAAATTTTCTCGTATACAGACAACATATTAATGAGAGAAATTCCAACTTGGCAAGGACTGAAACTAGGCAGCATGCTCATTGTTATTTCTCATAGAATTTCGAACTTTTTTCTTGGTCTAGATTATATCACATTTATATCTGATGAACAAGTTTATGTGCTTGGACCTGGCCACTGCCCGACATGTATTTTCACAGAAACATCGGCAAAGCATGATTTCAATTTATCATTTAATGCTGAGACCAATTTCGGAGGATTTGCATTTTGATAGTTTTTCCCTGTTCGCATCGACAATCTATGAATCCTGTGGAAAGTCTAGGGGTCTAGGGCGATTAGTGAAAAATAAGAGTGTCGCCGCCTAGCCGTTGTAAAAATTTTGTATCTTACGAGAACAACATGATATGGCTGATCGTCTTATGTCACTTGCGTTAAATCTTAGAAGCAACTATTCAAAAAGAAAGGAAACAGACAAAACATAATTACCATAACGACATGAGCTAATAATAAAAGCTTAGATCAGCCTGCGCATTTGCTCAGTCTGATCTCGGCTTTCACTGTTTGCATGGGTATTTCATGACTCAAGTCCTTATTTGTATTTATACTTGCATTAAGTAAAGTAATTACGAGATTCAAAACGCGCTTGCATTTTTCACAGCCTCTCTTTACCTTACAAATAATTCCTAAAAATTTACACACTACCCGCCAAAAAAATTGGCGCTCTCTTTTCCGTATAAAATTCTTCAGCTCTATTTTAGTCGTGTTTTTTTTTTTTGTTTGTTTGTTTGTTTTTTTTTGTCCAGTTTTATATATTTACCAATTTTTCTGTCGCAAAAAAACATACGTTTGTTTCAACAAACAGCCCATGTTGTCTTCGAAAGTGACGTAAACGTTTTAGCGTTACGGCAAACGACGTCATGATAACCATAGCAGGAAACAATGACGCTGCGTAAAATGTATGCGCACGAACATTGAGGCGATTTCCCTTTAAATTTTCATGTTCTTCCTCAAATACTTCATCTTTCTCAAGCTCAGTTGGCAAATTACCTAAATGCATTAAGTTAAAAACCAAATCACACAGATTTACATTTGTTGATTTTTTTTTCATTATTGGGGCAACTGGCCCAGAGGATACTTATCATGTCCAAAAAGCACTTTTGCCCCCTTTTGATGTAGTCCTGCAGAAAGACTGTTACTAGTTGAGCAATGCATTACCTGTGTTATTCGCTGGCTTGTGCGGGGAGCCATATCTTTTGAAAAAAAAAATCATATGTCCGTTCATGTTTCCGGTTGAGAACTGGAAGCTTGATCGGATATTCATTTTGCATACACGAGAGCTGCGTTTGTTACACTTGTTTCCTCTCTTTGTACTTGCCACCGCTCGAAGGCCACTACGAACCTCAAACGGCGAAAAATGCAAAGGGAAGGAATTAGTACTGTAGTTCATGCTTATGCACTTTGAGTATCGCTGTGGAACATTTCCAGACCTTCCATCTGCTCTTCGATCACGCTTACCGCAGCCTTCACCGGTATTCTGCAATGTGGATTGTCATTCATGCAAAGGTCCGCCACGAATTTTAGTTCTGCCACATCGGCAAACTGGTAGATTTGGTCCAACATGTAGCCAAGAGAAAATATGTCTGAAGCAATGTTTGTCCTTGAACGCCCTAGTCGTACCTCTGGTGCAATGTAGACAAAGTCTTCCAGAGATTTTGTGTTTCTATAATTCCTTCCTCGCATGTCCGTTGCAAGCCCAAAATCTATGTACTTAATGCAAACATATCCATTTCCATAGAATATGACTATAATGTTGTTGGACTTAATATCATTTAGTAGGATGCCTTTATCATGAAATCTTGCAAGACCATCGCAGCATTGGAGAGCTATTGTTAGCCAGTTGTAGACCGGCATTTTCATTCTATCCCACAAAATCTGCTCTAAGGTCGTGCCGTCGCCAACAAATTCTTGGATGATACCAAAAGATCTTTTATCCTTAGCGCTTAATTCTATAATCCCATAGCAAATCGGAACATATCCCGTGTCTTGTAAGTACATTAATCTCTGTGTTTCAAGAAGTATTTCTTTCTTACTTGTAAATTCTTTATCAAACTCTTTTACAACTATGGGAATGTGGTACAGACTTTGGTCCGAGAACCTTGCAATATAAACTTGTCCAAAACTCCCCTTACCGCAAGTCCTAGCCTTCTCTGTTACTGAGTCTATTGAGTATTCCACTGCCTCGCCTGAATATATTATTGGGGTTTCATTAAACAATCTTACAGGTGGTTTGGTTGGCACACTCTCTGTCGCACCGGTCTTTCTTATATTAGTCTTTTTAGCATCTGTAGACTTCGTTTCTGTTGTTGGATTCGCTAGGATATCATGACCCGTTTTCGTAGATCTTGGTAAATTAGCGAGAAGATCTTTCGTGAATGTGTCCAGAGTAGTTTCAGATGCAGACTGTTTTGAATTTCTGTTATGATTATTTGGATAGTTTGCTATCTGAGTATCACTTACCACTGCTCTGCATTCATTAGTAAATACCAACCCATGATCGTGTCCGTTGCATTGCTGATTTCTTGAAACAGTCAGTTCGAAATCTCCCTGTTGATCGACCATACAAAAACCATCAGGATCACCTCTTGGTGTATTAGGAGCAGTGTGCCAACCGTCTAGATGACTGAGGTCAAGTTCTGGAGTATTCGGCGCTGTGTTAAAGCTGTCCCTTTTGTTGTTAGTAGCGGGATTCCGTGATTTACAATTTCTGCTAAGTTGGTCGTGAAAGTCCAAGTTTTCTTTTGAATCCCATTTAATCACTTCGAAATCGTCACTGATGGGGTCACTTTCAGTACTTGAAGGGCTTCTGTATCTACCAGCTCCGACAAATCTTCTGTTACAAAGGTTGTCGAAGACCGACGCTTCAAAGATATCATCTTGGTACCCATATGTTGGAAGAGGAGAGAAATACGGACTCCAGTGACCTTGTTTGCAGCTACAGTCTTCTGCGTTACAGAGAAGACCATCAACGCACGATCCTATGTCTTCAAAAGTATGTGGTATCTGGTTTGACACTTCGTGATAGTTCTTTGTGGGATAAGCATGATGCATCTCCACGTTTTCCGAAGTTGGCGTCCAGTTGGTATTTCGATCCGTTGAAAATACGTCCGCTCGTTTCATCTGTGACGCAGCATGACCCCTGAATCGGTTGTTGTTTGTTTCATGCGCTGTATTGATTTTTTTGGAATTACTGTCAGACACAGTGATAAAGTCATGGTGAACTTCACTTTTAGACTCTGTCACATCTTGTGAGTGTCGCACATTAGCATAATCGGTTGAGACGCTTCTGTGTTGCATATCGCCTGGCGAATGGAAATGGGGCCTTGTGTCAGCATCAAGGTATTTGTCGTTCTTACTAGCACAGCTTGAAAATAATGAGCTGAGTTTGTCGCTGAGATAGCCAATTTGCCCAGTTCCCTCGTTTCTTACCTTGGTCACTGCATTGAGATTTTCTTGGCCTTTATTAGCCATTCGTTCGGTATATTCGTTCACGTTTTCAATCGTGTGTTTCGCTTGATCCTCAATAACATTATTCTCCTGTCCCTCAATAACATTATTCTCCTGTCGATTATCTTTGATGTTGAAATGGCTGGCCCTAGCTTCTCTCTCTGCTTTTAGCTCACGGAATAGCTCCCATATACTTTTCTCGCTGTTTTTGTCTGACGCCTCTTTCCTTTCATTGCTGTACCGAGTAGATGCTTCGCTTGCCATTCCTGGGCTCAAGCTTCGCATGGAACTGTCATGTTGGTAAACCATTTATCGGGGCTAGTTTTGCCGTGTATTTTCACCTTTACTGAAATATATAGTATTTATGGCACTCTGTTAAACGTGTTACATGTATAATGATTAGGTTCCCATAAACCAAAAGCAAGCTGCATAATATGTATTTTATTGCATTTTTCACGCTAAAGGTCTATATGAATTTTGAACTCCTCTTTAGTCTAAGTTTTGTTAACGGCCATCAGAATGACTGTATTGTGAGTTAGACAAGCTGTGTGTTGACAATGAGAGCGTCTATTGCATACTCCATTAAAATTTCGAACCACAGCGATAGTGTTTATGATATCCTTTTGAGAACTACCTTAAGAATAACTAGTGTCTCTGAAGGCTTCTAATTCACAAAGTTCTGATGGCTTATTAGACAAAAGCTGTTAGTAGATGTTACCCTAATGTGTGTAAGTATTGGGGCACCGAAAACCATTGATATTTCCATTTTTCCCAATATTTTTAAATATTAGGAAAGACGAATACAGAGAAGATACGGGCAGAGTTGGTTGCCAGCGATAGTTGTGATCTTCATAATATCTGTCCTAAAATGTCCTCTTGCAGCCCGTGATGCAATGCTTTCATCACACCACTGTATTTTCAGGGGCCGTATTCTTAAAGCCACTTAAGTCGTAGCTATGCGGTTGCTAAGGCTAAATATCTATAAAGGAGATTCCCTACAACTATGAAATTTGGTCTGGAGGAACAGTCTTTGTAAGACAGTTCCTTCAGAGTAAATTTCATAGTTGTAGGGACTCTCCTTCAAAGAAATTCAGCCTTAGCAACAGCATAGCAACCACTTAAGTTGTTTTATGAATACGGCCCCTGGACTCCACTTTCAGATTCATCCAGTAACATTTACGGTTGGCCCTCGTTTTCTCAAGCACTAATATCTCAAACTACCCTCTCATAACAAGGAATAAAGTTTGTACACTATTCCTATTTTTGTTTGTTCTGTCTACCTTTCAGCTTTAATTATCTCAAACTAATGGTATCTCAAAGTAAATTATCTGGGACCTATTTTTCTTTGTTCTATAATGTTACCTTTCAACCTTTATAATCTGTAAAATTGGTATCTCAAAGTATATTTTCTGGGACCAGAATATCAGTAGTTTGAGATTAACTTCGACTTTGGGATGTCGAGAGCTGGCTGTAATTAAACTACCTGGCCCAGAGGTTATAAAACTTGAGTACATTCTCAAACTCAAAATAAAGCACACTGATTGGCTACATGCTCGGAAGCAGTCGGTCTTTGTGCTTTATTTTGAGTTTGAGATTATTCTCAAGTTTTATAACCTCGAACCCTGGAGCTGAAGTTAGGTATGAGTTTGCATTAACCCATTAATGCCTAGCGTCCCATAAAAGGGACATTGACAAACAGTGCACACCCGGATCAGACGCCGCAGAGCGCGGCGTCTGATAGGTCTTCCCTGTTTGCATAAAATTTACAGCAGTATCTGTCAAAATAACAACAAATAAATAAACCAGACACCCCAAAGATGATGAATGGACTCATCCATTTGATAAGGATAGAAAATTCCACTGGGTATAAACGTTTTCCTTGCAGAATGGTGTGGACCAAGTTAGATGCAGCCTTGGCTCTGGGAGTCCACAGGCCTTTAGGATTCAGCCCCACCAGATAAGGAACTATTTTTATATAAGATTGAAGGTGAATGGTTACGCTTTCAGGCGAAGCAATTCTGGCATTCTCATTTTGCCTCCTGTTTTTAAAAGGAAAGAATTTTCTTCCCGAGGAGAAACTCTTTCCTTTCAGAGTAAATCTCATTGTGGTAGCTATGTTGTCAAGGGAAGCTAGCAGAAAGTCACAAAAGTTGTCCCCCATTTAAAAATGGTGAGAAAATAGTGCGGTGTATACCCCATACGCCTTAATGCACCTTCAGTCGCACCAATTGTCCTGAGCGCCACCAGTTGGTGGTGGTTTAGTCCTGGGCATGGATTGTTGAAAGGATACTAAGGCAATCGGAACACCGCTCGGCCAATTCCGTGAATCAGACTCAAGTTACGGAATTGGCCGAGCGGTGCTCTGAATGATACTTAGGCCGCGTTCACGCGAGCAATGTTTCTATGTCACATAAACTTCAACAAAGAAACTATGCCAATCATTTTGCGTTTACACGCAGCAAATTATTTGTTAAAGAAAATGTGACATAGAATCTTTGTCAAATAAACTTTGGCAATGAAATATTCGCTGCAGTGTTCGCACGACTAAATATTATTCGTCAAAGTTACCTGAAGCAATGAAACAAAATCTTTGTCATATTTTCCACGCTTATAGCAAAGTTCTTTGTTACATAATCTTTAGCAAAGTTCTCCGTTTACACGGACAAATTTAATTTATCGAAGTAACTTTACCTTATATATTTGTCAAAGAAACATTGTCATATTTTGGCATTAAAACGAACACATTTTTCTGTGGCAAACCGTCTTTGTTACAGAAACTTTGCCTGTGTAAACGCAGCTTAAGGCTGACTTTACACATCAGGACCCGGTTGCTCAAAACTAACGATGTGGTTAGTTAATGAAAATAAAATTTTCAAATACGAATAAAAATTCCATTTCTTTGCAAATGAATAAATAAATAAATAAATGTGATTAACGTTAGCTTTTGCTTTTGCACTACAAAAATTTCTCACACTTTTCTTCAGCAATATTAGCACTTTGATTCTTTTATGCATACTGTGAATCTTAATTAACTGTCATTGTTTTTTTCGCGAATACTCAGGCGGCTTTTAAGATTTTGCTTTACGTATACAAACTTTGACATTATTTCATTATTTCAGATTTTAGGGTACGGTCATTTTTATGATATTCGGCAATATCCTGATTCTCTCCCCTGATCCTGAATAGCCACCGCCTGCCACATTACCTACCGTCTGGATTTACTTGACTTATAGTTTTTTGAAAATCAATTACGGAATAAGCCTAATTTGCATATTTTTTACCTCCCTTGAATGCCGCTTATTCCGTTAGGGGACAAATTCAGGATATTGCCGGAGCGTCAGTAATTTTTAAAAATTGTCGACTCATGTGGGAGAGAGGGGCGGGCTCTGCCGCGGATCTTTCAAGCCTTCGCAACCTAGTTCTAGTTCTATCTGGGCTCCCCTGGAGCATCTTCGCACATCCTCGAAGGGAACGGCCAACCAGCGCTGGGTTTGAACCTATGCGGCAGTGGTAGGACAAACTTCGATACTTCGATATCAGGCGCCTCGGGATATCCTCTTCACTTACCATATATCTTGCTGTGCTGTGCATAAAATAACATCAAACGTCTGACGCAAATGCTCTGTTAGCTTCACGTTGCAGGCCACCATTGTTGCTTTGTATAAAACGTCAAACGCTGTTTAGAAAATGACGTAATTGCGCTAATGTAAACGTTACTTTTCTGATCTGTGCGATTTCCGTCCTCTAAGCTCGGTCTCAGTTTGGTCAACTCATGCTCATTTTTTCAGTCAGAATCAGAATTGTTTACTGGTGATATGTACAAAGACAATCATTTATCAAGATCGGTGATCAGGGAATCAGAATCAGAATCAGAATCAGAATTGTTTACTGGTGATACGTCCAAAGACAATCATTCACCAGGACCTGTGAATCAGGGAAGCTAGTCCCTAGCCCTTATAGGAGAAGTAAACTTAGTAACTGAATCCTCTGCACACTCAGCAGCAGAAATAAGTGAAAGGGAAACAGCCCCTAGCCTTTAGAAGAGAAGTAAACTGAGTCACTGAATCTTCTGCATACTCAGCAGCAGAAGCAAGGGAATCAGCCAGGTCAGCTCCTACTTTTTTCGGTAGGTCAACTAGATCTAGTACTCATTTATTCAAATCGCTTTCACTTTGGTGAACTGGCTATAGCAAATTGGCCGTCTACATACCTACATACCTTCCTACCTACGTACCTACCTGCGTGCCTAAGTAACTAACTAGCCAAACAACTAGCAAACCAGCGAACAACAAAGAAACAAAAAAGTATTTAACTGACTGACTGAATGGCCGACCGACCGACCAACTGGCTGAATAACTAACTGACTGACTAACTGACTGGCTGGCTGGTGTTTTGACTGACTGACTGACTTACTTACTTACTTTTACTTACTTACTTACTTACTGTTTATTTTCATATCGATGAAAGTACGATATGATCTGACATGTAAGAGATATTTTATCAATCACAAGCCTCTTAAGACGATATGACCCACAGCACGTACCGTGGTTACACTAATTTTAAGATACATTTATCAGTTCTAGTACAATGCTTCAGAAAGCTATTGATGGAATGACTCAGAGTGAAGATCCTGATAAGCCTGCTCCTTAAGAGTAGCAGGCTTATCAGGATCTGTCTGTAGATCCTGATTAGCCTGCAACTCTTAAGGAACAGGCTTATCGGGATCTACACTGTTTGCCTGGGTACTTCTGCCCCCTTATTTAGAGTAATTACGATATGGTCAGTCTCAGCCACACGCTCTGATTTAGACTTTGGACTTTTCAAACGATAAACGCTTGATGTGTACTATTACTGTTTGTTATATGATGTGGTTTCATGTTCAATTTTTTTATTAATATGGACTTTGATATAATTTGTCATTCTTTGTGTTTGTTATAGATTGCGTGACAGAACCTGGATGCAAAATCAGACTTAATTCACTTTGGACATATATTTTAAAGAGTTCTCTTGTGACAAGGAAGAAAAGGTACAATGCCACTTTTTTTTCTAAAATATTATTAAGAATTGTGAAGCTTATACAAAGCATAGTTTATCAGAAAAAGAAATGCACGGCATCATAGCGAACACTGAAGTCTTACAAGTGTGCCAATATGCGCAACCTAGTCTGAGTATGCCTGATTTAAATGGAGCAAGAGCCCTTTCAAGCATACACTGAACAAAACTTTTTGCATAGAATTAAGCCTTATACCATTTTAGATTCATCTGCCTCCAAATTAGGAAGAACAAATGCACATAATATCATATTCTTGCATTTTACGAGCAGTTCAATCGCTCATGCATTTTCAAATGATGATCTTCTACATTTCAAGGCATGCATTACGGTTTAAACAAACATTAAGACTAAAAAGGGAGCTAATTTAAATACATCAATATTAAAATGAATACAGACAAAAACTTCATGAAAACTGAATACATTTTCATGTTTTTATGATGGACAACTTAATTTGCTTCTGAAATGCCATGATTCTTTGGCAGTTTAACGAAGTTTTATGAATTTTCAAAAATCGTCTATGGTTTACAAAGAAGAGGCCATAACTCTAATTTTACGATAAAGTTTTGATTACAACATTCAATTTCAAAAAGTTGATAAATGCCTAAAATTTTGATTATAATAATATTTAAAAAATATTGTTTAGAAGTTGTATTTCTACAAAGTAGAAAACTGACCAATTAGAAACTTTGTTAAGTGTATCATTGTTTGCATTACTCATCCCAGCGAAAGAATGGTATAATGGTCCTGTATTTCTTGAGAGCCCATTTCAAACCATTATGATGCAAATGCATGAAATAGTGTGAGGTCAAATCCCTGGGCTATAAAATATGGTCATACTGACCTACAAATGGTATGACGTCAGTGACTGTCTTGGAATGTACCATTATTTAGTATTCATTTAACAGTGTTGGAGATATAAAACAAAATCACTGGACCACGAAATGTAAGTCACACCACAGTGTCGTGTTAAACCATTATCCAATGAAACAGCGCTGCCAAACTTACTGGGTCCGTATTCATAAAACGACTTAAGTGGTTGCTATGCTGTTGCTAAGGCTCAATTTCTTTGAAGGAGATTCCCTACAACTCTGAAATTTGGTCTGGAGGAACAGTCTTTGTAAGACTGTTCCTCCAGACCAAATTTCATAGTTGTAGGGAATCTCCTTTATAGATATTTAGCCTTAGCAACCGCATAGCAACGACTTAAGTGGCTTTATGAATACGGCCCATGGACCATAAAATATTGCTCAAAACTTGCTTACATGTGGTACGGTCAATAACAGTGCCAGACTGAACCATTTTCTTTAGAATTATTCAAATCCATGAAATAGTATTGGAGGTATAGAGCAAAATCACTGGGCCATGAAATATAGGTTACACTGACAAATTGTGTGAGACAGTCATGGTAAGCCATTACCCTGTTAGAGTATTGCCTACATTCATGAAATATATGTTGCCGACATAAAGGACAACCACCGGACTATGAAATATAAAACTGGAACTTCAAGTTATATCATCAACCAAAGTTTTGCACCGTTTGATATGAGATACTTTTTAAAGGCTTATCCTTGGAACATTTCTGTTAAATTTCGCCGTTTATGCTTCATCGGATTATGTCATTTATATTTTCATTTTTCATTTTTTTACATTGCGGTTGCTATGACAGCTATGCTAATTAGGTAGCTGGCCTTAAGGAGTATATAAGGCCTGTTTTCATATCTGCTCCACTAAGACAGTTACAGCCAATGCTCAGATTTCCCACAACTGTAATAGCTATAGTAACCATCATGGTAAACGAGCCATTTTGACGTCTCCAAAACGTCACTCCGTTACTGTTGTGGCGACATTTAGAATGTTTCAACTTTACGGCACGCGACGTATGACTTTGTATCGACGCTGATACTACAGTCAAGGGTCAGAAGTGATTCCACAAAAATATTTTCCCATAGACTTTTGTGTATTTACATGTTTACAAGAAATTTGATTCAGTTCTTCCTGACCAAGCAAAAATAATTACTCTGTTTGAAAAGGTAAGTGAACAATGCAATATGCATTTTTACAGAACTTAATTCTGTCCCTTACTTGTAAAGATACAGGTTGTCAAACTTAGCGTGAATTTTGAAATCAACAAGTTTACATTGACGTTATGGCGACGTCCCGGAAAAAACGGACCAAAAACTCAAACGTAGAAATTAAAGCCATGCTGTTTAAATGCATGTTGAACAACTGAAATGAAAGAGATATTCTGCATGCATTTATTCATTGATCCGTTCAACATAAGTGCAAAAATATAATTTCCAGTAAACATAAAAATACACTGAAGTCTATGGGAAAATCAATTTTGTGGAATTACTTTTTGACCCTTGACCCTTTATTTCTGTTACATTTGGATGTAGATGATGTGGCGAACATGGTTTATCATTGGCAGCGCCGTGGCAGTAGTGTTGGCATACAGAGTATTTGTTGTTCTGAACAGAGATATTCCGGCTGATATAGAGAAACCAAATGTGGTGCGTTGGTTGGACGAAGCTGGGAGAATTGGAAACACCTTGGTAGGTCAAAGGTAGAATGTATTAGTATACAAATGTTTGAACAGGTTCAGCGTGGTGTCAGATATGAAATGAAAAACAGCAGAGCAGCCAAGCCTGTGTGTGAGTGCAGACGCGTATCAGACAGCTAAAAGAGCTATCGTTAACACAATTAACTTCATGCATTTGCAAGGTCTCTGCTTCTTCATGTAGATAATTCAAAGTGATATTTTCTATAATTTCAACTGATTTTCTCCCCCCCCCCTTTTTTGATAAGTCTAACCATTTTTCTAAACACTGTACCTGAACAGGATGGGGGCTTTTATTGGATCTCTCTCTGTCTCTGTCTCTCTGAGAGGCGAACCGCACTGAAATAGTCTCAAATGGTCATTAAACCCAGACGAACGAGTAGATCTAATCAAAATAGGAAAATAGACTTTCAACTAGCTGACAGGTGAGTAATTCTAGTGTAAATCGTTTTTAGAATTACTATGGGCACTTCCATGAAACTGTATGATTTTAATCTTCTTATCTTTACAGGCCTGGTTGTGTCACCAGCTCGGTATAGAACACGCGAGTTGGCCGGTTAAGATTATTGTCAACTTTGGCTTCAAGGTTCTCTTGAATGGTATCAGTAACAAAATTGTGAATACCACTGTAAGTATGAGTTTGGGCACATATGGAAAATACAAATTGTAAATTCATGATGAATTGATATACCGTCAGAAGGAAATAACTCTGTCATTTTCATTTCAGGCCTACCTTCCTTTCCAAAAGGATTCGACTCTTAAACAAAAGAATTCGCTCCTCTGGGAGCAATTTATTTTGTTTTAAGTGTAGACCTCCTTTTCGGAACGAAGCAAATTATTTTTTATACGTGTAGACTTCCTTTTCGGAACGAAGCAATTTATTTTGTTTTAAGTGTAGACCTCCTTTTCGGAACGAAGCAATTTATTTTGTTTTAAGTGTAGACTTCCTTTTCGGAACGAAGCAATTTATTTTGTTTTAAGTGTAGACTTCCTTTTCGGAACGAAGCAATTTATTTTGTTTTAAGTGTAGACTTCTTATTCGGAACGAAGCAATTTATTTTGTTTTAAGTGTAGACTTCTTATTCGGAACGAAGCAATTTATCTTGTTTTAAGTGTAGACTTCTTATTCGGAACGAATCAATTTATTTTGTTTTAAGTAGACCTCCTTTTCGGAACGAAGCAATTTATTTTGTTTTAAGTGTAGACTTCCTTTTCGGAACGAAGCAATTTATTTAGTTTTAAGTAGACTTCCTTTTCGGAACGAAGCAATTTATTTTGTTTTAAGTGTAGACCTCCTATTCGGAACGAAGCAATTTATTTTGTTTTAAGTGTAGACTTCTTATTCGGAACGAAGCAATTTATCTTGTTTTAAGTGTAGACTTCTTATTCGGAACGAATCAATTTATTTTGTTTTAAGTAGACCTCCTTTTCGGAACGAAGCAATTTATTTTGTTTTAAGTGTAGACTTCCTTTTCGGAACGAAGCAATTTATTTAGTTTTAAGTAGACTTCCTTTTCGGAACGAAGCAATTTATTTTGTTTTAAGTGTAGACCTCCTATTCGGAACGAAGCAATTTATTTTGTTTTAAGTGTATACTTCCTTTTCGGAACGAAACAATTTATTTTGTTTTAAGTGTAGACTTCCTTTTTGGAACGAAGCAATTTATTTTGTTTTAAGTGTAGACTTCCTTTTCGGAACGAAGCAATTTATTTTGTTTTAAGTGTAGACGTCCTTTTCGGAACGAAGCAATTTATTTTGTTTTAAGTGTATACTTCCTTTTCGGAACGAAGCAATTTATTTTGTTTTAAGTGTAGACTTCCTTTTCGGAACGAAGCAATTTATTTTGTTTTAAGTGTAGACTTCCTTTTCGGAACGAAGCTATTTATTTTGTTTTAAGTGTAGACTTCCTTTTCAGAACGAAGCAATTTATTTTGTTTTAAGTGTAGACTTCCTTTTCGGAACGAAGCAATTTATCTTGTTTTAAGTGTAGACTTCTTATTCGGAACGAAGCAATTTATTTTGTTTTAAGTGTAGACTTCCTTTTCGGAACGAAGCAATTTATTTTGTTTTAAGTGTAGACTTTTTATTCGGAACGAAGCAATTTATTTTGTTTTAAGTGTAGACTTCCTTTTCGGAACGAAGCAATTTATCTTGTTTTAAGTGTAGACTTCTTATTCGGAACGAAGCAATTTATTTTGTTTTAAGTGTAGACTTCCTTTTCGGAACGAAGCAATTTATTTTGTTTTAAGTGTAGACTTTTTATTCGGAACGAAGCAATTTATTTTGTTTTAAGTGTAGACTTTTTATTCGGAACGAAGCAATTTATTTTGTTTTAAGTCTAGACTTCCTTTTCGGAACGAAGCAATTTATTTTGTTTTAAGTGTAGACCTCCTTTTCGGAACGAAGCAATTTATTTTGTTTTAAGTGTAGACTTCCTTTTCGGAACGAAGCAATTTATTTTGTTTTAAGTGTAGACTTCCTTTTCGGAACGAAGCAATTTATTTTGTTTTAAGTGTAGACTCCTTATTCGGAACGAAGCAATTTATTTTGTTTTAAGTCTAGACTTCCTTTTCGGAACGAAGCAATTTATTTTGTTTTAAGTGTAGACCTCCTTTTCGGAACGAAGCAATTTATTTTGTTTTAAGTGTAGACTTCCATTTCGGAACGAAGCAATTTATTTTGTTTTAAGTGTAGACTTCCTTTTCGGAACGAAGCAATTTATTTTGTTTTAAGTGTAGACTTCCTTTTCAGAACGAAGCAATTTATTTTGTTTTAAGTGTAGACTTCTTATTCGGAACGAAGCAATTTATTTTGTTTTCAGTGTAGACTTCTTATTCGGAACGAAGCAATTTATTTTGTTTTAAGTGTAGACTTCCTTTTCGGAACGAAGCAATTTATCTTGTTTTAAGTGTAGACCTCCTTTTCGGAACGAAGCAATTTATCTTGTTTTAAGTGTAGACTTCCTTTTTGGAACAAAGCAATTTATCTTGTTTTAAGTGTAGACTTCCTTTTCGGAACGAAGCAATTTATTTTGTTTTAAGTGTAGACTTCCTTTTCGGAACGAAGCAATTTATTTTGTTTTAAGTGTAGACTTCCTTTTCGGAACGAAGCAATTTATCTTGTTTTAAGTGTAGACTTTTTATTCGGAATGAAGCAATTTATTTTGTTTTAAGTGTAGACCTCCTTTTCGGAACGAAGCAATTTATCTTGTTTTAAGTGTAGACTTCTTATTCGGAACGAAGCAATTTATCTTGTTTTAAGTGTAGACTTCTTATTCGGAACGAAGCAATTTATTTTGTTTTAAGTGTAGACTTCCTTTTCGGAACGAAGCAATTTATCTTGTTTTAAGTGTAGACTTCCTTTCCGGAACGAAGCAATTTATTTTGTTTTAAGTAGACTTCCTTTTCAGAACGAAGCTATTTATTTTGTTTTAAGTGTAGACTTCTTATTCGGAACGAAGCAATTTATTTTGTTTTAAGTAGACTTCCTTTTCGGAACGAAGCAATTTATCTTGTTTTAAGTGTAGACTTCCTTTTCGGTACGAAGCAATTTATTTTGTTTTAAGTGTAGACCTCCTTTATCACAGCAAACAGGAACTCACAAAAGCTGCCCTCCTTTTTTTCCTTGTAAAATGATCTGAAATCATGGATGTCTTTACATACACTTTGAGTAAACTTCAGATTTGGAGCTTCCTTGTGCTAGAGTCAACATTGTAGACCAAGGTCAGTCTTCTCCTGATCAGGTCTTCGCTGTTTGTTCCAATGAATCATACCCACAAATGATACACCAGCCGAAATGATTCGCTACTGAAAATGAGAAACTTAACTTGAATTGTGCACATTGTGTCTTATCAATTAATGTCGATGCAACGTCATTAACTTTCTCGTCCTTACTCCCTGATCTGGATGTAAATTCTTCCTTTTAAACCCCTTTAGGAGTAGACTACATTTCGGAAGATCTTCATAGTCCAGGAAAGCCAACAAGATTTCATAGAAGTATTTCCTCTGGTAAAAATGGTGGAAGCACATAGAATTGTACCCCACCCCTCCCGCCAGATATCTTCTACTGGGACTTAGGTTTTAAGCTGCAACAATAAGTGATAACTGTTGAGATGTATGAAATATTCCTGGTAAACTTGTAAACTTCAGTTGTCCTGTACCACATTTCTTCGGTTATTAGATGTTTTTCCCTTCTAAAACAATCCCGAAACTCTAGATCCGTCTTATAAGACGGATCTAGAGTTGTGATATTGTTTTAGAAAGGAAAACCATAAAACGGACCTAGAGGTTTTTGGGATTGTTTTCGATGGTAAAAGCCCATCACGAAGCCGAATTTCATCGAAGCCGAATTTCGTATAAGACTGGTTTGGATATTTGAGGTCATTCTACAAATGAGCCACGACACGAGAAAACCAACAAAGTGGCTTGTGCGCCATGCGATGACTCAGAACAGCCTGGGCATCCGCCCAGTCTTATCAGAGTCTTTGCTTTGCGCTTAAAAGGGTAGCCAAGGGTCTTAGCTACCTCTATGCGGACAGCAAAGACTCTGATCAGACTGGGCGGATGCCCAGGCTGTTCTGAGTCATCGCTGGGCGCACATGCCACTTTGTTGGTTTTCTCGCGTCGCGGCTGAAGTAGAAAAGTACTGAGTTATAGCCGAATAAATACGTTAATTCTTGATTTCTTGATCTTCAGGTACATTACACCACAGTTGACAATGTTCCGGTCACCATCTTTGTTCCGGACGCTATTCTAGCAGACGACAAGTATACAACCATGGTTTATTTCCACGGCGGGGGATGGACCTGGTTCTCAGTCGGTAAGATCAACCAGAATTTTTTTTTTGAGAAGCTAAGTAAAACTGAGAGAGTTAATAAAAAAATATCTGACTCTTTAAAAGTTGAACACCTGAGAAATAAATTATTCTATTGTATAAATACACATTATCATAATAGTAACTTGATCTGGCGTACTGTATCACGTCGAGTGGATGAGCTCATACCATCAGATCACCCGAGACGCTGTTATAATAAATTGTGTTTATTATATACTTAATGGAACAGTCAACTATTCATACTTGCCAGCGATTGTGTATCGACCCGGATTCGAACCTGCGTGGTAAAGGTATGTAGCTAGTCGTGAGACAAACGCTACCGACTGAGCTATCGTGGCGCGCCATTTGACGTGCTTGTTGACGTGACGTCACTAGTCCCGTTTCTCTGGTTCTCGTTTCTGCGATGCACGTTAACAAATGACGCGCCTGAAGTTGGAACTCAGAAAGAGCCTCGTTTTAAAGGATAGTGATACGGATTCAGAAAACGTCAGTTTGATACGGCTCTCTCTATCAGATGATCAGATAACAGGCAGTTCAAAGGGTGTATCATTGACAGGTATATAATAAGACCCTTTATCATATGACGTCGCATCTGAGAGTGTAATAAAGCCATGCATTAAAAACGATAATCCACTAGTGGATTAATTATGCAAATTACGTCGTAACGTTATGCGTTGACGTCCATAAAACGACGCCTTTTCTAATGGCGAAATCGTGACGTTTTAGTGCAAAATTTGCTTATTAAATGTGATTTTAGCTTCATATGATAAATGGAATCTTGCATTCGTGCTCCTGTATTATTGAATTTATTAAACTCGTTGGTGAAAACGATAAGATGCTCGGCAGAGCCTCGCATCTTATCGTTTTCCCCAACTCGTTTAATAAATTCAATAATTCATGAACACTCATGTAAGATCCTCTATTTATATACAAGACGACCACGAGGCCCTGAAATGCTTTCCCGAGTTGACGTACGTTGCATCTCTTCTGACTCCTGTGATCATGCCAGCCTGTAGTCATGGGCATGTAGGCCATCTTGGTCATATTACCATAACTGTTCGAACATACTCATGTATCTTCGACTCTTCAAGCTCTCCAATCCGAAGATGAGAGTTGTTTTGCCCGTTCTGAATGTTAGGTTGATTATTTTAGGTTTCCCAGTTTTTTTTGTTTTTTTTTCATTTTTATGGTATATCATCACATGGCTTATTCGTTTTTCAGACGTGTATTCTGGGTTTCTTGCCAATCTTGCAACCAGAAATAAACTCCAGATAGTTGCAGCTGAGTAAGTATAAAAAAGTCGATTTTAGTAGCATTTGGTTTGTCCTTCAGTAAGTGAGCATTCACGAGCTTATGTGCCCCAGCAGGCATACAAGGTTGAATCAACATTGAATCAACGTTATGACGTTGAATCAAGGTAGATTCAATGTTGATTCAACGTTGTGTGCCTGATTGGGTGGTTTAGAGGGAAAACCATAAGAAGGATCTAGAGTTTGGGATTTTTGGATAGGAAAAAGCTCATCTCGAAGCCTTATTTCATATGACTGGTTAAGATATTTGGGGTATTCCGTCCAGCTGAGCAGACACACAAAGCAAGGATAAAGACTAACAATTTTGACTTAGGGGCCCACACTGCCAAAATGCAAAATTTAACATTAGTGGGATGGACATTTTCTCCAAAATTTCAGGGGCCCACACCAAAATGTAGGGGCTGTGGGCTACTGGGCCCCTGTTAGTCTATATCCCTGCAAAGTTGAAACAGCATTGAGTCAGCCTTGATTCAACTTCATGATGTTGAATCAGTGTTGAATCAATGTTGGTTCAACGTTTTTTTAACGCTGGACGATCTTTGCAAACTTATTAGTACCTTCCTTTGTGTACTAAGAAAGAATCAAGCTGAAAGACTTTTTAGTATATGGTGACTTTGAGAAACATATCTTGTAGTTTTTTTTGTACAGACATGACATTTGGCATTCTAGATGGCTCGAAAGTTAAGATGAGAAAAAAAAATATATATATTCTTTCTGAAAATTATAGAACAAGATTAATAGAGCTAACACTTTTCTTATGTTTTTAAATTTCAAGATTCGCGAATGGAAACGACAAGTAATGTTTTATTCTTCTTAAAACGTGCAAGTGGTGATAAAATAAAATCATATGAGAAAAGAGCTAAAATTTTGCCGCGACACAACAAAGCCAAAAAAGTGGCATGTGCTTCCAGTGACGACTCAGATCAGTCTGGGCATCCGCCGAGCCTGATCAGTTTTGCTAAGCGCTTAATGGGTAGAGATCTAAGGGTCTAAGCTACCTCCATGCAGACAGCGGACTCTGCTCAGACTGGGCGGATGCCCGGGCTGATCTGAGTCTTCGCTGGGCGCATATGTCACTTTGTTGGTTTTGTCTTATCGCAGCTCAAATACATTGACCATTGATATATTCCCGGTTTAAAAAAAGAAAGAGAAAAGGAACGAAAAACCTCTCGATATTCTAGTTGTAGCATAAGGATTCAGACTTATAAACTAGCGTTTCTTTCAGGTACAGAAAGGCTCCCGAGCACATCTTTCCAGCTGCCTTCGAAGACTGTCTTACTGTCACTAAAGGTCTCCTGAAGAGAACTGGTCAGTTTAAAATAAAGAACAAAATCATTTTGGCGGGAGATGGTTCTGGCGGGAATCTTGCCGCCGCAGTTTCGCAGACGATAAAAGGAAAGAAAATCCTGATGCAGATTTTAATAAACCCTGCTTTGCAATTATTGGACTTTGAAACTCCGTCATATCAGGACAATAAGAATACATTGCCTGGAATATCGTCTGCGTATAGAAATGGGCACCATTGGTTGTCGTACGCTGGGATTTCTAAAGACTTCCTTCAGATAGCGCTCGAGAATGCTCACGTCTCTAAAAAAGTCAGGAATTCCATTTTTAGCACTTATGTAGACAGTGAGAAGTACCTACCATCGTATCATAAAGTAACCAAAAGAAAAACCAAACGAGATTTTAACAGCAACTTCATAGTGTCGTCTGCATTTCAGAACTGCATTACTGATCCACGGTTAACGCCGATGATGGCCGTTGACGTGAAAGGAGTTCCAAATGCTTACGTAATTACGTCACAGTATGACGTGTTCAGGGACGAGGCTATTATGTTCACGCATAGATTATTTGATAATCAGGTAAAAGTTAAATTGGAACATTACACAAAGGGTTTCCATGGCTTTTTCTTATTCTCTGGTCCAGGACCAATTAAATTTGATGTCAGCAAACAAGCGCTGGATGATCTTGTAGAATTCATTGATATGAATGTTCACGGAGGAGCAGGAAATTAAACTGTAATAGGCAATATTATAAGGTGTACCAATACATCTCCATATTTTGCGGAGATTATTTTACAAAGGGGAACAATTTTTGTGACATTCTGTTTGCTTCCCTGGAAGACGAGGCCCTTCCAAAAGGAGATTAAAGGAAAGAATTTGCTCCAGGAGGATCAAATTTAAGAGTTGACTTTCATTGAGAAGTGGGAAAAAAATGAAATTGACATAGTGGTTTTCTTGAAATTGTACCCAGTACAATTTATTTAGGCTCATTTTGAGTCCTTCACAAACTGATGATTCTAATATAATATTACCACAGTGAATGGCATGCCAAATGTACAAAGAGTCTTACAACATCGGTTTGTAAATTACAAACCTCTGTTTGAACTTCTAACCTGTGTTTGAAAACCACTTTCATAGGTTTATGGTTTTCTAACATGGGTTTTAAACACTAGTATAGGTTTAATAATCTGATATTTTGATTAAACGTCCAAACCTATGTTTTTACAACATTATATATGCCATGTGCACAATTGGTTTACAAACATAGGTTTGTAAAAAAACATCACGGATTTTTATTGAAACGTTTGTTTGAAAACCACTATAATTGGTTAATGGCTTTCTTACTGGGTTTCAGAAACCTGTGATTGTGAATTCAAAACCTATGTTTGACCTCAAAACACGAGATTTATAAACCTATTTTTGTAAATTACAATCACGGATTTTTATTTAAATCTATATTTGAAAACCACTATCATAGGTTTATGGTTTCTAACATGGGTTTTTAAAACCTGTGATTGTGAATTTAAAACCTATTTTTGAACTCAAACCCCATGCCTGATATCTATAAACTTATGTTTGAAGACTTATTGTGCATAATGGCAAACATAATTTTGTACAAACACAGGTTTGAAAGTAAAAGCATTGGCTTCAAAACGTTTACGAAACCTATGACTGAGTTCTAACAACCCATGTTAGAAAACCATAAACCTATCATAGTGATTTTCAAACATAGGTTAGGAGTTCAAACATAGGTTTATCATTTAAAAACCTATGTTTGTATACGTATTGTGCTTGTGGCTTGCCATATATAGTGGCACATTGATTTTTTTTACAAATTCAAATCAAGAAGGATGTCAAACAGGTTATTGAGGGGGGGGGGGGGGGGGGGCAGGTTGGGGTTTATGGTCTGTTCCACAGTATTTTAGTCTATTCAGGTCAGTCCAACCAGAGTTATGTTTCGTTTCTAGTCTTTAGAAACCCTTCAGCCGACATGATAGGACCCAGAATTCTATACGTGATGAAAAGATTAATCACAAACTAGCTATAATTTCATGTATTTATTACTGTGTGTAAAACATAAATCATATAAATTATCAAGAATACAAAACAATCACGGAATAAAAATATTATCTTTATTAAAAATGTTATGAGCAGTGTCTTTATTTTATTTCGAGCATTTGTGATTTAAAAGAAAGACTTAAAAAAACTTAAAAAACTTATCAAACACACATTTTAAAATTGTAACATAATTTTCACACTCAAACGTGTTTAAATTCAAAGATCATGCTTTTATATACTTAGTCAAAGAAGTAACGATACCAACTATTGTCTATATTTTCAAGGAACCCAGAGTTTATTGGAGTTAACTGAGGCTCGTGTATGTTTGGGGAGACGCAAAGGAACTGTTCCTTTGTTCAACAAAATAGTTTTACTAAGAAAATTGTCAATCCATACTTTTCCTCATAAGAGTTATCTGGCAGTATTCGATAGGAGTTAATGTGAATGCATCTCATTACTGCGCATGCGCAGTAATAAATTTTGTATTGCGTAGAAAAGTCCATACTGCATTAACATCGAAAAACAATTAAAACGTCCAATATCTTGTACTCAGGCTTTACATGCGAGGTTCAAATTCTTCAAATTTTGAGATTATCTCCCTTTGAATTAAAAATATTGCGAATTTCAAGGTATCATTATTACTGTACCTGTCCGTCTTTTTTCAAAGTTTCTTCATAAACATTTTTGCTATGTCATTGTTTTCATTGCATAATTACAAAATTGGAAGAATCGTGACGCGCCCGCTAGCTGTTACAATTTCAAATTTGTCTGGAAATCCCACTGAAAGTGTCATTTAGACAGTCCTTCATGGAATCACAGTACCCGGAGTTGTTGATCAAATGTTCGCACCCAAAGGGGTCAAATTTTAATTTCTTTGGCATGCAGCCTTGCCTAAGTCCTGTTCTAGTGTATGGAGCACGGAATCTCGGAAAGCATTATTCACAAACCAGTTTTAAATGAGTTTAAAATTGAGCAATTTTTATGATGTTACTCTGTGAAAATGAAAAATTACCCATTTCATATTCAAACGACCACTATAGCATGTGTAGTCTTAAGAAACCAAAACGAATAAATATGTTCAATAGAAAATTGGATACTCTTCTGAAGTCAGTAAGAAACGGAATGTTCATAACTTCCGCAGTTGCCATGGCAACACAATGAGTTTCAAGTATAGGAACTTTTTTGACTCAGTATACATTACAATGTAATTGTCCAAAATATTTGGGGACATCTTCACAAATGAATTTTCAAACGTTATTGTTAATCGTCATTTAAAGTGTATGGGCACACCTCCATGTTTTGCCTCCATTTTACAAGGGGAAGCAACTTTTGTGACTACCTTTTTGCTTTCCTGGAGGATTATTTTTTTCAGAAATGGGATCAGCTTTTACAGAAAAGAATTTGCTCCTCTTGGAGCAAATTCTTTCCTTTAAGAGTTGATCCCGATTGAGAAGGAAAACAAAAGTGCAAATGGCAGAGTTGCTTCCCCTGAAAGCGTATCCCTTCACCTTAAGAAGATCAATGTTCACATTATATCAATATGCACACTATTTAGCCTAAGGTGTACAGATCCACTTATTTGCAATATAAAATGATACAAAGGCCATAATGAATTAATAAATTACTAGATTTTCTTTATTCTTCATTTACATGTTGTTGTGACTATAACTTCACACAGGCCCCCTTCTCTAATAGCCCTGACCCACTTCTACACCAAGAGGTTTCGAAGATTGTCGGGCTGAAGTTTTTATTTTCATTATATTTTCTTTTATCACGACAGCAGTTACGTCTGTATTTATTTATTTGCTCCCTACCACGCCAGCCCGCCCCATCCCGCTCCCCGCCTTACAAGCCTCAGTTATACTCCACAACAAATAGTACATATTGTTTCTAAGAATCATTGAGGACAATAGTCCTGGTGGACAACACAAAGGGCAAGGGAAAATCTAGAATTTCATTCAGCATGTCCTCAGTCAGATCCGAATTGGCCCTGAGTATTAACAACAATTAACCCAGAGGGCACACAACAGTGAAACAATGTCATTGTTGAAACAACAGCTTTCCAACATAGCCGTGGCACGTCACAGAGCTTCAGATAAGAAGGGGTAATAGGGATTATTTAAGGATAATTCTCAATATTTCTATCCATAAAAGCATATGTTGTGACCTCTCATCAAAACCGTCTCACTGAGACGGTTCTGTTGAGGGGTCACAACAGATGCTTTTGATGATGAAATATTGAGAAATATCCCTAAATTATCCCTGTTACCCTTTCTTATCTGAAGCACTGAATTATGTTGTTAGCCCAGTAGGTAAATCAAATAAACTTTCGGATTATAACAATACTGGCATGCCTGGAAATTGAGCATTTCCATTTCCACCTGGAAAATTAAAAATTTTAGCTTCTGCACGTGCATTGCAAAAATGTAACAACGCTATTCGACTCATATATACTCAAAAAAACATTTAAGGGTCAAACTTTTACCCTGAGATTTCTGGAACATTTCAAACATTTGGTAAAATAAATCATTTCTACCTTCCATTTTAATCATTTTACAAGTTTTATACACATGAAGCTTGAACTTATAGCCTTTGTCTTGACCAAGGTCAAGCTTTAAGTCAAACAACCCCTAAAATGAAAGTTGTTTGAATTCCCATAGAGAATTGATAGTGTGTCAGTTTGGTCGGGAATAACTTCTAAAATTGCTATGAGTTTTAAACTTCTTATAGCTTGCTGACCTTAAAAATGATTAAACTTGATGACTATCGGGGAATTTTTCAAAAAATTCATGAATTGGCGAAATCGAAAATTTTGGTGAATTTGTTCCCTATGGACTTCAAAAAACTCTGATTTTGAGGGTAGTGTGAATTGAACTTGGTCAAGATATAGGCTATATTTTCAAACTTCATGTGTACAGAACTTGTAAAATGAATGAAGCGGGAGGTGGAAATGATTTATTTTACCAAATGTTTGAAATGTTCCAGAAATCGCGGGGTAAAAGTTTGACCCTTTAATATTTTTTTCGAGTATATATCAAAGCATATTAGCGCAAGATTTTATCTTTATAAAAAATGTTGGCGTTCTCAAAAAACTGCTGAAAACAGCCAGGTAAAATTTCGGTTTGGCCATTTTCAGGCGTTCTGTGATAAAACCACACATTCTTTTACTTCAAATAAAAATTGTGTGCACAACAAATATGCTTCTCATAGATGCGAATCGAGCATCGGCTTGAAGTTTTAATTTTTCATGTGGGAATAAATTGCACGTTTTTCAGGTGTGATTGAGCAGATAATTGGGAAAAATCGTACTAAAATACTATTCTTAAGCAAAATAAGTAATAGTTACAATAATATTTTGGGAAAACTGACTATATGTAAGTCATCTTCTTCATGTATAATACAGCTGACTCTGAGTCTCGTAATCTCTAACACTGAAATTTTAAAGTATTCTCTTATATCAAAGAATATATTTTGGACACAGTTCCTATTTTTGGAGTCACTACTTAAATACTGATTTAAAATAACCTTATTCAATTTGAGGTATATCTGGTAAAATTTCTTAATTATTCTAAAACTAAGACTGACTTGTCGTAGCGACATGAATCTTAGCGGAGTTTGGCTTTCGTTCTTTTAAGTTGTTTTGGCTTTTTGCGGGTCCTTGCTGCATCGGACATCTCTTTCATGATGCCCTTGTGTGTCGCCTTTATCGAGATGCAGTGGTTAAGGTGGCTTGATGGGGGCGCCTGCGCTCCGAGAGGTAATACGTAGGCGTCTCTTACCTGATGTCTGCAGCTAATGTGTCCCGCGGAATGTGACAGTAAGTGTGGCTCGGAGAGGGATGCTCGTTGCCTGCCGAGACCTGCCCATCATCTCTTTCTGTCAAACTTTTGGGGTTTAGAGACTCTTAAGAAGTTAAATACAGAAACGCGCGTCTGTCGCACTAAATTTGGTATGAGTATAATTGAACTTGGTCAAGATATAGGCTATATTTTCAAACTTCATGTGTACAGAACTTGTAAAATGAATGAAGCGGGAGGTTGAAATGATTTATTTTACCAAATGTTTGAAATGTTCCAGAAATCGCGGGGTAAAAGTTTGACCCTTTAATATTTTTTTCGAGTATATATCAAAGCATATTAGCACAAGATTTTATCTTTATAAAAAAATGTTGGCGTTCTCAAAAAAACTGCTGAAAACAGCCAGGTAAAATTTCGGTTTGGCCATTTTCAGGCGTTCTGTGATAAAACCACACATTCTTTTACTTCAAATAAAAATTGTGTGCACAACAAATATGCTTCTCATAGATGCGAATCGATCATCGGCTTGAAGTTTTAATTTTTCATGTGGGAATAAATTGCACGTTTTTCAGGTGTGATTGAGCAGATAATTGGGAAAAATCGTACTAAAATACTATTCTTAAGCAAAATAAGTAATAGTTACAATAATATTTTGGGAAAACTGACTATATGTAAGTCATCTTCTTCATGTATAATACAGCTGACTCTGAGTCTCGTAATCTCTAACACTGAAATTTTAAAGTATTCTCTTATATCAAAGAATATATTTTGGACACAGTTCCTATTTTTGGAGTCACTACTTAAATACTGATTTAAAATAACCTTATTCAATTTGAGGTATATCTGGTAAAATTTCTTAATTATTCTAAAACTAAGACTGACTTGTCGTAGCGACATGAATCTTAGCGGAGTTTGGCTTTCGTTCTTTTAAGTTGTTTTGGCTTTTTGCGGGTCCTTGCTGCATCGGACATCTCTTTCATGATGCCCTTGTGTGTCGCCTTTATCGAGATGCAGTGGTTAAGGTGGCTTGATGGGGGGGGGGGGGGCGCCTGCGCTCCGAGAGGTAATACGTAGGCGTCTCTTACCTGATGTCTGCAGCTAATGTGTCCCGCGGAATGTGACAGTAAGTGTGGCTCGGAGAGGGATGCTCGTTGCCTGCCGAGACCTGCCCATCATCTCTTTCTGTCAAACTTTTGGGGTTTAGAGACTCTTAAGAAGTTAAATACAGAAACGCGCGTCTGTCGCACTAAATTTGGTATGAGTACGTTTATGTTTTTTTTACATTTCAACTCTTTTTATCTAAAAAAAAACTGGTCCCAGAAAATTTACTTTGAAATGCCAGTGGTTTGAGATGAACTTCGACTATATCGGGAGTTGACTGTATATCAGTAAAATGATTATCCAATTAAAACTTTTAGCAACCATAATGCATCTTTCAAAATGGCTGCTTTAGGTTCCCTCATTTTTTTATAAATTTCAAAGCATTCCTAAATGTTTTGTTTTTGTCTTGTCGCCACTAGGTTAGCAAGAGAGATAATCACAGGGTATAATTGATTCCGCCAATTTTCGCTTCCTGCAGAGACTGTCCGTCATATTGGCTTCCGCTGAGACTGTCCGCGAACTCTTGCTTCCTGCAGAGATTACTGTCCTCGTAAAATGGCTTCCTGCCGAGACTGTCCGCGTGAATCTGCTTCCTGCCGAGAGCCTCGGCAGGAAGCAGAATCACGCGGACAGTCTCGGCAGGAAGCCATTTATCATGTACAGAAGTCTCGGCAGGAAGCAAAAGATCGCGGACAGTCTCGGCGGAAGCCAAATATGATGTACAGTCTCTACAGGAAGCGAAAATTAGCGGAATCGATTATACCCTGTGATAATTAACGGGGCAGTTTGATGTGATAACATTACTTCCCTCGCCAGCCTTAATACATTCCGATATGTTGACGAATTCAAGCTTTGTCAATCGATACAAATATATAAAATATAAAGAAGGAATGTGTATGCCAACCATTGTTGCCTTGGGAAGCATATTTAACTGTTATTTGCCGATGTAATTTACTTTATTTTTCAAGGTTGTAAAAACATACCTTATATTATTCGGACCACACGTTTTTTTCATGAATTAATCTTTGCCGGATCCCCACGAGAGGCACCAACATTGATATTTATGCATGAAACTTAACGCATTTGTGGATTTCAAGTGGATTTTCTTTATAACTGTATGCAGTTTTCCGTGGACGTTAAGCATCAAATCAATCAATCAATTATGCAGTTTTGATCCATTCTTAGTCCGTTACCCTTTCACCTATATTCGATCAACCACATCTTGTTTTTATCTGTGGAATTCTTCAAGTTATAGCAGGTTTTATTATTAATAAAAAGAATCACCCAGGGGTTTCTTCCCAATATATAATCCTAGTTCAATGTCCAATGCCTGATAAATACCTCAATGACATTAAGGTGGATGGGTTAACTACAACGTTTCTAGGATCAAGTCATGTAAGTTCGGACAGCAGGTAAATTCGGACATACCATTGCAAACAGTGAAAATCTAGATGAGACGGCTCATAATGAGCCGTCTCATCAGGATTTTCACTGTTTGCCCAAGTATTTTTGTTTTAATTCCAAACAACTGACATATATAAAGGAAACAGTGTCACTGTCCGAATTTACCTGCTGTCCGAATATAGCTGACTTGACCCTAATGCCATTTTTGCAAAAAGGAATAACTTTTAATTTTTCTGACTTCCTGTTTTCTACCCTGAATAAAAGAACCCATCGAAATTGGAGTCAACTTATTGAGGAGCAAATTCTTCCCTGTAAGAGTTGGCCTCATTTAGAAAGAGGCAAAAATGAAAATAGCTAAGCTGACCTTGTTTCTTTGTGGTGTCCCGATGTCTCAGGTAATTACGGTACGCTAATTCGTAATTCCATCAAAAAAATCATAGGGGAAATTAATAAAAATATCGGTCAATTGATTTACGATATTGATATTTTCATGGACGGAAAAATTATATTGCACACTTCGCTGACTTTCTATAAGACTTAACATTTTATAAGCCCGATGGACGCAAAACATATCTTCATGCAAATGCAAAATCCTTATATTCAGACAATATTTCTGAACTTCGCGTATGCTTTAGATAGCTTTTACAAAACGGGACAGCCGCTAATATTATATCATTTATCAACAATACCAAAACTGAGTCACGAGAAAAGATCCCTTAGGCATATGTAAAGACTAAATTCAGCCTGTTCATCTGCATAATCTGCTTAGAACCTTCCCTGTTTCCAAAGAGATATATGGGTCCTGTAAAATCTATGCGGATGCGCATCTGCTATCTGCACTATCTAATCAGCCTTAACTGTTTCCATGAAAATATATGAATCTTTTATCATATGACGTCGCATCTGAGAGTGTAATAAAGCCATGCATTAAAAACGATAATCCACAAGTGGATTAAATATGCAAATTACGCCTTAACCTCATGTGTTGACGTCAATAAAACGTCGAGTTTTCACAAGGCAAAATCGTGACGTTTTAGTGCAAATTTTGCTAATAAAATGCGATTTCAGTGTCTTATGATAAATAGAATCTTGCATTCGTGCTCGTGTATTATTGAATTTATTAAACTCGTTGGTGAAAACGATAAGATGCTCGGCACAGCCTCGCATCTTATCTGTTTCCCCAACTCGTTTAATAAATTCAATAATACATGAGCACTCATGTAAGATCCTCTATGTAAAGGTAATGTGGATGCACAGGCTGATCTGAATTTTAGCTGTTCGAATACGCTACAAATCATCGTTTCTCTAGTTTGCTATTGCAGAATCAAAGTAATGATATGAGCTGCGACACGAGAAAACCAACAATGTGGTTGTGCGCCCAGCGTAGACTCAGATCAGCCTGGGCATCCGCCTAGTCTGATCAGAGTCTTTCCTAAGCGCTTAAACGATAGCTAAGGGTCTAAGCTTCCTTCATGCGGACAGCGAAGACTCTGATGAGACTGGGCGGATGCCCAGACTGATCTGAGTCTGCGCTGGGCGCACAACCACTTTGTTGGTTTTCTCGCGTCGTGGCTCATATATTATGCATGACAAATTCACGACAAAATATCCTGTGTCAAACATGCTAAAAATGAGCAATTATTAATATACAACTCAATTTTTGCTCAGCACCAACCCTTTTATTGGATTGTTTTAAAACTTTATCTTATAGTTTAGTCTAAAATTTGCAAGAATTTCAGGAACTGTTGATATTTATTTAAAAACAAAACAAACATAGAATTCCACTGCATGTTTTTGATCTAGAAACGGAGTAAAATGGGTAAAAAAATTCAATACGTAACAAATATGGAGTTGTATATTTTAACAAATGTACATGTATAACCTAACAAAAGTACATATAATATGATTATGCTAACAAGTGATGAGTGATGCTGCCTATCAAAAAAATGGACAAGTACTCAGTGTAACTCATGACGATTAATTTGAGCTAATTCCCTGGATGGTCTCCTCCAGAGCAGTATCTAAATAGTCCAGTTTGCAAACATTAAAGCTTGGTTTCCAAAATGGCATACTTATATGGTTGACCTCCACTGAAGGCAAACATGAAACTGACAGAGTTACTTCTGCTGAAAGTAAACCCGTCTACATTAAAGGAAGGCAGATGATTCTTGTCAGAAAATTTAGCAAGGTTAGGTAAGCATTCTACAGTCTAATAACAATATGTATTGAGTTTACATCTTCTGAACACATTACAACAAGTTAGGACGTGCAAAAGATATCAACTTGGTATGAGTGTCGGAAAAAACTGTGTTTCGCAATATGCAGACTGCGCAGGCCCAAAAAGGCATATACAAATGTGCAGTCTGGTCAAAACATTCATCGCTCGTCATGAAATAAATGTAATAATCATCACTATTTCTGTTGAGGGAGCATACTAAGATGGACAAAGCCAACCTATCCTGATGTTCTCTAGACACTGTCTATTCCAAACCATGAACTGTAAATGCTAGACCAGACAGCAGACAGGTTTACCAGCAGGCACAAAATTATGAAACAACGTTGATTCAACACTGTAATGTTGAAACAACTTTTGATTCAACACTGTAATGTTGAAACAACTTTTGATTCAACACTGTAATGTTGAATCAACTTTGCTTCACCATTGTTTTGTGCATACTACGTCGAGTATGCGCAGTTGGCGTAAGTACAAATAAAAATTTCGCCACAACGCATTTAATGATAGTGACAATGACTTAACAATGAGGTAGTACTAACATGAATAAATTACATAAATGTAACAAATATAAAATTCATTAATAAATAATTTCAGTTTAAAAAGGTTTACACCACAGCCCTTTTGCATTCTAATTTTTTTACCAACCCTGAATTAATTGGATGGATTTTTTACCCTAAATTTTCAGGCATGAATGTCAAGGCAAACAGAGAATATCCAGATTCAAGTGCTTTAATGAACAGTCTGATCAGGAGTTTTACTGTTTGCCAATTGCTCCTGATAGGGCAAGGAGACATGTTGAAATAAAAAAAATAATTGAGTCCGATAAAGAATGGGTGACCTGTCCTGATACTTAGGGTAAATTCGACATTGAAAATACATCATTATCAAGCAAAAATCATGTGATATGTTTAAGATTTTGTAAAATAAGACATTGTTAAAAATTATCACATCCTATTCAGCGCCATTACAAAACCAACAGTTAAGTTTATTTGCATTAACAAACATCACAGATTCACAGGAAAATTGAGCCACACCACCACAAAACCAACAAATTCCTTCTTTTAAAAGCTGAGTCAACTCACCTATAGGAAGCCTGCTCCTAAGTCTACGCACACTCTCTGTAACTGATCGAGAATCATAAATATGTAAATGGCTTTCAACCCATACAATTACAGCCCTTGGTATGACCATAATGTAGAAGAGGTCTTAACTGTAAAGCCGTTTTTCTATGATCTCGACGTCTTAATAAAATAAATACAGCTATTATACAGGTTCTAATGAGCCATGCTTTCATAATGATACTCGACACCCTCGGCATGTGTGTTTTGACCATAGTATATTATACGCGGTATAAAACCACTCTGATATGATTCTCGATTAGACGTTTAAGATACCTGTAGTCTTAAGTTTCTTTTCCTATAATGGCGCATGTTGGCATGACTTCGGCTCTGAGTTAGGCTTTGGTCCCTGAAACAAGTCTTGTCTGAGATTGTGAAACGCACACATAAGTCTGATCACATTTTACCATACTACTTAAGTCTGGATTTTGTAGAATTCATATAATCAATAGTAGGGGTTATTGTTAGAGCATGTTGTACAGGCCATTTCGAAGAAGCCAGCTTGCCAAAGCTGTGTTCGCCCAAGTGACGTCTCATTACCCAAGTAGGCATGCACTCTTCAATATTAGGCAAACAGCACTGAAACACTAACTGTTTGGATTGACACTGGTTCCACATTGTTTCAACGTTGTTTGGCAAACAAAACTAGTCCCAGCAGACAATATCAGCTCAACAACATTTCATCATCGTTGTCGTCGAAGCCAAGAGATTCAGTATCATCATCATTGATTCGAATGCAAGACTTAGACTTAGATACAGAGACTGTTCTATATCCTTGAGATTTTGTTCTAAATCCTTGAGATTTGTTTCTACATTTTCGTCTACGTCTACAACAGAAGCAGCCGACCAGCACTATTAAGAATATCACAACACAAAACACAACGGAAGCTAACACAATATAAACAATGTATCTGATTGGTGGAGGACATGAGCACGAGGGGTGTAGGTCAGTTCCGTTTCCAGAACATGTTATGTTTGCTACAAATGGTCCATGTTCGTTTTGAACAAGCCAGAAGCTATCGAGTATTTTATTGTCTGTAGTATCCCTCTGGTCGAAGTAGAGATGAGATCTGTTGTGGATTTCTAGAATGCCGATGGTAAAATGGCTGGCAGTATCAGCTCTGAATGCTGACCACTTGTTTGATATACCTGCAATTGAAAAACAGTAGAAACTAATAGTAGCGATACTGATTATAACGCTTTTTGGATATATTATTATCAGGTCATGGTTTTTATTAACACTAAACAACAAAGAATGTAAGGCAAATCATAGTCTAGATTATATTTCCTGGTCCTTTGGGATCATTGGGCTCATTTGGAGTCATTTTGAAAATAGAGTTCTGCTTAAGCTGGTGCTAGGGGGCGTGCCAGTGTTGCGCATTTTATTACTGGTCATGAACAGACTCAATTTAACCGAGTCTGCTATTTTCATTTCTTTGGTGCATTCCTTGCTTTCAAAGGATCTAACTATTCAAAACTTATTAGTATACGATAGATGGTCTGAAAACGCCCGGACTTCTTTTTACTCTTTCTCAAAAACCGTTTAATATTTTTCATTTTTTTTTTGGTCAAAGTACTCCCCACCTATGTCTATACATTTTTACCATCTTCAAGGGACCTTTTGTATTCCCTGTGCAAACCATGGAGTAGCTCTACTTAGATGACATAGTTACCTTTGGAATAAGCTTTGTGAGGTTGTGGAATATTTGCAACAATTGTAAGAAAATGTGGGAAATGCCGACTTTAAGTTAAAACCAAAGAAATGCAAGTTGTTTGCAAAATCAGTTTCATTCCTGAGCCATATTATTTTTACGAAGCTTTTGCAACTGACCCTGAGAAGGTAAAAGCTGTACAGGTATGGTCCGTACATGTACATGAAACAGAAGTAATGAATTTCCTAGCACTGTGTGGATACTATAGAAGATTCGTTAAAGGATATGCTGAAATTGCAAAACTTTAACATATATTGACAGAGAAGTAAAGACGTTTATCTAGAAAAAAAGAATGTCAGCATGCGTTTGAAAAATTGAAGAAACGACTGACAGAAGCTCGAATCCTTATATATCCGGACTTTGAAAGAGAGTTTATTCCTGACACTGATGCATCTTGATATAATACAGGTGCTGTTCTCTCACAGAAAATTAATGAACAGGTAAGAGTACTTTGCTTTGGAAGTCACACTCTTTCTAAGTCTGAAAGACACTGCAGTTTTACGGCAACGAGATACTATCAGTAGTTTATTTTGTAAATAAGTTCTGAAAAGTAAGATCCTTTGGAAGCAAGGAAGACATCAAAGACCTTCAAAGAACAGAAAATAGCAGACTCGGTTTAATTGAGTCTGTTCATGACCAGTAATAAAAAATGCGACACCAGCCACGCCCCTAGCACCGGCTTAAGCGGAACTCTATTTTCAAAATCACTCAAATAAAATCAATGATCCCAAAGGGCCAGAAAATATAATCTGCACTATGATGGTGTACGAGGAGACGTTTTACGGCCGCCACACGGCACAAACACTAGCTGCAGTGAAGATAAATGAAGTTTTTATATTATCTACTTGGACGAAGATTTGTTATAAGAACGGACCACAGTGCACTTAAATAACTCATGAGAACGAAAGATCTAGAAGATTAAACTGCAAGATGGGATGTTGCATTAGATATATATCTGAATGGCAACAACAAGTAAAGCTCTGAATAGTATTTGCAGATTTAATTTTTTAATTCTTTTATATGAAAGAAAATGATTTTGTTTATTGGCCATGAATACCATAAACATTATATATTGTGTAAAGGTTCAATAAAACTGTTATTTTATCATAAGATATTCACCAGAAATTCCATGTCTTATATAAGTAATGAAAAACAGGGCCATAAAATAGTTGTTAACATCATGTGTGCTCCACCAAGTATAGAGTAGATAGCTTAAAGACTTTGTTTTAAACAATTACGTATATTAATCTGAATGACTTATCTGAAAGAAACACACAATGTTAACTAATGGGTCAGCATGACTGTCATAAGCTATTGGAAAAAAACTCTTCTGATGAAATATGTAAACAATCCGTTTAATGGTGTTAGTATTGAAAGATTTTTTATAAGAAAAGGATTATTTCGTACAACATATGAAGCAGTTGATTAAATGTTAAACACTTTTATATATTGAAGTTACATTATATCAGTGGAGTGACTAACGAAAAAGAGAAAACTGCATTGGAAAGATCCAAAAGATACAAGGTTCGGAATTGAAGGCGCTTCCACAGACTCTTTCATAATGATGACTATATCGCTTTATCCAGTGGCATCATTCTAGCCGATTATAAAAGCTGATTAATGATGAAAATTCAATAAACGTTTAATCACTATTATGCACGTCCCTAACCATTCAAATAGGTGTAGTCAACCTTTATAGTCAGATCTGGGTTTTTTAACGTTAGCTCATATCAAGGACTTAATAAAAGGAATTCGAAAAGAAATAAATGAACTTTAAAATGTATGACATTAAGGTTTTAGTCTGAAAATAAAATCTAATTGAGTCACAAGAAAAAAAATTAGAGAGTATTTTGTTTATGGGTTTGTACAACGTTTTATTTTCTTTTCCTAGATCTGGGCACATGTTACTTGTGGACCTAGGCTGTTTGCTCTTACATGTCTGTCCCAAATACTTAAGGTTATTAAAAATAAAGATATACCTGTCGTTGAAGACATCCAGTCAACCCCTTCAGTACTCCCGGCAGCCCCAGATATTATATGGACAGGTGCTTTGGGGCTGTTATAGTCGTAACTGAATACCTCTTCATTGTACGTGGGCCACAATCGTTCGTATGAGTGTTCGTGAGCCTGGATAACTAGATCTACACCTTGAGCATGAAATAAATCTTCAAGACTGAAAAGACAGGACTTTAAAAGCTGTAGACACAGAGAGTTTTGAACCAATGGTAAACAACTTCATGAAATACTGGTGTAATTAATGTTAAAACTACTCGAAGTTGCTTCTGTTCCAGGACTAGCTCCATTTAAATGCAGTAGCCAAATCGGAAGCATGATACACACAAGCATGTTTTTTACCCCTGAAGGGGAAGTTATGCCTGTATGTAGCTGGTAATGAAATATTGTATACGTCATAAAAGTTCAATATGTCAGGTCTTAGATGCGTTTTGAATTTTTTTTGTCAATTTAGAAAAAAAAAAGACTTCAATAAGTCCCAGCGTTTTCGCATAAAGGCATCTACATCCTTGGGAAATAGCCATAATGATATTCTGTAGTTAATGTTAAATACATAATTTCCATGTAATTTCCGGACTATTATAGTCCGTAAATTACATAGAAGCTAAATATTTGACATAAAATGATCTGTTTTGAGATGGAAATGACAGACTCAGGAGGCACGTGCTATGGATTCAGTCCCTTTGAACTCTTTGGGAACATCGTAACAAATATTGGACCAACAAAATGAACATTTCGAAATGGTTAAATATCGTCACAACTTACCCGTATTTTACCCATCGATGTGTAAACCGGTTGGTGCAATCGTCGCCATTGTTATTTGAGCAGTACATGGGCCGATGACCGAGCGCAATGATCCAAGGTCTCTTATGTCTATTCTCATTGGCTTTTATCAAGTCTTGAAGTAACCAATTAAACTGAGAGCACACATAATTTTCGTTGTCGGTAAAGAACACTTCCGTTGAGTAGCTACAACATAAAGATTAATATATATACATATAGGATGATATATGTTTAGAATATGGTCCATAGTTTCGTCGGTTGGCGTGTACCTAATTATGCACATTTGTTTAGTGGTGAACTTGACCCAGGAGTTAAAAGACATGTAAATGGAATAAAAAATCACTTTGTGATATTCTATACAGTCGCAGATATCGTTATAAAACAAGGAAAATGTAGAATAAATATCTGGCATACTTAAATATCAGTTTTCTTATGTTATCATCGGTGAAAGTGACACATTTTGAAATAAGTGCATACCATTTTAGCAATACTACGGCTAAAATGTTTAGGCATTTGTTTGCTTTGTCCAACATGTTTAACCAAATACATAATTTTCACTGAGTAATTCTGCGCTTTTTATAGATACATCTCACGAGATATATGGTCACTGTGATATTTTATACTATTAAAACAGCCACATATTTTCATTGATGAACTAAATAAAGATAATAATGTAAACACAGACAGTGATCGTTTTAACATTATGAAGTTTCAGTTTGTGGTTAAAAAGAAGTACTTCGACCAATGGTAGCATATCTCTGCCATGTGATAACAAGATTATCTTGTTATCTCATGGCAGAAATAAGCCCCATACCTACCTTATAAAATGAACAAGTCCTATATCATAACTGTACCACATCTGATCTTTAGGAATAGGCCATGGTGTACCAGGCATAGAGAAACGTGTGCCATAGTGCTTGAAGTCACTGCCAACTTCTGAAATGAAACAATATGAATAAAATTCTAAGATCTGAAAAACACTTGAACGGCAGTCATTAGAAACATGGACGTTCGTGTTACGAGTATGGTTTCTTTTGTATTATTAATTCTCTTTTTTGTTTCCTTCTGTCCAATACATGTTCGTGCGTCCTCGCACCGAAAGGGAATTGCGAAAAAAGCTAAACAAACACAAACTATTGAATCCGCACGATTTTGTGAATCTCTGCAAGAGCCACATTGCCAATAGGTTTAAAGGGAAAACAAAGAGAAATGATTATCGTAAATTATCGTGATTAACAGACAGAGATCAGATGCAAAGAATTATTTCTCGATCGCCAAACGTCATTGAAATGTACACATCTGTTAATCACCATACCAGATGGACAGAGAAATAGAGGATCATACATGAGTGCTCATGCATGATTGAATTTATTAAACAAGTTGGGGGAAAATATAAGATTCGAGGCTATGCCGAGCATCTTATCGGTTTTCCCCAACGAGTTTAATAAATTCAATAATTCAGGAGCACGAATGCAAGATTCTATTATCATATGACACTAGAATTGCATTTTGTTAGCTAATTTTGCTCTAAAACGTCACGAATTTGTCATCTGAAAACGCGACGTTCCTATGGACCTCAACAGATAACGTTATGACGTAATCTGTATATTTAATTCACCAGTGGAATATAGAGGATCTTACATGAGTGCTCATGTATTACTGAATTTATTAAACGAGTTGGGGAAAATAAGATACGAGGCTTTGCCGAGCATCTTATCGGTTTTCCTCAACGAGTTTAATAAATTCAATAAAACAGGAGCATGAATGCAAAATTCTATTTATCATATGACACTAAAATTGCATTTTATTGACAAATATTGCACTAAAACGTCACGATTTCGCCATTAGAAAACGCGACGTTTTTATGGACGTCAACGCATACCGTTACAAAGTAATTTGCATATTTAATCAACTAGTTGATTATCGTTTTCAATGCATGGCTTTATTACACTCTCAGATGCGACGTCATGTGATAAATTGTTTTAATGCATGGCTTTATTACACTCTCAGATGCGACGTCACATGATAAATTCTTTTAAAACACAATTTGGAAATCTACTGACTTTCAAATCATTCCATTTAAATGCCACCGCACCCGGCTTAAAATCTCAGACCCATAAATAGGAAAATCGGTAAACAAGGTTGGTCAAACACCATGGGTAACCGGCAAACATTGTAGTCTGTCGTTGTCCACGGCCACCGGTATGGTGAAAGCCGGCGTTTAATGGTATTGGTTTAAACTTTAATTTATTTGTATAAACATCAATACATTTACACACATTTCTAAACATATTGTTTTATACAACTGGGATTCAGAGGAAAGTCAAATGACTTTCCCAATATTGCAATCAAAATAATACTTCTGTGGCAAGTGGTCTGAAATTACAATATACAAAGTTGATACAAGCATGAAGAATATAATTGTTTTTCTATTATGTGATATGCATTTCAAAAGAAATAATTCCATTTCGCAATCATCTTCGGCTTCACGGGATGAGAGAATATATTACAATAATTTCAATGGTCATCTACACCTTCAGACAGACCATTTTGAGTTTGGAAAGTACAAATCGTCAAGATAAGATAAATTGAGAAACTCTTACATGTTACAGTTAGTTAGAATCTTTTCAAAATTATGTCAAGTCTAAATAAACGAATCCCGCTCTAAGACGTATTTAGGCTATATGAACAGGTCATCATTAGCTGTTATAAAAGAAGGTAAATCTATAAATATTAAGCTTAGGCCTTAAAAAATAGCTGTGTTTCCACTAACATGCTGGAAAAAAAACTGGTCGGTAGGTAGGAAAAACTTTTTTTTATTATTTTATTTTTTCTCTCGAAAAAAATAGGGTCGGGCCTGTATTTTTATGTATTTTGGTTTTTGTACATGTATTTTGTTGATTAAATTGTATTTTTGAGACTTGCACTGCATATGATAATTCATCTTAGATGCTCGAAAAAGTCAAATCTGTACTTTGGAAGGTACTAAATGCCAAAAACTACAAAAAGGTAGTGAAAAACCGAAATTACTATGGGAAAATGCAAAGACGAAACTGGGTAGGGTCGGAAATTGAAAATGGTAGGGTCGGTGTTTAATTTTTATTTTGTTCTTTTATTGATAAAAATAGCAGAGTCGTGGGGGGGGGGGGGGGGGGGGGGGGGGGAGGGGGGGGGGGGGGGGGTCTGAAGCCGGGTCGGTCGGGTTAGTGGAAACACGGCTATTTTTTAGGCCTTATAGTGGCATTACCGATATTACCATTTTCAGCGGCACACAAGGTTGAATAAACATTGAATCAACCTTAATTCAGTGTTAATTCAACATTATGTGCCCGGTGGGTTACTTTTTCTGCTACCAGTGTTCTAAAACCTCAAATAAATGTTGTTCTTACCATGATTCCCAGGAGACGTCATATAAGGGACTGCTGAGGCGAAAGGCTGAATCTTGCGCAAAAAGTCATCCCCAACCTGTAAAACAGTGATGAATGATGATGTTTTTTTGTTATAGATTGGCAGTATTTTGCGACAATTTTGTTTTCGTAAATGAATCTTCCATCAACTATCTTATGCTTTTTCTAGGGAGCAGCCTATTTCTATATAAGTCGGTAAGCATCAGTTTCAACGGACTTAATTAATGAAATTGACAAGAATCAAAATTACAATAACAAAATACAAAAGTATGCTCATCCTGTGAGTTAATTCCAATATTTTGTTCGCCAAAGCTTGCAAAAATAGTCATACTCAGATTTTAAGAGCATTCGCTTTAAGTATACGAGGGTTAGTCAAATATAACTGATCACTGCCTCATTTTCTATTTTTTTTTGACGTAGCCTACGTAGCCTACGCTATCAATATTTAGCACGATTCTTGATTAATATCTCTTGCATAGGCCTAGTTTGCGCGGGACAAAATAATGTTACGGTGCGTTCACGCTGAGGCGCGAACAAATAGCATATATTAGGATTGAAGCAAGACGAGGGAAGAGCGCAATAGAAATTCAGAAAACGCTTGAGGAAGTTGGTTCAGAATCTCTGCTTGCATACAGTTCTATCGGGTACGAGAATCCAACAATGGACGAACTGTGTGGAAGGACTTTGTCTGCGACGACTGATGAAAATGTGTAGTAAAATTATTGCGGACCTATGACAAAAGATTTGCATGAAATTGCTCATGAGTTGACATAAGTCATGGGTCAGTTCAGTGTATTTTTACTGAACGTTTGCAAATGCGAAAGATCGCGGCTCGGTGGTTGCCCCACATGCAGTCCGAAAGTGAAAATATCCAACGTGTGAAAACTGCCCGCAAACTCCTACAAAGGTATAGTGAGGAAATGTTACAACGCATTGTCACAGTCGATGAAATATGGATACGGTCGTTTGAACCTGAATTGGAACGCCATAGTAGTGAATGGCATACGAAAAACTCTCCAAGACCCGTCAAATTCCGTTGAAGTCCAAACTGTGCCAAAATGTTAATGATTTTTTTTTTTGTACCTGGAGTACTGACAACACACAGTCTACAAACCGGTGAGAATGTGAATAAAGGGTTCTACAAAAATATATAAGAACAATACTTCCACCTGCATTACGCCTAAAGCGCCAAGAACTTATTGACTGCACGCCTGTTATTTTACTTGACAACGCTTCACCGCAAGGCCGTCGCCGACGGTCCGGCCGGTCCGGCCATAGCCGGACCACTTTTATGAGCGAGCGTATAACTGGCGTGCCTTATTTCATTACTTTCATATATATATATTTTTTTTTACCGCGGTGATTAAATGTGCCGTTGCACTCGCTCAACGCACGCAAAAAAATAAAAAAAAATAAAACATGAAAAAAAAGTAAAACATTTTATAAAGGCCTAAGTGAGCAATACAAGGCAGAAATAGGTAGGTTATCTCAGTAATGAACAGACTCGCTGTCAGGAAATGCAGACATGGATTCATTCCGCTGAGCCTCTTGGAGACCATCTAAATGAGAATCGAAACATCTCATCTCAGTATTTATCTGGGCACCAAACAGTAAGCATCTCCAGCAAATCATGAAAGTTCAATTACTGATCTGATTTTTGGTTGTTGCTTCTGTGGAGGTAATTACCAATAGCCTGGGACCTTGGGATGAATTGTTATCAGTAAAACAATAACTGAACAATAGCGCCGCCCACTTACGGTCTCAAACCAGGTAGTAAAGGATCTAGGTCTTTAAAAATTTATATTATTTACATGAATATCCTAAAAGAATTAGACATCAAAGATGAAGCCGCTTGAGATATAAACATATGTATTGGGTGCTTTTATCCTATATGCAACAGTTCAGTTAAATTGTTGGTTCATCAAATCTCACATACTAGGTAGTTACACCACAGGGTTATAAAACGGCGGGCAATCTATGTTGTATAGAATAAAATTAATATCAATGTCACGTATGAAATAAATAGCTAATGGGAATATTTAATGTATAAAATTATTATGTAATACTGAAAGCTTACCCAGCGATAATTTATTCAGGTGAGACAAACTGATCCATTTTTTTTTCATTTAAATTACATAACATGCATACAGATACTTTTGAAAACTACATTTCTGACGTATTCAAATTCTTAAAACGTTGATTTGATGCTTAACGTCCTCGGTAAACAGCTATGGTCATGTCGTATTTGAATTCATGAATACTCCATCACGCATCAGTTCCAAATCAGCAAAAGACGTTCAAATTCCAAAGTGGGCCTTTGTTCAGCAAGTTTTCAGTATTCATGGCTCGCAACTCGACTAAAGTAGTGTCGTGGGAATATTTTATCAAACCTAACCGTCGCATAAAGTTGGTGGTTGCCACCGCCTGATGAGACTTGCCGACGGATCGAAATAATTAATATTTGTTTGTTTTAATGTTTTGGCTATCAGAAATTAAACCTGTCTGTATAAACTGACAGAAAGTCAGCTCTAATACCTCGATGATCTTTACGAAATTACTTGAAAAAAATAAAATAATAATAACAAATTAAACGAGATGCAGCATAAACGCACCTACAAACTTTCAGAATGTAACAATTTCTCGGGAGAGATCTCTCGAAGCCCACCCGAAACCCCCATCATCCCCTCCCTCCGCCCAAAACAAAACAAAACAAAAATAAAAAATTAAAAAAAAGACGGGATTTTTCGCTCTCGTGTGCTCCTCTCTCATGCTTTCGGTACGCGCAAATACATAGCCAGACCACTTTTCACGAGCCGGCGACGGCGCTGCACCGGGCCCAAAAAGCAAACGTTGTCAAGGAGCTACTGGAGTAGGTGGGAAGTTCTCGATCATCCCACGTTCTATCCCGACCTAAGCCCCCTGATTTCGATTTGTTCCCAAACTGAAGGAACTACTACGGGGAACACGCTACGACAGTTTGGATGAACTAGAGCGCCCCGTGAACGGGGAGGTCCGACGCATCAACTTAGGTTGCCTAGCAACCGGAATCGAAGTGTTGCCAATGAGATGGAGCACTGTCATTCAAAACAAGAGAGATTACTTTGAGGGATTATAAACAGTTGTTGTTGTGTTATTGTTTAACGTCCACGGTAAACAGCTATGGTCACGTTGGAACGGTCAGTTAACCTAACCACATTATTCCTGGGCGGGCTTAGACCTACTAAGCGGTTAACCAGTACTAAGTGCACTTACTTTCACCTGTAACTAACAAATGCCCCTCTTGAATCAGCGGAAGGAGAAGTGAAAGTAAGTGGCCGGATTATAATCAGTTAAATTGTTTCTTGAATTGTTTCTTATTCAATTATAAAATAATAAAAAGTTATGAGGCAGTGGTCACTTATTATCAACTGACCCTGGTATCAATTTAATCCGCAGCGAAAAAAATAGGACAACCATGTCTCAGGTGATATTATAATCCTATCAATTAATGCTGGATACAGATTCTTAAATTAATTTATTTTTCTAGATGTTTCGCATATTTCGTTTCATGATTTAGTGTTAAAATTAAAATGGGATATTTTAAGCTGTAAATATGATTTACTTTTCTATAAATTTCGGAGGGTAGCTCGTTTTAGCTCGCAATGTCCAGAATATCATTTTCTGTATCGATCTTGTATCAAATAAATATTTGGTCTTTAGTACAGTCACGAACATACAGCCAACTCTCGATATCTCAAAGTCGAAGTTCATTACGAACTACTGATATCTCAAAGTAAATTTTCCGGTCCCAGAAATTTTACTTTGAGATATCGGTAGTTTTAGACAAAAGGAGCTTAAATAAAAGTAGGGGGATGTTTCCAAAGTATATTCTTTGATATAAATGGGTACATTGCGATATCAGTGTTCGAGATATCGAAAGCTGACTGTATTTAAAATAAACAAAACATGTTTAGGAACAAAAGTAAGTACCTTGCCATATTCGGAATGGAGATCGTATCCAAAATCGCCTACGTGCAGTATGGCTGCGTATTCTCGCGACTTGACGAGATCTTCAAGTAACCCGTATGTAGGAATACTGTCGTCTGCACCCATATCTCCATAGACAATGTACTTGTCTGGATTTGCCTATAAATACGAGTATACGAGCAGAATAAGTTTTTAAATCTCTTCGAAACATGTAACTGGCCCCGAGGTTATAAAACTTTTTTCGTGCTCAACTCAGCTGAGCATGAAATTTTCTCTGCTGATAAATATGAAAATGCCAACTAATCTTGGCATTTTCATATTCATAAGCAGAGAAAATTTCATACTCAGCCAAACTGAGCAAGAAAACAACCGTACTTATCAGTAATTTGCTATTTATTAGCAGGTAAATTTTCATGCTCAACTCAGCAGAGCATGAAAAAAGTTTTATAACCTCGGGCCCTGATGTCTATTCTCTTGGTTCATCTGCAGATCTTTGTACCAAAGGCAAGAAGCGCAACCCTTCATTAGGCCTTGCAAACTTACAATAACCAGGAACGTTTGGAAGCACAATGTCATGTGTGCACATGTGTGCACATGTAGGCATGAATTTTACATAATCCCAGAAAGGTCAAAGCTGACCCTATGGTCAGATAGGTAACTTCTGCTGATATGCAATTCAAGCTTACATGAATATATTTTACATATGTGTATATGCAAATTTTACTCATGTAGCGTCAGTAAATTCGCTATGAGAACGCAAGAACATACGTGAATGTATTTGCTTTAAAGTATATGAGCCGCGACACGAGAAAACCAACAATGTGGTTGTGCGCCCAGCGCAGACTCAGATCAGCCTGGGTATCAGCACAGTCTGATCAGAATCTTTGCTAAACGCTTAAAGGGTAGCTAAGAGTCTAAGCTACCTGCATGCGGACAGCGAAGACTCTGATCAGACTGGGCGGATGCCCAGGCTGATCTGAGTCTGCGCTGGACGCACAACCACATTGTTGGTTTTGTCGTGTCGCGGCTCAATAAATCTTGCTGTCGATTTGACCAGGTTCAAAAGCATACTTGCAAATATGTAGGTTTACTTTTGGAGTATCTCGCGTCATACGAACGTAAGGTAAACGTAGGATTTTGTATTTCGGCATACCCCTACGATAAATCGGAACTCTAAGTACGCTGCAGCATCTAATATGCACTAGCAAAACCTGATGGGGACACACTGGTTTCGCAAGGATCACTCACTGCTGCATCTGCGTCTGCACTGACATGCCAATTTCTCGTGCGTACGATATTTCTTGACCCACTGGACGAATCCTTACCCAGTTTTCAGGGTTATATCACTGAGTCATGCCAAAGAATTACTACTAAATGAATGACTTAGACCTTAATTTCAAAGTCAGCACTGGACAAAGAATGTAAAATTTCAGCCAGCTCAAGCAGGGGTTGGCCACAAATCTGAATAGGTTTATTTTAAGGACATTTGTTTCATTTCAAAGAAACCACGGGACTTGCAGTAGTCAAATTTCAGACTAATGAAGATCTCTTGAAGTAACGTGCAGAATCTTTCCAAATTTGGAATGATGTATCACTGTAGCACCAAGGGTAAATAAATTCGCGCACGTGAAATGGGCTGAAAATATGCTTTTATAAAAAAATGCCTGTCAGATATGGTGTAACAAGATGGTCAAGAGCACCGATACGGGTCGACCCGTATTTAAGAAATACAGGTCGACCCTTATCGGTGTTTTTGACCCTTTGGGTACACCATAGTCTGATTAATATATATCGCCTACTTACATTTGAATCGTCATAGGTGATGAAAGACATAGTGCCCGTTTCCATTATTTGGACTGGATTGTCGTAGATTGAAACAACTTTATAAAAATATCTTGTGGAAGCTTTTAAATTCTGTAAAAGAAACATGAATTGTAAATTACTGTATTTATGACAAACAATAGGTTTGCATCAAAATAAAAATGAAGAAACTGCGACGAATTTCTATATTTCAGTATTCATGAATTGATTTGTAACTCCCATTTCAAAGAGGTTTTTGGATAATACCTATTTGTATATATCGTATATATATTTTTATGTTTTTATTTATTAATTGTTTTTTGTTTAATGCGTTACAGAGGGCCTCGTGGTAGACTAGTCGTATGGCTAAATGTGTTTACCCTCTTAAATTATTCAAAATGGATAAATAAATAAATAAATTTACTGCCATGTATAAGAATTGCTTATACATCACGTATTTTGATGGTAGAAAGGTTTTAGTTTAAACTTTGGGAGAACAAAATTTTTTCAAAAATTCAGGTTTGGTCAGTCACTAGCACACCATCGTTTACCTTTAACTCAGCTCTGTGTATATATCTGTTGGCCTTTACATATTCTTCTGGTAGCTGGGCGACACTGCTCTGTCTTGACGAGGTCATGTTCTCGGGAGAGACGCCATACTGAATGACGCCGTTGACCACGTGACGAGATGACCAGACGACAATCATGGAATTGTTATCACCCAGGCTTATGTGAACATGTTCAGGTCCTTCTATGGCTGCAAGTGCTGAAACAGGCATGAAAGTGTAATTTATTTTTAATTTTTCCCACACTAACATGTTGAGAAGCAATACATCATAAATTTAAGACCAAAAGTTAAGTCCGAAATTCAGGTATATTTTTCAAAGCTGTAGGTCTGCATGATTTCTATACCGAAATTTTATGGGCGGATCCCACTGGGCACACAAAGTTGAATCAACTTTGAATCTACCTTGATTCAACGTCACGACGTTGAATCAAGATTAATTCAAGGTTGATTCAACCTTGTGTGCCTGTTGGGATTCCTCATACGGACAGCCTCAGCATTTGTTTCGCGTTCAATTGCACTACACTGAAAAAGGTAAATCAGGCCATGCGGTATTTTTAACACAGTGATGACATTTCACAGGCTGATATGAGCTGTTGCTTTAAGAATCTTTTTTTCTTGGCATTACTAAGGTTCACCTGAACGATTCACGGAAGAGAATTCGCCTTTGAACAGCTACAATGCTAATTACTGACAGCTTATTGAATATTCCTTCTTTTCTCAGAAACTCTATAAAATATTCAGTTGTTGCTACTTTTGTAATTTCTTATCAGTTTGAAGATCTTCATCATATAACAGCTGTCTCCATGGTACCGGTGCCATTTCAAGGTCGGGGACAACTTTAGAAGATAAATGGTTGCTTTTTTGCCTCTTAAAGCGTATGTGCATATGTCCATGTTTCTCAGCATATTTTGAAAAAAAAAAACGGGACATCTTTTGTGACTTCCTGTACCCCACTCCCCCACCCCAACTGCATGACAGGGCTGTAGTAGTCTTGTTACCCCAGGGGCAGTAGGTGTGAGAGACCCAAAGTGTATTAGGCACTACATGAAAAAGACAGAGGTCAGTCTTAATCTTTATCCTTTTTTTGATTCGAAGAAAGAAATAACCATTCATCAGAGTTGTTCTGAAGGGAGAACCCCAATCGTTTAGCAGAAATGCCCAAAACAGCTTTAGATGTTAGGGGTCATTTTAGACAAGCAAAGCCCCGTCCTATAGCAAAATCATTGCGATACCCAACTGCTCCATATGTTACTGAATCAATTTATTGATATTTTGGACAACGCATATTCAGAATAATTATGATTTAATTGTTCAAATATTTACAGTGTTTAGGTCCGACGACTACGTGATAAGTACATTATACCGTGTTTACTGTGGCCATAGGGGCGTAACCAGACGTAATACTGTGTTGAAATTTTGAAGAGACCCGTCAACTTAAACAAGGAAAGTCTGTTTTTTTTGTTTTTTTTTTTTTGTTTTTTCTTGTTTTTTTTTTTTGTTTTTTTAATCGGCGCAAATTAAATGGACGCGTGTTTTGTAATATGTCTCTGTGTCAAGAATTGACAATAACTTTCATGAATATGACTCAAGTGAGCTTTGTCGATGGGCACCCGCAACCGTAATTTTGACACTAGGTAGGGACTGTAACCTATCTCAAGATTGAGCTGCCCAATTTGGAATTCGCACTAAATAGTAAAAAAAACTCTCATCAAATTGCGCAGATGCGTGGATCGATATGAATCTTCCCTTTTCGCACATGTCATGTATCTCAGGGGCATATGACGTCGAAATGACGTCGCACTGACGTCGGTGAGACGTCATGACGTCGCATCGACAGTACGACGTCATGTGCCTGCTGGGACCTTTTCACATGATAACAGCGCCTCATAGTCTTATGCCTTAATTATCCTTTAAATTTTTTAATAGTCAATATTGGCCATTACTGTAGACAATGCTGATTCTGTTTTTTGTGAATAAATTATATTGAATTATCATTTCGAACGTATATGTGACGTTTCGGGAGTAGCAACTTATTTTAAAACGAACAAAAGAACAATTAACTGATAAAGTGAACTTTAAATAGTTTAGTAGTAACGATATTGTATCTCTATCGTAAAAATTCAAAGTATTAGGACACGTGGGTCTGAGAAAAAAAGTGCAAACACATAGCCTGCAGGTTTATTTTGGACATCTTACCACTGCATTGTGAAACCAAATTGTTCCATAAATACTGTAATTATTTTAAAGATTTTTATACGGCAACTCTTACTTTTCTGAGCATTGTCACAGAATAGAGTTAAATCGGAAAACCCGACAATGCCATCTACAACGCCGACGACACCGCCTGAAAAGTAACACCAAACTCGCTTCTGTTAGGCGCAGGCGAGAAAAAAATGCAGAAATCATGGAGGTTTGTCCATATACCTTAGGCAATTTATGCCCAATAAATTATAGTCAACTCTCGATATCTCAAAGTCAAATTTGATTCCAAACTACTGATATCTCAAAGTAAATTTTCTGGTTCCAGAAAATTTACTTTGTGATATCAGTAGTTTGAGATAAGAAGAATTGAAAAGGAAAGAAAAATCGGAATTATGTCCTAACTAAATTTTTTGATATGAGGGTATTTTGATATATCAGTGTTCGAGATATCGAAAGTTGACTGTATTCTATCCTCATGAAATGGATGAGTCCATCAATGCATGAGTCCATATCTGAAGCACCTGCTTTAGCAAGATGCGATATGCGAGTCCGGTTTTCCGTCAGATGTGCATCCGTCAGTCTGTCATTCCGTTCGTTCGTTCGTCCGTCCGTTCGTCCACAATTGTGTCAACCCTAACTTAAAGTTTTTTCAAACTATACCTACAATCATCAAACTTGGCATATAGTTTCTTCTTATTGACTGCGTTGAATTAGTGATCTCAGGGACTGTTGCACTTATTTTACACTTGACCTATATTTCACACTCTGTTGACTTCGTAAAGTTTTATGTTCACAATTAGGTCAACCCTAGCGCTTGTTTCTCTGTAACTATAAAGTCTACAATCATCAAATCTGGCATGAAGTTTCTTCTTAAGATGGTCTCAAGCATTGGTCTCAACGACTGTTGCTCTTACTTTTACCCTTGACCTATATTTTACGCTCTATTGACTTTGTAAAATTTTAAATCTAAAATAACAACAACCCTAGTCGTTTACAAGTCTATTTCTCCATAACTCATCAAACTTGCCTCAGAATTTTCTCAAGGACTGTTGCATTTTTTTCTATCCCTGATCTATATTTCACACTGTGCTGACTTCGTAAAATTTTTCGTGTTGGACTTTTCCGCAGCACCTTGCATACACTTTCTTCTCACCATGATTCCCACTACTGTGGAGGAGCAAAGCATTCCGCGGAATTCTTGTTTAATAAAGAGGTGTCTTTTATATTGTTCATTCTGTTTTAAAGAGAAATACACATTTCTCTAGTGCAAATAGTGTAGACCCTGATCAGACGCCGCACAGGCGGCGTCTGATCTGGGTCTGCACTATTTGCCTTTATCCTATTTATGGGACGCTAAAAACACTGATGGGTTAATTGGTGCCCTAGTACTGCTTAGAATTGATAAAGATCATTGTCATAAAGCTTTGCAATGAAGGTTAAATATTCACAATACTTATTATGAGCGGCTCATTAAATATTCCATCTTCAAGGAACTTTATAAAATATTCAGTTGCAGCTTCTGATGTGGAATTCCGATCGGTTCTGATAAACCTTACAGAAGAATCGTAATGAACATTATGAAGTAGAAGGATCCAGGCAAATCACTTGGAAAAAAACGCCCATCAAAAACCCGTATAACAAACACCCTTTATGACACGAATACTGTCCCCGTGCAGGCCAGTCACTGGACAGTATGCAATTAAACCGTCTATCACAAATGAACCTATTTCAAATAGCTGGCCCTGTTGGTTTGACTAAAAATGTTTGCATTGTGAACAGAATTAGATCATTAAATGTTACGTGCACATCTTCATGCATTTGTACAGAGTCTGGAAACTATGGAAGGATTTGATTATGGTTAAGCAGCGACACAAGAAAACCAGCGAAGTGGTAAGTGCGCCCAGCGAAGACTCAGATCAGCCTGGGCATCTGCCCAGTCTGATCAGAGTCTTCGCTGTCCGCATGAGATAGCTTAGACCCTTAGCTACCGTCAAAGCACACAGCGAAGACTCTGATCTACCGTTAGACTCTGATCAGACTGGGCGGATGCCAAGGCTGATCTGAGTCTTCGCTGGGCGCACACGCGACTTTGTTGGTTTTGTCGTGTCGCGGCTCAATAAAGTTTATCTTGAAAACTAGCACAATTTCAAAAGCCAGAATTCAGTCAAAAAGAAACATCTTAATGCTTACATCTTATTTATGACGACACACACTTCCAATAAGTTGATGCCGGCCCTTGTTGCGCAATCAGTAGGGCACCTGACTCGTAAGTCTCGTAAGTCAGAGGTCCTGGATTCGATACCCGGTCTGGCCACATACTTTCGTTTCTCCTTCCGCTGATTCAAGAAGGGCAGTTGTCAGTTACTGGCGAAAGTATGTGCACTTAGCACTGGTTAACCGCCTAGGAGGTCTAAGCCTGCCCAGGTGTGGTTAGGTTAACTGATCGTCCCGACTTGGCCATAGTTGTTTACGGTGGACGTAAAGCAACAAATCAATCAATCAATCCAATAAGTTGATTTTGGTTAAAAGAAGCCGCTGTGTGCCGTTGTGGCTATACTGTTTTTTTTTAACTACTCTGTCAAAAGGCTGTGTAAGATTATGCGTACTGTTGTCATCTTAGTTATGCATCCATTTCAGGTTTGTTTTTCTCGGCATATTAGTCACCTTAGAAATCATTTGACGCCAAGAGACTCTTGTGGTATATTTGGTTAAAGAATTACAACACAATTTACAAGTATTTCTAATGTAAATTGACTTTGCACAGATTCTTCCATGCTTTGTAGACTGTTTTGAAAGTTTAAGTTAAATTCGCTAAGACATGTTTGTATTTAATATTAATGACATAACGTTGATCTTATATGTGTGGCAAATTCAAAAGATGATATAAAAACCTGTCCTAACTAAAAATGGTAGAATAACGTTACTCACGTATTCAAGAAAAGAGTCACCCCACTGGGAACACAACGTTGAATCACCGTTGATACAATGCTGATTCAACGTTGTGTGCCTACTTGGATGTGCCCAGTTTTAAAGACAGTAGCGGCACAAGCCTGATTCGAAGGATGTAGAGTCCCGTATTCAGTTCAGTCGCATGTCTAAATTCAAAGAGAGTATATATAGGCACCGTTACTCTGCTAGCGTGTCCAAATCAACAGCTAGTAGAGTTACATGTCCAAATTAAAAGATAGAGTCACGAGTCCGAATTTAAAACAATAGAATCAAACAGTTAAGCATTAGCTCTCTCACCGCAGTGGGTTTGATCCTCTCTCGGCGCATGAGTGAGAGTCACATTCTGCTTGCGGACGGTCAGGTGTTTTTTCCGCGGACTCTCCCGTTTTCGCCTAGCATTACTCTACAATCGAGTGAGTGAGTGAGTGAACTCGGGTTTAACGTCCCACCAACAACGAGGTCATATGGAGACGGGACCTCGGTTTAAAGTCTCATCCGAAAGACCGGAGAAGCGGGGGATCGATCTTGCGACCCCTGGATTGGTAGTCTGGAGTGTTATCCACTACGCTACAGCCGCTCCTCTCTACAATCGACTGAAGTGTAAACGAAATATTCTTGAAAGGGTCGTCAAACAGATATCTAAAGAAAAGAAGTCAATTTCCAGCTAAGAATTTCAGAAGAAAAAAAACCCAGAAGAATTCCGCAGAATGCGGTGTCTCGCCTGTCAGCGCTTTGTGAAACTGACCTAAACGCATAGACTCGACAAAAGTTTACACCGCCAACGCCGACGCCGCCGCCGACGACACCGGAAAAGCAATGCATATGTCTCTCTTCTGCTTCGCAGGCGAGACAAAAACAGAGTAAAGGAAAACGCTTTAACTGAAATGTTACACAGGTTTCCATGTCTGTGGCCCTGATCGCAAGCAGCAGAAAACTGTTTAGTATCTCCCCTTTACTTTTCTAAGCACAAATAAAACTATTTCCAGTTAAGGCTGTCAAGAAGACAAAAAATATTGAGAGAGAGAGAGAGAGAGAGAGAGAGAGAGAGAGAGAGAGCAAAAGGAAACTTAACGCTTTGATCGAAATGTTAACTTGACTGCGAGGCGGGCATACTAAAAGAAGGGACAGAAAGGCAAAATCTGTATACTCCTTTGCATATAAGTATGCATCTTCGCAAGCCAATGGTACTAAGTCCACTTGGTTCTTTACGTGCGTAAGTAACATAGTGCTTTTAGTACATGTACCCTCGGTTAATTAAGATGATAAGTATTCTGTAGTATGCCAGGAGTATATTGAACAGGAGTATATTAATCCAGCACTCACACTTTATCTTTATTTCAGTAGTTTTCAAAAAGTCGAAAGATCCTGATCAGACTGAACTATGTCTAAACTGTTTTCCCCCAATATTGTTTTTTTTTTCATGGTTTATAAATCTCTAGAAAATGTACAAGTTTAAAGTACTTGGCAAAAAAGTGTAAACATATCAGTTTAATAATTTGCTTTGCGTACATTTTTCCCCTCTTTTTATCTATAGAAAATGTTAAATGTGTGGATATATGCGTTTAAAAGGAAAAAATACAAATAAATAATGATATTGTAATAATAATGAAAAATAATATGTTAATATATAGAGGATCGTACACGAGTGGTCATTTCATATGGAATTTATTAAACGAGCCTTCGGCGAGTTTCATAAATTTCATATGAAATGACCACGAGTGTAAGATTCTGTTTATCATATGACCCTTTTGAAATGGGATTTTAACCGTGACCTTCAAACTCAACATTATTTCAATAAGAAAATGCATTGTTGACATGGACGTTGTCAATGACGTTACGTGTACGCGCCAAAGTGTTATTACACGTGTGGTCATACGATTTTTTTACATGACGTCAGCGACATCATATGATAAAAAGAATTCAGTCCATGTTTTCGCTCTCTAGTATCCAAAAACAAATATTTAATTTGAAGTGGCCTTAACCATACAAATCTTTCATTTGATTGGTGATATCCAACTCACCCGACAATTCTATATGGCGCGACCCAAGGTTCAAAAAGTGGAAAATAAAATTTGCATCGCGTATCCTTATAAATCTACTGAAGTAGTAAAAGTCTCTGCTTATTTCGACACGAAATTGTAAAAGAAAAAAAGTATTTTCACACGTAACAGATAAATGGCAAAATTCTACTAGATACAACCAAAAGCTTGTTAAGTACAAATAAGTCGTGCTGTGAGAAATACGGTAGATATTTAAAATAGTCTGCGTTGACAAAACCTGCAGACTGAACGACAGTCTGTACATTCATCAGAGAATATTTATATCAGGCTGCGCGATGTCAGTGCCGACCTCGCATGTGCTGTAAGGTTTCTTTTCTCAAGTCACGGCAAAAATAAACATGACCGTGTTTAGCTGGCTGTAAAACTTTTTCCCTCTGCAGAATAACTAAGATATCTAAATCAGTCTTATAAAATTCTGCTACAAGGTAAGGTTTTCCCTTTCAAGACATCCCCAAAAATCTAGATCCGTCTTGGGACTGTTTTGGCAGGGAAACCCCCGTCTTATAACCAAAGACTTACGGTAAACTTTCGCGGTCAATTACTTAAACCCGGATTCGCAATCTCTCTCCGGACAAACACTACTACTACTAATAATAATAACAATAATTATTACTATTACGAAATAAAATGTAAACAGAGCTATAGGCTTAAGGCTTAAATTTGGTTCGATTAAAACAAGGGCATGGTGGCGCCTGTTTCGAACCCTCCCTGGATGCTTCGTTACGACAACATTGAAACAGCAACATGCACCTGAATTTAGCGAGGGGTGACTGATTTAGAGGTGGACCACTGACCGAGAAAATGTGCCTCATTGCATGCAGTGGCAACGAAGACTCAGATAAAGAATATGGATAGATGGATGACGTAATTTAACGTCCTTTTCACGGTATTTCAGTTATATCAGGACGATTTATGAAAAGCTGTGTGCAATGGGGCCCCGTTTACAGTTTAAAAGATTTCCGCCTTCGGCAGGAATCGAACCCAGGACCGCTAGATATAACCTACTGAGCTACCGGGCTGTACACTGAACATAAGTCGAACAGGGATGATTCTGATCACGGATGTGAATGCTGATCTGATTCTTCCTAGTTCGCTCATGCTTTCTGATTGAAGGCACGTTTACCGGTCGTTTTCTTAAGGCGAACTGGTACACCTTTAGGGGAAGTCACTCTTTCATTTTGTTTTTTGCCTCCCTTCTCAATGGGGTCAATTCTTAAAGAAAAGTATTTGAGCCGCGACACGACAAAACCAACAGTGTGGTTGTGCGTTCAACGCAGACTCAGATCAGTCTGGGCATGCGCCCAGTCTGATCAGACTCTTCGCTAAGCGCTTATAGGGTAGCTAAGGGTCAAAGCTACCTCCATGCAGACAGCGAAGACTCTGATCAGACTGGGCGGATGCCCAGGCTGATCTGAGTCAGCGCTGGGCGCACAACCACATTGTTGGTTTTGTCGTGTCGCGGCTCATTTCAGGAATGCAAACAAGGAAGTCATTAACGTTAGCGGGAAAACATGCTGGTGTAACTATACACCTTAAAGGTGCACATTTCAGAAATGTTTCATTGGTGATGTCAAGGTCGTGTCTCCTGAAATGCCCCTCGGTCTTAAGGCCTCGGGATATGTAGTACGACACCAGATCAATAAACTGGACACATCAAATTATATTAAAACTTTTAATCATGAATATAATAATTAATGTCCTTCATAAATCATTACGTACCAAACTGTCATACCACGTAACCTGTAAATCGCACCAACGCGAGTGTCAAACACCCAGAGGATCAGTCTTTGCTTTTCAATGTAAGGATTTCTCAACATCCAGAGACTGTTAATGCCAACATGAGCGACTGATCAGACTACTTAGATGCGCTGACATGAGTCGTTACGTGCTGACATGTCTGAGGAAAGGGCCGATAACTCATAAATCAATGTCAAATGATACTTTACCTAACAAATTAACAAATATATATGTAAACACACACACACACACACACACACACACACACACACACACACACACACACACACACACACACACACACACACACACACACACTTCACTCCATGTAATTTTTGTTATGAATTTTAAATAGAGGATCTTAGATGAGTGCTCATGTATTATTGAATTAAGTAAACGAGTTGGGGAAAAAGATAAGATGCGAGGCTTTGCCGAGCATCTTATCGGTTTTTCCCAACGAGTTTAATAGATTCAATAATACAGGTGCACGAATGCAAGATTCTATTTATCATATGACACTAAAATCGCACTTTATTAGCAAATTTTGCACTAAAACGTCACGATTTCGCCATTAGACAATGCGACGTTTTATGGACGTCAACGCATAACGCTACGACGTAATTTGCATATTTAATCCACTAGTGGATTATCGTTTTTAATGCATGGCTTTATTACACAATCAGATGCGACGTCATATGATAAAATGAGTTAACGACAATCTTATGATTGGGGATATTATGACAATGTTGTGATTGAGGAGATTATCGCAAATGTTTCTTTGATAAGATATATCGTAACTCGACTGGTCAAAAGAGGTGGTCATTTACACACGTTGATGAAAAGCCCTTTGAAAAACACGAAAAGTTGCAATTAATACCTATGTCAATAAACCCTTATACTCTGGTCATTCAAAGGTTAGCTTGCATAAGTGGACAAAAACCCTATAATACTTGTATAGGCAAGTTTGTTGTTGAAAGGCCTAAATTAAAGCTTTATAGAACTATATGTATGAGAAATTCTATCAAATTGCATATTTTACTTGGATGGGTACTTCTCCATGTTTTCTGCCAATTTTTACAAAGGGGAATAACTTTGGTGATGTCCTAGTGGAGCAAATTCTTTTCTCTAAGAGTTGACCTTATTGAGAAGGGAAGAAAAAATGAAAGTGGTAGGGTAAAGTCGGGTAACTTCGGACAGCGGGTAAATTCGGACATACCATTGCAAACAGGGAAAAACCAGATGAGACGGCTCATAATGAGCCGTCTCATCAGGATTTTCACTGTTTGCCCAGTTACTTTTGTTTTAATTCCAAGCAAATGACATATAAAGGAAACAATGTCACTGTCCGAATTTACCCGCTGTCCGAATTTACCTGACTTTACCGTAGAGCTTCTTCTTCTGAAAGGGTAGCAATTTACTTAAACTGCATTTGATCAAAGTCTACAACGTTTGTCATTTTCCAGCAATGCCTTAAGGGCCCGACCATTTGATATTCTGCTGGAGGGGGGGGGGGGGGCTGGTATCCCTGTCTTTGGATGAGCAAGAAAAAATAAATTGGCTCGTAAGGGGATTAAAGCCCTTAAGTTCCTAATGTTAGCCCTATAAAAGTTTTCGAAAATACCCCTAATTTTAAGCCTAATATTTTTGCTAAGTAGTGCTTGAAAGCCAGTATAATCTTACAAGGATGTTAGTATCTGTACAATGAATGAAGAGAGTACCATGTTCCAGGAACTGGTTTGCGAAAGCAAGTTAAACCATTCCCTTAGCCTGGTTACAGACAGCACAATGTTCTTTATGTAAGAAACAAGGCGTAAAATTATTGATGTGGTTAAAGAAAAGGATTTCATTCACATATGTAAAGGTCAAATAAATTAGGACCGAAATCTGATAGTTCAGCCTATAAAATCAAAAAAGAAAAAAGAAATTATTCCAATTAGTTTGTAAAAAAATAGAAATGATCTCCCTTGTTTTCAGAGGCCAGTGAAAAAAAAATCCAGTCTCCATCAAGAATACCAGCGCCCCCACCCCCCTCCAGAATATCAAATGGTCGGTCCCTATCACCATCTGTGAATAAAAATCTAAACTGCTACAATTTTGTTTCAATGCTTTGTATTATAACGGTAATTCTCTATATATTCAGTATTCGACCAGATAGATATAGATTTTATAAGGCACATTTACTCGTCGCGGGTGGAGTTTTTTAGATGAGCATTTGTCATGAACAAGGCGGTTTAAAACAGAAATACACAAGCTTAAAAACCTTACAAGAGGATTACTTTTATTATGCGTATTTACAGAACTTTGTATGGAACAAATTTAGATTGGAATTGAAACAAAATTTACACTTCGGCTTACACATTGTTTCAAGATCGATGATGATAGATTCTAAAGCTTTTAAAGTCTTCAACATCAAACAAGAACTGCAAAATTGACAAATAAACAAACAAAAATCCATGACTGGTCTTTTCTTGCGTCTAAAATAAACTTGACAGCACAGACTGTTTTTTGTTTTACAGTTACCATGTACCATGTCCCAACTCCTTTTTGTATAGAAAAAACTTTGACAGCACGGACTGTTTTTTTTTTTGCAATACAGTTACCATGTACCATGTACCCACCCCCCCCCCCCCCCCCCCCCCTTTTTATTTATATAACTTCTTTGTGCATGTATAGAGTATGTTGTTGTTTGGCATGGTCTTTGACTGTTGGCTTTATAGGTTCCGTGTTAGTCTAATATCTTGACGTAACTCCGATTTTATTTTTGGATTGGTCTCCGTTACGTCTGCGGGTATTTCAGAAAATGACAAAATGAAAAAAACAATACCCGGAGTGCAATTTCGTTGCTCTAGGTTCCGTGTGTGCTAACACATCAGGCACTAGGCTGAATTCGCAAATGCACAAGTTGAGCCGGATTCCACGGTCTAATTATAATGACACCTGACTCCACAGCAGAATCAAAGAAAAGAATACAACCGAACAGACATAAACTATATACCTGATAAGAATGAAAGGCAAACTATAAATCCTGCAACTCCGTCCGAATTCATATTTTCGATACTTTCCGCATTTTAAACTTTTGAAATTTAACATTTATGTATATCCCATCACAATGTAATTATTTCTTTTAATTTTCACTGGTGATCCGCTGTGTCACTAGCCATAGTACTAGTCAGCAGGACTGAATACACACATGGCCTTTTTCGTTCTTTGTTTGCTAGTGACCATTACAGATTCCTACCTGGGTAAAAACCTGTATCCGGGCAGACGTGAACTACGCATGTCTAGACCAGACCGCGCGCATGCGCTGTCTGGTCTAGACATACATACTTCGCGTTTTTCACTCCTAATCACTTCCGGGGCGTAATCTGGTTGCGCATGTGCGAAGGCTTGTGTGGGCCTGCGCCGTCGCATACCTTAGTATAGGTTTTGTCATGATGCGACACGAATGTAGTACTATTACAATGAAGTACTATTACAAGACCTTATCGATTTCAGATTAAATGCTACTACTGGTGCCATATCTGTATGACAAATAATCCCAAATTTAATTAATACATTATATAAGAACATTACGTAATCCGCGAGAGAGGTTAGTACCAGTGTATAATTCCTGACATGGTACGGAGATAATTAAAAGTTGGTTAGGGATAATAATAATAATAATAATAATGGTAATAATTTCAGCACTGACACTAAAAAACAACAACAATAAGACCAACTCATTTTACTACTACTATTACTACTACTCATACTACTACTACTAATAATAATAACAACAACAACAATCGAAAAGAAGGAGGAAAACCTTCTTTGGGTGCCTATGTTCCTATATGAAAACACTGATGATGAGAATAGAATATATTGTCAAGTGAACACATCTGCGCTGCGTATCGCAAGCCTAATCTTGTTGCACGTATAGATTTCATTTTAAAGAGTTGAATGGCCTGTGCAGACTGATCTGGGCATAGGCAGTTTGCAAATATGCAGCTCGTAAAATCGGCGACAAAAGATGGTACAAGTTTTTGACATTGCCTTATATTGATAACAACCTGCTGCTACTGATAAAAATGGTAATAACAATAATAATTAAAAAAAATGGTAATAATTAATGATGAGCTCATGACTGAATTGGATTGATTCTCTTGATTGTTGCCTCTCTCATTCATTAGATAAGTTTAGGTCTCAGTTGATAATAATAATAATAATAATAATAATAATAATAATTTTTATTTATTAATTTATTTGCTTAATACTTTATTTAAAGAGGGTGACATAGTTAGTAAAACTAATCTTTCCTATGTCCCTCAAAATACTATTATGAATATTAATAATAATAAAGATGAGTACAAAATGTATAATATGATAATATATGTAAAACTAAAGTTTATGGAGAATGATAATGAGTCTAATGAGTGAGAATAATATTAATAATAATGAAACAAATAAATATAACAGAGAGGACAACAAAAAATGATAACATGTAAATCCTTACACATTTAATAGTTTTAAGAAAATTCACTTACCTGCCAGAGCCAAACTATACCAGAAGATTACATAGCAGCATAAGTTATCCGTATCCATTTTCTTAACATTGTGACTATAATTTACTAAAGATCTTCCGAGAATATCTAAAAATCATGATTTCGTCCAAATATGTTCATAAAATGAAAATTTCTCTCTCTCTCTCTCTCTTTTCTTTTTATCTTTCCCTTTTTTATTAAACCGAAAATGTCTCCATCCCTGTCATAATTCAATATTGCCTATCAAGATTTTCACTGTTAATGATGATGTTTGTTGATATCCATTCAGGGTAGGTCGGATGTATCGATCTATTGGTAAAATCGAAACCATAGTAACTTTGGCCGATGTTCGATTACTCGCACCTGAGAGTCAGGTAAACTTTTTTAATTGTCACGAGAAAAGTTGCCTTGTTGCTTGTGCGAACAAAGAAGACTCTGATCAGACTGCGCTAGTGCGCAGTCTGATCAGAGTCTTTCATGTTCGCTACAAAGTTGGCTCAGATCTAGTGGATTACTACTGCGAACTGGGAAGAGCCTGAACAGACTACACCAATCTGTATCTTAAGTGTTCGCACACACCGTGAAGTAGATTAATCATGACGCGGTTCAGATACTGATGGAAGGTATCGGATACGGACGCGCCACGTTGACCTTAAGCATTGAGACAGGGGTACCCGGAAAAAGTGTGACTTCAGAGTGTTAACGCAGATCAGACTGCCCCTCTAGCTCCTAAATCTGGATAAACTGCCTGATTAGGACTAGACAGTTTGCCATTTTACGACCAGTTTTCATGAATTTTTAAAAGATAGAAAAATCAACCGATAATTATGACAACTGGTCAATGTGGAGTCGAACTATTTTGGGCAAATCTGGTAAACAGAAATATGAAGTGACAGAATGTATGTCGGACATCAAAATCGATCAATTAACACCCAAGGGCACATTATAACGGCCTTAGATCTTGATTATACCACGGAAGCTAAAAGTTTAGCCTGATCAGGTGATTTTTCAATATTGACAAGTAAAGCTCTCAGTAAAAGTTTGATACACGGACGTACGGAAGCCTATAAGAGCCCTTTTGTCTTAAGTCTTAAGTATTCGGACGTCAGCTGCTTTCGAGTCAGCTATATAATGACCATTCGGTTTAAACAACATTTGACCATTTTACTGATAAAAGTCATAGAATGACATAGGAAACAAATCTCTATTGTGTAAGGAAAATAACCCTAATATTATCTCTTTTTTAGCCTATTTTTTTTTTCTATAGGTATTTTTAAAAGTTCAATACATTTAAACTTTAGCTTGCCAATTTGCTTTTGTTGTTTGCACAATAATTACATTCCCTTCGATTTTCCTTAGACAGCTTTTCGTCTTATCTTTTACAGATCAGGATGTTGCTCTTGAAAATCGAAAATGATACTCAAAATAATTTTAAAATTAAATGTAATTATAAGAGAATAATATTATTTTTCCGAGGTTCATGGAAGTATGAACGCAATGGGTTACGTGCAAAGTAAGTGACGCCTTCTGGCGTCACTTACTTTGCACGTAACCCCGCAATTGGGTTACGTGCAAAGTAAGTGACGCCTTCTGGCGTCACTTACTTTGCACGTAACCCATTGCGGGCGTCACTTACTTTGCACGGAACCCATTGCGTTCATACTTCCATGAACATCGGAAAAATGAAATTTATTTCTTAAACATACAGTGGACGCGACAGTATCGGATCAAGTTCAATAAAACTCCTGTTTTGTTGTATGTGAGTGCTAAAAGTATGTATGTTATGACACATAACAATTGCAAAATATCCCTTCTATATATCCATGTCAAAATATTTACAAAATTTATTCCTTTAAGGGCAGATAACCTATCCAGACTTACAGGAGGGTCTTACGACAGTAACGAATCAGGTGTGACAGTATCGGATCATATGATAATATTTTAAAGGAGAGTTCCTTCGAGGCATTCTGCCAACCCTCTTTGCTTCAATAATTTGGCTACATAAACAGTTGGACCTATTAAACTCTCAGAAAAAAACTTTTACGGCCTTTCAACGATATTTTTCACGTGGTCCTTCACCAGCAATGGTTATTTCTGTTATATAAAAGTTGAATGTATACACAAGAACAAGCATGCCAAAAAATCCTAATCAGTAATCCCCTGCGCCCCAAAGCACAAAACAACTCAAACAGTAAAGATCATAATCTGCCTTTGCAAAGTGTAGACCCTGATAATACCGTAGTGTCTGATCAGGATCAACAAATTTTCGGTGATTTTCCGCCTTAACATTGATATTTCAATGCAATCAGTGTATAAACACTACATGGTATTTCAACGAGTTCTCTGGCATTAATCTGAGTCTACACAGTGTACAGATGTCCATCCGATGAACGCCAGTCATTATTAGGTTCACACACATGCGAGCTGATCTCGAATGTTTCTTCAGAATGTTTAGCAGAAGCTGAGGTGTGCTACGCATAACCTTCATTATCATATGCTAGCGTGTGGGGCGTGGAATGGGGTTATTTTACCAAAAGGATGTTGTCTTAGTATTATACTGACCTTGTTTGAAAGAAGACACAGCAGCCACTAAAGTAGTTGATTTATGACTTGTTTTCAGCATCAGACTATATATCCAACATACAGTTTTCCAGCTGAGGCCTGTATTTCAGTTCAAATTACATAATGATCCGTTACTGTCGCACAGCGGTGCCCCACTTTTCAAGTCTTTAGTTTCATCAAATACTGGGATGTCACGAAAATAATGACTGCTTGCAATTTTAGGGATGCCAGGACACATTATAAAGCAAAATTGGTTTCAATCACCTAATGATAAAATAGTTTAAATAACCGAAATCTATTATGGGGGTAACGAGCAACAGGCAACATGCAAGCGCCGCTGAAGAGGGGTCAAGCTTTTCAACAACTCTGATTTGTTTCACAGCCGCAGATTTCGATCGAATTTTTCACCCTGCACTTTGCCATTGGTCTAGCTTGATGGCTGTAATAAAATGGTAAAAATTTGCTTCATTTGTGAGAAAAATGGGTGATAACTTACGAGTGATCCGATACTGTCGATGATCCGATACTGTCGAGTCCACTGTATAAGATGAAAAGTTATAAACTATGACTCTGTGTAGCTCATCTGAGCACAAAATGCTTAAAGTGAGCTATTGCAGATTTGGAAACAGCTAGTGGCCCGGTAGCCAAATGCGTCTAAGTCTTGTCTGGGGCCACCAGGGGCTGTATTCATAAAACGACTTAAGTCGTTGCTATGCTGTTGCTAAGGCTAAATTTCTTTGACGGAAATTCCCTACAACTATGCAATTTGCTCTGGAGGAACAGTCTTACAAAGACTGTTCCTCCAGACCAAATTTCATAGTTGTAGGGAATCTCCTTTATAGATATTTAGCCTCAGCAACCGCATAGCAACGACTTAAGTGGCTTTATGAATACGGCCCCAGAAATCTTTCTTACTGGTTGTCGTTGCAATAAGTCCCAATGTCAGACGACCGTGAGTTAAAATGCATATTCATATAGCGCAAAAAAAAAAAAAAAAAAAAAAAAAAAAAGAGTTGAATTTTACAAATAACGAAGTTCCAGATGAGACAGTTCATCACAAGCCGCTTTGATACACGGACGTACGAAAGCCTATAAGAATTTACATTGTTTGCAATATTCTTTTGATATAGCTAAGACGAAACATGTTTTTCTGTTGCTGAAAGGAGTCCCGGTAGCTCAGTAGGTTAAGTGCTGGTCTGCTGATCTAGCGGTCCTGGGTTCGATCCCCGCTTGAGTCGCCATTGCACACAGGCTTTCAATATCACCCTCTCATCATCCTGACATGACTAAAATACTGTTGAAATTGACATAAAATCGCGTCTCCATCCATTCTCTTGCTGAAATTTTGCAGACGTAAAGTTTGTCGTCTGCTTTTTTTGGGGGCGCTTTAAGAGTAGCCATGTGACCTATCCATCTGTCTTGTTATATAAATGTGTGCGCATCTAAAATATTTTGAAAGCAATTCGCAGTTTTTGTGCACATGTGACTTCAGTTCTATCATATATGAAAAGAAGCTAACAGCTTCTGGAGCATTATATCTACCCCGTGGAGTCAAAATCATTTTTCACATGTAACTTAATGTTTGAGCCGGCAAAAAAAAAAAAAAAAAAAAATAGAACGCTAACGCTACCTGGGCTGCATTTTTCCACCCTTATATGAGCCACGGCACGAGAAAACCAACAAAGTGGTCGTGCGTCCTGCGCAGACTCAGATCAGCCTGAGCATAAACTCAGTCTGCTCAGACTCTTCGCTAAGTGCTCAAAGGGTAGCTTAGGGTCTAAGCTACCTCCATGAGGACAGCGAAGACTGATCAGACTGGGCGGATGTCCAGGCTGATCTGAGTCTGCGTTGGGCGTACAACCACATTGTTGGTTTTCTCGTGTCCAGGCTCAATTATTTAAGTTGATTCTTTGAAATGGTCACACTTAATGGGCCAAAAATAAAAAATGTTACATTTGCAAACAGTGTAGATCCCGATGAGCCTCCTGTGTCCCTCTAGTCTTTGAAATCTCAGTACGATAAAGCTTGGACGAAATATCTTTTTGTTGAAATTTTGCAGACGTAAATTTTGTCGTCTGCATTTGTTGATGCTGGTTATAAGAGCCTTGGCTGTCCGCACAATGCTTTTCCCCCCGCAACATTTATCAAAGCACACTCAGGGAGGGAAGGGTATTTGGTCATCTTTTGCACTTATGCTTTTTCCTAAACTCTGCATTTCAATAAAGTTTATCGATGTCCCCTTTATTGATCCATATACTTTAGCAGGGCAGTATAAGCCAAGGGCAGGGTCGGTGTGAATGCACTATTTTGCTGCGATTTGCCATACAATATTTAGTCTGATCAGGGTCTGCGTTGCTTGTTTTCAGCAAAAAGACTTGTCCAAATACATTATCGATTTTTTGGTGACTTGTTTCTATTCTTTTTTTTTTTTTAATTTTAAGAATTTTCTATAAAAATCATGAACCGTTTTACGATATTCTATTATTTTTTTTCTGTCCGATGTTTGATTATTTGTATTTTTCATATTAAATGATTTTTTAAATCTGAGACCATCACTTTTGCATGTCCAGTTGTCTAAATATTGAAGAAGAATTCAATAAATTTGACTCTACCCTACACTTTTTGCCCCAGTATTTACTGTCATTTCAGTTTGTACATATTTCACTGTCAGTATGATTGAGCTTCACGCAGTTTCACCCTAGGGTTTAAAACTGACCATTACCTAAAGGCCCAGATTCAAATTACTGTCCATGTCATTATAATATACCATAAAAACTGTATTTATTGGCATATAATCTTTATCCAATGTACTCTTCGACAAAGCATTTTATTTCAAAAATACATTTAATATTCCATGGTATCAGCAAGATAAAGATGACACCTATTTAAGATAGAATCATAACCTGAACCTACAGTGGGGTAAATTCGGACATACCACTGCAAACAGTGAAAATCCAGATGAGACAGCTCATAATGAGCCATCTCATCAGGGTTTTGACTGTTTGGCCAGTTATTTTTGTTTTAGTTCAAAACAACTGACATATAAAGGAAACAATGTCACTGTCCGAATTTACCCTCTGTCCGAAGTTACCCGACTCTCCCCTACCCCGATATCAGATTTCTCTCAAGGACAAGTAAGATCAGGATCTGCATGTTGTCATTCTGCCAGCATTTTTGTCAGTTCGTCGCACGGTAAAAAACTTCCGTAGATTTTACGATAGAAGAACTGGCAACCAGCTGCCAGTTCATTTCCCGTTATTCTTACGGGCGCTCGTAAAAATTGCAAGAATCATCAAGCAGAGTTGGATAGAAAAGAACAGGGGTTGTTTTGGTCATACAGCCCTTCAACACTATAAAGATATTGTTTTCAACTTATTGTCTTCACTATCATATCGTGATTTCCTACAACGTTCTTCAAGCAGACGCCCGTAAAAGTAACGGTTTACTGAATTGGCGGCCAGACGCCAGGTATTTTACCGTAAAACTTACGTATTTTTAAAGTGCGGATATAAACCCTACAAGCACAAAAAAGCAGACTACATAATTTACGCGTGAAAAAAATAAAGGTTTTGTCCAACCTATATATTTTGAGAATTCAAAGCCTTGTGACTAGATGGCAAACAACATAGGTCTAGATGAGGCGGCTCATTATGAGGACGACCCACATACTTACCACTTGTTGTTTTAGTTTGTTTGTTTTAGAAAAAAAGCAAGAACAAAAATTAAACAGAAAATAGAACTTTTGTTGTCACTCTTGTGTAGATGTCAGTGTTTTTGATGCCAGGCCCCGAGGTTATAAAACTTTTTTCATGCTCAACTCAGCTGAGCATGAAATTTTACTTGCTGATAAATAGCAAATTACTGATAAGCACAGTTGTTCTCTTGCTCAGTTGAGCTGAGTATGGAATTTTCTCAGCTTATAAATATGAAAATGCCAACATTAGTTGGCATTTTCATATTTATCAGCAGAGTAAATTTCATGCTCAGCTGAGTTGAGCATGAAAAAAGTTTTATAACCTCGGGGCCAGACTACTCTGCTGCGACTGTTGGAAGACTGGCAAAAGGCTCTGGGCAACCACAGGTATTTCACTACCATACCCATGGACATGTCCAAGGTTTCCGACTGTCTTACTCACGATTGACTGATGCAAAACTCGCAGTCATATAGTTTAACCCCTGGGGCGGTGAAGATTTTAGGCAGCTACTTGACTGTCACAGGTTAAAATGGCATCCAATACAAGCAGTTGGGGAAAAAAAGAAAGAAAAAAAAATTACAAAGGGCGTACCCCCAGGGGTCTATTTTAGGCCTGCTGCTGTTCAATGTTTTATCAAGGATCTATTTTATGTAACAGACAAATGTTTTCCTTATTACTATGCTGACGACGGTACGTTGTCTTTTATTCATTATAATTCTGACATTTTAAAACAAGTTTTAGAGGAAGACTTCTTTTTTCTGATTCGGCGGTGTTCTTACAATTGTGCTACAGCAAACACTGATAATTTTCAGGCAATACGCATAGATAGAAGGACTCATGCTGCCATTAAATCTTTTAGAATTGACACCACAGTCCTTAAGTGTGATCAAAATGTGGCTCTTCCGAGTGTCAACATTGTGGGAGATCACTCTAATATGGAAGCTCTGTCCCCTTCCACCATTTTTACTAAAGGGAACAATTTATGTGATTTCCCTTTCCCTTCCCTGGAAATAGTTGGGAATCGGCTCTTAGGGAAAAGGGTTTGCTCCTACAGGAGCAAATTATTTTCCTCCAGAGTTGAACCCAGCTGGAAGGGGAGGTAAAGAGTTACGGAGTTGCTTCCCTTAAGAGTCTATCAGTTTATCCTAAGAACAAACGGAAATTTAATTTTGAAGTCTGAGCCTCCAGGCCTCCTGGCTGTGCCCACGAGACAATGCTGTAGTTGTCTCCCTTTTGTTATCAGTCATGATGTAATAATAGGTCATGAAAATAGATTTAAATGTTCAGTTGAGAGTGTTATACATAAAATATTCCTTATGTTGATTCAGAGCTGCACTGTCCCATAGTCCCATCCATACTCTACTTCTTAAGGTTTCGACACAGTGTGATAGTGTGGATATAGCATTTCTACAGTGAGTGTGGACTGTCCGTACAACTGGGGAGGTGGGTATTTGTATGGTTATTCTGTGCATGCTGTGACTTTCTGACCTTTTGCTTGGTCTGGATGGTGGGACGGTGCTGGTCTTGAGCGGAAAAGGAAGACCTGCATTGCGTGGTGATATTGTTTTTAATTCTGAACGGTTTTAAATTGGGGGAAATATAGGAGGTAGTGCTTTGTGATGATCGGGGACTGTTTGTGTTAGATCTGTGGGGAGGCATATATATTGTGGCCCCTCATCTGTGCTGCCACAATGAGACGTTTCAGATTAGGGTCACAATCTGTGTTTTGTGCCGGAAGTGGGGAAGATTATTCCTTATTGTTGTCAATTACTCTCTCCTATCTGGACCACCTGTATACTCTATACTTTTATTTCTAGAAAAATATTTTAATCATTGTATGTTGTTCAGCTCTTATAATTCTATCTAAGAATGGCATGGTACAGTGGACTCGACAGTATCGGATCAAGTTCAATAAAACTCCTGTTTGTTGTATGTGAATGCTAAAAGTATGTATGTTATGACACATAACAATTGCAAAATATCCCTTCTATCTATCCATGTTGAAATATTTACGAAATGTATTCCTTTAAGGGCAGATAACCTATCGAGACTTACAGGGGGGTCTTACGACGTGCGACAGTATCGGATCATATGATATTATCTTATGGGAGAGTTTCTCGGTGGCATTCTGCCAGCCTTCATAGCTTCAATAATTTTTCTACATAAGCAGTTGGACCTATTAAACTCTCAGAGAAAACTTTTACGGCCTTTCAACGATATTTTTCATGTGGCCCTTCACCAGCATGGGTTATGTCTGTTAAATAAAAGTTAAATGTATACAAAAGTACAAGCATGCCAAAAAAATCTTAACTCAGTAATTCCCTGCGCCCCATAGCACGGAACTACTAAAACAGTAAAGATCATAATCTGCCTTTGCAAAGTGTAGACCCTGATAAGACCGTAGTTTCTGATCAGGATCAACAAATTTACGGTGATTTTTCGCCCTAACCATATTTAGGTGCAGTCAGTGTATAAGCATTACATGGTCATTCAACGAGTTCTCCGGCATTAATCTGAGTCTACACAGTGTACAGATGTCCATCCGATGAACGCCAGTCATTATTAGGTTCACAACACACATGCGGGCTGATCTCGAATGTTTCTTCAGAATGTTTAGCAGAAGCTTAGTTGTGCTAAGCATAAGCTTCATTATCATATGCTAGCATGTGCGGCGTGGGATGGGGTGTTTTACAAAAAGGATGTCGTCTTAGTTTTATACTGATCTCTTTTTAAAGAAGACACCTCAGCAACTCAGGTAGTTGATTTATGACTTGTTTTCAGCATCAGACCATACATCCTACATGCAGTTTTCCAGCTGAGGCCTGTATTTCTCTTCAAATTATATAATGATCCGTTACTGTCGCACATCGGTGCCCCACTTTTCAAGTCTGAAATTTCATCAAATACTGGGATGTCACACAAAAAATGACTGCCTGCAATTTTAGGGATGCTAGGACACAGTACAAAGCAAAATTGGTTTCAATCGCCTAATGATAAAATAGTTTAAATAACTGAAATCTATTTTGGGGCTAACGAGCAACAGGCAAAATGCAAGCGCCGCTGAAGAGGGGCCAAGCTTTTCAACAACTCTGATTTGTTTCACAGTCGCAGATTTCAATCGAATTTTTCACCCTGCACTTTGCCATTGGTCTAACTTGATGACTGTAATATAATGGTAAAAAATATTTGCTTCATTTGTGAGAAAAATGGGTGATAACTTACGAGTGATTCGATACTGTCGATGATCCGATACTGTCGAGTCCACTGTACTGTTCATTATCTTGTATCATTATTTTATGTAAATGTATATATATTTTATGTACCATAATGAGACTGAAATAAACAAATAAATCTTGATTTTCAGCTGAGTCTTACTGAGTATATCTCTGACATTTGTAACAGAACTTAAATTCAAACAACTCGCATTTTTGAAACGCCTTGAGAGGTTTCTTTCTAAACATGGTAAAATGTGTATCTTAAAATCCTTTATCATATCTAATTTTAATTACTGACCTGTTGCCTGGCATTAGCACAAATAAAATGGAGAAGGTTCAGGAGAAGGCACTCAGATGCATCTGTGATGATTTTGAGTCTCCTCTACCGGATCTTCTAGAACTGAAAAATGCATCTTTCTTGCATATGTAGTAGTACGGCCAATATGTAATGTGTAGATATGTATATAGAAATATCGAGTGTCTAACTGACCCGTCTAACTGTTCATGACCTTTTAGTCTAGTGGTTGTGTGCCCGTCTTATAATCTTGGGGTCGTGAGAACGAATTTTTCTCCTCCTACTACAGTGACGGCAAGTTCCAGGATGATTACCGTTGGAGTCCAAGGGCGAAGAAATGGCTGCGGAGTCAAAAAGAACCTGGATTATAACTATTTTATTTCCTTAACAGTTGGTAATACAAAATGTTCTTCGGTAGGATGAAGACGAAATTTCCTGTACAGATTTGTTTCCACCTGCTAAACATTTTAAGCAGAATGAAGCTAATGACCAGGGAAGTTTTTTTAAGATTGTTCATGACATTGTACCATTTTAGTTACATAATTTTATAAACAGCAAAATTTCAAATTATAATTTCAGGAGGGCAAAACAGGCAAGTCTGCCCAAAGTGAATACAGTCGAGTATGGCTTAATAAGGTCCTTTTGATATGGAGCCGCCCAGATATGGAACAGCCTCCCAAAAGAATTGAGAGTGATGGAATCCTTTCCACAGTTCCGGAGGATGTTGCTTCTTGCGGGATGGCCTCAGCAGTAAGTGTCCTTCCTGTTCAACCTGAGTTTTATTTCCAGTTTCATTTTATTTAAGTTTACACATCTTAGTGTTTTGAATTTAATTTTGCTCCAGTTTATTTGTGTAGACTCGTATGTATTTGTATTTGCCTTCTCCATTTAATCTATGACCCTATTTTATTCTGTTTTAATTTGTTTATATAACTGTATTTTCATTACCTAATTTCAGTGGAACTAGTCCTTTTTGCTTCCTTTGCTATTTTTTATCATTGCACAGTTTTCTCTCTTGATACGAAAGAGCTGGTTGTGTGTGTGTGTGTGTGGGGGGGGGGGGGGGGGGGGAGGGGAGAGAGAAATGCCTTTCTACTTCTACTTCAGTGCTGCCGAGGCCACAAAGCATCACAGGCAAGTGACGTCAGCAAAATGGTTAAAAACATCCATATATACAGCTTAAAACATAAAAATCGCTGTGACGTCTAGGCTGTGTAGGTCTGTAGACGGGAACTGAAGTCGTCTACAGACTCGGCATGCACCAGGTCAGGAGGTAAGGCGTTCCACTCTCTGATGGTATGTAGAAGGAAGCTGTTCTTATACTGTTCATAGTTTGTCTGGATCTGGATAAGGCTCTGATCTAGGTTCTTGTAGGGCTGACTGAGGATTTGACGTAGTCAGGTAGAGTGACAGGACTTATCCCCTTTCAGCTGCCCTTGTTTCCCTTTCCAGGTCTGTTTATTGGCACTTTAGACAAAGGATGCAGTGCGAGGGCAGATCTTTTATAGTGCAGATTGTTTGTGTGGTCGTTTGTTTAGAACATACTGTTTTTAACTTGCATTTAAAATTAAATTTGTATGACATTTTACTGCATCCATTTTCATCAGTGACCTATATAGATGCATTTATATAGGTCACTGTTTACATGTATATTGTGCATGCTGTAATATTTAGCTTTTTTAACTGTGCGTGCTGTGATATATTTTATTTTATGATACTTTTTATTTATTTTATATTTTTACGTTTGTCGTTATAAAATCCTTACATGCCTTAACTTATATACATGTCATACATATTCGACATTAAATAACACTTCTAGAGACGAGTCGTTTATTACCAGTTGTGTGTGTGTGTGTGTGGGGGGGGGGGGGGGGGGGGGGGGGGGGGGGGGGGGGCAGAGAGAGGGTACATTTTCATATTTTCATATGATTAACCAAACTTTTTCCGCCCCCCCCCCCCCCCCGAGTCTCACCAGAGTTTTTTCCGACCCCCCCAGATAGGTGACAAAAACGTTTATGACCCCCCCCCCCTCATCCCAGCTACCCTTCACATACACACACCATATTAGGGGAGACCGGGGATAGTTGATGCACTTTTAGGCTTTTTGATATATCTCGTGACCGGACTGCCCAATATTGATCATCTTTGTATATACTAAAAGCTATGTCTTTTCTGCATTTAAAATCAAATAGTAATCCTTGAATTTTGGTATATTTTCCCTCCGTTTAAGTAGATTTCTTTAGGAGGTCGAATGCATCAACTTGCCCCAGTAGTGGGGCATGTTGATGCAACGCTTGGGGCAAGTTGATACAGATTTTTTTCTTGCCTTTACAAGTCCGTTTAACGAATACTACAGTAAAATGACCGATTTTATGGATAAATGGCGGGGGGGGGGGGGTCCTTGCTTTCTAGTTAGATGTATTTATCAAAATTATTTTAGCCATTGAAGTTACGTGTATCTCCAGTAAAAGATCTCTAGATCTCCATCATATCTTTTCTATCAAACTTTTGGGGTTTAGCGATACTGAAGAAGTTAAATACAGAAACGCGCGTCTGTCGCACTAAATTAGGTATGAATACGTTTATACTAGAAGGGATATTTGTATATGAATAATTGTACGATAAGATGATCAAAATATTCTATACTTTAATTTCTGAAACATTAGAACATTTTAAACGGGAAAAGAACATTTCATTGTCATAGATGCTATATTGAAAAAGGCGGGGCCCAGCATTTCGTACAATTAACAAATGCGCACAGCGAAGACTCAGACCAGCCTGTGCATCATCACCTTCGGGTCAGAGTCTTCAGTGGCCACACAAAAAGGTATGGGTCCTTAGCTATCCATAGACCGCACAGCAAAGACTCTAATCAGATCGAGTCTTCGCTGGGCGCACATATAAATTGTAGGGATTGCTGTGACATGGCTAGAAAGCCATTGTATATAATTGTTTGAATATATAATAAAATACATCGTATTCTAAAATAATACAAATCCGAAATGCTTAAAGTAGTTTACTTAGTTCTACATCAGTTAGAGATCAAGTCGATCCAAATATTGTGAACTGCTCATGCAGTACAGTAGGATTCTATGGTGTATCAACATGCCCCATGCTCATTGCATCAACTTGCCCCAACCATACCCCACGTGACATTCAGCAAGGTAGACAACTAACACACAATGTTTTCCTTCAGAAGAGCGTATGATTTTTAAGATGAAAGATTTCTCTACCTGTGTGCATAAAACAATTATGTACAACCAGAACCAAATGCATGCTAAACGAAAAATTGCAAAATACAGTGGACTCGACAGTATCGGATCAAGTTCAATAAAACCCCTGTTTTATTGCATATGACGGTTAAAATTAGGTATGCTATGCCACATAACAATTGCAAAATATCCTTTCTATCTATCCATGTCAAACTATTTACGAAATTTATTCCTTTAAGGGCAGATAACCTATCCAGACTTACAGGAAGGTCTTACGACAGTAACGAATCAAGTGCGACAGTATCGGATCATATGATATCATTTTACAGGAGAGTTCCTCCGAGCCATTCTGCCAACCTTCTAAGCTTCAACATTTTTGCTACATAAACAGATGGACCTATTAAACTCACAGAGAAAACTTTTATGGCCTTTCAACGATATTTTATGTGGTCCTTCACTAGCAACGGTTATGTCTGTTAAATAACAGTTGAATGTATACAAATGTACAAGCATGCAAACTATTCTTATCTAATTACTTCCCTGCGCCCCTTAGCACGGAACTTCTCAAACTGTAAATACCATAATCTGCCTTTGCAAAGTGTAGAGCTTGATATAAGACCATAGTGTCTGATCAGGATCAACAAATTTACGATGATATTCCTCCAAAACATTGATATTTCAATATAATCAGTGTATAAACACTAACGTGGCCCTAAGGTCGTCACCTCAGTGCATTTAAATGACTACCTCATGCATATGGTGGTAGCTATTAATAGTTGCGTTATGGTACCGGCAAGACAAGCCATTTAGAAGGGTTGTTCAATACAGAAACTGGTCAATTTAATACAGAAAACATCGAAAAACAGACTGTTTACAGGGGAAGGGTCGGCCTGACGACCTTAGGACCTATGGGACCATGAGTCGTCATCGGTGCGGCCCTAGTGTCGTCATGGGGTCGTATTGTCATTTTTTTACGTTTTTAAAGAAAAAAGTTCACGTCAAGAAACAAATTAACAAATATTTATTAATTTTGCTGTTAAATGATCATCAAACAGAAGAATCTTATAAACATGCTGCTTTAAAAACCAGATTGGCCTATGCAAACACAGAGTCTGTCCCGGGTTCTGGTCAGATTGTCTTCCTGTAGCAATGGTGGTATATAGGTATATGTTTTAAGATGTCAAAATATGATCATTGAAGATCCCGACAAGACTGCACACGTTTTCTTTTGCTTTGGGATACCTTCTTGTCAAAAGTTCTTATTCATTTGACAGATAACATTGTTGTCGGCGGAAATGGAATATAAAATTATTGGGATGTGGCTGACCAACTGAATTATTTGAGGTCTCATGGCGTCGAAGATTCTCTATTTTATTTTACTTTTCTATTTTCATAAACAAAATACTTGAGTTGCACAAAGAGAAAATGTGTTTTCGTATTTCTATATGAGGTTAAAAAGTGACACTAAATGGGTAAATGCTGTATTTCTGGAACATTTACTAATGGGTAATTTCCTTTTTCACACCAAACCCTGCACAACTGAAACTGTGCCTGTTTTTATAGACAACTTTGCTACATTCTCCGCTTTTAAATTTAAATCATTTTTGTTTCATTTGCTTATATGAAGAAAAACCAACATAAAATTGTTAATTTATACGGAAATAATCACAATACATGCTTGTCAAACTGGAGTGAAAGAAGTGGAGAAATGAATTTTTTGTTGCCTAGTAGTATGTGCCCTAGAGTCGTCAAGTATGACCTAAAGTCGTCATCACTGTTCTTTGGTGTCGGATTCGTTTAATTTCCTCTCTGGTCGCCAAAGGTAAGAAAATCTTGATGCTTTACTGTATAATGTGTTTGGGTGAATGCAAACATACATCTGAAACTTGAATCTAGCGTGACAATCTTGGTTCGCCAGAACGATATCAAAACCAGCTTGCTCCGTCGACAGACTTGGAATTTTAAGTAAAAATGGGTTACCTTGTTTTCTCTTCGTTAGTTGGAAGAACGTTTAAAATCAGCTTTAAATGTAAACTGCAAAACAAAATTAAGATATTTATCTTCTGAATTTCGCCTGCCCCTAGACATTTCTGTGACACAGATGGAAAAGAACGAAGCTTAAAGAATAATGACGACCTTAGGACCCTGACGACTATAGGGCCACGTACGTTACATAGTCTTTTGACGAGTTCTGCGGCATTAATCTGAGTCTACACAGTGTACAAAGGTCCATCTGATGAAAGCCAGTCATTGATGGAGTCACACACATGACAGCCGACCCTCAGATGTTTCTTCAGAATGTTTAGCACAAGCTTAGTTATGCTACGCATAACCTTCATCATCATCCGCTAGTGTGTGTGTGGCGTGGGATGGGCGATATTTTACGAAAAGGATGTGTTATTTTTATACTGATCTTCTTTTAAAGTAGACACAGCAGCCACTCAGGTAGTTGACATATGACTTGCTTTCAGCATCAGACCATGCATCGAACATAAAGTTTTCCAGCTGATGTTTGTATTTCAATGATCCGTTCTGTCGCACATCGGTGCCCCACTTTTCAAGTCTTTAGTTTCATCAAATACTGGGATGTCACAAAAATAATGACTGCCTGCAATTTTAGGGATGCCAGGACACATTAGAAAGAAGAACTGGTTTCAATCACCTAATGATAAGATAGTTAAAATAACCGAAATCTATTCTTAGGGTAATGAGGAACAGACGAAATGCAAGCGCCGCTGGAGAGGGGCCAAGCTTTTCAACAACTCCGATTTGTTTCACAGCCGCACATTTTGATCGAATTTTTCACCATGCACTTTGTCATTAGTCTAACTTAATGACTGTAATATAATGGTAGAAAAAAACTTGCTTCATTTGTGAGAAAAATGGATGATATCTTATGACTGATCCGATACTGTCGATGATCCGATACTGTCGAGTCCACTGTACCATAAATTTACTTAGATGTGTCAAAAATGAACTTTTCTTCACCAAATTCTCATTTGTTGTCGAAATTCCGCAAAACTTCGGGAAAAGATGGCGGCTGTCAATGACTACTTTAATTCGTCATTTCTGACGTCCATAATGACGCCAATGTCTTATTATTCCCACTGCATCAACTTGCCCCGTGCATCAACTATCCCCGGTCTCCCCTACCTATTTTATTTCAGACTGACCTCAATCAAAACCTGTATGAACACACAATATAATTGATTTCAGTTTGGGGTAAATTTGATATTTTATTCCCATTCAATTATGTATGTTATTCCTATCAATCAGTTTCTCATGTTTATGGTATCAGTGGACTAGTAGACTAGTTTAAATAGCGCTCGACTATCAACTATAACTATACTAAGAACTAAGACTATCGGGTGGCGGATTCACACCGGATATATTTTGATTTCTAATAACATAGGTAGCCTATGATTTAATGAGTTTCACTTCATTTTTGAGCCTTGTGTGGAGACAAATTAGTAAAAACCCGAAGAATTCATTGAATAACAATCAAATTTAGAGACTATTTCTATAATACCAAACGATGATGAAAACTAAATCCGCCCATTTTGGATAGTCAGTTACTCAAGCGCATCAACATGTGCAGCATGCGAATTTCACCCTTGTGAATAGATATTCTGCGAAACTCTTAAAAGAATAGTATACCATGAGTTGTTGGTTGATTGTTTTGGGCTTAGTTTAAACATATTTAATTTCTTTTTTTTTCGTAACATATAACAACAACATACAAAATAAACTAGGATTGACACAAAATCAAATCGCTTATTTGGTTTTCCTCCAAAAGGGGCGCGACAACCTTTGAGACAGTATTTTAGTCTATATAGAGCCGTCTCACAAAGAAAACGATAAAGAAAAAGGAGATAACAGGGTTTAAATACGGTAAAAAAAAAACTCCCAGCCCAAACCTGCTGCAAGTGCGGCCGGTCCTTGCCATCCTGTTTTCCAAATTACATGTAGTGGAGCGCTCTAACACTGAAACGTACTTATTACCGTCGCACGAATCGACGGCCCCGATTTAGCAAAAGCAGCTAACTTTCCAGTGCGAAGCGTCTTCTATACGGACATACCAATCTGTGTAAGTGGTATAACATATATATGCATTCATTTTATCTGATTCCTATTCTTTATATCGGACCACCGACTAGCTGCCTGGAACGATAACTGGCAAGTCTAATCAGTGGCTACAACCCCAGTTTGCAGGCGGTTTAAGCTGCAGTGTGCAAGTTTCAGCCTGCTAAATTATTTGTCTTATTATGGCTCGTTTCGAGCAACTTGATATCTCAAAAGGCTGATCAAGATGTTAGACGAGTAACTTGAATGTTTATTCATTTGAAGTACAGATACGGGCCTCTGTGTGGCTTAAACATTAGGTACCTCACCGCTGTGTGTTCAAGCCTCGGTCGCGTACATGGAGAAAGCCAAGTTCTGCCTACGGAAGGTGAGTTTTTTTTTTATTATTATTATTTTTTTTTTTTTTGCCGGATGCTCCGGTTTTCACCCATCTCTGCTTAATGCTTGACAAAAGTGAAATATTCTTGAAGGGCCGTAAAACCCATGTCCTATCCTCTGTACAAATAGAGACATTCTTTCGAAGGAATGACAAAGACATTACGAGACTTTATTTATCTTTGAACCCTCACAGAGACACGAGCACCGTATATGAAATGAAATGATTGTCCTCCTACCCCGTATAATTATCTTCAACAGTTCTGACGCTTGATTAACGTAAAAGGTATTTTTAAAGGTTTCCCATAGCCTATTAGCCGTAGGGGCATTGGGGGTTAGAGGCCCACTGTAACTTGGGCACAGCAAACGAAAGGCGGAGCCCATTCCCCTCCTTTCGCTGCCATATCCTTCCCTAATTCAAAGAAGGTACCTATCTACTGCTGGGTTGACAGAGACTGTCTTTCAGTCGTCGCATAGCGAAGCCAGGGCGCGATCTCACGACCTTGTGGCGACTTTCTTCACCATAACCGAGCATCTCTAACCACTCGACCACGGCACCCAATGACAGACAAGTGTGTATTACGGAGGAGCCATTTGTAGGCATAAGATATGAGGACATATGTGTAAAACTAAAGCTGGGCTTGTAAATAAGCTGGGTATAGTTAAATTCTTTAGAAGCAAGCAATACACCCGAGAAACGAAAAGAGCAGACTCGGTCTAATTTAATCTGCTCATTACCAGTAATGAAATTTGCACACCGGTCACTCTCCCTAGCACTTGCTGAAGCAGAAGACTATCTAAGTTTTCAACATCTTTTGAAACGAACTGAATGATCCAAAAGGACCTGAAAATATAAGCTTCCAATTATGATGATGTACTGGGAGACATTTTACGGCCGCCACCCGACACAACACCAGCTGCAGTGAAAATGAACCACTTCTGAACAGTTAGATATGGAAGGACATTCGGCGGCGTGTACGACTATGGTTACGTACAGCTGAGCCACCCGGGAAACGTCGTTATGATAATTGAAACGACAACAACATGAGCAGTTACATCCTTTGGAAGCAAGGGATACACCAAAGAAATGAAAGTAACGCACTCGTTACTGTATGTCCACAATCATAACATTGTCCTTGACAATGACAACGTGTAAAAGGCAGAGAAGGCAACACAAAATGCAAACAGTCAAAGGACGTTTTATTAAAAAAGTTGATAAGGTGATCTACCCTTTACCCAGAATTTGTCGGAGTCGGAATGTGAGTCGGACGGATCAGGATAAATGCAAACTAAAAACTACTAAGTATACTTTCATGAGTCATAGTTTATCCTTCACAACTCATAGTTGGTAATTGCACCATACAAAGTGGAAAGTACAAGAGTCTCCATAGTCATGCTTGTGGTAAAACGTCTGAACACAAATCATTATGAAAACACGCATCAACAATAACGTTTGGTGATAAAGGTTGGGTTGATTTGCATATATTGAGTATAGTATGGAGAGCTTGTTTTTGTAAAATGACACATTGCTCCAGAAAGTATCATTTCCTTCTCTGGTTCTCCATCGAGCGATTTAATATAAACAAAAGCGGGGTGACTGGGTCTTTTAAATTTGCTAATCACGATCATTAACTATCACAACCTTGACGCGATACCTCCCGATAGACCATTTCACGAAAGAGCAATGATGCCTGTAAAACGTTAGTTGAGACTTAAGAAACTTCTCTGCAAAGTACGTCACATACATATACATATATACTGAACGCCAAAAGAAACGCTTACAATGTATACGCCCAGTTTATTTGAAGGTATAGGTATATACTCTTATTTAGACATTTTGAGTTTCTTTGTTTATGATATTCCGACAGAATGAGCACTTTAACGCATCGATATTCCATAAACTTTAGAGATTAGAACGCTTGCTTTTGTGATGGGGTTAAACTTAAAGTCACCATACTTTCAGAAGCTGAATTTTAATTTCCTTATAATGCTCAGCTGATTATTTTCTCCAGACATAATGTCCGTGGCAAGGGTAAGAAACAGCGAAAAAATCAAAGCAGTCGAGCCTTGCGTTTTAGAGAAACAATCAGGTGAAAGTTGTCAGTAGAAACAGTAACACTGGCTTACCATTGGATTTCCATAGACTTTTTAACACCCTGTATTTCTTGAAAAGAACAGAAACCATTTATACAAAGAGGTTAAATGAATTAACATGAGTAAAATAAAAAGGTTTGCAAATAAATTTTTCGCAGCACTGCAGAACTTTTGGTGTTATTGGACTTCCCATTTTGCTATTTGTTTAATTGCAAGGGAGATAATTTAACAAGTATTCAACTTTAAACTACTGTCATGTTCCTCAGAAGAATACCATGGTAATGAAACCGACGTTTTATTTATAACCACACATAAGAGTCGTGTTTTGGAAACAATTTGGTATGCCGCCAAAGGAAAGACAACTCTTACAACAACTTTGAATGTTTCATGATAAATTGAGATAACTCTTTAATCCAAGTTTAATTTTGCAAGTAGATAAGTTTATATTGTTGGCAGACCTCAGTAGTGTTTTCTGCTGTATATGATTTAAAACCATAAATCAGTTGACAGAAGAAAACTGAACCTAAACTTGTATGCGTGCAATCGGTAGGGCATCTGACTCAAAGTCAGAGGTCCTTGGTTCGAAACCCGGTCTGGCCACATACGTTCATTTCTCCTTCCGCTGATTCAAGAAGGGCAGTTGTCAGTTACTGGCGAAAGTATGTGCACTTAGTACTGGTTAACCACTTAGGAGGTCTAAGCCTGCCCAGGAATAGTATGGTTAGGTTAACTGACCGTCCCGACATGTCCCGACATGACCATAGCTGTTTACCGTGGACGTTAAACAACAAATCAATCAATCAATCAATGTAATGCCAATTATGAGCTATGAATTATAGAACCCAGTCGTGTTTTAAGTTCTGAATATTAAGTACAGTTTCATATGTAACAGATCGGTTTTCACCCTTAGGTGCCCAGATACTTTCCCAGTAGATGAACTCATGCATAATTTTATTGCGAGATATGTCTTGAATCGTTTCACTACTGTTTTACTCATGTAAATGATCGTGATTGGACAGCTTTCAACAACGAAATCCTCGAGTTTCTTTAAAAATGTTGAAAACTTATCTGAATAATTTTACATGTAGTTGGCCTGTTTCCGAAAATAAAAACTTTGTTATATGGTAATTATATAAGGTACAGGAGGAAGATCCCATTCACTGCCTCACATTTTTCAACCAGCATCCAGTAGATAAAGACATGTTGGCACCAAACTGTTAATGTGCATCTGCTTGTTTCTTCGACATTTAAACCACTACGAGGACTATAGACTTTGAATTCGACAATGTTGATCTATTCACAGAGGCGAATGCATAAAAGCACGGATCAGTGTGAAAAGCGGTTCACATCTTGTGATAAAATGTGGGTACTGTGCAAATTAAATCATATAATTGTCAATACTTCGGAAAAACTAAAAAAACTGTCCTCAAATTACAATTCCTTTTCTGGTTCCCTGTCTAGCAACGAACCCTCTGTCTGTACATTGTATTTTACCGCTTCATGGCTCCCTGTCTGTGCATTGTATTTTTACCGCTTCGTCCAAGTTATGATAGAATGACCAAAATCTTTTTGAACCCTTTTTTACGGAAAACTCAATGATGTTATATTTTCAAAAGCCTGCTAATCAGTTCATTTAAAATGACAAAGCTTCCAATTATACCAATGATACAGAAAGGGGACTTTTATCAAAGTGTGAACTGTAAAGTGCGGTGTGAAATATGAACAGGAACGTATGCAATATGTTTGTGAGTTCATGTGTCATATTGTATACTTCATATTTCACAGCTCATCATTTAGGCTTGATTCCAGATAGCTCAGATTGGACATATTGTTTCATAAAGTGTGAGGTATAATATGGGAATACATTAAAGGTTTTCAACAGACTTGTGATCATAGTGGCTGTGAGTAGGTGTTAAAGAGCTCGTCTCTCTATATTCGTTGTCATAAAGTTTTAAGCACAAGCTGTAAACTGTAAAAAATGCAAACTGAATTATCAAATAACTACGCGCCTGTAATATACGAGACTTCAAATAACGCTTTACTACATGTACTTCACATCTTATACTTCATTTTACATTTTATATTGCAAGCTGCGATATATGACGCTTCAATAGTGAAGTGTGACGTGTACGTTATGAACTGTTAAAAATTGACGATAAATGTTCAAGTTTCCATACTCTAATAATTGACCACAAATTTGCGTTAAGGGCTTCAGTACGCAGTTTTTCTACTTTGCGGAACAGACAGCGTCATGACGTCATAACGTCGCCTACGTCCAAACAGACGGTTTATTTTGACGTCCTTTAACTCATGTAGCGTGGCGTGAATCGATGTAGTTGTTGAAGTATAAACTACATTACCAGTACGTTCTTATGTTTTATCATAGGACTTTCCAATAAATGCACTGAGAATGTAAATACCAGTCACCACGATCTTCATGGTATTCTTTCTGCCGTACTTCATTACGAACAGTGTTCACCGATAGTTTTCAGTATAGTCGGATAGTCGATAGTTTGATCTTATTTAAACTAGTCTACTAGACTAGTTTAAATAAGCTCAAACTATCGACTATCCGACTATACTAAAAACTATCGGTGAACACTGTTCGTAATGAAGTACGGCAGAAAGAATACCAACAAGAGCGTGTTGACTTGTGTTTACATTCTCAGTGCATTTATTGGAAAGCCCTATGATAAACCCTTAGAACGTAATGTAGTTTTACTTCAACAACTACATCGGTTCACGCGACGTTACATGAGTTAAGTGACGTCAAAATAAAGCGTGGTTCTCTTCAATCTGATTGGACGTAGGCGACGTTGTGACGCTGTTTCGCTGTAAGTAGAAAAACTGCGTATAAATGTTTTTTTTTTCTGCTCCAACTGTAGCGATTAAAAACAACAGAAAATTGTGGTCAATTAATAGATAGAAAAGAATGTAAATATAAGCAATAAACTTAATTTTTCTGGTGTTTATCGAAGTATAAACTACATTGGGTTGATAGCAAAATTTTCATGAACCCCTTCGGAGTTCATTGACTTTGCACGCGACCCATTGTAGTTTATACTTCGATAAACAACAGAAAAATGAAATTCGTACCTTAAGTAATATTGGCCGGGCCGGGTAGCGCAATCGGTAGGGCACGTGACTCGTAAGTCAGAGGTCCTGGGTTCGAATCCCGGTCTGGCCATTCAAGAAGGGCAGTTGTCAGTTACTGGCGAAAGTATGTGCACTTAGTACTGGTTAACCGCTTAGGAGGTCTAAGCCTGCCCAGGAATAGTGTGGTTAGGTTAACTGACCGTCCCGACATGACCTTAGTTGTTTACCGTGGACGTTAAGCATCAAATCAACCAACCAACCTTAGGTAATAACATCATAATTAGGATAACACTCAAGGCCATAACGCATTCGTATAAAGGAAGCTGTACCATAGATGACTGACTTCAAAGATATCACAATTATCTGGAGATGTCAGAACAATCGTCCAGGAAGAAAGAAGAAAAATATTCTTGATTAATATGACAACAAATGGGGACATACGTGGATAATTTGTGGTGAAAAAAATGAAGAAACATAACAAGGTGTCTTGCAATGCTGATCTTTACAGTTCCAACTATGGTTTGAGGGCTGGATTTGGATTTTGATTGTTTCAGTTCCTGGTCTTTGCATACTTTTTACTCTCTTGGCAATCAATTTGACACTTTCGTTTGCCGCATTTTTGCTACTTCACGTTTCACAGTTCTGAGAAGAAATTCGTATAGCACTTTATTAAACATTTTGCATTTAAAAGCCCCATCGCTCTATCAGCATGAAATATTTTATCGTGAGGTATAGCTGCAAGAGCTCTTGTCGCAATAGTCTCGTCATTAAATGGCCGTGATTAGCCATTTTTAAAGCAATAAAACATCCTTTAGTTCACTTTAAAGGTTTGAGGACTGATGTGGGTCATTTAAGTTGGCAACTAAAATGATATACTGTCGTTATCATAAACTTGAAAAAAAAATATGGTAAAATTACAGTGTATAAGCGTGGACCCCCACTCATTGTCCCGTAGCTCGACGGGAACCAGAAAACGAAAATTATATGTTGTACAGCGATTTGACGTTTCACAAAAACATGTTCCTTCTACCTTTAGGCAGTTTTATGACTCAGTATATGCACATCAACCCACATTTTATCACCAGACGTTAAGGTTAAAGCCTTTTTCACAATGATTTGTATTTAGACATTTTTACCACTAGCAGAGTATGAAAACTTGAACATTTATCGTCGAATAACATTCACGTCACACTTCACTATTGAAGCGTCATATATCGCAGCTTCCAATATAAAATGTAAAATGAAGTATAAGATGTGAAGTAGTAACAGCGTTATTTGAAGTCTCGTGTATTACAGGCGCGTAGTTATTTGATAACTCATTTTGCATTTACAGTTTACAATTTGTACTTAAACCATTTTATGACAATGACAAAAGAGAAACGAGCTCTTTTACACCCATTCACTGCCACCACGATCACAACTCTGTTGGAAACCTTTAATGTATTCCTATATTATACCTCACACGCCCCTTGAACTGACCTCAATCTACCAAGCTCTTCCAATAGAGGACAATTAACAGAACAACGACAGTTGATGTTTGGGCCGGAAAAGTTGACCGAATCGTCCCGACTTTTTATTGATGAAAAACTGTACCATGCAATCTTTCCATGCAAAGATAATAACCATGCATCGTAATAACGTCGACATTCATCATCTTATCTAGTCACTCAAAACAACCCCTTCAATTTTATAGAAAAACAGTGTGCTGATTGGGTCGCGGCTTTCCGCTGAATGACTAGCCCAGCCAAAATACATCCCTCAGATTTGCCAAAATCTCTGCACACTAGCGCCATCTACCATGGTATATCTGAACAATCAAGGGAAAACAATTTTTGTCTAATTCATTACATTAAAAACGACAAAAAATATATTTTATGAAACAAAGTGTGAGATCTGAGCTGTCTGGAATTAAGCCTAAATGATGAGCTGTGAAATATGAAGTATACAATATGACACATGAACTCACAAACATATTGCATACGTTCCTGTTAACATTTCACATCCTACTGTACAGTTCACACTTTGATAAAGGTCCCGGTTCTTTATCATTGGTATTAAATCATAATATTTCGCGTCAGATATAATTGGAAACTTTAACAACAGTTGAACTGATTAGCAAGCTTTTAACACATATAACATTATTGAGTTTCACGTAAAAAGGGTTGAAAGAAGATTTAGGTCATTCTATCATAACCTGGATGAAGCGGTAAAAATACAATGCGCAGACAGGGCCCCATGAAGCGGTAAAAATACAATGTACAGACAGAGGGTCCATTGTTAGACAGGGAACCAGAAAAGGCATTGTAATTTGATATACGGATCGTAATTGGACAGCTTTCAACAAATAAAACTCTTCGAGTTTCTTTAAAAAAAGTTGAAAACTTATCTGAATAATTTTACATTTAGTTGGCCTGTTCTCGAAAATATATATCGTACTTTGTTATATGGTAATAATATAAGGTACAGGAGGAAGATCCCATTTACTGCCTCACACTTTTCAACCAGCATCCAGTAGAAAAAGACATGTTGTCATCACACGTAAATGTTGGCATCAACCCGTTAATGTGCATCTGCTTGTTTTCAGACATTAAAACCACTACGAGGACTATAAACTTTGAATTCTACATTGTAGATCTAATTCCAGTGGCGAATGCATACAAGCACGAATCAGTGTGAAAAGCGGTTCACATCTGGTGATAAAATACGGGTTACTGTGCATATTAAATCATATAATTGTCAAAGGAAAAATCTTCCTACCGAGTCTGTTATTTTCATTTCTTTGGTGTATCCCTTACTTCCAAAGGATGTAACTGCTTATGTTGTTGTTGTTTCAATTCTCGTAACGACCTACCCCGGGTTGCTCAGCTGTACGTAACCATAGTTGCACCCCCTCCCCGCCGCCGAGTGTCCGTCCATATTTAACTGTATAGAAGTCGTTCATATTCAACTGCAGCTTGTTTTGTGTCGTGTGGCGGCCGTAAAACGTCTCCCCGTACATCATCATATTGGAAGCTTATATTTTCTGGGCCTTTGGGATCATTGAATTCGTTTCGAAACATGTTGAAAATAGAGTTCTGATTAAGCCGGTGCTAGGGAGAGTGACCGGTGTGCAAATTTCATTACTGGCAATGAACAGATTCAGTTAGACCGAGTCTGCTCTTTTCATTTGTCTTGTGTATTGCTTGCTTCGAAAGGATCTAACTATACACAGCTTATTTACAAGCCCAGCTTTAGTTTTACACATATTTCCTCATATGTTATTTCTCTTATGCCTACTCCTCCGTTAGACTCTTGTCTCTCCGTGAGCGCCGTGGTCGAGTGGTTAGAGATACTCGTTATGGTTCAGAAAGTCGCCGAAAGGTCGTGAGATCGAGCCCTGGTTTCGCTATGGAACGACTGAAAGACACTCTCTGGCAACCCAGCAGTAAATAGGTACCTGCTTCGAATTAGAAAAGGATAAGGCAGCGAAAGGAGGGGAACGGGCTCCGCCTTTCATTTGCTGTGCATACGACACAGCGGGCCTCTAACCCCCAATGCTCCTACGGCTAATAGGCTATGGGAACCTTTACCGTTTTACGTTAATCAAACGTCAGAACAGTCGAAGATAATTAAATGGGGTAGGAGGACAATCATTCGATACCATGTACGGTGCTAGTGTCTCTGTGTGGGTTCAAAGATAAAGTTTCGTAATGTCTTTGTCATTGCTCCGAAAGAATAAAAAGGAATGTATCTATTTGTACAGAGGATAGGACATGGGTTTTACGGCTCTTCAAGAATATTTCACTTCTGTCAAGCAGTTAATCAGAGGTGGGTGAAAAACGGAGAATCCGGTGAAAAGGACCTCACCTTCCGTAGGCAGAACTTTGCCTTCTCCATGTATGCGGCCGAGGCTTGAACACACAGCGGTGAGATACCTATTGTTTGAGCCACAGAGGCCCGTATCTATACTTCAAAAGAGTAAACATTCAAATTACTCGTCTTACATCTTGATCAGCCTTTTGAGATATCAAGTTGCTCGAAACGAGCCCTAATAAGTATTCAGCAGGCTGAAACTTGCACACTGCAGCTTAAACCGACTGCAAACTGCGGATGTAGTCGCGGAATAGGCTATCTTGCCAGTTCTCGTTCCAGGCAGCTAGTCGATGGCCCGATATAAAGAATGGGAATCAAATAAAATGAATGCAAGTATGTTATACCACTTACACAGATTGGTATGTCCGTATAAAAGACGCTTCGCACTGGAAAGTTAGCTGCTTTTGCTAATCGTAAATCGGGGCCGTCGATTCGTGCGACGATGATAAGTAAGTTTCAGTTTAGGAGAACCATACTACATATGATTTGGAAAACAGGATGGCAAGGACCGGCTGCACTTGCAGCAGGTGTGGGCTGGGAGTTTTTTTTGACCGTATCTAAACCCTGGTATCTTCTTTTTCTTTGTCTTTGTGAGACGGCTCTATAAAGACTGAAATGCTGTCTTAAAGGTTGTTTAGCCCCTTTAGGAGGAGCATCAAATAAGCAATTAGATTTCGTGTCAATCCTAGTTTATTGTGTACGTTGTAATATATAATATATATGTGTTACGAAAACAGAGAAATAATATGTTTAAACGAAGCCCCAAACAATCAACCAACCAACTCATGGTATACTATTCTTTAAAGAGTTTCGTAGAATATCTGTTGACAAGGGTGAAAGTGAAATGCGCACGCTTTTGATGCGCTTGGGTAACTGACTATCTAAATGCGCGGATTTAGCTTTCATCATCGTTTGGTATTAAAGAATAAGTTCATAAATTTGATTATTATTCAATGAATTTTTCGGGTATTTACAAATTTGTCTCCACACAAGGCACATAAATGAAGTGAAACTGATTAAACGATAAGCTACCTATGTCATTAGAGATCAAAATATATTCGGTGTGAATCCGCCACCCGATAGTCTTAGTTCTTAGTATAGTTATAGTTGATAGTCGAGCGCTATTTAAACTAGTCTAGTACAACTAAGGCGACTAAGACTAAAGACTAAACGCTATGCCAAAAACTAACGATGGCGGATTGTCTGACAAGTTTGCGAAAACGAAATTCCCGACTTCAGAAACCTTTGGTGGCATATATAAGGTCTCTAAGTTCGTGAACAAAGTTTTCCAGTTTCTTTCTTGAATAGTAATCAAATAATAAATCATAATCCCTTCTTTTCAAATAAAGCAAACAAGGAAAACGAGCTAGATCCGCCACGCTTTGTTATTTATTCACGTGTATTTCACCGTTGCGCATAGTTGTACATCTTTACTAAAATGAGTTGTTGTTATTCATTTGTGTGATTGACATTTGGGTTGAAAATGGCTGAACAAGCCAGTGGAACAACCCAGCAAGCATGGCTAAATGGGTCCCATATGGGCAGAACCTGGGCATAATGCCCAAATAGGACCCATGTGGGTCCCATATAGGAAATTTAGCCCATGTGGGACCCACATAGGGCCATTATTGGTTATCTTATTTTCTAAACACATACAATTTTGTTGTGGTGAAAGGAAAATATATATAAAGGGTGCTATTTGATTTTCATGTATACTGTTTCTGTTTACAAGAAAGTTTAAGTGGTTATTTATGGACCTTTATTTCAAATCATTACCAAACGGGTCCCATATGGGCAAACCCACATTTTGCCCACATTCTACCTGAAAAATATCTAGAAATGTTTTAATTACAATCAATATACTCATTCAATTACAAAACTGAAAATAAATTCAATTAAGTTTAATACTTCTTTCACCATTTGCATCTCTTTTGTTGGTCATTTACATCTTATCTCTTACAAATGTGCCATCAAAATTCAAAACCTACTGGAAATAATATTTTCTTGCAATAAGTTTACCTATGTAGTATGGATTTAACATCTCGAAAAGCTTCCCACAAATCGCTCAGTGAGCGATGATGGGATACTTCATTTGTGCATTTCTGCACATTTGACATCTTCTACGTCTTCGTGGAAGCTATTGAAATAGTAACACAAAAGTATCAGAGTTAAACCAGTAATAGATGTACAAAAGTGGGCTGGACATGGGCCAAATCTGGGATGGGGCCCATATGGTTCCCATATGCCACCCATATGGGCTTGCCCATGTGGGTCCCATATGGAGCCCGGTTGCAAAACCCATGTTGGTCCCATATGGTTTGCCCATATAGGACCCATATAAATACCCACATAGGGCCCATATGGGTCCCATATATTTTGCTGGCTGGGAAGCATGAGTAGGATGAAAATTCGAGTGGAAAAGTCCTCCGAGGGCGAGAAAGCCTTGGAGTGTTTTCTACCTCTAGTGGGTTGACTGGGCAGTCGGGTCGGGCGATGGTGATGGGTAGCTTTCAGTACTGGTGCGTCCTACTTATTTGGATTATTTTGGGGCAAGGACCGGCAGTGCTTGCTATCTTGCAGTAGATACGGGAAGGGTTGTTTGGACGTTTTTTTCTCATCTGTCCTTTCTCCTTTCTCGCCTACTCTCTGGGAGACGGCTCGATATAGACTGAAATACTATCTCAAAGGGCCGTGAAAACCTAAACGACAAAACAACTAATTACCTCCCGCTGTCATTGTCGTAAACAAAGAAATATTTTTTTTAAAAAAAATCCTACAACTACATATAGTACCCTGGTGCAATGGTATGAGAGTCGGACCTGTATATAGGCTCCGGCTGAAAGCAAATATTTTTAAACATCTTAACGCGTTACAGCTCTTTATTTTCCTTCTCTCTCTCCCCCCCCCCCCCCCCAAAAAAAAAAAAAAAAAAAAGAAAAGGAAAACGAAATTATCAATGGAATGGTTTCATTAGTTTTCATCACCTCCAGAGCCTTCAATTTTTCTCATTGTTTTGCAAAATTTCGTAGCATGCGGGGCAAATCGGATATCTTGCCAATTCTAGTAAGCTCCTAACAGTGTAGAGCCTATATAAATATACTGCGATAGTGACCTAGCATACACATTTTTCCCCAATGCCTCCAACAACGGGTCCTTCCCAGCGGCTCCTCGGAACGAATCCATAATAGAACCGTCTGGGTGCCCGAGTCGTCTGTCATCTGTTTCAAATTCAAAGATAGTGTGCACGTTGTTCCTGGGATCGGTATCCGACCTAGCCGCCCCAAAACGTGCCTGAGTACGATCGATTGATTGGGGCCTCGGTTTAAATTATTATCTGGAATAGAAGAAGAGCGAAACGTCGAAATTTATGACAAGAACGCTCATACGAACGGCTAAGCAATGCTTTGTGTAAAGCGCTCAATAGACTTACAAGACCAGCACCACTATCCGAGGTATAGGTCCAAATGCAACATAATTGCATGTAAAACACTTCGAAGAAAGCTTCAGAATAGAATAGAATGACGACATTAGGAGAATAAGTTGCAGAGTTCTAGATGCGAGTGGGCAATGGGTGACAATTTTTGTCAGATCTGCTAATAAACCCCTCATCCGAACCGCCTCAACGAGGCTGGATGAGGGACCACAAGCCTGTCAGTTCATCTGCCGTCACACTGTGTCTGGGCAGGCTTAGACATACTAAGCGGTTAACCTGGTTACCAATATTGAGTGCACATACTTCCGCCAGTAACAGACAACTACCCTTGCCGGCAGCCCGCTAGCGCAGTCGGCAGCGCGTCAGACTGCAGGTCAAGGGGTCCTGAGATCGATTCCCAGACAGGCCACATAACGCTCGTGGAGACTGATCATGAAATATTTTCTACGGTCATTCATTCCCTTCTGCTGATTCAAGAAGGGCAGTTGTCATTTACTGGCGAAAGTATGTGAACTAAGTACTGGTTAAACGTTTAGGAGATCTAATTAAAATCTTAAAGAGCTTCTTCGAGAGCAGAGAACACATTCGAAAGAAGGAACATGGGCCATGCCATGGAACAGTGTCATGGAATAGTTTGAGTAGGTTAACTGACCGCCTAGACATGACCTTAGCTGTTTACTTGGCCGTAAATGCTCAACAAAACAAACAAACTCACAACTGCCCTTAAGTCAGTGGAAGGGAGAGAATGAGCGTAGAAAATATTTCATGACCAATCTTCACGACTGTTAAGGGGCCGGGCTTTGGAATCGAACTCGCGACCGCTTGATCTGCAGACCGACGTGCTGCCGACTGCGCTAGACGGCTCGGTAGGACATATGTCAAATTCTGAGGGTACCAAACTCTCTGCATAGGGTAAAGGTGATTTCTAGAATCTCCACATGTAACGCCTTTCGTGCCTGAACTGGTCCTCCATGTGTGAACAAGACCTTGGCATGTAAATGGGCGGTTCATAAATGAAAACAACGAAAACAACAAAAAATAAAACAGGTAATGTGAACTGAATCTCCTCCAGTGACCGGGTCCTCCATGGTCGGAAAGGATTCACCACGAGTGAACGAAACCGTTATAGGTGAACCAAACAAGAAGATGTAAACTTGATCTGCACGTGTGAACATGTATTATACGTTTGACAGGGCCTCCATGTATGAACATTTCTGCTTGTTAGAATGGCTTCTCCAGGTGTGGACGAGATACCCACATATAAACGGGACGGGACGTGTGAACGAGATAGGTACATATGTACGTATGAACGGGACACCCACCTGTGAAAAGGTGCTGCACGCTAGATGGAGACCTTCGCGGGTCCTGTATTTTTCAAAGATCCAGCACGTAAAACGGGACATGCAGTCTGATTATCCAAGTATGCAAGCGATCGCCACAGGCGAACGGACAATCCATGGTTGAACGGGCTCTGCGCCTGTGAAGTGTAAACGGGACTTCCACGTGTTAACGGGATCCGCATGTGAGAAAGGAACCTTCATTTGTGAACGGGTCGTCCATATGTGAGCAGGAACTGCATTTGCGAACAGGACCGCCACCTGTAAATGGATCTTCCACAAGTGAACGGACCTCCACATGTGTATTGGACCGCTACATGTGAACGGGGCCTGCACAAGTGAACGACATCTGCAAGGCTGTACATGTGAAAGGGAACTACATATGCGAACGGGATGTCCATATAGGAACGGGGCTAACATTTTTCAACGGATCCTCTACGTGTTAATGGGACTGTCCATGTGTGAACGAAACGTGAATGTATGAACAGGACCTCATTCCGATGTAACATTTAGGCTCAGATGCGCAATACGTGAATATTATACAAGTTTCTATCACAAATATGTTTGGACTGTATTGACAAGTTTCAAGGAAACATAGCGAGTTGCGACTCTAGACTGACGCTAGATGAATCCCCCTCCAAAGGAAAAAATGCTATACAAGATTCTATCACAAATATGTTTGGACTGTATTGACAGGTTTCAAGGAAACAAAGCGAGTTGCGACTCTAGACTAACCCTAGATAAATAAAATAAAACTCACGTGTCTTGTCTAAGTAATGCAGAAGACAACTTTTAAATGAAGGGACCATTTGCCTTTTAAAATTGTCCAGGGGTAGCAAGTTTTTCATTTTAAAATGGTTCCTAACTGGCTAAGTAATGACTTTCATCAGACTGCCACTGTTTGGTGTGATGGACTTTCGAATAGGGACAAACTACATCTTCAAGACTAAAATGCTTGCAACAGATCGGCGCGGAGAGTTGGGGAGGGCGGAGGGGTTGGGTGTCCTGTGGGATTATAATTTTCTCTGCCTCGTCTTTGTCTCAACCCTATCTTTCCTTTCTACTATCGCGTTGTGAGACGGCTCGACGTAACTCAAATATTATTACTCAGTAAAACAAACAACAAACCATCAAACCAAATGCCGATTCAAGTATTGGCATCAAGCCAGTTATATTTTTACTGTCACTCAACGTTCAGGACCGCCGTGCAGTGCAAAGTTAATGTTGACGTCGGCTTAACGAAAGCACTCGTACATAACATAATCTATCTATCACATTTTGAAGTCATACAGGCAACAGCTCTAGCAAAAGAGAGAGCAGTTATCGCTTTGGGCTCGGCCATGTCGTGACGTTACACTTGAACGTTTTGAAGTTGGAGTGATAGAAGTTACGTTTAACAAATAAGAGTCAATGTTTTACCCTAAGGTGAATGGGTATACTTTCAAAGGAAACAACTCTGCCATTTTCATTTTTTGCCTCCCTTTTCAACGAGAGTCAAGTGTTAAACAGAATAACTTGCCCCCCCCCCCCTCTCCCCCCCCCCCCCACGTGCAGAAAAATTCTTTCCTTTAAGCGCAGACCCCATTTTAATGGAATTTATCTTCCAGGAAAGCAAATAGGAAGTCACTAACATTGTTGTTGTTCCCCTTTCCAAAAATGGCGGAAAAACATCAACGTGTACTCTTTTACCTACATATTTTTTTTCAGGTGATCTTTAGCCCTTCTTACTTAATGTTGAGGATTGGGGAAATGTTGAGTACAAGTTCTAAACATAATTCACACTGAGGTTCAAACTTTCCACGCGTCTCGTATTGTTACAAAAAGTCCAGGCTTCCACTCGTCTCTGTAGGCCTCGTTTTAATTTAGCCACATACCTAAATCTTGGGCCACTGCTCACACCGGGTAGGCGGCAATCGAAAACGCTCTTAACAATCGATTAACGCGGGTCAAAAACCGTTAGAAACAGCGTTTTCGATTGCAAATTGGGGACAATTTGCAGTCGAAAACGCTGTTTCTAATGGTTTTTGACCCGCGTTTGTCGACTGCATGAGCGTTTTCGATTGCCTCCTACCCGGTGTGCTGCTGGTGTAATATTAAAATTTGAACCTGTTGAAAAAATGACCCAACTGGCCACTTTTCAATGTTGAATATCGACCCATAGAGCATTTTTCAGTGTTGAAAATTGACCTGGGTCAAGTTTCAACATTGAGAATTGACGCGTGGGGTCATGTTTTCACGGGGTCAAAATTTAATGTTATCCGGCTCAAGAACCTCGGTGCGAATACCCCATCATTTAAAGTTTACATTGTAGTATACAAATCAGTTTTCCCGATTCAATATGATTTATATTTGATGTGACGCAAAGGATGTAAATTTTTATCAGGTTTGGCACTTCGAAATCTACAGTCACATTGGACGCTTCAATGGATATATATATAGCCGTTCACTATTCTAAACAGTGAGTTTAGTCTTTAGTCAATAGCCGATAGCAGCATTAGTTGTACTAGTCCAGTAGGATATTGTAACTGCTTGTGGTGGTTTGTGGTGTTTCAACTGGCCGTGAGATGCCCGGCTCTATCTGAAGTTAGGGGTCCGCTGCTTTCTTCCATCAGAGTGCTCTTGACGCAACGGTTAGGTGTGTCGTGGTGGTTGTCCCGGTCAAGTCTACAGATTGTCGCCCTGTGTTTGGACAGTTCCAACATTAATGGTCAGACAGATTCCAGCGTTGAGGGAAGTTTCTTGTGTTGCCTGGAGACATTGGGTAGGCGTCTTTGTCACAAATTGCATATGAAGAGATTACAGCTATATCAAAAAATTTTCCGTTAATTCCGGTTGTAAGATGTAAATATGGCCACCCCCTCTCATTTACCCAAAATGTAAATATTCTAGTCTGGGCCTGAATTGTGTTTGTGTATATTCCAACATCGTGTATTCTATCAACGGATTATATTCACTTGGATTACGGAGATTCTTCATCCAGGGATCACCGGTGCGCCACTGATTGGCGGGATCTACGGAACTACTACTACTACTACTACTACTACTACCGGTTTTTACCCATACAAGCTGCAGTTATTTCCCTTAAAACGACTGCGAAGATGCTGTGTCAAGCTTGTCGTGGTAATAACTTTTTATAAAGAAACTATCTGGCAAATATATAATACCACTGAGTACAGTGATTTTATCATTTCACTGCTGTAATTGTTTATATTGAAAGTAGCTAATCCAGTATCATGTTTTTGTGCATGTTATGGGTTTTCGCGACCACTTAAGTTTAGTCAGAATCGGAATCTACAGGTCTTGTTTTCAGCTGCCCTAGTTGTGCTGGCAAATCTATCCCTATTCACTCTTTAATATTGTCTTTTCAGCTCTTTTTCTGCCTCTTTCTTTTCTTTTCTCGTTCATTGTGCCCTGTAGACTCGTAAATTTGCTAAACCAGGTGACCTTGAGGTGTGGTGGTTTTGTCATATTCTCTAATGTCTTTCCTTTCTTTCTTCCAATTACGCCTTAACCCCCGAAGGGGACACAGACGGTGTACTTTGTACACTCCGGTGTTGCAGGATGAAAGCCTAGGTATAGCCATGTAGCTATAGTAGTATTGTGTTTTTACCCCTTTTATACTATACAATTCCCTTGTAACTTAAAAGCAAGGCAAGAGGGATGGAAATTGAGACGGCTGTCTGTCACCGCTTTGCTTTTGTACAAGGCGCTCAGCTGTAATTCACCTAACTGCGCATGTCTGGCGGAAGTAGATAAATATCGCCCCTTGATTTGCTTCTAGTGCTACTAATCCCCGGTACTTACATCCGGACCCGGGAATCGGGCCAAGACGATGCGTCACTACACTAGGGATCTTTAACCTGCACAGGGGATGACTGTCCCTGCACAGGGGGCCTCCAGTTAACGTCCCGATCCGAAGGACAGCACACTTGTTAGCATCATCCCTGCAAATGATGCTAGTAAAACGCTTTCGGAAATAGGAAGATTTTGCCTCAGGTGGGATTCGAACCCACAACCTCTGGCTTCAGAGTCTGCTTGGACCTTCCTGTGAATATCCTCATTAAAGATCATTATAGTTACATGGTCCTTGAATGAGATGTTCAGTAACCTTCAGTAGTATATCACCACATAGTCCTTTGGTCTTTTTTTTTTCTCTCTAAAACTGAGCACTGTCAAGGTCCATGACTCACAGGCAGTCAGTATTACGAACATGAAAAAAGTAGAGGGTATCAGTATCATTATTGTTCTAAGAAATATGTTGTTAGCTTTCAAAATTGGCTTCAGCTGTGTGAGAGCAGCAGTGGTTTGTGCAACAAAGAGCCTCCGGTTTTGAGCCATCGTCTTAGACCATTGGTCCAAAGGATTTGAAGCTTTTTACAATTCCCAACTTCTGTTTGGGTTCGACGATTTACCGAAATAACCGGAATAACCAAAATAACTACAGAAATACCGGAATAACCAACGATTTACCGAAATAACCAGGAAAAATACCAAAATAACCAATATTCATGTTTATCATCAAACTTTTATGAGACGTTAAAAAATAACTTTATATTCATTACTTTTGATGATCATTTTTCTATCTTTACTGTCCTCGGTCAACTTTGACCATGATGAATGATCATGGATTGGAGCAGTTAGTCCACTTCCCTACAAGAGAAAGAAACACATTGGATTTAATAATGACTTCCCTTCCTACTCAATTTGTAGACATCCACTCCCCAGACAAACTCAGTGATCATGACATTGTTTCTGGAACTTTGAAAGTAGTTATTCCCCCCATCAAGAAACCTAGGAGGAAGGTTTATCGTTATCAGAAAGGTGATTATGAATCTATGAGGGCAGAAACACTTAAATTTGCAAAAGAAAAGTACTTTAATGGTAACTCAGACACTCGCTCGGTTCAAGAAAACTTCAATCTGATTACTTCTTTCATTCAGGACTCAGCTGATAAGCATATTCCATCAAAAACTAGTCGCACGGTCTCCTCGGTTCCATGGATAACACCTGAAATAAGACGTAAGATTCGCAGAAGAAATGCAACTCATGCAAAAGCTAAGAAGACTGGTAGTGCAAAAATTAGATCTAAATTTGAAACTTTACGGAGAGAAATCAAAGCTGATATTAGGAAGCAGCATGCCATCTATGTGAATAACTTGGTTGGTGATGTTAAGGCTAATCCCAGGGACTTTTATAGGTACATCAATAGTCAGAAAAAAGACACCCAAGGTATCCCCCCTTTAAAAAAGAGGAACGGAGGTGGGGTCGCCCAATCGGATTTCGAGAAGGCGGATGAATTTAATGGTCAGTTCATGGATGTGTTCACCAAAACAGAACACAACCAGGTCCCTCTTCTGGATAGATCAGCCCCATTCATGGAAGAAATTGTTGTTACTAAGGAAGGAGTTACAAAACTTCTTAAAGGATTAAACCCATCTAAGGCCTTAGGACCTGATGAACTTCATCCTAGAGTTCTAAAGGAGTTGGCGACAGAGTTGGGTCCGGTATTTGCCCATCTTTTTCAACAATCGATTGATAGAGGTGAAATCCCTCGTGAATGGTCTCTTGCGAACATTTGCCCCCTGTTCAAGAAGGGGGACAGGTCTCTTGCCCGTAATTATCGTCCAGTATCCTTGACCTGCATACCTTGCAAGCTGCTTGAACATATTCTGTGTTCGAATATAATGGCCCATCTTGATGAACATAAACTTTTGTCAGACAAACAACATGCATTCAGAAAATGGCATAGCTGTGAAACTCAGTTGACTACGGTGATAGATGACTGGGCAAAAGTGTTAGACAATAAGGGTCAGGTTGACACTTTTATATTAGATTTTGAAAAGGCTTATGATACACCCCCACATGAACTCCTTAAAAGCAAACTATTTAGCTACGGTATAGGTGGTTCAACATTGAATTGGATAAACGCTTTCCTATGCTTTAGACAACAAAGAGTAGTAGTAAATGGTGTTATGTCAGACTGGGCCCCTGTTGTGTCTGGTGTCCCACAGGGCACCGTTCTTGGTCCCTTGTTGTTCTCCTTGTACATAAACGACATCTCTGCAGACATTGAGTCTGAAATAAGACTCTTTGCTGACGATTGTGTTTGTTACCGTGAAATAAAAGGAATAGATGATACAGTGAAACTTCAGGAAGACATTGATCGTTTAGGATGTTGGGCTAGGAAATGGGGTATGAGATTTCAACCTGTCAAATGCAACATGATGCAGCTGACAAAAAAGCACAACAAAATCCAGGCTTCTTACACCCTTGAGGGTACAGTACTGGAAAATGTTGAAAGTATCAAATACCTTGGAGTAACAATTACAAGTGATTTGAAATGGAATACCCATATCATTAATATTTGCACTAAGGCCAACAGAACCCTAGGATTCTTAAGGAGAAATTTGTTTTCTTGCCCCCAAGAAGTGAAAGAAGTAGGCTATAAGACATTGGTGCGTCCCATCCTCGAATATGGAAGCTCGGTCTGGGATCCCTATACACAAGGCCTTCAGGAAGAGTTAGAAAAGGTGCAAAACCGTGCAGCTAGGTTTGTAACTAGGAATTACACCCGAGAGGCGGGTAGCATGACTGGCATCCTTGAGCAACTTAAGTGGGAAAGCCTCAAAAAGAGGAGGAAGGATAACCGACTCATATTGCTATACAAAGGTCTGAAAGGTAAAGCCAGAATACCTACAGGTGACCTTGTCCCCAAAACTAGGCGTTGCAGAAATCAACATTCCATGGCATTTCAGATACCCATTGCTAGTTTAGATGCATATAAATGTAGCTTCTTTCCCCAGACCATCAGGGACTGGAATGACCTCCCTGATTCCCTGATTTCCTCTGCTGAAATGTCAGATGATTGTGTGTCAAAATTCTCATCTCTCGTGAGAGCTAGGGACTAATTTTCCTCCAGTCACGCCCCCCTGGTGAAAGATTGTCAATTTTGGCGTATCACCAGTAAACAATTCAGATTCAGATGACAGGTTTCTGGTGTGGCGCATAAGTTGTCACAAAAAAAAAAAAAAAAAAAAATGTGACAAAGCCACCAGCAGATTAAAACTATTTACAAGAAGTCCTCAGGGGCAGGCATTCCATGCCTAACCCCTGCTCTACCCTAGGATATTAAATTTTGGCCTTAAACCCATCAACTGTCTCCGAAGAGACAGCTTCGGTTGTAAGGCCATTCCAAGTTGCAATTGTCCTGGGGAAAAAAGAATTCTTAAAACCGTCTGTGTAAGCATTTGGATGGTGGTACTGGAATGGGTGGGACCTAGTTCTCCTGCTCCCTTCACCGACCTCAGATAGGTACTTATTCTTATCTACAATGGCAAGATTATTATGCATTTTGTAGAATAGAGACAGAGAAGCATGCTGTCGTCTTTCCTGCAGCTCTGGCCATTGGAGTTCTTCTAACATTTCTCCCACATGGCTTTGATTGCGCCAGCGCCAACAGGTCCAACGGGCAGCAGTCCTCTGTACTTTTTCTATTCAGTTAATATCAACTTGGTCATGTTACAACATCCGACTAATATGAAGCAAATAATGATCAAATAAGGCATGTAAAATCTTGTTTTTCTACAATATCGCGATTATACTGAAAAATATTCTAAAAATAGAACCATAACAAATATGTCCGATACGGTTTCTACAATCGAACCGCAGTTCGTTGAATAAGCAAAAACAGGATGGGACATGTCTTCACATAAATCAGATTTAAATGAAAATATATCTTATAACTGAAACTAATAATAATACAAAAATACATATAAGATTTTGATAAATCCCATGCTATATTATCTTATTTTATGACATGCGGTTCGATACTAGAAACCGAATCAGACCATATTTGTTATGGTTCTATTTTTAGAACATCTTCCGGTAAAGTCGCTATATTAGAGAAAAACAACATTTTACATACTTGATTTTATATGTTTTTGCTTTGTATAAGGCAAATATTATGTTTATAACATGTATAAGTGGTATATTTCAGTTAAACTGGTGTCATTATCAAAAATGCCTGAAAAACGATCTCAGCTACGGTTGTGGTTTTCATACCCCTTAGAGATACAAAATTGTCATTTATTAGCTCGCCTGAACGAAAGTTCAGGAAGAGCTAGTGTTGTCACCCCGGCGTCTGCGTCCGCGTCAGCGTCAGCATCGGCGTCCGGATTGGATGTTTTGGTTAAAGTTTTTAAAGACCTATATCTCCTTAACCCATGGATGGATTCTTTTTATACTTGCACTGTAGGTAGATATTGGTCCAAAGTTTAACAGGGTACCACCCCCACCCCACTCCATGACCTTGATGTTAAGGTCATGGACTTAGAAAATTGGGAGTATTTTTGGACTGGATGTTTTGGTTAAAGTTTTATAAAGCCCAATATCTCCTTAACCCATGGATGGATTACTTTGATACTTGCACTGTAGTTAGGTATTGGTCCAAAGTTTTCCAAGGTACTACCCCTACCCCCCTCAGTGACCTTGATATCAAGGTCGTGGACTTAGAAAATTGTCTTTTTATTGATTGGATGTTTTGGTTAAAGTCTTTTAAAGACACATATCTCCTGAAGGTACTCGTACAAAACGGACCAGACAAAACGGACCACGGTTAGGACAAAACGGACCACGTTTCAGGACAAAACGGACCACGTTTCAGGACCAGACGGACCACGCTGGAAGACAAACCAGACCATTAATTTTGAGCCATTTAAAAGATGAAGGAGTATATAATCACAAAGACAATGTTAAATAGTCACAATTATTTGACTACTGTTCATGACCTCAACTATTTTTGGTTGTCGCAACTATCTAATTAATCTAATGGTAAGATTTTAATCTTTTAAGCTTGCAAATTGCTTTATTAGTGTTGCAACTAAAATAAAACATGCATTCTCAAGGTTAAACGGAAGGTCTGAACGTGGTCCTTTTTGACCTTAAACATGGTCCGTTTTGTCCTGAACGTGGTCCGTTTCGTCCTAAACGTGATCCGTTTTGTCCCAAGCGTGGTCCGTTTTGTCCGTGGTCCATTTTGTCCGTGGTCCGTTATGTCCCTAATTCCTCCTGAATCCAGTGATGAATTCTTATTATATTTGCACTTTAGTTAGATATTAGTCCAAAGCTTTGCCGAGTACTACCCCAACCCCGCTCAGTGACCTTGATGTCAAGGTCACAGACTTTGGAAATTTGTTCTTTATTAAAGTTTTCTAATTGCATACTGATTCATAATGCTTGGCAGAGATTTAGTTTACACTTGAACTGATGTTAGACACTTTTTTGAGTTTTTACAAAACACTATATACTTACCCCTGGGCCCACTGGATGACCTTGAAGTCAAGGTCATCGACTTAGAGTTTTGTCTTAAAGATTTTGGTTAAAGTTTTATATTTATGAAGACATAATTTCACAGTGCCACGATGGACTCAGTTGATACTAATACTTGGACTGATGTTAGATAATGGTTCAAGGTTTTGTTACATCCAAGCTCCTATGCTAGTACGGAGTACGGAGGTACGGGTTGTGGTTTTCATACCCGACCCTTTAGCCCGTTATTACCAATCCTTTCTTACAGTACAACATAGCTTTACAACATAAGAACATGCACTGCAATAATGGTACATGTAATAAGAAAAATCACGCAGTTCTTGCATCTGGCTGCCAGGCCTTGTATCGTAAAATTACGGGACAATGCCATAACGTTTTAATATGGAAAATAACTGTATTGGACTGAATTATATATATAGAGGATTTTTCATATGAAATTTATGGAAAGAGACGTTCATTGCCGTAACTAATATGCTATTACACATATGGTCATACGATTTTTATGGCATGATGTTACGCACTGAATAACAGCTACGTCACAAGATAAAAAAATTGCTTTAATTGCGCATCCGATTTCTTTTCTTTTCTTTCAACTATAATGTCTAACAGTACAGAGATTTAACCAGTTTTATGAAAATTAAAATACATTTTCACTCTTACAACAAAGGAAAAGGAAATATGAGACTGACCTATCCAACTCTCATATAGCACAAGTCTAATTCTGTGAATAAATGAATAATATTAGCATAATTATTCACTTGTCATGTATTTTATTGTAAATTTATGAAAATAATGGTTATTTTGGTATTTTCCTGGTTATTTCGGTAAATCGTCAGTTATTCAGGTATTTCGGTAGTTATTCCGGTATTTAGGTTATTCCGCTTATTTCCGCTTCTGTCCTTTTACCTTGATCTTCCTCTGTTTGTCATGAGTTTGGTCTTCTCAGCACTCGTCCCCATTTTATAGCGTGTCGGGTTTTCTTGAGACTTTCAACTTGGGCTCCTAGTCCTAGTTCCTGCTCTTCGGTCTTCCTCAGCTAGAGCATCAGTGTCATCGACTCATCGGCAAACTGCAGATTGGTAATATTTCTGGCACCTGTGCTAACCTTTCCATCATGTTCTTCCAGAGCATCAGACACAACCCTTGAGAAAAAAGTTAAAGAGTGTGGGTGAGAGAAGGCATCATTGCCTTACTCAAACTGTTGTTCTGAACCATTCTCTCATGCTGCCATTCATCTGAACTGCACTTACAGCCTTGTCATAGAGGTGCTCAATGGGGCCAACTAGATTTGCATTGATGTTGTGTACCCATCTGCATGTTGGCCAATAAGGCTGCCTGCAATACCCTGTCAAATGCTTTTTTGATATCTGTGAAGACATAGTACATACTATTATAGCCAAATACCCACATATTTTTTGTTGAAAAAATTGAGAAGCTTTTGCAAAAGCTTCTCACATTTTTTCAACAAAAAATGTTGGCATCTGAGATTTTAATATTTGAAATTTTAATGTCTCGTTAACTAACCACATAGTTAGTTTTGAACAACTGGGCCCAGAACTGCATTGTCATCACAACTCTCATGTCATGATTGTATAGCTCGGACTAATATTCTGTCCTTCTGCTGAAAATTGCTTGTTCTTCTGTTAGTTATCCTGAACAGTTGTAGATCTACCCAATTTCTCTGAAGTTAGATCCTTCAGCAGCTGATATGCTTCCTTGCTGATGTTTATGTTCAGGTCTGGCCACATACTTTTGTTTCTCCTTCCGCTGATTCAAGAAGGGCAGTTGTCAGTTACTGGCGAAAGTATGTGCACTTAGTACTGGTTAACCGCTTAGGAGGTCTAAACCTGCCCAGGAATAGTGTGGTTAGGGTAACTGACCATCCCGACATGACCATAGCTGTTTACCAAGGACGTTAAACATCAAATCAATCAATCAATTATGTTCAGGCAAGTTTCAATTTTCTTGCACTGAGTACCTCTCCAGTCCTCCTTGTTTTCTTCACTGGCCTTCTGAACCCTCTTGTTAGCGTCCCAGTATTCTTCCTCTCAAGAACATCTCTGATGATCCGGGGCTTTTTCCTGCAAGGTTCCTTTCCAAGCATCACACTGGCTGTGTCAGTCACTGCTGCATTGTGGATGCCTAGAATAGTAGATAGTAATCATGATGTCCGTGTCAACATTACTCAGCCCGATGAGTGGTGCAAATTTCCCTTCTATTGTTGTTTGAAATAGGCATGCCACATCAAGATTGTTTTGGAAAGGAAAATAATAAAAAAAAAACATCTCATATTATAAACCAACAGAAATATAGTGTTTATTGCTGTTGTTGGTTGTGATTTCCAGTTTGCTTCCCTGGATGACAAAGTCCTTCCAAAATCTGATCTACCCTCCTAGGGGAGCAAATTCTTGTCTTTAAGAGTTGTCTCCCATTTGGAAGGGGGCAAAAATGAAAATGGTTTAGTCTTTTAGCTCGCCTGAACGAAAGTTCAGGAAGAGCTATTGTTGTCACCACGGCGTCGGCGTCCGCGTCCGCGTCCGCGTCCGCGTCAGTGTCCGCGTCGGCGTTCGAATTGGATGTTTTGGTTAAAGTTTTTTAAAGACCTATATCTCCTTAACCCATGGATGGATTCTTTTGATACTTGCACTGTAGCTAGATATTGGTCTAAGGTTTAACAGGGTACCACCCCCACCCCACTCTGTGACCTTGATGTCAAGGTCATGGACTTAGAAAATTGGTGTTTTTTTGGACTGGATGTTTTGGTTAAAGTTTTATAAAGCCCAATATCTCCTGAACCCATGGATGGATTCCTTTGATACTTGCGCTAAAGTTAGATATTGGTCTAAAGTTTTCGAAGGTACTACCCCCACCCCCCTTTGTGACCTTGATGTCAAGGTCATGGACTTAGAATATTGTCTTTTTATTGATTGGATGTTTTGGTTAAAGTTTTTTAAAGACACATATCTCCTGAACCCAGAGATGAATTCTTTTTATATTTGCACTGTAGTTAGATCTACAGAGTACTACCCCAACCCCGCTCAGTGATCTTGATGTCAAGGTCAGGGACTTAGGAAATTATTGTCTTTTTTAAAGTTTTGTAATTGCATACTGATTCATAATGCTTTGCAGAGATTTAGTTTATACTTGAACTGATGTTAGACTCTTTTTTGAGTTTTTACAAAACACCTTATACGTACCCCACTGGGTGACCTTGAAGTCAAGGTCATTGACTTACAATTTTGTTTTAAAGATTTTGGTTAAAGTTTTATATTAATGATGACATAATTTCACAGTGCCACGATGATGGACTCAGTTGATACTAATACTTGGGCTGATGTTAGATAATGGTTCAGGGTTTTGATACATACTGGCCCCCCCCCCCCCCCCCCCCCCCCCCTCTCCCCCCACCCGTCAGTTTTTTTACCTCAAGCCTGGACTTTGAAATTTCATTTCATTTTTTTTTTTTTTTTTTGATTTTATTTTAAGACTTATTTCTGAGATAGCTTTTGTGTTTTCATTATGGACATGCTTGCATGAAGTTTTATGCATAGCAGTCCACACCACCATAGTGGCTGTGTGATGGGCAAGCACCAATTCAGGCGAGCTATGCTGTCAGGCGACAGCTCTTGTTTTTCTTGAAAGTGTACCATTACCATCAAAACTTCACCTTATATGAAGCTCTAAATTCAGAGCTCCAGATAAAATGGGATTTAGAGGATAATTCATAGGGCTATAGATAAGAGGGAATATTTGGTGATAATTAGGGATAATTTTTGTTAATTCCGCATTAAAACATATGTTGTGACCCCTCATCTGAACCGTCTCGACGAGAGGGTTCAGATGAAGGGTCACAACCTATGGTTTGAATGAGAAATAAGAAAAATTATCCTTAATTATCATCAAATACTCCCTCTTATCTAAGGCTCTGAAATTTCAGAGATTATTTTCTTTATTTCTCAATGGAAACCTATGCTGAGAGCCCTCAGTAGAACTGTCTCCCCAAGTTGGTTGTAATGGAGGGTCACAACATATGTTTCTATGGAGATATATGGAAAATTGTCCCCAAACTCTTCTTATCTACATGTAGAGCTCTAATTTGCAGGTCTGTTACAAAATACAGTGACAAGGACCATATATTTTACCCCTGTATCGTGGTTCAGTACAACACAGACACTGGAAAGGAAGAAAAAGATTGTCAAGCCAAAACACCTACCTTCAGTCTTTGGAGCAGCTTTCAAAAAAGCGTAAGTCTGAGCTACATTGGTAATAACAGAGTATGCAGATAAAATTTAACCCATTCCATGCGGGATACCCCTTTAGGGGTAACAGTGTATGCAGATAAAATTTAACCCATTCCATGCAGGATACCCCTTTAGGGGTATCTGGGCAAACATTTTGGATCCAGATCAGGCCCCACAAATCTGAGATCCAAGCTGTTTGCTGCCTAGACATCATTTCTACAAAATATTGTCAAAATATTCTTTATTTTTGATGCAGACGACAATTTCAGCAGACGACAAAAAATACCCAGAATGCAATGGGGTTAAGGCAAATGGGTACACTTGCGGGGCAGAGGGTGGGAGGGGATGGGGTGTGTGTGTGGGGAGGGGGGGTGGGGGGACAGGCTAGTATGTGTTTTGGGAAGGGAGCAGCAACTCAGCCATTTTCATTTTTGCCTCTTCAATTGGGATAAACTCTTAGAAGGAAATAATTTGCTCAAATAGGAGCATATTCTTTCATATATAAGTAGTCCCCATTCAAAAAGGCTCTATCCTGTAGACTGTGGAGAAAAAACAAAAAAAACAACAAAAAAACAACAACAACAGGAAGTCTCAAAAGATGTCTCTGTTTGTAAAAATGGCAAAAAGGAAAAAAAAAGGTGTGTACTATCTTAATTTTACATTTTTTTGTCATATAAATAGTTTTGGGAGTTTCTGTACCAAAAATACAGATGTTTTGATGGGATAGCAAACTATTACTAAATTCAGAGCTACAGATGGGCATTTCTATATTTAACTTCTGCAGTGTTGCTATTAGTGTAAACCTCAAAAGTTCGAACCAGATAGGTGACGGGAAGGTCCTGGCAGGCAGCAAAGGTACTTCTCCAAGCCACACTTACTGATGCCCTTACCGAGTCTGAGCAGTCTCAGGCCTCAAACAAGACACACCTGCAAGGTCACTGTTGAAAGCAGGCATCTCCCACAGAGCCACTTCAACCCCATGGTACACTGAAGACATGAAAGGGCATCAGGAAGGAGGAGTCGGCAGAGCTCTAGATAAGAGGGGTATTTGATGATAATTGAGGGATAATTTTTTTTATTTCTAATTGAAACCATATGATGTGACCCCTCATCTGAACCGTCTCGATGAGACGGTTCAGATGAGGGGTCACAACATATGTTTTTATGCAGATTTAGCAAAAATTATCCCTAATTATCACCAAATACTCCCTCTTATCTAGAGCTCTGAGTCGGATGTAGCGAAAACCTTCAACATACCAAACTCATCTTATTAACTATCTACTTATAATAATTTATTCACAAAAGAATGAAAATTGTGAACAGAAGTTCAACATACGTTTTAGGTTTTGGTTTGGTATGGTAATCACATACAGTCAACTCTCGATATCTCGAAGTCGAACTTCAGCCAAACTACCAATATCTTAAAGCAAATTTTCTGGTACCAGAAAATTTACTTTGAGATATCAGTAGTTTGAGATAACAGGAGTTGAAATGTAAATAGAAATAGGAAAGGCATTCTTTGATATGAGAATATATTTTGAGATATCAGTGTTTGAGATATCGGGAGTTGACTGTACATTCTCTTTTCAGGACTGGACAGGCACTGGGATTGCAGGAAAGATATGGGCCATTTGTTGATCAGCCTGATTACACTTTCCTAGGTAATTGTCTGAAACACCTTGATCTTTAAAGTACCAAAAATGCAAACAAAATTTACATCTGCAGTTTCAAGAAATGTTTCATCCAAGCTGTTTTGTCCAAGCTTAATCATATCAGTTGTGAATTTAAGGACTAAGTTGCATGTGTTAATCACTTTGCTAAAATTATCCTTTTCTTGATTCTGTGTTTGTCAGGGATGTGATGTGCTTAAATCTTGGGGCATCTAAAATAATAAATTTTCCATTTGGGACAAATGGAAATTTTATTATTTTAGGTGTCCCAATTACTGTATTAAGGCAAATAGAGAAGATGCTGACCAGAGTGTCTGACTGTCATTATTACCTTTCCATCAGCTCAGTGTAACTGAAATACTATTGAAAGGGTTGTAAAACTGCAAGTCAGCCAGCCATCCATTTATGCAGCTTACTGTATTCCACCTAATTAGTAGGGCTGCTTATTCAAATTTTCCAGTACGATACTTGTATCGATACAAAAGACAGATATATAATGTAGCATTTTTCCGATATTGGCCAATTTTGTAGTGTAATTTCTACACTTTGTAATATTATAGTGCTTTGTAGATATACTTACCTGTTGGCTTTTAGTCACACTCTGCCTATATTAACCTGCTTTCCAGTGCTTTAGTGCTTTGTTATAGCCAGACTGTTTTTTGAGTAATTTCTCATTTAAAATGATGGAGATAGCTGTCTTCCGTGTCGGCCATTTTGCAAAATTATTTGTTATTGTCACCTGATAGCCAACCTTATGCATAACAGATACTCTTCATAACAGAGTCCAGTCTGCAGCGTCTCCAAAAATGTGTTACCAGTCTGTGGCTATCACGTGACAGCAACAAATAATTTTGCAAAACGGCCAACATGGAAGACAAGCTATCCTCCGTTTGAAATGAGAAATTACTCAGAGTTTATGGAAAGCAATAACAGATTTTGGGCAACAGGAAACAGTGCAAACATGCTTGGATTGATAATAGATATTTTGTTCGATACACGAACATTCAATTCGGTATATCTGTCAAACCTAATTAACGGGTATCCAATATAAACCGTGTACCGGTATGCAGCCCTACTAAGTAGCGCAGATGCTCCTATAAGCACCCATCATGGAAATTTTTGAGGCATATGACTATAAGCACACATATTTTTACTGGTGTGTCGATTTGTTTGCAAGTTGATAAGAGCTGCAGAATGCTACAGAATCTTTCATTTTTCATTTGTAAAACTTTTCTATCCTTCTAAGGCTTCTATGACCATTATTCAGGCAGCTTTTCTCCTACATGTATGCTTTAACTTTCCAAATTGTTTTCTTTAATAAATAATAAATTGTTGACATGTGCACTTATAAGAAAGAAAATTTACCACATGTATTTGTCTCAATTTTGAAAAAGTTAAGCGCACAGGGCACTAAAAGGGTCGATTACAGTGTTTTCTCTTTCGTCATGTACCACATATTTTCCTTACAGATGGAAGACCGACTCCATTGACTCCAGAACAGATTGAATTAAGAAATAGCAGAAAAGAAATAGCGGTAGGTACAGTTTAACCTCTTAAGGTGTATAGGTACATTTCCATGTTTTTCTGCCATTTTGACAATGGGGAATAACTGTCACGACTTCCTGTTTGCTTCCCAGGAGGACAGCCTTTCCTTAGGAGGTCTACTCTTAAGGGACAGAATTTGCTCCTAGAGGAGCAAATTCTATCCTTTAAGAGTTTACCTCCATTGAAACTTAAAGGCAAAAAAAAAAAAAATACTGCCCGGAAAGTTTACCGGTGGCCATGTTCCATAATTAGGAATTCTGTGTTTTGGATCTGAGCAAATAGTGCAGACTCAGATCAGACTGCTGTTAAAGGAGCAGTCTGATCAGGGCCTACTCTGTTCGCCATTCGATCTGCATAATTTGGACACAATACTGCATCTTAAAACCAAGTTGTTCTATATTTAGGACAGTTGTGATCATTTTAAGCATCCAGTTTTTATAGAAAAAACAGACCAGGGGCGGATCCAGAGGGGGTTCAGGGGGTTCGTACGAACCCCCTCTTCAGCCTTAATTATTTCATTTTCATGGGGAATTTCAGGAAAAATTGGTCAAACTGCACAAATCGAACCCCCCTCAGCTAATTTGAACCCCCTTTCCAAAATTTCTGGATCCACCACTGCGGATGTATTATGTCATGGCACTGTCTATCCATCTGTCTGTCCTACTGTCCGTCTGGTCATCCGTCCGTAAACATTCTTTTTGCACACCATAACTCAGTAACCATTTGGATTTCTTCATGAAAGTGTTAGATCGGGGCAATGTGTCGCGTACAAGAATGGTTGCTCCCCCTTCCTTAGTTTCCAAGTTATGCCCCTTTCATTATTTCTTTCCCCTGCAAGTCTTGTGCTCACCATAACTAGATAATGGTTTTGGATATCTTGATGAAACTTCATAGCAGTGTGTATGAAGTCATAACGATGTGGCATGTACAAAAACTTTTGCTCTCCTTTACTTCGTTTTAGAGTTACATCCCCTTGATTAGTTTTTAAAGGCTATTTTGTGTATACTAATATTGTGCATACCATAACTTGGTAACCGTTTGGAATATCAGATGAAACTTTATAGCAATGTGCATGATTACAAGACAATGCATCACATATAAGAATGGTTGCTTCCCCTTACTTAATTTTGTAGTAACTTCCCTTTTATTAGTATTTTTAGCTTTTTTCATTCACTCCATATCTCCTTAACCTTATGAAATATTATAATGAAACTTTGTAGGAATGTGTATAGTAATGAGGCAATGTATCCTGAGCAAGAACCACAACTCTGGCTTACTTACCGAACTATATGCCCTTGCATAAATTTCCTGTTTACTCTGTAACTCCTTAACCCATTTAAATATTTTAGCAAAACTTTATGGTGATGTGTATATTGTCAAGCGAATGTATTAGAACCAAGAATGGTAATTCTATAATATTTAGTTTATGAATTACCTCCCTTGTTTGACTTTAGCATTACTCAACTTCTGAGCCACTTCACCTTGGAAGCTGGCTTTTGGTATACTAACAGTATTTGATGTGTTAAGTATTTAAATAATGTTGTCCTCATTAATTATAGTGTGGTTACCCCTGGTTGTCTGCCTGCCTATCCTTTTGATAACAATCTTGTTCATTCTATAACTCCATAATGATATTAAAACGAGTGTATTATGCGCCGCTTGTGAAGCCCTTGTTTTTAAAAGATTCAAGGCGGTTGCTGATGCAATAGTTAGAGCAAAAAGAAAAAAATCTTCGCCAGTAAATAATTCATTTTTAGCTTGCCTGTACGAAAGTAAATGGAGCTATTGTTGTCACCCTGATGTCTGCATTGGTGTGGGCATCGATGTCACACTTTAAAATTTTACAACAGTTTTTTTATGTGATGGGCAAGGCACTGTCAGACAAGCTATCCTGTAGGCTGACAGGTTTTGTTAAGTACTTTAAAATGGTGTTTTGTGTATTTTCAGGCGAGCGTTGTAGCAGCTGTAAAAGACGTAAAAGACATTAGAACCTATAATGACAATAAGTGGAAGCTGGTTGAGGAAGAAAGACAGAAAATACTCCGTACCAAGTTGAAACCAAAATCTGACTCATAGTTTATATTTGGCGTTGTTTTGATTTTTCTATGTAAATAAAAAGCCTGAAATTTACTTTTAGCTTTGTGGTCTTACTAAGCTGTTCTAGTCCACTTGTGGGTGAGGTAAATTGATACACCTTCTTTTTTGACCATTTTTCAAAAGGAGACAAATTACAGTGAACATGTACACTTTCAGGGGGAGCAACTCTGCCAGCAACTCTGCCAGTTCCATTTTTGCCTCCCTTCTCAATAGGTGTCAACCCTTAAAAGTAAGAATTTGCTCCATTAGGAGCAAATTCTTTCCGGTAAGAGTGGACCCTATTTTCAAACGGATGTGCCATCCAAGAAACCAAATGGGAAGTCAAGAAACTTGTTCCCCTTTGTAAAAAAGGCAGAAAACAGGGCAGTATACCTGTACACCTCAAAGGGCTAAGTATTGGCTTCCCAATCCCTGCATGAAGGGATCCCACTGAATAGGGTGAGGCATAGCTGGGTGGATGACTTGCCATTTTATGTCCTTTTTAACAGTATTACAGTCATATCAGGATGATGGGTTGGAAATAATGAAAGGCTGTGTGCAGGGGAACCCATTTATGATTGAAAAGATGCCCACCTACAGCGAACTTGAACCTGGGACTGCTAGATTAGCAAGCCAGCGCTTAACCTATTAAGCTTCCGGGGCTCCAGGGTGAGGCATTTCAGATTTTTATTGATAAACATCTTCCCTAAAGCAGCTGATCATATAATTAATTCTGAAATGCCCATAGAAAACAAAAACAAAAGTCCCCTATGTGAGACTAAGTCTGTTCAGTGTGTATGTAGGCAAAGACTTCAAGAATACAGTCATTTGATTCTGCTATTCACTTGCATCTTAATTTCAAAGTCTGTACCTAAACAGCATGTTACAAGAAAAAGAATCAAGGGCTATAAAGCCTTGAAATGCCAGATTCTACCAGAGACCTCCATGTCCAGAGCTTTCATTGGCCAGCATGACCGTACAGTCTGATGTTTGTCACCCAACATAGGCGGAGGGAGACTATAGAAATGACCCTCATCCATCCATGTGTGCATCCATTCTTCCATCTGTCCATCCGTCCGTCGGACCGAAATCTTGTCCCAAAAACTCCTCCTACGTCTTTCATCTGATTGATTTGAAACTTTACAGATTGTATTCTTATGATATGAAGATGTGCATGTGGTTTTTGATTTTTGTTTCGGCCATTTTTGATGGAGTTATGGCCCTTGCTGACTCAGACCTTGTCCCCGCATCTCCTGCCACATCTTGTATCAGATTGACTTGAAATTATGCAGAATGTTTCCTCATGATCTGAAGATGTGCATGTGATTTTGGAATTCCAATTGTCCTGTTTTTGACAAAGTTAAGTCCCTTTGTTGTTTTTGGCATTTTTCCAACTTTTGAACAGTTTGGCCGAGAGAGCTGAAATTTGGTATGCTATTAGTATTTAGTAAATTGGTTATTCTGATTATTGTTAGGATGTGCTAAATTGATTTTTGACAGAGTTATTACCCTTTCATAGATAACAGACATTCATTGTATCTACATGTTTATACAAGGTATGGATCCTAAGACTTCACTTGACCAGTTTCTGCTGCATACCTGTATCATCTGCATTTAGGAAGTCAACCTGTGCTTTTTGAAAGCACAATGCAAACAGTGATGCTCCAAACCAGCTTGGGCACCTCGGCCATTGACTGAGCAGAAACTGCTGAAACCCACTGAAGTGAGACAGACATATCTTAGAACACAGTGACGGCCCAGATCAGTCAGCCTGATAAAGCTGGTACACTAGTATTACCAGGCGTGACTAATTTCAGGAAGCAGCAATTCTTTCTCTGATTTGTACATATATTTTGACAATCCATTTGCAGACCATCAGATTTTTATTTCAAATTTGAATAGAATTGCACATTTAACATGAGTTCTTTCCACATCTGAAATGAAAAAAATCTGAGGATCTTCAAATGGATTTTTGGAAAAGTTGGTGGGGCATATTGCCTTTGGCTTGTCCGTGCATCCGTGCGTCATACTTTATGATGACTGCCATAACTTTGGAACCCTGATAGCTAGGGTCTTGAAATTTTATATATGGGTTCTTTATAGAAAAATAACACGTATATATGCCCCCAACTTCGAAGAAGTTGAGAGGTCAAAATTGGTTTAGGCCTGACCGTCCGTCATCCGTCCATATGTAACATTTTAGGGGTGGTCTATTCTGCAAGAACCATAACTGCTGGAGCCTTGATATTTTATGGGTGGGTAGACCATTAAAATTAGCAGATCAATTTTTTTTTCTTGTCCGTCGGCCTTGTACTTACAGAGTTATGCCCCTTTTTAAAAAAAACTAATGAAAGTTTGTTCCCCAAATCCTTGGAGACTGATTGGAGCTAGGATGCTCATATTTGGCAAACATCTAGGGGCTGAGGTGTAGATCATCTGAAAAACTTTTGGGCTGATTTCGTAAATATTTGATTGAATTATTCCCCTTCATTAACTTTTGCATTTTTCCAACTTTTAAACTGTTTGATCTGGAGACCTGATTTTTGGTATACGAATAGTATTTGATGTGTCGATCATTTTGATGATGGTTACGTTACGTTGTGTGCATTATTGACAGAGTTATGCCCCTTTTCTTATTCGTACAAAACATTGTAGGCATGGTCTATTTCTCAAGAACCATAACTGCTGGAGCCTTGATAATTCATAGGTGATTAGACCATTAAATATTAAAT